>CM057451.1:1003980500-1005400000 GCA_016271365.2 Neoceratodus forsteri
CACCAAGTATAGATATAAGTCGAGAGTCTCTTACCTGAGAGCTAGGGAGCAACATGCAGGGGTCTTTAAGAGATGATGTCCATGGGTCAGAGTGCTGGGGTGTAACCCCTTGAAATCAATGATCTTTTTATTACTATTTTAAACATTATTATGGCTAGTTGGAGAGTAATGAAGGCCACTGTTCTACCAATAAGACCCTTGTAACTCATCTTCATTAATCTCCAACCCTCCATCAATAATGAATAAAATAGTAATAAAATAAATACCCCCATTCATTTCAATGGTGCATGTCCCTGCAGTCTCCCTTGCCCTGTGTCATAATGTGCCTGAGCATGGGAATGCAGAGGTCAGTTTCACTGGGGGGGGATAAGCCTGACTACAGTGTGGCTCCAATAGTCTGTGCATGCCATACCACTCAACTGTCTCTGAATGCAAGGGACAGTCCTCATTTTACCCCCTGAAAGCTGCTCTTCTCCTCATCCATCCTTCTTGGAAAACATCCTGCTCACACAGAGGATGTCCTGTAAATTTAAACCTGATGGCAGGGGTGCCATTTCAAATTTCAGTGGGGAGGAGCTAACAACCAGTGGAGGCCAGGTGCTAGTTCACCCCTAGGTGATAAGCTCTAGGATGTCTGCAACATCTCTAAAAGGTAGAACATATTTGTTGTGACTGAAAAGTGATATGCAAATCAGGATAACTTCAAATGTCTACGATTCATCTGTCTATACCCTCGAACAGTGCATCAGATTTGGGCTTAAACCTACCTAGTAAGTAGTAAAAGTTTATTTTTATACAGGTAGCAAATGGTGGCACATCACTGGGAACATTCCCATTTTCAAGATAGACCTGTATCAAATTTCATTACAGAATAAATACAGTAACATAATACTTTATAAAAATAATACAATGAACATACAAATAATTATACATAAGTAAATACTAAAACATAATTTAAAAAGCATCTATGGCCTAACTTAACAAGGACAAAATACAGTCAATTACCCTCTTATCGTGACAATAGTCTTATCAAAGACTCTAATCATTACATATGCACAATTTTATATATACATTGCATTACATATATACATTGCATATGTACAATATTACATATATATTACATATACCTAGTCACAAATCATTTTTTTTCTTGGTTGAAGTTCTGAAACCCCCCTCCCCCCAAAAAAAGTCCTAGTTTCTCTCCCCAACTCAATTCCATTCAATGCCAGTCCCATATGGGTCATGAAGCTGCCCAAAAGCATAGAAACATGAAAAACACAACAACATTACAGTCCTTCCACCTTCCTCAATTCCCCTGTGGAAAAAAAATACTTTTACTTACCAGACCATCTTGCCAGAACTTGCAGCCTGGCCCAATGTGTATTCAGCCCAGTTTTCAGTCCTCTCCCTCTCTGTTATTGTGCCAGAAGCTGAATGCTAGAGCCAACCATCCCAGGTCCCCAATGTGGTCTGCGATGAAGTCACCTCACCAACCAAACCCACACAACTTGTGTCAGGGTTTGAAATAGCTGGTATAGCATAGCAAAACACTACACAAAACAGTGAGTAATGATAACCGTTTCCAGAAATGCACAGAAGTAGACTGCTAGCAATTTTGTTCAGTGAGTCTATGGTACACTAGATATAATTAGTAAAACTATATATATTTTTAATCTTTGCTAACCATTCTTTGTCCAGCACTATGCATTTTTACAGCTGATTAGCACTTTCACATGTAAAACTGCTAATAATTATTTTTTGGCTTATATAGTACCCTGCTGTGTTGTTTGCTTCTTGCTTGGCTGCTGCTACACTGCACTGATCCAGGCCTATGAAGGCTGCCCACACTGCTGTCACTGCTGCTATGCCAGTGCTGTTTTACCTCCCCCCGATGAAGAGGGTGTATGCCCTCGAAGCACCGGGGAGCTGTTGTTATGTGCGTTCGTTAATAAACTGAATGTGCTTTTTAGATATATCTGTGTGCGTCGCTTTTCTGAAGTGTATTTTTGTGGTTGCTGCTGTGAGGGACATGTGCTGTTTTATTTGTGAGCCTAGTAGTGCAAGTATGTAGTTTAGTCTCTAGTTAGCTTTTAGCCCACCCTCTACCCCTTTAGCCACCAGGGGAGATGGAGACTCACTAAGATTAGACCAACAAAAATATGCCACCACAATACTGCAATTGAGAGTTCGGTGCTCACTGATTCCTCCAAGCTGTAGTGAGTAGCCTGCCTTCTCTGTGACAGGAAAGACAATGTAGCACTTGCATGACTTGTGCTCATCCTTGGTTGGACCTCCTCCATGTCACATGTGGTAGTGCCACTGCTAATACTGTAGGTAGAGATAGTGGATAACACAATATAGACACAGTCAAGTCAGGAATGTACCTGCAGTGAGAGTGCACACAGGCCAGGGGGGCAGTTATTGTGCAAAAGAGTAAATCCCATTTAATGCCATTATTGCCACACCGTATGAACAACCTGGCACAAATGTGGAGCTGGGGGCAACTTCTCCCCTCTGCCGTACCTAAATGGCACCCCTGATTTATGGTAGAAATTCATTCTCAGGTGCTAACATCAGTACAAATAAATGCAATGGTTTCCATTGTGTTCTGAGGTACTGTATCTCCATGTTTCAGGATGTGTCCTGATCATCATGAGGGACTATGTACCTTATTTTGAGTGCCCATGACCCTCATTTCAGTGACAAAATATGAGGTATTGTGCTTTCTTCCAAGACTCTACACAGCACAAAAAGTGCTGAGCATGGCCGTAGTGTATATGCTCTATACAGAATAACAAAGGGAAAGAAAGTGAGCTGAAACAGCCATGGAGAAACACATTTAGAAACACAGAAACATAGACTTTGATGGCAGATAAGGACCATTTGGCCCACCTAGTCTGCCCATTTCCCTACCTACAGGATAAGCCGGAGATCCTAGTTAACCAACAGCCTATTTCTTCCTTCTCCCCACAAGAATTGCCTTATGTCTGTCCCATGCATTCTTGAATTCTTCCACAGTTTTAGACCCCACAAACTCCTCAGGAAGGCTGTTCCATGCATCCACTACCCTCTTTGTGAAAAAATACTTCCTCACTTTTCCCAGGAAGCATCCCCCCATCTTTAAATTGCATCCCCTTGTTCTTGCATGTCTCTTTTTCTAAAAGATGCTACCCTCTTGGACTTTGTTGATTCCACTGAGGTACTTAGTCATTTCTATCATGTCTCCCCTCTCCTTCCTTTACTCAAGGGTATACATATTAAGCTCTTTTGGTCTCTCCTCATATGGCTTTTCTTGCAGACCCTACACCATTCTAGTTGCTCTCTTCTGGACTGCCTCTATCCTGTCTACGTCCTTGTGGAGATGGGGTCTTCAGAACTGGACATAGTACTCTAGATGTGGTCTCACCAACTGTCTATACAGAGGGATAGCAACTTTCTGTTTTCTGCTGGTGATGCCTCTCCCTATGCATCCCAGTACACTCCGAGCTCTCCCTACTGCCTTCTCACATTGCTTACTAACCTTAAGGTAATCTGATATGATTACCCCCAGGTCCCTTTCCTTTTTGTTTTTGTTACTACCCCCCCATTGTGTAATCTTCACCTGGGTTTTCGTTTCCCAGGTGCATTATTTTGTACTTCTTTGCATTGAATCCTAGCTGCCATACTTCTGACCATTCCTCCAACCTTGCCAAGTCCCTTCTCATCCTTTCCACTCCTCCTTGTGTATCAACCTTGTTGCAGATCTTTGTGTCATCTGCAAAGAGGCATACTTTTCCTTCCAGTCCCTCTGCAATGTCACTTATAAAGACATTAAAAAAGACTGGAACCAGGACTGAACCCTGAGGTACCCCACTAGTAACCCCTCTTTCTTCAGAGTGGACTGCCTTTACAATTGCCTTCTGTGTCCTGTTGTCCAGCCAATGTTTTACCCAGGCTACCACCCTGGGACCAACTCCCAGGCTGGTTAATTTGACTATTAATCTTGTGTGTGGGACTGTGTCAAATGCCTTGGTAAAGTCTAGGTAGACCATGTCCACAGCCCCTCCCTGGTCTACTACTTTGGTCACCCAGTCAAAGAAATCAATTAGATTCATCTGACATGAGCTTACCACTGTGAACCTCTGCTGCCTGGGGTCCTGTGCCCCACTGGCCTCTAGGTACTCAGCAATTCTTTCCTTCAGAAGTGATTCTAACACTTTCCTTACCGCAGAGGTCAAACTGACAGGTCCGTAGTTTCCTGACTCTGTCTTGGTCCCACTTTTGTGAAAGGGAATCACAGCTGACTTCCTCCAGTCGTCGAGTGCCACACCATCCTCCCATGATTTGTTAAAAAGGGTAGTCAGTGGTTTCACTAGTTCTACCCTTAATTATTTTAGAATTCTGGGGTGAATTCCATCAGGCCCCATTGCTTTGTCCACCTTCAGTTTTAGGAGTTATTTCAGAACCCTTTCTTCTGTGAAAGGACTGGGATTGACCCCCCCATCCTGAGTGCTTCTGTTAATTGGATTAGGCACTTCCCCCTTCTCATTTGTGAATACTGAGCGGAAATATTCGTTCAGTATCCCTGCTTTTTCACTATCCTCATCTGACCACCCACTGTTCATTCTATTCAGCCTCACTATCCCTCCCTTTGTCTTTCTACGCTCCCTTATGTACCTATAAAAGGTTTTATCCCCCTTCTTAACTGAGTTGGCTATCCTTTCCTCAGTTTGGGCCTTTGCTATTCTGACTTTCCTCCCTGCTTCCTTCTGCCTTAACTGGTACAGCTCTCTGTCCTGCTCCTGCTGTGTTTCCTTATACTTCCTAAATGCTATCTTTTTTTCTCCCTGACTTTCCACGCCACCTCTTTATAGAACCATAGTGGCTTTTTCTTTCATTTTGATTTGTTTATTGGCTTCACACAAAGGCTTGTTGCCTCTGTGATGGCAGTTTTGATGATTCCCAATTGTTGATCCACCCCTCCTTCAAGACTGTTTGCTAGTGCTTTTCTGAGGCACTCTCCATCTTTCCAAGTCAGCCCTCCTGAAATCCAGTACCCACACTTTTGTATGGTTTGACTCTGTAGCTGAGTTTAATGTGAGCCACACTGTTTGATGGTCACTTGTTCCCAGATGGCAACCCACTTCTATATCTGAGATCCTCTCACTGTCCCCATTTGAGAGTACGAGGTCTAAGATTGCTCCCTCATGAGTGGGTTCTGAAACTAACTGTCTGAGGCATGCCACCTGTAGGGCATCGAGAATGGCCCTGCTCTTGGATGTGGCTGCAACAAGTGTGCTCCAGTTAGCATCTGGCATATTCAGGTCTCCCATCAACAGTATCTCCCCTTTCTCTGACATCCTAAGAATGCCTTCTATCATATCCTTGTCCATTCCCTCCCCCCTGACCTGGGGTTCTGTATACAACCCCTGTGCAGATTGTGGTGCCACTTCTAGTTTCCAAGGTGACCCACAGTGCCTCCTCTCCTCCCTCTTTACTCTTTTGTTAAGTTACTTTTATCCCTTTCTCTCCTGTAGGTTATGTACCCTGGTATGTTAACATCCCAGTCATGGTTCTCTGTGTACCATGTTTCTGTGACTGCTGCAATATCCAGGTATCCCTCTTCCATCAAGGCCACCTGTTCAGGGAGCTTGTTGCACAGGCTATGGGCATTGTTACTCATTATCCTCCATTTCCTGATGGCCTTACTTTTTTTTTTGCTCCATCTCTGTCCTTCTTGCCTTTGTCACTTTCTCCATTTACCCCTGCCCTTCTCCCTATTGACATCTCTTTGTTGGTGTTTACTGCACTTACTACTGTGACTTTTTTTCGGGGGGGGGCTAGGATTTCCCTGCTCCTTTCCAGTGCCTTCTTCCTTGGCTAGTTTAAATACTTGCCAATGAAGCATTTAAACCTATCACCTAGGATCCTGGTTCCCTTCCTGGACAGATGCAGCCCATCATGCCAGTTTAGGCTTGCATCACTCCAGGTGGACCCCCAGCCCCCAATGAAGCCAAATCCAGTTTTTTCAACAACTGACTGAATCCCATGGTATGCAGCACCCTAGCCTCTCATACACCATAGACAGGCAGCACCTCCAAAAAGGTTACCGTGCATGCTACTTGACTAAGACCCCTTCCCAATTCCACAAACTCTTCCTGCACTGCTCTGATCCCTTTCTTAGCCAGGTCATTTGTCCCTAGGTGGACAATGACATCCAGCTCCCTCCCCTGTGCAGCTGTTCTTGCAATTGTGGGGATTTGTTCCTTGTCCCTCCAAGCCATGGCACCAGACAGGCACCTTTCCTCCCTCTCCCCTTCCTCCCCCAGTTCTACCTTCCTAACAATGGAGTCCCCCACCAGGAGTTGTTTCCTTCCCCTGTGGGGTCTCATGCCACCCTGCTGTGGGTCTCCTTTGTGGAGGTTCCCAGCATCCTCCTTGGTCTCCACTGTGGGTGCCTCCATAGAGGAATCACATTTTGCCAGAATGGCATCGGAATTGTGGAGAGGTACAACTGGAGGGATGTGCCTCTGTTCCACCACCCTCACCCTCCCTGAGCCCACTGTGGTCCAACCATTCCTCTTTCTTGGCAAGCCTGAGGCAATGGCAGTGGCTCTGGCAGTCTCTGGATGGAAAAGGAGGTCCCTCAAATCCTGGTCAACTCAGTCTGGAGATGAGCAGCCTCCCCCCTCAGCCCTGAGAGGTGCCTGCAGCACTAAATATGCATAAGTGAAATTGCATTGCCCAAAACAAAGAGGTCAGGCTTCACAACACAGAGGCCCCTCTTCTCACATCTGCAATGAGGAATGTTGCCTGACTATATCCTAGGCATTTAATGCAGTAAGCAAACAATACTTTACAAATGAATGGCGATTTAATGACAAAATTCAGAAGTCATTAAACAACTTGCAAAAGGATCAGAATTTTTTGAGTTTACCTAATCATAATGAGAAATCAATGAATATGGTATTTTAATGGCTCTAATTGTGAGAAGTAGTAGGAGAAATAGAAATTGATGTTTTTTTTTACATGAGATTCACACCAGCTTAACTGTTGCACTCATGTAAGGTATGCAATATGTGAACCTGATGTGATTTTCAGAAGATGTTTGCACCAGCTTACCCGCTGTACACATGTCAAGCTTGCAGCATGTGAACCTGATTTGCTTTATAGACCTGGTTCACTTATATTCACTTTGTATATGAGAAGTGCATGCAAATATTGCACAGTTAAGCATGTGGCATGCATTCTGCATGTACACAGCACACTTGCAGTTCTTAAAGGGGATGAAGCACATCTGCTAGCTCATCCAGTGATTAAACAACAGTCAGTTGTTTGTAGTAGTTAATTGACCCTCGCAGCAGTAGCCACCCAGTGTGCCCCCTGTCACACACTCCATAGAAAGTGCCCATCCCCTACAAATTGTTGGTCCATGGTCTCCTAAGGAAGCACATCTGCTAGCTCCAGAGTCACAACATTCTAAATTGGAATGCAAACCTATACAGATTTGCTCCTTACCTTCCCTGATGCCAATTCTAAATGATACATATACTTTATTTATTTATTTGAGTTTTGATAACCAAGTAAGTCCACTGAGACAATTACAATCCATTTTTCAGGTACGACACAGAGGGATAACAAGAGATTACAGAATGGTTCACTGAGACTGGCAGAATACAGAACATACTAAAAAAGCAGATAAGTATAGTAATTACAGTAATAATATAATACCAGACTAGCAATAAATAATAGGAGCATACAAAAAAACTAATGAACACTAAATATACAGGCATAATAAAAAAAACAGAACTACCAATCAAGCTCGTGTACAAGATGATGCACAGGCAACTATATTATGGTCCCAGGCTCTAGACCTGGAGCAGACAGAATGAATAACATGGAAGTAAGTGAATAGCAAAGTAATAAGAGGAGCAGGGAGAACGCAAGAAGGAGCAAGGAGAATTAAAGGAAGGGGACAGGGAGAGCAGAAGAAGGAGTGAGAAGAGGGAGAGGTTCTATAGTAGAACACAGTGGGAGAGAGGGGAAAGGCAGGGAGAGACAGGGTAATGTATTAGTGGTGGTAAAAGCAGGAAACAGAGCCAGAAAGAAAAGCATGTAAGTTCAACCGGAACTTGAGGAGAGAGGAGTAGGATGGAGGGAGGCAGGGAGTTCCAATCAGATACTGCTGCAAAGGAGAAGGATTTACGGGCAATGGCTAGATGTAAGTTTGGCTTTAAGAGGAAGGGAAGGGAGGCAGAACTGAGGGCATGAGGAGATTGTCTCACATGACACCTGTGACCTGGGTTTCATCTCAGCCAGCTGGAATCCATCTAGTCATTGATTTTAGCCAGACAGATGCTAAGCATGTCTACAGCATCAGATGATCCGGGTGCAAATGACAAATGCAGCTGGGTATCATCTGCATAGCAGTGCAATGCAATGCTGTATTGTAGAATGATCTCAACCAGGGACAGCATGTACTCTGTGAATAACATCAGCAACAAGATCAAACCCTGTGGAACTCCACACAACAGGAGCATTGGGGAGGAGGAGAAATTCCCCATCACCACTTGCTGCACCCTATCAGACAGATAGGACTCAAACCATCTGATGACAACCCCAGCAAGTCCACAAAACTCAAAGAGCCAATCAAGAAACACGATATGGTCCACAGTGTCAAATGCTGATGAGAGACTTAAGGAGCACAAGAACTGACCTTTCTCCTCTATCTCTAGCCCTAAACAGATCATTATGGACTCTAATTAGAGCTGTTTCTGTACTGTGTCTAGCCTGAAAACCCAACTGAAATGGGTCATAGATGTCAAAGGACATGAGGCAATCCTCAAGCTGTTGTGCCACTAATTTCTACACAACCTTGCTCAAAAAAGGCAGGTTGGAGATTGGATGGTAATTTGCCAAGGCGTCTGGGTTGAGCGAAGACGTTCTAAGCAGGGGCCTTACCAGTGCTTCTTTCAAAGTCACTGGAAATACCCACTCCACTATCGAGCACCTGGCAATCCTAGCAAACACGAGGCCAACAGCCTCGGTGCATCCTATTAGGAAATGTGTCGGGGCTGGGTCCAGTTCACAAAATGTGTGATTCAGCTCTAAAATCACATCAATCACATCAGCCATCTCCACCATCCTAAACTCCTCCTGGATAGGCAGAGCGCCTCTGCTCCTGCTAGTGTGACCACTGCAAGACACAAAACTCCCTAGCAGAATTCCAGACTGGTTAGCTGACACTATGTCAGATAAGAACAGCGCAAACTCTTCACACAAGGTGGATGAAAATGTCTTCTTTGACTGTAGACAGGCAGGATGGAGAAGCCTATCCACAGTCCAAAAAAGATGAGATGGTCTGTTCCTCCCTGTTGCAATCTCCCTGGACAAGAATTCTGCCCTCTTATGGGAGATTGCCTCCTAGTACTCATGATAGTGAGCACACAGGACCAGCCTGTCAGCCTCCAGCTGGGTCTTCCACCAGTTACACTCCAACTTCCAACCCTTGATCTTCATCATCTTGTGATCCCCATTAAACCAGACAGATCTCAAGTGAGAGGATCTGGGTCATATACGGACCAGTGCGATGGCTTCCATTGCCTCAGCTACCACCTTATTATAAGTGGCTACCACCTCGGTGGTCCAAATCACAAGTTGCCTCAACTCTGGATAGGTCAGCCAGTGCCAGAAGTTCTTCTTGGTACAAACTCCTTAGAGGGTGGTAGCTGACCAACTCCACAGGGGAAGAACCATTGGCAAGCCCCGAATGTGAGCCCCACGGCTCAATGGTAAAACCAAAAGACCCAATCAATGATGAGGTTATCAACCCCAATACCTAGATGGAAAACCAGACTGAATGTGTGGCCATGCTGATGAGTCACAGAAGCAACTGCTTGTGCCAGGCCCAGTGAAGACATCAGATGGAGGAGGTCATAACAAATTGAGAAGATTAGTAGTCAACCCAGGCATTGAAGTCCCCCAGGATTAAACACCTAGGGAACTCCAACACCTAGTCAATGATGAAGTCCACTACCTCCTGCAGGAATTCTCCTCCTGACCCCGAGGGTGGTAATTGAGGAGAATCCTGCAACCTGTACCTGGACCCGCACATATGATGACACACTCAAAAGACCTGATATTACCAACTGGATGCACTGAGAAGCCCAGATTGACTCTGAAAAGTATGACCCCCACCCTTTCCCCACAATCCTTCCTTGGGCAATGCTCCCTGGAGTACCTGGCAGGATCGGCAGCCTCTAAAACAGGACCAGCATCATCATCCAATTAGGTATCTGTAATGCAACCCAGGTCGACAGAGGAAATCAAGTCTGAAAAAATAGTGGTCTTGTTCCTTATCGACCTGGCATTGTACAGCACCACACAAAAAGGATTAGAGAAGGCAGCTGGTCCTCTGGCTACCTGTCCACTTGGTCTGGTGGGACCCTTGGGTACAGGAACCAAACATGTCTGGCATCACCCTCAGCCGAGTTTAAACCCAGAGCATCTCCTGAACCTTACAACCTCGAGGCCCCTCACCACCCCCTCCTCAGCTGCCTCCTGCAAACAATGATCCACCCACCTCCTTGTAATTCCAACCTCCCTACAGCATCCAGTGGCAGTAAATGGAATTAGGAAGTCAGTGAAGGGGCAGAGGTTGTGAAGCAGAGAGGCAGCATAGGTGATTCATGCAAGGCCAACACCACAATGCATCCCAACCTAGTATACTAAAAAGAAATTTCAAACATCCAATAAATTGAAATTAAACCACACAACACAGCCCCAGACTTAATATGACCCCCACAATGACAATTCTTTACCACCCACCCAGCTTACTATTAATGATTCAGACAACGTACACATGCACAGTCAATCATCAGATACAACTAACTTTAATTAACACTCATACAAACACGCCTCACACTCAGACAATCTCCTATCATCAGATTTTAAATATATAACATAAAACCCATGCCACAAACAAATTAAAAGAAACTCTCAAACAACCCTTCTGACACTGGACAGTAGTGTAAACAGATCAAGTCCAATGTATCACTTCATTATATTAATATCCAGAACACTGAGTCCAACATAGGGGAGGTCGACAAAGATTGCTCCAGTCACAGAACCAAGGTCCACAGCCTGGAATATGTCAGAGGTAACCTTTATAAGGACAATAAGGGTATTATGATTCCTTCTGAAGCCATGTTGATAAGGAGATAGAAGGTTGTGAAGTTCCAGGTAGCTCTGCAGGAGGTTATAAATGATTTTTTCTTGAATTTTGGCCAGAGTGCAAAGAATAGAGATGGGCCAAAAGTTATCAATGATAGTATTGGGCTCCCCCTTATGCACAGAAACAACAACAGCCAACTTGCACTTGTCAGGTATGGTACCAGTCAGGAATGGACTGTTGAAAAGGTCACGGACAGCGCGTCCAAGGGCCGGAGCACCATGTTTAAGAAATTTTGGTTCAAGGGAGTCATGGCCAGTGGAGCTATCAGCTTTTAAGTTGGCAAGACGTCTCTGGTCTTCATTAAGGGATGCCTATTTCAAATGAAAGGCAGGTCAGACCTCTTACTTAGAAGATGGTGGTGGGACAGAGGGGGGAGAAGAGGAGTTACCAGAGATGGAGGTTTTATTTTTGAGGGTCAGTAAAAAATGTATTGATTGCCAAGGTGATGGACACTGGGTCAGTTAAGGTTGTACTATTGACTGAGATGGAGCTTGGAGCTTCGGAAGCCATTCCTTTGATCAGAAAATTAACCTGTTTCTGGAATTCCTTTGGGTTTGAGAGGTGCTCAGTTTGAAGGGATTTATAATAGTGGTGCTTAGCTTTCTGGAGAGAATTTTTGCACTTATTCCTAAGTTGCCAATATACTTGCCAATTAGAGAGTAACTTACTGTTCTTATAGGTCTACCAAACCTTGTCTCATAGGGACATAAGAGACCTGATGTCCTTGCTGATCCAGAGGGTCTTAATCCCCTTGAACATACATTTTTTCAGAGGGGCATGGATATTGATAATTTGAGTAAGGGTGGAGACAAAGAAGTCCAAGGCTTGGTTAATATCAGGGAGAGTCTTAATAGGGCACCAGTATTGTTGATGGAGGAGACAAAGCTAGTCATGACAAACTTGGACATGTCAAGAACTAGGAAGATCTTGGGAGAAGAATTAGGACAATTGTTCCTCCAACCACAAAATGTCAGGGAATGGTCACTGATACAATCTGAGAGGACACCCATGGATTTCATCTTTAGAGAACAGTTAGAGACCATCCAGTCTATCAGGATGTGTTTTCCTGTCTTGGCATTGATATGCATTGGGTCCTGAATGAGCTGTACCAGGTTAGAGTCAACGAGCACCATATGTCATTTTTTACATCAGGGTGAGATGAGTCAATATTGAAATCACCACAAAGTATAAGGTTGTGGTGGGGGGAGATTGACTAGAGAGATTATGAAAGGCGGGAGTCCTATGGAAGCCTTACTGGGAGGCAGATAAGCATATCCAATGACAAATGCTTGACATTTCCAAGGGTTAGGGAAATAAATAAGGATTCCACTAAGGGGGAGTCAGAGTTCACTAACATTCAGATCAGATTTAGAGTAGATTAGAACCCCATCTCCTCTTTTCCCACCCTATCCCTTCTGAAGCAATTGTACCCCGGTAGAGCCACCTCATCTTGCTTTATTTCCGGTTTGAGACAGGATTCTGAAATACATAGGATGTCTGGGGTCTTCTGCATGGTCCAAATCTCAAGTTCTACCATTTTGGGATGAAGACTTTAAATATTCATGTGGGCAATTTTTAGCCCTTTACATGTGGGTAATGCAGTAAGAATATGGGTATGGACTGGTAAAGAGCAATGAGGCCTGGGATTAAGCTCAATATCACCAGCAAGTAATGATGTACATGTGCATCATTTAGTAGTGCCAGTTGAGATGGAAGGGTGCAATTCTATATTTATGTATTTGTTTACTGGATGTTGGTAACCTGGTGGGCCTACTGGAACCAGAGGTTTCTTTTTAGGGATGATCCAGAGTTACAGTGATTACAGGCGTGAACTCACACATCAAGCAGGAACACAGAGTATAAATTTTCTTACAGCAGGGGTTTGAATGCATACAATTTGCAAACAAAGGAACAAAATAATGTGAACATGTTATATGTAAAGGATCAGTTTCCTGGACAATACCATACATAGCAACAATTAACAATAGTGATGGAAACACAATGCTTAGTACAAAGCTCAAATTAGGAACAATAAGGCATTCAGCACAATAAGGAAGAAATCAACAGTAGCAAGTGCAATGTGAGCTGTCTAGTAGGAAGGTTTATTTTAGCCTTTTTTTGAAGCACTCAAGTGAAGGGGAGTTTTGCAACTCAGGAAATAGGGAGTTCTAGAGGGACGGGCAGAATAAGCATAAGGCCACATCTGTAAATTTGTTTTGATTCTGGACATTTCTAGCAGTTTATGACTAGAGACCCTGAGGAGGCACCTTTCCAGCAGGAAACAACAGCCAGGGAAGCTAGATGGGTAATGTGTCAAATGAACTTGTAGGACATCCCTAACAGGCGGTACATCATTTGCCCCTCTAGTGAGGGCCAGCTTTGGGAGGACAGGACCCCACAATGATGCATCCTAGGAGAGGCCCCAGCCACAAAGTAGCTTCTTTTGCTATAAAGAACCTTGAACCTACTAATCTCAGAGTTCTTGAGGAATTGGATTACAGGGGTACCGTATAGTAGGGTTAGGAGATGGACACAGTCAGTAATGGTGAGTTTAGGCTCGGGAATGAGGGCATGACCCAAGCTACATGACAGACCAATTTTCCAGTGCAAAACCTTGGTATTCTGATCTACATAGGGTTTAAAGGAGAGTTCCTGGTCTATGAAGACCCCCAGGTATTTTATCTTGTCCACCACTTCAGTTTGTGCACCAGTTGAGATGGCAAGCAAGAGCTGGTACTGTTTGGCCGGGCCAAGGTGCCTGGGAGCAAAGAGTATAACCTTGGTTTTGGCAGTGTTAAAGACAAGCCTGTTGTCCTGGAACTAATTTTTAAGCATAGCAAAATCAGAGGTGAGTTGGGAATTGATCTGATTTACATTGGGGCAACTATGGTGGAGAACATCAGCCACATGCAGAAGAAGGTTCCCTCCCCTAAAATGGTTGGGTAGGTCATTTATAAATATAGACAAGAGCAGGGGAATCAGGATAAACTTCTGTGGTGTCCTGTCAGTAACGGGCCTCAAGCAGGGGTGAGCACCAAGCCATTTAATCTCCTGGTGCCTATCGGTTAGGTAATGCCCAAACCATTATACTGAGTGGCTGCAAAATCCCATGCATTGCTACTATATAGCAGGTTATGATGAGCCAGGTTAAAGGCTTTGGTTAAATTGATGAAAATCACACCAGTTGGTACTCTTTTGTCCGCAACACCCAGAAAGTCTACAGTCAGACTTATCAAGGAAGTGTCAGAGCTCTGGTGCTTTCCAAAGCAATTCTGATGATCAGTAAGGAAGTAGTGCAATTCCAGGTTGTCTTGAACTTGGTTGTAGACTAGTCTTTCATGTACCTTAGTTAATGGGCTCAGGAGGGATTAGTTATCTGCACATTCCCTTTGACCATCACTGAGAATAGGAACCACTACTTCCATCTTCCATTTTTCTGGGATTTTGCCTTGCTGGAATGATCTGTTAACGAGAAGGGTAACATGGAGTACAATGATTGTGACAGCTAGTTGTAAGTAGTTTAGGCTCCAGGCTACCAAATCTAGTTGCACCATCTGATTTATCACATTTTGGTAGCGCTTAAACTTCCCAAATTTGGGCAAGTTGGAGATGAATGAGGGGTGCTGGATATTGGGTTTTGATTGACTTGTGGGAGGGGGAAGAGACCTGAAGTAGACTGGTTTGAATTTAGTTAGATTTGAACTAGCCAAGGGGGGAGGCACTGGAAAGGAGCAGGAAAATCCTAGCCCCCCCCAAACAATCACGGTAGTAAGTGTGGCAAATACCAACATGGAGGTGTCGATAGGGAGAAGGGCAGTGGTAAATGGAGAAAGTGACAAAGGCAAGAAGGACAGGGATGGGACAAAAGGGGGTAAGGCCATCAGGAAATGGAGGGTAATGAGTACCAATGCCCGTAGTCTGGGCAACAAGCTCCTGAGCTGGTGGCCTTAATGGAAGAGGATGCCTGGATATCAGAGCAGTCACAGAAACATGGTACACAGAGAACCATGACTGGGATGTTAACATACCAGGGTACATAACCTACAGGAGAGACAGGCAGGGGAGAAGAGGGGAGGAGTAGCTCTCTATGTAAAGGAAGGGATAAAAGCAACTGAACAAAAGAGTAAACAGGGAGGAGAGGAGGCACTGTGGGTCACCTTGGAGACTGGAAAGGGCACCACAATCCGCACAGAGGTTGTGTACAGACCCCCATGTCAGGGGGAAGGAATGGACAAGGATATGATGGAAGGCATTCTTAGAATGGCAGAGAAAGGGGAGATACTGTTGATGGGAGACCTGAATATGCCAGATGTTAACTGGAGCACATTTGCTGCAGCCACATCCAAGAGCAGGGCCATTCTTGACGCCCTACAGGTGGCAGACATTAGACAGCTAGTTTCAGAACCCACTCATGAGGGAGCAATCTTAGACCTCGTACTCTCAAACGGGGGCAGTGAGAGGATCTCAGATCTAGAAGTGGGTTGCCATCTGGGGACAAGTGACCATCAAACAGGTGTGGTTCACGTTAAACTCAGCTACAGAGTCAAGCCACACAAAAGTGAGGGTACTGGACTTTAGGAGGGCTGACTTTGGCAAGATGGGAGAGTGCCTCAGAAATGCACTAGCAAACAGGCTAGAAGGAGGTGTGGAGCAACAATGGGGAATTATCAAAACTGCTATCACAGAGGCAACAAGCCTTTGTGTGAAGCAAATAAACAAATCAAAACGAAAGAAAAAGCCTCTATGGTTCTCAAGAGAGGTGGCTGTGAAAGTCAGGAAGAAAAAGATAGCATTCCGGAAGTATAAGGAAACACAGAAGGAGCAGGACAGAGAGCTGTACCAGTTAAGGCAGAAAGAAGCAGGGAGGGAAATCAGAATAGCAAAGGCCTAAACTGAGGAAAAGATAGCCAACTCAGTTAAGAAGGGGATAAAACCTTTTATAGGTACATCAGCGAGCGAGAAAGACAAAGGAGGGATAGTGAGGCTGAATAGAAATGAACGTGGGTGGGCAGAGGGACAGTGAAAAGCAGGAATACTGAACGAATATTTCTGCTCAGTATTCCAAAAGAGGAGGGAAGTGCCTAATCCAATTAACAGAAGCACTCTTGATAGGGTCGATCCCAGTCCTTTCACAGAAGAAAGGGTTCTGCAAGAACTCATAAAACTGAAGGTGGACAAAGCAATGGGGCCTGATGGAATTCAACCCAGAATTCTAAAAAGAATTAAGGAAGGAACTAGTGAAACCACTGGCTACTCTTTTAATAAATCATGGGAGGATGGTGTGGTACCCGAGAACTGGAGGAAGCGGATGTGATTCCCTTCACAAAAGTGGGACCAAGACAGAGGCAGGAAACTACAGACCTGTCAGTCTGACCTCTGTGGTAGGAAAGTGATGGAGTCACTTCGAAGGAAAGAATAGTTGAGTACCTAGAGGTCAGTGGAGCACAGGATCCAAGGCAGCATGGGTTCACAGTGGGAAGGTCATTTCAGACGAATCTAATAGATTTCTTTGACTGGGTGACCAAAGTAGTAGACCAGGAGGGCTGTGGACATGGCCTACCTAGACTTTAGCAAGGCATTTGACACAGTCCACAAAAAGATTATTAGTCAATTAACCAGCCTGGGAGTGGATCCCAGGGTGGTAGCCAGGGTAAAACATTGGCTGGACAACAGGACACAGAAGGTAATTGTAAATGGAGTCCACTCTGAAGAAAGGGCGTTACTAGTGGGTACCGTGAGGGTTCAGTATTGGGTCCAGTCCTTTTAATGTCTTCATCAGTGACATTGCAGAGGGACTGGAAGGAAAGTATGCCTTTTGCAGATGACACAAAGATCTGCAACAGGGTTGATACACAGGAGGCGTGGAAAGGATGAAAAGGGACTTGGCAAGGTTGGAGGAATGGTCAGACGTATGACAGCTAGGATTCAATGCAAAAAGTGCAAAATAATGCACCTGGAAACAAGAACCCAGGGAAGAATACACAATGGGTGGGAGGTAGTAACAACAACAAAACCGGAAAGGGACCTGGGGGTAATCATATCAGATGACCTTAAGGTTAGCAAGCAATGTGAGAAGGCAGTAGGGAGGGCCGGGGGTATACTGGGATGTATAGAGTGAGGCATCAGCAGCAGAAAACAGGAAGTTGTTATCCCTCTGTACAGACAGTTGGTGAGACCCCATCTGGAATACTGTGTCCAGTTCTGGAGATCCCATCTCCGCAAGGACATAGACAGGATAGAGGCAGTCCAGAGGAGGGCAACTAAAATGGTGCAGGGTCTGCAAGAGAAGCCATATGAGGAGAGACTAAAGGAGCTAATATGTATACCCTTGAGGAAAGAAGGAGAGGGGGACATGATAGAAACTTCAGTACCTCAAGGAATCAACAAAGTCCAAGAGGGTAGCATCTTTCAGAAAAAGAGACTTGCAAGAACAAGGGACACAATTTAAAGATAGAAGGAGGGCAGTTCAGGGCAAATGTGAGGAAGTATTATTTCACAGAGAGGGTGGATACATGGAACAGCCTTCCTGAGGAAGTTGTGGGGTCTAAAACTGTGGGAGAATTCAAGAATGCATGGGACAGACATAAGGCAATTCTTGTGGGGGGCAGTAAGATATAGGCTGTTGGTTAACTAGGATATGCGGCCTATCCTGTAGGTAGGGAAATGGGCAGACTGGATGGGCCTAGCGGTCCTTATCTGCTGTCAAAGTCTATGTTTCTATGTTTCTATGTTTCTGTTCAAGACATTAACAATGGTATTTACTCATCTGGTGCAGATGATTCTTTTAATACCCTTTATAGTACTTCACAGTCAGAACCATTGGAGTATTCCTTTTCAGTTCAATTCAATTTTATTGGTTCGGAAGATATCTTTGAGCCCAAGCTCTTTTACAAAGGTTCCACCTCATTGACAAGACAAGGTACAAAGTAGTAATCAAGAGAAGAGCATACAGAAAACATCACCCTGTTTAACATAATCACAAACAACATTGTGGGATACTAGATAAATTGGTGGGTAACATATGTATGGTTATGGAGGTAGAGAATAGTGCAGCCCCTAGGAGCCTTGTCATCAAGTATGAAGGAGGTCAGGGCGACAGTAAAGCTAAAGGTTGTTGTTAAGGGTAGGCTGTGTGGGGCCTTGTCTTAACAAAGTGCAGCCAGGGGGCGCAAGACGAGGGGAGTCAAGTGCTGCATCAGACATGGTATGGCAGAGGATTGAAGATCCCAAGATTAGTTGCAAGAGCATTTAGAGATTGTAGTTAGATGTTGTTTGAGGTCCATTTTGAATTTGGCTAAAAAGGTGCAGGCAAGGAGGTACTCGGGTAATTCATTCAGCCACAAAGGAGCACGGTAGGCAAATGCCCATTGCCCGAGTGAGGTGCGGTGGAAGGGGATGGACAGAGCCCCTCTAGTCCTTCCTCTAGAGGCCTGTTGTGTGTTTGCAGCTGCAGCCACTACCAGATTGCCAATGCAGGGTGGAGTTTTCCCCAAAAGTGCTTTTTTCCCCCTAGGGTGCATGTCTGATGAATGACCCTGTTTTTAAGGGACAGCCAATTTGTGAGTTCATACAGTGAACAGGTGTGCTTATCATGCTGTAAGTCAAGAGCTAGCGTACAGACCTTGTTTCGAGCCAACTGTACTCGTTTCAATGCAATGTCCGTTGCAGCCCCATATATCACTATACCATAGTCGATATGTGACAGGTTGGAGCTGTGTACTGCAAGGCAGAGGGCCTCGGGCGATAGGTATTTCCTATGCCAGTAAAGGGCTCCAATCTTTATGTTGACTGTCTTGACCATGGTGTCACTATGTTGTGCAAAAGTTAGTGTTTCATCCAGTGTGATCCCCAGATACTTGCAGACTTGTTCCAGTGGCTCACTGCAGGAGTTAGAAATGATGAGGGGATTTAGTTTGATTTTTTGTCTGTACTGGTAATAAACATGGCCTTGGTCTTTTTGTAATTCAGTAATAGCTCATGTCTGCAGAACCATGTCTCTGATGAGGAGAAGGATGCCTAAAGTCCGGATTGCGGACTGGTGAGGGACGTGTTACTTTCCTGGTGCACCGCATCGTCAGCGTAGAGGATCAGTTTGGTATTGCAGGCAGTGGGAGGTCATTTAGGAAGATACTGAAGAGTAGGGGCCAAGGATAGATCAGTGGGGCACCCCAATGATACCTCTCTAGTGCTCAAAACTGAATGTCCAATTTTGACACATTGAGTTCTACTTGTAAGGTAGTCTTGGAACCAACATAGTGCACTGCGTGCCACACCCAAGTTTGCCGTTTTGGTCAGTAACAGGTGGTGCTTGACTGTGTGGAAGGCTTTGGTGAGGTCTATGAAGATAGACCCCATCAGTTTGCCTTCATCCAGGGCCTTTTGTGCATGGTTTGTAAAGTCCAGCAGGGCAGTGGTTGTGCTGTGGCTTTGTCTGAAATCATGTTGATTAGAGCAGAGTAGGTTATATTTGTTGAGGTAGTCAATGAGCTGACTAGCCACAATCTTTTCTAGTGCTTTGGACAGCAGAGACAGTATGGAAATGGACCTATAGTTGGCCACCAAGGATTTGTCTCCTCCCTTATGCACAGATGTGACTAGGGCCTGCTTCGTGACCTCTGGGAATTGAGCAAGAGTCAGGGATTTGTTGAACAGATTGGTGATGGGCACTATGAGGACTTTGTTGTGTGCGGCAGTACTGACAGGGAGGACTCTAATGGATGCTCTTTTGACTGTATCCCAGCTAACAGTGCTATAACCAGCACTAGACCCTGACTGCTAATGGAAGGTGTGTGGAGAGAGTAGTTTCTAGTTACTGCATGAAACTCCAACACATCCGGTTGGCAGGGGAGCATGTGCGAGCACCGAAAGCTGAGGTAATTATTTGTTTTATAGGAAACTCATTTGGATATAGCACTTTTAAGTGTCCCTGTGCTGCTAGGGATTATTAGTTCTATGAGCTTGTTAGCTCTGGGGCTTTGCTCTAATTCAACCCAGGTGTGTCTTGGGGCGGTGACTTCCAGCTCCAGTCTTGAAAGGAGTGCTCCATGCGAGCCCTGGTATACCCTGTGCACACGCTGCAAGACACCATTGTGGTATGAGGCAGTACTGACAGGGAGGACTCTAATGGATGCTTTTTTGACTGTATCCCAGCTAGCAGTGCTATAACCAGCACTAGACCCTGACTGCTAACGGATGGTGTGTGGAGATCATAGTTTATAGTTACTACACGAAACTACAGTACATCCGGTTGGTAGTGGAGTGTGTGCGAGCACTGAAAGCCAAGGTAATTATTTGTTTTATAGAAAACTCATTCGGATATAGCACTTTTAAGTGCTCTTGTGCTGCTAGGGATTATTAGTTCTATGAGCTTGTTAGCTCTGGAGCTTTGTTGTAATTCCACCCAGGTGTGTCTTGGGTGGCAGTGATTTCCAGCTCCAGTCTTGAAAGGAGCACTCCATGCGAGCAGAGCGCGCATACTACGTGCGTAAAGACACACACCAAGACATGCATGCATGTTGAGCGTGTCAAGCGGAGAAAGTGGAGAATGTGGGCAACAAACAATATAGTGTTCTATTAACAAAATACAAGGGTACTGTGCTGGATACTCAGCAAGACTGATAGAGATGGAGTGTACAATAGAGGAATTAAAATCAGGTCTGTTAGGTTTAAAATGTAATAGATGTATGATATTTTCTATTAATGAAGTTACGGGGTTTGACATATTTATTTGTCACATTTGTCAAAAAGAACAGGATTATAAGAACAAGATTTTGGAGCAGGAAACTGAGATTATGACACTCAAACAACAATTGGAGCAATTTAGAACTAGGGAGTATGATCTCACTGCTAGATATATGCCAGCTGCTAAAAGACAGAGACCCATAGGAATATTAAATGATGAGGAAGATGAAGATGAGTGGACAATGGGTAGGGAGGATAAAATACATAGAAAATTAAGAAGAAGAGATTTATCACTGGTCATAAGTACCCAAAACCATTACCAGGTGCTACTACCTGACAATGAAATATGTGATCACATACCAGTCACAGGGGAAGTAATTGATATACCCTCTGAAAGAGTATTATCTATAACTCCATCTTCTAAATCCATTGAAACTAATAAACAGATTAATGGGAATCTGGGTTCTGAAAGTGAAATAACTGGTACAATGAAAAGCATGAATGAGTTAACTACTATAGTATCTACAGAAGTACCCCCACTCTCACCATCCTTGGTAGAAAGTTCACCTAGGGAAACACCTAATTATATCCAACTTCAAGAAATAAATATCTTAAATGCAAGTGAACCAACAGAAGATTGCCAGAACAGGTCTTTATTTAGGGGATTTCCATGATAAAGTACACAGATCGATATTCTATGAAGGGAAATAAGTTAAATACAACAAGTTGCTCTTATGGAGGAGCTAAAATAAGGGATATCTCACAAATGCTACCAGGAATATTAAAAGATGTCAGTGCATCCATAAAACTTCATGTGAATGTTGGAACAAATGATTTGAGTCATAGAACTGTTACCAATGTAATAGAAGGTATGATTATGATGTATGAAGTTGCTAAACAACATAAAGCAAAAATTATAATTTCAGAAGTATTACCAGCACCAAGAGCAAGTAAATACAGAGCTACTAAAATTAAACAATATAACAATTGGCTCAGAAAATGGTGCCATGAAAACGATGTGAATTGTCTAACAAGTAATGAAGAGTATAATGACAGGATTGATCTCTACAGCCAAGATGGCTTACATCTAAACAAAAATGGGACAATAAAGTTAGGGATCAGATTCCATGAGTCAGTCTCAAAAAACATGTAAGCAGTGGGTGTTGGGATAAGCATATGCCCAAAAACAAACCGATATCACTGGCACCTAAGAAGCGTAAGAGAAATAAGGAAGGGGAGACTTGTTTAGTTTCGAATGCCAGAAGTTTGAATGCAATTAAAATGGCTGATCTGGAATACACTTTGAAAGACAATGAGATCAATTTTGCAGCTATAACAGAAACCTGGTGGTCTATTAAAGTCACTAACAATACATGTATTGATGGATATAAAATTATCAGACAGGATAGGGTGGGTAGAAAGGGGGGGAAGGGTCGCATTATTTGTTAAGGACAGTATCCATCCCACTCCTCCACCCACCCACCCTAAGCCAGTTCTACCTTTATAGCCACTGGATTTGATTGTCAACAGGATCTTCCTGTTTGGCAGTAGGAAGGGAAGGATTATAGAGAAACATTGGTTTTGCCAACCCTAAAGGAAAAAAGTAGCTCACTCTCCCCCCCAGCTGCTGGTGGTCTGACACTGAGCAAGGAAGAAGAAGGATACCGAAGAATATAGGAAGTTGCTGCCCCAGAACAGGAAGGGTGAGAGTTGTAAGGAGAGGAGAGAGTAAGCATACAGAGAAACAGGAGATGGGACACAAAATAAGACATGATAGGAGTGGTGCAGTGCAATGGTTGTGGGGCGGCAGTGTTCCGGGCGACATTCTGGAGGCTGCAATGCTGCCCTATTTGCGGGCATCTCTCTGGTCTGAGGGAGGAGGTTGACTGTCTCCAGGCTGACCTGGCTAGGATTCGTGAAACCACCTCCCCCACCCAGGGACCACTATGGCCAATACCACTACCTCAGAGGTTGCCAAGAAAGAGGAGAGGCAGGACCAGGGTGGGCTCAAGGAGGGAGAGGGTGGTAGAACAGTTGCATCCCTTCAGCTGTACCTCTCCACAATTCATTCGCTCTTCTGGTGGAAGGTGGCTCCTCTACAGAGGCACCCGCAGTGGAGACCAAGGAGGATGCTGGGACCCTTCACAAAGGAGACCCACAGTAGGGTGGCATGAGACCCCACAGGGGAAGGAAACAACTCCTGGTGGGGGACTCAATCATTAGGGGAGTAGAAATGGGGGAGGAAGGGGAGAGGGAGGTAAGATGCCTGCCTAGCACCACGGCTTGGAGGGACAGGAAGCAAATCCTCAGGATCATGGGAGTAGCAGCACGAGGGAGGGAGCTGGATGTCATTGTCCAGCTAGGGACAAATGGTCTGACTAGAAATGAGATCAGAGCCATGCAAGAGAAGTTTGTAGAGTTGGGGAGGGGCCTTAGACAAGTAGCGCATACAGTAACCTTCTCGGAGATGCTGCCTGTCTATGTCAAGGGTGATGTTAGGGTACTCCTCACCAGGAAATTCAATGAATGGTTGAAAAACTGGTGTGGAGTTCAGGATTTTGGCTTCACTGGGGAGTCACCTGGAGGGATGTAGACCAATACTGGTGCAGTGGTCTGCATCTGTCCAGGGGGCGAACCAGGATCCTTGGTGAGAGGTTTAAATGCTTCATTGGCAAGCATTTAAACTAGCCAAGGGGAGAGGCACTGAAAAGGAGCAGGGAAATCCCAGCCTCCCCCCACAAAACACGGTAATTAGTGAGGTAAACACCAAGATAGAGAAGTCATTAGGGAGCAGGATAGAGGTAAATGTAAAAAAAGGCAAAGGCAGTAAGGACAGGAATGGGGCTAAAAGGGGTAAGGTGATCAAAAAGTCGAGGGTAATGAGTACCAATGCCCATAGTCTGTGTAACAATCTCCCTGAACTAGTGGCCATGATGGAAGAGAGTAGCCTGGATATTGTGGCAGTCACAGAAACATGGTACACAGAGAACCATGACTGGGATGTCAACATACCAGGATACACAATCTACAGGAGGGACAGGGAGGGTAAAAGAGGAGGAGGAGTAGCTCTCTATGTAAAGGAAGGGATCAAAGCAACATAACTAAAGAGTAAACAGGGAGCAGATGAGGCCATTTGGGTCACCCTGGAGACAGGAAATGGCACCACATTCCGCATGGGGGTTGTATACAGACCCCCATCTCAGGGGGAAGGAATGGACAAGGAAATTATAGAAGGCTTCCTTACAATGGCAGAAAAAGGGGAGATATTGTTGATGGGGGACCTGAATATGCCAGATGTTAACTGGAGCACCTCTGCTGCAGGCACATCCAAGAGCAGGGTCATTCTTGATGCCCTATAGGAGGCATGCCTCAGGCAGCTAGTATTGGAACCCACTCTGGAGAGAGCAATCTTAGACCTGGTACTCTCAAATGGGGACGGAGAAAGAATCTCAGATTTAGAAGTGGCTAGAAATCTGGGAACAAGCAATCATCAAACAGTGTGGTTCACAATATACACAGCCATACAATTAAGCCATACAAAAGCAAGAGTACTGGACTTTAGGAGGGCTGACTTGGGAAAATGAGAGAGTGCCTCAGAAAAGCACTAGCAAACAGGCAAGAAGGAGGGGTGGAGGAACAATAGGGAGTAATCAAAACAGCCATCACAGAGGCAACAAGCCTTTGTGTAAAGCAAATCAACAAAACACAACGAAGGAAAAAAAAACTATGGTTATCAAAAGAGGTGGCAGGGAAGGTTAAGGAGAAAAGGATAGCATTCAGGAAATATAAAGAAACACAGAAGGAGCAGGACAGAGAACTTTATCAGTTAAAGCAGAAAGAGGCTGGGAAGGCAGTCAGAATAGCAAAGGCCCAAATCGAGGAAAGGATAGCCAACTCTGTTAAGAAGGGAGATAAGACCTTTTATAGGTACATTAGGGAGTGAAGAAAGACCAAAGGAGGATACTGAGGCTTAATAAAGGTGAGGAATGTGGGTAGAGGGTGACAGTGAAAAGCAGGGATACTGAATTAATATTTCTGCTCAGTATTCACAAAGGAAGAGGAGGGAAGTACTTAACCAAACAAAGAAACACTCTGAAGATGGGGGTGGATACCAGTCCATTTACAGAAGAAAGGGTTCTGAAAGAACTAATAAAATTGAAGGTGGACAAAGCAATGGGGCCTGATGGGATTCACCCAAGAATTTTAAAAGAACTAAGGGTAGAACTAGTGACACCGCTGACTACTCTCTTTAACAAATCATGGAAGGATGGGATGGTACATGAGGACTGGAGGAGGGTGGATGTGATTCCTCCTCACAAAAGTGGGAGCAGGACAGAGGCAGGAAACTACAGACCAGTTAGTTTGACTTCAGTGGTAGGGAAAATGATGGAATCACTTCTGAAGGAAAGAATTGTTGAGTACCTAGATGCCAGTGGGGCACACGACCCAAGGCAGCATGGATTCACAATGGGAAGGTCATGTCAAATGAATCTAATAGATTTCCTTGACTGGGTGACCAAAGTAGTAGACCAGGGAAGGGCTGTGGACATGGCTTACCTAGATTTTAGCAAGGCATTTGATACAGTCCCACACAAAAGATTAATACACAAGTTAGCCAGCCTGGAGTGGGTCCCAAGGTGGTAGCCTGGATAAAACATTGGCTAGACAACAGGACACAAAGTGTAGTAGTAAATGGAGTCCACAGTGAAGAAAGGAGGGTTACTAGTGGGGTACCGCAGGGTTCAGTACTGGGACAGTCCTTTTTAATGTCTTTATAAGTAACATTGCTGAGGAACTGCAAGGAAAAGTATGTCTCTTTGCAGACGACACAAAGATATGCAATAGGGTTGATACACAAGCTGGGATGGAAAGGATGAGAAGGGACTTGGCAAGGTTGGAGGAATGGTCAAATGTATGACAGTTCAGATTTAATGCAAAGAAGTACAATGTAATGCACCTAGGAAACAAAAACCCAGGGGAAGAGTACAAAATAGGGGGTGAGATACTGGAATTCTAAGGATGATACAGTCGAACCATTATGGATGAAAATAAAGGAATGCATTTTAAAACTTGAAAAGGATTTTGTACCCCTTAAAAATGCTATAATAAATCAGGGAAAGTTCCTATTTGGTACAACAATAAAGTTCATAAACAATGCAATAAAAAAAAACAGGCATATCGAGCAATGAAAAGGGATAATAATTTATTTACTATCCATGCCTAAGATGCACTAAAAACATAATCAAAAAACCAAAAATAGCTCTCGAATTTAACTTTCCCATACTAAGGATAATGGCAAGGCCTTCTTTTTCCTATATTAAAAACAGAACTAATATCAGAGAGGTGGGCCCTACAAAACTACAAGATCAAGAACTAAAGGACCCACAACAAATGGCAAGTGCCTTTAATGAATATTTTTGTAATGTATACCAAAGAAATAAAATAGCTAGCTTTAATCAGGATAACACAAGAGATACCACTAGTTCTCCCATGAAAATATCAAAAAATGAGATAATGGATAGGCTGAACAGAATTGATATATCAAAGTCTGTGGGACCAGACAATTTATACCCCAAAATACTGAAAGAAATAAAAGATTGGCTAGTCAAACCATTGTATAAATTATATAACATGACCTTGATAACCGGGGATGTCCCAGGAGCCTGAAGAAGAGCAGAGGTCGTGCCAGTATACAAAAAGGGGAGTGGGTCTGACATGGGAAACTATAGGCCTATAAGCTTGACCTCCATATTGGGTAAAGTTTTTGAATCATTATTAAAAGACAGGTTGGAAAGAGACTTAGAAAGTAAACATATAAACGATAATACCCAACACGGTTTCAAAAGAAATAGATCTTGTCTATCAAATCTGCTTGTCTTTAATAACAGGGTTAGCAAAATGCCGGAAAAAAATCTCCCAGTTGATATATACTTAGACTACTAGAAGGTGTTCTATAAGGTTCAACATTCACTTTTGATAGCCAAAATGGTAAATTTGGGTATAGAGAAATATATCATTAATTGGGTAAGAAATTGGCTGGATAATAGAACGCAGAGAGTAAGATTGAGGTACTATTTATCTGAACAGAGAACGGTCAGTAGTAGAGTGCCCCAAAGGTTTGTCCTGGGTGCAGTTCTGTTCAACCTGGTTATTTATGACATGAACGACACATTAAAATATTACTGTGCTAAATTTGCTGATGATTCAAAATTGTGCACCAATGTGGGGAATTTACAAAAGGTTAATGAATTACAACAAGACTAGTTTGAATTACAAAGATGGGCAGATCAAAATGGAATGCAGTTTAACACTGATAAGTGTGTCATATTACATCTGGGGACTAATAATCCTAATGAGGATTATTATCTTAATAATCACATGTTGAAACCAGTAACTCAAGAAAGGGACTTGGGTATTTTAATTGACAACGACCTTACCTTTTCAGGCCATTATAGGGAGACAGTAACCAAGACCAATAGAGTTATTGGTATGATACGGTGCTCATTTACATCAAGACATAGAGGGTGCATTTTGCCACTGTACAGAGCAGTGGTTCAACCACATCTTGACTATTGTAGCCCTCTATGGAATCCATATTTAAAGAAAGATGTAAATGTTGAGATAGTCCAACGAAGGATGACTAGAATGATCAGGGAGTTGACTGGGGTCCCTTATGAGGACAGACTGCAGATTTTAAATTTATATAGCCTAGAGAACAGACGTTTGAGAGGGGATTTACTTTATATGTATCGCATTTCAAAAGATACACAGATGTTCGATGAGCTGGGCACATGTTACTTATCTCATAACTTCTATCTTAAGAGTCATAGTAAACAAATTAAGCATACCTATCCACAAAATAACAGGAGTAGATATATTTTCAATAATCGTTCAGTGAGTATTTGGAAAAAACTTCCATCAGAAATCATCGATTTCAATAACATGGGTACTTTTAAAAAAAGATTAGATGATTATGTACTGAAGCAAAGAATATAATTCCCCCTTTTTTTAGGGGGAGTCAGACATCATGGACAAACATAGTCTTCTGTTTGACTTAAACTCCAAGTATAGTTCAAAGTATTGAGGGTGGGGGATAGCAGTTTCATGTCAATCTCATCACTACCCTGTCTTGTCTTGTGCAGTATTTTCCTGACCTTAGCTAGTGTTTCCTTCACAGTCACCCTTTTAAGGTAGAAAGCTGGGTAGGAGTGTTCGGGGGTCCATTGTTGGACTGGTTCTTCTCAGAGTGGAAATATGCTTGTGGTAGAACAGCTGTGAGATCAGTGAAGGCCTTGTTGAAGGCCTCCCCCAATGGCTAGGGGGTCTGTGATGTGATTGCTATTGATATCAAGTAGCGGGAGATGCATCTTGTCCTCCTTGCCAAGATGCTATTGATGCTATCCCAGAACCTTTTGCCGTCACCCCAGGAGTTAGCAAGCTGTTCTTTGTGGTAATTGGCTTTAGCGACCTGTATTAGTTTAGTGCAGTGATTCCTGGCCACCCTGTAACACTGGTAGTTGTGCCTATCTCCTCTGTTTCTTGCTTTCTCCCATAGTGAATCCCTATCATTCATCAGGAAGAGTAGTTCTCCATTTATCCACCATTAGCCTGCCCTTTAATTTTCCTGTTTGTGAGGGGGGCATCAATATTACAGATGCTATTAAAGCCATTTGTGAAGTAGCTGAGTGCCTGATTTAGGGAGAGTGCCTGACTGACTGGGGTCCAGTCATAAAGGGTGAGTGCTGATTTGAGGGCTCCAAGCATTCCCTTTCTCGGGACCCTGCTTGTTATGAGTTTGGGTGGGCTTTTGGTGAATTTGTTAAACCACAGCAGTGTAATAGGGGAGTGGTCACTAAGCATGTCAGGCAGAACCTTGACCTTGGCGATACGAGTCGGTGATGTTGCAAGTACCCAATCAAGAAGGGTGCTGCTACCAGTCTTTTAATTCTGTCTGGTAGGGTGGGTGACTAGTTGTGAAATATTGGCAGAGGCAATCATGTCCTTAACTGGGGCAGTCTCCTTCCCATTCCAGTTTATTTATTTTCACCCTATAGGTTGATGCACAATCCATTCAAAATCAATCTGGCTAGGTCACATGATGCAGGCAGCCTGATATCAACAGGGGTGCTGGGCTCTCTCCTCTCACCTCCTAATTTTGCTAGTTTTTGAGGCAATTGGGGCTAAAAACTTGCTAGTTTGAACAAATGTACTACATTGCAATCTGCCAGCCTCCTGATCTACAAATCCTGATCGCAACTAGCTTCTAAAGTCCACGATGGAGACAGAAATGCAGCAGGCCCCACTGCACTACACACCACCAACAATGCTGGAGAAGATGCCAAAAAAGCCTAAGCCCCAGGGAGCACAGGCCGGGAAACAAAGCACTTAGAAACATACTGTAGAATTTATTTTTTTTTGCCATCCCCTGAAGGAGGATTGATTCCTGCAGGAATTGCTCCCCTTTCAGGGAAACGCTCACATATATTTCAAAAGAGCTTAAATCTTTGAGAGGCAACCTGTCCGATCCAATCCGCAGGGTCAGAAACACTGAGGCCCGAACTACCTATGCAGAGTGGCAGGAAGAGAAGACGGGTCCTGAGATTACCACACTAAAACAACAGATCCACAAGCTGCAGCTTAAAATGGAAGACCTGGAGGGGAGGAGTCGTAGGAATAATATTCTGATAATAGGCCTTTCTGAAGTGGAGGAAGCCAGAAATCCATGCTTTTCTTCAAAAAGTCTTGAATAAAGTTGTCAGGCCTATCACCAACTGGCACAGCATACCTGACAGAGTGTGCCCAGTGCTCCCTCAGGCCTCGTGCCCAGCCAGGCACTACCCCTCCAGTCTGATCATATTAAAATTCTTAAGCTTTATTGAAAAACAGCACATTTTGTCTAAAGCCCATGAAATCTAATCCATTATGTGGGAAGGCACCAAAATCCATATTACCCAGGATTTGCCTTGTGAGACCAGAAAAAAAAGGCAGCCTTTTACCCTATAGTCAGCAAACTGATTGTGGTAGGGATTCATTTCAAAATGATATACCCCTCTTGATGGCAAGTTTCACTAGTGGGCAGCTGGATCTCATATGAGACACCCTCCAAGGCAACGGAAGATCTAGTGAGCAAGCTTCCCGATCTGTTCCAGAAGGGATGAAGATTACAGGAATACTCCGGTTTCAAGTTTGTACTGCTTAATCGGTAAATGTGTTGTTTACGGGTTAACTAACCTGCTGCCTTACCTTATTCTACCGGGCCTTGTCTGATCGGTCGACTGGGTAAGTATGGAGCCTCTTGGGACTGTGCATTTGGCCTTCAGGAGCTTCCACCGTGGGGCTTACAGAGACCTAAAGTGTCAAAGTGAACAGGCCCCAAGTCTTGCAAAACAACAGCTTGCATCTCTCATCCTGTAGTAGATGGGAACCTCTGGACCCAAGTGGTGGTTGCAAGGGAAAAGTTGTACTGTGACACGGTCCCACCAGCTTGGTCCCCTATCGTGTCTGACTAAGAAACAAATGGACTCAGCTTGTAAATAGTTAAAAGTGTTGTTGGTTTTCTTTCACTTGTTGTATTTAAGTGGTCTTGCATTTCTTATTATTACATGATGGGGTTTATTCCTTTTAAATCTCCCAGACTCGCACTGTATAGGCTTTTGGAGATTGAGCGGGGAGGGGGGGAGATAGCTCCTACTTTTTAAGTTATACCAAGTGTTTCAAGCCTGGCGGGCCTGGGCAGTAAATGGAGTCTTACTGGCTCCCTGCCTCTTAGCCCTATTCATTTAGCATCCAATATAGTCTCACAATTCCAAGGGTACCTAAGAGATATGGTTGAGTCGGAGGGGGTGCTTTAGCACCCAAGAGCTGAAGGTGAGACCGCACCACGATCCAATCATTATGGGGTAGGTCCCTGTTTACATTTTAAGTGCTTATTATTAGAAGGCAGTATAGTGCAGTGGTCTAAGGCTCTGAGCCGCAAATCTGGTGACATCCAGCAGACAAGACCTGGGTTTGAATTCCCACAGCTTCCACTTACATAGTATGTGTTCCTGAGCAAGTAACTTAACTTTCTTGTCCTCCCAGGTCACACCTGGAAACAAGCTTCAGCTTAGTGTGCCTTTCCTGGTTAAACAATTTCCCCTTTCCCTTTCCCTTTCCCCTTATAATGGATAATACTCTTAGCCATATAAATAGTTTTTTATAATTCTTTCAATTTAACTGCTAGGAAGTATAGTACTGGGACCATGGGGATTTGGCTTCTCCTCTACAGACAACAGCTTGGTTTTTTGTTTTGTAGCTTAAATAGGAGAGCCCATATATATATATATTTTTAAGGGTAGGGGAGCTCAAGGGAAGGGGGAAGGGATGAGGGGAAAGGACGGGTTGGGGTCTGTTACAGGTATTCTGTGTCCTGGCAAAGTTCGTTAACATGTATTACCAATTAAAACAAGATAGTCGTTATAGAAAGGTGTAATGGGAGAAGTGGGGGGAAGGGGGAAGGGGTGGGTTAACCCTTAATTCTTAGTTCCTACTTGGAACAATGTTGTATTGCATTGCATATTTGGTTTTACAATCGAAAATACTGTTGTGGGTGAAGGGTGCAGGGTGGGGTGTGGGCCTGGAGCGTCCACAGTGCTAACTCCTTCTTAGTGGTATACAAAGGTCAACATGGATTATGGCTAATCTAAAAGTCAAATTTGTTACATGGAATGTCAGGGGTGCTCAAGAGCTTTCCAAAAGGTACCACATTCTTAAACACTTATCTATATTACAATCAAATATTATTTTACTTCAAGAAACCAATCTCCTTACTCAAGAAGCCATTAGTTTCCAGAGGCAAGGGGTCCAACATGTTTTTCTGCCGGTGACTCCACTGCCAGGAGTTGTGTGGCAATACTAAGTATGAAGAACATCCCCTTCCAGACCGATATTACTAGGATATTATGGATCCTGAGGGCTGGTTAGTCCTGGTTAAGGGAATGCTAGACAGAACCTCTGTTATCTTAGGGAGTATATATGGCCCAGTGGGAGGAGACCTGATTTTCCAAATGGAATTATCAGACAAGATAGCACCCCTTTTACTGGCTGCTCTGATTCTAGGAGGTGATTGGAATATTCTTCCATCCCAGACTCTTGATAGGTCAACCCAATCTCTACTGCCTCTGACCCCAACCCAAAGAGCCCTCAATGGTATGATGGGTATTCTAGGTGTAAGTGATCCATGAAGCATCCTCAACCCTACTGCTAGGGCTTTCTCCTTTCACTCCCAGGTACATCTCACTGTGTTCAGAATAGATTACTTCCTCATAAGTTCTAATTTACTAGCTGGGACTCTTGGGGGAGTATAGAACCAATAGCCTTGTCGGATCATGCAGCAGTATGGCTCCACCTTATTCCATCCAATAACATGCAATGGGATACTACCTGGAAACTGAATACGCAGTTCCTTAAGGATGAGTTCATAGAGTCCAAAATCAGGTAAATTATCCACCAATTCCTGGAAGATAATCTGCATTCTATCCCCCGGGCAGATCAAATCTGGTGTGCATTAAAATGTTTTTTAAAAGGGGAGCTCATTCGGCTGTCAGCTAAACAAAAGAGAATTAGAGAAGCCAAAGCAAGAGACCTGTTAGAGCAGATATGTGCACTAGAGCAAGATATCTCTTCTACATCTCCACAGAATTCCCTCATGACTGTCATCTCTCTCAGTAACAAATATTCTGGTCTTCTCAGGTAGAAGGCTGAATACTCCATTCTTAAGACAGAGTCAGCTTATATAGATCAAGAGGAGAAGGCTGTCCGCCTCTTAGCTCTCCACATGAGACAATTGGAAAATCTGAGAACTATGCAAGCCATTTCAGGCACAGATGGGGCCATTAAAACTCTCCCTAGAGAGATAACTAAAGTCTTTGAGAATTTTTATGCCAACCTCTATGGTAAATGACCCAACTCCCCATTTATACAAAAAATACAGGAATACATATTAAGAATCCAACTTCCTAAGCTACTGGAGCTTCATCAATCCTCCTTGTTCTCCCCAATAACACACCAGGAAGTTACACAAGCTATAAACATTCTCACTTCAGATAAAACCCTAACTCTGGACGGTTTCCCCTCCAACTTCTACAACCTCTTCCTCAAAGAATTATCTCCTCATTTACTCAGTCTTTATCAATATATGCTCTCAGCCAATGCCATAGACCTTTCTTTTCTAGAAGCCATGATTATTCTTCTCCTTAAGCTGGACAGCCCCCCCCCCCCGCAGCCCTCTAGCTATCGTTCCATCTCATTATTAAACTGTGATCTCAAAATACTTACTTAAATATTATCCACATGGATCAAGAAAATATGGTCTCCATTGCTTAGTCCAGAACAGGTAGGCTTTGTTCCAGGCAGATCCTCAGCTGATCATCTTTGCAAACTGGCCCACATTTATTCTTTAGCCCAATCTACTGTATGCCCTACCCTATGGCCCAGGTGTCCTTGGATGCAAAGAAAGCCTTTGTTAAGGTGGACTGGGAGTTCCTCTGGTGTACTCTTCATCACGTGGGCTTCTCTAGGCTTTATTAGCTGGCTTCAAGTGATCTACTCTTCTCCCACAGCACGAATATATTAAAAGATAGAAACATAGAATTTGATGGCAGATAAGGACCTCTTGCCCCATCTAATCTGCCCATTTCCCTACCTAACAGATAAGCTGCAGATCTTAGTTAACCAACAGCCTACTTCCTCCTACCCCCCACTAGAATTGCCTAGATCCTAGTTAAGCAATTGCCTACTTCCTCCTACCCCCCACTAGTGATAGGTGAAGTGGCCCCAATTCCCTCTGTGAAATGATTCACAGAGTGAAGGCAAATTCGCGGAGTTCTCTGCAATGCAAAGCGGAGTACTTCACGTTATAATGGGTAAATGAAGTCCATTGAAAACAATGACTTCACGTTACTCCACCTTCCCAAACCACAACTCCACAGCAATTCTTAAGGTGAAGTACATTGAAAACAATGTACTTTGCCTCATTTCACCTTGTTTTTAAGCTCCAAAGGCGAATTTTGCTGTGATTCATGGGATTTCAGGTCACATGGGCTCTAGACTGATCTGCACAGCCTCGATTTGGGGTAGTGTGTGTAGGAAGCTGTAGGAGACAATCTGCTGTGAGAGCTCTCTGCGATTCAAACCTTCAAAAAGCTGTTAAAAATGCCTTTTTGGGTCATTTTGTTTTGCTGAAACTTTAGTTCATCGTTTATAGGAAACCCTCCTGTGCTCATATCAACGAGCGTTTATTGTTTGTGTATGGATTTTGAATGTTAATGTACAACATTCAATCTGTGTACTGAGAGACAGTGGAAGTATGCTTTGGGGGAAGGGCATATCTGTGGTGTAGGTAGATTAACTTGGAGAAAAAGGCAGTGCTTTCTGTTTTGGTAATATTTTTCTTGTATAACTGTGTTAAGGTACTCAGAGTAATATGTTTAATATTTCTTGCCATTTTTTTGCTGATTGTTGTGGTACAGCAGTGCATAATTTTAGTTTATTAAAATATGTGGTTATATTATAGAAGTTTTCAATCTGCTATGCATTACTTAGTGTGTGTGTGAGTATGTGTGTGACGCGTGTCATCAAATCAGACACCTTTTATTGTGCCACATAATAATTTCAGCAATGTGAAGCTGCTATCCACTGCAGCTGTGTGATTTTTGTACTTCTTTGTGGTATCTTTGCTGGTACTAGTACTAGTGACTGTTACTGCCACAGTGCATAATTGTAGTTTGTTTAAAATATGTGGTTATATTACTAAAGTTTTCAATTTGCTATGCATTACTTAGTGTGTGTGTGTGTGAGTATGTGTGTGACACGTTATCAAATCAGACACCTTTTATTGTGCCACATAATAATTTCAGCAATGTTAAGCTGCTATCCACTGCAGCTGTGTGATTTTTATACTTCAATGTGGTATCCTTACTGGTACTAGTACTAGTGACTGTTACTGCAGCAGTGCAGTACACTGCCCCCACGGCCCATCCCAACTGGCAAATTTATTATTTTCCAGATTTGAATTTCTGATGGTGAGCACTGGTTAGGTGTTGTGTATTTGGGGGAAGGGTGTATCTGTGATGTAGGTAAATTAACTTGGAGAAAAAGACAGTGCTTTCTGTTTTGGTGATATGTTTCTTGTATAACTGTATTAATGTTCACAGAGTAATATTTTCAATAATTCTTGCCATTTTTTTGCTGATTGTTGTTGTGCAGCATTGCATAATTTTAGTTTGTTTAAAATATGTGGTTATATTACTGAAGTTTTCAATTTGCTATGCATTACTTAGTGTGTGTGTGAGTACGTGTGTGAAGCATGTCATCAAATCAGACACCTTTTATTGTGCCACTTAATAATTTCAGCATTGTGAACCTGCTATCCACTGCAGCTGTGTGATTTTTGTACTTTTTTGTGGCATCTTTACTGGTACCAGTACTAGTTACTGTTACTGCAGCAGTGCAGTACACTGCCCCCCTTCCCCCACAGCCCGCCCCAATCAGCAACGGTATCCTTTTCCAGATTTGAATTTCTGATGGTAAGCATTGGTTAGGTGTTATGCCTTTGCGTCTGCTTTTCTTCAGTGCACAGTGCAATCTTAATCTGTCTGTGCATTTGCATCTCTTTAGGGCCCAATCTCCATCTGTAACTTAAGACACAATTGTTTCTTTGGCTTCCCTTCAGAGTACTGGACAGGTATGGTGCTTAATTCTGCATGAACATAGTACTCATTAATATGCGTTTTTAAGTCAGGACCATCATCATGAGTCACCCATGATACAAATCACATTCTTCATCATCATGGTCACAAATGCAGTCACAAATCTTGATTCACGATCATTCATGTTACGAATCACAACATACATTTTTTTTCTAGTTACTTGGATGTATTGCAAGTCTGTTTTGTAGTGTCTCTCCAGGCTTCACCACCTCACCATTGTACTCATTGATACGTGTTTTTTTTTCCAGTTGGTACTTTTTATTGAAGTTTCCAAGCAATATAAACATCATCCACAAACAACACTACAATAGCATCAACAGCAGAGAAGAGTACAACACAGCACTATATATATATATTCTAATATGTACTTATGAGTAGTAATGGCATATCAGGGTGTACACTGACGCAGGGAGAGGATGGGGGGAACCTCTTCATTCTCTGCCCAATAAAGATGCAAGCTTTCACGAACACTGGGTGACCAGATAATACTGTTAAAAATAACAAATGAGCTGCAAGACATATAAAATGCACAAATGTAGTGGCTGGCTAGACTGAGTATCTTGTCAGGAAAATATATCACTGGGAGCAATAAAAGGGAGTTCCAACAGGGCCTTTCTCTGTCTCACCCTATCCCAGTCTTAGGCTTCACGTATGCAAGAAAGGGAGCTCAACATGCAGCGTATACTACAAGTCTATTAGCTGCTGTTTGAGTCATACGATCCATATATGCCAATAGCATAAGAGCATATTAAAGTTCTAGGAGGGAAGGGATGTCGATTGATTTGCCACTGGCTTAGAATAAGGCGCTTGGCAGAGATACTAAGTAGGGTTAGCCAGCGGAGCGGATGGGTTTTGAGATGACATCCTACAGGGGGTAGGCCCAAAATTCAGACAAGGGGTCCAACTTGGTCATGACACCAAGAGTTTGTGTGGCCAGTTGATTCACTGTCTGCCAGAAGGGGGCCAATAAAGAACACTGCCAGATAATATGGTATAGATCTTCAGTTTGGGCCTGGCACCTCCAGCAGAGCTTATTGTCTAAGAGTTTGGCTTAGTACAGAACAGCGGGCATTCTGTACCAGTGATGTAGGAATTTATTCTGAATGAGTCTGTTGTGTGCATCAGGGTAGCTCAAGTGTGCCAATTTCCAGCACAGGGCCCATTGAGCATCGTCTAATCTCACCTGTAGAGCTTTCTCCCATTTCTGTTTAGAGACCATGGACTGCGAGGGAATTCTTTCTCGGATGCCTGCATAGATTTTGCTGGCCAGTCCTCTGGCAGTCTTGAGCCAGGTAGATAGCTGATACGTGTTTTTAAGTCTGGGAGTTTAAGCTGCAGCTCATCGGGGAAGTACGGCCGTAGGCATTTGTGTTCCCAATACTGTTTCATACTGGTTATCTCACACCATTGACACCAAATCATGTTCTTCATTATCACGGTCACAAATGCAGCCACAAATCATGATTCACGATCACGTCATGAATCACTAATTTTTTTTAATAGTTACTTGGATGCATTGCAAGCCTGTTTTTTAGTGTCTCTCCATGCTTCACCATCCCACCATTGTACTCATTAATATTTGTTTTTAAGACAGGGAGTTTGTGCCACACCTCATCGGGGCCTGGGGAAGTATAGCCATAGGCATTCACATTTCTTCATCATCACGGTCACAAATGCAGTCACAAATCATGATTTACGATCATGTCACAAATCACGATATTAATTTTTTTTAATAGATACTTGGATGTATTGTAAGCCTGTTTTGTAATATCTCTCCATGCTTCACCACCCCACCATTGTACTCATTAATGTTTGTTTTTTAAGTCAGGGAGTTGGACAGTGTCTGCAGTACATACACAGACTGGAAAGAAAACAGACTGCACACATGCAGTTTAGAACAGTATACTTGTACTGCTCAGAATACAAAGTGTCACGCATACGGAAGACAACAAGAAAAGGGAATAATTACATACAAGGGTCGAGGATGGTGGAGGAATACATTTTATAACACAGCAAGGAAGGTTTGGTGGGGCACATGGTGTGAGGACAAAAATACTAATGTGGGATCCCATGGTGATCCAGCAGCAGTTCCAGCATGGACATAATTTGCAACTGATGTCCCTCTATGTGATCCAGCCACTGCTCCACAGCACTTACCCTCTCATTGTTCTCCTCAACAGCACTCCAGGGAACTGCAAAATCAGCCTGTGTTACATGCAGTTCTCTGGGGTCCACACATTCTAAAGGCTGACCTGCTGGTGGTTGTGGTGGTGGTGGGGGTGGGAGTGCTGGCAGAGCAGCAGGTGTTGCTGTAGCCCTCCTCTTCTTAGTGATGCCACAATGCACAGCTGCACCCTCTGCCACAGAATGGCCAGCAGGTGCAGGCATGGTCCATTCTGTGGCAACCTGCCACTCCAACTGTTGGTGATTGAGCATATGGGTGTGCTGGCCCCCATTCCCCAGGTGAGTCCCCTGGGGGCCACGGCGCACCTCCACCTCCCATAGGTGGCACTTGACCAAACTGCTGTCCCCTGACACAGTCAAAAAACTGCCAAACAATGGAGGTGTGGGGAGGACCATACACAGACAGGGGATGGCCAGATGAACTGGCAGCCAGCTGGTCACAGTGCTGAACAGGTATGGGATCCACACCTGGGCCTGGGGGAACAGGCACATCCTACTCCAGAGGACCTGGTGCTGGACTTGGTGGTGGTGGTTCAACTGCCTAAGAGTCAGGACAGGAGGCAGTGCTGGTCCTGCTTCTGGGGGGGGCACTCACAAGTTTTGAGTGGACCAACAGGAATGGGCACCCATGCCTGCCACACATGTGCATGGTATGATGCTTACCACTACCATGCTCTCCTAGAGCTGCCCCCGCCCCAGACATTCCCTCACCATGGTCCATCTCTCCTACCAAGCTCCCTCAGTCCAAGCAATCACTACTCACACTGCCACAAAACACACACACAGTCACACAGATGCAGACAAACAACTACTTATAAAGGTAAGAAAAATTAAATTTACAGAAAGAACAAACTAAGTAAAAAAGAGTACAGAAAAGACAAAGAAATGTAGCCTTTAAAAAAGCTGTTGGATCTAAATCAAAGTTTAAATCTCCTCCTCGCTCTAATCTCAAAGTATCACCAGTCACAAAACACACTACTCTCTCTCCGTCTGCTCAGGAGAAAGTAAAAGTGTCTGCTTGTATGACTCATTTTCTTCCTGCCTAGTTAAACAGCATATGACCTACAGTACTGTAAGCCATGTGATGTGTGGGGGGGGCTGCCAAACCTGAAACACCAAGTGGATCACTAAGAATCATAACGAGGAACACGAAATCCATTAAAAGTAATGACTTCGCCGTACTTCGCATTGCCATTCCAACTTAACGCGAAGTGGTAATGACAAGGTGGAGTGTGCACTTTGAATTGCCCACTCCATGTAGTGCAGTGGCAATGTAAAGTGCTCACTTTGTGTTCACTTCGCCGGCGGAATTTAAATTTGCCGCATCTTTCCCACCCACTAGAATTGCCTTATGTCTGTCCCATGCATTCTTGAATTCCCCCACTTTTTTTGAACATTTGTATTGTAATGGGGTCTTCTTTTCTTGATTCTCTTTCTATTCTGGCATCAGACAGGGTTGCCCTCAATTCCTCTTTCTTTTTAATCTTTATCTCGAACCGCTGATTAGACAGTTAAAAGCTTCTCCCCAAATATATGGTATACTGGTGGGCAATCTTAGGTTATCACACTCTGTATATGCAGATGCTATCCTCCTACATCTGTTGAACCCTACTGTTTCCCTCAACTCGGCATTGGCAATCATTAAAGAATTTGGTCTGTTTTCTAACTATAAACTAAACTGCAACAAAATGGAAATTTTTCTCCTCAACCATCACACATTTTGTCAGGATTTTGTTAGATATGGGATGAGATGGGTCCCTCAATCTATTAAGTACTTGGGTATATACCTTGTCACATATCCCCTCATTCTTAAAAGGTTGAGCCTGGAGGATCTGATCCAGAAGATTCAACAAGACCTATATAGATGGAAACCCCTACCTATCTCACTATGGGAAAGAATAAATGTAATCAAAATGAACATTCTCCCTATACTGTTTTATCCCCTTAATATGCTCAACATCTGGCTGCCTCTAACATTTTTTCAATATATCCACGCGGTCATCATTGAATTTTTATGCTTCGACAAAGCTCCTAGACGTGCTTACAACAAGCTCACTCTTCCCAAGGTCATCAGTGGGCTCAATCTTTGTAACATCTTACTTTCACAAAAGTGGGAGCAAGGCAGAAGCAGGAAACTATAGACCTGTTAGTTTAACCTCAGTTATAGGGAAAATGATGGAATCACTTCTACAGGAAAGAATTGTCGAGTATCTAGAGGCCATAGGGGAACAGGACCCTAGGCAGCATGGATTCACAGCGGGAAGGTCATGCCAGATGAATCTGATAGATTTCTTTGACTGGGTGACCAAAGTAGTAGATCAGGGAGGGGCTGTAGACATGGCCTACCTAGACTTTAGCAAGGCATTTGACACAGTCCCACACAAAATATTAATATACAAGTTAGCCAGCCTGGGAGTGGGTCCCAAGATGACAGCCTGGGTATAGAATTGGCTGGAGAATAGGACACAGAGAGTAATAGTAAATGGAGTCCACTCAGAAGAAAGGAGGGTTACTAGTGGGGTACCGGAGGGTTCAGTATTAGGACCGGTCCTCTTCAATGTCTTTATAAGCGACATTGCAGAAGGACTGGAAGGAAAAGTATGTCTCTTTGCAGATGACACTATCTGCAACAAAGTTGATGCACAGGGTGGGGTGGAAAGGATGAGAAGGGACTTGGCAAGGTTAGAGGAATGGTCAAATGTATGGCAGCTTAGATTCAATGCTAAGAAGAGCAAGGTAATGCACCTGGGAAACAAAAACCCAGGGGAAGAGTACACAATGGGGGGTGAGATACTAACAACAACAAAAATGGAAAGGGACCTGTGGGTAGTCATATCAGATGACCTAAAGATGGGCAAGCAATGTGAGAGGGCAGCAAGGAGGGCTGGGGGGATACTGGGATGCATAGGGAGAGGCATCACCAGTAGAAAACAGGAAGTTATTATCTCTCTGTACAGACAGCTGGTGAGACCCCATCTGGAGTACTGTGTGCAGTTCTGGAGATCCAATCTCCGCAAAGACATAGACAGGATGGAAGCTGTCCAGAAGAGGGCAACTAAAATGGTGCAGGGTCTGCACCAGAAGACATATGAAGAGAGACTTAAGGAGCTTAATATGTATAGCCTCGAGGAAAGGAGGGAGAGGGGGGACATGATAGAAACTTTCAAGTACCTCAAGGAAATCAACAAAGTCCAAGAGGGTAGCATCTTTCAAAAAAAGAGGTGTGCAAGAACAAGAGGGCACAATTTGAAGATGGGGGACGGCTCAGAGGTAATTTAAGGAAGTATTTTTGCACAGAGAGGGTTGTGGATGCATGGAACAGCCTTCCGGAGGAGGTTGTGGAGTCAAAATCAGTGGTGGAATTCAAGCATGCATGGGATAGTCATAAGGCAGTTCTGGGGGGAAGGGGTAGGAAGAAGTAGGCTGCTGGTTAACTAGGATCCGCAGCTTATCCAGTAGGTAGGGAAATGGGCAGACTGGGTGGGCCAAGCAGTCCTTATCTGCCGTCAAATTCTATGTTTCTATATGTTTCTATTATTACTGGGCTAGCCATCTCCAAAAATGTGGGAAGTGGCTATCTCTCCAACCCAATCAGTAGGATGCTGATTATACACCTATATGACTTCAAATTGAGTCAAACCTATTTCATTCTGCTAAGGTTTCCCCAGAAGCAGCTCTTCTGATTCCCCTGAAGTCCCTACCAGATAAAATCAAGAACTCGATAGTGGGCATCTCTAATAAAGTTTTTTCCCAACTCTGTGCCTCCCTCTGCATAAGCCCAACTAAGGACATAATAAAACTTATTCTAGGCAACCCTACCATGAAAATCGCAAACTCAATCCTTTCAGTAGACTGGCTCCTACAACTCCAAGGGCTTAGGGTTTTGGACTTCTATACCTTTGAGGGGCTCCTTTCAGTGGCGGAGGTACTCACAAAACTCCACATTCCCCCAACTCACACCTATATGGTATTCCAACTGAGATATCTTCTATTACAAAAACTCAGAACTGCCCAAATTCCATCCTGACTAGACACACTACTCTCCCAAATTCAAGATCAGGCCATCCAACCACATGGAGTTTCCTTAATATACTGTATAACTGCTTAATCTCCACCTTTCATCCTTCTGCTTTGACAGGCTCTAAAATATGGGATTCACTCATCCCTGACCATAGGGTCAATTGGCCGTATATCTGGAAAGATCTATATATGTACATTACCCAAGACTGGTTAAGACTTACCCAGTACCAGACACTCAATAATATGTACTATACCCCTGTCAAATTAGCTAAAATTGTGCAGCTACAATCCCCAACATGTGCTAGATGTTGTAAAGAAGATGGGGCACTTTTACATGTTTTCTGGACTTGTGAAACAATCTGCCCCCTATGGGAAGCAATAAAATCATATATGGGTCCACTATTAGATTTAGATGAGCTCTTCATCCTGAGTGTCTGTCTGTCTGTTGGGAGACGTATCCCAAATTAGTGTTAAAAAGAGGAGATGCCATATCTCCCTCATCTCTATTTCAAACTTTCTATCTCAAACTTTTTCTTAAACATTAGTTGGACCAGTTATTGATCTCTTACACAGAATGGCTGCATGAAATCTCATTCTGTTTCAGAATGGAAAGATTGATAACGAGCACAAGGAACAAACTGGCTCACTTCAACCATAAATGGAGCAAATTATATGCCCTGTATTTGAATTAACACGGACAGGCTCTCTAGCTTCCTATAGCTCCTTTGTCTTACATAGAACAGTTACACCTTTAATGGTTTACTTGTTGTTAGGATGCTTGCTCTGGGGGGGGTGAGGGGGAGATGGGGAGGAGCTAAGGGGGAGGGTGGTTAGTGGGGGGGAATTACATTTTGTACTGTCACTTCCTATGTTACTTGGTAAGTGTTTGCTTTTTGAAAAATTTAATAAAGCATTTTAAATTTTAAAATCAAGCTGACTGAGAACAGCCCCTTTTTCCCATCTGAGACTCTCCAGTGTGAATCTTCCATAGCAAGTATATGTATATATATATATATGGGGTCATGTGATGGCGGTCTGAAGAAGCGGCAGCAAGCTCCTGATGCTCCGTTTCACTCCCACTGAATCCCATTGCTAACCTATACATTCAGCAATGTAATTCACTGAAAATACAAAGACAAGGTGTGGGAACATCTCCGGATCTTGATCGGACACCAACACAATGGAGGTTTACATATAAAAGGCACCTCTGCGGCATTCTTCACCGCCTATCCCACAGAAAGAAAAGGCCGCAAAATGGTCAAAACAACAGGCCACTAGCAGTAGTAAAACCACAGCTGGAGCCACGGCCCTCTCAGAGGAGAGATTTATAGAGTTAATGCAGCCGATGCAGGACTCAATTGATAGCATATCTGAAGAACTACACCAAATCAGAGCTTCAGTAGACAGTTTAACAATCAGAGTCAGAGATTCAGAAGTCTGAGTAACATCCCTGGGAAAAAATAACAGAATAAAGCTGAATTGAATGTTATGACTGTGTCAAGGAGGGTTAAAAAATTAGAAGAGAAATTAGAAGATTTGGAAGGGCGGAGCAGGAGAAATAATCTTATAGTAATTGGGATTCCTGAGAAGGAAGAGGGTAGTACCCCAATTATTTTCCTGCAGAAGTTTTGCGAGAAAGTCACGGGACCCTCCCAGAATGGCACTACCTACGTGTTAGAGAGAGCGCATACAGCGTTTTGCCCTCTACCACCTCCTGGCTCCCCACCTCAGCCACTCATATTTAAGCTCTTGAATTTCCACAATAAGCAGTACATTCTTTCACAAGTTAAAGCTTTACAAGAAGTGCTATGGGAAGGTCGGAAAGTGTGCATAACGCAAGATCTCCCCCAAGCTGTCTGACTGAAGAGGCAAGAGTTACATCCACTCATTTCGAAGCTAATTGCTGCGGGGAAGCAGTTTAGAGTAAAATACCTGGTGGTGCTCTGTGCTAAAAATGGGGATAAATGGTTGGCTTTTGAGTCTCAGGAACAGGCCTCTAGTGTGCTCAAGGTACTCTTTCCCGATCTATTTAAGTGAACTGGATAAAGATTCAAGCTGCTGTGAATCTGGAACAATAGCGGTAAAGGGCTTTATTGAAATTTATCCAAAGGTTTGTTGTATTGCTCCGAATTGGGCTAACTCTACAGAGAACTATCTACCGACAAGCCACTTTGGGTGATACGAATGCCTACAGAAGAGGCCATGAAAAACGTGTGGAACAGTGACTGAGTTGGAGATTCAGTAAGGGAGCAAATGGTTGTAATCCTCCCCATGTCATGGCAGAAGGGATGTAACTATGCCATACAGCACATGCTAATATTTATAAAGTAGATGCTGCTGTGTGTAATTGTACAGAGGATTACTGGAGTGGTTTTTAACTTCAAGACATTTTATATGATTATTTTGATAGAAACCAAGTGCCGTAATGGTATAGTACCATTAGTTTAGTACTGCGTTACTGAAATAAGGAGGTAAATGAGTAAATTTACCTTTGTGTTTAGGATATTGATGTAACCTACATAGCGACTTATGATTTAATTGACTTAAAGTTAATGTGGATATCATTACTGTTGGATTAATGATGATGTGGGGGGGGAGCATTGGCAGTTTGATCAGACCTGCGCTAAAACATCACCTGGCGGTAAAGTTGGATTAGTGCGGTTATTAGATCTGGGTGTAATTAATGTTAGTATTTGGGAAATTGTATAATTTGTTGTTGTTTTTTGGGGGTTGAGAGGAATATTGGGCAAGGTTCTGGTTTATATGTTATGACTGGGTGGTGGTTGTGAGGAGAGGATGTGTCAATTATGTGTCTTCATTAGCCTAGAATAGGGATGAAAACAAACGGGGGACAATGTCTGCAACAGTTGACCAATGAGTGGAACATACAATATTCTAAGCTGGAATGTATGTGGGGCCCGGGACAGATGCAAACGACAAGTGATATTTAAGCACCTGTTATACCTCAAAACAGGAATTGCCTATGTGCAGGAAACTCACCTCAGACAGGAAGATGTCTCTCTCTTCTATGTAAACAATGGGTTAGCCATGCCTTTGGAGCAGGAGCCCCTACAAATAGTGTGGGGGTGGCTATCTTGATTGGCACGAATATCCCCTTCCAACTGGAAACAGAGATATGGGATCCTAACTGACAGTATATTTTATTACACGGAATGTTGGCTGCTCAGACAGTTTTACTGGGTTCAATATATGGTCCTAATACACCCTCACCCTCCTTGTTTGCCCATCTCTTGAGCCTGCTAGTCCCTCATTCACCCAAGGTTATAATTCTGGGTGGAGACTGGAATACCACTCCCCAGCTGCAGCTAGACTGATCAGATACCAGGAGATGTGGTTTGTCTTCCGCTCAGCGAGCATTGAAGGATCTCATGTATGGGGCTTGACTGATAGATATATGGAGGGTTCTGAATCCCACTGAGAGAAGTTATACTTTTTTTTCACTCCCACATCGAACCTGCTCCAGAACTGATTTTTTCTTGTTAAGCTCCTATGCTATGTCTGGGGTACTGGATGCTACTGTCCATATGCGGGTTATATCAGACCATTCCCCCGTTGCTATAATATACTTGGTGGTCCCAGGGGCCAGAAAAGATGCCTTATGGCAGTTAAATACCCTGCTCTTCCAAACTCAGACCACTGTGAATCATGTCAAGGACTTTGTCTCCTGCTTCTTAGCAAATAATGTAGGTTCTGTTCCTAAAATTGAGATAGTTTGGGTGGCCTTAAAATGTGCCTTGAGGGGAGAATGTATATGTATTTCCACCACTAGAGCCCGTCAATTTAGGGCTAAAATAGACGGTTTGTTGCAGCTAATTAAAACTGCAGGAAAAAAAATTAATTCCTGCTCACCAGACCAGAACTGGGTAGAACTCCACAAGCAGCAAACACAATTCTCTAGTCTTGTGTCCCAGAAGGTAGAGCTCTCTCTCAAAAGGACTAAGATTAAATACCTCTAGTCTGGAGAAAAAGCTGGAAAATTGCTGGGAATCTGGCTCAAGCAGGCAGAGGTAACCAGGTATATTCCTGGCCTACGCATTGACTCTGCTTGTTCTGTCATAAAAGACCCTAGAGAGATTGCTGATATTTTCAGAAATTACTTTCAAAATCCATATACAGTTCATGAGGAGGACAGGCCCATAAATGCTGAAATCCAACAGCATTTAGCATTAACTGAGCTTCCTAATTTACCCCTCTCTGGTACAGCCTCCTTAGGGCACCGTATCCAGGCATGGGAAATAGAACAAACCATTAGACAACTCCCTTTGGATAAATCCCTGGGACCGGATGGCTTCCAGAGTAACTTATCCAATGTCTCTATAACAGAGCTTTCCCCATTATTGACAGAAGTATTTAATTCATGGAATGAGAATGGATTGACAGAACACAACTTTTTAGAAGCCCTAATAGTAGTTATTCCTAAACAGGGAAAAGACCTACAATACCCAGAGAGTTACTGTACCATTTCCCTCCTTAATTCCGATATTAAAATTCTAGCTAAAGTACTTGCAAATAGATTGGGGCTTATCATGGGTAAGCTGATTGGCAATGAACAGGTAGGGTTTATGGTGGGGCAATCTTCCAGTGATCACACGTGCAGATTGTTACATTTGCTTTTGGTGGCCAAAGAATCGGATCTCCCAATGATATTACTATCATTAGATGTTGAAAAGGCCTTTGATTGGGTCTCTTGGGATTTCCTCTTTGCAGTCCTAAAGGGCTATGGATTACCAGAGGAATTTATTAAATGGGTCAGAGTATTATATACCTTCCCAACAGTCCATGTCTGGTGTAATGGTGTTCTTTCAGAATCCTTTTCATTACATCGTGGTACCAGACAGGGTTGCCCCTTACCTCCATTGCTCTTTAACTTGTATTTAGAACCTCTTATTTGATACCTGATCTCTTCTCCATGCCTTAAAGGTGTTGCAATAGGAATGCAGCAGCATCTCTTATTGGCTTAGGCAGATGATTTGCTGTTGCATCTGGAAGATCCCAGGATGGGTATCCAAGTTCTACTAGAAGAAATCAATCTATTTTCTAGAGTTTCCTTTTACAAATTAAATCTTTCAAAAAACAAAGCTTTCCCAATGAATAGCAGAGCTACACAGGAAGACATAGCAGGCTTTGGCCTGGTGTGGGAGCCAAGGTTCTTGACATATCTAGGTATTAAAATAACCAGAGAAGTATCTACAGTGATAAGGAAACATTTTACACACCTGATGAATAAGTTAAAAATTGAACTTCACAGATGGGAGCCCTTCCTATTTCACTTTGGGGATGAATTAGCACAGTAAAGATGAATGTGCTCCCTAGGCTTCTTTATCCTATGGGCATGCTGGGCGTCTTCCTTCCTAAGTCATGGTTTGTTTGTTTACAAAAATTGCTTAACCTCTATTTATGGAAAGGGAATGGGGTTAGATGGGCATATCTAAAGCTAACAGCACCAAAATTACAAGAGGGTCTTTATTTACCCTCTTTTTTCATTACTATTCTGCCTAACACCTTAGCAAATTAAGTTACTGGGCCCGCATAACAGAACAGCAAGATGTGAGGTCATAATCACCCCACTGGCTGGCCATAGAGAGATACTTGGCCTCCAAAAGTTATTGTACAATAACGTCTCTGACTTATTCTTCCTCGATATGTTTCCCTAAATCCTTAAGGGCTATCCCAGTGGGATGGTCCTTTAGGGCATTATGCCAACTCCAGAGACATTTATCCCTCGAGCAGCATAAATCCATTGAACAACCAATAGTGGGCAATCCAAATTTCACAATTGGAAACAGACCTATTTCTTCTACGTACTGGGCACCTTTGGTATGTTGTAAACTATTGGATATTGCTCCGAGGGGTGTGAGCCTCTCTTTTTCCCAATTTAAACAACACTTCAGTATGCATGATGAACACCTTTTTAAATACTGGCAAATTAAGAAAACTACAAATTCCTTATTGAGGAATACACAGGGATATAGTCCTCCAAAAATGGAACTTTCTTCTCTTTTTCAGGTGGCTGAAATGCCACACCCAGTATCCGGGGTCTATAAATTGTTACAGTCTGTAGACCCTTAATTGCCACAAGGTATATGCTATTATTGCGCTCAGAAATTAGCCATTACAGCAGACGTTCATACCTGGAAGCATATTTCATGTGATACCTATAGATTAATTAAGCAGGATAGACTGCGGCTGGTGCAATACAACATCATGCATAACCTTTATTTCACTCCTGAAAAATTATACAAGATGGGTAGATTACCAACTTTCAAATGCTAGAGATGTTCAGGAGATGAAGGAGATCTATATCATATGCTATGGGCTTGCCCAAAAGTGCATCTCTTCTGGTGCTCTATCAGACGATTATTAGACCCACAGCTTAGTCTTGAACCACTATTTACACCTGAGGTATGTCTACTTAATAGTTACCCACAAGGTGCAATCAGGGTTCGGAAGGATCATATGGCCCTGGTATCTGCGGTGGCAAAATTACTGATCATGAGACATTGGAAGGAGGAGGAATCTCTGCCCCAGTTATTGGAGTGGCATAGGGAGGTGTTGCTTGCTTTACAGTTGGAACAACATGTTGCCTCAATGGCTAACTGACTCCCTGACTATTTAATTAAATGGGGCTCTTTGGATGCCCTGCTTGTAGCTTGGAAGCCTTAGTCCGTTAGGTCAAATATTAAGAGGCATGGTCCTCTTTGTTAAAACCATAGCTTGTTATAATTGGCAGAGGGGATGGGGTAGGGATGGTTTGAGGGGTGATTAGTTTAGTTTGAATACTGTTGATTATTGGTTTTAGTGTTGTAATGATTGTGATGTATGCAGTCTTTTCTCAAATGTTTTACTGTGTCAAATGTAACCAAGACTGCTTCTCAAGTACTTCTTGATGTAGGGAGAAAACTGAATAAAGAATATTGAATTAAAAAAAGTACACATACATATATATCTATATATATATATATATATATAGACAAAGAACCTCTGTGCGCAAACACTGAGGCAAGGGTTACCCCAAAGGGCATTTGGCTGGGAAGCCAAGTTTCAAGAAAATACAAAATCACACATGCCCCCACAATGCAAAGCATCATGGGCTGCATATGCAAATCACCACAGAATGTTATGCTGGTCCAACTTTAAGCAGAATTGCATGGTGCCGAAGGCCTCTCACACAGTTTGCAAAGGGTGCTAACAGAAGACATGAACACGTGTTTCTTCCTACCAGGACTCATCAGTATGCCTCGTCTGTTTGACACCCCAGTGGAATAGACCAGCTACCCTTAAGGCAGTGTGCCTTGGATATATTGTGGTGAACCCATTAAAATAAAAAATTTAAAGACAAAAGAACCTCTGTGCGCAAACACTGAGGCAAGGGTTACCCAAAGGGCATTTGGCTGGGAAGCCAAGTTTCAAGAAAATACAAAATCACACATGACCCCACAATGCAAAGCATCATGGGCTGCATATGCAAATCACCACAGAATGTTATGCTGGTCCAACTTTAAGCAGAATTGCATGGTGCCGAAAAGCCTCTCACACAGTTTGCAAAGGGTGCTAACAGAAGACATAGACACGTGTTTTGTCCTACCAGGACTCATCAGTATGCCTCATCTGTTTGACACCCCAGTGGAATGGACCAGCTACACTTAAGGCAGTGTGCCTTGGATATATTGTGGTGAACCCATTAAAATAAAATAACATTTAAAAGACAAAGAACCTCTGTGCGAAAACACTGAGGCAAGGGTTACCCCAAAGGGCATTTGGCTGGGAAGCCAAGTTTCAAGAAAATACAAAATCACACATGACCCCACAATGCAAAGCATCATGGGCTGCATATGCAAATCACCACAGAATGTTATGCTGGTCCAACTTTAAGCAGAATTGCATGGTGCCGAAAAGCCTCTCACACGGTTTGCAAAGGGTGCTAACAGAAGACATAGACACGTGTTTTGTCCTACCAGGACTCATCAGTATGCCTCGTCTGTTTGACACCCCCAGTGGGATGGACCAGCTACACTTAAGGCAGTGTGCCTTGGATATATTGTGGTGAACCCATTAAAATAAAAAAACATTTAAAAGACAAAGAACCTCTGTGCGAAAACACTGAGGCAAGGGTTACCCCAAAGGGCATTTGGCTGGGAAGCCAAGTTTCAAGAAAATACAAAATCACACATGCCCCCACAATGCAAATCATCATGGGCTGCATATGCAAATCACCACAGAATGTTAGGCTGGTCCAACTTTAAGCAGAATTGCATGGTGCCGAAATGCCTCTCACACAGTTTGCAAAGGGTCCTACCAGGACTCATCAGTATGCCTCGTTTGTTTGACACCCCTGTTGTATTTTCTTGAAACTTGGCTTCCCAGCCAAATGCCCTTTGGGGTAACCCTTGCCTCAGTGTTTGCGCACAGAGGTTCTTTGTCTTTTAAATGTTTTTTTTATTTTAATGGGTTCACCACAATATATCCAAGGCACACTGCCTTAAGGGTAGCTGGTCTATTCCACTGGAGTGTCAAACAGATGAGGCATACTGATGAGTCCTGGTAGGACAAAACACGTGTCTATGTTTTCTGTTAGCACCCTTTGCAAACTGTGTGAGAGGCCTTTTGGCACCATGCAATTCTGCTTAAAGTTGGACCAGCATAACATTCTGTGGTGATTTGCATATGCAGCCCATGATGCTTTGCATTGTGGGGGCATGTGTGATTTTGTATTTTATATATATATATATGTATTGATGGACAACATAGAAAAACACACAAAAAGACAGAGAGAACAATGCTACCCCTTTGCATGCTACCCTCTCTAAGTACTGCCTGGTAGCCCTTACTGCTATGGTCCATAAGTAGAATACTACTAGAGACAATATCAATATCAATAAACATCATCTTTTTTATTTATCAAAAAACATACACTTATATCATCATTTCAACTTTGTCTTGTACTTGGAGACCACGAGTTATTTAGATACCTCCTTATAATTTCTTGTGTCCTAACTTGCATGATGGACAATATTCAGTGTGCCACAAACACCCAATACTGTCTGCTGCCCTGGGTGGGGCTGCAGAGTACTAAAACAGGTACTCAAGTAATCATCTTCACTGAGTGAGTAAATACCATTATATTTTGTACCCTTGGGATCATAGTAGCAGTGTGGTTAGACCATATGTTTTGGGTGGGAGAAAAAAAAAGGCAGCTCAAGTGTCTCTTATCTAATTTCAATACCTGCCCTTATTATTGTCCTGGCAAATGAGGCTTTCTAAGCAGGCTCCATGTCTAGCCGATAATGACTGGTAAAGGTGTGTATGGGTGCCCATGTTGCTGCTGAGCAGATGTCTGATACTGAGGCATTCCCCTCTCTGTCCAGGATGTAGAAATTTCTCTAGTAGAGTGAGCTTTGATTCCTTCTGGTGGTTCCTGACCAGCTTCCCTGTAAGCTTTTGTTATGGTCTGTTTTATCCATCTAGCAATAGTGTCTTTGGAGACAACCTGCCCTGCCATCTTTCCTGTGGTCAGGATGAACACTCTATCTGTTCTAGGTGAGCTGTCAGTCATACTGAGGTACCTTTTTAGCTGGTGACTGACATCCAGGGGGTGAGGTACCCCTTTGTTGGGATCCTGGTCTACCCTTAAGAATGGTAGTTGTACTTCCTGGGACATGTGATATGGAGTAGCTACTTTTGGAAGAAGGGAAGGAACTGTTCTGAGTGTGACCCTATTGTTGTGGAATGTGAATACAGGTTCTCTGCATGATAGTACTTATAACTGTCCTATCCTTCTAGCTGAGCAGATTGCTACAAGGTGTGCATGTTGGTCTGACCCTGGGAGATGCTAAAGTTACTGCTTTGAGAAGTCTAACTACATCAGGGTGTGAACTTATGGAACCTACTCCTGGTAGTGGACCCCTTATGGAGGAGATGGCAGAAGTCTGTACTCCGAGTGATGCTGGGCTGTGCCCCTGTGGTGGAGTTAGGCTACACCCTCAGTTGTGACTGATGGACCACTTTTCTATCGCTTTATTTCCTAGGAACAGTTAATGCTTCTCCCTTTGCTTTTCTTCTTCTCCCCCCCTTCTCCGACACAGGTTTGCCATCCAGTGTAGCTCTTTACTGTCCCTACTAAACTTCTTACTTAACTTGCAGAAGCAGGCACTGTGCTGCGAACTGATTGGTGCAGCGTTTGCCCCTGCAGCCCATGATTGGACCTGCTGTTCTGTACTGCACTCCTATTGGTGCACCTCCGAGCAGCTCTCTATGCTGTCTAAAATCTCAGCTCCGAAGCTAAATTTGGAGCTGAGTTTACTGACCTTCTCTCTTGCTCTCTTTTTGGCTCCCTAGCCAGCTATGATCCTTAACTGCTTTTGTGTTCAAAAGTCATTTCTGCCAAACTGTTCATTTCTGCACTGCCGTAGCTAGTGAATACTATGTACTAGATAGTTTGAACTGTGTATTATGCATGATAAGTTTTCTGGTTAGCCAAGACTGCTGATTTAACCTTGCAACCTTGCTTTTAACTGTCCTCTCCTTCCAAAACTTAATCCATTTCGCCCCTAGGCTACTACAACTTGATCAGTCGTAGCCCAGTCCTCCCCCCCTCTCCTTGCACTTTCTGAACTTTAGCATGATCTCTGAACCCACACCAACTCCTCCCTCCCCCTAGTCTTTTCTCATCATTTTCTCCTGCCATTTTACTCCTGAAATTAAACTTCTTTGTCTTCTCCCACCCAACCCTCCACCGATTAACCTCTTTGTGTAGCAATACTTGTCTCACCCCCGCCCTGCTGATGGCCTGCCGCCAGCCCTCCACCCCCTAGTCTTATCGCCTGTAACCAGTGTCTTTCTCTCTTTCCTGGCCTCCTTTGGGCTCCACACCTGAATGGCACACCCACCGGCCAGTGGCGCTCAAAAGCCGCAACTTCAGACTGCCTCACCAACTCATGGATGGCCCTCTATCTTCCCTCTTGGAAATGTTATCTGGATCCCACATGAAGGTACGTCTGCCATCTTAAATTGAGAACCAGTCACTGTGCTGCAACCTGATTGGTGCAGCGTTCACCCCTGCGGCCTGTGATTGGACTGGCTGTTCTGTACTGCACTCTTATTGGTGCACCTTTGAGCAGCTCTCCAGGCTGTCTAAAATCTCGGCTCTGAAGGTAAATTTGGGGCTGAGTTTACTGACTTTCTCTCTCGCTCACTTTTTGGCTCCCCTGCAGGCTATGCTGCTTAATTGCTTTTGTGTTCAAAAGTCATTTCTGCCAAACTGTTCATTTCTGCACTTCTTAGTTAGTGAATACTATGTACTAGATAGTTTGAACTGTGTATGATGCATGTAAAGTTTTGTGGTTAGCCGAGACTGCTGATTTAACCCTGCAACCTTGCTTTTAACTGTCCTCTCCTTCTAAAACTTAATCCATTTTACCCCTAGACTACTACAACTTGATCAGTTGTAGCCCAGCCCTCACCCCCTCCTTGCACTTTCTGAATTGTAGCCTGATCTCTGAACCCTCACCAGCTCCTCTCCCCTTCTGTCTTTCCTCAGCATTTTCTGCTGCCATTTAACTCCTCAAATTAAACTTCTTTGTCTTCTCCCACCCCACCCTCCACCGATTAACCTCTTTGTGTAGCAACACTTATCTCACCCCTGCCCTGCCCTGCTGACGGCCTGTCGCCAGCCCCCCACACCCTAGTCTTACCTCCTGTAACCAGTGTCTTTCTCTCTCTCTCTCTCCCTCTCCAGGCCTCCTTAGGGCTCCATGCATGAACGGTACACCCACTGGCCAGTGGCGCTGAACAGCCGCATCTTTAGGTCACCTCACTTACTCATGGACGGCCCTCTACCCATCCTCCTGGAACTGTGAGCCAGATCACACATGAAGGTACGTCCACCAACTTAAATCACAGAACCATGCACTGCGCTGCAACCCGATTAGTGTAGCTTTCACCCCTGTGGCCTGTGATTGGACTGGCTGTTCTGTATTGCACTCCTATTGGTGCACCTCCAAGCAGCTCTCTATGCTGTCTAAAATTTCAGCTCCAAAGCTAAATTTGGGGCTGAGTTTACTGACTTTCTCTCTTGCTCTCTTTTCAGCTCCCTAGCCAGCTATGATCCTTAACTGCTTTTGTGTTCAAAAGTTATTTCTGCCAAACTGTTCATTTCTGCACTGCTGTAGCTAGTGAATACTATGTACTAGATAGTTTGAGCTGTGTATGATGCATGTTAAGTTTCGTGGTTAGCCGAGACTGCTGATTTAACCTTGCAACCTTGCTTGTAACTGTCCTGTCCTTCTATAACTTAAACCATTTCACCCCTAGGCTACTATAACTTGATCAGTCATAGCCCAGTCTCCCCCCCCCCTCTCCTGGCACTTTTGGAACTGTGGCATGATCTCTGAACCCACACCAGCTCCTCCTTCCCCCTCCTTCTTTTCTCATCATTTTCTCCTGCCATTTAACTCCTGAAATTAAACTTCTTTGTCTTCTCCCACCCAACCCTCCACTGATTAACCTCTTTGTGTAGCAACTCTTGTCTCACCCCTGCCCTGCTGACGGCCTGCCACCAGCCCTCCACCCCTTAGTTTTATCTCCTGTAACCAGTGTCTTTCTCTCTTTCCTGACCTCCTTAGAGCTCCACACCTGAATGGCACACCCACCAGCCAGCGGTGCTCAAAAGCCGCAACTTCAGGCCGTCTCACTGACTCAAGGATGGCCCTCTGCCTGCCCTCTTGGAACTGTTATCCAGATCCCACATGAAGGTATGTCTGCCAACTTAAATTGAGAACCAATCACTCCGCTGCAACCTGATTGGTGCGGTATTCACCCCTACGGCCTGTGATTGGACTGGCTCTTCTGTACTGCACTCTTATTGGTGCACCTCTGAGCAGCTCTCCAGACTGTCTAGAATCTCGGCTCTGAAGGTAAATTTGGGGCTGAGTTTACTGACTTTCTCTCTCACTCTCATGTCAGCTCCCTAGCCTGCTATGGTGCTTAACTGCTTTTGTGTTCAAAAGTCATTTCTGCCAAACTGTTCATTTCTGCACTGTCTTAGCTAGTGAATACTATGTACTAGATCGTTTGAACTGTGTATGAGGCATGTAAGGTTTTGTGGTTAGCTGAGACTGCTGATTTAACCCTGCAACCTTACTTTTAACTGTCCTCTCCTTCTAAAACTTAATCAGTTTCACCCCAGGTTACTATAACTTGATTAGTCGTAGCCCAGCCCTCACCCCCTCCTTGCACTTTCTGAACTGTAGCCTGATCTCTGAACCCTCATCAGCTCCTCCCCCTCCATCTTTACTCAGCATTTTCTGCTGCCATTTAACTCCTGAAATTAAACTTGTCTTCTCCCAACCCACCCTCCACAGATTAACCTCTTTGTGTAGCAACACTTGTCTCACCCTCATCCTGCTGACGGCGTGTCGCCAGCGCCCCACTCCCTAGTCTTACTTCCTGTAACCAGTCTCTTTCTCTCTCTCCTGGCCTCCTTACAGCTCCACGTCTGAATGGCACACCCACTGGCCAGTGGCACTCAACAGCCGCAACTTCAGGTCACCTCACTGACTCACGGATGGTCCTCTACCCATCCTCCGGGAACTGTGAGCCGGATCCCACGTGAAGGTATATCCGCCAACTTAAATCGCAGAACCATGCACTGCGCTGCAACCTGATGAGTGCAGCGTTCACCCCTGCGGGCCGTGATTGGACTGGATGTTTTGTATTGCACTCCTATTGGTGCACCTCCGAGCAGCTCTCTAGGATGTCTAAAATCTCGGCTTCAAAGCTAAATTTGGGGCTGAGTTTACTGACTTTCTCTCTCACTTTCTTTTACGACCACCCCCTCCAAAGCCTCCTTTAAATAGACACTCACCCTTCCCTCTTAGGGCTGTGTCACACTACTGGATATCGCCTCCAGCTGAAACCACACCCTTTAGTCTGGACAGACCGTACAGACTACAGCTTGGAAGCCATCTCTTGGACAATCTCTGGCCTTACTGAGATTCCTATAAACCACAGAAACATGAATTGCAGCATTGTGACCCTTGGTATTAATAGCTCTGACATTATCACTACTCTGTCTCATTGCCCCTATGGGGACAACTAAACATACCCCTCACCGGAATGGTCCACCTTGCGCTTTGCACTATACTCAAGGCATGACCACAGGTAGCTGCATCATCAACGTCCTTGCCCACTGCACACCAATCTGGCACCTTGGCTACCTCCTGATGTTTCAAGTGCATAGCACACCTGACTACCTTCCTCTGCTGATAACATTCCACATCACTACTGAACGGCCCATGACCCACAGTGCTGTGAGGAGCAAATGCCCAACAGTCAAGCTAGCCTGCAAAATGCTCATAACCTACCTCCTCAGAATTCTACTAATGCTGTTTCTGATGTATGGCAATGTCCACCCGAACCCGCGACCACCTGGGCTGTTCCCCCACTCGCTAAACCAGAAGGAAGGGTCACTCACGCTGCATCTATCAATGTCTGTAGCCTCCTCAGTAAACTTGATTACCTCCAAACCTGGATACAGCAACACAATCCAGACATCCTCTCTGTTGTCAAAACATGGTTAAATCCGAAAAATACCTTATGCCATAGTCATTATCCCTGGATACTATATCTTCAGACAAGACAGAATCGCTAAGTGAGGAGGAGGCTGTGCTATCTACCTGAGGGATAGCATTAAGTTGCATGCCTTTCGACCCTACGATCATGGCACCTCTTCATAGGTCCTCACTATAAAAGTCCTCCTTGGAGCACATAATAAAGAACTCACCATAGCATCGGTTTACTTACCCCCAAAGGACCATGCCACTGGCCTCACCAGCATCATGGAGTACTTAAGGGGACTCCGCTATAACTCAGAAAAAATAATATTGAGCAACTTCAGTATAAACTGGCTTTCACCTGAGCCCGGCTCCTACAAGGACGCTGTCATGGCACAACACCTCTCACAAATGGTACCCACCCCTACCAGGTGCAACTATAGAACTTGGTCCCAGGCAATAATAGACTGGATGCTGACAAATCGACCTGAGCAAATCTCTAAGGTCACAGTTCTCCCTGACATTATAAGCAATCACTCTCCCATAATCTGTACCTGGACTAACAAATTCATCAAGCCCCCTCCTAAAACAGTCTACCCCAGGGTCCTAAAGCAGTGGCAACTTGAAACACTCAAAGCACATCTGAGCAACCTGGACTGGTCTGCACTTGATTCAGCTAATGATATTGACCAAGCACTGGACATTTTCATCAACCACTTTTCTGTAGCCTGCAATTTCTATGCACCAGTGAAAAAGATGAAGGTAAAAGGAAAGGCCAACACTTGGATAACCACTGAGCAACCTACTCATCTCGGACAAAGGGATCATCTTTGGCACTGCGTTCAAGCCACTGCTAAGCCAGGAGATATTCAAAAATTCAAAGCAGCAAGGAATGTCTGCACTCGAGCAATAAGGAATGCCAAAAGGATATACTTCAGGGAAGCATTCACCAATACCTGGGGGGATGGTAAAAAGTTCTGGAATAACATAAAAAACCTCACTGGAAAGGACTCCAAGAATCCGCCCACAATGATCAATATCAACTGTACATCAATGACCGACCTTGTTACCATTTCCAACACCTTTAACAATGCGTTCTCTAATCTGGGCAGTGTCCTCCCATCGGACTTCTTTGACACCCCTTTCACAAGTGACCATGCTGTCAAGGCACCACAACATCACACAGCACCGTAATTCTACTTCAAGGAGATCCCAGTGCCTCTTGCCATAAAATACATTCTGAAAGCTATCAGCAGTACTGGTTACAGCTGCGACTCCCTCGACATGAAAATGTGTGCACTGGTCTTAGAAGAATTCCTAGAACCCTTGACTAAGAGTTTTAACCTATAACTCAGGACTTCCCAATTCCCAACCATATGGAAGCAGGCTACAATGACACCAGTTCACAAAAGCAGAGACAGGGCACTGCACACAACCTGCAGGCTATCTCCATCCTCCCGCCTTTATCCAAAGCTCTTCAGTGAATAGTCTTGGACCAGATAGTCGAGTACCTTGAAAAATATGAAATCCAATGCCCTGAACAATATGGCTTTAGAAAAGGACACAGCACCACCACTGCACTGCTAGAATTTATGGTCTTCATCCACACCACCTTGGACCAAGGGAAATGCGTGGGGGCTGTGTTCACTGATCTAACTAAAGCCTTTGACACTGCAAACCACCCATTCCTAATCAGGCAACTCTCAAATATTGGTCTCTCCAAAGATGCTTTACCCTGGTTTGCAAGTTTCCTTGGAGGTAGGAGCCAGCATGTTAATATCGATGGTGTCATCTCCAATGAAAGCCCAGTCCTCTCAGGAGTCCCCCAGGGGTCCATTCTGGGCCCATTGCTTTTCTGTCTCTTCCTGAACATCCTCCCTAGTGTCTGCCACCAGAACATACTGCTCTACGTGGATGACACAGTCATATACACAAATCACCATGATACTAATCTACTGGAGGAGTAACTACAGTGTGACTTCAAGAGTATAGAGGACTGGTTCAGCTCTCACAAACTGGTCCTGAACTATAGCAAAACAAAAGTAATGTCTTTCTGCAATACATGAAGCAAGCATAACTCTTAACCCCTCACTATCAGGAACTGAGCAGGGATTACACTTGAACCAGTATCAGAGTTTAAGTAACTTGGCATCACCCTGGACAGATCCCTCTCCTTTGCGTGGCACATCGACAATGTTGCAAAGACCACGCATATACAAATAGGCCTTCTCCACAGGCACAAACATTGCATGACAACTGATGCCCCTAGTCTGGCGATTAACAGCTCTGTCACCTCAGTCATTGACTATGAACTAGTTATCTATGGCTCAGATTGCCCTACTGCCCTTCGCAGGATATCAATGGTGCTCAACAAATCTTGCCAGCTCCTAATGGGTGCTGCCTGTCTAACACACATCTGCGGTCTGTATGCCCAGATGGGGTGGCTACCACTCCTCAGTAGGATCCAATACCAGACCTGCCTGGATACCATCAAGGTTCTCCTCTTGCTCTTATTGCCAGATGTTGAAAAGCTTCTTACTATAAACAACAGCACCTAGCAAACCAGAAATGCACAACACCAAATCTACCAAGTCCCCAGATACCAGACCACCATGGGTCAGAGGTCTTTCACCTACAGAGCCCCGCTATAGTACAACACGCTCAACAAAAAAACACTTATTACTACTATGCTTGGTACCTTCAAAAAGTAACTCCATCGGCACCTCACGTCAACCAGTCTGTGTGATTGTTTCCACTAAGAGGATCACCTCTCCTCGCTTGCTGGCCCAAGCTGTCCTGTAACCTCTCTAGGGTTGCAATACTCTGGCTCCTGCTCCCTCCTATTACATCCCCCCACCTCCCTTCATCCCTACCTCCCTCCCTGTGCCTCATCTTCATGTCCACCCCCCTCTTCATCTGGCACTTATTGGATGTGGACACCCTCCTACTACTATCAGGCATGCATCCATCATATCCCCCTTTCCTTAGATAATGGCTCCTCAGCCAGCCTACTACTTTTGGTACTCCACTTACCCTACCCTCTCTAACACCACTCCACAGCTTATTTTGCCTGTCACTGACATTTTCTTGCTGATGTTGTCTCGCTCCAAGCAGGAATGTATCCTTAAGCCTAGCCTTTGCCTGTTTTAATATCTGTTATCCTTGTCTACCTTTGTATGTAAGTTTACCCCCCATCCTCTGACATGGAACCTTTGTAAATGAGCAGTTCCTGCTCAAAGGAATTTGTAATCCTAGAGTTTAATTAATAAATACAATAAATAAATAAATACTAGTTCTCTTTTTTCATTCTTTTTCCATTTCCATCCATCCAGTCCCTGGAATGATGCCAAATACCCGGACAGGTGCTGAGTAAAGTGCATAAGTGCATTTTGAGTACAAAAAAACCCCACAAAGGCTATTTTAAATAGGAATACATATAGTTAATAAAGCCTTTCTAAATAAAAAGGACTCAGAAGTCATATAAAACAATAATAATTTCATGATTAGTACGGTAATAAGAAATCCTTAAGTTATTTTCATAAATTCACGCTATAAACCTGTTACTGTATGAGGTTCTATGTATGGGAAAGTGGCATACTTTATAAAAGTGCTTAGTCACTGTGGATCAGAGATATAGAGAGTCACTATCTGTGGTGATATACACTGTACCTTTAACTGAACCAGGAAATCCCATTAAGCCCCCCCCGTTTTGAAACATCATGTTCAGACATGAAACAGCATGTCCAAACATGTAAATAGAAAAGAGATCAGTCAAATGACCCCATCAAAAATATATAAAAACCTCCTGACTGAGTTCACTTCAGTACAGTCCATGAGGGCTCAGCCCTGAGGGAGGACAGAGACAGGCAAGCTGTTGAATGCAGATGAAAAGGGTCTTAGGAGCTTCAAGATTCAGGACTGTATCATATGAAAACTACTGATGTTAAGTAAGGATTTTCTTTGCAATGTTTTTGTTTTCATTTATTATTTTTCAAACATTTGAAAAATAAATGTCATAATACGGTGTGTTTTAAACCTGTAAATTTGCCTCGTCTGAAGTTTATTCCCACACGCTGTGACAAACTTGGTGTTTGAAGTGGGATAGTACTGGTTGTCTAGAGAAACAAGAGGGAGACCAGTACACAGATACCTGCCCTGGTATCCAGACATAGGGGCAAAGAGCAGGATGGTGTACCTCCAGGATCTTAGTGCCAAGAATCAGTTGAAGGAGGAGTGGCATCCCAGTGTGCATACCAGAGCACAGGTGAGGGGGACTGGAGGGGAATGACTAACTGGATTGGAGTTCAGTGGAATGTGGAGGTGGACCAGCACCAGCACCAGAGAAAGGCTGACCACTGCTGCCAGGTGTGAATGGATGGTTCCCAACCAGAGGATTTCATGGCAGAGGCAGAGTACCAGGATCCATGGGTTCTAGAGGAGGAGGACACCCTGATGGAACCTTTGTTGCCGTCACTTTTGAAATTCCGTTGTTGCCAATTTTTTCAGACTGCTGCTACTCGGAGAACGATGAAATGAAGGCCCCAGGTAAGACTGTTTCAGAATATTTTCATACTTGGGTGAAGACTACAAGCAACAGGGAAGACACCATTGTGGTTGAATGGACTTTCCCATGTTTTGAACCATCTGTGATATGGTATGAAATGTATGAAACACATAATGTTTAAAATTAATATAACATTAAGGCTGGCACTGAGCACAGTCAGTTGAGGATACCAGAACAGTGTAAGGGTTGAAAGGAAACCCCTGGTATATTACGAATAAGGGTTGAACAGAAGCCCTAAAGGTTTTGGGAATTAGGAATGGGCTGTTTGATGTTCAGCTTGAGAAGGTTTCTTGTCTACCAGAAAATATATGAAAGGGAAATGGATAAATGAAATGTATGAAATTATTACAAGAAATGTATAACAAAAGAAATGTCTATGCTGTATGATATAAAATGAGGAACCTAGGGTCATGGAGGATCTAGGTATTGGGTGGAACCAATGATTGAGCTCATGAGTGGAAACAATATGTTAGAATGGGATTAGGGCTGGGTACAACTCACCCCAGAGAAAGTTGTGGTATAGGCCTGTATAGCTGCCCAGATAGCTAGATAGAGGAAGCTCAAAGTCAGCATAAAACTGTTGTGTATTGCTTCCTCTTTTTTAATGTACTGTTGAAGGTATGATAGTTGGTGCACAGGGTTTTGAAATAATGCCAAATAATGGGTTCTGAAAAGATGCCAAGTGATGGGTGCTGAAACCATGCCAAATAATGGATTCTGAAACAATGTTAAGTGATAGGTACTGAAACGATGCCTATTGATGGGTGCCTGATATTACATATGAGGTGACTGAGTTGTAGTAACCAGAGTGAAATAGTTAGGGGATAGAAAGTCATTACAGACTGACATCCTCTGAGAGCATAAATGGGTATTGTACTGAACTGTAAGCCAGCCTCATGGTAAGTATTGTTATATTGCAATAACTTGGTATGGTGAACAATACTAAAAATAGCAGAATTAAGGGACCCTGGGGTGAAGCTTTCATATAGGGTGAGAGAAAGCTTCAACCAACCCCCATTCTACTGTAATGGTAGAATATTTATGACTGAGAGGGAGTTCTTGAAAAAAACAGTATAGTTTTGAGAACTGTTTTTCTCTTAAGGAGGGAGGTGTGTGGCACAGTTAAGCTACACCCATGGCTGTGACTGATGGACCACTTTTCTGTCTCCTTATTTCCTAGCAACCTTTAACACATTTCACTTTGCTTTTCTTCTCCCCCCTCCTCCACCCTAGATTGGCCACCTAGCATATATCTTTACTGTCCCTACTAAACTTCTTACTAGTTTTCTGTTTTCTTTCTTTTTCCATTTCCATTCATCCAGTCCATAGAATGGTACCAAACACCCAAAGAGGTGTTGAGTAAAGTGCATAAGTGCATTTTGTGTACAAATAAAATCATGAAGGCTATTTTAAATAGGAATACATACAGTTAATAAAGCCTTTCTAAATAAAAATAATTCAGAAGTCATATAAAACAATAATAATTTTATGATTAGTACAGGTATAAGAAATCCTTATGGTATTTTCATAAATTCACACTATAAACCTGTTATGGTATAAGGTTCTATGTATAAGAATGTGGTAGACTTTATAAAAGTGCCTAGTCACTGTGGAGCAGAGATATAGTGAGTCAATATCTGTGGAGATATACACTGTACCTGTAACAGAACCAAGAAATCCCCTGAAACAACTTCCACCCTTGGTTTTGAAACACCATGTTCAGACATGAAACATCATCTCCAGACATGTAAATAGAAAAGGGCTCAGTCAGGAGACCCCAGGAAAAAGATATAAAAACCTCTTTACTGAGTTCACTTCAGTGCAGTCCTTTGGGGCTCAGCCCTGAGAGAGGAGAGCGGTAGAAAAGCTGTTGAATGCAGATGAGAAGGGTCTTAGGAGCTTTAAGATCCAGGACTATATTATATGAGCAACTACTGATGTCAAGTAGTGATTTTCTTTGCAATTACTTTGTTTTCATTTATTATTTTTCAAATTTTTGAAAAATAAATATCACACCATGGCATGTTTTAAACCTGTAAATTGATTTGTCTGAAGTTTATTCCCACACACTGAGACAGACCTTTATTTGCTCTGTCATTGAGAAGATATAGGATTTGGATAATCCCTCAACTGAAGGAGATGTTCCTTTCTCCATTCATCATTTATAAAAAATATATAATTGTCTTTGATATGTTGTGTTGATAGATTGTCTCCTGGATTGCAGTAAGTGGTCCACTACCTGGGTGTGGTAGCCCAGGTTTAACAGTCTGCTCCTTTCAGTAACCAAGCTGTCAGTTTCAGTGTTGCTGGGTTTGGGTGCAGAACTGGGCCTTGGCTGAGAGGGTCCAGGCAGCAAGGTAATGGCATTGGTGAGCCCACTGCCATTACTTGTATTAGTGACTACCATGGTCTCCTGGGCCATTCTGGTACTACTAGTACTACTGTTGTCCCTGTGGCTTGTATCTTGTGTAGGACCTTGTTCAATATGGTGGTTGGTGGGAACACATAGGCTTATTTGAATTAAAATGGTGTTGAGACTGTGTCCACTTCTGGTGCCCTGTAGTCTGAGAATCTGGAGTGATATCTCGGTAGTTGCACATTCTATTACGAGGCCATGAGGTCTACTTGCAGTGTTCCATATTTTATTTGAATTATGTGAAAGATTTTTTGGATGAGCTTCCATTCTGACTGATTAATGGTTACTCTGCTCAGCTAATCTACCTCTGTGTTGGCTGAGCTCGACAGGTAAATTGTCATGATTGACAGCAAGTTTTGTTCTGCACAATGCAGTAGTTTGAGTGATTCTGCAATCATGTCATTGCTTCTCATGCCCCCTTGCTTGTTTAGGTATGCAAAAGTCACTTGGTTGTCATAACTAAATAAAATTGCCCTGTTTGCAATGAAGAGTTTGAATAATGTTAGTGTTAAACTTCTTGCTATCATTTCCAGGACATTTATTGGAAGTGTTGATTCACTCTGTGACCATAGTCCCTGAGCAACTTGGTTCAGGTAAGTTGCTCCATAACCTATCAGGCTCACATTCAAAGTGATGACCACCATGGGGGAAGGTTGTGCTAGCAGGTGTCTGTGTAGTGTGTTCTTTCTTACAGTCCATCAGCTCAGGTTGGAGAGCATCCTTGTGGGAGGTGTTATTTGAATTATGAACTTTTGAGTGGTCTGATCCCATGTCTTCATCAGGTACATCTGTAGCAATCTCATGTGCAGTCAGGCCCATAGTGCCATGCCCATTAGGGCTACCATGACTCCTAGCATCTGGAGGTAGTCCCAAATAGCTCTGTTGGGCCTGTAGATGAGCTCTTTGATCAGATTGTGAATGTTATGCACTTTTTCCTCTGTTGGGATCACCCTGTTGAGCCAAGTATTTATTATTGTGCCCAAGTGGGCAAGGGACTGCAATGCTGTTAGCTGGCTCTTCACATTGTTGATTACCCATCCATGTTCTTGCAGACATTGTTCTGCCATGTTGGTGCTGAATTGATCTTTTTCTGTTGTTCTTGCACATAACAACCAGTTGTCCAGGTAAGGGATGATGTGCACACCTTCTTTCCCTAGGTGTGCAGCCAAAATGACTAGTGTCTTGGAGAATACTCCTGAAGCTGAGGCCAGACTGAATGACAGGTGGGTATACTAATAGTGTTCCCCCTGTATATTGAATCACAGATACTTGTAGTGTGACTTTCAAATTGGTGTGTATCCTTCAAATCTATTGGTGTCAGACAGTCTCCTGGATGGATGGCTAGTAATGTTGACTGTAACATCTCCATCTTGAACTTCTTGCTCAAATTTGTTTAGGTATTTTAGATCCATAACTGGACACACTCCCCCCATTTTCTTTGGGACATCAAATAAGTAAACCCCTCTGCCATACTCTTCTGCCCAGATGGGCAAAATAGCCCCATTTTGTAGCAGGTCCAGTATCACTAATTGTATTCCTTGTGCTTTCCCTGGGCACTTAGGCATTGGGGAAATCAGCGGTCTGTGCTAAATTGGTTTGTTATTGAATTTGATGACATATCCCCTAGTTACCACTTCCCTCACTCACATGTCTGTTGTTTGGCCTAATCATTTTGCAGACTGTTGCAGTCTCCATGGTATCAGTGGGTTTGCTTGGGCACATGTGCCTTCATTGCTTTTTCCCTTTGTTTTTGAAATTTGGCTTGTCCTCGCCATTGCCATACTGCCTGCTAGTTTTGTTCTTTGTTTTATTGCCAGTGCTGGAATTTGGGTCTTTGGCGCCATTGTCTAGATCTCTGGGAGATGTAGGTCTGGTTTTTGGGTTTAAATGTTTTACCTTTAGGATGAAAGGACCTGTTCAAGGGTAGGTAGACATCTTTGTCCCCTTCCACTTCTTGGCCCCCTCTGTTTTTGAGGTGTCGGGTTAAGCCCTTGTCAAATATGGTGCCTTCTTTGAATGGTAACTTCATCAAGGTGCTTTTGGATTCATTGTCTGCCTACCACAACTTGAGCCATAATGGCTCTGTTTGCTAGGACAGCTGTTCTGGGTCTAAATATCAGGATGTCTGAGGATGCATCCATTATGTATTTTATGGCCTGAATTGCACATTTAGCTGCGTCCATCTATGGAGAGTCCTCTGGGACATTCTCGGTCAGGATAGCCACCTATCTATGAAGGTCTCTGCTTGTGAACCAGACCATCATATCAGCTGAATGTAGCATGACCAAGGCCTCATGAATTTTCCTGAGGTGTTCCTCAATTTTCTTGTCCATGGGATCTTTAAGTGCAGCTGTGCTCTCGATGGGGATGGTGGTACATTTGGAGAGTTCAGATACCATTTTAGGTGCCTTTCCCCAGTGTTTGCTCAGTGTCTGGGATAGGGGGTACCAGTTACCACCATGCTCCTTTCAGGCATTCTGGTGGGTTTGAGCATATTGTATTCTTTAATGAGGAAAGATTCAATGGTTTTTCACAATGTGAAATGGGTTTTCTCTTCTGAATTACCTTTGACAGAAGGGGGTCCTCTGATGTGGATGGCTGTTCAGGTTGTTCTGGTATTCTGAGGGCTGATCCAACCATTATTATGAGCTAGTCAATGTTACTGCTGTGGCACATCCTGTTTGATTTGTCTATGATGACCTCATCTGGGTCTGCTGTGGTCTCAGATGTGATACTGTCCATTTCCAGTCTGGGCCATTTCTGCATGGTGTCTTCCTCTAGGATGTTCAGTTTATTAGGAAGTGGTATGGGATTGCTGGCCTTAAATAATTCTAGAAGCTGGAACAGTAGCTGCCCCTGTCTGGTATCTAGTGCTATTGGGGTGGTTGGTGGTAGGGGGTCTCTGAGTCCGAGCTCCCTTCATCCATCTCCCCAGAGCACCCATTGGCAATTAGCATGCACAATGCACAGGTCATGTCCCCTTTGTAGGCTGCTGGGAAGAGCAGTCTGCATTCCCTGCATTTCTTCATGATGTCTGATTTATCCCTGAATCTGTTGGTTTGGGACAAAAAGAACTACATAAGATATGGATTCTGCTTGATAAAATGCCACTTAAAGAACAATCAGATTGCTCAACTTAGGTAGTAAATGTGATTCCTCATCCATTGTTTAAAAAACTCTACCACCACTTTAAATATGAATTGCCCCTTTAAGAAGTACATTTTTCCATATGGTGTGGTTGCTGCAGTCCTGGACCAGAAGGCCATCTTAAACCTGGAGCTGGCGAGATTTGGGAACTTTCTATTCCCTTAGTAGGTCCCAGCTAAGATGGCCGCTGTGATATTGTGAGAGGTCCCTCAAGCTTTGCAAGTGCTGTATGCCTTGCGATGTGGTTCCTCGGTTCGAGGGAGCATGCAGTACTATGGGACAGGCTGAGAAAAGCAAGGGGAACAGTATGGCTTCCAGTAGTCTCAATGGGTGGATAACTTGTTATTTTATTGCCCATTGAGACAAAGGACTGTAGCACCGATGATATGGAGTGGCCCATGTGTGGAGGTCTCAGAATTCTCGCTGGAGACAAATTTGACTGCATTTTCTGAGGATACAGATGGCAGCAAGCAACTCTAGCAGGTACTGCTGTTTAAGTAATATCACTTCCCTTTGCTACTTGATGTCTTGCATGGGACTGAGGATGCTATGGGAGTTCTTCAGTCATGCAAGTGAGCAAGGGTGAGGCAAACTATGGTGGGATATGCTTGGGCTGGCTGCAGGGGGCACTCCAGTGGGGACCTTATCATCAGTATGCCCTGCAACTTTTTCTTGTGTGGCTACAGTTTAGGGGGCACTTCAGGAAGGACCTCATTAACAGTGGAAAGGGTTCTACAGAGGAGCACAGTAGATAAGCTCAGATGAGGATTTTTGCTCAGTAGTTACCATAGTAGCACAGTTATGGTGGTGGTGTGGGTAGGACATGCTATACGAGGGAGCTTTTCCCTAGAGGTGTGCTGTACCAAGGGAAAATATAAATGTTTTTCCTATGCACTAAGCCTTGCAAAGCTAGTAAATAGATGCAGATAGTCTGCATTCCTTCAAAGCTAAACATGTAAACAGGAATTAAATCCTGTTGGCTGCCAGGCATGTAAAGTCAAGATTAGTTTAAAAAAATGGTGTACCTTGTAATTGAGTAGATAGTTGTTAGGAGCAGATCTGGATTGCAACCAACTTCTCTGGATGCACAAAGTAAACTGGAGATTATCAGATGGGAAAAGGGGGTTGTTCTCAGCCAGCTTGATTTTGATTGGATCGTGCATCAACCTATAGGGTGGATGAGGAGTGCCCTAATGGTTCTGACTGTGGAGTACTATAAAGGGTACAAAATATAAAGAGTTTGGGCTGACTGACACTGTGGCCATTAGTCACAATACTACATACAGTGGAGTGAGTAAGTCCTTTCAGTAGGGTGTTTATTTGCACCCATAATCACTTAGGGTTGGCCAGCTCATTGCCCTGTATCTTTCTAGCATAATCCTTATTACCTGACTTGGTTTTCTTTTTTCATAAGTTTCACAATTTTCTGTATTCGTACCAGTCTTTGTATTCATCATCATCATCATTTTATTTTAAGAGGCACATCTCCTTTGTTCAATGTGTCTGTACAATTTGAACTTAAACACCAACGCATACAACAATAAAACCATCATAAAAATACTATAAAATACAACTCAGATAACATAATTCAGTACTATTGCTTGTCTGATTCTTACCCCCCATTCAAATCAGTAGCAGTATTTGTCTTCCAACCAGAATATTTAAAGGTCCCCCAGGCTTTGTCTCTAAGAGACAACAGGATTTTTAGCTTAGGGACAATCCATCTGTAACATTTCCCTTTGACTCAGAGATTTCATAAGACAGCATGATTATTGACAATTGAGAGGAAGTTGTGAACAAGGAGATCTAAGGCCTTGTCCGGAGTAGGAAACCTTTCTATTTGATACCAATTGACTTGTACTAGGGAAGCTCTGAAAGACACCACATCAAATTTGGAGTAATCTCATGCTGGGAAGATTTTGGGCTGCACATTTGGGGCATTATTTTTCCAAACATAGAAAATGGGACAGTAGTCACTGTTAGAGTCAGAGAAGACACCAGCAACCTTGATTCTGTGTGGTACAGAGACAACAACCCAATCAAATAGAGAATGGTTGCTAGTTTCATGGTTAAGTCTTGTGCGTTCACTGATAATTTAAGTGAGGCCAGCATCAAGGAACTCTGCCTGAAGATTAAGTTTAGTATCCTGTGCCCAGTTTAGATTGAAGTCTCGAAGCAAGGTTAACTCCCATTAAGGTTGTTTTACTAGTGCCGTGGTTAATTATCAAAAGCCCCAGGGGCTACATAAGGAGGGTTATAGGGGCACCCCAGGATGAGAGGCTTAGTGTTGCTAGCAAGATTATTGTAGTCTCTCCACCACATTTGGTGAGATTAACTCATTCACTCCCCAGGAGCTCTTTGAGAGTCCACCACTTGTGTCCTGTGTACAGTTAACACGGCATCCTTGGCCTTTCTAAGCAAAATTAAGCCATAATGAGCATGCCACAAACAAATGAGAATAACTCATAAACTGTAAGTGCTATGCACAAAGTACAAGTGGCAAAGTTGTTCAGCACAAAATTATCTTTCCAACTATGCTATGTCATTAATTATAAGCAATTTCTTTTTTTTTCTATACTAGTCAAAATAGCAAAAAGTGTTTTTTGCAATAGAAAAGGCAATGTAAACCATTTTCTGGTAGGAAAATATGTAACATAGCACCAAATAAAACATCCATACAATAGATGTCGGTACAAAAGGGATTTTGTACTAAAAATCAATTTTTCTAATATAAAACATGTATTTTTTCCCATTTTATTCAAGGTGCTTTGGTGTCGCTTGAGAGACAAATGTCAGACATGTACACCATACCATAAACAAATACGAATAACTCCTAAAGTATGCCTGATACACACAAAATATCAGCTACAAAGTTGTTCAGCACAAAATTACCTTTCTAACTGTGCTATGCAGTCAATTCTAATCAATCTGCATCACAAGTAATACAGATAAATAGTGTTAATGACCTGAGAAGTGTCCAGGACAAACGGGAAGTCTTTAGCTGCAGACTGAAGTCTGTGGGAGACAAAGGGGATGATTTGACTGCCAACTACATTGGAAGGGGATTCATTTAAGGGGCCATTAAGGTAGATTATCACCCCTCCTCCTTTTTTCCAAGACCTGTCTCTCCTGAATGTGATATAGTTTGTTAGCTCAATTTCATGATCCATAACATGAGGCTTAAGCCAGATCTCAGACAGTGCCAATGATGTCTGGTTTATAAACTGCCACTCATCTCTTCAGTTCATGCATCTTGGATGTAAAGCTATTAATATTTAGAAGGAGCAACTTCAGGCCTCTGGTATTAGCCCATGTTGGGTCAGTGGTGGAGCAGATACTATCTTTTTTTTTAATTTATTCTTTAGTTGCCTCTCCTACTGCCAGGCATCTGCCCGGTCATGGACCCCATAGGCTGTGGCTCCCCCACATTAGCTGCCCTCCCAGGACCCAATGGATGGCTCCCCAGGATAGGGTCATGGCACCCCAGCCCAAGGGTACTACCAATGATGGGATAGGGTGAAAGTTGGCCTGGGAGAGCCAATTGCAGCTGGAGGGGTGGGCTTCATAGAAGTGGTAAGTGGGCAAGTTTTCTTCCCTGTTTTTGCAGGGGGTGGGAATGTGCAATGACACTGGCTTCCATCCTGCCCCCTCAAGTCCTTGCTGGTGCTGACTGCTGGTGGAACCACTGGCCTCTGCCAGAGGTTCCCCATGCATCAGTGATACCCACACCCTCCCCCCCAGAAAAGGAGAGCAGTCCATAGGCACTTGATCCATCTCCTCCCAGCTGGCCCTTCAAAGACCCAAGTCCATTCCTGAACCTGGGTCACTGAGGTTGTGAGCAGAAATCCAACCACTGCACTGATGGGCTGGCTCCAGGATTAGGGTGCACATTTCTCGATAGGAGGAGGAAGAGGAGTGCATGCCGGACCAGTGCAGTCCTGAGTATTTTGAGTTTTGTGTGAAAGGTTTGGGATGAAGGGAAGTATTTTGTGGGCATTACTGGGGTGGGAAGGGTGAGTATGAGGTGTGCTCAGAGAAAAGATGATGAGGGGTGATAGGGACTGAGACGGTAGTGATTGACTTGGGTAAGGGGGTCCAGTGGAGGGCAGGGTAGTGGTACTGTGCAGGTAATGGGTGTAGGGGCTGGAGAAGGGCTCAAGAGGGAGGTGTGGGTGAACATGTTGGGGAAGTGAGATGAGAGGGTGTAGCAAGCCAAAAAGCATTAGGTAACCCCAGGGATGGGTCATTATGTGAGGGAAGGGGGCCATGGTGCTGGCAAACAACTTAGGTGACCATTCCTTGGGGAGGGTGCAGGGAGGGAGTGATGCTGAAGGTAGGAGAGAAGTGAGTATTGCTAGCACCAGAAAAAGAGATTGCATGATGCTGATGTGTTAGTGATTGAATATTCGCTGGGGCTAGCAGCCACTAGTGATGAAAGGTATAAGCTGCTAGTGGAGAATTGGGCTGATTGGTTTTACATGTCACGTGAGCCTTCTTAATAATGATTTGTTCACAAAGGGTGGGGGTGGGGATGGTAGGGCAGCTGACGAGTGACATAGGTGGGGCCAATAGTCCTTTGTTAAGCTGCAAGCAAGTGGTTCTCTATGATGCTGAGTCGACAACTAACTAATCGACCAGAATCTTAGTGCCAGGCTCCTTGTCAACTGTGAGTTGCAGTTGGCAGGGAGCAGCACACAGGAGGGACTGTTTTTTCTTCTGGGTCCTTCATCCCCTGAATTCCCCACATGGGGGGGGGCTTTGTCCCCTGCACCCCCCATACTTAAGGATTCTAACTTCAGGTCAGAGTTAATTCAGGGAAGGGGTGCAGGTCAGGGGAGAGTATTGCCTGGTCCCGGGCGCATCCCCTATAGTGACTTTGTGCTGTTGTCAGCAGTGATGTATGTTACTGTAGGGGTGTCACTGCGAGATGTGCATACCACAAGGGAACACTATTCCAAGCATCTCTGTGCTGCTGTAAATCTCCATCCCTGCTGTGGAAGCAAGCTCTGTCCTGGGTGAGGAAAGCTTCAGGGAGCCCTCGTGACCTTCTCTTGTTTTGGAGAGCTGCTGTGGAAGTGAGCTGTGTCCTGGGGAGAGCAGCTTCAGGGAGCCCTCGCAACCTCCTCTTGTTTTGCGGAGATGCTGTGGAAGTGAATTCTGTCCTGGGGAGGGCAGCTTCAGGGAGACTTCATGACATCCTCTTGTTTCGGGGAGCTGCTGCTGTGGAAGTGAGCATTGTCCTGGGGGAGGGCAGCTTCAAGGAGCCCTCACAATCTCTTGATTAGGGGAACTGCTGCTGTGCAAACAAGCTCTGTCCTGGAGAGGGAGCTTCAGTGAGCCTTCACAACCTCTTCTTGGTTAGGGGAGCAGCTGCTATGGAAGTGAGCTCTGTCCTGGGGAAGGAGCTTCAGTGAGCCCTTGCAACCTCCTCTTGTTTTGGGGAGCTGCTGTTGAGGAAGTGAGCTCTGTCCTGGGGAAAGGCAGCTTCAGGGAGCCCTCATGACCTCCTCTTGTTTCCGGGAGCTGCTGTGGAGGAAGGTCCCTGGTGGAATGAAGGTCTTGATAAAATTGCATCATGGTTGCATTGACCTCCAGGGGTTTTGTAATTATCCGTACAGAACTGTAATGGAGCGAGTGAGTTTGGGAGTTAGCTTTTGTTTCTGCAAGTGGAAGGCTAACAGCCCCACCAATGAAAATGGTCTTAGCCCTACGGCTTGGGACAGATTGAAATTCCAATGGAACTGAATTCCACAGAATTTTGGAAACTTCTACAGAATTCTACTGGTAGCAGAATTGTAACATTCTACATGGGATATAGAGAATAAGGGATAGACAACTGAGTGATATGGATTTTTTTTTACATGACCGAGGTGTGTGATGACCCATAAACCCTCCAGGTTTATGGGTCATCACGCCCCAAGAGTGTGTAAAAATGGAATTCTGTCACACACACACACACACACACACACACACACACACTAGGGGTGGGTGAAAGTTCAGTTTTGTGGAAATTCTGTGAAATTTTGTCAAAATTTATGAACTTTTGCCCTTGCCAAAACTGGGAGTTACCTTGGATTTTTGTCGAGTTCCACTGACTTTTTTTGTGAACTGTGAAAACATGTATATAAACTGTGGAATTTATTCTATTAACAGTTTAATGAACTGTCAGTAAATGAGAGCCTGCTTGTTCAACCATACAGTCATTCTCTGACAATTCAGTGGGCCACTGGTAATGGAGGAGCGAGGAGGGCTGTGCTGGCAGCCAGCTCAGGGGCAAGGTGGAGGGGACTGGGGTGGTGGCGGATGAACTCTCAGGGTGGGGTGGTGGGGGTCCACTAGACACCAGGGAATTCTGGGAATAGGGGGGATGAGTCAGTGGACTGCCAGCTGTTTTTTTGTGGATTAAGAAATCCAGGATAGGAAGGGGGGTCTGCAAGACATCAGGGACATAAAATGTTTTGGGGGGCCATGATCGGAGCATGTTGGGCCACTAGAAACCAGGACCGTCCAAAGAAAGGATAGAAACATAGACTTTGATGGCAGATAAAGACTGTTTGGCCCACCTAGTCTGCCCATTTCCCTAACTACTGGATAAGCTGCAGATCCTAGTTAACCAACAGCCTAGTTCTTCCTACCCCAACAAGAATTTCCTTATGCTTTTGCCATGCATTCTTGAATTCTCCCACTGTTTTTGACCCCACAAACTCCTCAGGAAGGCTGTTCCATGTGTCCACCACCTTCTCTGTTAAAAAAATACTTCCTCACATTACTCCTGAGCCGGTCTCCCCTCTGTCTTCAAATTGTGTCCCCTTGTTCTTGCACATCTCTTTTTCTGAAAGATGCTACCCTCTTGGACTTTGTAGATTCCCTTGAGGTAATTAAATTTTTCTATCATGTCCCACCTCTCCCTCCTTCCCTCAAGGGTATACATATTAAGCTCTTTTAGTCTCTTCTCATATGCTTCTGTTGCAGTCCCTGCACCATTTTAGTTGGCCTCCTCTGGACTGTCTCCATCCTGTCTATGTCCTTGCAGAGATGGGGTCTCCAGAACTGGATGCAGTACTTCAGATGGGGTCTCACCAACTTTCTGTACAAAGGAATAACAACTTCTTGTTTTCTGCTGTTGATGCCTCTCCCTATATGTCCCAGTACCACCCCCTAGCCATCCCTACTTCCTTCTCACATTGTTTGCTAATGTTTAGGTCATCTGATATGATTACCCCCAGGTCCCTTTCCATTTTTGTTGTTGTTACTACCTCCCCCTCTCCCATTGTGTACTCTTCCCCCTGGGTTTTTGTTTCCCAGGTGCATTACTTTGCACTTCTTTTCATTGAATCCAAGCTGCCATACTGCTGACCATTCCTCCAACCTTGCCAAGTCCCTTCTCATCCTTTCCACCCCACCTTGTGTATCAACCCTGTTGCAGATCTTTGTGTTGTCTGCAAAGAGGCATACTTTTCCTTCCAGTCACTCTGCAATGTCGCTTATAAAGACATAAGGGATCGGACCTAGTACTGAACCCTGCCATTCCTCACTAGTAACCCCCCTTTTTTCAGAGTGGATTCTGTTTACTATTACCTTCTGTGTCCTGTTGTCCAGCCAGTGTTTTACCCAGGCTACCACCCTGGGACCCACTCCCAGGCGGGCTAAATTGTTTATTAAACTTCTGTGTGGGACTGTGTCAAATGTCATGCTAAAGTCTAGGTAGGCCTTGTGCACAGTCCCTCCCTGGTCTACTATTTTGATCACCCAGTCAGAGAAATTGATTAGATTTGTCTGACATGACCTTCCTCTGTGAATCCATGCTGCCTTGGGTCCTGTGCCCCACTGACCTCTAGGTACTCAACAATTATTTCCTTTAGAAGTGATTCTATCATTTTCCTTACTACCGAAGTCAAACTGACAAGTTGGTAGTTTCCTGTCTCTGTCTTGCTCCCTCTTTTGTGAAGGGGAATCACATCTGCCCACCTCCAGTCCTCAGGTACCACACCATCCTCCCATGGTTTGTTAAAAAGGCTAGTCAGTGGTGTCACTAGTTTCCCCTTAATTCTTTTAGAATTCTTGGGTGAATCCTGTAAGGTCCCATTGATTTGTTCACCTTCAATTTTAGGAGTTCTTTCAGAACCCTTTCTTCTGTGAAAGGACTGGCATCGACCCCCCTATCCAGAGTGCTTCTCTTGATTGGATTAGGTACCTCCTCCTCCTCTTCTTTTGTGAATACTGAGCAGAAGTATTAGTTCAGTATCCGTGCTTTTTCACTGTCCCTTTCTGACCTCCCACTGTGCCCTCTATTCAGACTCACTATCCATCCCTTTGTCTTTCTATTCTCTAAAAGGTATACCTATAAAAGGTTTTATCCCCTTCTTAACTGAGCTGACTATATTTTCCTCAGTTTGGGCCTTTGTTATTCTGACTGCCTTCCCCTCTTCCTTCTACTTTAACTGGTAGTTATCTGTCCTGCTCCTTCTGTGTTTCCTTATACTTCCTTTTTCTCCCAAACCTTCCCCACCACCTCTTTTGAGAGCCATAGTTTTTTTTTTCTTTCATTTTGATTTGTTTAGTTGCTTCACACAAAGGCTTGTTGCCTCTGTGATGGCAGTTTGTTGTTTCCCCATTGTTGATCCACCCCTCTGCCTTGTCTGTTTGCTAGTGCTTTTCTGAATCACTCTCCCATTTTGACAAAGTCAACCCTCCTGAAGTCCAGTGCCCTCAGTTTTGTGTGGCTTGACTCTGCAGCTGAGTTTATCTTTAACTACACTGTTTGGTGGTTACTTGTTCCCAGATGGCTACCAACTTCTAGATTTGAGATCCTCTATCCATCCACATTTGAGAATACCAGGTCTAAGATTGCTTCCTCCCGAGTGGGTTCCAACACTAGCTGTCTGAGGCATGCCCCCTGTTAGGCATCGAGAATGGCCCTGCTCTTGGGTGTGGCTGCAGCAAAGGTGCTCCAGTTAACTTCTGACATATTCAATTCCCCCATCAACAATATCTCCACTTTCTTTGCCATCCTAAGGATGCTTTCTATCATTTCCTTGTCCATTTTCTCCCCCTGAGATGGGGATCTGTATACAACCCCTGTGTGGATTGTGGTACCATTTCCAGTCTCCAGTGCCTCCTCTCCTCCATTTATCATTTTGTTCCATTGCTGTGATCTACTCCCTTACTTATAGAGCTTCTCCTCCTCTTCTACCCTCTCTGTCTCTCCTGTAGATTATGTGCCCTGGTATGTTGACATCCCAGTCATGATTCTCTGTGTACCATGTTTCTGTGACTGCCACAATATCCAGGCATCCCTCTTTCATCAATGCCACCAGTTCAGGGAGCTTGTTACCTCAACTGTGTGCATTGGTACTCATTACCCTCCAGTTTTGGATGACCTTACCCCTTTTTGCCTCATCCCTGTCCTCATTGCCTTTGCCTTTTTCTCCATTTACACCTGCCATTCTTCCTATCAACTTCTCTAACTTGGTGTTTACCTCTCTAACTACACTGATTTTTTTGGGGGGCTAGGAATTCCCTGTTCCTTTTCAGTGCCTCCTCCTTGACTATTTTAAATGCTTGCCAATGAAGCATTTAAACCTATCACATATGATCCTGGTTCCCCTCCTGGACAGATGCAGGCCATCATGCTAGAATAGACCTGCATCCCTCCAGGTGGACCCCCAGTCCCCAGTGTAGCCAAAACCCTGATCTCTGCACCAGTATTTCAACCATTGTTTGAATCCCATGGTGCAGAACACCCTAGCCTCACCCATGCCATACACTGGCAGCATCTCTGAGAAAGTTACTGTTTGTGCTACTTATCTAATACCCCTCCCCAACTCCACAAACTCCTCCTCCACTGTTTTGATCCCTTTCCTAGCCAGATCATTTGTTCTAAGTGGCCAGTAACATCCAGGTCACTCTCCTGTGCAGCTGCTCCTGCAATCCTAAGGATTCACTCCCTGTCCCTCCAAGCTATGGCACCAGGCAGGCACCTTAACTCCCTCTCCCCTCCCTCCCCCAGTTTTACCCACCTAACAATGGAGTCCCCCACCAGGAGTTGTTTCCTTTCCCTGTGGGGTCCCATGCCACCCTCCTGTGGGTCTCCTTTGTGGAGGTTCCCAGCATCTACCTTGGACTCCACTGTGGGTGCCTCTGTAGAGGAACCACACTCTGCCAGAACAGCATATAAATTGTGGAGAGGTACAAATGGAGGGATGCACCTCTGTTCCACCACCCTTACCCTCCCTGAGCCCACTGTGGTACAACCACTCCTCTTTTTTGTCAGTCTCTGAGGTAGCAGCAGTGGCCCTGGTGGTCCGTGAGTGGGACAGGAGGTCCCCGAGTCCTGGCCAACTCAGCCTGGAGATGAGCACCCTCCTCCCTCAACCCAGAGAGGTACCTGCAGATGGGACAACACTTCATTCTCCAGAACATCTCCAGAAAGACTGCTTCTCCACAGCCACTGCACTGCACCACTCCCATCATGTGTTATTTGTGGCTCCTTAACTGTTGTTTTGTATGCTGTACTTACTCTTTCCTCTGTCTGTTTATTATTTGTTTTTTCATATATATATATAATTTTTTTATCCCTATTTTCCTACTGCCACCGTGCCCTTAAAGCTCCTGATCATCCTATTCTGGGAGAGGAAGTTCCTATATTCCTCAGTAGTCTCCTTCTTATTTGCTCAGAGTCAGACCTCCAGCAGCTAAGGGGGGTTGGAAAGCTATTTTCTTCCTTCTAGAATGATGAGTCTTTTGTGCCTCTGTTATCACTCCCTTCCTGCTCCAAAACAGGGCATTCCTGTTGTCAGTCAAATCAAATTGGAAGTATTTATTTATTTACTGGGAACCCTGATCAGTGGGGGGTGGATTAATGAATTAAACTGCTGTTAAAAAAAAAGCATCAGAACTTACCACTCGCATTGATCCTTTCTGCAGATTTGTATATTTATTCTGCAGTTTTAAGGTAGAATTTCCATGAAAGTTCCAAAAATGATTTCCAAACTTTTGCTGAAGCAAAATTTGCATTTTAGATGAAATTCTGCCAGTGGAAATTTTTTTCGCACACCCCTAACACACACACTCCCTTCCAATTGGCATTCATGAAAGGGACTGACTTTACTAAGAAAAATAAGTTACAAAGTTTGAAAAGCTATTACCTTCTTAAAATTGTGCTAAACTGCAATTAATCTGCTGTGTAAAAAGTCAGGCACAGTCCCTTGGGTGATCACGCTGGGTCAAACTCATAGTTTCTTGAATCTGGTGCACAGCAGGATCAGCCAGATACATTGTGTTAATTTAAAAGGGTGAATCAACTGGGCAAATTCTAAAAATAATAATCATTTGGAGAGACTTATAGTAACATAAACTCTCTGTTGCTGTAGCAGTTTATAGCTAAGAGGAAATGGATCTACCATATTTGCAGAATTGCTTAGGCAACCTACTCACAGAATAAAGGTGGATGAGGTAGTGCGATGATTTTCATTGATGGGAGAGTTAAAGCAAATGCCTAATAATCAAGTAACCAAGTTAATATGGTGCTTGAAAAACAGATCCAGACCATGTATTAAAAGGGGCCACCAGTAATTATATGTTATTTGTGGTTAATAAACTGCATTTCAAATAAATCACAGATTCCATCTCAGCAATCAGTGAAAAACTATTCTGCAGTTTTTGAAGAAATGGTTTTCGGAATTCTGTGGAATTTAACAAAACTTTCCTAAAAGCATTTTGGAAGTAGAATTGCCCTTCTGCTGAAATTCCAGTGATGGAATTCCATATTTGACACAGTGCTACTTAGCATTAAGAATTAGAGGATCAGTTTTTGTTGTTGGGCCATATTTCAAAATTTCTTTTTTTTTTTGTTTTTTTGTGCTACACATGAATATTTGTCAAAATAGTGTGAGGTATCTGGACAATATTGGAATTTCTGACACAGATGATCCCCACTGGACAGAAGAATAGAATTTTTTGACATCAAAACAAATAAGCATGCGGAGTGAAAGTAAAATATGACAAATGTAATTAGCATCTTCAGGAAGATCTGAGGGTCAACATATTTTGTTTTCCCAGGCCTTAAAGAAATGCACATTCTACATGGAGAAACAAGCAACATCTGAATAGGATTACTTGGGTCACATTCTACCACAGACCACTCCATCCCTCAAACTTTGAAACACTGTCATTTAATGAATATATATTTTTCTCAAAGCTTAAGGATAACTAAAATATTGGTCTCATTTTTACAACCTATTCTGCAGCAGGCATTGCTTGGTCTACATCCTTCACAGCTTCACAAACTTACCTGGAGTCTGAAGTCTGGAGCGTCTCTATTCTTTATCATATCTTCTCCTTCGGCAGCAGGTTAATGGGGCATTTGAGATAAAGAAGCAACACACTGTGCCAGGATAGACTTCAAATGCAGAAAGGGGATCCATACATTGTATCATGTAAGGAACAAACTGGACACTTTGTACCGGGTCATTTCAAGGGATGCCCTTTCATAGTGATTGGCTGGTTCCTAAACTTTTCTTGTTTTCTCATTGCCCACCTATGTCTGACATTGTGTAATCAACTGATGTAGTGACATAGCTAGAGGACTGTGGGATACAGGATCTGCACTAGCATAGAATCACAGCAGGAAGATCTGATAGAGTTCTTTGACTGGGTGACCAGGCAAGTTGATCAGGGAGGGACAGTGAATGTAGCCTACCATGATTTCGGCAAGGTCTTCAACACCGTCCCACATAGGAGGCTCGTAAACAAGTTGGGTAGCCTGGGAGTGGGGATCAGGTTGGTAAAATGGGTCAGAAATTGGTTGAGTGGAAAGACAGAGATGGGTGGTATTGAATGGAGCTTATTCTAAAGAGATGGGAGTGACCAGTGGGGTGCCACAGAGATCATGCATTTGGGGCACAGCAATCCAAGGGTGGAATACAAGATGGGAGGGGAGGTTCTGATGGCTACTAAACAGTGAAGGGATCTGAGGATGATTATATCCAATGACCTAAAGGTGACCAGACAATGTGAGAAGGCTGAAGGAAAGCCAGTGGGATGCTGGGGTGCATAGAGGAGGATTCAATAACAGGAAAAAGAGGTGGTGATGCCACTGTACAGATCACTGGTGAGACCTCATCTGAGTACTGTGTTCAGTTCTGAAGGCTGCATCTTAGGAAAAACATAGGCAGAATGGAAGCAGTGCAGAGAAGGGCAACTAAAATGGTGAAGTGGTTGCATCAGAAGCCATATGAAGAGAGACTGAAAGATCGCAATATGTATTCACAGGAGGAGAGAAGAAAGGAGATATATGATAAACTTTCAAGCACCTCAAGGGTATCGATAAGATACAAGAGGGATGCATCGTTCAGCGAAGAAGAGTTTCAAGAACAAGGGGACATGATATGAGACTAGAGGGGAGTAAACTCTGGGGTAATGTGAGGAAGAATTTCTTCACAGAAATGGTGGAGGATACATGGAACAGCCTCCCGGCAGAGCCAGTGGGGGGCCAAAATGGTGTGGGAATTCAAATGTCCATGGGAACACAAAGAATAGGGAAAATAGGGAAGCTTCAGGTTAGGTAGGGAATGAGGCTTAAGCACCGGGTAGGAAAATGGGCATAGTAGATGGGCCTGATGGTCTTTATCTGCTATCTAACTCTATGTTTCTATTTACAAGCTCCATGGTCAGTAGTGAAGAAAGTGTGTGTGTGTGGGTGGGGGGGATATACAGTATTTTGGAATGAGCAGAAATGACAGAGTAAGGCAAGGGTCTTTATGCTCTGAGCTGCATGGGGGACATAGAAATGAGTACAAATTGAATGAACTGCTCAGCAGTGGACTCCACAGCACTAAAATGTTTTATCAGCAAGTCAGTAAGGTTGAGGGAAGTGGGCCAGGGTCAGCTATGGTTCTGCTTCAAGTTGAAGGGTTAATAGTTGCTTTGACTTTATCAGTTCAGCTGAACCACGTTTGCTCCCAGTAAAGTAACTGGCACAAGGTAAAACAGATCACACATAGGGGAAAATGTCTTGTATTCAGCATCATTTCAATTGCATTGAAGTTGGGAGGAAAACTCAATGTATACTTCAATCAGACCATTTATTATTTATTTATTTCAAAAATTTCACAAGGAAAGACATATTGAGCTGAAAACAACTCGTTTCCTGGGGGGAAGTGGGGGAAAGAAGATAATGTGCGACAATCATAAGCAATAAGTACACGGCAGGTGGAAGGCCTAAGTTGCAAACATTAAGTTATAACCAAATAAGCAAATACAAATTACTGCAGTATATTAAGGAGGGAGGAGATTGCAACCCAGAGGACATAAAGGAGGTACAAATAAAGTGCAAGGTACTAAAATAAAAAAGAAGTAGAGAAAGCTAACCATAGATTTTGAGAAGAAACCATGGTAGTGGTAGCAGGGGGAAAGCAGAAGACTTAAAAGGCATAAGTGGACAAATCAGGGATAAATTAAGCATTTTCTTAAAGTGCTAGCATACTGCTAAAACTAATAGCTTTTAAAAACTGTCAACTATTAGCATTTGTATCTGACGTACATTTCAACTCCATTTAGTTAATTAGAATATTTTTTTTATTTGATGTTAGTAGGTGCAATGAGTGAAACAAAACTCTGCCTAGTATCTGAAATATCTAGGTATTTTCCTTCCATTACATCTTCAGCATTGTGATAAAAATGAAAAAATGAAAGTAGCTGCCAAGCCAGTCACCTTTGATGTCATAGTCAGTGAGGTCACAGTTTTATTTATTTTTTGTTGACCAGGTAAGTGCACTAGACTAATCCTGCTTATTTTCAGAAATGACCCGGGGGAGGGGGATACAGATGAATGTCAACTGACTTTGAACCAGATTAAACAGTTGGTGGTATTTTTTTTTTTAGTGAATGAAGGAAATTTGGCCAGGACACCGAGGAAATTCCCCAACTCTTTTCAAGAAGTGCCACGGGATCTTTAACATCCACCTGAACTACCACCAATCCAGGCAGATGGGACCTCAGTTTAACGTCTCATCCGAAAGATGGCACCTCAGAAGTGCAGCACCCTTCTTATGCTGCACTACAGTGTTAGTACTGGGATATTAACCCAAGTGCCAGATGTGGGAACTGAATCCACAGGTCTCTGATCTCCCGGCCTCAGAGGTGAGTGTGCTACCTATTGAGCCACTGACACTTTAACACTCTTCTTCTTCTTCTTTTTTTTTTTTTTTTTTACAGTGACAGTTCTGATGATGTAGTTGGAGGAATGCAACTAATTATGTCAGCTGCTATGCAGAGTGTTATTCCACACATTCAGCATAATACTATCACATAGAAAAAATTCAAATAGGCAAAAAGAAAAATATCTCAGAAATAAAAAAGGTACAACTGACTACTTCTTAATATGTGTAAAATGTTCCTGCTATTTTTGTTTCCACTAACTCTTTAAGATGTTAATACATATCATACCTTCGCATAACCCCTTAGATAGGCAAGCACTGGACAAAGGGCTTTACTATGTCAGCTGCCTTAGCTCTATAGCTTACTACCCCACTTGTGTCTGGCCAAACCCTGTCCGCCTCTGTTTTCAAATCTAAACTCTGGGACTGGTTGTCTAACTCGGATACTTGCAATGGCCCTTAATATGATAGATGTTTACATTGTTATACCAGTAGTACGCTAGCAGTATACTTTGTAAAGGTGTGCCTAGTTTCTGTTTGTAACTTTTCCTCCTGCCTGGTCGACAATGAAAACAGGCAGTCTCTTGCGCATAGCCTTACCAGACATTAATAAAAAAATAAAACAAATAAATACATAAAGATTGAGCCCTTACTTGTGAAATGTGGTGTCTATATGCCATGCTAGAGGTACAGTATTTCTCCAGTGTGACACAGTCTATGTATTCATACATCCCTCAGAGCCACTCATTGCTGAAAACGAGTTGTTTCACACACCTTCAGCTGGAGTGAAAATAATGAAGCGAAGCTGAACTGTTCTGTCTCCAGCTGACGGGAAGTGAAACCACTCATTTTCAGCAACGAGTGGCAACGGGGGATGTATTAATATATTGTTGATCGAAAGCGATCAATAATATATTTATAAAAAATACATTTCCCAGAATGTGCCTGTTTCCAGAGCATCTGCAAGTGAGATGCCTTTCACAGAATTAGAGTGCGAAAAGCACAGTGGAAAGTAGAGCTCTGATTTGTCAGGAGCACTCCCTCGATCTATAATACAAAGAGTACAGCTGCTGCATCCCAGATCTGCGCTACTGCATACTTATTGTTAGTATTCATTGCTGAGATCAATGCTTAACCCTCCCCACTAGTCCTTGTTTTACCTCCACAACAATTAGTAATGCTGCACAGATTTTTTACATTTTGATGGAACATAATTTTGGGGCATTTTGAAAAATTCCTGTCAAATTCCTCTGAATTTTGTCAGATGTGGAATGGCAGAATTTTTCAGTGGAAAACCACAGAATGTGTTCATTCCAGTAATTACCAGGAAATTATATTCCATGGATTTTATTTATTTATTCAATTTTGGTGACTGAATAGGCCCACTGAGCCCCAAAGTTCCCTTTCTCGGGGTGATTTTGATATATCCCATGGGACTTTTCTGCAACCATTTTACAATATTTTTATGTAATCCATTTGTGCAATTTAATTAAAAATATACCAGCTTATATGTTTTAGTCTTTAGGATGAGTAACTTGATTATAAATTGTGGCCATAATGTTTGTAATTATTATTCTGCTATTGTCAATTAATTTGCCAGAACTACATTGTCTTCTGTGGATTATTATACAGTTGAAATTTCCATGTGCGGAATATAACTCTGTAGCTCTTCTCACAATGGTTCCAGAATGGTCACATGGTGCTGCATTCTGCAGTACATTTACCCATGTGACTCCCTGACCTTAATACAGACCTTGGGATTGGTTGAGTGAGAAGGATTTCTCTGCTGTTGTTAAAACAGAAGCAGTTCTTTAATGTGAAAACATGGCTCAAGGACTTTTACAATAGGTTAAATATAAGTGGTGTTGGTGGTGTGCTTCTGGTACTATCTGAAAGTTTTTCAATTTTTTGTGTTCTTTATATGTATTTATTTATTTATTGCAGCTGTATTGTCCCTCCCTGTCATTGTGAGCTGGGCTGTGTTTATCAAAGACCATACATTTGCATTTCTAAATTTATTTTCTGCATTCATTTATACAGCTTATTTTTACTGTAGCATTTTTTTCTACCACAAGGGAGACATTTGTGATATAGAAAAATATTTATTTATATCAGAATTAGTATTAAGAACTGTGGCTCAAGGCATGGTAATGCACAGTCTAGTTCTGTAGGTGTCTGAGGCCATGGAAGAGCAGGACGTGAGGACAGTAGTACAGCAGCAGAATCCAACATTTGTGCTTTGCAGCCCTCTGTGATGCCGACACTCTCCATGGGGTGGCAATGGTGAAACGTGATGTTTTTGGACAGAGTCCGGTGCGACAATCTTCGGTGGACCAGGAACACGTCTGCACTCTTCAAAGCCGACTGCGAACTGAGGAAATGCTGGTAAGCTGTATAATGGCATAGATAGGGCTTTTTCAACTTTTTTGCATATCTCAGGCATTTTTTTGAATTTTGTCACAACATTTCAACATGGGATTATTGGGCCCCCTCCTCATGAATTCAGCCACTGTCATGGCATTAATCCATCCCAAAAGGTGATTTCACAGTCACTGTGCAGAATCACCTTTCAGGACCAATTAACAAAATGACAGTGCCAGTGTTCATGAGGTGTGCTCTGTAAAGTCTGTGTTGCAAATTTGGTGAGAAAAATCCAAGAAATGACTGTTTTATGAACATGTGTTGCGCAGTTGCTATGCACGCTCATAACTTCACCAATTTGCAATATTTCACTCCAGATTTTCAACATTGCCATCTTTACGCACCTCCTTATGAACAGCACAGCTGTCATTTTTCATATCCTTTCCAAAAAGTGTTTTCGCAGTTCTGACGCAGAATAGCGTGGTTGCTGTGGGAAATCAGTGTTCAGGACACATTATGAAAATGACAGTGACACTGTTCATTAGCAGAAGGTCTTAAATGCCTATGTTGAAAATTTGGTGATGAAAGTCTATAAAAAGAGTGTGTTACAAGCATGCATTGTGCAGTTTCCATGCACGCTCGTACCTTCGCCACTTTGCAATTTTTTCACTCCAGATTTTTAACATTGCCATTTTTCTACACCTCCTTATGAACAGTGCAGCTGTCATTTTTCACATCCTGGCTGAAATGTGTTTTCGCACTTCCGGCGAAGAAAATCACAGTAACTTTTGGAAATCAGTGTTTGGAACAGATTAGGATCGAGCGAGTGAGAGAGTTGGAGTGATCAAGATCAACTAAGTTCTGTCGGGACTGCTGCATATTTCTTTGTGGGCAGGAAAAGACACCAATGCAGGCAGTAGCCCAGTACAAAAGGGCAGCCTGCAGCACTGGGAGACACAGAACGAGCGAGTGAGTGAGGGGGAGTGAGTGAGCTCAACGGAGCTCCGTTGGGACTGCTGTGGATTTCTTTGTGGGCAGAAAAAGGCAGCAATGCATGCAGGGACCCAGTACAAAAGGGCAGCCTGCAGTGCTGGCAGAAATGGAATAAGCAAGTGAGAAGGGGGAGTGAGTGAGGTCAATGGAGCTCTGTCAAAACTGTTGCAGATTTCCTTGTGTGCAGAAAAAGATGCCAACAGAGGCATAAGCCCAGTACAAAAGGACAGCCTGCAGCACCTGGAGAAACAGAATGAGTGAGTGAGACAGGGTGAGTGAGTCACCTCAATGGAGCTCTGTCTGGACAGATGTGGATATCTTTGTGGGCAGAAAAAGGTGCCAATGCAGGCAGGAGCCCAGTACAAAAGGGCAGCCTGCAGCGCTGGGAGAAACACAATGAGCAAGTGAGAAAGAGGGAGTGAGTGACCTCAACGGAGCTCTATTGTGACTGCTGCAGATTTCTTTGTGGGCAGAAAAAGACGCCAATGCAGGCAGGAGCCAGTACAAAAGGCAGCCTGCAGTGCCAGGAGACACAGAATGAGCAAGTGGGGGAGGAGGAGTGAGTGAGCTCAACAGAGCTCTTTTGGGACTGCTGCAAATTTCTTTGTGGGCAGAAAAAGGCAGCAATGCTCGCAGGGGCCCATCACAAAAGGGCAGCCTGCAGTGGTGGGAGAAACAGAATGAGTGTGTGAGAGAGTTCAACAGACCTCTATCATGACCTCAGCAGCTTTCTTTGTGAGCACAAAAGAGCAGCAATGCAGGCAGGAGCCCAGTACGAAAGGGCAGCCTGCAGAACAGGCAGTAACGGAATGAGCAGGTGAGGGGGGAGTGATCAAGCTCAACAAATCTGTGTTGGGACTGCTTCAGATTTGTTTGTGGACAGAAAATGTCACCAACAGAGGCAGGAGCCCAGTACAAAAGGGCAGTCGACAGCGACAGGAGAAACAGAATGAGCTAGTGAGAGAGGGGGAGTGAACCACCTTAACAGAGCTCTGTTGGGACATCTGCGGATTTCTTTGTAGGCAGAAAAAGGTGCCACTGTAGGCAGGAGCCTAGTACAAAAGAGCAGCCTGCAGCACTAGGAGAAACAGAATGGGCAAGTGACAGAGGGGCAGTGAGCAAGCTCAAAGGACCAATGCAATCAACATTCGGCATTGATAAATGCTTGTTTTCTATGGGGTCCTGTTTTTGATGCATTTGTACACTATACTTACACAACAGACATGCAATATCTAGTTACAGCTGCATAGCAAAGTTAAGAATGATGTATTACAATTTCATTGGAAATGGGGCTTTGTAAGCATGTGACTATAAATACAACACAGCTGTTGGCAGTTATGTTCCTTCACCAGAATGGAATGGAATCTATCTGCATCCTCTCCTTTTCAAGTAGTTGCTTGCTTCTCCCCCTTCTGCTGCACTATTTTCTACAGACATCAATTCTTGTGCATGGACTACTGTACTTGAGTTCAGCTAAATACATTTTCTAGTACTAAAAAGAAAACTGAACTCGAGGAAAATGCGTGTTTCTTGGAAACAGGGGCTAAAAATTAGTTAAATCACTGTCTTAAAGTCAAGTCATGATATTGGGCATGTGCATATGCTTATTTATATGGATATGATTCTGTATATGCATGCCCAGCATCATGGCTAGACTTTCAAATTGTGACTTAACTGATTTTTACTTCCCATTTTCAAGAAATAGGCACTTTCTTGAGTTCAGCTTTCTTTGTAGTACATAATAGAAAATGTATTTAACTAAACTCAGGTATAATAATTCTTGTGTCCTATCAGTTCCCGGCCCAGAAACATAGAAACATGGACGTTGATGGCAGATAAGGACCTCAAGGCCCATCCAGTCCACCCATTTCTTTTTCTACCTTATGAATGTCCAGTCCTTGGTCCAGTCTATCCTTCTTCTGTATATCTATCTATCTATCTATCTATCTATCTATCTATCTATCTATCTATCTATCCATCCAGTGGACTGGGGTGCCCACCACCTGGTACCCTTCTTTCTCCCTCTACCTTCCAGACACCTGACTGCCTTTCCCAATGCTTATATATATGCTTTTAACATATAAGCAGACCAGGGTGCCCACCCCTGGTACTGCTTCTCTTGACCCCTTCCTCACCTCCAGTTTGCCTGCCCCCATTCCCCTTATGTTGGTAGTGGCACCAGGGTTCCCATTCCCAGTGCTGCCAAACATAAACCCAACACTGTGTTGCCCAGTCCCCAGCATTGAAATAGCCCAAAAATAAATAAAGAAAACTGTCCCTCATGTTTTTTTTAACCTGTAAAACAGAAAATGTTTGTTCACCATTCTGCCTCAACACACATCCCCCACCCATCCTACCCCAACCTCCTATTCAGCACCCACCATCCGACTCCCCTCCATACTCCCACTCACCTGAACATGTCCCAGAGTGAATATCCATTCTCTGATTGAAGACACGTCTTGCTGCTGGAACTGCTGATTGAAATAATTAGAAACTAAGGTACAATAGATTCGGTTCAATTGTATTTATTTATTTATTTATTTCTAGGAAGTACCTTTGAGTTAAAGGCTCTTTTACAGAGGTTCCAAGTCATACTGTACAGTAGGAATACATGAGCATAACATCATTTACAATGGTTATAAGTACATAAGCAGATACAAGCGGTTCCATGCCTAGAAAAACATGAGTACATCAGGTTACAGAGGTTGCATAATTAATATAATAGGGATTTCATAAGTACAAATATACAGATACATAATTTATAGCAGGCTAGGTTGACAAGAAGTTTGAGTGAACAACTTAAGAATCTACAGGATATAGAGCAATTCAGATAGGGAACAGAGGATGGTATTGTCTGTAAAATAATTATCTAATACTATATGCAAGTAGGCGAGAACTTGATGGGCAGCAGTTCTTTTGTCTGAAGTGCTAAAAAGTGTAGTCACAGAGGAGGGCTAGACTCAATGGGGGGGTGAGCGCTCAAGCGGGGAATTGGAGCCTACTAGGGGAGTGTTAGTTAGCAAGAAAAGAGGAGAAAGCAAGGGCGCAGGTTAGAATGAGGGTAGCAAGAAAGAGGAGGGAACAGTGTGGGGGGGTTCAGGTCTCACAGTCACAGTTACTGTTTGTGGCAAGGGCCACTTGGAGTTTATCTTTAAAGGGGCCTATTTTGTCCTCTTTCATGATGTCTAGGTCAAGCGCATCAAGCCAAAGTGGTGCCCGGTATTCATAGGACCGTTGGCCTTGTGTGCCTCTATGGAAAGAGACACAGAGGGCCAAGTTGTTTGTACCCTTAGTGCATCTGATGGAATTAGGTCAGCTAAGAAGGCTTTGCAGGCCTGGGGTGGTAAGTCCTAGAATAGACTTCTTGGCGAGCATGCATACTTGATACTAGAGGTGGCCGTTAAGGTTGAGCCAGTTTGTTTGCGTGTACAACTCACAGGTGTGAGTGAAATGGGGTACACCTAGGACTAAAGAACATGTTTGGTTTAGTGTTGTTTTGATACATTTCAAAGTGGTGTGGGAGGCAGCCCCATATATTGCTAGACCATAGTCTATCACTGATAGGACTGAGCTATTTACAACAGTTTTCAGTGCCTCAGAAGTCAGGCCTTTTCAGTGTCTGTACAATAATCCTAGTTTTGCATTTGATGACTTTGCGACTGCATCTATATGTTGGTTAAATGAGAGGGTGCAGTCCAGTGTCACTCCTAGGTATTTAAATGTTTATACCATCTCCAGGGAAGTGTTCTGATTGTTACAAATGCAAATTTGGTGGGTGCGGTGTTTGTTATGTGATGATGTGAATAACATAGTCTTTTTTTTTTATAATTGAGGAGCAGTTTTCATTGAAGGAACCTCTGCTCAGCCGTGGTGAAATTAGCCTGCATGTGCTTTTCCAGTATGTAGGGGTCAACATTACATGAATATGAGACTGCATCAACTGCATATAGTAGTATCTGCTCATTTACCGATTGAGGGAGGTTGTTTAAGAACAGGCTTAACAGCAGAGTGCCAAGGATAGAGCCTTGAGGAATGCCTGTGTTAACACTAAGGTTGTCAGAGAAGGTGTCCAAGATTTTCACTTTTTGGACCCTCCCAGAGAGGTAGCTTCTGAACCATGCTACTGTTGCAGGGGAGAGGCCTGTATTGGAAAGCTGATCCAGGAGCAGATTGTGATTGAGGGTGTCGAAGGCCTTGGTGAGATCAATATATGTTGCCCCTACCAAGAGCCCTCTGTCTAGCTCATTATGGATAAAGCTAGTAAACTCCATTAGAGTGGTTGTGGTACTGCGTTGTTTTTGAAATCCATGTTGTTGCTGACATTGTAAATAGTACTTGTCTAGATATTCCATCAGTTGGTCAGTTACAATTCACTCCAGGGCCTTGGAGAGTGGAGGAAGGATAGATATTGGGTGGTAATTTGTAGAGTTGGCCCTGTCACCACTTTTGTAAACAGGGGTAACCACCGTCACCTTCCAGATATGTGGGAATTTGCCTGATACCAAGGAGCGATTTAAGATTCTGGTGAGGGGTTTGAGAGTTAAGTCCAGGGTGAGTCTAACTAGTTTAGGTCAAGTTGATCAGAGCTAGTTCTGGAATTACTTAGCACTTTTAAGATGTACTTTTTTGCTTCCATAAAGGTGATATCACTGAAGTAGAAAGATGGATGGGAGTTTGGTTGGGTCCATGGGTTTCATTTGGTACAAGTATCTGATTGGTGTAGAAGGAAGCTAGAGGGCAACACTCTGCTGAGGTCAGTAAAAGTTTTGTTGAAGACATTTGCCATGCGACTGTGATCCTGCATAGGTTGGCCCCTCAATGTTCAGAAAGGTGGGGGGAGTTTTATTAAGTTTACCGGATAGGGACTTTGATGTTCTCACAGAACCATCTACTGTCACCTCATGAGTATGTCAGCTAATATTTAAAGTGAGTGTTTTTGGCCTTGTGAATAGCCCAGGTGCATTTATTCTGTGCAGCTTTATAGTTCTGATAGTCTGTCAGGGTACCGGAGTTCCTTACTTTGTACTACAAGTCATCTCTTTGTAACTCCCCTGCAAATGGGGGTTCCCAAAAGTCTTCCAGGAGCTTGCTTGAATGCTCCAAGCCTGGATGGTGTTCTGCATCTAAGCTGTTTATCTGTGAGTGCTTTTAGAGCCTCTGGTACTGTCTCTTTAAGAGCTGTCTGCCTGCAGACATAACTAATTTGGATGGGGATCTGTGTGTTTCCCTGCTTGAGTCCCACTCGAGCTGCTGCCAAAAATCGCTCTGTTCCTGCCGTCACCAAGTGGGCAGAGTAAGAACTTTTCAAAGATGTAACTGTTTGCCAGACATCATTTAGAGTAATAACGAAAATACAGTTTGTCTAACCTGCTTTTCTTTGCAGTCAGAACTGTGTTTGCCTAGTCCCCCATTCTAGTTTTGAACTGCTGAACTGTACACCAGTCAGTGTGGGGTGACCTTTGAAATGGAGCCTGCTGCTAGCAAATCAGAACTTGGACTCTCATTGTGGAGCCAGCCACCATGTACTGTATGGTCAATGCTTCTGGGAATTGTAGTTTGGACTTCAGCGCCTTTTTTCCACCAACAGGGGGATTTTACTGTGAGTGAAAGCCAAACCAGCCAACTGAACTGGGAGGAACTCAAAGGAAATGCCCAGATCTGTCTACTGGAAAGATCAGATGAGTTGGGGCAATGAAGAGACAAGGAGCTGTGTGCTTCTTTGGTGTGTAGTCTTAGCATGGGAATCGTATGTAAGGCCCTAAGTTTTGGTCTGCAGCTTGTGCAAGCACCTGTTCAGACTGAATACGACCTGTGAAGAGAATCAAGGAGATCTGAAGAGTAGAAACTGGGCTCAACCTGTAGAAGACTGGAGAAATTGCTGAATCTCGCTCGGTCTGTCAGGAACTGAATCTGCTGTGTGTCCTCCTGGGTATTGTGCAGTAATTACAATTGAGATAGAGAAGCAGCCTGTCTGGTATAGTACTTTCCTTTTACATATAAATGTGTGTAGTGCTTGTGGGGAATCGTGTTTCAAATCCCCCTGTACAGTGAATTGAGTGCATTTAGCTGCAAGTAAACCCTAGCTTAATCCAGACTACATCCATTTGCTCTAAACTGCCGTGAGGTCCAGTCACAAGGACCTTGTCCACATGGTCTGCTCCTCCTGGCAATCCAGGACAATCTGCCTTCCATCCAGTTCCCAGCACTGAGTTTGTGAGTCATCATCTAATTGTTGTTTTTTTTTTTTTCATTTCTTCACAAACTGAGCCAACCAGCTCTGGATTACAATTTGGGTATTGTGCCAGTGTTTTTTCCATCACAGGGCCCCAATCAGCTGCACCAATCCTGGCTAGCCCCCCCCCATCCTGGGTACCCAGTGAAAGTGACAATTTGGGACTCTGAATATGCGCACAGTACTGTGATTATTGATGTGTTTAACCTAATTAACCTGATTTTCCCCTTCCTTGTTACATCTCCTTAAATAAATCAGATCTGTTTGTTTCAGCAAAGTTACACTTTCTGAGGTATTAGTTTATGTTAAAGTATTGTACTGTGGCTTTTGCATTCTATTATCTTGTTTTACAGGGGGTCCCCAGCGTCCAGTCGACAGAGCCAGTTCTGGGGGTAAGTGTACATTGTGAAGATATTCCTGATGCATTGTGTGGGCCACTAGTGGGAAGAAAGAGGGGTTACAGAGTCCCAGAGGGCTGTGACCAAGTTAGTTTAACCACTGCAAACCCTGACCTCTGGGTGGCGGCACCTGCCATTGGACCTAGGCCCTTCAACCTGTCAGTAATCAGTCAGGCAGGGGTAGTAGCCCTTGGGATTGTGCCACCTGGGGGCTTACATCTATTTTTCATGAGGGCTAGTAGCTGTGGCATGATCCAGGGGCTGTCATAGTCACGGATCCTTCTTTTGATGTAGGGGCATAGACACCGCACACTTCATTGTATTTGCTTAGAAAGAATTCTAGGGCAGTGTTGACATCTGTTTTGTGGTCAATAAAGCTCCAATCTTGGAGGCTGAGGTGTGCTGTTAGAGCTCCCAACTTGCCTTTCTTCAGAAGTCTAGTAGTAATAGTCCTGGCTAGTGCTTTTGGGGACTTATTTTACCATTTACAGATTTCCGAGGAGTGGTCACTGAGGGAGTCAGGGAGAACCATGATGGAGGATATTCTTTCTGGCCTATTTGTGGCCACCCAGTCAATTACTGACCCCATGCCTTTTCTGCTGTTATACCGAGTGGGAAAGTCTACCAATTGCACAAGGTTGAGAGCATCTAAAGAGTCCTTGTAGTGTACAGCTTCAGCGGAGGACCAGTTGATATTAAAGCCTTCAACCATTATCAGCTCTGTGTTTCGTACCCCTTCAGAGAGGTAATTTATAACAGAAAGAAACCGTTCGCTTGTTCCGAGACTATTGTTAGTGTTTTCCCATTCTTGTCAAGTATTACTTTTATGGCCATCAGTTGAGCCCTACATTTGGTGTCATATGGGTTAAGCATTTGGCCCTGAATGTGGTCTTTAACATATATAATACAGACACCTCCTTTTTTACTGAGTCTATCTAGTCTGAATGCAGCATATCCAGTGAGTTGTATAGCAGAGTCTGGCATCCTAGGTGACAGCCAGGTCTCTACAATAGCAAGAATGTCAGGCTGGTGCTGCTGGACCCAGACTTGGAGGGTGTCCATTTCTGCTAGCAGGCTGCAGATATTTATTGATGCTATTATTAGACCATTCTGTTTCTTATGAACTGTTGCAGTGTATATCATCAGGCCTGGGTTGGGATGAATATTTCCTGAGATCAGTAGGAGCAACCATGTGATCCTTATAGCTTGCCATTTTATATATGTTAGGGCCTGCGATTGTGTAGTGCTCTGTGATTTTTTTGGCATGGTACATGGGTAGGTTAGGGGTATATTACTACCAGGTGAAGGGAGGGGATAGTCAGCCTGTCCACTGCTCATATAGATCCATGTAGTGGGGGTATGATGTGGTATGATACTGACAGCCGCACATTTGTGGTTTTAGTATTATCCAGGTGGTGATATTGTGGCACTGTAGTCTGGAGGTGGAGAATTAATGTCCTCCTGATATTCTGCAGTGTGTCCTTGATGTGGTCATATTCGTATTGGGGTGAGCGTTTTATGTGGCCCTGTCCTGTAGAGGGGACCAGTATCAGAACTGATAGAAATAGGCAGAGGGTTCTAAGGAGGAATATATTGTGGCTACAGCAGGGAAATAATTCACAAGGTGTGTTTACAGATAATGGGAGAGCGTCTGCATTTAACCCCTGTACTGAGACTGTAGCTAGAAGAAAGCGGTTAGAGGTGAGAGTGGATGGCAGGCTTATCCAGTTTTTAAGGAGGAGAGACAGAGAGGAAAATGAGAGTCCACTGGAGGAGGAGTGTTGTGATGATAAAATCTGAGGAACAGAGTGTGTGATGTGCCAGACAGGATAGGAGCCCTTAGTGGCAGCTGCATATAACCTGCTAATAGTGGAGTAGACACAGAAAATGTCACTGCTACCAGAGATATAGCCCTCTAGTGGCTAGAAGATATAATCTGCTAATGGCAAAGTCAGCATTTAAAAAAAAAATTAAATGGAGTCTTGAACTTTGATGTATAACTGTAACATTTAATCAAAGTTTGGCCCCAAAGATTCAACATGGGCTTTTTGGGATGCCACCTCATGACCAGCGGTTGGGGAATTACACAAATCTGGCCCAAAAGGTGATTTTGCAGTTACGTTGCAAAATCACCTTTTGTGTAGGATTTAAACATTTTCACTGCCCTTGTTTATGAATAGGGTCATAAGAAGGCTATATAAAAACCCTTACAGGCAGAGCAGGTAAATCACCACCATCACAAAAAAACTTTGAGAGTGTGATTACCAAGGATCCCAAAACTATCACAGATGGCTTCAACAAGGCCTTCACAGACGTTAGTGGGGTCCTTCCTCCAGAATATCTCTGACCTGTGCCTAGCTCTGCCATTAGCTGTACCAACATCCCTCCAACACACACAGCACCTGCCTTTTACATGAAGGTAATCTCTACAACTGAGGCAAAAAATACTTGGAAAAAGTTCTCAGGAACACTAGATCCAGTGGAGACTCACTTGACTTAAAGATTGTGGCTCTCACCCTGGATGTGTTACTCTCCCCTCTAACCTGGATCCTAAATCTCTCACTAACCACTGACATTTTCCCTTAATACTGGAAAGCTGCAGTGGTCAACCTGATCTTTAAAAGTGGGGACAGAACCTGCCTGGCCAACTACAAGCCAACTCAATTCTGCCCCCAAGGCACTAGAGAGGATAGTATATGACCAGTTAGGTACGTACCTTGTTAAGTATAACCTTCAATGCCAAGAATAGCATGGCTTTCAAATGGCACATAGTACTTCAATAGCATTGGTTGAGCTTACTGGTCATATCCATGAAGAACTTGTCTGAGGGGTCTTGGTGGGGGCCACTTTCATCGATCTCACCAAGGCCTTTGACATGGTCAACCATGACTTGCTTCTCCCACAACTCTCTAACATTGGTATATCCTCTATCTCGCTAGGCTGGTTACAGAGTTGCCTCTCTAACAGGACTCAGCAGGTCAAGATTCTTGATGTTCTATCTGATCATCGACATGTCAACACAGGGGTGCCCCAAGGTTCCATTTTGGATCCCCTGATGCTCAGCCTGTTTCTAAATGAACTCCCCAAAGTCTGCCAAAACAAGATCCTTCTACATGCAGATGATGCTGTTCTCTACACGTGTCACTCTACTCTAGAAGAGCTGGAAAAAGGCATGTAAGATGATTTCACTGCTGTGGAAAAATGGTTCCTTCAGTCTAAGCTCTTGCTCAACTACACTAAGACTAAAACAATGTTGTTTGCCTCCCATCAAAACCATCATAAGTGACATCACGTCAATATCTACAATAACAAGTTTGATACACTTGAAATGGTCACCACCTTTAGTACCTTGGTGTTTACCTTGACAGCTCTCTCTCCTACAGCCAGCACATATACCATGTTGCCAAGGCAGCTAGTACCAGACTAGGTCAGCTCTACAGACATAGGTAGTGCCGCACTGAAAGTGCCATCAAGCTTGCAGTTAACAGCTCTGTGCTCTCTCTATCATAGATTATGGACTGGTAGTCTATGGAGCCAGTACCGATACAGCACTTAGACGAATCAAGATCATCTTAAACAAAACCTGCAGACTAGTCCTGGGTGTGGACCATTTAACTCACACTTGTGAACTATACTCAGCCACTGGTTGGTTAAACTTGAATGGCAGAATTCAGTTCCAGGTTGGTCTACTAGCTAAAAAATCCACCCTCGGTCTTGCTCCTCCTGGACTGAGGCAACTGCTAAGAAACTACACTTCCTCCAGACTAACTAGGGGGTCAAGTAACGCTGCCTCCCTTATCACATTCCGCCGGACCTCACTAGGGCAATGGTCCTTCAAATACAGTGCTCCCTGCTGGCTAAATTCCCTTAACTCTGAGCTGATTGAGGAAATGAAACTATGCCCATATGCCCATTTAAGGCCAAGCGGCTGCAGTACCAGGCCACTCTTAGTAACAGCGACTGCATCACCTCTACCTAATCCTACTGTTATTGACAGCTTATCTGTCCTGCATAGCATCCATCTCCCCCCACTTCCTCCCCTGCCTAGTGCTACCCAAATGAGCACTTTCCCCCATGTACCCTCTTTATCCCCCACCTTCCTGCCTTCTCTTCACAAATATAAATACCCCAATTTTCACCCCCCCCAGTTCCCCCTTACCTCACCCCCACTTCAAAACCCTTTCCTTATCCCTCTCTCCCCAAATTACAGCCACTGCCTATTACCTACTTTCAGTAATGCTGGGTAGATTCCTATCAATCCCACCCCTCTGACCTCAACCCCTTATTCTGTTACCCCTTTGTCTCTGTCCCACCTTCCCTGCTCTCATCTAGTCTGTCCTCCCCTCCTTGGTCACCACCACTTCTGACCCTCCATAACTCTACCTGCACACTCTAAAGCTCAGTTACCACTGTAAATTGCTTGTCCACCTTAGGTATGCTCTTAGTACTGTTGCAATAAAGTTGACCTCTCCTATCTGATGTATTTTAACTGTACTTGCTTGAATCTGTATCCGTATGTACCATAATGTACTTGCCTGATGTATGTACCCCTATCTGTTTTGTAATGTCGACATACCTTGTCTATTGCCTTACAACATGGAACCTTTGTAAATGAGTTTTTTAGCTCAAAGGTGTTATCTGAGATTCCAATAAATAAATAAATAAATGCTGAAGATTTGGGGCTAAAATCTCTAAAAATGGCAATGTTATGTGCATACAGTACCTATAAAAGTTTCTTGGCTCACTCATAAATTTGATAATTTTTAAATACTTTAACCACAAATTTTCAGCATAGCCATTTTTCACACCACCTCATGAATGTGCTAGCTGTTATTTTTCAAATCCTGGCCAAAATGTGTTTTCATACCTGTGGCGCCGAATGATGTTTTTGGTGGCACAGAATGACATTTAATTGAGGATTTAACAATTTTCAACTTCCAGATTCATAATGTAGGGCGATAAGAAAGCTATGCTGAAACATTGGTGTACAAATATGTAAAATGCCTAGGTTATGACTCAACATTACAGTATTTCAAAGTGCACTCATAACTTTGCTAATTTTCAATATTTTGATTCCAAACAATCAACACAACCATCTTTTCATCAACCTCATCAAAGTATCATCGTCATTTTAAAATCCTGGATAGAATGTGTTTCCACACTTTAATTAATGAAATGACATTTATCCATTATACTATAAATGGTATATGTTATGTTTATTAGGCAAATCATAAAAGGAGTATCTTAAAAATTTGGGTTCCAATTTTTTTTTACAAAAAAACTATATATAAATACATAAATAATACATATATATATATATATATATATATATATAAACACACACACACACTGTATAAGCATATATATGTACTGTACATTTATTGATTCCTTCTGTTGATGAGGCCTGGAAATTTTTTTATGATGAATTTATAGAACTATTTAATAAGCATGCCCCATTAAAATCAAGAAAAGTAAAAAAATAAAACTGCTTGGTATAATTCAAACGTATATAAAATAAAGATACAGCATGATGGACATGGCAGGGGGCCAAAGTTAAACAAAATAATGAAAATTGGCTCAGATATAGACAACTGCGTAATCATTATGCACTGGAACTTATGAAATCTAAACAAAATTATTCTAAAATAGAACTATCTTCCAAGTTGACAGATAATGTGAGAGAATTTTGGAGACTTATGAAAAGATTGCAGGGAACACAAACAACGGACTTCTCAGAAACTTCTGAAATACGGAGTGCAAAGTTACTCATGGGTATTGAGGTAGTAGTTGAATTCAATGGGCACTCTAGCTTAATGGGTACAAAAACAATGATTGCTTCACCTAATAATTTGACTGTTACCTTAGAAACAGAAAGGTCACCAAAGGGTAGTTTTACTTTTAAGTCAATTGATTCTAGGGAGGTACAACAAACACTCAGTAATCTAAATATAAATTGTAAGGGATGGATGAAATACCTAATATATTGCTTAAGTATGCAGCACCTATTATAGATTATCCCCCAACACAATTGTTTAACAAGTCACTGATTCAAGCAGAATTTCCTTCTGAATGGAAGACAGAAAAGGCGGTGCCTATTTTCAAAGCAGGACAGAAAATGTTAATAGACAACTATAGGCCTATATCAGTATTGCCTATTGTTGCTAAGGTATTTGAGGGTTTAGTAGTTAAACAATTACAAAATTTCTGGAAAATGAGAAAATTTTCAACAAATGCCAATCTGGCTTCAGACCATGTCACGGAACTGCTTCTGCTTTACTGCAGGCAGAGCAAGACTCTATGAATCTGAATGAAGCTGAATCTATGTGATAGCCTGGACAGGGGGATGTCAGTTGGAACCATTTTTATTGACCTGTCTAAGGCCACTGATACTCTGGACCATGACATCCTCCTGTCCAGGCTTCAGAACACTGGATTATCTGATGTTGCTGTGAAGTGGTTTGAACCATATTTAAAAGGTAGATCACAATTAGTGGCAATAAAAGAATGGAGTCAAGTTTGAGTCATATTGTGTGAAGGGTCCCACAAGGGTCCACCTTAGATCCAGTGTTATGTAATATTTACATGAATTTGCTTACATTTACTAATTTGGATTTTAACTATCATCTATACACAGATGACACTATCATTTAAGTAAGTGGTTCTTCAGATAGTCAAATACAAAAAACTCTGCAAGAATCTTTTGACGAATTACAGATTTTTTTGTTACAATCCAAACTTGTTCTAAACTCAAAAAAATCACAAGATATGGTATTTCATAAGAAAAGAAGGGGAGGGATGCAGGAGAGGGAACCATGCCAACTAAAACATTGAATGGTTCAGTTCTTGAACAGGTCTCTAGCTACTGATATTTTGTCATGTATCTGGATGATCTACTTAGATGGGATGTTCATGCTGACCAAGTTGTGAAAAAGTTAGTAGATGTGTGGGTGCTCTGTATCAAATAAAACATTGTACAACTGAGTCAATTTGAAAACATGTGATTGACATCACTGTTGTTCCATTATTGGATTATGAGGATCTGATGTTAATTGGCACTAATGCCTCTATATTAGGTAGACTGGATGTTATTTACAACAAACTCACATGTTATGTCATTATTGCACCAAAAAGAACCCACATAAGAGAACTATATCAGGCAATAAACTGGTACCCTTTAAGACATAAAAGAAGTATCTGTGCAATATGGATAAATGTTTGGGAAATTAAGTTCCAGACTACATTATTAATAGATTAAATATTAAAGAGATTAAGGTAGGGCTTAGCTCTGCAGAGGGAATAGAATACCATTATTTATTTATTTATTTATTAGAAATGTCAGATTTGCTGCATATAACTAATCCCGCCACATCTATTCCTGCTATTCTTAATACAATAAAGGAATTCAGCAAGGTCTTGAATTACAAACTTAACACGGGGAAAACCTTAGGTTTTCCTCTGAATCACAGGGTGTATAAACAAGAAATCACTACCTTTGGGCTTGCCTAGCAGCCTAATTCCATCAAATGTCTGGGAATTATGTTAACCCGGAGTAGTACTCAGTTTAAACAGTTAAATTTGGATTTATTGGCCCAGAAAATAGATCAAGACCTCCACAGATGGATACTTCTCCTTCTTTCCTTATGGGGTAGGATCAATCTGATTAAAATGAATGTCTTTCCCTGTCTTTTTTATCCCCTTAATATGCTGAACATTAACCTTCCACTGTCCTGGTTTAACAAAATTGATAGTATGTTTTCCTCTTTTATATGGGGGTACAAAAAATCCAGAATGGCCTTCCGTAAATTGGCTGATCCCAAAGACAAAGGAGGGTTAAAGCTTCTGCATATGAGGCTGTATTACTGGGCCAGTCAAGCCAATAAATATCTTCAAGTGGTTGACAGCAGAGCAGCAATAGCACACTCCCTGTATACCCGATCTGGCTTAGAGTGGAGTTGGATAGTATTAAGACGCACAGTCTCCTCCAGGTGCACTGTTATAGCCAAAATAGGACTCCTCCCGTTATCGCTGCAAAATTCTCCCATTGCAGTGTCGATCATCCTCTCCCAGCTCCAGCTGTGCGTTTCTTAAATATGACAATACCAAGGACCTACATCAGCCAGTAATTGGTAACCCTAATCTGAAATTGGATAATAAGCCTCTATCTTTCAATTGGCTCCCACCTAAAAACCTCCTTTTAAAAAGATTTTTATGGCTGATAAACAATGGTGTTCCTCTGGAAATTTTACATAGTTTATGATTCCTGGTATAAACATTTTCAGATTTATCAGCTACGGCATTGTATATTAAAATATTTGAACTACTCACCTCTACCCACAGTTCAATTTCAGGTTTCTCTTCTGAAGTTGGCTGGAATGCCCATGTAATTATCAATATACAGTACCTTATTTGCATGGGCATATCTGATAACTGCCCTGTCTCTTACTGGAATTCCCTTTTCCCAGCAAAGAGTTCGATTGGTCCTTATCTGGCATAACATCGCAAAATTTCTATTCAGGACAGACTTAGATTAATGCAATTAAAATTTTTACATAATATCTATTATACTCCACAGAAATTGCAGAATAGGTGCAGTGTCTTCCTCTGTACAGATGCAGGTTGCAGCCAGGGGACTTCTGCATATTTCTGGACATGTCCTTACTCTGGACTACATAAAACAAAGAGCTGATCCACTTTCAGGGCTTTCAAGAATTAACCAGAAATATGTCTTGTGGGATTTTCTGCTATTACAATGGGTGTAGGAAATATTACAGCTATTTCCATGTCTGTCAAAAAGTGGTTCTCAGGCATTGAAGATTCGTATTATTTTATCTCAGTGGTTCCAGGAGCTTCTTGCAAATCTCAGAACAGAGAACCATTGCAGGTCTTCAATAAACAAGAAATTTAACCGCGTGGGGATCTCGCAGACCTATACTCCTTACAGTGAAAACACAGCCAAAAAGCATGATGTTACCCAGTTGGTATACTGCTGCATCAGAAAGGAGGCATAGCATGGGGTGGGAGAAAAAATGACAGTTCAATGTGTATGGTAATCATATTTTACTATATAAGCGCTTTCTTTAGATTTATTCTCTGTATTGTAAACTTTAATAAAGTTGAATGGAAAAAGAAATGTCAGTTGCCTCTCTGAGTCATGGATTCATTTAAAAACACCGTTGCGAAGACAGTTACATAATGTGGTGAAAGGAGAGAACAATGCGGTACAGACATTAAACATAAGCACACATAGGTTATAATCATGTTACTTATAATAGGTTACAGTCAAATAAAGAACCCAAGTCACATTGAGGTACAGCCCTGGACATACCTAGCTAATACCTGGAGAGAGGGTGGGGGAGGGGATGGGAGTGGGGGCAGGAGGAGGGAAAGGGGGCTGTCCGGAGGATGTCAAGTCAGGAGGCATGACAAGAGGACCACAATGAGATTAATTGGTTGTCTCAAGCAATGAACGTCGAAGAGATGGACTGGAGGTGTTTGAAGGGACCATTTTGGCAATGTCTGTGATGCAGGGTGAGAGGAGCTGAACAAGCAGGGGCTCAGTAATGGAAGACCTCTCTGAGGATTTAGCTCTGGGCAACAGAAAGGTGGTCTTAACAGCCGCGGGTGGCAGTAGATGAATGCATGCATGAGAGCAAGAGACCCCCAGAGAGAGCCCTAGAAGAGATTTTTGGTGGTAGGCAGGTCTGGAAGTGCAGATGCTCCTCAAAGTGAGCAGGTTGGTGGTGGAGTGAGCAAGCATGTGTGGTGTGGCTAGGGGCTCGGTCAGGAGCCTGCAGAGCTATTGACTGAGAATGGATTTAATCAAACGGTCATGTGCCACAACATAAATCAGCGACCATAGTCCACTAGCGACAGGACAGAGAAGAGGTGATGGCCAGCCATAGGCAACGAGAAGTATAGTAGGCCTATCTGAATTTATGGCAGAGGATGAGGCATTGATGTCGATGTGAGGTGATAGCTGAGTCAAAGTGATGCCTAGATATTTGTAGGGCCACTTGTTCCAGTGGGTGCAGGTGCTGGGAGAATAAAAGAGGGGCATTCTTGGCCTTGTTTGGTAGTGGGAGAAGAGCATTGACTTAGTCTTCTTTAGATTAATGAAAGTGGTGGTCAAGGAACCACTTTTCAGCTTAGTTGTGGGTGTGGTGGGATACCTGGAGAAGAGGATTGAGCGGGATGTAAAGGAACTGCATTGTCAGCATACAGCAGCATTTGTCCTGTGCAGGAGCGGGGAAAGTGTTGAGGTGAGGCTGAAAGTCGCAAGCTCAGAATGGGCAAAAGTACTAAAGAACAATGGGGGGTAGTGGACAGGCAGCCATTTATCACACACTAGGATCAGCAGAGGTAGCTGGAGAACAGACAAGTGGACCAGCACAAAAAGCCATGTTGGTGGAGAGTCAAGAAGAGGTAACAAGCAGTGTCAAAAGTCTTGGAGGTCTATGAACACTGTACTGGCAAGGTTGCCAAAGTCAAGGAGAGTGCAGGTGAGAGAACTCAAAGAAAGCAACGTGGTACTGTGTCCTGTGAAACCATGCTGTTCTGGGCACATGTCATATTGACCGGTACTCAGAGGCTGAATAGACACTATTTTTCCAGGGCTTTAGAGGCTGGAAAGATACGAATCAACCCTGTAGTTGTTGAGTGCGAACGATCTCCACTCTTATGTATAGGTGATTATGGCTGATTTCGACACTGGAAACTGACTGAGCAGACCAGTTTAATAGTCTGTAGAGGATTAGGACCATACAAGACAGGAGAGGATCCTGGAGTCTAGGGGGTCACAGCTGGGGTTGTTGCTGCAGCCTATTAACGGTGAGGCTGCCTATGTGAGAGGATATAGTGTGCAGGTGGAAAGGAGGCAATCCAAGGCAGGGGGAACAGAGGCAGGGAATGGGTCAAAAAAGTTGTTTGGGAGGACAGAGCTTAGGTCAGAGAAAGTAGTACTGAGGCAATCAGCTATGCAAGTTGGGTATGTAGTGATGGTGCCATCCATGGAGAGCTGGGGTGGTGGGGGGGTGAGTGGGTCATCCTATTAAGTTCTTTCATGCTGTTCCAGAAAGTCTGGGAGGAACCCCAGGTGGATGCGAGGTGGTCTGATAATGCTCTACCTTAGCATCTAGCCCAGGTACACTGATTACATGCGCATTGATGACATCTATCAACCAGTTAGCCTGATTTGATAACGTGTGCCAGAGATAATCACTATCTAAGTTTCTGGATGAGATGGGAGATCCATGCAACATTTGTTTCTTAGTACAGATTGGGTGGGAATGAAAAGGTCAAGGCCTTGCAGAAAGCATTGGTGAAGGTCTGAGTCGAGTCAATATCAGGGGCAGACGCATGGGGGACCAGAGCAGCTGTGCTAGATGCAATTTCAGCTACAGGACCCCCAGGGTATAACACAAGTACAAGGTGGACTGGGACAGAGTTTCAATGAGGATGACCCAAGACAGAGGACGGTGAATGATCACTAAGTAAGTCAGGGGAGAAGATTGATATCCAGATTTTATGAGGCGGTTTGATAGTATTATGCCTGGAGGGTGCTGGAGCCACTTGTCTGGTTGAATCTAGTGGGTTGGGTGACTACTGGGACATGTCCAGGGCATACAGGAAAGTAGTATATTCCACATGAAAAGGATACTCAAGGACAAGGGGTCATGATATGAAGCTGCAAGAGAGAAGAATTAGAGGAGATGTGAGGAAATAATTCTTTACAGAAATGGTGGTGGATTGCTGGAACAGCCTCCCAGCAGAGGTGGTAGGTACAGAAATGGAAACCAGTTTTAAACATGCATGGGATAGGCACAAGGGGACCTTAATTACTATTGAGGGGGGAGGCTGGACCTCAATTTGGGTCTGCAGTAGCTCAATAGGCAGGAACTTATTACAGCAGACAGGATGAGCCATGAGATTCTTCTTCTGCTGACAGCTTTTATGTTTCTTTGTTTCTTTGTTGACTTTTTGTCTGTTCAGTTCCTCTGATACCCTACACAAATCATCCCTTTTCTAAAGCAATCCCATTCCAGCTCTTAAAGAAATGTTCATCATCAAGACCTGAAATTACATACAGTCGTGTGATCCCCTGTACATTGCAGGGTTATATAACTCTGGGGTTGTACATTACATGAGTTGGCACAGATGCACATTGGTGTGGTATACTGCAGCCCTTGACATCTGTCTGCACTTGTTTTTTCACCTCCTGTCATAGCTTGGTTTACTAGCTATCTTAGTGATAGACATCAGTTTGTAAAATTTATCAAAACCATTTCTGACCTTGCTGCAATCAGAACTGGTGTACCACAAGGATCTATCCTGGAACCCTTGGTTTTCATAGTTTTTATTATTAACCTCCCTGGAACCACTTCTAAGTGTTCAACATTGCTATTTGCAGATGCCACGGTTGTTTATACAAGAGCTAAGAAATTGGATGATATTAACTCTCTTTTAATGCTGATTTTGGCAAAATTCGGTCCTGTCTGTCACATAATAGACTTCTTCTGAACACCAATAAGACATATTCCATGTGTTTCAGATCTGCTCATAAACTCGAAGCCTACCTCACTGATCTAACTGTCTTGTGTAAAATGGGTATCCCCATATTAAGGTTAAGTCCTTTATACTTAGGCATTACATTAGATCTCTTCTGAAACTTTTCCTCCATATCTCTAATGTATGCAACTTAGTACATTTTAAACTAGGACTTGCCTATAGAGTAAGGCATGCCGTTACCCTTCTGCTAGACCTGTGATTGTTCATGGAGTTTTGTTACCTAGCCTCACTTATGGACTGGTAACCCTCTTCAGGTTAGGTCCAGGATTCTCTCTGAATGGTCCACGGTCTACATGGTATTTGTTGTTTTATGTTATCTGTGCACTGATTGGCACTCCACTGTGCCCTTTACAGAAACTCAGGTGGCTAGCTCCAATGTCTCTCAAGGGTGTACTACTGACAAGCTCATACTGTATGATCAAGTACCCCACCAACCCTTGCTGCCATGTTTAAGAAGTCTGATTAAGTGTATCCTCTTCAGTCAACTGACCTGGAGCAACTTTCAGTACCTGAGGGTGCCACTAATATGGGCAGACATTTTCCTACTTTGCTCCTCGATACTGGAACACTCTACCCTTACCATAAGGACTTCACAGTCACACTGTATCTTTAAAGGCTGAATTCTGAAGGTATCTTATGTCCCTTGACAATTGCTCATGCTCCTGTTCTTGATAATATGTACCTACTAATTTATTTATTTGTCTTCACCATTCTGTACTGCGGGAATGTTTTTGATATCTGCTAATTACTGCTCTTCTTCATGTGCTGTAATGTACAGTATAATGATGTTTACTCAGTCTTGATCAATCACACCTTAGATTTTTTATGCTCCATGCCTGGTTACAGAATTGGCTTTTCCACTGAGCTACATGTTGTATGGTGTTGTATTAATTGTTCATTCTGGTTCTATGTACTGCTAGTTTTTTTACTGATTGTCTGCCAGGTCCTGTTTTAATTTATGTTCTGTTGCATCCATTGTTTACTGTTGTATGATGTAATTTTCCCAGGTCATGCCTGAAACAGGCATTAATTTGTCTAGTGCATCAACACCATTAACAAGAACTAAATAAATTGTTCATGCTAATAAAAAAAAAAATTAAGTATTACTTGAGAAGCCAACATTCATTATTGCTGGAGGCATACCTTCAGTAGGTTAACTGATTACAAGATTGACTAATTTCGTTTACTCTTTGTAAGAGCTGATTATATAAATTACGTACAACTGAAAGTGTTTTTCTGGTATCAATTGGACTACAGAAAGAATTTTAAAAAAATGAAACTCCTGCTAGGAATAATCCTGACCATTGGATTTATTAAACAAGGTAAGAACAAATGATTTCTCATCGCATTAGTTAAAGATCGATGGAATTAATTTACATGGAAAGCATGTTATAGCTCTTTAAAGAGCATTACCATTAGCCTTCTGTAAAGGGGAACTGCCTTTTCCTAGTAGATCCATACAATATTTTATGTACAAAATAGTAAGCCATTTACTGTATAAATGCAAAAGTATTTGAAAGATAAAACAATGGTCCAGAAGAGTACTTTTTGTCATCCTAAATTATGGCAGCCAGTGGCCAAGAACTATAAGACAGATTCTATAAAATAATTGGTCATACCACTCATTTAGGTATCCATGTAACTATGATGGAAACCCCATAGAACTGTTAGAATTCCTGTAACTACAGTCTCCGGAGCTAGAACCATAAGGGTAAAAATGTTAACATACTGTGCTGTTCTGTACAGGTAAGTCCAAGCAGAATTAGCTGAGTTAGATGATATTGTGGCTGTTGTGGAATGGGCAAAATATAGACAATAAATATTCATTGTGTGCCTCTGTTTATACAGTGATATACCATTAAGAGGGCATTGTAATAATAGTGCCATGAAAGGTATGCTTGTAAAAAATTGCATCATTGAAAACAGCTACCTGTGGATGACAATATGGGAATGTTACAGCACTGTACATGTGCCCAGGTAGCTGATTTCACTGATGATATATTGTTTAAGTACACAAGAGTGGGTAAGAGGTGCTGGCAGCATAACCTAGAGGTTAGAGGCAGGAACTGTGCATGGGTTCCTGCAGACCTGGGATCAAGACTAATGACATCCATTTTTATTGTTTGAAACTGCCATCTCACTCCCTCCCCAGTTGCATCCCCACTGGAGTTTGAATACATAATTCTCCCTCCTGACTTTCTCCACCTCCCTGAGTTGCATCCCCATTGAGGATTCCTCCTCCCAAGTTCTTTCCTGTCCCCAAGTTGCGTTTCCACCCATGATAGTTAATTCATTTATAGAGTACGGGCTGGATCTCCCCCACACAGAAAATGTTGATCAGAACAGCAAGGTGTGATTGCAACATGCGTATGTGATCTGGGTAGAGGACAACACGATTGCATGTAGCAAATCTTGCTGTCACCCTTTGACTATGATCTGTTTTACTGAGTGCTCTATTCTTAGCCCTAATGTGGTTGGAACCTCTTTGCCTTGGGGTTAGCGGAAGTACACAGGTGCCTGTAGCTGCTGCAGTACGCAGATGCCCAGATTACTAACTGGCCTTTCAAGATCATGCCATATCACACTGATGATACATGATCTGCACTGGCTGCCTGTGAAGTGGCATATCTCTTTTAAAGTGGGACTGTTAACCCACAAAACCCCATAGGGATGGACCCGGACTGCGTGGCTGAGCTACTACATCTGCACATCCCTGTTTGCTTGCTCAGCTCCACTAGGGAGGGTCTCCTTGTGGTTCAAAGGACAAGGTTGAAGACTTCGGGGGCATCTTTTGAGGTGGCGTCCATGTCCATTGGAATTCCCTGCCTAAAGCCTTGAGGGAGGCCCTTTCAGTGGAGGCCTTAAAATGGCTTGAAAACATATTTATTTCAGCAAATGTTTGAGGAGTATTAGTAAGTTTTGCCCTTCAAGCACATCCTAAATTGTTTTATTTATAATTATATATGCTGGGGATGCAAGGTATCAGTTGGAAAGGGTCTAAATTATGCTTAGCGGCTAGCATGTTTTGTTATGAATGCCCCTCATAGAACCCACCACTGTTCTTTGTATAATTTTAGAATGGCTCAGACCCCATGATAGGAGAAACCGTCACCCTTGCAATTCATGTATAAAATATGGAAAGGCTCTGTTCCTACATACCTTACAAACATTTTTGAGATGAGAGTCATTATGGTTATCTCAGATCAGCCAAGGGCCTAGAATTTTGTCAGGGTTACTATAACTCAGAGATCAGAAGGACAACAGTGATTAAAAGGGATGTATCATGTTGGAATTCAGTCCCCTCATGTCTGAGGCCATGTAATTTACCAATTAGGATGTCTACCATCAGGAATTTGTTCCTAATAGAGGATGTTGCCCAGATAACTTGCTGTAGTGGACATTATGCTTAACTTGAAGTTTATTGTGTTGCTATCTTTGTTTTTACTTGTCTATCTTATTTGTGATTTGTATGTATTGTTTTGTCTACATTTTGGTTTGCTAATGAAATAGTATGTGTTAATTTATGTAATGCAGCTCTACATGCCACGGGACCTCATTGAAAAAGTGCTTTTTGCTCAACTGTGTGATTTCCCTGCTCATTTCTTATGAATAAAACTTCGACTACTACTACTACAACTACTACATCTATTTGTTTATTTATTCCTGTTGTTTTAAAATGAATGGGTTATATGTAGTTATCATTTTATGTAGTTCCTTGCTTATTGTAGTGGTACCCTGAGCCTCCGACTATTACTACTACTATGTTTGTTGTGTATAAACCTAAAATTTTCTTTTCAATATAATCTTTTTTTCTGTAATCTGAAATGCCTATCTGGATAGTCTGTAGATCATGTGATTGTAGTTATATACTTTTATCACTATATAGGGTGGTAACAAACCTTTTGCTAGGTCATGTCTTAGCATATTTTCTTTTTATGTTCTTTAAAGAGGGGCTGGGCCAAATTTTGGCATCAATAAATTCAGAATTTGGATTAACATATCCTCAATCAGCCTCATGCCAAAAATCAGATCTGTAAGTTACTTTGTTTAAAAGTTACAAGTCATTTTGTAACCCTTAATTCACTGCTGAAGGTGTCATCTCCTGAATTGACAACCTAGTCCTCTCTGCATGCTGTCTTACATGACTTATTTCCCCTGTTACTTAAAACTGCAGTTGTAGTAATCATCTGAAAAAGGAAAACTGACACTGGGCATGTCAGCACATGCACTTCCATAGTGTGTAGATGCAGAGTACAGTACTTCAGAATGTGACGGGGAAGGAATGCAGTGGCAAACATGGCTTTAGAATAACAAAGTTATATGCAAGTTTTAAATACTGCATGTATGAGATTTCAAATGTCACCAGGTTGTAACTGTGGAATGCAGCAATGACATAGTCTCACAAACAAGCTGAAACACGTCATTTCAGAATGTGGCAGTGATGAACAATTTTGGAATATGGCAGTGATGTACAATTTCAGAATGTGGTGGTGATGCACAGTTTTGAGATGCGTCAATGATGCACAGTTTTGGAATGCGGTGGTGATGCTCAGTTTCAGAATGTGGTGGTGACACGCAAATTCAGAATGCAGTGTTGACACAATTTCAGAATGCGGTGGTGATGCTTAGATTTGTAATGTTGCAGTGAAGCAAGTGGTCCGGAATGCTGCATTGACATATAGGTTTGGAATGCAGCAGTGATGTGCAATTTCAGAATGCTGCAGTGATGCACAACTTCAGAATACAGCAGTAATGCTCAAGTTTAGAATGTAGTGGTGACACACAATTTCAGAATGCAGAAGTGATGCACAGATTTGGAATGTGTTGGTGACATACAGTTTTGAATGTGGCAGTGACGCACAGTTTTGAATGTGGCAATAATGCATAATTTGTGAATGCAGCAGTGATGCACAGGTTCAGAATGCAGCAGTGATGCATCATTTTGAATGGGGTGGTGACACAGATTCAAAATGTGGCAGTGACACACAATTTTGGAATGCCGTAGTGATACACAGTTTCACAATGTAGCAGTGATATACAGGTTCAGATTGTGGCACTGATGTACAGGTTTGAATGCGGTGGTGATGCACAATTTCAGAATGTGGTGGTGGCAACAGTTTTAGAATGCGGTGGTGACAGAGGTTTGTGTAATGGTGATGCATAATTTTGGTATTTGTCAGTAACACACATTTTAGGATTGCAGCAGTGATGCACAATTTTGGAATGTGGCAGTGACAGAATTTTGGAATGTGCCGAGGACATCAAATTTCAGAATGTGGCAGTGACATAGTATTTCAGAATGTGGCGGTGATGCACAGCTTTGGAATGTAGTGGTGATGCATAATTTGGAATGTGGCAGTGACACATATTTTTGGAATGTGACAGTGCGCTAATTCAGAATGCAGTGATGCATAATTTGGGAATGTGACAGTGACAATTTTGGAATGAGGCATTGAAACACAACTTGGCAGAGATGTGCATTTATGGAATTTGACTGGGATGTGGCATTTCAGAATGAGGCAGGGATGCGAAATTTGTAAATGGGGAAGATATGTGCAATTTCAGAATGTAGTAGGGATGCATAATTTTAGAATGTGACTGGGGTGCATAATGTTGGAATGTGGTGGGAATGCAACACACAATTTTGAAATATGGTGGGTGTGAAAATTCTGGAATGTGGCAGTTACAAGCAACTTCAGAATAAATGGTGTGTCATGTCACATTCGACAGTGTACATCCCACTGTATTCTGAAATTGTCAGTCCTCACCAAATTCCACGATGTGTGTTCCTCTTGTATTTATTCATGATTGTCCCACCATATTTTGAGATGGCACATCCCTGTTATATTCCAGGACTGCATGTCCACCCCAGCATTTAAAATTGTGCACCACCTTGACATTCTATGTCTTGAGTCAGTGCTGCATTCCAAAACCACCTTCTGAAACATTCTAAAGTACAATGCCATGCATCTGAGCATTCTGGAAATGAAGGCACTGCAGTCAACCCTATTTCATTTGTTTAAATGATAGGTATAGCTACAGTTTCTTAAACTTTGAAGAAACAAGTCATATAAGTTTGCTGACAGGGAGGATTAGACTATGAGTTCAGAAGATGGGATCATCAGTGGTTCTTTACTGAAACTGGCTTTTTTAATAGCTAATGATATCAGGGTTACAAAATAGCTCATAACTTTAAAACTAAGTGGCATAGAAACCTAATTATTGGTATGAGATTTATTGGGGATATGCTTATTCTAATTTTGCAATATAGCACTTTTGGCAGGAGTCCCTCTTTAATGTTAATATGGACTAATATTTTTTTCTTCCTAATGCACTTGAGTCCACATTCACAGACAGTATATCAAGTCTCATGGTTTGCAGTCTGGAGGTAGATAGTCATTACTACATAGACCAACTGAATTTAACATTGTTTACAGAAATTTAAAAACTAACATACTAACATACCAGCAGAATACAGTAGGCCTAATGGTCTATCATGTCTGCTCAGGAGTCAGTCCCCTGAATGGGTACTGTCTCTGCCGTCATCAAACTCCCTCCCCAGAAAAGCCTTCTCCCTTTCCTCCCCACGTTAGCCTGTCCCAGCCCCTCTTGAACCCTTCCACTTACCTTATTTATTCCTTTCAGGTACCTAAAGACCTTGATCATATCCTCTGTCCCTCCTTTCCTCCAGTGAGAAAAGGTTGAGCTCCCCAAGTCACTCTTCGTATGTCCTATCCCCAGCCCCCAGGTAATCCTAGTTGCTCTCTCTGCACTCTGCTCCAGGTGCAAGATGTCCTTCCTTAGCTGCGGTCTCCAAAACTGCATGCAGTACTCAAGATGTGGTCTAACCAGGCTGTTGTACAGCGGCAGAATCACCTCCTGCTTCTAGAGGTGATCCCCTGGTGATGCAGCCCAGCATTCTATTTGCCCTGGCCGTGGCCATCTGGAATTGTTCATAATTATTCAATTTGACATCCACCAGAATCCCCAGGTCTTTTTCCCCAGGCGAGGCCTGTATAATGTCCCCTCGGTGTGTAGTACATGCTCTGGGTTCCTACTCCCTAGGTGAAGCAACTTGCATTTACTGGAGTTAAATTTCAGTTTCCAGGTGCATGATCACCTCCAGGGATTCAGATCCCTGCAGGGCTATCCTGCCTTCTCCCTCCAACTACCTCCCCAAGCTTAGCATCATCCGCAAAGAGGCTCATTTCACACTTGATATCCCCCGATATCAGAGATAAAGCGTTAAAAGAAGTGGACCTTGGAATGATCCCTGGGACCCCACTCATGACCTGCCTAAAGACTGAGACCACCCCCAACTGCCACCCACTGGGTATGTCCAGACAACCAACTACCAATCCACCTGACCATTTGTGTCCCCACCCCATCCCAACCAGCTTCTCCAGCAGGCCTATGTGAGGGACCAAATCAAATGCCTTGCTGAAATCCAAGAAGAGGATGTCCATCGATCTACCCTCATAGAGTGCCACAGTCACCCTCTCAGAACTCCACAAGGTTAGTCTGACACAATCTGCCTGGACAAAGTCATGTTGCCTATCATCGAGTCATCCCCATTCCCTCAAGAATGCCCCCAGCCTCTGCTTTAGGATGGCCTTCATCAACTTCCCCACCACCGATGTCAGACTGACTGGTCTGTTATTCCCTTTCTCCTCCCTTGAGCCCCCTTTGTGGATGGATACTATGTGCACCTGCCTACAATCACTGGGCACTCTTTCCATCTGCAGAAGCATTAACAAGGTCTGCCAGTGGGGCAGCCAGGACATCTGTTAACTCCCAAAGTGCCCTGATGTAGATACCATCAGGACCCAGGGTTTTGTCCTGTTTGAGAAACTTGAGGGCCTCCACAGCCTGTCCACAGAGATTTCCTCCTGTACTTTTCTTCATGGCTAGATTTGTGGAATACACGGGTTGCACATTCACAGATTGTACATCCTGGCTTGCAGTCTAGAACAATAGAAACACAGAAGTTGTCAACAGATAAGGGCACACAGGCTACCACATTTTCCATTTACTGTAATTACCATGATTAAGTGAATCTTAATTAGCCCATTGACTAATCCCATGGTGTTTTCAAACTCTCTTTGTGTCAGTCTCATTACCTCTTAAAACCTGTAACCATTTCTGCCTCCACCATGTCTGCAAGCAGACTACTTCATTTGTCCACCACCCCTTCCATGAAAATGTACTTCCTCACATTACCTCTGAACCTCCCACCTCAGCTTCATTTTATGGCACCTAGTCCTTGAGCATGTTTTTCTTTAGAAGACTGTACCTACTGTACTTGAAGTCTGTTTTCCCTGTGAGGTATTTAAACATTTCAGTCCACTGTATCCATTCACGGTGCCTGCTTTAGTGCACTGCTTCATTAGGATGCCAAATCTGCAAATCGCCATCCCTGCCCAGAGGTCTGCCCTCTCCTGGAGTTAGGATCCTTAGTTAGGGAGGGTCATGTGATGCAGACAACCTAGTGGCAGCAGAGATACAGGACCCTGTCCTCAATCTTATATAATCATCTTTGCAACACAATTTCAGCTGGAATCTCTTTAATAATTAATGCAACGAGGAGAGGGCATTTTCAGCATTTGTTATCACTGCAACTTACATCGCAATTAGAGTTTTTCTTCTGCAATGGATGCAGTTATGAAACTGCCCAGCTTAAACACATGTCTCCTCCTCGCCTGAAAAGTTACCCAAAAAGATCAGACCTCAAGGGGAAGCCTGCAACTCCAAAAGCCTTACAACTGTACCATTAGTCCCACTCATGGAGAATCATTTTTACAGGAGCTACTGCTATTCTGGGAGACCTTACTTGATATTTCTACGGAGATTAAATCCATTACACGTGATATGGTGGAGTTAGCTAAAAGAGTTGGTGACATAGAGGCCAGATCCTCCTCCCTGGAACGATGGAGGGATAAAGTGGATCCAGAGATAATCCAGCTCTGACAACAAATTCACAAGTTACAACTAACAGCGGAGGATCTTGAAGGTAGGAGCCGGAGGAATAATATCCTAATAATGGGCCTCCCTGAGTCAGAAGAGAACCACAATATTATAGCATTCATCCAGAAGTTAATGTAGAAAATAGTGGGTCCTTCTCCCCTTGTGGGTACCTATCAAACTGAAAGTGCTTCACTGGTCACTTCGACCTCACCCCCAGCCTCGATCCCCACCAAGACCGCTAATATTAAAATTCCTGAGCTATGGAATGGCAACACATCTTAAACAAAGTCAAGGAGCTCCAAGTAATCATGTGGGAAGGCTCCAAACTCTGTTTCACTCAAGATCTACCTTCTGAAACATGTCAAAATGCTCAGCCTTCCATCCCACAGTTACCAGACTCATAGCAGTGGATATTCCATTTAAAATGCTATACCCTGCTAAACCTCAAATGTCCTTAGCTGGTTCCTGGATCTCCTATTATTCTCCATCCCTAGCCATGGCTGACTTGAAGACTAGACTACCAGAACTGTTTAAGGATGGCTCATCTACCTGGCTGTACTTAGTACTCTAAAAGAGTGTAATCTCTCTGAACAAAATTAAAAGATTTTGTGAGAACTGAAGTTTTGCCTACCCATCACTGATCGGATCTCATACCCAGGACTTAGCACTCTTTTAGTGGTTGGGCCTGATATCCCCGAAAGCAATTCCAGATTTCCAACACAGAGGGCAGCCCTCTGCATGGGACCATATAACTTTAAAGGATCTGTTTACTCTGGGTGTGGGAAGGGAGGGCTATTATCACTTGGGACCGCTGTTGGTCTGTGCGCTTATTGTTTACCCTTTCACTTCCTTACTTTAACCATGAGGACATACCAGGACCCCACCACTTCTAGTACAGTTTCTTTTTCCTTTTTATTTCTATCTCCACATAGCATTTTAACAGCTAGTTCATGATTTCTTGCTAGTTATGTTGAGAACTGCTGCCATCGGGGGCGGATACTAACATATGAACTTACTAAATTTGCCAGAAGATAAAGAACTAGAGGTCTATCAAGTCTGCTTGAATGTGCAGCTAGCACCCCTTATTCTGCAGCTGCCCTCCCTTCCACCCTTCTCCTACATTGACCCACCCTCTTGTCCTGTCCCATCCCCTTTTGAATCAGTCCACTGTTCTACTGGATACCACTTCTGCAGGTAACGCATTCCACCCTGCTACTACCCACTCTGTAAAAAAGTATCTCCTCATCTCCCTCCTGAACCTTCCTCCCTCCAGTCTCATATCATGGCCCCTGGTGTCCCTCCCCTCCCTTAATTTGAACAGCCCCTCTGTACCCATCTTGTTTATTCCTTTCATGAACATAAAGGTTTCAATCATGTCCCCCGCTCCTCCTCTCCTCCAGTGAGTAGATGTTCAATTCCCTCAGCCTCCTCTCAAATGATAAGTCCCCCAGCCCCTTGATCATCTTTGTTGCCCTGCGCTGCACCCCCTCCAGTAACTTGATGTCCCTATTCAGATACGGGCGCCAGTACTGCATGCAGTACTCCAGGTGCGGTCTAACCAATGACCTGTACAGTGGCAGAATCACCTCCTCCCTCCTCGATGATATACCCTTTGCAATGCAACCCAGCATATTATTGGCCTCTGCAGCTGCCTTCCTACATTGTCCTGAGTTGTTCATTGACCCTGTAATGAGCACCCCCAGATCCTTCTCCTCCTCCTCCTCTGTCTATGCTAGCTGTATCTTCCAGCTGGTAACACCTCCTTGGGTTCTTCATCCCAAAATGCAGCACTTTGAACTTTTGGCATTAAACCCCAGTTGCCAGGTGTCTGACCAGGTTTCAAGCTTTGCCAGATCATCCTGCAACCCCTGCCATCCCCCTAGGTCATCCACCACCGCTTCTACCTTGGTATCATCAGCTAACAGACTGATCTTGCTCTTGATGTCCACTGATATGTCTGCAATGAATATCCCAAACACTGGTCCCAACACCGAGCCCTGTGGAACACCGGCCATCACTACCCTTAGGTGTGAGTGCTCCCAGCCACCACCACCCTCTGTTGCCTTCCCTGAAGCCAGTTCCCTACCCACCTCACTAGCTTTGCACCTGCCCCTGTGCCTTCTAACTTACTTCCCAGCCTTCCATGCGGCACAGAGTCGAAAAGCCCTACTGAAGTCCAGATACAGGACATCCACTGCATGTCCCCTGTCCAGTTGCCTAGTTACCCAGTCATAGAACTCTACCAGGTTGGTTTGGTAGGATCTGCCACATATGAAGCCATGCTATCTGCTGTCCTGTAGCCCTTTGTCCTCTAGGAGGGCCACCAGCCTCTCCTTCAGGATAGTCTCCATTAGCTTACCCATAACGGATGTGAGGCTCACTGGTCTGTAGTTTCCCAGTTGATTCTTGGGTCCACTCTTGTGAAGGGGCACCACACAAGCCATCCTCCAGTCCTGAGGCACACACCTCAAGTGTAGTGAGGCATTAAATCGGTCTGCCAAAGGTCCTGCAAGGACCTCTGTCAGCTCCTTCAATACCCTGGGTGGATGCCATCTGGGCCTGGTGCCTTGTCCACCCTCAGTACCTTCATACCCTCCCAAACTCTGTCTTCCATGATTTCACCATCTGTTACACCTCCCCTTTTCTGCTGTTCCCCCTCTTGGGTGTCACCCCTCTTCTCCTTAGTAAATACCGAGCAGAAGCAATCATTTAGTGCTTCTGCCTCACTGCACCTGTTTCCACCCACCCTCCTTCCTAATCCTTACTGTGTGCTCCTTACAACTCCTTTTCTCCTGATGCACCTAAAGAAGTCCTTGTCCCCTTCTTAATGCCTTGTGCCAGCCTGAGCTCTGTAGATGCCTTAGCTCCCTTCCTGCCAGAATGACCTCCTTGATTCCATCAAGTACCCTCCCTGTCCTCCTCTCTCCTTGTTTTCTTGTACCTTCTAAAGGCAACTCTTTTCCTCCTTACCTTTTCCATGACCTCCTTGCTCAACCAACTTGGTTTCTTAGTCCTATCCCTGTTGCTCTGGGCCTTGCAGCAGGTTTTGGTTGCCTCCACTATCCCAAGCTTTATGAGCTCCCACCTCTGGTAAGCATCCATACTAGGTTGAATTCTGGCCAGGTACCCTTTTGCCACTTCCCCCATCCTCCCAAAGTTGGCCCTCCTGAAGTCCAGCACTCTTGTGCCAGATTCCACTCCTTCCTTGTCCATATCCAATGTGAACTATACTGAGTGGTGGTCACTCCATGACAGCAGTTCTTCCACCAATACAATAACTCCCTTTCCCATTTGCTTCCACCTTGCAGGGACACAAGGCTTGAACCATTGGCTGCTGGTTTCACTAGGCCTCCAGACCCTCCCAAGAGAAATAGGTACATCATTTGCTAAGTCGAGGACCAGTTTCCAGGCGCTGAGTTACACGTTTGAACTTGTTTAATTAACCTTCCGGGTCTTCAAGATGTTATTTTTGGCCCGTTATTTGATTAATCATGCTGAGGATTATAGTGTCTGTATCCGTTTACATCCTAGTACGATGATGTAATTGGGAGGATATGATTGCCCTGGCTCGAGCAAGCTGCAACTGCACAATGCACCAATATATGGGGCGTTCAGCTCCTTCACATTCCTTTTATTTGAAGCCTGGTGGTTTTGTCTATTTTGGTTGACAGCTCCAAGTCTATACAGCACTGGCATACCATATTATTATTACACACCCTACTTCTCTGGGTGATGTATTTAGGAGCTGTATGGGGGGTCTCCCTATGTAGGTTTGTCTACCAGTAATTCTGGAGGTTTTTTTACCAAGGAGACGGTAAATAGTTGCTGGGGTCGGTATGGGAAGGGTGGGGGCTTTTTCTCTATGTGCTGTGGTTCTTCTCACTGGACTAGTTTTGAGTCCTGTGCCTGCTAATATTTGGGGAAGGGTTAGGTATAGTTCAGGGCAGCGGTGGGCGGGGGTAATCTCATCAGTTTCATCGTATTAAAATTGTATGGTTGTCTTTTCACTCAGTATGTCCCTGTTATCACCAATCTCCAATTTGTATAATGCTGTTGGAGTTGGGGGGGGGGTTGGAGTGTGCCTCATGATCAGCTATTCACACTTGCTTTTTATTCCTCTAGAACGATTACCTGGTTTCTCAGTAGGTATGGCTAATAACTCCTGTAAAATAGTTACCTTGAATGTCAGGGGAGACAGGGATCCCACAAAGCAATATCAAGTATTAAAACAATGTGCCTTACTTAGCACAGATATAATCCTGTTACAAGAAACTCATCTACTGGCAAGAGAGGCTATTTGGCTGCGTAGAATTGGGATTTCCCAATTGTTTGCTGCAGGGATTTCCTCATCAAATAAAAGGGTAGCCATTCTAATCAAAAACATTATTTCCTTTCAAGCAGACTCCACAGTAGTTGATCCCAATGGTTGATATGTTTTTGTTAAAGGTACTCTCCTGGGTATCACAGTGTTACTAGGTTCAATATATGGGCCGCCGGGTGGTGACCCATCATTTTTTATGGAGCTTGCCAGTAAGATTGCTCCATTCCTTCCTATCTCCCTGATCCTGGGGGGTGACTGGAATGTACCCCCCCACCCAAGATCTAGACAGGACCCATCGGCCCTCAGAACCCCCTTCTACATCCCAAAGAGCACTAAATGACTTAATGCACACGCTTGGGCTTTGTGACCCATTGGTGTTTACTTAACCCATCACACCAGCAGTTTTCCTTTTATTCTAATTTTCACCAATCATGGTCCAGACTGGACTACGTTCTAATTAATATCTCTCTTTTAGCTAGTTTACGTCAAACAGCTATTGAACCAATAGTACTCTCAGACCACTCGTCGGTCTGGGTAGACCTATCCCCTTGCCCCGCTAGGCCCAAAGATAGGTCATGGAAGCTGAATACTCAACTATTAAAAGATAAAAATATTATCTCCAGAATCCAGACTACCATCCAAACTTTCACAAACACTAATATGGGCACAATCCAAGGGGAAGACCTACTATGGTACACCCTCAAATGCTATAGTCATGGTGAATTCATGAAATTAGCATCCAGAAGGAAGAAAATGAGAGAAAATGAGGCCTTATCTCTATTAGCTCAAATAAGAGCAGCAGCGCTTTACCTATCATCTTCAACAACCTCCAATTTCATTTCAGAGTTTTTGGATTTTAGGAATAAATATGTGGACCTCTTAAGAGAGAAAGCAGAATATGCACTCTTGAAAACTAATCTACCTATATAGATCAAGGAGAAAAAGTGGCAAACTTTTAGCTCTCCGACTTCACAAACTAGAAAGCTCAAGACTTATACCTTCCATCCAGGCTCCAGATGGTACCATAAAAACTGCCCTTAGAGACATTGCTCTAACCTTTGAGAACTTTTATTGCTCCCTTTATGGGGAAAGATCCTCAGCGGCATCTTCTCAAAACATAGAAAGCTACTTGGACTAACTTGCCTTCCCCTCCCTACCTGAACACCACCAACTATCCTTGATGGCACCTATTACCCTGGAAGAGGTAGTGGAGGCTATACAGGACCTAACCTTAGATAAAGCTCCAGGCCCTGATGGCTTTCCACCAACTTTTATAAATCCTTTGTCAAAGAACTGGCACCTTTACTGCTCAAATTATACCAGTACATGCTTAAAGCTAAACCCTAGATCCTACTTTATTGGATGCAACCATAATTCTTCTTCTTAAACCCGACAAACTCCTTCTGTTCCCATCGAGTTATCGGTTAAATTGTGACATCAAGATCTTGACCAAGATACTCACTTTACGCATATGGAATGTTTGGTCCCAACTCCTTAGTCCAGAACAGATGAGATTTGTCCCAGTTTGGTCCTCCACAGATCGTCTTCAAAGACTCACCCACATTTTCTAGGCAGCCCACTTGTCCCAATCTCCCATGGCCCTAATCTCAATGGACACCAAGAAAGCTTTTGACAGAGTGGACTAGGAATTTCTCTGGCTGACTTTGCCTAAGATGGGGCTTCCCTCCCCTTTTCATCAAGTGGATTCAGGCCATATACTCCTTCCCTTCAGCAAAGATTTACTGCAATGGTGTCTTCTCCTCTGAGTTTCCCCTTCACTCAGGTATGAGACAGGATTGTCCCCTCTCACCCTTCTTATTTAGTCTCTACTTAGAGCCCCTACTATGCCACTTCAAACTGTTTCCCCAAATATGGGGGATCTCAATATTCAGCCACACCCTTTACCCTTCCTGCATATGTGGACAACATTCTCCTTCATTTAGAGAATCACGCTACCTCTCTGAAGCTTTTATTGGATGTGGTATCCCAGTATAGTTCTCTATCCAATTACAAACTTAACCTTAACAAAACTGAAATGTTTCCTCTAAAACATTTCACTCATAAAGCTTACTTCAGTGGCTTTGATATTAAATGATCCCCTCATTCACTCAAATATCTGGGCATCTACCTATCCACAGACTCATCCCTTACCAGGAAACTGAATCTGGATGACCTGGTAGCAACCTTCAGCTAGACCATCAAAGATGGGAGTCTCTTTCATTGTCTCTCTGGGATGCACTAACATAATAAAATGAATGTTCTTCATTGGCTTTTCTATGCTTTATATATGCTGAACATTTGGCACCCCTTTCTTTCTTTCAGAAAGTCCACTTCTCTCAATTCCAGCTTCATATGGCTACATAAACAACCCAGGAAATCCTATATCATGTTGAGCCTTCCCAAGGCATCAGGTGGTCTTTGTCGTCCCAATTTTCTTCTTTACTATTGGGCAAGCCACTTTTCCAGGATTGGTAGATGGCTTACTAAACCCATGAGTGATTACACTCCCACTTGGTTACAACTGGAATCCCAGATGTTACTGCAACACCATCTCCTCTCCCCTATCATCTTCTATACCTCTCTGAAGAAGTTACCAGACTCAGTTTATCACTCAGTAATTGGGACCTCCCTAAAAGTTTTCTCTCAATTTTGTTCCTCTTATAAACTCTCCCCATGTTAAGACTTTGCACAACCTCTTGTCTTCAACCCCAGCATTAAGTTAGGTGGTACCCACCTCACTCACAACTGGTTGCCTTCATTACAGAATGCTAGAGTAGCAGATCTTATTCCCCCGTTTCTCTTCTTTCCTCTCCTGAAATCCAAACTAAATATGTCCTAACCTTTGCTGATACCTTTAAGGTCTTCCAGTTGAGACACTTAATTGGACAAGCATTTGGCACTTCTCCCCAAGAATCCAAGCCACAACCTATTTTAGACAACTTCCATGAGCTATCCTCCAAACCACATTGTTTATCCCTCTTATATAACTTTCTCCTCTCCATCAGCCACCCAAATCCTATACCTGTCTCTAATGTTTGGATTTCTTTCTTGCCAGGAACAACCATAGACTGGCCAAAAGTTTGAGCATATATATATATATATATATATATATATATATATATATATATATATCCCAGGATAAACTCAGTCTTACCCAATACCATGTCATACATAACCTATACTACATGCCTGTAAAATTAGCTAAAATTGGTCACCTTCCTAATTCTACCTGTTCTAGATGCAGCAAGGATGAAGGGAACTTGCTACATATTTTTGGTTCTGTGACAAAATTGCCCTTTGTGGCATTCACATAGGCAGATTTAGAGGGGGCTAAGGTGCTATAGCTCCCCATCATGGAGCTCCTCTATTAGTAACACACTGCTGCATTCTTAATCATGAAAGCTGCCTGAGCCACACATGTCTCATCTGTCCTCCAGCAGAATTGGCCTTAGCTAGGTGAAAACTGTGCCCTCCACCTTGGGGCCCATGCTTTTGTTTGAGGAAAACAATGATTTAAGACATTAAAAAATCCCTAACTGTTGTAAGAGATGAAAATGTTTACCAGCAAATGAAAGTGGAGGACAACTGGCTCTGTTACTGTTACAAAGGTGGGGCAGCTTTGCTGCAGTGGAAAAGATTAGGTTAAGTAAGTGCTAAGGTGTTAATGGCCATACTTTTCACTCCCAGGTTGACTACTTTCACAAACAAATGGCTATATTGACAAGAGAACTTGTTTGTAACCTGGACATGTAGATGAAACAATTAATTATATGACAAAATATGTTTCAAAAGTATATGAGCACACACAATAGCTCAAAAACCTGACCAGCACAGAGCAAGACCAGATTTCCTGATAGGAACCCTGAAAATCTGATCACCAGGTGAAAAAACTGACAGGTGGCAACCTTACTGGTGTCCCATGATAATCATCCTATTCTCTCTCTCACTCACACCTCTAGAAAAGTTGTTGTTTAACTTGTTTGCAAATCAAAGTATCTGAGGTGTGTGCCCAGTGATGCTGTCCCTGTCCTTACAGAAATGAATACGGTAGTAGTACTGTACTTACTTAAGTTCCTGCTCCAGGCTCAGTCAGATTAATTTCCAGTGGTGAAGTCAAATAATTTAATGCAGTCAATGGCGCTAATTAAAAGATGCTGGTTAAACTAGTAAACCTGGTACTGCTTTAGTAATTCAGGACAGGAGGGTTAGTGAGGTGTAAATGTTGGATGTGGGGGGCCTACAGGGAATGGAGTGGTGGGGCCTGTCAGGGGGCTGCACAGGGGCCCAGAATGGTTAAGGCTGACCCTGTCTTCCAGTGTCATGGTAGTGCAGTAAACAACCACCACCACCCACATTACATAGTTGACCCCGTCCTGAAAAGCCAGTCTCCAGCACGAATTTCTTACTAATGTTCATCCTGTTCCATGTGGTCCGGTCTCAGCTCTGTGGCAGCAGTTGGTCTTGCCTTGGTGAGCCTGAGCATTCATTCTCTACTTCTGCAGGCTTGGTGCAGCTCCTTTGTTCATGTACGGGGGGTCGTGCGGGGGTACAGCTGCAGCAAAGTGGGTGGACCTTAACAATACAGATCTCAACCAGGTCACCTGGTGCTCACTGCTCCTGATTTGCTGTTGCGTCCAGTAGTGGATGTGGCTCATGAGGGCTCCTTCTTTAAATGTCTGGGCTGCTGTAACAAGAGTGAGCTGTAATTCATTAACTCAGAAGATTAATGTTGGAGCAAGAGAGGAGTGAGTGTACTACTGAGGAGGAGACAGAGAGAGTGGAGCCCACAAGTGAAGAGCAAAGCCCAAGGTTTCAGGCAGCAGCAGTCCAGTAAACGGGGTGTGGCCTTGGTAAATCAGCATAAGGAGTTGAAGTGAGGTTCAAGTCATCTTCTGGTAGCTGAAGCAAGCTGCAGCTCAGAGCTCTGCTCATTAGGAGCCATAGGGCCAGTGTGTGCTGTCTAGAGAGAGTATGGTGGCAAGGTGACCGGAGACAGTACTCAACTAGGGCCACATAGATTTCAGCCTGCTGAAAATTGATCAAGTCTTCATTTAATCAGGTACTTTTGCTTTAAAACAAAAGACTTTCACAGTCACAAACTTTGGTGGGTGGGGGCAGCTGCAGGATGGACAGGACATTAGTGTTCCATCAAATCATATCACCAAGTCTCTTTCCAACGGTTCTCATTTTATGTGTTTCAGGTGTGCTGCTGCCCAGCTGCAGTCTTTTGGCATTTTGTGTTTTTTTGGGGGGTGGTTGGGTATTTCGGGTTGCGCCTGAAAATAGGCAAGCCTTGGCTAATGGCACCTACTCAGTATACAAAAACTAAATAAATTTTGGACAACATACTGTCATGTGGACTGTGGGGACTCTGGGGATGGTGCTAGGGTGCAAGTAACTAAGCATGGGGAGGGAAGAAATGAGTAGAAATTGCATTAGAAATACCCTCCAGAATGCACCAGAATGCACCAAATGTAAAAAAATTTCTGGGTGCCTACACGGCCCACCAAACCCCGGCCTATTATTTTAATTTTTTCTCTGACTTGAGCTCCCCCATCTATAGGACTCCTGGATCCACCCCTGCAATCCAATCTGGTTTGGATCCCTTACTTGGCCTAGAGGACCTCTTCACTGTGGAGATCTGTATTCTAGGAATCTATACTAATATCTGGGCTAAAGAATGTAAATACCATACGGTTATATTAAATGCATGCTGAAAATAGAAAATAGAGCTAAAAATCTACAGTATGTTTCAACCTTAGGTCATCTTCAGGAAATATGTAAAAGAGAAAAAAAACAATTAGTGTGGAGGGTAGGTAAAATGAGGATATATATATATATATATATATATATATATATATATATATATATATACATATATGTATATAAAGAAAAAAGAGGAGGCTCAGGGAGAAGAAGCGATAGATGGCAAGATTAAGAGAGAATCTGTTAAACAAAAAGGTGATGATGGTAAAGAAAAGCATAATAGGAGTGAACGAGCTAGAGAAGTCCTCAGTTGGGGACTAATTAATAGGGCCTAGTAAGAAGGCTGAAATGTGATAAATGTGTGGGAAGGAGACATAGATGGAGACTTATGGTGAAAATGAAAAAGAAATTACATGTGTATAGATACAAACAGACTTTAGGGAAAATAAAGGGTGGCTGAAAGATGTTAGTGGAAAATAAGTCTATCATTTAAACCAGGGGGCTGCTCGGAGCCAAGGCGGATGATCAGCTTGGCTTCCATGTTTTTTCTATGGTCAGAATCCCAGAAGCCCTGCTGAAGGACACAAACAGAAAGGTCCTTGACACTATGGTCCCTGAAGATAAAGTGGGATACAATGGGTGTAGCAGTGTCACCATTCCTGACTGCTCTGTAATGTTCCCAGAAACAGTCAGCAAGGCACCTACCAGTCTCTCTGATGTAAATTGCTGTACACTTCCTGCAAAGAATACAATACACCACATTAGTGGAGGTGCATGAGAACTCCTTGGTGATGTGAAAAACACCTGTAGGCCCCTGAATTTCAGTCACACTGGAAATAAATTTGCAGGTGTAGCAGCGATTCCTGTTGCAAGGTTTGGTGCCTGGCAGGGAGGAACTGTTAGGAATAGACAGGTTGCTTTTAACCAGGAGATTCCACAGGTTAGGTGGCCAGCAGTAGGAGGCAACAGGTGGTTCTGTAAAGGAAGCACCAATGTTAGGGTCAGTTTGCAAAATGGGAAAGTTGCTGGTGATGATCCTGTGAAGAGAAGGTGTGCTCTGATGGAAAGGAAGCACTAGTGGAATTCGTCATTGTTCTTTCATGACAGTATCCTTCCTGTGGGGATCAAGGTTACAGGGCATGTTACTGACCCAGGAGAGTGCTCTGTCCACTGTGCTCTTAGGGTATCCCCTGTTGATAAAAAAACTGTGCATTATTTGGGTCTGGTCAGCAAAATCATCCTCTTCACTGCATAACCTGCGAAGTCTAAGAAACCGGGAATAAGGCAGGCCATTCTTGACATGCTTAGGATGGAAGGAGCTGTGGAGGAGGAGACTGTGAGAGTCAGTTTTTTTTTTAATTAAATATATTTTATTGACTTTTCAAATCCCACAAAAGGACATCATTAAACAAAGAGGTCATACATTGCTGGTTACATATCTCAAAAACAGAACTTCCAACAGCGTAAACGTACAGCAAATGTCGAGTGAGAGTAAACAATGATGCCTGTATCCCCCCAACTCTCGGTACCCCAATCCTACCCAGCTCATCACCTTCCACAGACACCCCTCCCTCCTTCCCCCACCACAATTAACAGCCTGAGTAATTATGAATAAATGTTTCAAGTAAACTGTAACACAAAGGATGTTTAAATTAGGAAGGGGCACATAAACTAGATGTTACAGTGTTGGACTGGATTAACAGCAAGTTAAAAAAAGGATCCCAGACTTGTTTATATTTTTCCATTCTATGAGTAGTCCCAGCAATAATATGTTCTGCCTGAATAGCAAACATTATTTCTTTATACCATTCAGTGTAAGAAGGTGTAAGAGCATCTACCCAGTGTCTGAGTAGTACTTTTTGGTACATACAGAAATGAGTGCCATGTAGACCCTTTGAGTACGGCCCTGAGGGTCTTATAATCCCCTAGAATACAGATCTCAGGGTAAACTTATCCAAGAGAGCTACAAATGGGTCCAACTGGGTTTTAATACAATTCCATAATGGTGAAACCTTCTCTCATTTCTATAACATATGCAACAGATCTCCTGGGACTTGCAAACATTTGGCACAGAGATTAGATGACAAGAACCTCATCCAATATAGTTTAATCGGGTATAGTACAAGTTATGGATAATTTGGAATTGCATGTATCTATACCTGTCCCATTTGATATATCTACATAGGTGCTTCCAAATTCTTGGCCAACATCTAGGGGATACAGAAGTTGAAAGAGAATGATCCCACCAGTAACTTCTTTGTCCTTATAATCCAGCAACCATGGTTTGCAAGAATTTATAGGCATATGAGATTAGATGGGTGGATGGAAGGGAATTGAGATATGGAGTCAGAGCAGTAAAAAGGCGTAGTCCACAGCCCAGTGCTAAAATGTTGCAATAACATGTGAGTAATCTGCAGGTACTTAAATACATTGGTAGAAGACCAATGGTACAGTGTACAGGCCTCCTGAGATCACATCAATTTGTGTTTAATAACTAACTCATCCACTTTTGACATCCTTATTAGGCCAAAAGAATTTTGCCTAATTGGTTTACCTGAAATTAGCAAATTGGGATTATTAAAAGAGGTTGTGTTATATCTCTGTACCCTGTAATCTTAAGAAGGACTTTGAGTTGATGTTGTGTGAACAGGAGAGAGCCTAACGGGATTCTTTCAGTTTGTTTGGAAGATTTTTCCTGTGTAAAAAGGGAGGCTTTTGGGTTCATATCGTGTATCAGACACAAGGACTTCTCGATTTCCAACCACAAGGGGGGAATAAAGAGAGTCAGAAGGATAATTTGAATGGGAAATCCAGTGCTTCAATCTAGTGAGAAGTACTGCAAGATGAAAAAATTAAAAATTGGAAGCTTGAAGGCCACCATCAAGTTTTGCACAAGTAAGTCGACAGTAGTTTCTTGTTGACTTCTTCCCAGCCCACAAGATGGAGTTGATAATTTTATGAACTTGGGTAAATCAGGAATGGGGTAAATCCCAGTTGTGCAGTTGTAGGTGACATAGTATATGGGGTAATATATTCATTTTTACTATACTCATACAACCCCACAGAGAGAGGGGTAGCAAAGACCAATGTTTGATATCATCTTATATAGTGCTGAGAGTGGTATCAAGGTTAAGCTTTTTCATTATCTTGGGGGAGGAGTGAAATAAAATACTTAAATATTTAAGTCCATCTAAACACCACTGAAGGCCCAGATTAATTATCTCTGTTTTTTGGAAGCATTGATTAAGAGGGAAAAACTTAATTGGAGATGGTACTGAACTGGGAAATTATTGTAAGTGCTCCTGGGAGAGATTGAGAAGGGCATGAAATATGTAATAGAACATCATCTGCATAAGCAGAATGTTTATATTCTGAATTCCCTTTTTTGATGCCCAAAACTAGGGGTGAGGAATTGAGTTTTCTGATAAGAGGTTCTAGGTAAAGATTGAATAAGTATGGTGAAAGTGGGCAGCCTTGTCGAGTGCCCTGTCTTAACATAAAGGGTGTGGAAAGCACTCCATTACATTGAACACGTGCTGAAGGAGAGGAGAAGTATTTTAATCCAAGTTAAAAATTCTGAGGATACCATATTTGGGAAGTAGGAAAAACAAATATTCTCAGGACACTCTATCAAAGGCTTTGTCTGCATCCAAGGAAACTAGGGCGGCTGAGATAAGAGAACCATTGGATGCGGAAAAAAGATGGGCCAATTTCCTGAGGCGGTCAGGTGAATGACGGCCCTTAACAAAACCTGCCTGTTCTGCACTAATTAAGGAGACCAGGACCTGGCCCAGTCCTGATGCCAGTATTATGGCCAAGATTTTAAGATCCACATTAATAAGTGAAATAGGTCAATAGTTGTATGTGTAAAGAGGATCCTTACCAGATTTAGGCAAGACCACAATAGTAGCCTGGGTTAAAGACCAGTCAGAGATACTGTTTCATGAAAAAATGAAAAGTGTCAAGGAGGATAGGTGCCACTGTACCTTTCAGGGCCTTATAAAATTGGAGGAGAATCCATCTGGACCTGAGGATTTATCCAGTGTAAGAGAATCAATAGCCTCCATTATTTCTTCTAATTCAATAGGAGCTTTTAGTGAAGAAGATTGCACCTCAGACAGTGTTGGGAGATTGATATTTGTAATAAAGGAGTTAAACCTTTGCTGAGTAAAAGAGGAGTTAGGTGGGATATACAAGCATTCATAAAATGTTTAAAAGCTTCTACAAACCTCTTTAGGCGAAGTAAGGACAGAACCGGTAGGTGATTGAAGGAGGTAATGATTCCATCAGACATCTGGGACCTAAGTCTGAGAGCTAGGAGCTTACCTGCTCTCTCACCTTGGTCAAATTATTTTTTCCTAGATCTAAGCATGAGGAATTCAGCCTTTCTGGCCAATAACTAGCTGTATTGGGCTAGAAGGGAATCAGCTTTTACCCAATTTGCATCGGGGGATGAGACTGAAAGATTTGCCTCAGCTAATGTGATCTGATCAAGAAGAGAAGAGAGGGCCTGTTCCCTCTGTTTTTTACAGTTTTGCTACCAGGTGTATTAGTTCTCCCCTCAAAGCACATTTTAATGAACACAATAAGATATCTTTTTTAGGCATAGTAGGGGAGTTATCTAACATAAGATTAGAAATAAAGGATTGCAGATGTGATATATGGTCTTCAGACTTTAGAATTTGATTATTAATCCTCAAGTCAGTGGGTTTGTAATAAACTGATGTCTTCAGACCGGTGTTCTGTTCTGACAGTTGAATATCCAGAAAAGGTAGTGTACAGGAGGATACTTCAAGAGTGTGTTGAAGGGAAGGATGGGCCAAGGTAAACTTGTCAAGGAAGACTTGGAGGGTCTCCCTGGAGCAGGGGGAGACCCCCACACAGTATCTATGTAGTGTTTGTACAGTTCAGGCACAGTCCCTGTGAATGAGAGAAAAAAAGTTCCTCCACCCAACCCACAAACAGATTAGCAAAGCTGGGGCCCATCTTGGTACCCATGGCAACCCACTGACCTGCTGAAAAACTGTTAAATACCATATAGCTTTTATTTCATGGTGGTCAAGAAACTGGTGCTTAAACATTGATTGGACCAACTACCTATAATCTATAATGAATGGCTAAATGACCTTGCAGCCCACTTCAGGGTTGAACACTTGATTGCTAGCTCCCAAAATAACCCTGCAGTATTTGATAAAAAATGGGCCAAACTGTATGCCTTATATCTGCACTGATAGCTGTTAACTTGTCAGACTCCCCAGGTTCATCTTAAGATGCATCTATGAATTTAACATTATAATTAAGCTTTGTATAGTACTTAATGGCACACTCCTGGGGGGTTTTGGGGAGGAGAGTTTTTTTTTTTCTCTTTTCCTTGTCTTTTATTGGATTGTTATACCTTTGTATTATACCTGTTATGGTTACTACTATGCTAACATTATAAAACCAATAAAGAAGTTGAATTAAAAAAAAGAATCCTTAGTTAGGTGGTGTGTGAGGGGCATAGCTGCCCACAAGGGGAAGGGGGTGCAGCCCTCCATTTAAAATGCTATTGATGAAATTGCAGAATGGCACCCTAATGACATGATGCACTACCGCTGGTGTGTTCCAAGAGTGGAACCATGTCAGTCATGTTCCTCCTTTCCCTTTTTTCTTCCAGTAAATACATATTTAACTCCCTCAGCCTGTTTTCATAGGATTTACAGTGCAGGCCTCACACCATTTTGTTTGCCATCCTCTGCACTACCTCCACCCTGTTTAAGTCCTTTTGAAAAGGGGGTCTACAAAACTGGATGCAGTACTTGAGGTGAGGCCTCACCAATGATCTGTACAATTGGACTATTACCTCCCTCCATCTGTTGATGATTTTCCTACCTATGTAGCCCAGCATCTTCTCAGCCTTTGCTGATGCCTTGTCACATTGTTTTGTCATCTTCAGGTCATCTGAGATGATGACCCCAGATCTCAATCCTGCTAAAAGCTTGCAATTTCCTCTCACCCTTGGTGATAGTCTACCCCCGAGTCTTTTGACCCATATGCATTATCTTGCACTTCTTAGTGTTGAAACCCAACTGCCAATCATTAGACTTGTCCTACAATCTTTTTAGGTCCCTTCTCATTCTTTCTACCCCATCTGGTATCTATTCTGTTGCAGAGTTTTGTGTCATCCACGGAGAGGCATACCTTCCCTTTCAGTCCTTCAGTGATGTTGATGATAAAAACACGGAAGAGAATTAGGCCCAACACTGATCCCTGGGGAACTCTACTGGTCACTCTTCCCACTGCAGAACATGTACTGTTGACCACCACCCTCTGACTTCTATTTTCTAACCAACTCCCATCCCATCCCACTATCTTTCAACCAACCTCCAGACTCTCCAGTTTGTTAATCAACCTTCTGTGTGGAACCATATGAAATTCCTTGTTGAAATCCAGATATGCTGCAGTCACAGTGACTCCACGATCCACCTCATTGGTAACCCAGTAAAAGAACTCTATAAGGTTCATTTGGCATAACTTCCCCTCAGTAAAGCTATGCTGTCTTCGGTCTTGCTGATCATTGTTTACCAGGTGCTCCATTATCCTTTCTTTCAGAAATTATTCCATTAATTTGTATACTACAGAGGTCAGGCAGACCATCTTGTAGTTAACCTCCTTTTCCTTGTTTCCACCCTTGTGCAGCAGGACCACATCAGCCAACCTCCAATCCTGCAGTACCTCCTGTTTCCAACAGCTGGCTGAAGATAGCTGCCAGTGGTGTGTGCCAACACTTCCCTCAGTTCCCTTAGTAACCAAGAGTGCAGTCCATCTGGCCATATCGCTTTATTGATTTTTGTTACTGTCAGTTCTCTGAGTATCCTTTCCTCTGTGAAAGGACTTGTGTCCACCTCCCTTCCCTTTGTATCTCTCTCTCCTTTAATGTTGGCCCCTTACCTGCTCCCTCCTCGGTGAATACTGTATAAAAGTAATTGTTCAGTACATCTGCATTGAAGTGATCTTCCTCCACTCTCTCCGTCTCCCCAGTTTTCAGCCTAGCTATACCCCCCTGTGGTTTTTCTTTTGTTACTTACACACCTATAAAGGTGTTGTTCCCTTTTTTTACCGAGTTAGCAATGCTTTCCTCTGTCTGTGCCTTTTCCATCCTAACTGCCTTCCCTGCCTCCCTTTGTTTGTCCTGGCATCTCTCCAGCCCTCTTCCTGAGTCTGTTTGCATTTCCTAAAAGCCAACAGGTAGAAGGTCTTTAGAATGATCAAGTGAAGCTAGCATTGTTTGCAAAAGTTGAAAAATGACCACTTGTACTTGCCTTTATGGTTTTAGAGTTGTGGAATAATAAGATGCTAAGTGCCATAAGCAGGGCCCCTGGTGTTCTGTGGCAGAATTTTCTGATTTCTGATGCAGGGCTCCTTGACTTCTGAGGTAGCATTTTCTGATTTCTGCTGCATGATTTATTCATTTCTCTGGCAGAATGCAGTACTGTCATTGGCTAAATATGATGTGATGTCATCGATGACATCATAAGCTGAGCATAGAGGAGGGGCTTCAGGATAAACGAGGTGGGAAAGAAAGCCTGACACTATGGAAAAACAGTATATTTATATGAAAATTCACCAAAAACAATGAATTCTGTGGCACTATATATATTCTGCGGCATGATGCAAATTCTGTGGCAAATTCCGCAACCGCAGAACCGCAGAATTCCAGGGGCCTTGGCCATAATCTACATTCAGTTCCTCTAATGATGTGTGCGTATGTGCGTGTGTGTGTGTGTGTGTGCTGACAACCCAGTGCAGCTGTACTGAGAAATGGAAAGAAAGGCCTGGCTAACAACTTGTTCTAAAATAAGCCATATGTATAGAAATATTTATTTATTTAAAGTTGGTAATGAGGAGAGGCACACTGAATCATGGCTTATTTCCAGATGTAACCCAGAAAACGCAGACAGGAACCAACCTTTAAGAAAGTATACGCACAAGTTGCAGACTCAAATAGGTTAGGGTCTTGGGGCTCCTTAGGACCCCAGAAAAGTTTAACATTTTTGATGCATTCTGGTGCATTTTGAAGTCAGTTGTAGTCAGTGTCCTGCTACCATAGCCTTTTTACATACCAGTTTCTCTGTACTGGCCATAGTGGCTGATGACAGACTGCACATTTTGATTTTTGCATCTGATGGTGAAGCAGGGCTGGCAGGTATGTACTTAGTTACTATGCACTCATCACAGTCTTCCTCTCCACTAATGTTCACAAATCACTCAGTTTTGTTGTCTAATCAATTTTAAAGGAACATTCATATAATGTTCTTTTCTCTGTAACTGTTACAGCAATATGTATATATATATATATATATATATATATATATATATATATATATATATATATATATATATATATATATATATATATATATATTATGGTAGAGGAGCTATTTACATGTTAAACCTAAAATTTTGCACCTTAATAAGTTTGCAACTGTTCAACAGATTTGCCTGAAATTTGGAATACATGATCAAGAATCATACATCTTGAGATCTGCCAACTTTTTTACTGTTTGGATATACGACCGCAGAGTTATTAAGCATGATCTGCGTGCATGTTTATGCTTTTTTGAATTCTTTGCACATCCCCACAGGTCACACAGTTTGTGTGACTGGTCCGAAAACTTCAGGGAACATGCAGCCAGGGTCCCCGATGTACCTTTTGAAGATTTTGTGAAAAAATATTAAACGGTTCAAAAGTTATTCAAAAAACAATTTCCCATTATAAGTCAAAGCGAAAAGTTAACAAAAAGTTTGACAGTGTCGCAAATGCACTTTTTAGTGTCGCAAATGGCCCTAGTAGTGTCGCAAATCCACCATTTTGTTTTCAGATGGTGATCAGAAAAATGCTTGGCATTTAAATTTGGGACCCTCTAGCAACGCAATTCTTTTTGTGTTTACCTAGTTGGACCCTGAGGATGCTAGGCATGTCTTTATTTTGAGCTTAAACACCCTAGAAATATGTTTTTCCAATTTTTGGAAAAAGTAGTGTCGCAAAGTAGTGTCGCACTCATGAAAGTGTCGCAAATTTTTGTGAAAGCTTTCGCAAATCACGACACTACTTTGCGACACTATGCCCAAAATAACAGGAATTCTTTGCCCCCCTGCTGCAAATGAACGGTTTGGTCTTTTGGGCTGAAATTTGGAGGGAATGCAGACAACATCTCACAGATGTGCCTTTTGGTGGTTTGGGGATGAAATATTTCATGGGTGCATAGTTATGGTACTCCGAATTTAACACTTTTTCCCATAGACTAACATTGCGGCGTCCACCGCATGACAGGAATTCTTTACCACCCTGCTGCAAAATGATGGTTTGGTCTTTTAAACTGAAATTTGGAGAGAAAAAAGCCAACATCCCACAGAAGTGCCTTTTGGTGGTTTGGTGAAAAAATATTACAGGGCCAGAAAGTTATGGCACTCTGAATGTCTTTTTTTCCCCGTAGAATAACAATATGGTGTTCACCGTGCCTTTCAGAGCCCGTATCTCAGAAACAGTGCTAGATACAGACTTTTGTCAGAAAAGTGCTTAGCCCCCTAAAGTGGGCTAAGTACAAAACTAGCCAGGAAAGTCACAAATCATATGAATTTTAATTTTTTATATGACATATGGTTCCTGAGATATAAACAATTTAGTATTCCAACTCCTCATTTTCTGCTCGAGACCCATGATTATGCATACATTCTTTGTACTCACTGTCTTTCTCTATGCAGCTTTTGGGAAAACCAGCCTGTGTGCTTACATTACTGTTACTCTTATTGCTTCCTCTTGTGGTTCTGTACCCATTTCACTTACCGTTCCGTCTAAGCCACCATGTGTGTTACCCTTTATGTCTTCATTTACACTTGCGTTTGCCTTATTTTTACCATTTGTGTCTACAGTACTGTTTCTCTTTCTGTTTTGCTTTGCATCACCATGCACATTACCATTTGCTTTTGTGGGCACTGTGTTACTATGTGACAAGACATCATGTGGCGGGGGGTTCAGGGCCCAAAGGGCCCTGCGCTCCTGCCGCCACATTACATTCACTATTTCTCATATCATTCTCAAAAAGAAGGGAAATTATAGGCAAAAAACTCTGCTTAATGCATCAGTTAGGGTCATTTCACAGTGACAAAAGTGAGGAAATTTGATGTTAGGGTTGAAACCCCCCTTGCACCCCTCCAGACCACCCCCCAACCGGCATCGGGGTGCGTGTTGTGGTCGTTGGTCCTAACTCTCACCCCATTCTCCTATTCTTCAGCTTATTTCCACATGTGATCGGGTGAGAGTTAGGGCCGATGACCCCAATGTGCACCCCGATGCAAGTTGGGGGGTAGGTGGGAGGGGTGCAAGGGGGGGTTTCAACCCTAACATCAAATTTCCTCGCTTTTGTCACTGTGGAACAACCCTAATTGATGCATTAAATGAGTTTTTTGCTCTAAAATATATATATATGTATACACACACATATATATATAAATATATATATATATATATATATATATATATATATATATATATATGCATCATTTACTACAATTACAAATAGTTAGATTAATAAATATTGTAACAGACCCCACCTGGATTTGAAAGCCAATAAGCTGAGGGAGGGATTGCTGGGATGTTGGGCCCAACATCCAGATAACTGATCCTTTAAATGCAGGCCAATTGGCACCGGCAACTGGTAATTTTAGAAAGAGAGCTGGAACAAAGGGGAGCCTCTGTTCCACTATGTATCTAGCACTGGGTGATCAGCAGAAAAGAGACAGACATGGAAGAGTCAGATAAAAACAACAGTTTACTAAGATTCAGAAAGCAATAACAATATATGGGTAGTGGGAACATGTACCCTAAAGAAAATAAATAAAAGAACAAACCGTAACTCTCAGTAAAGGTGAAATAGTTTAAAAATGGTCCTAGAGAGTGTCAGATGTGACATTCAGTAGGTTAGCCCATCTTGATCACTGGGAGGCAGTGCTTTCTTGATCCCAAAGCCAGGGATGTCTGTGATGGGACAGCTGCTATGGCACTGGCCCTCTTCTGACCAACCCAGATGGTCCAATCTTGACCCCTAGGAACTAAGTTGTCTGCAGTGGAACAAGCAGCTATGGCATTGGCACTTTTTTGCACAATCCAGAAGGTCCAAAATTGACCCCGAGGAACTGAGCTGTTGCGGTGGGTCAAGCAGCTACTAACATTGGCCCTCTTCTGACCACCCCAGATGGTCCAGTCTTGAACCCGATATTCTGGGTCTGGTTCTCCAGCAGTAGACAATTGTGCAGGACCACTGGCTCCATAGTACCAATCCCCCGACACTGGATCTGTGTTCCTCTGGTATGTACCCACTAGACCCTTTATACTGGTCTGCTGGTTCTGTGGTGTCAACCATCTGGTACTGGAGCTCTGTGCATGCAAAACTCTGGCACTTCAGCTCTGGATCTCTGGCACTGATTCTGTGATACTCAGGATCTGGAGTTCTGTCTCTGGGCCTCTGTCACGCTGGGTCTGGACCCCCTGGACCTCCGGTACTAGACCACTGACACTCTGGTTCTGGACCTCTGGCACTCCAGTACTAGATCTCTGATACTCTGGTTCTGAACCTCTGGCACTTCAGCACTGGACCTCTGACACTGGATCTCTGGCACTGGACCTCTGGACCTCTGGTTCTTGAATCTAATGGGGGGGGGATTTGTAGAGCCAAGGTTCTCAAACCTGAGCAGCATGGATTCGCTACAGAAATTTGGATTATCGATCAATCAGTCAATCAATCAATCACTCAATCAATCAATCTTTATTTATCCCAGTGAAACATTTTCATTTCATTTCATTTTTATTTTTTAGACTTGTAAGCAGGAGGAGCAAACTGCCCATTATCACCAGCGACAAGTTACAATAGACACTAGAACATACACATCAATACATACAAACATGAAAACATTACACATTATACAAAAATACAAAACTCATAAATTAAATTACAAATAATCAGTATGAACATGTGCAAATCTCATTATCCATCACCCAGTATTTTAGTCTAAACAGCATCGAGACAACTTACTTATAAGCTGGCCTGCATCAGGTACTGGTACAAATACAAGGCAAGAATAGGAAATATGATACAAGGTAATAAAGACAAGAGATACAGTGCTGCAATTAGGCTATGGACTAAACATGCTATACATTAGAACACAAGAGAATACATCTGTACAATATATAAATAATACACAATAAAAACATACAATTTCTACAGTGGATAAAATCATAAGGAAATGGTAGTTTAATTGATGGAAGGAGTACCATAAGTAATTAATTAGTGATCATATCTCCAAAAATGAATTTGGAAACAGTCCCCAGTATGTATGATGCAAGATATTTGAACTCAAGGAAAATTCATGTGCAGCAAAATCAGGAAAATAATACAGTTACAGTGGCAGTTTTATATTCGAGCACTGTCTCTTTAAACCCTACAGGCACTGTAGTCTTCAGTATATTTGAAAGCTGCACTCAATACTTCATACTCTGTATAAGTTCCCATCCATAAATCTCAATGGATGTTATTGGGATACTGTGGGTTAGGAGGAGCCCCACCCCAACAGGCTTCTTAGCTTGGGGCCAATTGTAGTTAATCAGTGTAAAGTACCTTTATGGAAAGAGTTCTCTCACATGACTTGGGTGTCTTCACTTTCATTTAATAAAACTCAGGGCTTCTCCTGACCTCAGCTCTGCCTCAGGAGCTCTTTAATTTAAATCAAGCCCTCTCCTTCCCCTGTGCTCCAACATGAGCATCATTAACATAAATTTAACTAGATCCACCTCTGGGCAGTCCTAGTCCTGGGGCCTTTCCCTAGCCCCTTACCACAGTCATCCCTAATGATGCCCTATGCGTGATTAAGCAATTTCATTTTAATTACATATCAGTTTAGGCTGTCAGCATCTAGCCACTGGTGCTCCTCCAGATTCACCCCTCCAGCCCTCAGCGAAGACAAAGGAGGGAGGAGGTGAGGAAATGTGTTGATGCAGGCAGTGCTGGCTGTCCTTCTTCATGGGGTCCTTAAGGTCTTCTCGGTGCCAATGCTAGGACAGCCTGATGCTCCCCTGCCTCTGAAGATGCAGCTCTGCCTTTCTATGCCACCAGACAAGGGACTGGCAGAAACTTTCACTTTTAAATAAAATAATAAAAGGGTCTGAAATGAGCCCACACCACATCCAGCCAACAGCTGGGAAAGGAACCTGATGGCACTTCTCAATCTGCCACACTCCCAACCACTGCTGCTTCACTTGTGAATTGGGAGGAGACAGCTGAGGTACACAGACAAGCTCCAGGTTGACTTCAACCACACAAGTAAACCCACCTATCCCAGACCAGCTCTCTGTATCATCTTTCCTTCCAGTCCACCTGCCACTCTCCCACCAGTTGCAGCTGACTGTCCCCAATGGTAGCTTGCTGAATCTCCCAAGTGAGTTATCTCACTGTCAGCCATGAGCCTAGATTCAAAATTGGCACTTGGTTTAACTCTCATGTTGGGGGAACCTCAGTCCTGTTCCCCATGCGCATACATGGCTCTCGTGGCACGAGAGCTCTGCTAAATATATAACTAAAAAAATGGAAAGGGGAAGGGGCTCAACTTTGGGGACAAACAGCGGAGAGAGGGAATTTATGTTACAATATAGCACTCTAAATTCTAATATCCACAGTAAAGTATTTATGAATTTATAATTCATCCTAATTTAGGATTCACTGCAAATTCATAAATACTTTACTCTGGAGATTTGTAGAGACACCAGTTTGTAAGATAATTGCCTTGGCCACAATGACAACTAAAAAAGAAATTATACAACAATGGTGGAAAGCAGTACCACAGTCCATGACAGAGTTTAACAAACAAAAAATGACTTTGCATGTTTTAAGACACTTTAATGTGAAAGACTCAGTCTCTCAGAACATACCAGCAACAAAACCTTATCTGTGTGTGTGGGGTAGGGGCAAGCACCAGCGGCTGACTTGAGAGGCTGTGATTGCAAGTATAGTACTCTACCATCATAACCTGCAAATTAAGATTTCCTAAGTGATTTTTTTTGTTTAGTAAACAAAAAAAAAACTTTATAGCACTTGGTGGAAACTTTAAGAGTATATAACTTTTAAGCAGCAAGCAGGATGGTGAGACAGAAAAATCAGTCTGCAATGGACTCTTTGTCAGAAGAGATTTGGAAGGAAATAAAAGTAGGTGGTTAAAGCTTGTTGGGCAGCAGTAGCACTGCAGTGGAGGCAGAGCTGTGGAAGGCTATGGCTATGGAGTGAAACTGTCTAAAGACATGGTCTTTGGTGCAGTACAGGATTAATTAAAAAGTCAAAGTTTCACGACCCATCATGACCCTGATGTGCCTTTTGGTACTGAGCCTTTATGCATCAGGAGCTGCATCATGATTGGTGCAATCCTGCACAACAAAGAAGAGGGACTGTGGGGAACCTCCGATGATACACCTACTATCCCATGCACCACTCCCTCTCAGTCCATTCTATCTCAACACACATTTCTTATAAAGAAAGGTCTGCACTTACTGGATTCATTTCATATAAGGCTTTTGTTAATTGTTTATTTTAGTTGTTTATTGTTCATTTTGAAGAATTTCCATTGAATTTTACTCTGCGTATTCTTTAAGGCAAAACAAACAGTAGAATGAAAAAATGGCTAGGATACAACCTATGCTCCCATGATAAACAAATATAGTTTCTACAGACAATAGATAAAACATGGGTTATTAAATTATCTACTGCAGTGGGGATAAAAAAATCACATAAAAAACAGTATTCTTTTAAGAAGAGATCTCTAAGGTAAAATGATTCTTACAATCCTTTACAAGCTACTTTGATAATAAAGGCCCTTATCTGTGATATCATCCCAACAATGCTGCCACACAAGCAGTGTACAACAGTATTTTATCACAATCAGCTTGTGAGAACATCACAGTTCAGCATGCAAGGATCATTCTGCTAATCTGCTTACTGTGACCTGACCTGACCTGTCAGAGCCTCGGCAACCTCTTGTCTCTTCTGGGGGCCTTTTCATCTCCCCCATTCATCCTAAGGGTTGTGTAATCAATACAGTGCTCTGGGACCCTTGATATATGTTTAGAACATGGGACAGATATATTTAATAACAACACAAACTTCTACAATTGTTAGGAGGAAACTCCAGTCAGGCAGTAAATTATATAGAGAATAATGGATGGGGTGGTGTGTGTAATGAGATTGTACACATGTTCGAGATGTGAGGATGTGTGTAAAATTGAGTTTTTCACACGACCCCTTATTTTATTTTATATAATTGCTGACCAGCATTTTTTTTTCACTGCAATTATATAAAATAAAATTAAAAAAACATGAGATCAGGCTTGACAGGCAGCCATCGGCCAGTCGGGATTCAGCGCGGTCCGCGACCTGCGAATATTTTAAGTAAATATTATTGTTTAAAGGTTGAAGAGAAGACCTCGCCCATTTCTTGATTTTTTTTTGTGCTGTTGAGGGGTTTACTTACCTCCAAGTGGCAGTTGAGGCATCTGTCTGGTCTAGCGAGGGAAGTGGGAAGTGAGGAGAGAGGGAGAGAGAGAGAGAGAGAGATAGAGAGACAACGTGCGTGATTGGCACAGGTGTGGACATACGGAAACCTGGTGTGCGTTTACCATTATAACCACTGGTTATAATGGCAAATTATACCTGGGTTCCCCTATGGGAAAAAGTGCTGGCCAGTAATTGTAATGCAATTATAAACCTCAAGGAATGGGCAGAAGTACGGCAGCTAAGATTCAGTGCAACGAAGTGCAAAGTAATGCACATGGGAAACAAAAACCCAGGGGAAGAGTACACAATGAGGGGGTGGAAACAACAACAAAAATGGAAAGACACCAGTAGTAGTCATATCAGATGACCTAAAGGTTATCAAACAATGTGAGAAGGCAGTAGGGATGGCTGGTGGGATACTGAGATGTACAGGGAAAGGCATCACCAGTAGAAAACAAGAAGTTGTTATACATCTGTACAGACAGTTGGTGAGACCCTGTTTGGAGTACTGCATGCAGTTCTGGGGACCCCATCTCCACAAGGTCATAGACAGGATAGAGGCAGTCCAGAGGAGGGCAACTAAAATGGTGCAGGGTCTGTAACAGAAGCCACATGAAGAGATACTAAAGGAGCTTAATATTCCCTTGAGGAAAGGAGGGAGAAGGGGGACATGATAGAAACTTTAAGTACCTCAAGGAATCAACAAAGTCAAAGAGGTAGCATCATTCAGAAAATGAGATGTGCAAGAATAAGAGGACACAATTTAAAGATGGGGGGGCGGCTCAAGGTAAATGTGAGGAAGTGTTTTTTTCACAGAGAGGGTAATGGATGCATGTAATGGCCTTCCTGAGAATGTCATGTGGTCAGAATCAGTGGGGTAATTCAAGAATGCAAGGAACAGACATAAGGCAATACATGTGGGGGGGTAGGAAGAAATAGGCTGTTGGTTAACTAGGATCTGCAGCTTATCCAGTAGGTAGAAAACTGGTCAGACAAGGTGTGCAAAGCAGTACTTATCTGCCATCAAAGTCTATCTTTCTATCTTTCTCAACATTCTGATTCAGCCATAAGATTAAAAGATTAATTTGGCAGAAGACACCAGGAGAAAGGACTGCTGTGTGACTGAACTTCTCTGCTGGGACTGAAGTAGAAGAACTTTTGTATTTGGACCTTTAATTTAGGGTAAAAAAGTTAACATACAAAACAAAAAAAAAAGTGTGTGTTTGGGTTAACTGAACTGAATGGGTAACTGAAAAGTCATCTAGGTCTAAATCTCAGGTGACTGAAAGGACTTAACTGCTGTGAGGTTTAAATTACTTGTAGAAAGATCTGGTAAGTACGGGGAGTGGCTTAGCTAGAAGGAAGCTACATTTAAAGACTGCCTTAGAAAGATTCTGCTAATAGCTTGGCAGAAGACACCAGGAGAAAGGACTGCTGTGTGACTGAACTTCTCTACTGGGACTATATTGCCCTCCACCCAAAGCTAGTTCTATTTTTATAGGCACAGGATTTGACTGACAACAGGAACTTCCTGTTTAGGGGCAGGAAGTGAGTGATCACAGAACCACCAAGGACCCAGCATCCTAGAAGGGCAAGAGTAGCTCTCCGGCTCTCTCTAGCTGCTGGAGGTCTGCCTCTGAACAAGTAAGTGGTCTACTGAGAAATATAGGATATTCTTGTCTCAGAACAGGACAATCAGGAGCTTAAAGGGCACACAGGCAAAAAGTAAGGAGAGAGAGAAAAAACAGAGGAAAGAGTAAGGATTGCAAACAGTTAAGGGGCCAGAAATAAGACATGATTGGAGTGGTGCAGTGCAGTGGCTGTGGAGCAGCAGTCTTCCGGGAGATGTTTTGGAGGATGCGGTGTTGTCCCATCTGCAGGCACCTCTCTGGGCTGAGGGAGGAGGTTGCTCATCTCCAGGCTGAGTTGGCCAGGATTTGTGGGACCTCCTCTTCCATCCAGGGATCACCAGTGCCACTGCCGCAACGGCAGTGGTTGCCAAGAAAGAGGAGCAGTTGGACCACAGTGGGCTCAGGGAGGGTGAGGGTGGTGGAACAGAGGCACATCCCTCCAGTTGTACCTCTCCACAATTCCTACGCCATTCTGGCAAAGTGTGGTTCCTCTATGGAGGCACCTACAGTGGAGACCAAGGAGGATGCTGGAAACCCCCACAAAGGAGACCCACTGGAGGGTGGAAGGGGACCCTGCAGGGGAAGGAAACAACTCCTGGTGGGGGACTCCATTGTTAGGAAGGTAGAACTGGGCAAGGAAGGAGAGAGGGAGGTAAGGTGCCTGCCTGGCGCCATGGCTTGGAGGGACAGGGAGCGAATCTTCAGGATTGCCGGAGCAGCTGCACAGGGGAGGGAGCTGGATGTCATTGTCCACTTAGGGACAAATGACCTGGCTAAGAAAGGGATTAGAGAAGTGCAGAAAGAGTTTGTGGAATTGGGGAGGGCCTTAGTCAGTAGCACGCACGGTAACCTTCTGGAGGTGCTACCCATCTATGGCATAGGAGAGGCTAGGGTGTTCTGTACCATGGGATTCAATCAGTGGTTGAAAACTGGTGTGGAGCTCAGGGATTTGGCTTCATTGGGGACTGGGGGTCCACCTGGAGTGATGCAAGCCTATACTGGCATGATGGGCTGCATCTGTCCAGAAGGGGAACCAGGATCCTAGATGATAGGTTTAAATGCTTCATTGGCAAGCTTTTAAACTAGCCAAGGGGGGAGGCACTGGAAAGGAGCAGGAAAATCCTAGCCCCCAAACAATCACCGTAGTAAGTGTGGCAAACACCAACATGGAGGTATCGATAGGGAGAAGGGCAGGGGTAAATGGAGAAAGTGACAAAGGCAAGAAGGACAGGGATGGGGCAAAAGGGGGTAAGGCCATCAGGAAATGGAGGGTAATGAGTACCAATGCCCGTAGTCTGGGCAACAAGCTCCCTGAACTGGTGGCCTTAATGGAAGAGGGATGCCTGGATATCGTAGCAGTCACAGAAACATGGTACACAGAGAACCATGACTGGGATGTTAACATACCAGGGTACATAACCTACAGGAGAGACATGCAGGGGAGAAGAGGGGGAGGAGTAGCTCTCTATGTAAAGGAAGGGATAAAAGCAACTGAACAAAAGAGTAAACAGGGAGGAGAGGAGGCACTGTGGGTCACCTTAGAGACTGGAAAGGGCACCACAATCTGCACAGGGTTTGTGTACAGACCCCCATGTCAGGGGAAGGAATGGACAAGGATATGATGGAAGGCATTCTTAGAATGGCAGAGAAAGGGGAGATACTGTTGATGGGAGACCTGAATATGCCAGATGTTAACTGGAGCACATTTGCTGCAGCCACATCCAAGAGCAGGGCCATTCTTGATGCCCTACAGGTGGCAGGCATTAGACAGCTAGTTTCAGAACCCACTCGTGAGGGAGCAATCTTAGACCTCGTGCTCTCAAACGGGGGGCAGTGAGAGAATCTCAGATCTAGAAGTGGGTTGCCATCTGGGGACAAGTGACCATCAAACAGTGTGGTTCACGTTAAACTCAGCTACAGAGTCAAGCCATACAAAAGTGAGGGTACTGGACTTTAGGAGGGCTGACTTTGGCAAGATGGGAGAGTGCCTCAGAAAAGCACTAGCAAACAGGCTAGAAGGAGGTGTGGAGCAACAATGGGGAATTATCAAAACTGCCATCACAGAGGCAACAAGCATTTGTGTGAAGCAAATAAACAAATCAAAATGAAAGAAAAAGCCACTATGGTTCTCAAGAGAGGTGGCTGTGAAAGTCAGGAAGAAAAAGATAGCATTCTGGAAGTATAAGGAAACACAGAAGGAGCAGGACAGAGAATTGTATCAGTTAAAGCAAAAGGAAGCTGGAAAGGCAGTCAGAACAGCAAAGGCCCGAACTGAGGAAAAGATAGCCAACTCAGTTAAGAAGGGGGATAAAACCTTTTTTAGGTACATTAGGGAGCGAAGGAAAACTTAGGGAATGATAGTGAGACTTAATAAAGGGAAGGGGGTGGGCAGAGGGTGACAGTGAAAAGGCAGAGATACTAAAACAATATTTTTGCTCAGCATTTGCAAATGAAGAGGGGGAGGTACCTAAAACAAAAAATAGAAACACTCTGGATACAGAAGTTGATACTAGCCCATTTACAGAAGAAAGGGTTTGGAAAGAACTCTTAAAACTGAAGGTGGGCAAAGCAATGGTGCCTGATGGGATTCATCCCAGAATTCTAAAAGAACTAAGGGTAGAACTAGTGGCACCACTGAATACCCTCTTTAACAAATCATGGGAGGATGGGGTGGTACCTGAGGACTGGAGGAGGGCAGATGTGATTCCTCTTCACAAAAGTGGGAGCAGAGCAAAAGCAGGAAACTACATACCTGTTACTTTAACCTCAGTGATAGGAAAAATGATAGAATCACTTCTGAAGGAAAGAGTTGTTGAGTGCCAAGAGGTGAGAGGGGCACAGGACCCAAGGCAGCATGGATTCACAGCAGGAAGGTCATGCCAGACGAATCTAATAGATTTCTTTCACTGGGTGACCAAAGAAGTAGATCAGGGAGGTTATGTGGACAAGGCCTAACTAGACTTTAGCAAGGCATTTGACTCAGTCCCACATAAAAGATTAATACACAAGTTAGCCAGTCTGGCAGTGGGTCCCAAGATGATAGCCTGGGTAAAGAATTGGCTGGAGAACTGGACACAGAGGGAAATAGTAAATGGAGTACACTCTGAAGAAAGGGGGGTTACTAGTGGGGTGCCGCAGGGTTCAGTATTAGGACCTGTCCTCTTCAGTGTCTTTATAAGCGACATTGCAGACGGACTGGAAGGAAAAGTATGTCTCTTTGCAGATGACACAAAGATCTGCAACAGAGTTGATGCACAAGGTGGGGATGGAAAAGATGAGAAGGGACTTGGCAAGGTAAGAGGAATGGTCAAATGTATGGCAGCTTCGATTCAATGCTAAGAAGTGCAAGGTAATGCACCTGGGAAACAAAAACCCAGGGGAAGAGTACACAATGGGGGGTGAGATACTAACAACAACAAAAAATGAAAGGGACCTGGCATAGTCATATCAGATTACTTAAAGGTGGACAAGCAATGTGAGAGGTCAGTAAGGAGGGCTGGGGGAATATTGGGATGCATAGGGAGAGGCATCACCAGTAGAAAACAGGAAGTTGTTATCCCTCTGTATAGACAGCTGGTGAGACCCCATCTGGAGTACTGTGTGCATTTCTGGAGATCCAGTCTCCGCAAGGACATAGACAAGATGGAAGCTGTCCAGAGGAGGGCAACTAAAATGGTGCATGGTCTGCACCGGTAGACATAAGCAGAGAGACTAAAGGAGTTTAATATGTTTAGCCTCAAGGAAAGGAGGGGGGGGGACATGATAGAAACTTTCAAGTACCTCAAGGGAATCAACAAAGTCCAAGAGGGTAGCACCTTCCAAAAAAAAAAAAGGCATGCAAGAACAAGGGGCACAATTTGAAGATGGGGAGGCGGCTCAGAGGTAATGTAAGGAAGTATTTTTTCACAGAGAGGGTTGTGGATGTATGGAACGGCCTTCTGGAGGAGGTTGTGGAGTCAAAAACAGTGGTGGAATTCAAGCATGCATGGGACAGTCATAAGGCAATTCTAGGAGGTGGGGTAGAAAGAAGTAGGCTGCTGGTTAACTAGGATCTGCAGCTTATCCATTAGATAGTGAAATGGGCAGACTGGGTGAGCCAAGCGGTCCTTATCTGTCATCAAATTCTATTTTCTATGTTTCTTTTTCCCATGCCCACAACCAGTTAGCAGACAACGCCTCTAGTGTCACTCTGTCTTTCTCCTTCATGTGAGGCTCCTGCTCACACTGCACAGTACTGGTAAACTCACAATCACTCACATACAGGAAGAATTAAGATTGTTAATAATGAGTGTGAGTGTAGTGGTAAAAGTGAAGGAACTGGTTGGCAGAGCAAGGCAACATGTGGACAGTAAGTGTCCAATCTGCAGCTTGTGGCTTTTTTTCTGCATGTCTCTGGGAGCTGGGCTGGAGTATAACTGAGAGACCCCTCCCACAGCCCAGAATGATTCCTGTTTTTGTTTTTTATTGTAAGTACTCAAAGTAAATAGACACAGTAACATTTTTTCTTTACACACGTGCATCACTGTCAGGGAAGGGGAGAAAGAGGAGCATAGTGCGTGCAATATAAACAAGAATTGCAAATGTTAATGAGTATCATGCAATCAGAAAAACAGAATTGCAAAATAATGGTTCAAAGCACGTACAAACTAGTAGTTAGCAACAGAGTTAAGGTACAGATCATTTTTTAAAACAAAAATCCAGGAGGCATTTGGTAACAAATGCACAAGTGTGAGGTACAGATAGTATATCCTATATGCAGCATTAACATACTAAATAATCTAATGAGCTGTATCCCTACATTCTTCTTCTCATTTTAATAATTACAAAGAGTCCTGTTGTTCAGTCTGTCCAATTGGACAATACAGAGACTCACTAAGAGACATTTCAGACTGTCCTGTAATTTTGAATGCAAATGTAGATAAGAAGGCACACGTTTGGACAACATTGTTTTTGCTTACACAGAACCATTGTATACCTATTTTTCTGGACAACGCCTCCTTGGTGGTTGACCCAGTGCAATGCTCAGATACGGGGACTTATAAACAGACAATTAAAAACATACACAAGGGCAAACAAAGAGTCACTCATTGTTAACATTTGAAAAGATGCCACAAATGATTTTTAACAAACATAGAAACACAGATTTTGACGGCAGATAAGGACCGCTTGGCCCATCTAATCTGCCCATTTCCCTGCCTACAGGATAGGCCGCAGATCCTAGTTAACCAACAGCCTATTTCTTCCTACCCCCCCACAAGAATCGCCTTATGTCTGTCCTATGCATTCTTGAATTCTCCCACAATTTTAGACCCCACAACCTCCTCAGGAAGGCTGTTCCATGCATCCACTACCCTCTCTGTGAAATAATGCTTCCTCACATTGCCCCTGAACCGCCCTCCTTCTATCTTTAAATTGAGTCCCCTTGTTCTTGCAAGTCTCTTTTTCTGAAAGATACTACCCTCTTGGACTTTGTTGATTCCACTGAAGTACTTAAACGTTTCTATCATGCACACCTCTCCCTTCTTTCCTCAAGGGTATACATATTAAGCTCCTTTAGTCTCTCCTCATACGGCTTCTCTTGCAGACCCTGCACCATTTTAGTTGCCCTCCTCTGGACTACCTCTATCATGTCTATGTCCTTGTGGAGATGGGGTCTCCAGAACTAGACACAGTACTCCAGATGGGGTCTCACCAACTGTCCATACAGAGGGATAACAACTTCTTGTTTTCTGCTGCTGATGCATCTCCCTATACATCCCAGTCTACCCCCAGCCCTCCCTACTGCCTTCTCACATTGCTTGCTAACCTTAAGGTCATCTGATATGATTACCCCCCGATCCCTTTCCCTTTTTGTTGTTGTTACTACCTCCCCTCCCATTGTGTATTCTTCCCCTGGGTTCTTGTTTCCCAGGTGCATTATTTTGCACTTCTTTGCATTGAATCCTAGCTGCCATACTTCTGACTGAAAATAACAAAGTAAAATGTTTGTACTAACTGGTGGACTAGGGCCCTTCTGACCTCAATCCGGTGGGGTGCTACTGTATGTTACTGACATTTTCTGTTTCTGTAAGGGAGATGGAACTTCTTAATCTATGCTGAACAGATGTTACATAGTTTGAGAAATTACATTTTTGTTCTGATTCTCTGGAAAACAGAAACTGGAAAACCCTTTACTTTGAGGGCTTCATAGCAAAGTTTTTGGGCCTAAGCATCTTTTTTGTCTAGGCCCAACTGATGTGTGATATCTGCAGATGATAAACCAGAGGTCTGCAATGAGGATAACCCCCAAAACCTTCTGCATAGAAACTGCCTATATACAGTAACTCAGTCCTCTGAAATGCTTATTGCAAGCATTCCATCTGCCCCACTGGAATGTGACAATAGAGAAGGTGCCTGGATTTCACTAACCACTAGACTGACAGAAGGAGTAAAAGTATCCATGAATAGAATATATCTACTGTAGTTAGAATCTTTTAATTTTGAGTTCAAACTGGAACACTGCAGAACATTGCATACTAGTGTACATAACTTCTTTTTTTTATCTTAACTGCTTTTCGAGCATCGAGGATAACTTTTAAATATATTGTAATAGTCATACATAATATAAATTATATATTTCATCAGTTATCCGTATTTATCTTCCATCATGCTGTATTACTGAGGACATTTGCATGAAAATATTATCTTTTTCTCACAGACATCATTTAAGTTACAGGTTGTCTACCTTGATGGTTTCCCCCATTACTGTAATTAACTCCTTTAAATACCTGGGGAATCACACTTGACCCTATCCTAGATTTCTTATCCCAAATCAGTGAGATTTGTAAGTCTGTCAACTTTAATATTGGGGAGGCCTACCGTGTTTGACACTCATTCACCCTTGCTGCCAGGATCTCTGTTGCCCAGGGTGTTGTTCTCCCATACTAAGCTACTCCTTCCCAGTCTTCGCACAGGCAAGACAAGTATTCTCCATAAGTGGAACACTACCTATCACAATATTTGTAGGTTTGCCTTGTCTACCCCTCAACTCACCCATCATTGCTTGATTTACTCTGCCCTGCAATGACTATCGTCCTCAACTATGAGATCCTATACCCTTGGGTGCTTAATTGACTATTATTCGGTTCTCCTGCCCTGTATCCTTAGGAGCTATGCTCACCCCTACTGTATACTCCTGTCCGCCAAGGTCTGCTACCTCTGCCCTTTTCTCTGTCCCTCTCTTCTCGAGCAAGATGGGTGATTAAGCGTGCACCTACTTTGCCCCTAGTATCTGGGATTCTCTACATCATCAGATCAGATGTTTCAAGTCCCACCCAGTTTTTAACACAGCCCTCTTTTCTAACTTCTATGCAGTTGGTTGTTACATTTGTACTTGATACTTTATTATGTTGTCACTTAGCATTCTGCCTGTCTCTCCTTTTAACAATATTTTTATGCTTTAATTTCTAATGTCTCAGCCCTGTATTATTGCTTATCTTTTCATTGCTCACTGTCATTCTACTGGTCTGTATTATTGCTATCCCTGTGAGGCTATCTCTGCACTACATTGTACATTTTTCCAATAGTAATTTTATTTTCAGGATTATTGTTACAGTACCTTCCTGGGTGGTGTCTGAAAACAGGCAGGTTTATGCCAAGTGCATTTACCCAGAAATGAAAAGCTAATAAGTAAGTAAATAAAAGTTATATGTTTAAAAACTGCTGAACCTAGAAACATAGAAGTTAACAGCAATTTAGGGTTGCATGCCCTTTTTGTTGCATTGCTTACACTGTAGACACCTCCAAGTCTATGGCACTTTCTCTGCCACACCCTTGACTATCCCTTCTAACTTCCTTGTGCTTATCCAAAGCTTTTTTGAATCTCACCACTGTTTTCATCCCCCTTCTGCTGGAAGACTGATCTGAGCATCAACCACCCTTTCTGAAAAGTATTTCTCTTATCTCTCTAAACATATCCTCCAGCTTCTTATTGTGGGTCCTTGTTCTGGATCTCCCTTTCCTCTAAAACATACCTCACATTTGAACCTGTGCATGATCAAGTGCAGGAAACAATTGCTGGAAAAATATTTTCTTTTGAAGTTGAGACTGACTTTTCCTTTTTTTAACAGTAATTTCTGACCTCCTTCCAGTACCTGACACCCAACCCTCTCAAGATCTTCATTGATGCATCAAATGCCTACATCTGCCTAAGTGGTATCATTAGCCATACACAAAGCAATGGTTTATTGTCCAGGTGCAGTCAGCATAGGAGGAATTACTCCAAAGTGGTTCATGAGAAGGTAGGGCGACTGTGGGGTGTTGACTTGTCTGTACAGGGGTCCACAGTTGTGAGGTACTGGGGCCATTGTCTAGTAGCCCTCCACTTATCCCTTCCCCTAAAATATTTACACAACACAGGTCTTGGAGGAAATGGCCACAACTATGCATTTATTGAAATAAATCACCACTTATCAGAAGCAGCATGCGCCGTCGGGAGAATATGCAGCCTTCATGCAGGCCTCCCACACCTCAGCCCCAATTCTTAGGCCACCTTAGTGTGGGCCAGATGACTAATATTCATCCTGAGTCAGAATCTCTCTAACCAGAGTGGGTCAGGTCATAGGGACACGCATGCCTTGCACCCCCATCCAGCATGGCTGTGCCTGAGGAATAATCCTGATGAGGTTGTTTATTTGTTTGTTTATTTTATACTGAATTACCAGTGAGCATAAATGCCCATTTTCACTGGTGGCTAGTCACAAAAAATCTACAAAAACATAATACTATACATACATTATTACAAAAAATGTATATCGATATACAAATCAATAAAAACATTGACATTTAGCTTCCAATGACATTCATTTTAAGTACACTTTTAAAAGATGAAATGTTAACAGGTATAGTAACATTTTGAGTCAAATCATTATAAAATTTTACAGCATAAAATTGCAAGGAGTTCTGTGCCATTGTTGTTTGAAAAAACGGAATCTGAAATTTATAACCAGCCTGTGACCTAGTCGAAATTGTGTTAATCAATCTGGGAAAGAGCTCAGAATTTATCCCAGGTAAATATCCCAAATGCAATTTATGTAAAAAAACTAAAGCACACAATCTAAATCTGTCAAAAAATGATGAACACCCAAAATAACTATATAAATGACAATGATGTGTCCTTTTGTTCTTATAATCAATCCATAATCAATTATTGAGAATAAAAGACTATGTGCTAGCATTGCCCTAGTTTCATAAGTTAAATGTATATTTAATTGATACAACATTCCCAATCTTTGGTGTATTTTACTAATCACTTTCATAATGTGTAACTCAAAAGATAAATGTGAGTCTATAATCAATCCCAAATATTTTATATCAGTTACCTTCACAGTCTTATTACATAATTGTCACAGTGTCAGATCAAATGTTACATTGGTCCTAGGATTTTAAAACCATACATTTTGTTTTACTGGAGTTTAGAACAAATTTTTGCCTAATAAACCATTCATGCATTAAACTAAAATCCTTTTTGTAAACATTATTTTACCTTTATACAGTAGGATTCTCCATTACATACTAAAACCATGTCATCCACATTTAAGATAGGTTCAGAGTTATTACATACATTATGCAATGAATTTATAAAAGTGAGAACAACATGGGTCACAAATGGACCCCTGGGAACTCCACAATCCAATTTACTCTCAACAGATAATGCATCATTTATCAAAGTTTTCTGCACTCTCCCAGGTAGGTAGTTTTCATTCGAAAAATCACCCCATCAGAAAAATTTACTTTAAATAAGCTCATTATAATTCTTTATGGTACACAAGATAGAATGCCTTGGTGAGGTCCATAAACCCTGAGGCCACTATTTTACCCTCATCAAGGGCTCTAAGGACTCTGGCTGTGAACCTCACCAAGGAAGTCTCAGTATTGTGTCCTGACCGAATCCATGTTGAGATGAAGACCATAACCTATATTTATCTAAATGCCCCATAATCTGGTCTGACACAACCTTTTCTAATAGTTTGGATAAAGGAGCCAACAATGTAATAGGTCAATAGTTATTAATATTCAACATACTACCAGTTTTAAATATTGGTCTTACAATACCATATTTCATTTAGAAGGAAACACATTATTACAAATGGAAAAATTAAAAGTTTGGTCAACTGTGGGGCCATTACTATTACAGCTTTTTAAAATCCTGTAGTCAATCCCATCAATCCCAGTACTTGGTCTAGGATCCATCTTTAAAATATAAGACAATGTCTCCTCAGTAGATACAACCGAAAATAAAATGTTGGGATTCCTATACTTTCTAATTTAGCCCTTTCCTCAGCCAGATCCTCATTCATTTCAATATTTAAAACCTGTCCTGGAGGTTTACACCTATCAAGCTTGACAAAATGTGAATTAAACCCATTAGCAACCTTTAATTGGCTTGTTCACTAATTGCCCATTTAGCTCCACTGAAATATTATCTGGTTTCTTTCCTTACCCAATAAGCTATTTAAAGTTTTCCAAACAGCCTTAGAGTTACCATTCTCAGAGATTAATTTCTCTTATAATAGTCACATTTTGCTTTTCTTACTTCTGGCTTATACAAATTACGCAATCTCTTATATTTTGCTGTAGCTCTAATGTTTTATTTTCCTATATCTATTCCAGATCTTACTTTTCTTTCATGAGCTTAACCAATTCTGCACTTAACCATAGTTTATCATCTGTTCTTATTCTAACAACTTTCATTGGTATTAATTTCTCACAAATGTTAATAAAATGGTAATAAAATTTCTCAAAAGCCATATCTATATCCTCAATACCATCCAAAAATTACTATGCAATTGAATGTACCTCATCTGAAAATGACTGCAACTGGAAATCATTTACACAACAATACTGAATAACCTTAGGGGTCACTTTACAGCCCTTCACTGACCACCCACAGTAAACCGCACAGTGGTCACTAAGAAAGTCTTCTTTAACTCCCAAGATAACTACATGGCCAGGAATGTTAGTAATGATCCAGTCAATCAATGACTCATAACCAGTTCGATAATTATATCGAGTAGTATCAGTTATTAACTGACACATCCCCAGATCAGATACCACATTTCTAACATCAATTGCTTGTGATGAAGACCAATCTAAATTAAAATCTCCTACAATCAACAGTTCCCTTGATGATGGAAAGGATAAATTATGAAAAAAGCAACAATACCCATTTTAACGTTCAATGGTGGTGCTTACATTAATTAAAGTCAAGAGTTTTCTACCTCCTAGGACCAAATCAATTGCAGGTGACTCATAATATACTATCTTACATCATCCTGATTCTCACTTACTGATAAACGACTTTTAGCATAGAATAAGCACCCCTTCCCCTCTTTCCCTTACTGTCTTTCCTGAAAACTGAATAACCCTCCAAATATACTTCATCATTGGACAACTTTTTCTGTTAGCCAAGTCTCAGTCAAAGCCAACACATAAAATGAATTATCCTCTAACAAGCCTTACAATTGATCCTTTTTAGACATATGACTTTATATATTTGAATGGCCTGTCCTGAACATAATATTTAAACCCATCTTTATTGGCTCCATAGAACCTGTTACTGGTCCAGGATTTGGATGAACTGTACCTGACAACATTAATAAAATCATTAATAGCCACTTATTCCTTATGTAATTTTTAACAATACTTCCCAACAAAATGAACATGCCTCGAATCACAATTGGTAATAAAGCTATTTTTCACCATCATATGACATGAATATAAATGTCCCAATTTGTTTAACATTATGATAGTAAGCTCATAACCTGTACCAAATATTTTGTTGGTGATGTGTGTTGGTAAAAGATTAAGAGCAGAATAATATTGACCATGTATGGTACCTGCATAATCAAATCTGACCCCATACTTTAAACAGATGTCTATGGAATAAACTTGGCCTGGGTCAGAAGTAATTACCCACTGTATGACAAACACAGATAAAAATAATAACAATTTCTCCATGATTTACCCAAGGCGTTGCATTAGGTTGGACCACAACCCCTCTCTTCTGGATCCAGGTCTTGCAGTCCCCAGCCTCATGTCGACTGGAAGTGACAAGCCCTTTGAGCGAATTCAACTTGTCTCCTCCTTCTTACCCCTTCTCCCATGGTCTGCATTCCTCCCAAGCCACCACACTTGGCTGAGACAGTTGTGTGATGAATAATCATCAAGCTGAACAGATTCTCTACCTTGACATCTATCTTTGCTTTTAAATAACTGTTTCTTTAATTATCAATTATGTAGTCATTCACTAAGTTTTACAACCCCTTGAAGGAGGCACAAAAAACAGAACAACCCTGTTTATTAGGAAAACTAGGAAAACACATTCTTTGACCCTTAATGCGGTCACCTATAATGGGTCAAAGGGGGGGCCCTGCCTCCTTGGCCCCTTACCCTGCTTTTATGAAGGTGGGCAGATGTTAGTTAGACAAATAGAGGGGAAAGAAGGGAGAGCTGCTGGCCCTCAACTCATTTTATCTTGTTTCTCTTCTCCTCACTAAATGCCTCCGCCTCCAGGCAGCCTCATGGGACCTCCCCTCATGGTGTTTCCATGACATCTATACACCATCTGGGGAGGCCCCCTACATTTCTTCAAGGTCCAGGGAGGGAGGGCTCCAGATAATGGCCAGTTGCTGCAATGCCCTGCAGCTTCTCTTATTGTCTGGTAACCATCCACTTATCACTTCCCCTGAAATAAATACACTGCACAGGTCTTGGAGGAAATAGCAGCAGCCATGCATTTATTGAAATAAATCACCCCTTATTAGGAGCAGCATGAGCTGCTGGGGGGGATACACAGCATTCATGCAGGCCTTCTACACTCTTGGCCACATTTCCTGTGCCACTTTAGTGTGGGCCTGATGACTAATGTACCTTCTGAGTTGGGACCTCTCTGACCAGAGTGGGTCAGGTCACAGGGCTCAGTACCCTTGCGACCACCCCCATCTGGCACCGCTGTGCCTGAGGAATAATCCTGATGAGGTTGGACAATGACCCCTCACATCTGAATCTGGGTCTTGCAATCCCCAGCCTCATGCTGACCAGAAGTGAGGAACCCTTTGGGTGAATTCAACTCATCTCCTCCTCCTCCTTCTTCCCTCTGTACCTTTGGTCTGCAATCCTACAGAACTGCCACAGGACAAATGCAGTCTGACCCCCCCCAAGCCACAGCTCCAATTAACTTCCAAGACCATTACAAACTAACTCCTAACTATCTGTCTACTCCACTCTCAACCATTCTCATCTTCCTTCAGTGTTATGGGAAGATTTTCATCTGCTCCCCAGCCTTAAGATTCCCAACTCACAGCATGGAGCTTGCAGCAACAATACCCCAACCTTGTTGGCATAATCACTTCACTGGTATGACCCATTGAGACCTTTCAAAAGAGGAACCAAAGTACCTGAGTGCTGCCATGCACAAGACTCTCCATCAAGAAGTTGACCATTCTGGCACTACCTCAGGGTCCTGCTCTTGGTCCAGCTGGTGCAGCTGCTACTGCTCAGTGGGTACCCATCCCATAATCTCTGCTCCTGGTACCTTCTACGGCATCTGTAAGAAACAACAGAAAGTTAATGCAAGTGCAGCTCTCTGCAGTGCCCAACTTCCTGCCTCTCGAGTTGTACCCTGACCACTTGCTTGAGTGCTACCTGCCTGTCAGGGTGCCACAAAGCCAACTGCAACATATCCTCCATTCCACTCCAGTAGCCCTGGAGCTGGTAGAAGCCAACTCAGTACCTTCCATTGTGCCAGCCGGCACACCCTGCAAAACTCCATGATCCCCAGAGTAATACATGGGCACCGAGCTCCTGTGACCCTGGTGCACAGCTGTTGCCTTTGTGGCTGTCCAATCCTGAGATGTCTAGAGGGCCAATGAAATCTGCCCAATAACCCTAGGAACCCCATTTTCCCTAGGCACTGCAGCTAGTGGGAAGGGATGGAAAGGAACCCCCCTTTTATAGTGGACCGAGTAGGGGCATGAACATGGCCATTCAAGCCAGCGTAAACTAGTGATCTGCTGCATGCTGGTTATGTTCTGGCTTGCCTCTGTCTCTGCCATTTCTGTTCATTGCTATAACTGAGAATTGTAAACTGCCTTGGTTAGCTTCCAGAACCCCACTTTCCAGATCCTACTAGGATCCTGGTAACATCATTCCCCCTTATGTACCTACCTGCTGTCCTGCAATGAACCTTGTGCTATGCCTGAGGAGGGCAGCCCCCCTTGGCCTCTTCTCTGCAGGCACCCATGCATGAAACACCAAGAAAAAAATACCAGCACATACTTAAAAAGGTCACTTAACTAAGTGTTAGCTCCTGGACTCGGCTGAAGGAATGCAGGCTCAGCGTGATCCTTTAATCTTGTGTTTTTATTTGTAGAAAAAAAGCACATTAAAGCAGCAGATTCACAAATAACAGCCACATTCCACCTTCCACATGTGCATAGAATGCCCATGAGAGTCCATTAGGTATCTATGAAAGTCCATGAAAAGTCCATAATTCACTAGTTTTAAAACCAAACAAGACTGTGTAGCAGGCCGGCAAGTTGCTTCTGCAGCAAAGCAGAGGGACACACCAATGTCACCTGACATGATTTGCAATTAGCTTTCTCAAAGGCTGATGTGTAAAAGCTCAAACTTTAAATGTGTTTCTTAAAGAAACAGTACACATCAAAATTATTACAAAAACAAAGGGCAAAAGTGCTCAATTAAACTCTACAAATATGTAGCCAAAAGAGTCACAATAGTAGAAAAGATAGAAACTGTGCCTAATATTCCTTAATATGGCACCAGTATTTTATCATTGCACACAATTCCCTATAGATGTATTCCAAGGCAACTTTTTTCATCATATGGGTCTGACTTACCCTGGTAGATCAAAATCAGTTTTTTGTGTACAACTGAAAGATAGAAAATAAAGAAAGTTATCAATAAAGGAATAATAACACGAGTATATACATTATGTTACATTAATACAACACCAAAATATTTTTTTTTGAAATTCAAGTTTATTGATTTTAACATGGCAAACATAAACAAAATCATTACATATCTTATGCCAGGAATCCATACATGGTATAAAGAAAGGGAAGAGAGAAAAAAAAAACACCCTCCCTAAACCTCCCCCAACGCCCATAGAGTGTGCTCAAACAACTATGTACCTAGACCAGTTAAGCAGTTCATAGATACATCGCAGACTCAGTCCTGCCATTCAAAAATCTGAGAAGACAAATGGGAAAGGAGAGAGGAAAGAGAAACCACCGCGGGCACCAGGGAGGAAGCCAAGAGATCATTGGTGCAAATATGGTGCAAACAATTTACCCCATTTTGTGAAACAAATCCATGCGATTTCGTGAACTGGCTATCAGCCTTTCCATATTAAGATGGGCTGAAGGTCAGCCACCATTCAGAATAAGTCAGGGTCAGTGATCAGTCCAATGCTTAAGAACAGTCTCTTAACCACTATAGACACAAGGGTAATGTGATAACGGCGCTCGAAACAGTCTATGTCAGAGTAGTCGCCTAGAATGCAGATTTCAGGAGTGAAAAGATTGGTGAGGCCAAGTAGTGGATCAAGATTGTGTTGAATAGCAGACCACAAAGGGGCAACCTTATTGCAATACCAAAAAATGTGTAGAGAATCCCCGTCACTATGTGAGCACCTGGAACAGAGGGAGAGAGTTAGTTTTTTAAACCGGAAAAGTTTCTTAGGGGTATAATACATATTGTTCAAATTATAATATTGGGTAAGTCTAAGCCTGTCTTGGGTATGGTATTTGTGCAGATCTTTCCAAATATGGGCCCAGTTGAGGGTGGAATCTGGGAGCAAGGAAAGCCAAATGCGAGAACCTTCGATCGGTTTTGGAAATTTGTAATCCAGCAAGAAAGAGTATATTAGCGAAATGGAATGTGGTTTAGAAGTGAGGGTAAAAATGTGAGAGAGAAAGGGTTGAACCTTGGGTTCTCTAAACTGTGAGCCAAATTTTGCAGCAATAAAATGCCTTAATTGATATACCTGAAAAATCTTATTACTGGGAATTCCAAATTTAGCCAAAATGTCCAGTGATGAAAGGAGGGAACCTTGATCGTAATAGTGTTCTAAGCTAGTTTCTTTAATTTGTGGGAGCCACTCAGGGGTAATCATCGAGTTGCCCAGCTTGATATTAGGGTTAAGGGTGGTGGGCTGTGCTAGGTCCATTTTAGGAGAAATTTTAAGGAAGTATAAACATTGGGAAAGAGATTAAGGGATGTGAGAATTGTTTGGTCAGTTATCCAGTGTGAAAGCACCGAGGAGGAGTGTAGAAAATTGCATAGGGATCCAATTTAGACTCAAATGATCAATTTCTCAATCTGAGCCAAATCGGGAAAAGGTTTCAGGATGGGCTGAAAACCATCTGCCTAGCTTAGAGGTGGGCAGCCCAATAGTAAAATACTAGATTTGAAGTCTAAGACCCCTTTATTCTTGGGGAGATAGTTTAAGAAATGAATGGTGGACTGCCTTCCCTCGCCAGACAAACTTCGGGAAAATTACGGAAACTGTTGTGTCAAGAGCGGCAACCAAAGCCCTAGCAGGTTGAGAGGATAGAAGATAATGGGATAGAACATTCATCTTGATCATATTAATCCTACCCCAGAGGGAGATAGGAAGAGTGGTCCATCTTTGCAAATCTTGTTGGATATGGGCCTTAAGGTTATCTAAATTGAGTTTTCTGAGTAGAGAAGGGTCTGAGGTAAAATGAATACTGAGATATTTAATCGACTTCGACGACCATCTCATGCCAAATTTAATAAGTTCGTGTTTGCATGTGTGAGTGTTTAAAGGGAATATTTCAGATTTAGAAATATTCAGTTTGTATTGAGAGAGGTTACCGTATTGAATGATTAGTTGCAATGCATGTCCTAGGGAAGTGGCGGGGTGAGTAACATGTAGAAGCATGTCGTCAGCATAAGCTGAGAGGACTAACTCATGTTGGTGCACCCGGCAGCCTTGAATATCTGGGGAGGATTTGAGCTTGATGAGAAGAGGCTCTAGATACAAACTTGAACAAAAAGGTGAGAGAGGACAGCCTTGTCTGGTACCAGTATGAAGTTGAAACAGTGGAGAAAAGACACCATTACAATAAATCTTGGCTCAGGGGATTGGCAGAACCTGGATCCACTTGAGAAAGGGAATTGGGAAGCCCATCTTGCCATCGAGCTCAGAGAAAGGACCAATCAACTCTGTCAAATGCTTTCTGTGTCTAACAAAATCAGGGCCATTGGGAGATGGGATGATTAGCAGATGAGAAATACGAGAGAGGGTTCTGAGGTGGTCCGATGGGGACCGAGAATGTACAATCCAACCTGCTCTTGACTAAGGAGATGGGTCCAGATTTTCTTAATCCGTTCGCCAATACCTTAGAAAGAATTTTCATATTGCAGTTTAGGAGAGATATGGGTCGATAGCTCGCTGGGTCAGTGGGAGTTTTGTCCGGTTTAAGAATTAGAATGATGGTAGCTTCAAGAAGTGTGGGGTCTACGGTGGTAGAAGAGAAGAGGCAATAATATAATTTGAGAAGTAAAGGGGCAAGTTCTTTGGAAAAAACTTTATAGAAATTTGAGGGGAACCCATCCGGACCTGGAGCCTTATCTGGGGCCATAGAGGCAATGGCATTTTCTATTTCGGGAAGTGAGATGGGGGCGGTCAGTATTTCTTTTTGAGAGGGCAAAAGATGGGGAATATCAAGCTCTGCTAGGTAGGCAGATATGTCAGACAGAGAGGCGGGAGAGGGAGGTACACTATAAAGCTTCCTATAGTAATTCTCAAAAATCTGCGCAATTTCTCTGGGAGAGGTTTTGATGGAGCCAGCAGGGATTGTAGGGCCGGATTAATCTGGAACTTTCTAAAGTATGAAGTCTTAAGGCCAAAGCCTTCAGGCTTTCTTGCCATGCTCCATATATCTGGTTTGAGGCTTAAAAAGGCAACATTCAGCTTTTTCTTTGAGAAGATCAGTATATTCGTTTTTGACTGCCAAGAGGGTTTCAAGGAGGACAAAGGAGAGGAAGGGAATGAGAGCTTTCAAGCTTCTTGATTTTGTTCATTAGCAGGGAGGCACAGATTGTCTAGCTTTTTCCTCGCCGAGGCTAATTTAATTAATTCTCTTAGGTAGCATTTAGGGAGCACTAGATGATATCAAATCTTGAAGTGGATCCAAGATTGTCCTCAAGGAAGTTAGAAATGAGGGTCTTAATGTGGGTCACTAGTGGGGGGTCCTTATGAGTTGAGTATTGAGCTTCCAGATTGTGTCCCTTTGGAAATTCGGTCTGGGAAAAGTCTTGTCCAGACAATTGCATGATCAGAGAGTACAATCGGCTCGATGCCAGATTGGAGAAGGCCAGGAGAAGAGTTTTACTAATCAAGATATAGTCTATTCTAGACCAGGATCCGTGGGGTTGAGAAAAAAAGAGAGGACAAGGGAAGGGTTGAGAGACGAAGGTCACATAACCCTAATATGTGCAGGAAGTCTAGCAGGGACCTTTGAACCGGAGAAGGCGGGTGGCTTGATTGAGGGTCTTTGTCTAATAGGTGAGATGGTGAAACGTTCCAGTCACCTCAAGTATAAGTTGGGAGGAAGTAGGGTACTTATTTTGTCTGCTAGGGACATAAAGAAATCAGAGCTACCCCCTGTTGGACCATAGACTGAGCCTAGAATGACATTATCACCGTTAAGGGAGCCCTTGATCAATATAAATCTGCCTTCCGGATCAGTTATTGTTGTATTGACCAAGAACATAATGTATTTTTTAATGAGTATAGCAACGTCTCTGCTAGAGCTGGACCCACTTGCTACAAAAACCTGCGAAAAACCAGAACGGGACAACCATTTAGCCTCTGAGTTAATTAAGTGGGTTTCTTGCAATAGTAAAATATCAGTTTGGAATAACTCATAGTGGTTAAATACTTGAGTCCTCTTGATCTTCTCCCTGAGCCCACGCACATTCCATGATGCAATTTTGACAGTACTTACAGCCATTTCAAAAACAGGATAAAAACAAAACAGTTACTAGAACTCCCAACTCTAGTCCAGAAGAAAAGGCACACTCGAAACCCAAAACCCCAACTCATTATGGTCTGCCATGAAGAGAATGCTAAAAGTAGCAATGTGATGACCAAACAGAACATAACTGGTTTAGCAACATACATATAGAGAGACAGACAGGTCAACCTCCCAACCCCCTTAGATCCCTTGAAAAAACAAGCTAACTATATACATCCTGGTTCCAGGCCTGAGCATTTATAAGGGAAAGACAACTACAACAAAGCCTGAGAACCAGGTCCCTGTTGCAAACCCAGAGCCCTGTTTTATTAGAACACTTCAGAATAGAAGATCTCCAGGACACCAAAAGCCAAAACAGAAAAGTGATTCTCATCCAATCCGGATGAAATAAGGATAACTCAATATCTGGGACTGGGTTTCAAACCCCCCTCAACAAGCCTGCAATGCAACTTACGGCAATTACAAGGCACAAGAGCAATCCCCCATCAACAAAATTGTGATCTTAATATAGGAGTCGCGATACCGCAGACAAGCCCCACTTGTTTTCAAAAAAGAAAAAGGCCGAAGAAAGGGGTTTACCTACCTCCTGAACCAGGCTATATGGAAAGGCCGCAGACCGCAGAGTGGGTCGCGAGATGGAGGTACAACCTCACTGAACCAGATTGTTTCTCCGGGAGCTATTTTGGGAGGGACCAGATTGAACCCACACCGAAAACAGCAAGGCTGAAATCTGCAACCACCCCAGATTAGTTCCGGGTGGATAGCAGAACCAGAAGCATCGGCTTACCTCAGCTTCCTCGCCGTCCGCTTGGAGACCCCGCCCACCATAGCTACTTCAGAAACGGCCATCCAGGTAATAAAAACAAGTACTGAATGTGGGTAAAAGACAACAAGGGCACCAAACCTAGGATGAACAACTTAAGGCCTCGCCTTAAAGCTGGAACTGGGGTTTAAAGATTCAGCCATTTGTTTTAAAAAGGTTGGGAAGCTTAACAGAGAGGTCTTTATAGGCCAAGTCCGGGGAGTCATAGTTTTGGGAGTTGTCTTCAATGGTGACCTTGAGGGTAGCAGGATACATCATGCGAAAGGGAATGTCCGCAGCAATTAACTTCTGGACGACAGGGTGGAAAGCGGATCTCTTCATCCTGGTTTCTCTAGGGAGATCTTGGGTGATGCGAAGTTTGGCTGGTCCCCACATGATGGTTTGTAACTCACGGGATTTGGTAAAGACATGTTGCCTTTCTATGTAGCTAAGAAATTTCATAATGATTGGTCGTGGAGGAGAACCCGGTGGAGGTCTGGGCCTCAGAGATCTGTGCGCTCTCTCCAGGTGGTATTGGTGGTTGAGAGGTGAAGGGCCCACTAACTTAGCTAAGAATTTTTGAAGAAAGGCAATGGGGTCTGCTCCCTCCTCGAGTTCTGGCAGACCCAGGATAAGTAAATTATTTCTCCGGTTTCGACCTTCCAGGTCTTCTGTTTTTAGTAGTAGCTTCTTGACCTGTTGATTTAGCGTGGCCAACTCCGACTCTGATTTAGTGTTCCGCTGCTCTAGGGAGTGGATTCTGGCCTCCGAGTCAGACACCCTCGTGGTGAGAGAGGAGAGATCCCCTCGGATGGATTTGAGGTCTGCAGTGATGGTTTGCAGCACGTCTTTCAGTGGAGCCAGCTCCTGTAGGAATTTCTCCTCGTGAGAGGATTAGACGGAGGAGTTTTATCGCTCATTTCATCTTGAGGCTTGGCTGGGCTGGTTCTCCCGTTTCAGGCAGCTTTAGAGTGGCTGGCGCGTGTGCCTAATTGCGGCCTGTTTTTTCTCCACCTCCATCCCCTTATAAACTCAAGGGGTATGATTAGAAAACGCCCTGAGGCCAATAGGTGGAGTGTAGGCTTTCAGATGAGATGTAAATTGCTGGAGCTGTTTTCCGCGAAATCGCCGATTAAAGTAGATGAAGTTGATGGGAGTAGGGAGCTCCAAGCCCCTGCTGTTGCTCAGCAAGCTAGCATCACGTGACCTCCCACAACACCAAAATATAAAAACAATATTTTTTCTTCAGAAAAGGCTTAATTTCTATCCTGTCGTTTAATTCAGGGGTGCGCATGGCATTCATAGAAAAAATCCAATATTGCTCCCTTTTAAGGAGAAAATTATCATAATCACCACCTCTCTTGGTGACAAAACATTTTTCTATAGCTGTAAAATGAAGATCATTTCTACTTCGAACCCCTACTTCGATAATATGTAGGGCAAGGGCATTTGTAACAGCTCTTTTTAAAATAACCCAGGCATGTTCTCCAATTCTGATCTTAAATGGTCTTTTCATCTTTCCAATAAAAAATTGGCCACAAGTACACTCTGCCATGTAAATTACCCCATAAGTATTACAGGTAATATAACCTCTCACCTTAACATCTTTTCCTGTGGCATGATTTTTAAACCATTTAGTATTTTTCACTAAGGGACAATATTTATAGTTGCCACATTTATTACACCTCCCCCTTTCAGTTAGCCAGTTCTTTGTTTTTCAGGCAAAGGTTGGGCAGAGTGGACAACTACATCTTTTATGTTTTTACCCTCTGAAACACCATTTTGGGCCTGTTCTCAACTAGTCTTTTAAGATTCTGATCCTTCAATACTAGATGCCAATGATTTCTTATGTTGTTAGAAATATCTTTTGACTGTGAACTATATGTAGTTAAAAAAGTCATCTGTGGATCACATTTCTTTTCCTTGGTTATTTTGTCAAAAGTGATTCTCTAGGAATTTGATCTGCTTCTTGTTTTGCTTCTATAATAGTCCCAGTGTCATATCCTCTGTCTAGCAACCATTCTGACAACTCATGTGGTCTTTGGCTGTCACTCCACAGAGGGAAGAGTGACAAGTGGGGTACCACAGGGATCAGTGCTGGGACCGGTCCTATTCAACATCTTCATCAGTGACATTGCACAGGACCTAGAAGGCAGAATTTCACTGTTCGCTGATGACACAAAGCTCTGTAATAGAGTAGACACACCAGAGGGTGTAGACAGAATGAGAAGGACCTGCAGAAACTTGAAGAATGGTCAGGGTTTGGCAGTTGAAATTAATGCAAAGAAGTGCAAGATAATGCATATGGGGCACAAAAACCCTGGCACAATATATCAGTTTAGGGGTGAGGATATAGCATGCACCAAGCAGGAAAGGATCTTGGGGTTATCATCTCTGATGACCTCAAGGTAGGGAAACAGTGTGACAAGGCAGCAGGTAAAGCAAGCGGATGCTGGGATGTATAGGCAGGGGCATCACCAGTAGGAAAAGGAGGTCATAATTTCGCTATACAAGACACTAGTGAGGCCCCACCTGGAGTACAGTGTACAGTTCTGGGAGACCATACCTACGTAAGGACATAGATAGGATAGAGAAGGTTCAGAGGAGGGCAACAAAGATGGTGCATGGATTGCAACATAAGTCCTATGAAGACAGGTTGAAGGAACTGAACATGTACTCCCTGGAGGAGAGGAGGGAGAGAGGGGATATGATAGAGACATACAAGTATCTCAAAGGGAGGAACAGGGTGCAGGAGTACACTATTTTTAAGCGAAAAAGATGTTCCAGGACTAGAGGGCATGGGATGAAGTTGGAGGGAGGACGATTCAGAGGAAACATGAGGAAGAATTTCTTCACAGAACGGGTGGTGGACAAATGGAACACTCTGCCAGAGGAAGTGGTGGGGGCTGAAACAATCACGGGATTTAAGAATGCATGGGATAGACATAAAGGAATTCTGGAGGTCAGGGGTAAGGGGCAACAGACTTCTAGGAAAACATAAACTGAACTTACAAGCTCAAATGGGCAGACTGGGTGGTCCATAGGCCCTTATCTGCCGACACTGTCTATGTATCTATGTATCTATGTATCTTTTATCATATTCAGTCTGGCTACTACAGTTTCTTTTTGTATGTATAAACTGTCCTTTTGGTATAGCCCGTACCACATGTCTAGGATGTGCACTACTGGCTAATAGGAACGTATTCCGATCAGTCTCTTTCCTGAATAAATCTGTTTGTACCCTTCTATTTATTTGTTTGTATATTCTTAGATCAAGGACACAGTTCTCTTTCTGACAACAACTAACACTAAAGCATAAATTATCATTACCTTTTTCCAAATATTCTACAAATTCCATAAGTTCTTCCTCTCTTCCCTTCCACACCATGAAGACGTCGTCAATAAAATGTCTCCATAAATCAATTTTGTACAGATAAGGATTGTTCTCAGTTCTTATTATTTTCAATTCCCATTTTGCCATATATAAATTGACATAATTGGGAGCCATTCTAGCTCCCATTGCTGTCCCCATCTTTTGCAGGTAAAAATCATTCTTATAAAAAAATGTGTTAAATTCCAAAACAAATGTGGTAAGTTCTACTATCACATTAGTAGGAGGAGTGATATTTTCTCTCATCTCTAAATAGAATTTTAGGGCTTTTAAGCCTTCTTTGTGTGGAATATTGGAATATAAGGATTGTACTTCCAATGTAGTCAGAAAGCTATTATGTTCAATTGCTCAGCCCATGCCATGGAGCCCCTTATCACCTGCTCCAGAGCTGGGAACATGCTCGATAAAATTGCTAGATCAATCTGGTCACTTAACCCAGTCTGAGAGGATGCTGCTGACCTCCAGTGGTGCTCCCTCACCCCTTTGGCAGCTGCCCAGTTGCTGCTCCCAATGTTATATGAAAGGCCTTCCAAGAAAAGTAGGCCTCTACCCTTGCAAGATTTAAGCCCTTCTGCTTTCAGCTAAGGGACCAACCCGCTATGCATGGACTGCCAGTCAACATGGCCCAAGTGCTTGCACCACTGTTGCCCACCAATTTACTCCAAAAGTTGTATTCTAGGCCTGCTGGAGCCACCCCAGCACTCCTAGACTCATTTTTGAGGTTCCACAACCCCAAACAGTACCATTCTCCTCTTACTGCATTGGGGGAGGGGTTGACACCTGGTCCCTGTATACTTCCTCGTAAATAAACCCCTAGATGATGCTGCCAAATATGGGCCACCCTTGCTCCTCCTTTGGAGGCCCAGCATATCTGATAAACCCTTTGAACATAAGGTCATACATGCTGCTTCCACAACCCTAAAACTTGTAGTTGGTCCCTGAAGCACCCACCTAAGTGTATTTATGCATTTGTTTACTTTTACGAATGATTATTCATTTCTCTGTATCCTGCATACCATATGGAGTGCCTCTAACTAGCCATGAACAAGGAAGGTGGCCCAGCCCCCAACTTGAACATCATTGCTTCTTACCTGCAAAAGCGAGGCCCTAAGCCAAATAGCTCTCTTTGAACTCTGGGACCAGATCACTGCTAGCTGTAACCCACATTAACCAATGTAGGAACCCTGTAGAGGAAGCAGGGTACCACCTGATCTGATCTTTGCAGCTCACCCCTGATAACTGCATTGTCTGACTTCCACTGAATTCTGACTGTTGCAAACCATTCCTTAGTCCCCGTTGTGATTGTTTAAGGAAACCAGTTTGTTGCACTGCTCATGGGTACATATTGTCTTGCATAGATCAGGTTTTGCTCACCGATTTGTGCCTATGCCATGCTCATAATCCAGGTCACAGGGGTGAGGGGGTGACCCCTACTTGCCTCAAATACCCAGAGCTTGCCCAAGATGGGGCCGTGAGCCTGCTGGCCCTCCTTTCCCCTATAGTCTAAATAATTGTCCCCTTAGAGAAGCTGCTGGGAACTACTCAACTGGTTGCAGTAGCCAGCGTGACAGCTGCTTTACACCTGACAGTGTGGAGTCCCCTGTAAAATAAGCTGCATTGACACCTTGCACATTTTCCACCGACCAGACATCATTTTTTTTTTTTACTGATGTGGCTTAGTCAGAGTTGAAGTAGCAAGTAGAGTTTATTTTCTCAGAAGAAGCCAGAAGGGGAAGGAAGGAAACCTACTCAATTCAGTGCTTTAGAGTAACTGGTAATTGCTACTTTTCTTTTAAACTTAGATTGTGGGCTTTTAGTGACACTATACTTTCTTTGTTGTCTTTACTTACAATTGTTATTGGACTGTTGAAAATTTAAAACATAGTGGTGGTGTAATTCTGTGCTGTCTTTAATTGCTGCAAATTTTATCTTGGCTTGTCTGACTGCACTGTAGTTGGGTGAAGGGTGTTAGTTGTCTGGCCTCTGACCTCAGCTACGTGATAACTGGAGGTGGGGCTTAGTCAGAGTTGAAGTAGCAAGTAGAGTTTATTTTCTCAGAAGAAGCCAGAAGGGGAAGGAAGGAAACATATTCAATTCAGTGCTTTAGAGTAACTGGCAATTGCTACTTTTCTTTTAAACTTAGATTGTGGGCTTTTAGTGACACTATACTTTCTTTGTTGTCTTTACTTACAATTGTTTTTGGGCTGTTGAAAATTTAAAACATAGTGGTGGTGTAATTCTGTGCTGTCTTTAATTGCTGCAAATTTTCACCCCCCTTCCCCCAACTCTTAATTATATGCCCTGTTAAATCAGATTGACAGGAGCTAAACACAGGGTATAGTAAGGGTGTGAAGTAGGAGGGGCATAAGGGGAAAGAAGCCCACCCTCAGCACGACAAGTGTTTTGATTCATTTATTTATTGGTTTATTTTTCTTTAAAAAAAAAAATTATCTGAGGATCAGTGGCAGGATTTTTAGGACAGTAAATTAATAAAAAGGGAACTAGGAGAGCTTCAGTAGCAGACAAGTAGTGGAATTGCAGTATACTGTGGGGAGTGGTGCAATGCAGTGGCTGTGGGGCAGCCATATTCAGGCAGACCTTCTGGACACTGAGGTGCTGCCCTATCTGCATACATCTCTCTGGACTGCAGGAGGAGGTAGCCAGACTCAGAGCGGAAGTAAGCTGGGTCAGGAGTACCATCACCCCTTTCCAGGGACCACCAAGTCCAATGCAACTGCCTCAAAGGATGCCGAGAACGAGGAGCACTTGGATGACAGTGGGCTCAGGGAGGGTTAGAGCAGTCAGGCAGAGGCACATCCCAGATCCTATTCCACTCAAGAACTCATATGCCACACTGGCAAATGAGGACAACCAAATAGAGTACCCAGAGAAGTGGAAGGAAAGGATGTGGAGGTTAGCCAAGGAGGTGACCTCAGCGGGGAAAGCAGTGGACCCCAGAGGAGGAGGAAGCGAATCCTGGTGGGGGACTCCATCATAAGAGGGATCCAGCTAGGAACACAGGAGGGGGAGGACAGGGAGGTGAGGTGCCTACCAGTTGCCATGGCATGGAGGGATGGAAGGAAGATCCTGGGGATCACTGGGAAGGCAAGACAGGAGGGTGAGCTGGATGTCATTACCCACCTAGGTACTAATGACCTGGCAAATGGGGAGCCAAGGAAGTTCAGTAAGAGTTTAGGAAACTGGGGAGGGGTCTCAAGCAAGTAGCTACTTCTGTCACTTTCTCAGAAGTACTACCTGTGAGAGGCAAGGGAGAGCATAGGAGTGCATGCACCAGGAACTTTAACTCATGGTTGAAGAACTGGTGCTGTGAGGAAGGGTTTGGATTCATTGGTGACTGGGGACCCACCTGGAGGGATGGAGGTTTGTTCAAGCCTGACGGCCTGCATCCATCCTGGAGGGAATCAAGCACTCAATGATAAGTTTAAATACTACATTGACAAGTATTTAAACTAGCAAAGGGGTTGGCAGGCCAGCAAGGAGGGTACCTACTTGCTCAACCCCACAGCTAGCAGTGGAACCAGTGAACCAAAGGGTGGCTATCTCTGCAAAGCAGTGTGCAAAAGATGGAGATTAGTGCCCAAGAGGTGGATAAGCAGAAAAGGGCAAAATTCAGCAGAAGGGCAGACAGCAAAGGAGAACTAGGGATAAATGACAACCAAGGAAGGGGCTGAGTAGAACAGTGAAACAGTCTAGGAGGTCAAATCATGGAAATCCATGTGTGCAAATGCCAGGAGCCTTAGCAACAAGATGGAAGATCTGGAGGCTGTCATGGTGCAGTCAGACCTGGACATTGTGGCCATCACTGAAACCTGGTGTAATGATAACCACAACTGGGAAATGGCCATACCTGGCTACAACATATTCAGAAGAGACAGAGCAGGCAGAAAGGGAGGAGGAGTGGCACTGTATGTGAAAAATGACATAAGGGCCACAGAGATCCAGGAGGAACAAAATGGGGGAGAGATACTGTGGGTTAAGCTGGAAAGGAAAATGGGGCCAGCCATCCGCACAGGTGTGGTCTATAGACCACCAGCCCAGGAGGAAGAAACAGATAGGGAGCTGATGCTAGCCATCCAAAGGATGGCAGACAAGGGTGAGGTAGTACTGGTTGGAGACTTCAATATTCCAGACGTGGACTGGAGCATCCCAGCAGCAGCATCGACTAGGAGCAGATTTATCCTGGAATCCCTTCAGGGTGCCTTCCTCAAGCAACTGGTCATGGAACCAACTCGGCAGAAGGCAATATTGGACCCTGTGCTCACAAACAGGGACAGTGTGATAGGGGTAACAGTGGGGGAGCACCTGGGAAACAGTGACCACCAGTCATTGTGGTTCGAAATCACAGAAAGAGCAGAACCAAACCACACAAAAACACGTATCCTGGATTTTGGGGGCAGACTTTGGGAAAATGGGGAGATACTTGAAAGAGGCATTAAGGGGAATGGGACAGGAATCAGGGGTTGAGGAACAGTGGGCAGTATTTAAAATGGGGATTACAAGAACAACAGAATTTATCGTTAAGCAGGTTAGCAAGAGGAAAAGGAAGAGAGGCCATTATGGTTTTCAAACAGGTAGCAAAAGAATGAAAGCCAAAGAGTTGCATTCAGACAATACAAAAGACACAGGCAGAAGGGGATAGGGAGAAGTACCAGGAGAAGCAAAGGGAGCCAGGGAGGTCAGTAAGGGAAGCCAAAGCTCAGACAGAAGAGCACATTGCAAAATCAGTGGGTAGAAGGGACAAAACCTTTTACAGGTACATAAGTGAAAAAAGAAAGACAAAGGAAGGGATAGTGAGACTGAAGGGGGAGGATGGGGGCCGCATGGAGGATGACAACAGTAAAGCTGACATATTGAACAGGTATTTCTGCTCAGTCTTTACTGAGGAAGAGGAGGGTAATGGGACTGAAGGGAGTACAAGGGGTGAGAATGGTGCAGAAATGGACACAAGTCCCTTTACACGAGAAAGGGTCCTGAAGGAACAGGAAGTAATAAGAGTTGATAAAGCAATGGGGCCAGATGGGGTGCACCCCAGGGTCCTTAAAGAACTAAGAGAGGTGGTGGCTGAACCTCTGGCTATCCTGTTTAGCCGATCACTGGAAACAGGGGAGGTACCCAAAGACTGGAGGACAGCAGATGTAGTCCCCTTATACAAAAGTGGGAACAAAGAGGAAGCAGGGACCTACAGACCAGTCAGCCTCACCTCGGTAGTGGGGAAGATCATGGAAGCACTACTGAAGGAGAGATTGGTGGAACATCTGGTTGTCAATGGACTACAGGACCCAAGGCAGCATGGTTTCACCAGGGGGAGGTCATGTCAGACCAACCTCATTGAATTTTTTGACTGGGTGACTAGGGAGGTGGATCAGGGTAGAGCAGTGGACATGGCCTATCTGGACTTCAGCAAGGCCTTTGACACTGTGCCACATAGAAGACTATTACACAAACTGGGGAATATGGGTGTGGGCAGAACAGTAGTGTGGTGGGTAGGTAACTGGCTGGGTGGCAGGACACAGAGGGTGGTGGTAAATGGCTGTCACTCCACAGAGGGAAGAGTGACAAGTGGGGTACCACAGAGATCAGTGCTGGGACCGGTCCTATTCAACATCTTCATCAGTGACATTGCACAGGACCAAGAAGGCAGAATTTCACTGTTCGCTGATGACACAAAGCTCTGTAACAAGTAGACACACCAGAGGGTGTAGACAGAATGAGCGACCAAGAAACTTGAAGAATGGTCAGGGGTTTGGCAGTTGAAATTCAATGCAAAGAAGTGCAAGATAATGCATATAGGAGCACAAAACCCTGGCACAATATATCAGTTAGGGGTGAGGATATAGCATGCACCAAGCAGGAAAGAGATCTTAGGGTTATCATCTCTGATGACCTCAAGGTAGGGAAACAGTGTGACAAGGCAGCAGGTAAAGCAAGCCGGATGCTGGGATGTGTAGGCAGGGGCATCACCAGCAGAAAAAGGGAGGTCATGATTCCGCTATACAAGACACTAGTGATGCCCCACCTGGAGTACAGTGTACAGTTCTGGAGACCATACCTACATAAGGACATAGACAGGGTAGAGAAGGTTCAGAGGAGGGCAACAAAGATGGAGCATGGATTGCATCACAAGTCCTATGAAGACAGGTTGAAGGAACTGAACATGTACTCCCTGGAGGAGAGGAGGGAGGGAGGGATATGATAGAGACATACAAGTATCTTACAGGGAGGAACAGGGTGCAGGAAAACACTATTTTAAGTGAAAAGATGTTCCAGGACTAGAGGGCATGGGAAGAAGTTGGAGGAGGACGATTCAGAGGAAACATGAGAAAGAATTTCTTCACAGAACGGGTGGTGGACAAGTGGAACACCCTGCCAGAGGAAGTGGTGGGGCTGGAAACAATCACGGGATTTAAGAATGCATGGGATAGTCATAAAGGAATTCTGGAGGTCAGGGGTAAGGGGCCACAGACTTCTAGGAAAACAAACTGAACTTACAAGCTCAAATGGGCAGACTGGGTGGGCCATAGGCCCTTATCTGCTGACACTGTCTATGTATCTATGTATGTGTCCTGCTGAACGCAGAACATAACATATTTCCTGACAGTATGGGAGTAACATATCACAACTTTCTGTGGCCCTCACCATAGTAAATATACCATAATTATGAGGGTAGCCACGGTGGTGACCATTATATCTACTCCTCCTTGTTTCCATTCTCATTGTGCAGGGAAAAACACTCTATTGCCTAGCCAAGGGCACACCTGACACCCACCCTGCTCACTTCGAAATAAAATCCCATCTTTGCTTTCTTCTGTATGGTGCTCCTAAAGTTAAACATGTCCGTTACAGGTCTGAACCACTGACCCTCATCCTCTGACCTAGTGAGGAAGCTTGATATGCTATGCCCTTGCGGTATGTTGTGGTGTCCTTATCCCAGGCACTCCATTGCAAGAGTCTGTCATGCCCCCTGGTGTGCAGTTCCTTAACCATCCCCTGTCTGTGTCCACTGCCACATGTGCTATGATGTGATCACACCCCTAATGGTGACAGACCTTTTGTGCATGGAACCTGGATAGCCATATTACATGCTGCTGACCAGTTCTTGCCTACAGACCTACACCGAGTGCACGACCAGCCTGGGAGACTAATCCCTTCATCAGCGAATAGACGTACATCATGTAAGACTGGGGCATCTACCAGCCCTGAGCTTATAGTGGCGTATGTTGATAGTGGATCCCCTGACTGGTAAACCCAAATTGGTACTTGTGGGGAATTGGGAGATAGACTCCTATTGCTCCTGTAGGCTGGCACCATGGTGGGTGCTGCCCCCTGCCATGGACAGTAGCCCCAGACCAGGAAAGCTCACAACTCCCCATGTCCTTCTAGAATCCCATGATGCATCTTGCACATTTTCTGTATTTTATTTTCTTTCTTTTTTTTCTTATCTGTGTTTTATAGTACTTATTCACTTTATTTATTAAATAGCATTGCCCCGTGGGTATCGAATGAGTATACCCCCAAGTAATTATATGTAATTGCACAGAGTGCATCACACAGGTTCTCTGCCCCGCAGGCTGCCAGTGTGCTGCCACCCAGCCTATTCCTTGCAGTTAGGAATGAGGGTTGTATCAAGTACCACTGGCCTGTGGGCCTGCTCAGTTTCCCATTCCACTGAGGCCTGTAAGTCCCCAACCTAGCTGCACACCCATGGCCATGCCACCAACTGTAAAGTATGCCCAGCTGTTACTGCAGGAACTTTCTATATGCCTAATTATGCTCGCCGGGTATGGACCTCAGGTCTTATGCCCCTTAGACTGGTAGGTCATCCAATGAACCCCCAGATAATGCAGTAAACTGTGCACAGACAAGATCCCCATGCTGATGTCCCTGTATTGCTAACATGCCTGCCATTACCAGTCATGTACACTCTGCCAGATAGTTCCTCTATCCCTGTAAAATGACTGGTAACATCACAACTGATCCAGCAAGTGTTCTGCACCAACTAAGCACCCAGTGATGTTGCCTGTGCACCTGACATTTGCAAGGGCCTGGAGGTAATATTCTGAGATTACCCATGTCTCCTACTGATGCCGTGCTTGAAACATGATCTACCAGAGTCAGGTCCTGCTTCCCTTCTGCCAAGGGATGTAGCCGCGCCCCACCCCAGTGTGCCCACAGGCTGTCTCCGTCTCAATCCAAGCTAGAAGATCTAACGCCAAGTCAGTGGTACTTGCTAGCACCACTTGACAGAAACACCAGTTGCAGGCCTGGTCCCAACCACAGCCTGCCAGCCATGCCCATGTCCAGAATGGCTCACTACTACCTGGTAATGGCTATACCTCACCCGTGCCAGGGATGAGCTGGTTCAGCCACCAATCGCTCAGCTGTCTATGCCCTACCATGGAGCACCAAGACACTGCGTCCCAACAGAATATCAAGGCTACTGCCAGCTGGCCATGGGGACTTAATTTGGTGAGCGATTCAAAACCCTTGCCACTGGACTCAAGTCAATCATGGCGAAAAATGTTTTTTTGATAAATCTAACATAAGTAGCCCCATGCGCTACCTTCTAACGTGAGCCTGGTATTGGAAATGCCTGTGTGGTGCTAGGCAAGACAGCATGCCTAGCATGGGGCTGTTGCCATTGGCAAACTGAAAGGATGCAGCCTGGCAACACCATATTGGGCACTGCCCTGACTGCCTACCCTGTCCCCCGAGCATGCTACCACCCCCAAGCTACTGCCTGGCAGTGACCATACCAGGGTCCCTAGCCTCATCCTGAACCTTCCTCTTTGTCTTTGTTATTTATTTATTTATTTATTTATTTATTTATTTATTTATTATATTTCTTTCTGTGTTTCGTACTGCCAAACCACAGAGCAAACCTCTGTCACACCACTATGACCCAGCTGTCACTAGAAGCACACATTAAGCTTGCTCCTCATCGGTGTACCTGAAATAGCCTGCCATCTGGTGCTGTTAACTGCTACAGAACCCAGAGTGAGACACCACCTGGGATGGTTCTACACCACTGGCCAATTCTACCTGACTGTGTCCTGCTATCTCTCAGACCCCCAGGATGCAACAATTCCCTCCATGGCAACCGCACTGGCTTCTTCAATCCCAGGACCGACCAGCATCCCTGCCCAAGATGAACCAGCACTTAGTAAGTGGGATGAAAGCCAGTGCATTGGAAGGGGAGGATGGGGGGGTATTCGGACCTCATGCAGTGGGACTCTGTGCTCGTTCCTGGTGGCACGGTACATGCTGACTATAGGTCAGAAGCTATGTTAGCGGTAGCCTGCCATCACTGCCTGATCAGAAAATAGTAAACCCACCATTTCAAACTAAGCCATTCGGGACTGGACCTACTCTGCAGAACACTGCCTGAAGTATCCCTTTCTTGTTTAAACCCACCAGCCCCGTAAGGTGCAGCGCCATATCTCTCAACCGCTCAGCATTAAACCTATAGCAATGGCCTGCCAGCAACAATGTGAATATATGTACTTTTATCTAAACAATCATACATCTGCCAATAAATTGGCCCCACTAACATTATTAAGAACAACAGTAAATCTATGTGGAGCCAGGATAAATTAATGTAAAATTCATCATGCTATACAAAATTCATAGCAGTTGAGAGGTATGCTCAGCACTAAAGGCAGCTCTTTAGTCTGCAGCACTACAGCTTCTGCCCTTCAGTGCCCTTCCCCTCTCCCACTGCAAGCCCAGATCAAGGCCCTTACCTCTGTCTGAGTGCTAGTCACAGGAGTTGTTTGCAGTTCGACAAATGGAGGGAAAAAAGAAGGGAGAGTTCTGACACTCAGTTCACTTGACCTTGTTTCTCCTCCACCTGACGAACACCTCTGCCTCCAGGAAACCAAGTGGGACCTCCCCTCATGACATTACCATGACATCTATACACCCCTTGGGGAGGTCCCCTACATTCTTTTCAGGTCCAAGGAGGGAGGGAGAGCTCCAGACATTGGCCAGCTGCTGTGATGCCTTATAGCGTCTCTTATTTTCCTGTCTGCACCATGAAATACCACTGTGGTACATTAGCATTATCTAAATGGGCTGTTACACATCATACAATAGTAAATCAATTTCTTGGAGTCTGATTGGTCAGCATGCAAGCTTATTACAGTAACATTTTCTAAAAAAAACCAAACTCATAGAATCACATGAAAACACACTGAGAATTGCATAGCAGACTAAATAACCAAACACAACCTCTTTTTACCAAAAGAGTATGGTATCTTGCAATTTAAATAAAGAAGCACAAGCTTACTTTCATATAAAAACCTTATTTATTTATATTGTGGGGGAGACAACATTTTTGTCATGGCTAAAACATTTCAGAGTTAGGCAGAGAACAAGTGTCAGAACATCTCCTTTATAGTGTGGGAGCATCTCTTTTGTAGCATCTGTTTTACAGTTTTATTTTTTATGAGGAAACACAACATGTATGAATGCACGGCATCATGGGTATGGAAATTTCTTATTTGCCTGGTACTGTATAACACACTACAGTGATACCAGACAATTGATTATTTGCATACCCAGGATGCAGTGTTTTCACATGGAGAGTGTTTCCTCAAAAAGAAAATTATAAAATAAAACTGTACAACTGATACTATAAAATAGATGTCCCTACACATAAAAAGGATGTTCCAACACTCGTTCTCTGCCTAATAGCCATCCACATGTACTCATTTTGGTCCTCATAGTATTAATAAATAAGAGTCATTGTATAATAGCAATAATGCACACTAGCGTGTGACTTGTATTTTGCTTTGGGGCTGTTGGTTGCTTTGGTTTTGTATCCAACCAACCCCCAGGCTTGAGGTTATTTTAGTAAAACCCACACCGTGCTATACATTATTGTTTAAGCATCAGCCATCCTTTATGTTGAGATGACCCAAGAGGCAATGTTGTGGGGGCTTTGCTTGGAAACAGGTCAATAAGTTGTACAAAGAACCATTCAGCAATAACTGTGCCCATGTGATTTGAGTGACAGGGGTATAACAGCAAAAGGGAAGTACCACTACCCCTGTCACTCTACGCTTTAATTGTGAGACATCAAGTTACCATTTGCTGAGTGCCTGGTCGAGCCACTCCTCCAGTGGATTGCTAAGGCACCAGCACATGGGGAAAGCTGGAGACCTGGGGCTGTGGTTTGATTTCCCCCAGGTCATCTCCTGCTACTACTTTTTACTCCGTTTTAAAAAATACATATATAAAGTTCCCCCTTCCTGAGTTTCTCCCCATCCCCTAAGTCCACCCTCCCCACCTCGGAGTTTGTTACTTAAAATCTGGGGGGATGAAGCCCCCCAGAAAAACAAAAGGAAGTCTGTTCTGGAGACCCTCATGTGCTGTTTCTGTAGGTTGGTGTTTTACCCGACCTTATTCAGCACACACTGTTTTGTCTGCAGCATCTTTTGCTGTGCTATTTTTGGGTTCAGCATTAGGACCCATTACTGCATTGCTCCACCTCTCACCCTAGAGAAAAAGCATGTCCTCTGTGATGCTTAATTCTACTGACACTAGGCAGCCCCTGAATGCTCACTCCTGTGCCTGGGTTGCCAGAATTGCAATCAGTACAGAACTTTTATTGAACATTGCCACCATGCTGTGCAGTTCATCAACAAAGCTTGGAATGAGTTCCAAGTATTACTGATTTTTCCATAAAAAAGTAATGCTGCTATTGCTAACAAAGTTTTTAGTGTTAGGATAAGTCAGCAGTTATTTTTAGATAGTGAGGGTGATTTTACTGAGGCAGAAGGTGTTAGTGATGTTTTGTTGTTTTGAGTGTTCAGATTCAGTTTGTGGGTGTTCCATAAATCAGCATTTTAGGTAGTCTTCAAGCCAAAACATCATAAAGTTTATTCATACATTGAAACTGCATTAGTGGTTTACCACATAAACTTGGTTAGGCCCTGGGTTCAGTGTTTGCTAACATTATATGCTGTTCCTTTTTGGAGGGTTGTACTTCCTTAGTCCTTAAAACAGCCACAGTGAGAACCCTCTTGAGGAAACCATCACTGGACCAGGATGTGCTGGCAAATTACTGGCCTGTCAAACTTTCCAATTTTTGGAGAAGGTTATCGAGAAGGTGGTGGAGATGCAGCTTTAGGCACATCCTGAGACAGATGACATCTATGAGCCATTCCAGCCAGATTTCAGGCCTCACCACAAGTACAGCGACCATGCTCATGGTGTTTGATGACCTGATTTTGGTGAGGGACAGGGCAAAATGTCCTCTTCTCATTCCCATTCTCCTATATGTGTCCTCAGCATTTGACATTATTGACCATAGTCTTCTGACAGACCTTCCTGGGTTATAAGGGGGACTTGCTGGGTCAACTTTGAAATGGTTAGAGTTTTTCCTTTCCAGCAGATCACAACAGGTTGTAATTTGTACTCACTTGTCATATGCTGTGGCTCTCTGCTGTGGGCAAGGCCCTGCTTTTTCTCTGGCCATTTGAGTTGAGCTTGAGGCCTGGTTCTCTCTGTATAATCCCAACATACTGGGCATCTCAGAGACCTGGCCAAAGAGCTTCACCCATGACCAAAACTGCTCCCTACTTGGTTACACTTTCCTTCACTCTATTTCATGCTGTGGTGGTGTAATTCTGTACTACTATAACTACTCCAGTGCCACACTCCTTGACCAGTCCTACAGTGACTTCCTGTCTGAGTGGCTTGCAGTTGAACTAACAATTGCCACCAATAAGAAGTTGCTTGTTGGGTGCTGCTATAACTCACTGAGAGCTGGTGTCCCTGGTCTTGCAACCCTCCTGAACCTTCTTGCACCTCTTTTCCCAGCAAGAGACTCCACTCCATTCTTGTAGGGGATTTTCACATTGACTGGGCCAAAAACCTGCTATCTGACTGCAACTCAATAAGACAGCAACATAATCTCACCCAGTTAATTACCACTTATACATGCCTCAACAATCAGTCCAACAAACATACTACCCTGAACTGGATACTGATGACCTAAGCATGCAAAGTTTCCCACAATGGCACACTGTCTGATGCCATTAGTGGCCACTTCCCCATGTACTGTGTCTGGCGTACCAACACCCCAACCCCCCACTTACCTTCCTGACCTTCCACAGTTTCTTTAATTTTGACCCACTCAGGCTTCAGGATGAACTCAGAGCCCATGACTGGACTTCCCTCTATGGTACCACAATCAATTAATCAATCAATCAATCAATCAATTCTTTATTTTGCCAGGTGGAACACCATTGAGATAAACTCATTTTCGAGATGGACCTGGAAGAGGGTCACAAAACGCAACATGATACATTCACAGAGCATCAGTGGCACACAGCAGACATATATGTACAATTGGTACAGGGTATGGAAGGTATCAATGTCAGCATACAGGTTTGTGCACAATGCATTCAGGTCAAAATTACAAAATAGTCTAGCATAATATATAACAAAATACACAGAGTATACATAGTATATATGCAGGATCTACACTACGTGTAGAAAATAATAAGGAAGAGGTAATAAGGAAAGAAATCTAGGGGAAGGGTAAGAACATCAGTTACTGGGGCAGTAAGTTAACACAAGACAAACAGAGGTAAGTCCTGACGCAAAAATGTGGGAAGTGACTGGGACTTATAGGTGTGAATGAAGGAATGACAGGGATAAGCAGGGCCAAAAAAATTGGGGGGTCACTGGTGGAAGCAATGGCATGTCTCCTTAAAGACAGCAAAAATACATTTTTGAAGAGTGATGGCGACACTGGGGAAGTGAGCTGAAGTGTGTTTTTGCATTATTGCAAAGAACATGGATGACATGGCTTATTGACACTCTACCGAAATGCATTCAAGATTTAGAGATCAAGAGAGAATTATAAGAGAGACATCTTAAAATGTGGGTAACAAGATTGCAAACAGGTGGGCAGTCCTTAATGTAGTGCAGCAGTTTATTAATAATGGCTCTATATGTCCAGAACACTGCAATCATTTGTCTCCTGAGGTTAAGTGAGCTCCATCCTATGGTAGTCTAGAGGGTACAGGGATGTGTAGAATAGGGGGTATCAGTAAAATCTAAGTTCCCAGTGATACAGGGAGTCAAGTTTGGAAAGGGCTGTGCTCCAGCTGTGCCCGTACAAGAAATCGGCATAGTCTAGGAGAGGCATGAATGTAGTTTGTACTAACCTTCTTTTCCCCTCCTGAGTTAGAAAAGACCTCATTCTAAAGAAAATCCCAAGCCTCTGTTTTAGTTTTTTTGAGATTTCTTCTGTATGGACATTAAATGATAATTTAAAGTCTATCCAAACTGCTGGGTATTTAAAGTATTCCACATAGTCCAGCAGCTCACCAAGCATGGTGAGGATTTGAGGGTCGCCTTGGGGTGTAGGTTTGGAGGCATTCACTGATGGGGTAAAAATCATAATCTTCCTTATTTTTAGCATTGAATGGGAACATTGAGTGCAAAAGATTTTTCTGTAAATGATTAAATTTGATTTGGAGGTCAATATATACAAGCTCTAGGATAGATCTAACTATGTATACCACTGTATCATCTGCAAATAGGTGAATATTTGCTGACTTGATTCTGGTGTTTAAGGTGTTTAAACAAATGGCAAATAAAAGTGGACCAGAATGGGTCTTTGTGGTACACCTCTTGGACGGGTCTTCATAGGGGAAAGGTCACCTCTTACCTTGACCTGCTGGCAGCGATCAGAGAGGTAGTTGGAAAACCATTTTAGGGCCAGATTGTTAACACCAATGTTCTTTAGAGCAACCAAAAACAGGGTGTGATCCACCATATCAAAGGCTTTGCTAAGGTCAAGAAACAACTAATGCTGAATCTGCACTAGACATCTTTGTGTCAGCCCTGACTCACATCCAAGACAAGCATGTCCCACTCATTTCACGGAGAGTGCATGGGGTAATGCTCAGCTAGCTCACATCGGACCTCCTCAAGCTTATGAAGCAGCGTGACTCAAAATGGGTCAGTTACTACAGTTCAGGTACCTGGGCATCACAATTGACTCTGCACTGTGGTATGCCCAACACATAGACAGTACTGCAAAGGTGATTAATACAATAATGGGGGTTCTCTACCATCACAAACACTGTTTTACTTATAAAGCACTGAACCTGGCCATCAGCAGTTCAACAGTCTCCCCAATCGACTATGGTCTTGATATTTACAGGCTGGTGACTGACAAGACCCTGCACTTCATTTCCATTGCACTAAACAAGGCATGCCACCTTTTCAGGGACCCTGGTTTTCCATTTTTACCTGTAACAATCATGGAATCCTGCTTGGTTTGTGGATTTTGAATTCTTCTACCGGTGCCTCATGGAAATTGAATGTCACTGCATAGAATCGCTAAGATTTCAGCATCCTATTAATTTTTTTATTTTGTCTTTCTATGTCCCCTTCTCACAGCATCAGTCTCCACTTTTCAGAGATCCATAGGCTGGGTATCCCCTAGCTTCACCCCAGGTAATGCTAAGGAGCTCTTGTGGGCCTGCCCCTAACCTGCCTGGGTTGTACCCCCCTGGGTGGGAAGGCTAGGACCCCAGGTCACCCTCCACTCCCTTAGTGTGTGTCGGGCAGCTTAATGGGTCCTCATGGAGCCTGGTTATGAAATCTGGGGCACCTGGGTCCCTTCTGCCAGTGGCCAAAGTGGGGTGATTGTTCCTGGTTTTCTGGTCTTTGTCCCTGAGGGCACTGGCACTAGAGGAGATCCAGGGAGGTAGGTCATATAGAGACATGCCACTGCTCCAGATCCTGGCTAGCATCCTCCCCTCCTGATCACTCTGCAGCACCATTGCACCACCACCACCACCCATGGTTACATAGGTGGTGGTAAAGCTGCAGAATCTGCAGCTCACCATCCCTAGAGGAGGAGAAAAGTCCCCAAGGTACTCAGTACTACTCCTCTGGCTAGACCTCAAGCAACCCACATTCGCTTCTGACTCTGGGTCACTGGCATTGCAAGCAATAGTTCTACCACAGTGCCAGCAAGCCAACCCAGATTTCAGCATCTTAAAATAAATGCTGCTATGCTTTGTTTTCTTTCTGCTTTGCTGCATATAGAGTCAGTAAGGAAATCACCCACTGCTTTGTTGTAATCAGCCATTCAGTTTAACCACCCATTACTAGTGGTTACAGTAACAAACAGTGATTGAACTGGGTACATCCAGCAGACTTGGTTTGATTCTCACAACATCCACTTGTATACCATGTGACTCCAAGCAAGTCACTTAACCTCCTCAGTGCTTCTAGGTCACTCCTGGAAACAGTCAGTTTTGCCTAGTGGGCCTTACCTGCTTTTCAAAGAATATAGAAAAAATACCAATATATGTTTACTACATCATAGAATAGTAGTCAGGGTACTGTGTAATTTACTTGAGTTTTACTTGGGCTGCAATGATTTTGTATAGGTAAAGATATATGTTCAAATACATTTTATGTGCTTATAATCTTGTTTTTAGATTTTAGTCAGGTTTTTCTGCATTCTTTTCATATAAGCATCTAGGTTGTAGATTGCTAAATGCAGGATCATTGTTACCAACTAGCTTATTCAAGTTTATAATCAGTAGGGCCATCCAAAATCCTCAGTTGTTTGAATGAAGACTAGTCTGAATGAAAGTATGTTCACAAAGAAGAAACTGCCTTACCAATTATGAAAAGACTTCACAGTCAGCACCCCATTTAGGTGAATGGGATCATTTGCAACTGCTTCTCCTACCTGCTGTTTCAGTTTCTGTGACAACAAAAAATTTCTGATAGGATGCTTCAATAAAAGCAAATGTTAAGTGTTTAAGTGTACTTATGTTTGCCAGTGGATTTTGAAAGCACAGTCAATGGCATACAGAAGGTAAGACCCCAGTTGCTATATAATGCTGGTGGGCAGAATGGTGCTCAATTCACATCTGAACAAAGACATAAAAACTGGGAGGCAACCTTTTCATGGACACCAAGTAAAAAAAAGCATCCACATGTCTGGAAGGTGCATGAATCCATTTGAAACTTCTCCACTAAGCACTTTTGGACTTTTTAAGTAAAGACACTTTATTTCAAATAAGTAAATTCAAGCAGTTTGTTTTTTGCTCCTCCTACCCCCTGGCCATCCACTCCTTCAGGCCTGCCAAGGCCCCCTACCACCGCTGCTGAATCCCAACCACCATCCTCTGCCCCTTACTGCTGTGCTACCAGGTAACCCAAAGTAACTCTTCACTGAGTGGGTCCCTACCCCTTTGGGAGGCTACTGGGAGGGAGAATTACCCCAAAGAGTTTCCTGTGTATCCTGGGCATGGCAGGGATCAGACCGGATTCATGTCTGGGGCTTCTGGCTTATGGAGGGGCCAACAGCCATCCTACGGTTGGTCAGTGGATGTTTTCCCATTTTCTTAGGAGTCTGACAGGCCATGTGATGCAGGCTCCCTCCTGCAGTGAGGGCTGACATGTTGACGTGCCTCTGGTCTCCATCAGGGGCCAACAAATGCTGAGCCATGAACCCACCCTACCTCCCAGGAGAAGGTGAGTGGTCATTGGATACTCAAGCCTTCACCCACCAGCTGGCCCTCCAACACCCAAGTCTATTCCTTAATCCTGGTCAGTGGTGTCACAGGCAGAATCCAATTCAGGCAGCTAAATTATAGATAGGAAAAAACAAAGGTCATCCACCTTAGCGGTGATGGTTCAGATTAATTCACATCTGAGTTCTAACAAACAAAGAGACTAAGTCATTTGTAACTTGTGCATGTCGGGTGTGGGTGTTGAAGAAAGGGGATCATAGTGCTGTCACTACTGCCATCACCCCAGAGGGATGTGGACTGCATTGTTGCTACTACCATCACACCGAAGGGGTGGAGGCTGTAGTGCTTCTACCGTCACCACATGTGGATGGGGAATGTAGTACCGCTGCTGCCTCACCTGAGGGATGGGGGCCATAGTGCTGATACTGCCATCACACCTGAGGAATGGTGAACGTAGTTCTGCTGCCATCACACATAAGGGATGGTGGGCCACAGTGCTGCTGCTTCTGTCACACCTGAGGGAAGGAGGTTGTAGTGCTGTTCCTGCTGCCATCACACCAGAGGGATGGGGGCCTTAGTGCTGTTGGTGCTGCCATTGCACTTGAGAGTTGGGGCTGTAGTGCCACTGCTGCCATCACATCTTGTACCTAAAATAACTTTAAATTGGTACAAGGATGGAAGGATGTGTAATAGTGGAGGTCAAAATTGCTAAAATGCATGTTAGTAGAGTTAAAAATTTTTAAATAAAGTACACAAAACCAAACACCGGTAAAACCAGATTTTGGCTTAGCAGACACTGTTGATGATACCATTTTTTACAATGTGCAAAACAGAATATACCTTTTTTCAATCCCAGTAAACCAGTGTCCCTGCACCTTCTCACAGGTGCTGCAAGACTTACGCACATCTATGATCTCTACACCTGGGTGGGATGGCTCCAACTGAAGGATAGAATAGAATACCAATCCCGCCTCCTCTCCCAGAAATGGTCTCTCAACCAACCACCTGCAGGAGTTCAGAACCTCATAACCCTGCACTCGAGCACCCAACTTACAAGTACCTCCTCCACTCAGATCTACAACGTACCCAGATGCTGCACTGCCCTGGCACAATGTGCTTTCTACTATCGTGCTCATCTCTGGACCAATGTCTTACCACTTGACATAACCAGCACGCAACTATTGACTCATTTAAAGGTAACTTCAGCAGCACTATTACAACCAGCAGCTGTGGCTGCTACCATTAACACCCTGTTTTAACTTCAACAAACCTACTTGCACTTTGCCTCATGTCAACCCTATGCATTGATATATCCCAACCTCAGCACTTCAGGTCACCACCTACTTCTCACCCGTACCTCCTCTTCTCCTCCCAATTATGATAACCCTCCCACACCCTCTCCCCACTCTGTCATCCCCCCTAACCGTACTCCTCCTACTCTCCACCATGTGTTTGCAACACAGAAGGGTGTCCTAACTTCAGACACTGGCAAACTGTTGTACTGCCTAAGCTGCTCAATTTTGTGTGTACCTTACTGTAACTTTGTCTGTACCAAATGTAATCCTGTTATGCTGTACTGTATTATCTTTGTAATCTGACATGGAACCTATAAATGAGCATCTGCTCACTGGTGTAATCGAAGTTCTCAATAAATAAATTAATAAATAAAATAAAGCTGCCCCATCCCTTTTCCATTGGAATAGCTACTGTCACCTGAAAAATCTCTGCAAGCACTGTATACAATCTAGGAAGTTGGCCTACTTTCAGACACTTCAGTGCATTCACCCAGGCAACCCCACGTGTTTCTGATCTCACAATGGCTTGCCTTCCCACACCAAGCAGCCACCTTCCCCTTAACACACACAGCTAGACTCCCTCACTGACTCTACTTACATTGTGATTGCACTTAATGCACATATCTCAAACCTTAGCAGCTACCTGGCTAACCTCCCCTCCTTTGCCCCTCCTCCACCTTCCCTCCTACTAGCCCCTTCTTTATTTTAAGATAATTTCTCCTCCGTGATTCTTAAACTCCTTCTCAGCCTATCACCTTGAGGGAGTGCTGGTAATGATGATCTACCCCCCACTTCTTAAAATGAGTGGCCCAGGACATTGCCTATCCACGTACCTTCATCTTCAATGTCTCCCTTACTACAGCCTCTGTTTCCTTTGTCTGTAAGCAGTCCAAAACTGTCCCCATTCATAAATCAGGTGACTCTAATCTTATGGACAACTACTGTCCCATCTCCATGTTGCCCCGTCTTGGTAAGCTCCTAGAGAAGGCAATAAACTACCAAGTTACAGAGCATATCTCCAATATGATCTCCTTTATCCTCATTAACATGGTTACAGGTAGGGGCACAGCACTACCACAGCCCTTGCCCTCTTCATCGATCATGTGCTGAGGTATATGGATGAAGGGAAGCTAACTGGTGCAGTGTTTATTGATCTGTCCAAGGCATTTGACCTTGTAAATCACAACATTCTGAGAGTAAAACTCAATGCCCTTGGTTTCGCCCCTGCCTCCATCAACTGGCTTACTAATTATCTCTCTTGAAGAACACAGATGGTCTGCCTTAGTAGTATCACCTCCCCCCTTTTGCCTGTCTCTTTCAGTGTTCCCAGGGATCTGTTCTTGGCCTATTCCTCTTTTCCCTCTTCATTAACTCTCTCTCCCATTGGAGGGGCTATTCTGTGAATCACTTCTTTGCGCCAATGACGTAATGCTATACCAAGGTGACCCTTCCCCTTCTCTCTATCAGCCATTCTTACCTATCATTTCTGCAAGGCACATTGCTGGCCCTCTGCTAACAAACTATTGGTCAATGCTGCCAAAACAAAGGCCATACTTTTCGGTTACACACCAAAACCCTCTGCTCTAGCCAACAACGGTGGTCTTTTCACTGTCAAATCCCCAGATGAATCTCCCCTTGACACTGTTCCTGCCTTCAAGTATCTGGAGGTAATCCTGCACCCATCCATAACCTACACTGACCACACTGCCTCACTGATCAGTCACATCAAGCAGAAGGTAGGGCTCTGCTGTCACATGATCGACCACCTCTCTCCAAAATTATGCCTTGCTATTACATAGATACATACACAGTGTCGGCAGATAAGGGCCTATGGCCCACCCAGTCTGCCCATTTGAGCTTGTAAGTTCAGTTTGTTTTCCTAGAAGTCTGTTGTACCTACTCTGACCTCCAGAATTCCTTTATGTCTATCCCATGCATTCTTAAATCCTGTGATTGTTTCAGCCCCATCACTTCCTCTGGCAGGGTGTTCCACTTGTCCACCACCCTGTCTGTGAAGAAATTCTTTCTCATGTTTCCTCTGAATCGTGCTCCTCCTCCAACTTCATCCCATGCCCTTTAGTCCTGGAACATCTTTTCTTAAAAATAGTGTTTTCCTGCACCCTGTTCCTCCCTTGTAAGATACTTGTACTGCCTCTATCATATCCCTCTCTCCTCCTCTCCTCCAGGGAGTGCATGTTCAGTTCCTTCAACCTGTCTTCATAGGACTTGTGATGCAATCCATGCACCATCTTTGTTGCCCTCCTCTGAACCTTCTACCCTGTCTATGTCCTTACGTAGGCATGGTCTCCAGAACTGTACACTGTACTCCAGGTGGGGCCTCACTAGTGTCTTGTATAGCGGAATTATGACCTCCTTTTCCTGCTGGTAATGCCCCTGCCTATACATCCCAGCATCCTATTTGTTTACCTGCTGCCTTGTCACACTGTTTCCCTACCTTGAGGTCATCAGAGATGATAACCCCAAGATCCCTTTCCTGCTTGGTGCATACTATATCCTCACCCCCCAACTGATATATTGTGCCAGGGTTTTTGTGCCCCATATGCATTATCTTGCACTTCTTTGCATTGAATTTCAACTGCCAAACCCCTGACCATTCTTCAAGTTTCTGCAGGTCCCTTCTCATTCTGTCTACACCCTCTGGTGTGTCTACTCTGTTACAGAGCTTTGTGTCATCAGCGAACAGTGAAATTCTGCCTTCTAGGTCCTGCACCATGTCACTGATGAAGATGTTGAATAGGACCTTATCATATATATTATATATTATATATTATATATATATATATATATATATATATATATATATATATATTAATAATATATATATTATAGATGTTGATAGGTAGCCTATCGCAACCTCCTTCCCTCCTTAACTATGGCTGCCCAGTATACTCCCATACCTACATTACCAACATTAACTGCCTGATGCTATCTACAACTGTATATGTCACATTGCCCTCTGCACCCCTCTCCTCACTCACCACTGCACTCTTTACCAGTCCCTTAACTGACTTCCTCCACAAGCACAAGCACAACACTCCTACCTGCTGGACCGGACCATTGCTGATACTTTGCACAATCCCTCCTACTCTCCACTATCCTATCTTAACTGGCCTAGAACATACTGTTGCAATCTACATCAGTATTCACACCTTCAACAAGAACACCCTAACACTTTCGATTGGGAAAGGGAAGGGTAGTGATAATGGGGGACCTCAACATGCCAGGAACAGACTGGGGGACTATGACATCACCAGTGACCAAAGAGAAGAGGCTGCTGAACGTCTTTCAGGATGTGTTTCTGACACAGCAGGTGGGTGAGACAACTTGGGAGGCCTGGACACTGGACATGGTCCTGGCAGACAGTGATCAGATTAGGGGCCTAGAGGTGAGGGACCCTTTGACGGGGAGTGATCATGCCACAGTTTGGTTCTTCCTGGACCTAGGGGGGAGAGAAAAGCTGAACAAGGACAGTAGTAACCAACTTTAGAGGTGTAGACTTCAGGGAGATGGGAACGATCCTTAAAGATCGTCTGATAGGATAAGGCCAGATATGGATGCTGACAGCAGGTGGGAGATCATTAGGAGGGAATGCAGAAGGTTACCAGATCCTGCATAAGGAAAGGTGTAAGTTTGGGAAGGCCAGAAAACCCTGCTTGTAGACCCGGGAAGTACAGGAGGTGGTGATGGAAAATAAGGTGGCCTATAGGCTCTTCAAGTGCTCAGGGAGTGAAAGGATCAGGAAAATATGAGCTGACAGCAAGAGAGTCACCAGGGTGGTGAGAGCAGCTAAGGCAAAAAAGAGCAGTCCTTGGCCAGTGGGATCCAGAGGGGGCAAGAGGTTCTTTAGATACATAGGGGAAAAAAGGAAAGTAGGGGGAAAGATCAGCAAGATAAGGGTAGAGGATGGTTGGGCACAGGAGGCGGGGGCACAGGCAGAAGTCCTAAATGAGTACTTTGCCTCAGTGTTTACCGGGGGGATGGAGGAGCTATGTCTTGTGAGGGGAGTGGGGGCAAACTGAAGGAAGGGGTGGGACCAGTAGAGACCAGGGGCCTGATGGGTCTGGGGAAAGGGAGTGGCCACCACCAACAAGTGGCGGGCCAGTAGTGCAGGGTGAAAAGGGGGAAAACATGGAGGCTGAAGTCCTGATAGAGAGAGTAAAGGAATCCATCAGGTCCCTTCGGACGGAGAAAGCACCTGGGCCAGATATGATACATCCCAGTGTGCTGAGGAACTGGATGATGTCCTGGCAGTCCCTCTAGTGGAGCTTTCAACATCTCTCTGAGGACTGGGTGGTGCTCAAGACTGGAGGATGGCCCATGTAGTGCCGATCCACAAGGGGGATCAAGAGATGAGGCGGGAAATTACAGGCCAGTTAGCCTAATATCGGTGGTGGGCAGGGTGATGGAGGGTATTGTCAAGGAAAGGCTAGGGGGGTTACTGGAGCAAACCGGGTACTTGGATGATAGGCAGCATAGCTTTGTCATGGGAAGATCCTGCCAGACAAACCTTGTTGAGTTCTATGACTGGGTGACGATGGCCCTGGACCAGGGAAGGCCAGTGGACGTTCATCTTTCTGGACTTTAGATTTAGAAGTGGGTAGCCATCTGGGAACAAGCGACCACCAAACAGTGTGGTTCACGATAAACACAGCCATACAATCAAGCCATACAAAAGCAAGAGTATTGGACTTTAGGAGGGCTAACTTTGGGAAAATGAAAGAGTGCCTCAGAAAAGCACTAGCAAACAGGCAAGAAGGAGGAGTGGAGGAACAATGGAGAGTAATCAAAACAGCCATCACAGAGGCAACAAGCCTTTGTGTAAAGCAAATCAACAAAACACAATGAAGGAAAAGAACACTATGGTTTTCAAAAGAGGTGGCAGGGAAGGTTAAGGAGAAAAGGATAGCATACAGGAAATATAAGGAAACACAGAAGGAGAAGGACAGAGAACTTTATCAGTTAAAGCAGAAAGATGCTGGGAAGGCAGTCAGAATAGCAAAGGCCCAAACCAAGGAAAGGATAGCCAACTCTGTTAAGAAGGGGGATAATACCTTTTATAGGTACATTAGGGAGCAAAGAAAGACCAAAGGAGGGATACTGAGGCTTAATAAGGGGAGGGAATGCGGGTAGAGGGTGACAATAAAAAAAGCAGGGATACTGAATGAAGATTTCTGCTCAGTATTCACAAAGGAAGAGGAGGGGGAGGTACCTAAACCAAACAAGAGAAACACTCTGAAGATGAGGGCTGATACCAGTCCATTTACAGTAGAAAGGGTTCTGAAAGAACTAATAAAATTGAAGCTGGACAAAGCAATGGGGCTTGATGGGATTCACCCAAGAATTCTAAAAGAACTAAGGGTATAACTAATGACACCACTGACTACTCTCTTTAACAAATCATAGGAGGATGGGGTGGTACCTGAGGACTGGAGGAGGGCAGATGTGATTCCTCTTCACAAAAGTGGGAGTAGGACAGAGGCAGGAAACTATAGACTAGTTAGTTTGACCTCAGTGGTAGGTAAAATGATGGAATCACTTCTGAAGGAAAGAATTGTTGAGTACCTAGAGGCCAGTGGGGCACAGGACCCAAGGCAGCATGGATTCATAATGGGAAGGTCATGTCAGATGAATCTAATAGATTTATTTGACTGGGTGGCCAAAGTAGCAGACCAGGGAGGGGCTATGGACATGGCTTACCTATATTTTAGCAAGGCATTTGATATAGTCCCACACAAAAGATTAATACACAAGTTAGCTAGCCTTGGAGTGGGTCCCAAGGTGGTAGCCTGGATAAAAAATTGGCTAGACAACAGGACGCAAAGGGTAGTAGTAAATGGAGTCCACAGTGAAGAAAGGAGGGTTGCTAGTGGGGTACCGCAGGGTTCAGTACTAGGACATGTCCTTTTAATGTCTTTATAAGTGACATTGCAGAGGAACTGGAAGGAAAAGTATGTCTCTATGTCTCTTTGCAGATGACACAAAGATCTGCAACAAGGTTGATACACCAGATGGAGTGGAAAGGATGAGAAGGACTTGGCAAGGTTGGAGGAATGATCAAATGTATGGCAGCTTAGATTCAATGCAAAGAAGTGCAAGGTAATGCACCTGGGAAACAAAAATTCAGGGCAAGAGTACACAATGGGGGGTGAGATACTGACAACAGTAAAAATGGAACGGGACCTGGGGGTAATTATATCAGATGACCTAAAGGTGGACAAGCAATGTGAGAAGGCAGTAAGGTCGGCTGGGGGGATACTGGGATGCATAGGGAGAGGCATCAATAGTCGAAAACAGATTAAAGGAGCTTAATATGTATACCCTTGAGGAAATGAGAGAGAGAGAGGGGACATGATAGAAACTTTCAAGTACCTCAAGGGAATCAACAAAGTCCAAGAGGGTGGCATCTTTCAGAAAAAGAGATGTGCAAGAAAAGGGGGTACAATTTGAAGATAGAGGGGGATCAGCTCAGAGGTCATGTGAGGAAGTATTTTTTCACAGAGAGGGTTGTGGATGCAAACAACAGCCTCCCTGAGGAGGTCGTGGAGTCAAGAACAGTGGGGGAATTCAAGAATGCATGGGATAGACATAAGGCAGTCCTAGTGGGGGGGTAGTAGGAAGTAAGCTGTTGGTTAATTAGGATCTGCAGCTTACCTGTTAGGTAGGAAAATGGGCACAGACTAGTGGGCAAAGCGGTCCTTATCTGCCCAAATTCTATGTTTCTATGTTTATCAAGGCATTTGATTCAGTACCTCAGTGGCCTGCTGGCTAAGCTGAAGGAAATGGGGGTAGGGAGACAGTGGTTAAAATAGATAGGAAATTGGCATTCTAAGCATACTCAGAAGGTGGTGGTTAGAGGGTTAGCCTCATCCCCAAGGTGGGTTTCTACTTGGGTTCCCCAGGGGTCAGTGCTGGGACCACTTCTATTCAATGCCTATGTCTCGGACATCAGGAGGGGGATCAGGAGTGAGATGAGTCTCTTTGCAGATGACTTAAAGCTGGGTGCAGTGGTGGATGAGGAGGAGGGTAGAGTGGCCTTGCAGAAGGACCTGGAGGATCTGGAAAGGTGGTCAGGAAAATGGAAACTAAAATTCAATGTCGGGAAGTGCAAGGTTCTGCACCTGGGAGTCAGAAATCCAGGCCAGGGGCATACCCTGGGAGGAGACATGATTCAGTCACGGCCGGTGAGAGGGACCTGGGAGTAGTGGTAGATGTCAAAATGATCAACTCAGAGACCTGTAGGAGGGCAGCGGCAAGGGCAAATAGTATGCTGGGATGCATCGCCAGGGGGATTACCTCCAGAAAGGCTGAAGTGATCCTTCCATTGTACAACTGCTTGGTTAGACCACACCTTGAGTATTGTGTGCACTTTTGGAGACCACATTTAAAAAGGGACATTAATTCCTAGAGAGGGTCAAAGGATAGCAACAAAATGATATGGGGCCTGGGGAGAGGACCTATGAGAAGAGGCTTAGGAGCTTGACATGTACATTCTGGAGGAGAGGGGAGGACAGGGGCATGATAGAGTTCTTTAAGTACATGAAAGTGATCAATAAAGGAGGCCCAGTCAGGGTGCTCCAAAGGAAGGAGGGTGGGGCAAGGAGAGGTCACGGTGTAAGCTGGAAAGGGCAGGCTCAGAGGGAGAGGAGGAGATGTTATTTCACTGAAAGGGTGGTGGCCATGGAATGCACTGCCCAGGGGTTGGTAGAGGTGGAGATTGTGGGTGGGTTAAATGGAGATGGGACAGGTACAGAGGAGAGTAACCTGACCAAGCCCGGTACAGGTGGAACATCTAGAACTGGGGACAGTATAACCCAAGGGGAGAGGGACACCAAAATCGACCCACAGTGTAGGTGCTGAAAATCGAGCAGACTCAACAGACCATTAGGCCTATTCTGCTGGCATTTTAGCATGTTAGTATAACTATGATGATGAGCCTAAGAGCCTTCTGTGTAGCCAGACCCTCAGTATCAAATGACCTCCTCCTCCTTACGTCCCCAACCAAACTCTAAATCTAAATTCCTGTTAAGAATGCACTTTCTGTCCACCATGACCTGCATCTGCCCACTGCTACCATGACTTCACCTCCTTGCAGCTCACTCTTACCACTTATCCCTCTAGTGCTCCGCTCTCCTCTCCTGCCTTGAATAATATTGTTATTCCTTTCGTTGAATGATGGAGCAACCTTACCCTGTTTACCGAAATATTATTCAGATTATTTGCTCAATTGCTGATGTACCTAGTACTGTTTACCTTGTATTTTCACTGTTAGCTTGACCTACACTGTTATGTTCCCTGAATGATTCATACTGCTCTTTCTCTTTTTTTATTATGTTGTATGCGCCAGTTTCTGGCCTGGGCCACAACTGAAAGAGGTCTTTGGATCAGTGCACCAACCCAATTACTAAATGGATAAATAAATAAAGAATCCCCCACACCGGTAGGGAAAATGTTACTTTTGGACTGGGCCTACAAACCAGAAAAGACTGTCAAATAACTTCCGAGTTCATAGTAATGGAAATACAATTTCACTCCATTCATCTCAGTCCCATCCCCCACCCCAGCCTGAAAATCCCCAGGACCAGCACACTGGAATGAGTACTATTTTTAGAACCTACCACACTGTACAGTGATCCTCATCCTTCTAGTTTTTACCATTATTATGTTGCTTGCACGCATGTGCAAGAAACATAGTGCCATCATCGGAGATTTCGGAGGTGTGTCACCTCCTCCTCCTCCAATTCAGTCAGTGAGCTGGCAGGCATGGCCCCTGTAAGCCAATGCATTTTGGAGCTGTCTATGACACGCTCCAAAATGCAGTGGCATACAGTTGAAAGGGGGAGCTACGCTTCAGTGAGCACCGATAAGATATCGGCTGCTCACGCGCAGCTCCCCCCCAACACACGCAGGCGCGCGTGCGCTCGCGATGCACTGTATAGCCGATGGGTGCCCAACCTCGTCGGCTGAGCTGCATCCCCACCACCCCAGTAGAGTGCCACGCTGAGCCCACCCCATGCGCAAGTACCTGTGGCGACGGGTGCCCAATCCCCGCCGGCTGAACGCCCTTCTTGTGCCACGCTGGGAGCCCACCCCAGCGTGGCAAACGCCCCACGTAGTCTTTTTTTTAAACCTGTAAAACGAAACGGTCCCGGGCACATCTCCCACCCCCACAACCCGCACCCACCCACTGCGCACTCCAGCCTCCCCACACCCCTCACCCCATACTTACCTCCGGACTCTGGCGCGACGATCTTCGTGGACCAGGAACACGCCTACACTCTTCAAAGCCGACCACGAACTGAAGATATGCCGGTAAGCTGTATAATGGGCTAGATAGGGGGTTTCAACTCTGTTGCATATCTCAGGCATTTTTGGAATTTTACATTATTCAACATGGGGTTTTGAACTTCTTCATGAATGATGTCACTGTCATGGAGCTTTGGCCTGAAGGGTGATTTCGCGCAGTGACTGCGCAGTGACTGCGAAATCACCCTTCGGGCCCGAATACCACCATGACAGTGACATCATTCATGAGAAGGGTCCCAAAACCCCATGTTGAAAATTTGGTGCCAAAATTCCAAAAAATGACTGTTTTACGAGCGTGCATTGCGCAGTTCCACGCAGGCTCGTAGAGTTCGTGAAATTTCAATGTTTCACCCAGATTTTCAACATTGCCATTTTACCACACCTTCTTATGAGTAGTACAGCTGTCATTTTCACATCTCACCCAAAATGTGTTTCCACCCATGTAGTGAGAATGGCGCAGTCGGTGTGTGAAATCAATGTACGGGACAAATTAAGAAAATCACAGTGACACTGTTCAGGAGCAGAGGTCTTAAAATGGCTACATTGAAAATTTGGTGAAAAATTCTAAAATGACTGTTTTACGAGCATGCTATGCAGTTCCTCACGCAGGCTCGTAGTTCGCAAATTTTCAATATTTTCACTCCAGATTTTCAACATTGACATTTTACCACACCTCCTTATGAGCAGTGCAGCTGTCATTTTCACATCCTGCTCAAAACGTGTTTCCGCCACATGAGCACACAATGGCGCAGTCGGTGTCTGCAAATCAATGTATGGGACACATTAAGAAAATCACCATGACACTGTTCATTAGCAGAGGTCTTAAAATGGCAATGTTGAAAATTTGGTGAAAAATTCCAAAATGACTGTTTTATTTAGGCTGCATGCTATGCAGTTCCTCACGCATGCTCATAGGTTTGCGAATTTTCAATATTTCACTCCAGATTTTCAACATTGCCATTTTACCACACCTTCTTATGAGTAGTACAGCTGTCATTTTTCACATCTCACCCAAAACGTGTTTCCGCCCATGTAGCGCACAATGGCGCAGTCGGTGTGTGAAATCAATGTATGGGACACATTAAGAAAATCACAGTGACACTGTTCATGAGCAGAGGTCTTAAAATGGCTGTGTTGAAAATTTGGTGAAAAAATTCCTAAAAATGACTGTTTTACGAGTCTGCGTTGCGCAGTTCCTATGCACGCTCGTAAGTTTGCGAATTTTCAATATTTTCACTCCAGATTTTCAACATTGGCATTTTATCACACCTCCTCATGAGCAGTACAGCTGTCATTTTTCACATCCTGCCCAAAACATGTTTCTGCCCATGTAGCGCACAATGGCGCAGTCGGTGTGCTGAACTCAATGTATGGGACACATTAAGAAAATCACAGTGACACTGATCATGAGCAGAGGTCTTAAAATGGCTGTGTTGAAAATTTGGTGAAAAAATTCTAAAATGACAGTTTCTGAGTCTAGTTGCACAGTTCCTCACGCAGCTCGTAAGTTTGCAAATTTTCAATATTTTCACTCCAGATTTTCAACATTGCCATTTACCACCTCCTCATGAGCAGTACAGCTGTCATTTTCACATCCTGCCCAAAACATGTTTCCACCATGTAGCGCATAGGCCAGTCGTAAGCGAAATCAGTGTATGGGACACATTAAGAAAACCACAGTGTCACTGTTCATGAGCAGAGATCTTAAAATGGCAATGTTGAAAATTTGGTGAAAGAATTCCTAAAATGACTGTTTTACGGTGTGCTGTACAGTTCCCACGCACGTCAGTGGGTTTGCGAATTTTCAATATTTCCACCCAGATTTTCAACATTGCCATTTTACCATACCTCCTTATGAGCAGTACAGCTGTCATTTTCACATCCTGCCCAAAACGTGTTTCACTATGTAGCGCACAATGGCGCAGTCGGTGTGCAAACTCAATGTGTGGGACACATTAACAAAATCGCAGTGACACTGTTCATGAGCAGAGGTCTTAAAATGACTATGTTGAAAATCTGATGAAAAAATTCCTAAAAATGACTGTTTCTGAGTGTGCGTTGCGCGGTTCCTCACGCACACCGTAAGTTCAGAATTTTCAATATTTGCACTCAATGACTTCCAAATACCTAAACAGCACATAGAAGCAAGCAACATTCGGCATTGACAAATGCTTGTTCTAGAATGCCACTTTCTCATTCCAGCAGTGTTTTGTGTGGCTATGCTCAAAGCACACCAGGGACATGAAACTGGAATTCAGGCCCAGCGGTGAAATTAGAAGGATAAGGATTGCAGCACAGTATGGGACCTAATAATAATGTGTCTACTTCAAATAAAAGGACTCAAGGAGTTTCTCAGGGTGGGGTAGGGAGGATGGTGGGGGGGGGGATTATCTGTTTTGATTTTTAAGGTAAAGCCCTAGCAGACAAACTAATGGTCAGGGGCTGTTCCAAAATGCTTTTCAGATTATTGTTTTTAAATTCCACAGAATTCAAAAAAGCATTCTGCAGAATTGAAGATAAATCACAGAATAGTTTTCTGGGGTTTATATGATCCATGGAATAACCACAGTTTATGTCTTTCATGGAATAATTTTCCTTGATCAGAGTTAATGTAAACTGCAGATTTGTTTTACTCATAGTTCATACTAACTCTTCATTTTTTTTATACTTTATCACCTTATCCACCTCCCCCCATCTGTCCAATCTGCACACTTTCAGCCTCATTACACAATCCGGGAATTACTTCACTCCTGAAGGCTCTACGATGCTGATTTGAAAACACTTTTGTTGACTGGCATCACAGCGACAGGATTTATGTCTACCGCAAGTTACAGTCAACATAAATCCCATTTATCTCCCAGTCCTGTTGTTTCATCCAGTTGAAGTTGATTCAGGAGGGGTGTAGGACCAGGAGACAGTGTGCCCTGTGTCAGGTGCACCTACACAGTGACCTGTCAGCAACCTGTTGATTTGTTGACGGGTTTATAGGTCACTGTGTTTGTGTCACTGTCGGGGGCATACCAATCTCTAACACCCCGGCCTACCCCAGGGTGGGGCCACCAGGGGCCCCTTCCTCTGACAGAGACTGAATGGTTGAATGGAAATGAGAGCCCAGTTAGTGGTATGGGGTCTGCAATGTGGGATGGACATCATCATGTGGTGGTGGAACCTCCATATTCTCATTTTCTCCTCAAGAGGCATGTCATGCAATGATGTTGGGGCATCTCGCTGAATGTCTGACATGCCTCCCAAATGTAATCAGTCCTGGCTGTTGTACCCCATGCTACAATGAGGGGTTACCCAAACACTGCTGACTTCCTCAGCCTCCCTTCTGGAGGAGCAGTCCATAGGATGTTTGATCCTCCTCCGCCGCCCAAATTCCCAGACTAATTTCCAAACCTAGGCCATCAACATCATGAGTGGTACTACTGTGCGCAGGCCAGCTAAATACTGACATTTCAGGTAAACTGTGGAATAATATTTCAGAGTTCATGTTAACTATGAAATAATATTCCAGAGTTCATGTAAAGTGTGGAATAATATTCCGCAGGTCATGTAAACCACAGACTAATATTCTGCAGTTCATGTAAACCACAGAATAATATTTGCATTTCATGTAAAATGCAGAATCCTATTCTAGAGTTCATATAAACTGTGGAATAATGTTCGTGAATTTTCTGCATTTACATTAAATTCCATGGCAATCTCCGTGGCTGCTGAACTGCAGAAAAATCAGGGCCTGGCTGTAGGGTTCTCAGGGTTTAATTCTGTTCCCTGTGTTGTTCACAGTGTACATGCTGCCAGTATAATGGGTCATCAGATGGTGCTTTGTTAGTTTTCACTGCTATGCAGATCATACTCAGCTGTGGTATTGCATAAGGTGGGCATGTGACGAAGGGTGCTGTCCATAACAGTGACTCCTTCCTGGTGCAATCCCTCTCGGTGATGGGAGGGTAGGACAACTGGATGAGGGGTGGGCAAAGTGGGTGACAGGATGTGGGTATGTGTACGTGCACGTGGGGGGGCAAGCACAGCAAGCGTGGGCTGGGAGGGCAGAGGGCTGTAGAGGGTGGCACTGTGGTGAATGGCCGAGCTGTGTCGTGGCATCAGGGGTTGGCTAGAGTTGGGGTGAGTGAGGTATCGGGTTCAGGTCCGGTGCTGGTGCGATTTTATTGAGCCCAGCCCAAACTTTTTAATGCTTTCACCTGACAGTTGAGAATACTTAAGTAGGAGGGGTGAGGGTGGCAAAGCCCTGTGAAGGGTGTTGGGGCGCACCACACACAAAAGCATTAAAAACTGTCCTGGCGCCATTGTCCTGTGCACCGGGATTGTTCTTTTCAGTACTCTGACTGTGCGATAACAGTGATCACCTTTATGCATTCGTTGCTATCACATAGACCCCTCACCGGTACATTTAATTTACATGTGACTAGTGGGAGGCAAACACTGTGCTGGAGCAATGCCTTAAAACAAAGTCTGACTGGATGGCTTTGAGCTGGCTGCATCTCAGTCAGATGAAAATAGAGCTGATATTGGTGGAACCAGATCCTCAGCGATTAGTTGGAAGTTCGGGGGCAGTCAACTTGCTATCTCTGAATGGCACCCTTCTGACAGGTGTGGACAGGGTGAAGAATCTGGGATTCATTGTGGACTCTTGGCTGACACTGATACATCAGGTGTCTGTTGTAGTCTGCAGTGAATATTTCCAGTTAAGGAATGTCTCCCTGATGAAACCTTATCTTGTGCAAGAAGATCTGGCAACCCTAGTGCACACTTCTGAGACATCAAGGCTGGACTACTTTAACACTATTTACCTACCTGTTTATCTGGCTAGTAGTATAGCCTTATTGGTTAGACTAAAGATCTGGGAATGACCTTGGTACATTCAGCAGATCTGGATGTGAGTCTCACAACCTTCACTTGCATACTGTCTGACTCTGAGCAAGTCACTTAATCACTCCAGTGCTCTTGGTTTGCCCCCGAAAACAGGCACTTGTGTCTCATGGCCTTACCTGGTAACCAAAAGAATAAAATAAATAAAAATAAATCTAGCACTGTCTGGTGGATTGGTGCACTGCCAACAACTAGTTAAGAGTACCATGGCCAGGTTTATATCTGGTGTGTCATTCAGGGACAATTTGTCCCCTGTGCTTTGGCAGCTGCACTGGCTTTCAGTTATGCAGTGTACCACCTTTCAAATTGCTTTGGCAACATACAAAGCCTTGCATGGTCCGGGCCCTGACTATCTGAAAGACCACAAGGTCTGGTTTACTTCTGGCCACCATCTCTGCTCCACCAAGGAACTTTTGTTGGGCAATTTGAAATCTTGCCTAAACAAACAGGTAATAAAGTGTTCTTGGTAGTGTCCATGATTATTTGGAACTCCTTACCTGTCCATCTAAGGAGTTCTTCCTCAGTGAAGGAGTTTAAAAGGGGATTAAAAAGTAATTCATTTGATCAAGACTTTGGGACAATTACCTGAGTAGAACTTCTGCATTTTAGATTAGTTGCTGATTGCATTAATTAGCATGTATTTTTGGGGGTGGTGGTAACTAGTGTATAACTGTATTCATTATTAATATGAGTATGTAAAGCACCCTAAGACTTTGCTATGGGGTGCTTAATAAAATAATTGTCTTGCCTTGCCTTCCCTTTCCAGTAGCCCCATGCCTGCATCAACATACCTACTTCACATGACTTATTTTTTATGTCATAACAGAATGAGAAAACAAAACCATCATGTTCCCCGTCCCCCACTTACCACTGAAAACTTCCTCAAACATGATGTATTTTTCTCATTTGTGTGAGAGTGACTTCAAGGTCAATTATGAATGGAAAATCTTGTCTAGACGGTTATTTTCTTAAAATAGAAAACAGCTGCTATTGTGAAGAGAATAAGTTTTCAGCAAAAAGCTTGAATTTAGTGTATTAGAACACATAATTTAAGGTCACATTCAAACACCTCACAGAAGTAGTCAATGGTGGTAAGCCATCATCCTCAAATTTGCTAAAAAAAATTAAGCAATGAAAAGAAAAAATACCTCAGATTTAAAAAAGTAGTAGTTCTTTCTTTTAAAAGATAATATTGGATTCATTTAGCATTCTACAAACCTATTAAACCATTAAACCAATATGAAACCAATATGAAATAAGTACAATAGCTGATTTTGTGAATGAAAACAAGTTTTTGTGATATGTTTCAGCTTGACAAGATATTATTTTGTTTCAGTGTATCCTCAGACAATATGTGGCAGTTCTTCATGTCTCTCTGATCAAGTATGTGTGAACGATACCCTCCTTACTGTGATTGCAACTCAACTTTGTATGACAATCCAGGTATGGTTAACAAGTACTGGTAATTATTTTACATTGTTATAGGTCTAGCAAGACATGTGATTCAGTCACTGCAGGATTCATAACAGTCAAGCAAATCGACACAGACTGCGTAACTGAGAATATTGAGTTGTGTAGTCAGTGCTGGGGAATCTCGAAGATAAGACTTGCTTGAAAATTTGGTGGTCACTAAATTATTAAAATTGCTGAGATCCAGTACAATTTCCTTGAAGAGGTTTTGAACATTGTAAACTCATAAAGTTCCCTTTGAATCCAGAGTCTAAAATTAAGAGTTTCATATTCATTTGCACACCAGAATCTATACTGAGGGATGCATGTTAGTTATTTTCATACATGGATCTATCAAAACCATGCTAATTACACATTTTTATTCCACTCCTGGGGATTTCTTTTCATACTGAAGCTATTTTGTGATTGCAATTAGAACTGGCCAGGTTCAAAGATGGCAAGCAGTGAGAGTTACGGGTCAAGTGATCTGACAGTTGTGCATGAGAATGTGAGTAAGGAGGGTGATTCTACTGGACAATGGGGAATGCTTTGAGCATAGGGACCATGCAGTCTAGTGGAATACCAAGGGCCATAAATGGTCAGCACTGTAAACTTCATTGTTGCACTGAATCAGAGGAGTATTCACTCAAAGGGTATGGGTGTGGAGACACTTCTGGCAACCACTGGTTCAGACTGATTCTCTGTATTTCAGTGCAGCATTGGTCTAGTTCTCACATGTTGTGACAGTTGGAGTCACAGCACAGCATGCTAGCTGATACAAACCCAATTTGAATCCACATGCACTGCAACTTAATTCCAACTAGGACAACCTTCTGGGTATAGTCATGAAAATGGGAGGTAGCACAGTGGGATGACTGTTTGCCCTCAGGTGTTTGGTGCTGCAACGACTGTGACTTAAAATGGGGCCACCAGGGATGCAAATACCTATTCGTAGTCATTACTGATGTTTGTACGGTGGGGGTGATGTGTAAAATGAAAAGAAGCCTCTTGTATTCCCCAGGTAGCCAGTGCTAGTTCTTTGTACATCCACCTACCCACTGTGCTCATTTCCCATTCTAGTTTAGCCCCTTTTCTGTTCTCTGTCAACACAGTGTTTAAAAAAAATTGATGCCTAGCTGACACAGCATAGAACATGATGGTAGAAAAAAACCATTGAGTCATTCAATCTACCTATAATAGTCTCTCAACATCAATGTCAATTTTATTTATGTGGCAGCTCCATACAAAAGCTCTGAGCATCTTACAATTAAAAATACCGTGAAACAATTAAAACAACAAATTAAAACTGCCATAAAAGAGATAAGAGGTCAGGCTAAAACAAACATTAAAAGAATGCATTTTCAGTAATGATTTAAAAGTGGTCAGTGAAGGAGCCTCCCTCACTTCACTGGGAAGGGTGAGCCACAGAATTGGTGCTGCAACACCAAACACCCTATCACCCAAAGATTTCAATCATGAATAAGGAACAATGAAGAAATCTGCCTCCTCTGACCGGAGGGCACTAGCAGGAGCATAAGGAATCAGGAGGTCTTTCAGATAGCTTGCACCCAGACCATCTAGGGCCTTGTAACTGGCAAACCTTGAAACTGATGTACCACCTGACCAGAAACAAGTGCAGAGTGTGGTGAAACAGAGTGACATGCTCAGATTGAGATATCCCTGTAACCAACCAGGCTGCCATATTCTGAACCAGCTGCAGGCAGTGCATCAGATTCGCAGACAGCCCCAGGTAAAGAGTGTTACAATAGTCCAGTCTAGATGAGACTCCTAACCTGAGATAAGATCAGTTGTCTATAGAGTGGTTTTGCCCATGTTTGTCACATAACTGTATGTTTTCTGCCTTGCTGCTACCCCTGAGCAACTATTAAGTCTGTAACACTGTCCCAGCCATGCTTGAAACACACATATGGTCTTATTATCCACCACCTCGGCTAGTAGGCTTTTCAACTGCTCTCTCTCTCTCTCTCTCTCTCCTCTCTCTTTCTGTAAAATATAATTTCCTCTTGTCCCTTCAGAATTGCCCCCATCATCGTCTGATCTTTTAAGTTCTCTATTCCTTTTGAATAGTTCCTCACAGTTTACCTTTTTCATTCATTCAAAAACTAAATTGATGTTTTTTTAGGACCTAGAATATTCACAGATTTCAATTTTAATCTCACTGATAACAATGACAACATTGTTGAAAGACGAAGGCATATTTAGTAAAGCAGCACTGAGCAACAGTGTCACGCTGCAACTGCTGCACTCCCTCAGTGCCTGGGATTACTTCTTCACCAAACAGTTCATTTTTATATTTGCTTGCACGCATGTGCAAGAAACATAGTGCCACCATAAGAGTTTTCATAGGTGTGCCTTCCCCACTTCCAGTGCCCTGCTCCCATTTGCAGGCGTGGCTGCACCACACCAATGAACGTCAGAGCTGTCTATGATAGCTATTCAGATGCAATGCCGTACATTTGAAAGCAGAAAACCGCTGCAATCAGTGGTGGTGACATGTTGGCAATTTGCATACTGCCATTTGCAGGTAATTTACATACTACCGTCAGCAGTATGCAAAGTGCCTACACTCTCCCACTGCATCACATAGCTGTCATAGACAGATCCTTTTTTTTATACCCAAGTAGCACACTGGGAGGCTACCCCAGTGTGCTCATGCGCTTCCCCCACTGCACATGGTATGGCTAAAGGGGTGCCCAATCCCGTGGCCTTCACTGCTCCCCAACAGACTTCAGCTGCCATGCTGAGAGCCCACCCCAGCATGGCAAAGTCCGTACAGCTGACTGGGGTACCTAATCCCCATTGGCTCCACTGTATGCAACTCCACCCCCCAGGAGTCCAAGTGCCATGCTGGGAGCCCACCCCAGCATGGCAGAAGTCCTTATGGCTGACGGGGTGCCCAATCCCCATCGGCTCCACTCACTCCCCCCACAAACTTCCAGCTGCCACCCCAGAGTGGCAAAAGTCCTATGTAGTCTTAACAAACACCTGTAAAAAAATGGTCCCTTGTTGACTGTCTCCCCCCTCAACCTTCACTGACCCTCTGTACATCCACCTCCCACACTCCCTCAACCCCATACTTACCTCCAGAGGCCAGTGAGACGATCTTCGGTGGACCAGGAACAGGTCTGCACTCTTCAAAGCCTATCGCGAACTGAAGAAATGCTGGTAAGTTGTATAATGCAATAGATGTTTTTTTTTTCAACTCAGCCATTTTTGGGAATTTTTTCACCAAATTTTCAACATGGGATTCTTGGGGACCCACCTTATGAATTAAGTTACTGTCATTTTGTTATTCAGTCCTGAAAGGTGATTTGGCAGGCACTGCGTGGAACCACCTTTTCGGACTCAGTAACGAAATGACAGTGTCACAGTTCATGAGATAGGCTCCCAAAAACCCTATGTTGAAAATTTGGTCAAAGAATTCCCCAAAATGACTGTTTTACTAGGGTGCATTGCACAGTTGCTATGCATGCTCAGAACTTTGAGAATTTTAATATTTTCAGCCCAGATTAACATTGCATTTACCACACCTCCTTATGAACAGTAAATCTGTCATTTTTCATATCTTACCCAAAATTAGTTTTTGCACATGTAGCATACATTAGCATGGTTGGAGTGCGAAATCAATGTTTGGGACACATTAAGAAAATCACAGTGACACTGGTCATGAGCAGAGGTGGTAAAATGTCTGTGTTGAGAGGGGGCGTGGCTTGGCCACTGGGAAGATGGCAGCCTAAAAAGAGAGCTGTCGCCCTGAAAGTGTCCATCCGTGCTTAATTGCCATGATCCTGTGGAGCCCTGACCTAAAAACAGCTCTATGAGGGGTGACAGTTATACCTTCTGAGCGGTGGCTGTTTCATGCGGAGTTTGGGGATAGTGGTGGTGGCATTTTGAGCGCTTGTGTTTGGTGACTTAGCAGAGTATTGAGAGGCTGAGTAGGCCTGGCTCGCATCCCTAGACTTAGTACACGCATAGCAGAGGAGTGGAGACGGTGACTGAGCTTTACAGGGAAGACAGGCTAGAGAATAATGCAAACCAGGACTGTGGTTTCTTTCATACATGTGGGGAAAAAAAGAAAAGTTTCAGTAATGACGAGCTTTGCAGTGTATCGGGGAACAGAGTGCAGCACTGGTAAGTTTGACAAGCCCTTGCAGTAGAGGACTCCTGCATCATATTACACACCTGCTGGAGACCTTAATTACAAGGGTGGATGAACTAAGCTTGTCTCTTTCAAATACAGTTACAGAGGTCAAACAGTTACAGGACAAGGTTAATGTACTGGAGCAAAAAGCAGAACATTGTGAGGACCAACATTCGCGATTGTGGCAGAGGATGAGACAACATGAGGAGTGCCTTGAAACCTTATGGAGCAGGACAGAGGATCATGAAAATAGAAACCGACACAACAATCTGCATATCATCGGCCTGCCTGAGGGAGCAGAAGGGCTGGATATGGAGAAATTTTAAACAACAACATCCCGATGATATTGGGCAAAGATGGCAGAACCCCATTGAAGTTGAAAGGGCCCACAGAGTGACTGCTCGTAATCAAGAGCAAATGGACCATCCCAACCTATAGAGGTGTACCTGCTCCGCTGTTCAACCAAGAAGAGGATACTAAGGGTGGCAAGGATTTGGGAGAGTTGTACTGGCAAGGGTTCCAATTCAAATCTATAGGGACTTCACACAAGAAACGGCAGCAAAGAGAAGAGCATTCGGCCCTATCAAGAGGTTTCAGATTTAAGAACCTTACCGACTCTGGGTCAGCAAAGGGGGCAAGAGGTGGTGGTGGACTGTCCAGAGGAGTTGGAGCATTGATTGGCCGGTCATGGCCTGGCTTGCAATATTAAACTACATTACCCAAAAGCTCTGGGAACCTCATGTGCCTACATTTTCAGTTAGAACCTCTGGCTGGGCGAAGCATGTCTGGGAGCACAATAGTAACTGGACCAGTGCAACCAGTTGGGAACCCCTGGTGGAAGGGAGGGCAGGCCATCGCAAAACCAAATCCCACACAAAGAGTCACACTAGCTCCTTGCCACAGAGATCGGACACTTTACCAAATCCAGACACAGAGTACGAAGTGGACCACAGCAGTCACCAAGTAAAGACCCTCCTGCAAAACTTTTGCATGGCGATTCACCCCGGCCAGTGGAACACTGGAACTTGGAAGCCTTTTACCATGTGGATATGGAGACAGAAGTTTCAGGAGATTGGGCTGATTATCCGGACAGTACTTTAATGGAAGCCGTGGAGGCCCATCAAGATTGAAACCTGGCCTTTTGTCCTACGCAGTGGCCGCCAAGTTTACTCCTGATACCGGGACACTCCTCGGGACCACCCAAACAGGCTGAAGGCTTGAATACTTGAACTTTCAAGGAGTAAAGGACTGTATGGGGCTAGGATTATTTCTTATTTCCCACAATAGATATATATATATATATATATATATATATATATATATATATACACACACACATATATATATTTATACAACACATGTTTGGGGATAAATGTACAGATAAAAACTTGTATCTCAGGCACCCAGTGAAGATATCATTGATATCTCCATGTTCCTATACGTCATAGTGATATCTCCATGTTCCTATACGTCATGGAGATATCTCTATGTTCCTATACGTCATCCAAACAAAAGTGAAACTACACTTTCCATTGCAGTCCTACCTCTCTACAGCCTAGCGCTGTTTCTCCCACACACGCGTACACACCCCTGGCATTTACTTGACTCAACAAATATTTTTAACAAATAACTTGTATCAGATTCCGGTTGATCCTGCCACTCGCAGCCAGTAATTGGTAATAACACTTTTCTTCTGTCTTGTAAGGGATCGAAGGGGGCGAAGAAGGTTAGAATAATGAACCAGTGATTGACACTGTCGATACTAAATGATTAAAATTGTTTTTTCCTTGGTCGCTTATTTCACTGCAAGCAGCCGACAGGCCAGAGCCAGAGCGAGCGAAGTCGGCAGTTAGAACAGCAGAAAAGAACGGTGCGCGCAGCCGCTACTATAGCAACGCTACCACATTTCCTTTCTGTTAGTCTCTGAAGCTGCCGACTCGGTCACCTTGCGCCACAGTACTGTCGGCAGCTTCTGCATAAAATTGAAGAAAACAATAGAGAAAACAATTTTGAGTATGTTTGGAAGACTGACTGGTGTTGTGTAAATCACTGGGAGTTCATTCTTTTTTACTTTATAGGCTCGGTCACGCTACATTTCAAGAAGGAAAGTGAAAATATTATTTTCAATTACCAAAGCACAGAGTGGCAGGATCAACCAGATATGTTTTAAAATTTTATTTATTTAAAAATAATGGCAAGATCAACAACTTAAAAATTAAGATATACACAAAACTTTAAACTGGCAGGATCAACCACAGTTTTTTTCAAGTAACATCTCATCTGTTAGGCATATACCATACATAGGACTTTCTATTGTATGTGGCCCCAAACATGTGTTTGTATAAACAGAATATGAATGACCTGAGAGAAGATATCATATTTATTCACTCGGGCCAATGACATCAAGATATCTCACTCGGTGGCTTCGCCACCGTGAGATATCATGATATTGGCCCTCCTCGTGAAGATAAATATGATATCTTCACTCAGGTCATGTCATATCCCCTATATATATATATATATATATATATATATATATTTATTTCTCCTTTAATCTCCTTCCTTATTATGGAAGGAAAAGAGAATACTCCCGCTCATTTTTCAATCACTGCTTAAACCAAGGTTGAAAGTTTTTTTTCAATGGGAACGTGAGGTTGGTGGTTCCTAATTTTGTTCTCTTAATGTAATGGGCAGTGATCATGGCCTCAGTAATATGGCAGTAATCGGAAGGTAGATGTCCCCATTTCCCAATCTTCTTACTGGTCTTCCTGTTTTTTTTTAGGGATGTTGTTACAAAGTGGGTGGTGGACACTCATAATCCCTCCTCCTCCTTAGGGTTTTCTCTTTTTTTCTATTGCCTTTTTTTTGGACCTGTTACCCCCCTCCCACCGAGTCGGGCGACCGACCAAGGATGTACAATACAGGGCTGGGCTAACTTGTGTTGAGTGACCACTCCCAGTACTCGACCCCTTACTGAGCATTGGAGCTAGCATAGCTGTAGGGTGCCAGAATAACCCTCGTGTGCGGTGATCTCCACTGTCTTAGATAGAACTCATTGTAGTGCCTTTTATTCTTGGGGCATTATTGTGTGTCTTAAAAAGTTTGTTGTTTGCAGTTTAATTATAAATCATAACTGCATATATAGTCTTTTTTCCTTCTCTTTTTTTTCTAGCACAGTAATATAGTAAGAGACTAAGGTCAAGGCGTTTTCTATTTCGGGTGATACTTCCACCTCTGTCTGCTCTAATCTGTGGTAGGACAGTGCTGTTGGGGGCAGGGTACAGTATTAAGGTATCAAACCCAGCTATAGACTCCCCCCTCCCCCAGGATTCACAGTAAGTAACTCTCTTACTTCCTTACCGAAGGTAAATAGGATGTTGAATGTAACCAAGGCTCCTAGATGGATATCATGGAACGTAAAGGGCTCAATCACCCTGTGAAAAGAACAAATGTTTTGCAGCACTTAAGGTCTCTGAAGGTAGAAATAGCACTATTACAGGAAACACATCTTCTGTCCGGGCTAATAACTGGCTGAAGAAAGCATGGGTTGGGGAAATGGTGTCAAGTTCTGCCCCTACCAAATCTAAGGGTAGCAATTTTGCTTCGCCAGTCTTCTGTCTGGAAGATAGATGGGGTAAAAAAGATAATCAAGGTAGATGGATAGTGGTAAGACTGACTCTCTGTCACAGGGTGCCCCTGTGAAGGATTGAGGGCCCAAAATTATATTTATAATAATGCTGGATACCTGAAGGTCCGCTGTTTACTACCCTAAAGGTGCTGCGATAGTACGTATTGTTGCACAGGCAGGCTGTTTAGTTCAGCCTGATGTACATCTTTAGGTTGTTGGATTTATGTGCTCATGTTTGTTTAATTGTAAGACTACTGCTATTCTAGGGAGCATCCTTTGAAATTATAAAATAAGGGAACCTAGCAGCTGAGCCTTAAACTTGTTCTAACTTTATAACTTAGTGTTTAAAAAAAAAAAAATTGAACATAATGAGTGAAAGAGCTATGGGTATAGAACAACATTTCTTAATGGTGTCCCCCATTTCTGCATTATGAAAATAGGAAGTTAGCACTAGGATAGAAGTGAGTGCTTTAGGTGTTGCATTTCTAAAATAATTTAAAGAAACAGAACTGATATGGGAAGGAAATAAATAAGAAAACTGTGAGGCTTTAAATACTATAAATATTGATGGGCTGATATGTTAACTGTTGGGGAACGCACCTGTTTAGGTATTGTAGATTACTCAGTAATGAACCTCCGGTTTGTCTTGTATTAAAAGTTGTTTCCAATAGTGCAGGCTACCTGCTTGTATGTTTAGTAGTGAGGGTTTCTCTTTGTGAGGAAATAGCCTCCGTATACAAGGTGCTGCTAATTCTGTTTCAGCCCTATTTGTCCTTGCTGTGCTTTTGAAGACTTGGCTGAGTTTATAAATAATAGTGAGACCCTGTTGGTTCTCTCCTGCTTTCCTTAATAAAATACTTACTTGTAGCCTTAAGCAAACACTTAGTTCTGTAAATATAGGGCACTGTTTTATAATGTACTAAATAAAACATAACATTTTGAGCTCTACAAACCTCCTGAAGGTAGAATAAAGAGGTTTGGTGCTGCAGTTAGGACCTCTTGAAAGCAAAGGATTCTGTTATTTTTCTTTTGGTGTTTCAGAGCCCCGAGTGGACTCTATCTCAGCTCGAGAAGTTTTCCTTAAGAGTTAGCTGCCTGTTTCCTGACTGCCTTTATACTGAATAATAAGGGGTGGTGCTTTCTGGGATTAGAGACTGAATTAAATATTTCACAGAAAGACTGTATTTCACCTCTCTGTATGAGAGTGAGTCGTTATGTCAAATAGAAAATGTTTAGACATACCATATAAAATTTAAATGTTGTAAATAAAGTGATAATATTTGAAATAAAGTCTAGGGGTGGGGTCAAGATGTCACCTGACCCCTGCAGTGTATAAATGCTGAACATTGAGTTTTGTAATCAGATTTTCTTGTGGGTCTGGAGGTACACTCCAGGAAGTTATTGAAGGTGCTCTGTGGAGTTTCTATGTGAATATTTGCTGCTCCAAATGGAAGATTAAGCTGCCAGATTATTCTGTTGTACTGAATTTGTTCTGATGTAATCAACTTCTGAAGAAGAATTAATTAAAACTGGAACTTTTAAAAGAATTGGTGGTGTATGTTGCTCTATGATTGCTCACTTACACCTGTGCCCTACCACACTCTCCAGAAGGAATTATGATTTTGGGTGACATATATGCCCCTACCGGGGGACACATGGATTTCTTCCCGGCAATAAGTCAGGCAATCTCAGCGCTACAAGCAGATGGCTCCCCCCTTCCCATTTTCTTAGGAGGAGACTTCAATATGATGTGGGATATATATTTGGATAAGTCCGTGCCCATGGCACAGTCTAATCCTAAGGCGAGGCACTCTTTCACTGAGCTACAAGAAGAATGGGCCTTAGTTGATGCTTGGCGGAGGGAGCACCACACTGCTAGAGACTATACTTTCTTTTCCACACCACACCAAACCCATAGTCGTATAGACTTCTGGTTAGTGAATGACCTGGCTGGGGAGGGTATTCATGGGACTGGGATAGGCTCAATTATAATTTTGGACCACTAGCCGTATGGTTGACATATCTCCCACCACATAGAAACATAGAATTTGACAGCAGATAAGGACCACTTGGCCCACCCAGTCTGCCCATTTCCTACCTACTGATAAGCTGCAGATCCTAGTTAACCAGCAGCCTACTTCTTCCTACCCCCCCCCCAGAACTTCCTTATGACTATCCCATGCATGCTTGAATTCCACCACTGATTTTGACTCCACAACCTCCTCCTGAAGGCCATTCCATGCATCCACAACCCTCTCTGTGAAAAAATACTTCCTTAAATTACCTCTGAGCCGCCCCTTTATCTTCAAATTGTGCCCTCTTGTTCTTGCACACCTCTTTTTTTGAAAGATGCTACCCTCTTGGACTTTGTTGATTCCCTTGAGGTACTTGAAAGTTTCTATCATGTCCCCCTCTCCTCCTTTCTTGAGGCTATACATATAAGCTCCTAAGTCTCTCTTCATATGATTCGGTGCAGACCCTGCACCATTTTAGTTGCCCTCCTCTGGACAGCTTCCATCCTGTCTATGTCTTTGTGGAGATTGGGTCTCCAGAACTGCACACAGTACTTCAGATGGGATCTCACCAGCTGTCTGTACAGAGGATAATAACTTCCTGTTTTCTACTGGTGATGCTCTCCCTATGTATCCCAGTATCCCCCAGCCTCCTTGCTGCCCTCACATTGCTTGCCCATCTTTAGGTCATCTGCTATGACTACCCCCAGGTCCCTTTGCATTTTTGTTGTTGTTAGTATCTCACCCCCATTGTGTACTCTTCCCCTGGGTTTTGTTTCCCAGGTGCATTACATTGCACTTCTTAGCATTGAATCTAAGCTGCCATACATTTGACCATTCCTCTAACCTTGCCAAGTCCCTTCTCATCCTTTCCACCCCGCCGTGTGCATCTACTCTGTTGCAGATCTTAGTGTCATCTGCAAAGAGACATGCTTTTCCTTCCAGTCCTTCTGCAATGTCGCTTATAAAGACATTGAAGAGGACCAGTCCTAATACTGAAACCTGCAGTACCCCACTAGTAACCCTCCTTTCTGCTGGGTGGACTCCATTTACTATTACTCTCTGTGTCCTATTCTCCAGCCAATTCTTTACCCAGGCTGTCATCTTGGGACCCACCCCAGGCTGGCTAACTTGTATATTAATCTTTGTGGGACTGTGTCAAATGCCTTGCAAAGTCTAGGTAGGCCATGTCCACAGCCCTCCCTGATCTACTACTTTGGTCACCCAGTCAAAGAAATCTATCAGATTCGTCTGCCATGACCTTCCGCTGTGAATCCATGCTGCCTAGGGTCCTGTGCCCTCTGGCCTCTAGATACTGACAATTCTTTCCTTTAGAAGTGATTCCATCATTTTCCCTATCACTGAGGTTAAACTAACAGGTCTATAGTTTCCTGCTTCTGCCTTGCTCCCACTTTTGTGAAGGGGAATCACATCTGCCCTCCTCTAGTCCTCGGGTACCACCCATCCTCCCATGATTTGTTAAAAGGGTAGTCAGTGGTGTCACTAGTTCTACCCTTAGTTCTTTTAGAATTCTGGGATGAATCCCATCAGGCGCCATTGTTTTGTCCACCTTCAGTTTTAAAGAGTTCTTTCAGAACCCTTTCTTCTGTAAATGGGCCGGTATCAACTTCTGTATCCAGCGTGTTACTACTGTTTGTTTTATGTACCCTCTTCCTTTGTAAATACTGAGCAAAAATATTTGCCTTTTCTCAGTCTCCCTCTGCCCACCCTCCCTCCCTTTATTAAAACAACTAAACAATCTTCTCAAGAAAGTCCGATGGCGATGTAACCCATTGCTGTTCAAAGACCTAGAGTTTAAGAGTATGCTTTCTAGGGCCACGAAAGAGTATTTCGCTCTGAACTCAGACGTGGTGTGTCCTCAGCATGGTTTGGGATGCTTTTAAAGTGGTGCTTCGGGGGCGTATTATCAGCTTCTTGGCAAACCGAGATAAAGTACAGAAATTCAAGATGAGTACCATGCAAGGAGACCTAGCTAGGTTGGAACAATCCTTTAAGGTAACCCCGGGAGCGAGTATGGACAGGGAGCTATACCGAAAAATCATTAATTTAAAATATCAGATTAATGAAAGCTTACAACAAAAGGCTGAGTGGCTCCTCCTTTGATCTAAGCAGGAGTATTGGGTCAATGGGGAAAGGGGGGGGCTTCTGGCTTATCGTTTACGTAAGCAGCAGGTGGTCATGAGGATATAGTCCCTTCGTATCCCCTCGGGATCATTAACTTCTACCCCCAAAGAGGTGAATCATACCATGCTGTCATTTTATGAATCTCGATATAAATCCCACTCGGTGGTTAACCCCGCAGAGATGAACCAGAAGTTACTGAGTTTTTCTCGCCAAATGCATCTTCCATCCCTTTCAGCGGAGCAGATGAGACAATTAGATGCCCCGGTTTCTTGTGAAGAATTACAACTTGCGTTAGGAAAGATGGCGATGGAGAAAGCCCCGAACCAGACAGTATGTCGGTCGAGCTATATCAGGCGTTAGGTTCAGATATACTCCTCCTGCTTCAACAAGACCTTTTAGACTCTCATAACAAGACTTCCCTCCCACCATCAATAAGGGATGCACTTATTACTTTGCTGCCCAAAAAGTCTTCTGATCCATTAGATTGTGCTAATTTTAGGCCAATGTCTTTATTGCCAGTAGATACTAAGATTCTAGCTAAGGTGCTTGCCACCAGACTGAGTGTTGTGTTTCCCTCTATTGTTCACCCAGCACAGGCAGGTTTTATGAGGGGAAAGACAGGTGCAGATAACACACACCTGTTACTCGGTTAAAAGTTCCAGTTTTAATTAATTCTTCTTCAGAAGTTGATTACATCAGAACAAATTCAGTACAACAGAATAATCTGGCAGCTTAATCTTCCATTTGGAGCAGCAAATATTCACATAGAAACTCCACAGAGCACCTTCAATAACTTCCTGGAGTGTACCTCAGACCCACAAGAAAATCTGATTACAAAACTCAATGTTCAGCATTTATACACTGCAGGGGTCAGGTGACATCTTGACCCCACCCCTAGACTTTATTTCAAATATTATCACTTTATTTACAACATTTAAATTTTATATGGTATGTCTAAACATTTTCTATTTGACATAACGACTCACTCTCATACAGAGAGGTGAAATACAGTCTTTCTGTGAAATATTTAATTCAGTCTCTAATCCCAGAAAGCACCACCCCTTATTATTCAGTATAAAGGCAGTCAGGAAACAGGCAGCTAACTCTTAAGGAAAACTTCTCGAGCTGAGATAGAGTCCTCGGGGCTCTGAAACACCAAAGAAAAATAACAGAATCCTTTGCTTTCAAGAGGTCCTAACTGCAGCACCAAACCTCTTTATTCTACCTTCAGGAGGTTTGTAGAGCTCAAAATGTTATGTTTTATTTAGTACATTATAAAACAGTGCCCTATATTTACAGAACTAAGTGTTTGCTTAAGGCTACAAGTAAGTATTTTATTAAGGAAAGCAGGAGAGAACCAACAGGGTCTCACTATTATTTATAAACTCAGCCAAGTCTTCAAAAGCACAGCAAGGACAAATAGGGCTGAAACAGAATTAGCAGCACCTTGTAATACGGAGGGCTATTTCCTCACAAAAGAGAAACCCTCACTACTAAACATACAAGCAGGTAGCCTGCACTATTGGAAACAACTTTTAATACAAGACAAACCGGGAGGTTCATTACTGAGTAATCTACAATACCTAAACAGGTGCGTTTCCCCAACAGTTAACATATCAGCCCATCAATATTTATAGTATTTAAAGCCTCACAGTTTTCTTATTTATTTCCTTCCCATATCAGTTCTGTTTCTTTAAATTATTTTAGAAATGCAACACCTAAAGCACTCACTTCTATCCTAAGTGCTAACTTCCTATTTTCATAATGCAGAGAAATGGGGGGGGGACACCATTAAGAAATGTTGTTCTATACCCATAGCTCTTTCACTCATTATGTTCAATTTTTTTTTTTTTAAACACTAAGTTATAAAGTTAGAACAAGTTTAAGGCTCAGCTGCTAGGTTCCCTTATTTTATAATTTCAAAGGATGCTCCCTAGAATAGCAGTAGTCTTACAATTAAACAAACATGAGCACATAAATCCAACAACCTAAAGATGTACATCAGGCTGAACTAAACAGCCTGCCTGTGCAACAATACGTACTATCGCAGCACCTTTAGGGTAGTAAACAGCCGGACCTTCAGGTATCCAGCATTATTATAAATATAATTTTGGGGCCCTCAATCCTTCACAGGGGCACCCTGTGACAGAGAGGTCAGTCTTACCACTATCCATCTACCTTGATTATCTTTTTTTTACCCCATCTATCTTCCAGACAGAAGACTGGCGAAGCAAAATTGCTACCCCCTTAGATTTGGTAGGGGCAGAACTTGACACCATTTCCCCAACCCATGCTTTCTTCAGCCAGTTATTAGCCCCGGACAGAAGATGTGTTTCCTGTAATAGTGCTATTTCTACCTTCAGAGACCTTAAGTGCTGCAAAACATTTGTTCTTTTCACAGGGTGATTGAGCCCCTTTACGTTCCATGATATCCATCTAGGAGCCTTGGTTACATTCAACATCCTATTTACCTTCGGTAAGGAAGTAAGAGAGTTACTTACTGTGAATCCTGGGGAAGGGGGGAGTCTATAGCTGGGTTTGATACCTTAATACTGTACCCTGCCCCCAACAGCACTGTCCTACCACAGATTAGAGCAGACAGAGGTGGAAGTATCACCGAAATAAGCCTTGACCTTAGTCTCTTACTATATTACTGTGCTAGAAAAAAGAAGAAAAAAGACTATATATGCAGTTATGATTTATAATTAAACTGCAAACAACAAACTTTTAAGACACAATAATGCCCCAAGAATAAAAGGCACTACAATGAGTTCTATCTAAGACAGTGGAGATCACCGCACACGAGGGTTATTCTGGCACCCTACAGCTATGCTAGCTCAATGCTCAGTAAGGGGTGAGTACTGGGAGTGGTCACTCAACACAAGTTAGCCCAGCCCCTGTATTACATCCTCGGTCGGTCGCCCGACTCGGTGGGAGGGGGGTAACAGGTCCAAAAAAAAGGCAATAGAAAAAAAGAGAAACCCTAAGGAGGAGGAGGATTATGAGTGTCCACCACCCACTTTGTAACAACATCCCTTAAAAAAAAAACAGGGAAGACCAGTAAGAAGATTGGGGAAATGGGGACATCTACCTTCCGATTACTGCCATATTACTGAGGCCATGATCACTGCCCATTACATTAAGGAGAACAAAATTAGGAACCACCAACCTCACGTTCCCATTGAAAAAAAAAACTTTCAACCTTGGTTTAAGCAGTGATTGAAAAATGAAGCGGGGGGGAGTATTCTCTCTTTTCCCTTCCATAATAAGGAAGGAGATTAAAGGAGAAATAAATATATATATATATATATATATATATATATAGGGGATATGACATGACCTGAGTGAAGATATCATATTTATCTTCACGAGAGGCCAATGATATCATGATATCTCACGAGTGGCGAAGCCACGAGTGAGATATCTTGATGTCATTGGCCTCGAGTGAAGATAAATATGATATCTTCTCTCAGGTCATGTCATATTCTGTTTATACAAACACATGTTTGGGGCCACATACAATAGAAAGTCCTATGTATGGTATATGCCTAACAGATGAGATGTTACTTGAAAAAAACTGTGGTTGATCCTGCCAGGTTAAAGTTTTGTGTATATCTTAATTTTTAAGTTGTTGATCTTGCCATTATTTTTAAATAAATAAAATTTTTAAAACATATCTGGTTGATCCTGCCACTCTGTGCTTTGGTAATTGAAAATAATATTTTCACTTTCCTTCTTGAAATGTAGCGTGACCGAGCCTATAAAGTAAGAAATAGAATGAACTCCCAGTGATTTACACAACACCAGTCAGTCTTCCAAACATACTCAAAATTGTTTTTTTCTCTATTGTTTTCTTCAATTTTATGCAAGAAGCTGCCGACAGTACTGTGAGCGCAGAGAGTGACCGGTCGGCAGCTTCAGAACAACAGAAAGAAATGTGGTAGCGTTGCTATAGTAGCGGCTGCGCGCACCGTTCTTTTCTGCTGTTCTAACTGCCGACTTCGCTCGCTCTGGCTCTGACTCTGTCGGCTGCTTGCATGAAATAAGCGACCAAGGAAAAAACAATTTTAATCATATTTGGACTATCAGTGTCAATCACTGGGTCATTATTCTTACTTTCCTGCCGGTCTTCGATCATATGAAGAGAGAAGTGAAAGTGTTATTTTCAATTACTAATGCAGGAGGCAGGATCAACAGGACTACAGAGTTATTTGTTAAAAATATTTGTTGGGGCAAGTAAATGCCAGGGGTGTGCTGGCGTGTGTGGGAGAAACAGCTGAGGCTGTAGAGAGGTAGGACTGCAATGGAAAGTGTAGTTTCACTTTTGTTTGGATGACGTATAGGAACATAGAGATATCTCCATGACGTATAGGAACATGGAGATATCACTTATAACGATAGGAACATGGAGATATCAATGATATCTTCACTGGGTGCCTGAGATACAAGTTTTTATCTGTACATTTATCCCCAAACATGTGTTGTATAAATATATATGTGTGTGTGTATATATATATATATATATATATATATATATATATATATATCTATTGTGGGAAATAAGAAAATAATCCTAGCCCCATACAGTCCTTTACTCCTTGAAAGTTCAAGTATTCAAGCCTTCAGCCTGTTTGGGTGGTCCCAGGAGTGTCCCGGTATCAGGAGTAAACTTGGCGGCCACTGCGTGGGACAAAAGGCCAGGTTTCAATCTTGATGGGGCCTCCACGGCTTCCATTAAAGTACTGTCCGGATAATCAGCCCAATCTCCTGAAACTTCTGTCTCCATATCCACATGGTAAAAGGCTTCCAAGTTCCAGTGTTCCACTGGCCGGGGTGAATCGCCATGCAAAAGTTTTGCAGGAGGGTCTTTACTTGGTGACTGCTGTGGTCCACTTCGTACTCTGTGTCTGGATTTGGTAAAGGAAATGTCCGATCTCTGTGGCAAGGAGCTAGTGTGACTCTTTTGTGTGGGATTTGGTTTTTGCGATGGCCTGCCCTCCCTTCCACCAGGGGGGTTCCCAACTGGTTGCACTGGTCCAGTTACTATTGTGCTCCCAGACATGCTTCGCCCAGCCGAGAGGTTCCTAACTGAAAATGTAGGCACATGAGGTTCCCAGAGCTTTTTGGGTAATGTAGTTTAATATTGCAAGCCAGGCCATGACCGGGCCAATCAATGCTCCAACTCCTCTGGACAGTCCACCACCACCTCTTGCCCCCCTTTGCTGACCCAGAGTCCGGTAAGGTTCTTAAATCTGAAACCTCTTGATAGGGCCAAATGCTCTTCTCTTTGCTGCCGTTTCTTGTGTGAAGTCCCTATAGATTTGAATTGGAACCCTTGCCAGTACAACTCTCCCAAATCCCTTGCCACCCTTAGTATCCTCTTCTTGGTTGAACAGCGGAGCAGGTACACCTCTATAGGTTGGGGATGGTCCATTTGCTCTTGATTACGAGCAGTCACTCTGTGGGCCCTTTCAACTTCAATGGGGTTCTGCCATCTTTTGCCCAATATCATCGGGATGTTGTTGTTTAAAAATTTCTCCATATCCAGCCCTTCTGCTCCCTCAGGCAGGCCGATGATATGCAGATTGTTGTGTCGGTTTCTATTTTCATGATCCTCTGTCCTGCTCCATAAGGTTTCAAGGCACTCCTCATGTTGTCTCATCCTCTGCCACAATCGCGAATGTTGGTCCTCACAATGTTCTGCTTTTTGCTCCAGTACATTAACCTTGTCCTGTAACTGTTTGACCTCTGTAACTGTATTTGAAAGAGACAAGCTTAGTTCATCCACCCTTGTAATTAAGGTCTCCAGCAGGTGTGTAATATGATGCAGGGAGTCCTCTACTGCAAGGGGCTTGTCAAACTTACCAGTGCTGCACTCTGTTCCCCGATAATGACTGCAAAGCTCGTCATTACTGAAACTTTTTTCTTTTTTTTCCCCCCACATGTATGAAAGAAAACCACAGTCCTGGTTTGCATTATTCTCTAGCCTGTCTTCCCTGTAAAGCTCAGTCACCGTCTCCACTCCTCTGCTATGCGTGTACTAAGTCTAGGGATGCGAGCCAGGCCTACTCAGCCTCTCAATACTCTGCTAAGTCACCAAACACAAGGCGCTCAAAAATGCCACCACTATCCCCAAACTCCGCATGAAACAGCCACCGCTCAGAAGGTATAACTGTCACCCACTCATAGAGCTGTTTTTTAGGTCAGGGCTCCACAGGATCATGGCAATTAAGCACGGATGGACACTTTCAGGGCGACAGCTCTCTTTTTAGGCTGCCATCTTCCCAGTGGCCAAGCCACGCCCCCTCTCAACACAGACATTTTACCACCTCTGCTCATGACCAGTGTCACTGTGATTTTCTTAATGTGTCCCAAACATTGATTTGCACTCCAACCATGCTAATGTACTACATGTGCAAAAACTAATTTTGGTAAGATATGAAAAATGACAGATTTACTGTTCATAAGGAGGTGTGTAAAATGCAATGTTAATCTGGGCTGAAATATTAAAATTCTCAAAGTTACGAGCATGCATAGCAACTGTGCAATGCACCCTAGTAAAACAAGTCATTTTGAAATTCTTTGACCAAATTTTCAACATAGGGTTTTGGGAGCCTATCTCATGAATTAGACACTGTCATTTGTCACATTGTTCTAAAAGGTGGTTCACCAGTGCTCACAAATCACCTTTCAGGACTGAATAACAAATGACAGTAACTTAATTCATAAGGTGGGTCCTCAAGAATCCCATGTTGAAAATTTGGTGAAAAAATTCCCAAAAATGGCTGAGTTGAAAAAAAAAACATCTATTGCATTATACAACTTACCAGCATTTCTTCAGTTCGCGATAGGCTTTGAAGAGTGCAGACCTGTTCCTGGTCCACCGAAGATCGTCTCACTGGCCTCTGGAGGTAAGTATGGGGTTGAGGGGGGAGTGTGGGGAGGTGGATGTACAGAGGGTCAGTGAAGGTTGAGGGGGGGAGCGAGACAGTCAACAAGGGACCATTTTTTTTACAGGTGTTTGTTAAGACTACATAGGACTTTTGCCACTCTGGGGTGGCAGCTGGAAGTTTTGTGGGGGAGGTGGAGCGATGGGGATTGGGCACCCCGTCAGCCATAAGGACTTCTGCCATGCTGGGGTGGGCTCCCAGCATGGCACTTGGACTCCTGGGGGTGGAGTTGCATACAGTGGAGCCAATGGGGATTAGGTACCCCCAGTCAGCTGTTACGGACTTTGCCATGCTGGGGTGGGCTCTCAGCATGGCAGCTGAAGTCTGTTGGGGAGCAGTGAAGGCCACGGGGAATTGGGCACCCCCTTTAGCCATACCATGTGCAGTGGGGGAAGCGCATGAGCACACTGGGGTAGCCTCCCAGTGTGCTACTTGGGTATAAAAAAAAGGATCTGTCTATGACAGCTATGTGATGCAGTGGGAGAGTGTAGGCACTTTGCATACTGCTGACGGTAGTATGTAAATTACCTGCAAATGGCAGTATGCAAATTGCCAACATGTCACCACCACTGATTGCAGCGGTTTTCTGCTTTCAAATGTATGGCATTGCATCTGAAATAGCTATCATAGACAGCTCTGGCGTTCATTGGTGTGGTGCAGCCACGCCTGCAAATGGGAGCAGGGCACTGGAGTGGGAAGGCACACCTATGAAAACTCTTATGGTGGCACTATGTTTCTTGCACATGCGTGCAAGCAAATATAAAAATGAACTGTTTGGTGAAGAAGTAATCCCAGGCACTGAGGGAGTGCAGCAGTTGCAGCGTGACACTGTTGCTCAGTGCTGCTTTACTAAATATGCCTTCGTCTTTCAACAATGTTGTCATTGTTATCAGTGAGATTAAAATTGAAATCTGTGAATATTCTAGGTCCTAAAAAACATCAATTTAGTTTTGAATGAATGAAAAGGTAAACTGTGAGGAACTATTCAAAAGGAATAGAGAACTTAAAAGATCAGACGATGATGGGGCAATTCTGAAGGGACAAGAGGAAATTATATTTTACAGAAAGAGAGAGAGAGAGAGAGAGAGAGAGAGAGCAGTTGAAAAGCCTACTAGCCGAGGTGGTGGATAATAAGACCATATGTGTGTTTCAAGCATGGCTGGGACAGTGTTACAGACTTAATAGTTGCTCAGGGGTAGCAGCAAGGCAGAAAACATACAGTTATGTGACAAACATGGGCAAAACCACTCTATAGACAACTGATCTTATCTCAGGTTAGGAGTCTCATCTAGACTGGACTATTGTAACACTCTTTACCTGGGGCTGTCTGCGAATCTGATGCACTGCCTGCAGCTGGTTCAGAATATGGCAGCCTGGTTGGTTACAGGGATATCTCAATCTGAGCATGTCACTCTGTTTCACCACACTCTGCACTTGTTTCTGGTCAGGTGGTACATCAGTTTCAAGGTTTGCCAGTTACAAGGCCCTAGATGGTCTGGGTGCAAGCTATCTGAAAGACCTCCTGATTCCTTATGCTCCTGCTAGTGCCCTCCGGTCAGAGGAGGCAGATTTCTTCATTGTTCCTTATTCATGATTGAAATCTTTGGGTGATAGGGTGTTTGGTGTTGCCACCAATTCTGTAGCTCACCCTTCCCAGTGAAGTGAGGGAGGCTCCTTCACTGACCACTTTAAATCATTACTGAAAATGCATTCTTTTAATGTTTGTTTTAGCCTGACCTCTTATCTCTTTTATGGCAGTTTTAATTTGTTGTTTTAATTGTTTCAGGTATTTTTTAATTGTAAGATGCTCAGAGCTTTTGTATGGAGCTGCCACATAAATAAAATTGACATTGATGTTGAGAGACTATTATAGGTAGATTGAATGACTCAATGTTTTTTCTACCATCATGTTCTATGCTGTGTCAGCTAGGCATCAATTTTTTAAACACTGTGTTGACAGAGAACAGAAAAGGGCTAAACTAGAATGGGAAATGAGCACAGTGGGTAGGTGGATGTACAAAGAACTAGCACTGGCTACCTGGGAATACAAGAGGCTTCTTTTCATTTTACACATCACCCCCACCGTACAAACATCAGTAATGACTACCGAATAGGTATTTGCATCCCTAGGTGGCCCCATTTTAAGTCACAGTCGTTGCAGCACCAAACACCTGAGGGCAAACAGTCATCCACTGTGCTACCTCCCATTTCATGACTATACCAGAAGGTTGTCCTAGTTGGAATTAAGTTGCAGTGCATGTGGATTCAAATTGGGTTTGTATCAGCTAGCATGCTGTGCTGTGACTCCAACTGTCACAACATGTGAGAACTAGACCAATGCTGCACTGAAATACAGAGAATCAGTCTGAACCAGTGGTTGCCAGAAGTGTCTCCCACACCCATACCCTTTGAGTGAATACTCCCTCTGATTCAGTGCAACAATGAAGTTTACAGTGCTGACCATTTATGGCCCTTGGTATTCCACTAGACTGCATGGTCCCTATGCTCAAAGCATTCCCCATTGTCCAGTAGAATCACCCTCCTTACTCACATTCTCATGCACAACTGTCAGATCACTTGACCCGTAACTCTCACTGCTTGCCATCTTTGAACCTGGCCAGTTCTAATTGCAATCACAAAATAGCTTCAGTATGAAAAGAAATCCCAGGAGTGGAATAAAATGTGTAATTAGCATGGTTTGATAGATCCATGTATGAAAATAACTAACATGCATCCTCAGTATAGATTCTGGTGTGCAAATGAATATGAAACTCTTAATTTTAGACTCTGGATTCAAAGGGAACTTTATGAGTTTACAATGTTCAAAACCTCTTCAAGGAAATTGTACTGGATCTCAGCAATTTTAATAATTTAGTGACCACCAAATTTTCAAACAAGTCTTATCTTGAGATTCCCAGCACTGACTACACAACTCAATATTCTCAGTTACGCAGTCTGTGTCGATTTGCTTGACTGTTATGAATCCTGCAGTGACTGAATCACATGTCTTGCTAGACCTATAACAATGTAAAATAATTACCAGTACTTGTTAACCATACCTGGATTGTCATACAAAGTTGAGTTGCAATCACAGTAAGGAGGGTATCGTTCACACATACTTGATCAGAGAGACATGAAGAACTGCCACATATTGTCTGAGGATACACTGAAACAAAAATAATATCTTGTCAAGCTGAAACATATCACAAAAACTTGTTTTCATTCACAAAATCAGCTATTGTACTTATTTCATATTGGTTTCATATTGGTTTAATGGTTTTAATAGGTTTGTAGAATGCTAAATGAATCCAATATTATCTTTTAAAAGAAAGGAACTACTACTTTTTTTAAATCTGAGGTATTTTTTTCTTTTCATTGCTTAATTTTTTAGCAAATTTGAGGATGGGCGTGCTTACCACCATTGACTACTTCTGTGAGGTGTTTGAATGTGACCTTAAATTATGTGTTCTAATACACTAAATTCAAGCTTTTTTTGCTGAAAACTTATTCTCTTCACAATAGCAGCTGTTTTTCTATTTTAAGAAAATAACCGTCTAGACAAGATTTTTCCATTCATAATTGACCTTGAAGTCACTCTCACCCACAAATGAGAAAAATACATCATGTTTGAGGAAGTTTTTCAGTGGTAAGTGGGGACGGGGAACATGATGGTTTTGTTTTTCTCATTCTGTTATGACATAAAAAAATAAGTCGTGTGAAGTAGGTATGTTGATGCAGGCATGGGGCTACTGGAAAGGGAAGGCAAGGCAAGACAATTATTTTATTAAGCACCCCATAGCAAAGTCTTAGGGTGCTTTACATACTCATATTAATAATGAATACAGTTATACACTAGTTACCACCACCCCCAAAAATACATGCTAATTAATGCAATCAGCAACTAATCTAAAATGCAGAAGTTCTACTCAGGTAATTGTCCCAAAGTCTTGATCAAATGAATTACTTTTTAATCCCCTTTTAAACTCCTTCACTGAGGAAGAACTCCTTAGATGGACAGGTAAGGAGTTCAAATAATCATGGACACTACCAAGAACACTTTATTACCTGTTTGTTTAGGCAAGATTTCAAATTGCCCAACAAAGTTCCTTGGTGGAGCAGAGATGGTGTGAAAGTAAACCAGACCTTGTGGTCTTTCAGATAGTCAGGGCCCGGACCATGCAAGGCTTTGTATGTTGCCAAAGCAATTTGAAAGGTGGTACACTGCATAACTGAAAGCCAGTGCAGCTGTAAAGCACGGGGACAAATTGTCCCTGAATGACACACCAGATATAAACCTGGCCATGGTACTCTTAACTAGTTGTTGGCAGTGCACCAATCCACCAGACAGTGCTAGATTTATTTTATTTATTTTATTCTTTGGTTACCAGGTAAGGCCATGAGACACAAGTGCCTGTTTTCGGGGCAAACCAAGAGCACTGGAGTGATTAAGTGACTTGCTCAGAGTCAGACAGTATGCAAGTGAAGGTTGTGAGACTCACATCCAGATCTGCTGAATGTACCAAGGTCATTCCCAGATCTTTAGTCTAACCAATAAGGCTATACTACTAGCCAGATAAACAGGTAGGTAAATAGTGTTAAAGTAGTCCAGCCTTGATGTCTCAGAAGTGTACTAGGGTTGCCAGATCTTCTTGCACAAGATAAGGTTTCATCAGGAGACATTCTTAACTGGAAATATTCACTGCAGACTACAACAGACACCTGATGTATCAGTGTCAGCCAAGAGTCCACATGAATCCCAGATTCTTCACCCTGTCCACACCTGTCAGAAGGGTGCCATTCAGAATAGCAAGTTGACTGCCCCGAACTTCCAACTAATCGCTGAGGATCTGGTTCACCAATATCAGCTCTATTTTCATCTGACTGAGATGCAGCCAGCTCAAAGCCATCCAGTCAGACTTTGTTTTAAGGCATTGCTCCAGCACAGTGTTTGCCTCCCACTAGTCACATGTAAATTAAATGTACCGTGAGGGGTCTATGTGATAGCAAGAATGCATAAAGGTGATCACTGTTATCGCATAGTCAGAGTACTGAAAAGGAACAATCCCGGTGCACAGGACAATGGCGCCAGGACAGTTTTTAATGCTGTTTGTGTGTGGTGCCCCAACACCCTTCACAGGGCTGCCACCCTCACCCCTCCTCTACTAAGTATTCTCAACTGTCAGGGGTGAAAGCATTAAAAAGTTTGGGCTGGGCTCAATAAAATCGCACCAGCACCCGGACCTGAACCCGATACCTCACTCACCCCAACTCTAGCCAACCCCTGATGCCACGACACAGCTCGGCCATTCACCACAGTGCCACCCTCTACAGCCCTCTGCCCCTCCCAGCCCACGCTTGCTGTGCTTGCCCCCACTGCACGTACACATACCCACATCCTGTCACCCACTTTGCCCACCCCTCATCCAGTTGTCCTACCCTCCCATCACCGAGAGGGATTGCACCAGGAAGGAGTCACTGTTATGGACAGCACCCTTCGTCACATGCCCACCTTATGCAATACCACAGCTGAGTATGATCTGCATAGCAGTGAAAACTAACAAAGCACCATCTGATGACCCATTATACTGGCAGCATGTACACTGTGAACAACACAGGGAACAGAATTAAACCCTGAGGAACCCTACAGCCAGGGCCCTGATTTTTCTGCAGTTCAGCAGCCACGGAGATTGCCATGGAATTTAATGTAAATCGCAGAAAATTCACGGAACATTATTCCACAGTTTATATGAACTCTAGAATAGGATTCTGCATTTTACATGAAATGCCAAATATTATTCTGTGGTTTACATGAACTGCAGAATATTAGTCTGTGGTTTACATGACCTGCGGAATATTATTCCACACTTTACATGAACTCTGGAATATTATTTCATAGTTAACATGAACTCTGAAATATTATTCCACAGTTTACACTGAAATGTCAGTATTTAGCTGGCCCGCAAGCACAGTAGTACCACTCATGATGTTGATGGCCTAGGTTTGGAAATTAGTCTGGGAATTTGGAGGGGCGGCCGGAGGGAAGAGGATCAAACATCCTATGGACTGCTCTCCTCCAGAAGGGAGGCTGAGGAAGTCAGCAGTGTTTGGGTAACCCCTCATTGTAGCATGGGGTACAACAGCCAGGACTGATTACATTTGGGAGGCATGTCAGACATTCAGCGAGATGCCCCAACATCATTGCATGACATGCCTCTTGAGGAGAAAATGAGAATATGGAGGTTCCACCACCACATGATGATGTCCATCCCACATTGCAGACCCCATACCACTAACTGGGCTCTCATTTCCATTCAACCATTCAGTCTCTGTCAGAGGAAGGGGCCCCCTGGTGGCCCCACCCCTGGGGTGTAGGCCGGGGTGTTCGGGAGTGGTATGCCCCCCCGACAGTGACACAAACACAGTGACCTATAAACCCGCTCAACAAAATCAACAGGTTGCTGACAGGTCACTGTGTAGGTGCACCTGACACAGGGACACTGTCTCCTGGTCCTACACCCCTCCTGAATCAACTTCAACTGGATGAAACAACAGGACTGGGAGATAAATGGATTTATGTTGACTGTAACTGCGGTAGACATAAATCCTGTCGCTATGATGCCAGTCAACAAAGTGTTTTCAAATCAGCATCGTAGAGCCTTCAGGAGTGAAGTAATTCCGGATTGTGTAATGAGGCTGAAAGTGTGCAGATTGGACAGATGGGGAGGTGGATAAGGTGATAAAGTATAAAAAAATGAAGAGTTAGTATGAACTATGAGTAAAACAAATCTGCAGTTTACATTAACTCTGATCAAGGAAAATTATTCCATGAAAGACATAAACTGTGGTTATTCCATGGATCATATAAACCCAGAAAACTATTCTGTGATTTATCTTCAATTCTGCAGAATGCTTTTTGAATTCTGTGGAATTTAAAAACAATAATCTGAAAAGCATTTTGGAACAGCCCTGACCATTAGTTTGTCTGCTAGGGCTTTACCTTAAAAATCAAAACAGATAATCCCCCCACCATCCTCCCTACCCCACCCTGAGAAACTCCTTGAGTCCTTTTATTTGAAGTAGACACATTATTATTAGGTCCCATACTGTGCTGCAATCCTTATCCTTCTAATTTCACCGCTGGGCCTGAATTCCAGTTTCATGTCCCTGGTGTGCTTTGAGCATAGCCACACAAAACACTGCTGGAATGAGAAAGTGGCATTCTAGAACAAGCATTTGTCAATGCCGAATGTTGCTTGCTTCTATGTGCTGTTTAGGTATTTGGAAGTCATTGGAGTGCAAATATTGAAAATTCTGAACTACTAGTGTGCGTGAGGAACCGCGCAACGCACACTAAAACAGTCATTTTTAGGAATTTTTTCATCAGATTTTCAACATAGTCATTTTAAGACCTCTGCTCATGAACAGTGTCACTGCGATTTTGTTAATGTGTCCCACACATTGAGTTTGCACACCGACTGCGCCATTGTGCGCTACATGGGAGGAAACACGTTTTGGGCAGGATGTGAAAAATGACAGCTGTACTGCTCATAAGGAGGTATGGTAAAATGGCAATGTTGAAAATCTGGGTGGAAATATTGAAAATTCGCAAACCTCACATGCGTGGGAACTGTCCAACGCACACCAGTAAAACAGTCATTTTAGGAATTCTTTCACCAAATTTTCAACATTGCCATTTTAAGATCTCTGCTCATGAACAGTGACACTGTGGTTTTCTTAATGTGTCCCATACACTGATTTCGCTTCGACTGCTATGCGCTACATGGGTGGAAACATGTTTTGGGCAGGATGTGAAAAATGACAGCTGTACTGCTCATGAGGAGGTGTGGTAAAATGGCAATGTTGAAAATCTGGAGTGAAAATATTGAAAATTTGCAAACTTACGAGCGTGCGTAGGAACTGTGCAACGCAGACTCGTAAAACTGTCATTTTTAGGAATTTTTTCACCAAATTTTCAACACAGCCATTTTAAGACCTCTGCTCATGATCAGTGTCGCTGTGATTTTCTTAATGTGTCCCATATATTGAGTTCGTACACCGACTGCGCCATTGTGCGCTACATGGGCAGAAACATGTTTTGGGCAGGATGTGAAAAATGACAACTGTACTGCTCATGAGGAGGTGTGATAAAATGCCAATGTTAAAAATCTGGAGTGAAAATATTGAAAATTCGCAAACTTACGAGCGTGCATAGGAACTGCGCAACGCAGACTCGTAAAACTGTCATTTTTAGGAATTTTTTCACCAAATTTTCAACACAGCCATTTTAAGACCTCTGCTCATGAACAGTGTCACTGTGATTTTCTTAATGTGTCCCATACATTGATTTCACACACCGACTGCACCATTGTGCGCTACATGGGCAGAAACATGTTTTGGGTGAGATGTGAAAAATGACAGCTGTACTACTCATAAGAAGGTGTGGTAAAATGGCAATGTTGAAAATCTGGAGTGAAATATTGAAAATTCAAACCTATGAGCATGCGTAGGAACTGCATAGCATGCGGCTAAATAAAACAGTCATTTTGGAATTTTTCACCAAATTTTCAACATTGCCATTTTAAGACCTCTGCTAATGAACAGTGTCATGGTGATTTTCTTAATGTGTCCCATACATTGATTTCGCACACCGACTGCGCCATTGATGTATCGTGGTGGAAACACGTTTTGAGCAGGATGTGAAAATGACAGCTGCACTGCTCATAAGGAGGTGGGTAAAATGTCAATGTTGAAAATCTGGGTGAAAATATTGAAAATTTGCGAACTTACGAGCCTGCGTAGGAACTGCATAGCATGCTCGTAAAACAGTCATTTTAAGGAATTTTTTCACCAAATTTTCAATGTAGCCATTTTAAGACCTCTGCTCCTGAACAGTGTCACTGTGATTTTCTTAATTTGTCCCGTACATTGATTTCACACACCGACTGCGCCATTCTGCACTACATGGGTGGAAACACATTTTGGGTGAGATGTGAAAAATGACAGCTGTACTACTCATAAGAAGGTGTGGTAAAATGGCAATGTTGAAAATCTGGAGTGAAAACATTGAAATTTCACGAACTTACGAGCCTGCGTAGGAACTGCGCAATGCACGCTCATAAAACTGTCATTTTTTGGAATTTTGGCACCAAATTTTCAACATGGGGTTTGGGACCCCTTCTCATGAATGATGTCACTGTCATGGTGGTATTCGGGCCCGAAGGGTGATTTTGCAGTCACTGCGCGGTCACTGCGTGAAATCACCCTTCAGGCCAAACGCTCCTGTCATGACTATCATTCATGAAGAAATTCAAAACCCATAATTGAAAATTCCCAAAAACCTGAGATATGCAACAGAGTTGAAACCCCCTATCTAGTCCATTATACAGCTTACCGGCATATCTTCCAGTTCGTGGTCGGCTTTGAAGAGTGTAAGCGTGTTCCTGGTCCACGAAGATCGTCGCGCCAGAGTCCGGAGGTAAGTATGGGGTGAGGGGTGTGGGGAAGCTGGAGTGCGCCAGTGGGTGAGTGCGGGTTGTGGGGTGGGAGATGTGCCACGGGACCGTTTCGTTTTACAGGTTTAAAAAAAAAGACTTACGTGGGGCGTTTGCCACGCTGGGGTGGGCTCCCAGCGTGGCACAAGAGAGGCGTTCAGCCGGCGGGGATTGGGCACCCGTCGGCCAGGTTCTTGCCGCATGGGGTGGCTCAGCGTGGCACACTACTACTGGGGTGGTGGGGATGCAGCTCAGCCACGAGGGATTGGGCACCCATCGGCTATACAGTGCATCGCGAGGCCGCAGCGCGCCTGCGTGTGTTGGGGGCTGCGGCGTGGCAGATATCTTATCGGTGCTCACTGGAGCGTAGCTCCCCCTTTCAACTGTATGCCACTGCATTTTGGAGCGTGTCATAGACAGCTCCAAAATGCATTGGCTTACAGGGGCCATGCCTGCCAGCTCACTGACTGAATTGGAGGAGGAGGTGACACACCTCCGAAATCTCCGATGATGGCACTATGTTTCTTGCACATGCGTGCAAGCAACATAATAATGGTAAAAACTAGAAGGATGAGGATCACTGTACAGTGTGGTAGGTTCTAAAAATAGTACTCATTCCAGTGTGCTGGTCCTGGGGATTTTCAGGCTGGGGTGGGGGGATGGGACTGAGATGAATGGGGTGAAATTTGTATTTCCATTACTATGAACTCGGAAGTTATTTGACAGTCTTTTCTGGTTTGTAGGCCCAGTCCAAAAAGTAACATTTTCCCCTACCGGTGTGGGGGGGATTCTTTATTTATTTATCCATTTAGTAATTGGGTTGGTGCACTGATCCAAAGACCTCTTTCAGTTGTGGCCCAGGCCAGAAACTGGCGCATACAACATAATAAAAAAAGAGAAAGAGCAGTATGAATCATTCAGGGAACATAACAGTGTAGGTCAAGCTAACAGTGAAAATACAAGGTAAACAGTACTAGGTACATCAGCAATTGAGCAAATAATCTGATAATATTTGGTAAACAGGGTAAGGTTGCTCCATCATTCAGAAAGGAATAACAATATTATTCAAGGCAGGAAGGAGGCGGAGCACTAGAGGGATAAGTGGTAAGAGTGAGCTGCAAGGGAGGTGAAGTCATGGTAGCAGTGGGCAGGATGCAGGTCATGGTGGACAGAAAGTGCATTCTTAACAGGAATTTAGATTTAGAGTTTGGTTGGGGGACGTAAGGAGGAGGGAGGTCATTTGATACTGAGGGTCTGGCTACACAGAAGGCTCTTAGGCTCATCATCATAGTTATACTAACATGCTAAAATGCCAGCAGAATAGGCCTAATGGTCTGTTGAGTCTGCTCGATTTTCAGCACCTACACTGTGGGTCGATTTTGGTGTCCCTCTCCCCTTGGGTTATACTGTCCCCAGTTCTAGATGTTCCACCTGTACGGGCTTGGTCAGATTTACTCTCCCTCTGTACCTGTCCCATCTCCATTTAAACCCACCCACAATCTCCACCTCTACCAACCCCCTGGGCAGTGCATTCCATGGCGCCACCACCCTTTCAGTGAAATAACATCTCCTCCTCTCCCCTCTGAGCCTGCCCCTTTCCAGCTTACACCCGTGACCTCTCCTTGCCCCACCCTCCTTCCTTTGGAGCACCCTGACTGGGCCTCCTTTATTGATCACTTTCATGTACTTAAAGAACTCTATCATGCCCCCTGTCCCTCCTCTCCTCCAGAATGTACATGTCAAGCTCCCTAAGCCTCTTCTCATAGGTCCTCTCCCCCAGGCCCCATATCATTTTTGTTGCTATCCTTTTGACCCTCTCTAGGAGTGTAATGTCCCTTTTTAAATGTGGTCTCCAAAAGTGCACACAATACTCAAGGTGTGGTCTAACCAAGCAGTTGTACAATGGAAGGATCACTTCAGCCTTTCTGGAGGTAATCCCCCTGGCGATGCATCCCAGCATACTATTTGCCCTTGCCGCTGCCCTCCTACAGGTCTCTGAGTTGATCATTTTGACATCTACCACTACTCCCAGGTCCCTCTCACCGGCCGTGACTGAATCATGTCTCCTCCCAGGGTATGCCCCTGGCCTGGATTTCTGACTCCCAGGTGCAGAACCTTGCACTTCCCGACATTGAATTTTAGTTTCCATTTTCCTGACCACCTTTCCAGATCCTCCAGGTCCTTCTGCAAGGCCACTCTACCCTCCTCCTCATCCACCACTGCACCCAGCTTTAAGTCATCTGCAAAGAGACTCATCTCACTCCTGATCCCCCTCCTGATGTCCGAGACATAGGCATTGAATAGAAGTGGTCCCAGCACTGACCCCTGGGGAACCCAAGTAGAAACCCACCTTGGGGATGAGGCTAACCCTCTAACCACCACCTTCTGAGTATGCTTAGAATGCCAATTTCCTATCTATTTTAACCACTGTCTCCCTACCCCCATTTCCTTCAGCTTAGCCAGCAGGCCACTGTGGGGTACTGAATCAAATGCCTTGATAAACATAGAAACATAGAATTTGACGGCAGATAAGGACCGCTTTGCCCACTAGTCTGTGCCCATTTTCCTACCTAACAGGTAAGCTGCAGATCCTAATTAACCAACAGCTTACTTCCTACTACCCCCCCACTAGGACTGCCTTATGTCTATCCCATGCATTCTTGAATTCCCCCACTGTTCTTGACTCCACGACCTCCTCAGGGAGGCTGTTGTTTGCATCCACAACCCTCTCTGTGAAAAAATACTTCCTCACATGACCTCTGAGCTGATCCCCTCTATCTTCAAATTGTACCCCTTTTCTTGCACATCTCTTTTCTGAAAGATGCCACCCTCTTGGACTTTGTTGATTCCTTGAGGTACTTGAAAGTTTCTATCATGTCCCCTCTCTCTCTCTCATTTCCTCAAGGGTATACATATTAAGCTCCTTTAATCTGTTTTCGACTATTGATGCCTCTCCCTATGCATCCCAGTATCCCCCCAGCCGACCTTACTGCCTTCTCACATTGCTTGTCCACCTTTAGGTCATCTGATATAATTACCCCCAGGTCCCGTTCCATTTTTACTGTTGTCAGTATCTCACCCCCCATTGTGTACTCTTGCCCTGAATTTTTGTTTCCCAGGTGCATTACCTTGCACTTCTTTGCATTGAATCTAAGCTGCCATACATTTGATCATTCCTCCAACCTTGCCAAGTCCCTTCTCATCCTTTCCACTCCATCTGGTGTATCAACCTTGTTGCAGATCTTTGTGTCATCTGCAAAGAGACATAGAGACATACTTTTCCTTCCAGTTCCTCTGCAATGTCACTTATAAAGACATTAAAAAGGACATGTCCTAGTACTGAACCCTGCGGTACCCCACTAGCAACCCTCCTTTCTTCACTGTGGACTCCATTTACTACTACCCTTTGCGTCCTGTTGTCTAGCCAATTTTTTATCCAGGCTACCACCTTGGGACCCACTCCAAGGCTAGCTAACTTGTGTATTAATCTTTTGTGTGGGACTATATCAAATGCCTTGCTAAAATATAGGTAAGCCATGTCCATAGCCCCTCCCTGGTCTGCTACTTTGGCCACCCAGTCAAATAAATCTATTAGATTCATCTGACATGACCTTCCCATTATGAATCCATGCTGCCTTGGGTCCTGTGCCCCACTGGCCTCTAGGTACTCAACAATTCTTTCCTTCAGAAGTGATTCCATCATTTTACCTACCACTGAGGTCAAACTAACTAGTCTATAGTTTCCTGCCTCTGTCCTACTCCCACTTTTGTGAAGAGGAATCACATCTGCCCTCCTCCAGTCCTCAGGTACCACCCCATCCTCCTATGATTTGTTAAAGAGAGTAGTCAGTGGTGTCATTAGTTATACCCTTAGTTCTTTTAGAATTCTTGGGTGAATCCCATCAAGCCCCATTGCTTTGTCCAGCTTCAATTTTATTAGTTCTTTCAGAACCCTTTCTACTGTAAATGGACTGGTATCAGCCCTCATCTTCAGAGTGTTTCTCTTGTTTGGTTTAGGTACCTCCCCCTCCTCTTCCTTTGTGAATACTGAGCAGAAATCTTCATTCAGTATCCCTGCTTTTTTTATTGTCACCCTCTACCCGCATTCCCTCCCCTTATTAAGCCTCAGTATCCCTCCTTTGGTCTTTCTTTGCTCCCTAATGTACCTATAAAAGGTATTATCCCCCTTCTTAACAGAGTTGGCTATCCTTTCCTTGGTTTGGGCCTTTGCTATTCTGACTGCCTTCCCAGCATCTTTCTGCTTTAACTGATAAAGTTCTCTGTCCTTCTCCTTCTGTGTTTCCTTATATTTCCTGTATGCTATCCTTTTCTCCTTAACCTTCCCTGCCACCTCTTTTGAAAACCATAGTGTTCTTTTCCTTCATTGTGTTTTGTTGATTTGCTTTACACAAAGGCTTGTTGCCTCTGTGATGGCTGTTTTGATTACTCTCCATTGTTCCTCCACTCCTCCTTCTTGCCTGTTTGCTAGTGCTTTTCTGAGGCACTCTTTCATTTTCCCAAAGTTAGCCCTCCTAAAGTCCAATACTCTTGCTTTTGTATGGCTTGATTGTATGGCTGTGTTTATCGTGAACCACACTGTTTGGTGGTCGCTTGTTCCCAGATGGCTACCCACTTCTAAATCTAAAGTCCAGAAAGAGGACGTCCACTGGCCTTCCCTGGTCCAGGGCCATCGTCACCCAGTCATAGAACTCAACAAGGTTTGTCTGGCAGGATCTTCCCATGACAAAGCTATGCTGCCTATCATCCAAGTACCCGGTTTGCTCCAGTAACCCCCCTAGCCTTTCCTTGACAATACCCTCCATCACCCTGCCCACCACCGATATTAGGCTAACTGGCCTGTAATTTCCCGCCTCATCTCTTGATCCCCCTTGTGGATCGGCACTACATGGGCCATCCTCCAGTCTTGGGCACCCACCCAGTCCTCAGAGAGATGTTGAAAAGCTCCACTAGAGGGACTGCCAGGACATCCGCCAGTTCCCTCAGCACACTGGGATGTATCATATCTGGCCCAGGTGCTTTCTCCGTCCGAAGGGACCTGATGGATTCCTTTACTCTCTCTATCAGGACTTCAGCCTCCATGTTTTCCCCCTTTTCACCCTGCACTACTGGCCCGCCACTTGTTGGTGGTGGCCACTCCCTTTCCCCAGACCCATCAGGCCCCTGGTCTCTACTGGTCCCACCCCTTCCTTCAGTTTGCCCCCACTCCCCTCACAAGACATAGCTCCTCCATCCCCCCGGTAAACACTGAGGCAAAGTACTCATTTAGGACTTCTGCCTGTGCCCCCGCCTCCTGTGCCCAACCATCCTCTACCCTTATCTTGCTGATCTTTCCCCCTACTTTCCTTTTTTCCCCTATGTATCTAAAGAACCTCTTGCCCCCCTCTGGATCCCACTGGCCAAGGACTGCTCTTTTTTTGCCTTAGCTGCTCTCACCACCCTGGTGACTCTCTTGGCTGTCAGCTCATATTTTTCCTGATCCCTTTCACTCCCTGAGCACTTGAAGAGCCTATAGGCCACCTTATTTTCCATCACCACCTCCTGTACTTCCCGGGTCTACAAGCAGGGTTTTCTGGCCTTCCCAAACTTACACCTTTCCCTTATGCAGGATCTGGTAACCTTCTGCATTCCCCTCCTAATGATCTCCCACCTGCTGTCAGCATCCATATCTGGCCTTATCCTATCCAGACGATCTTTAAGGATCGTTCCCATCTCCCTGAAGTCTACACCTCTAAAGTTGGTTACTACTGTCCTTGTTCAGCTTTTCTCTCCCCCCTAGGTCCAGGAAGAACCAAACTGTGGCATGATCACTCCCCGTCAAAGGGTCCCTCACCTCTAGGCCCCTAATCTGATCACTGTCTGCCAGGACCATGTCCAGTGTCCAGGCCTCCCAAGTTGTCTCACCCACCTGCTGTGTCAGAAACACATCCTGAAAGACGTTCAGCAGCCTCTTCTCTTTGGTCACTGGTGATGTCATAGTCCCCAGTCTGTTCCTGGCATGTTGAGGGTCCCCATTATCACTACCCTTCCCTTTCCCAATCGAAAGTGTTGGGTGTTCTTGTTGAGGTGTGAATACTGATGTAGATTGCAACAGTATGTTCTAGGCCAGTTAAGATAGGATGATGGAGAGTAGGAGGGATTGTGCAAAGTATCAGCAATCGTATCGGTCCAGCAGGTAGGAGTGTTGTGCTTGTGCTTGTGGAGGAAGTCAGTTAAGGGACTGGTAAAGAGTGCAGTGGTGAGTGAGGAGAGGGGTGCAGAGGGCAATGTGACATATACAGTTGTAGATAGCATCAGGCAGTTAATGTTGGTAATGTAGGTATGGGAGTATACTGGGCAGCCATAGTTAAGGAGGGGAAGGAGGTTGCGATAGGCTACCTATCAACATCTATAATATATAATATATATATTAATATATATATATATATATATATATATATATATAATATATAATATATAATATGTAATATATGATAGGTCCTATTCAACATCTTCATCAGTGACATGGTGCAGGACCTAGAAGGCAGAATTTCACTGTTCGCTGATGACACAAAGCTCTGTAACAGAGTAGACACACCAGAGGGTGTAGACAGAATGAGAGGGACCTGCAGAAACTTGAAGAATGGTCAGGGGTTTGGCAGTTGAAATTCAATGCAAAGAAGTGCAAGATAATGCATATGGGCACAAAACCCTGGCACAATATATCAGTTGGGGGTGAGGATAGTATGCACCAAGCAGGAAAGGGATCTTGGGGTTATCATCTCATGATGACCTCAAGGTAGGAAACAGTGTGACAAGGCAGCAGGTAAAGCAAATAGGATGCTGGGATGTATAGGCAGGGGGCATTACCAGCAGGAAAAGGAGGTCATAATTCGCTATACAAGACACTAGTGAGGCCCCACCTGGAGTACAGTGTACAGTTCTGGAGACCATGCCTACGTAAGGACATAGACAGGGGAGAAGGTTCAGAGAGGGCAACAAAGATGGTGCATGGATTGCATCACAAGTCCTATGAAGACAGGTTGAAGGAACTGAACATGCACTCCCTGGAGGAGAGGAGGAGAGAGGGATATGATAGAGGCAGTACAAGTATCTTACAGGGAGGAACAGGGTGCAGGAAAACACTATTTTAAGCGAAAAAGATGTTCCAGGACTAAAGGGCATGGGATGAAGTTGGAGGAGGACGATTCAGAGGAAACATGAGAAGAATTTCTTCACAGAGCGGGTGGTGGACAAGTGGAACACCCTGCCAGAGGAAGTGATGGGGCTGAAACAATCACAGGATTTAAGAATGCATGGGATAGACATAAAGGAATTCTGGAGGTCAGGGGTAAGGTACAACAGACTTCTAGGAAAACAAACTGAACTTACAAGCTCAAATGGGCAGACTGGGTGGGCCATAGGCCCTTATCTGCCGACACTGTGTATGTATCTATGTAATAGCAAGGCATAATTTTGGAGAGAGGTGGTCGATCATGTGACAGCAGAGCCCTACCTTCTGCTTGATGTGACTGATCAGTGAGGCAGTGTGGTCAGTGTAGGTTATGGATGGGTGCAGGATTACCTCCAGATACTTGAAGGCAGGAACAGTGTCAAGGGGAGATTCATCTGGGGATTTGACAGTGAAAAGACCACCGTTGTTGGCTAGAGCAGAGGTTTTGGTGTGTAACCGAAAGTATGGCCTTTGTTTTGGCAGCATTGACCAATAGTTTGTTAGCAGAGGGCCAGCAATGTGCCTTGCAGAAATGATAGGTAAGAATGGCTGATAGAGAGAAGGGAAGGGGTCACCTTGGTATAGCATTACGTCATTGGCGCAAAGAAGTGATTCACAGAATAGCCCCTCCAATGGGAGAGAGAGTTAATGAAGAGGGAAAAGAGGAATAGGCCAAGAACAGATCCCTGGGAACACTGAAAGAGACAGGCAAAAGGGGGGAGGTGATACTACTAAGGCAGACCATCTGTGTTCTTCAAGAGAGATAATTAGTAAGCCAGTTGATGGAGGCAGGGGCGAAACCAAGGGCATTGAGTTTTACTCTCAGAATGTTGTGATTTACAAGGTCAAATGCCTTGGACAGATCAATAAACACTGCACCAGTTAGCTTCCCTTCATCCATATACCTCAGCACATGATCGATGAAGAGGGCAAGGGCTGTGGTAGTGCTGTGCCCCTACCTGTAACCATGTTAATGAGGACAAAGGAGATCATATTTGGAGATATGCTCTGTAACTTGGTAGTTTATTGCCTTCTCTAGGAGCTTACCAAGACGGGGCAACATGGAGATGGGACAGTAGTTGTCCATAAGATTAGAGTCACCTGATTTATGAATGGGGACAGTTTTGGACTGCTTACAGACAAAGGAAACAGAGGCTGTAGTAAGGGAGACATTGAAGATGAAGGTACGTGGATAGGCAATGTCCTGGGCCACTCATTTTAAGAAGTGGGGGGGGGTAGATCATCATTACCAGCACTCCCTCAAGGTGATAGGCTGAGAAGGAGTTTAAGAATCACAGGAGGAGAAATTATCTTAAAATAAAAGAAGGGGGCTAGTAGGAGGGGAAGGTGGAGGAGGGGGCAAAGGAGGGGGGAGGTTAGCCAGGTAGCTGCTAAGGTTTGAGATATGTGCATTAAGTGCAATCACAATGTAAGTAGAGTCAGTGAGGGAGTCTAGCTGTGTGTTAAGGGGGAAGGTGGCTGCTTGGTGTGGGGAGAGCAAGCCATTATTGGAGGATCAGAAACACGTGGGGTTGCCTAGGTGAATGCACTGAAGTGTCTGAAAGTAGGCCAACTTCCTAGATTGTATACAGTGCTTGCAGAGATTTTTCAGGTGACAGTAGCTATTCCAATGGAAAAGGGATGGGGCAGCTTTATTTTATTTATTAATTTATTTATTGAGAACTTCGATTACACCAGTGAGCAGATGCTCATTTATAGGTTCCATGTCAGATTACAAAGATAATACAGTACAGCATAACAGGATTACATTTGGTACAGACAAAGTTACAGTAAGGTACACACAAAATTGAGCAGCTTAGGCAGTACAACAGTTTGCCAGTGTCTGAAGTTAGGACACCCTTCTGTGTTGCAAACACATGGTGGAGAGTAGGAGGAGTACGGTTAGGGGGGATGACAGAGTGGGGAGAGGGTGTGGGAGGGGTTATCATAATTGGGAGGAGAAGAGGAGGTACCGGGTGAGAAGTAGCGTGGTGACCTGAAGTGCTGAGGTTGGGATATATCAATGCATAGGGTTGACATGAGGCAAAGTGCAAGTAGGTTTGTTGAAGTTAAAACAGGGTGTTAATGGTAGCAGCCACAGCTGCTGGTTGTAATTAGGTGCTGCTGAAGTTTACCTTTAAATGAGTCAATAGTTGCAGTGCTGGTTATGTCAAGTGGTAAGACATTGGTCCAGAGATGAGCACGATAGTAGAAAGCACATTGTGCCAGGGCAGTGCAGCATCTGGGTACGTTGTAGATCTGAGTGGAGGAGGTACTTGTAAGTTGGGTGCTCGAGTGCAGGGTTATGAGGTTCTGAACTCCTGCAGGTGGTTGGTTGAGAGACCATTTCTGGGAGAGGAGCGCGGATTGGTATTCTATTCTATCCTTCAGTTGGAGCCATCCCACCCAGGTGTAGAGATCATAGATGTCGTGAAGTCTTGCAGCACCTGTGAGAAGGTGCAGGGACACTGGTTTACTGGGATTGAAAAAGGTATATTCTGTTTTGCACATTGTAAAAATGGTATCATCAACAGTGTCTGCTAAGCCAAAATCTGGTTTTACGGTGTTTGGTTTTGTGTACTTTATTTAAAAATTTTAACTCTACTAACATGCATTTTAGCAATTTTGACCTCCACTATTACACATCCTTCCATCCTTGTACCAATTTAAAGTTATTTTAGGTACAAGATGTGATGGCAGCAGTGGCATACAGCCCCAACTCTCAAGTGCAATGGCAGCACCAACAGCACTAAGGCCCCATCCTCTGGTGTGATGGCAGCAGGAACAGCACTACAACCTCCTTCCCTCAGGTGTGACAGAAGCAGCAGCACTGTGGCCCACCATCCCTTATGTGTGATGGCAGCAGAACCACGTTCACCATTCCTCAGGTGTGATGGCAGTATCAGCACTATGCCCCCATCCCTCAGGTGAGGCAGCAGCGTACTACATTCCCCATCCACATGTGGTGACGGTAGAAGCACTACAGCCTCACCCCTTCGGTGTGATGGTAGTAGCAACAATGCAGTCCACATCCCTCTGGGGTGATGGCAGTAGTGACAGCACTATGATCCCCTTTCTTCAACACCCACACCCGACATGCACAAGTTACAAATGACTTAGTCTCTTTGTTTGTTAGAACTCAGATGTGAATTAATCTGAACCATCACCGCTAAGGTGGATGACCTTTGTTTTTTCCTATCTATAATTTAGCTGCCTGAATTGGATTCTGCCTGTGACACCACTGACCAGGATTAAGGAATAGACTTGGGTGTTGGAGGGCCAGCTGGTGGGTGAAGGCTTGAGTATCCAATGACCACTCACCTTCTCCTGGGAGGTAGGGTGGGTTCATGGCTCAGCATTTGTTGGCCCCTGATGGAGACCAGAGCACGTCAACATGTCAGCCCTCACTGCAGGAGGAGCCTGCATCACATGGCCTGTCAGACTCCTAAGAAAATGGAAAACATCCACTGACCAACCGTAGGATGGCTGTTGGCCCCTCCATAAGCCAGAAGCCCCAGACATGAATCCGGTCTGATCCCTGCCATGCCCAGGATACACAGGAAACTCTTTGGGGTAATTCTCCCTCCCAGTAGCCTCCCAAAGGGGTAGGGACCCACTCAGTGAAGAGTTACTTTGGGTTACCTGGTAGCACAGCAGTAAGGGGCAGAGGATGGTGGTTGGGATTCAGCAGCGGTGGTAGGGGGCCTTGGCAGGCCTGAAGGAGTGGATGGCCAGGGGGTAGGAGGAGCAAAAAACAAACTGCTTGAATTTACTTATTTGAAATAAAGTGTCTTTACTTAAAAGTCCAAAAGTGCTTAGTGGAGAAGTTTCAAATGGATTCATGCACCTTCCAGACATGTGGATGCTTTTTTTTACTTGGTGTCCATGAAAAGGTTGCCTCCCAGTTTTTATGTCTTTGTTCAGATGTGAATTGAGCACCATTCTGCCCACCAGCATTATATAGCAACTGGGGTCTTACCTTCTGTATGCCATTGACTGTGCTTTCAAAATCCACTGGCAAACATAAGTACACTTAAACACTTAACATTTGCTTTTTATTGAAGCATCCTATCAGAAATGTTTTTGTTGTCACAGAAACTGAAACAGCAGGTAGGAGAAACGGTGCAAATGATCCCATTCACCTAAATGGGGTGCTGACTGTGAAGTCTTTTCATAATTGGTAAGGCAGTTTCTTCTTTGTGAACATACTTTCATTCAGACTAGTCTTCATTCAAACAACTGAGGATTTTGGATGGCCCTACTGATTATAAACTTGAATAAGCTAGTTGGTAACAATGATCCTGCATTTAGCAATCTACAACCTAGATGCTTATATGAAAAGAATGCAGAAAAACCTGACTAAAATCTAAAAACAAGATTATAAGCACATAAAATGTATTTGAACATATATCTTTACCTATACAAAATCATTGCAGCCCAAGTAAAACTCAAGTAAATTACACAGTACCCTGACTACTATTCTATGATGTAGTAAACATATATTGGTATTTTTTCTATATTCTTTGAAAAGCAGGTAAGGCCCACTAGGCAAAACTGACTGTTTCCAGGAGTGACCTAGAAGCACTGAGGAGGTTAAGTGACTTGCTTGGAGTCACATGGTATACAAGTGGATGTTGTGAGAATCAAACCAAGTCTGCTGGATGTACCCAGTTCAATCACTGTTTGTTACTGTAACCACTAGTAATGGGTGGTTAAACTGAATGGCTGATTACAACAAAGCAGTGCGGGTGATTTCCTTACTGACTCTATATGCAGCAAAGCAGAAAGAAAACAAAGCATAGCAGCATTTATTTTAAGATGCTGAAATCTGGGTTGGCTTGCTGGCACTGTGGTAGAACTATTGCTTGCAATGCCAGTGACCCAGAGTCAGAAGCGAATGTGGGTTGCTTGAGGTCTAGCCAGAGGAGTAGTACTGAGTACCTTGGGGACTTTTCTCCTCCTCTAGGGATGGTGAGCTGCAGATTCTGCAGCTTTACCACCACCTATGTAACCATGGGTGGTGGTGGTGGTGCAATGGTGCTGCAGAGTGATCAGGAGGGGAGGATGCTAGCCAGGATCTGGAGCAGTGGCATGTCTCTATATGACCTACCTCCCTGGATCTCCTCTAGTGCCAGTGCCCTCAGGGACAAAGACCAGAAAACCAGGAACAATCACCCCACTTTGGCCACTGGCAGAAGGGACCCAGGTGCCCCAGATTTCATAACCAGGCTCCATGAGGGACCCATTAAGCTGCCCGACACACACTAAGGGAGTGTGGAGGGGTGACCTGGGGTCCTAGCCTTCCCACCCAGGGGGGTACAACCCAGGCAGGTTAGGGGCAGGCCCACAAGAGCTCCTTAGCATTACCTGGGGTGAAGCTAGGGGATACCCAGCCTATGGATCTCTGAAAAGTGGAGACTGATGCTGTGAGAAGGGGACATAGAAAGACAAAATAAAAAAATTAATAGGATGCTGAAATCTTAGCGATTCTATGCAGTGACATTCAATTTCCATGAGGCACGGTAGAAGAATTCAAAATCCACAAACCAAGCAGGATTCCATGATTGTTACAGGTAAAATGGAAAACCAGGGTCCCTGAAAAGGTGGCATGCCTTGTTTAGTGCAATGGAAATGAAGTGCAGGGTCTTGTCAGTCACCAGCCTGTAAATATCAAGACCATAGTCGATTGGGGAGACTGTTGAACTGCTGATGGCCAGGTTCAGTGCTTTATAAGTAAAACAGTGTTTGTGATGGTAGAGAACCCCCATTATTGTATTAATCACCTTTGCAGTACTGTCTATGTGTTGGGCATACCACAGTGCAGAGTCAATTGTGATGCCCAGGTACCTGAACTGTAGTAACTGACCCATTTTGAGTCACGCTGCTTCATAAGCTTGAGGAGGTCCGATGTGAGCTAGCGAGCATTACCCCATGCACTCTCCGTGAAATGAGTGGGACATGCTTGTCTTGGATGTGAGTCAGGGCTGACACAAAGATGTCTAGTGCAGATTCAGCATTAGTTGTTTCTTGACCTTAGCAAAGCCTTTGATATGGTGGATCACACCCTGTTTTTGGTTGCTCTAAAGAACATTGGTGTTAACAATCTGGCCCTAAAATGGTTTTCCAACTACCTCTCTGATCGCTGCCAGCAGGTCAAGGTAAGAGGTGACCTTTCCCCTATGAAGACCCGTCCAAGAGGTGTACCACAAAGACCCATTCTTGGTCCACTTTTATTTGCCATTTGTTTAAACACCTTAAACACCAGAATCAAGTCAGCAAATATTCACCTATTTGCAGATGATACAGTGGTATACATAGTTAGATCTATCCTAGAGCTTGTATATAATGACCTCCAAATCAAATTTAATCATTTACAGAAAAATCTTTTGCACTCAATGTTCCCATTCAATGCTAAAAATAAGGAAGATTATGATTTTTACCCCATCAGTGAATGCCTCCAAACCTACACCCCAAGGACGACCCCTCAAATCCTCACCATGCTTGGTGAGCTGCTGGACTATGTGGAATACTTTAAATACCCAGCAGTTTGGATAGACTTTAAATTATCATTTAATGTCCATACAGAAGAAATCTCAAAAAAACTAAAACAGAGGCTTGGGATTTTCTTTAGAATGAGGTCTTTTCTAACTCAGGAGGGGAAAAGAAGGTTAGTACAAACTACATTCATGCCTCTCCTAGACTATGCCGATTTCTTGTACGGGCACAGCTGGAGCACAGCCCTTTCCAAACTTGACTCCCCTGTATCACTGGGAACTTAGATTTACTGATACCCCTATTCTACACATCCCTGTACCCTCTAGACTACCATAGGATGGAGCTCACTTAACCTCAGGAGACAAATGATTGCAGTGTTCTGGACATATAGAGCCATTATTAATAAACTGCTGCACTACATTAAGGACTGCCCACCTGTTTGCAATCTTGTTACCCACATTTTAAGATGTCTCTCTTATAATTCTCTCTTGATCTCTAAATCTTGAATGCATTTCGGTAGAGTGTCAATAAGCCATGTCATCCATGTTCTTTGCAATAATGCACAAAACACACTTCAGCTCACTTCCCCAGTGTCGCCATCACTCTTCAAAAATGTATTTTTGCTGTCCTTTAAGGAGACATGCCATTGCTTCCACCAGTGACCCCCCAATTTTTTTGGCCCTGCTTATCCCTGTCATTCCTTCATTCACACCTATAAGTCCCAGTCACTTCCCACATTTTTGCGTCAGGACTTACCTCTGTTTGTCTTGTGTTAACTTACTGCCCCAGTAACTGATGTTCTTACCCTTCCCCTAGATTTCTTTCCTTATTACCTCTTCCTTATTATTTTCTACACGTAGTGTAGATCCTGCATATATACTATGTATACTCTGTGTATTTTGTTATATATTATGCTAGACTATTTTGTAATTTTGACCTGAATGCATTGTGCACAAACCTGTATGCTGACATTGATACCTTCCATACCCTGTACCAATTGTACATATATGTCTGCTGTGTGCCACTGATGCTCTGTGAATGTATCATGTTGCGTTTTGTGACCCTCTTCCAGGTCCATCTCGAAAATGAGTTTATCTCAATGGTGTTCCACCTGGCAAAATAAAGAATTGATTGATTGATTGATTGATTAATTGATTGTGGTACCATAGAGGGAAGTCCAGTCATGGGCTCTGAGTTCATCCTGAAGCCTGAGTGGGTCAAAATTAAAGAAACTGTGGAAGGTCAGGAAGGTAAGTGGGGGTTGGGGGTGTTGGTACGCCAGACACAGTACATGGGGAAGTGGCCACTAATGGCATCAGACAGTGTGCCATTGTGGGAAACTTTGCATGCTTAGGTCATCAGTATCCAGTTCAGGGTAGTATGTTTGTTGGACTGATTGTTGAGGCATGTATAAGTGGTAATTAACTGGGTGAGATTATGTTGCTGTCTTATTGAGTTGCAGTCAGATAGCAGGTTTTTGGCCCAGTCAATGTGAAAATCCCCTACAAGAATGGAGTGGAGTCTCTTGCTGGGAAAAGAGGTGCAAGAAGGTTCAGGAGGGTTGCAAGACCAGGGACACCAGCTCTCAGTGAGTTATAGCAGCACCCAACAAGCAACTTCTTATTGGTGGCAATTGTTAGTTCAACTGCAAGCCACTCAGACAGGAAGTCACTGTAGGACTGGTCAAGGAGTGTGGCACTGGAGTAGTTATAGTAGTACAGAATTACACCACCACAGCATGAAATAGAGTGAAGGAAAGTGTAACCAAGTAGGGAGCAGTTTTGGTCATGGGTGAAGCTCTTTGGCCAGGTCTCTGAGATGCCCAGTATGTTGGGATTATACAGAGAGAACCAGGCCTCAAGCTCAACTCAAATGGCCAGAGAAAAAGCAGGGCCTTGCCCACAGCAGAGAGCCACAGCATATGACAAGTGAGTACAAATTACAACCTGTTGTGATCTGCTGGAAAGGAAAAACTCTAACCATTTCAAAGTTGACCCAGCAAGTCCCCCTTATAACCCAGGAAGGTCTGTCAGAAGACTATGGTCAATAATGTCAAATGCTGAGGACACATATAGGAGAATGGGAATGAGAAGAGGACATTTTGCCCTGTCCCTCACCAAAATCAGGTCATCAAACACCATGAGCATGGTCGCTGTACTTGTGGTGAGGCCTGAAATCTGGCTGGAATGGCTCATAGATGTCATCTGTCTCAGGATGTGCCTAAAGCTGCATCTCCACCACCTTCTCGATAACCTTCTCCAAAAATTGGAAAGTTTGACAGGCCAGTAATTTGCCAGCACATCCTGGTCCAGTGATGGTTTCCTCAAGAGGGTTCTCACTGTGGCTGTTTTAAGGACTAAGGAAGTACAACCCTCCAAAAAGGAACAGCATATAATGTTAGCAAACACTGAACCCAGGGCCTAACCAAGTTTATGTGGTAAACCACTAATGCAGTTTCAATGTATGAATAAACTTTATGATGTTTTGGCTTGAAGACTACCTAAAATGCTGATTTATGGAACACCCACAAACTGAATCTGAACACTCAAAACAACAAAACATCACTAACACCTTCTGCCTCAGTAAAATCACCCTCACTATCTAAAAATAACTGCTGACTTATCCTAACACTAAAAACTTTGTTAGCAATAGCAGCATTACTTTTTTATGGAAAAATCAGTAATACTTGGAACTCATTCCAAGCTTTGTTGATGAACTGCACAGCATGGTGGCAATGTTCAATAAAAGTTCTGTACTGATTGCAATTCTGGCAACCCAGGCACAGGAGTGAGCATTCAGGGGCTGCCTAGTGTCAGTAGAATTAAGCATCACAGAGGACATGCTTTTTCTCTAGGGTGAGAGGTGGAGCAATGCAGTAATGGGTCCTAATGCTGAACCCAAAAATAGCACAGCAAAAGATGCTGCAGACAAAACAGTGTGTGCTGAATAAGGTCGGGTAAAACACCAACCTACAGAAACAGCACATGAGGGTCTCCAGAACAGACTTCCTTTTGTTTTTCTGGGGGGCTTCATCCCCCCAGATTTTAAGTAACAAACTCCGAGGTGGGGAGGGTGGACTTAGGGGATGGGGAGAAACTCAGGAAGGGGGAACTTTATATATGTATTTTTTAAAACGGAGTAAAAAGTAGTAGCAGGAGATGACCTGGGGGAAATCAAACCACAGCCCCAGGTCTCCAGCTTTCCCCATGTGCTGGTGCCTTAGCAATCCACTGGAGGAGTGGCTCGACCAGGCACTCAGCAAATGGTAACTTGATGTCTCACAATTAAAGCGTAGAGTGACAGGGGTAGTGGTACTTCCCTTTTGCTGTTATACCCCTGTCACTCAAATCACATGGGCACAGTTATTGCTGAATGGTTCTTTGTACAACTTATTGACCTGTTTCCAAGCAAAGCCCCCACAACATTGCCTCTTGGGTCATCTCAACATAAAGGATGGCTGATGCTTAAACAATAATGTATAGCACGGTGTGGGTTTTACTAAAATAACCTCAAGCCTGGGGGTTGGTTGGATACAAAACCAAAGCAACCAACAGCCCCAAAGCAAAATACAAGTCACACGCTAGTGTGCATTATTGCTATTATACAATGACTCTTATTTATTAATACTATGAGGACCAAAATGAGTACATGTGGATGGCTATTAGGCAGAGAGCAAGTGTTGGAACATCCTTTTTATGTGTAGGGACATCTATTTTATAGTATCAGTTGTACAGTTTTATTTTATAATTTTCTTTTTGAGGAAACACTCTCCATGTGAAAACACTGCATCCTGGGTATGCAAATAATCAATTGTCTGGTATCACTGTAGTGTGTTATACAGTACCAGGCAATAAGAAATTTCCATACCCATGATGCCGTGCATTCATACATGTTGTGTTTCCTCATAAAAAATAAAACTGTAAAACAGATGCTACAAAAGAGATGCTCCCACACTATAAAGGAGATGTTCTGACACTTGTTCTCTGCCTAACTCTGAAATGTTTTAGCCATGACAAAAATGTTGTCTCCCCCACAATATAAATAAATAAGGTTTTTATATGAAAGTAAGCTTGTGCTTCTTTATTTAAATTGCAAGATACCATACTCTTTTGGTAAAAAGAGGTTGTGTTTGGTTATTTAGTCTGCTATGCAATTCTCAGTGTGTTTTCATGTGATTCTATGAGTTTGGTTTTTTTTAGAAAATGTTACTGTAATAGCTTGCATGCTGACCAATCAGACTCCAAGAAATTGATTTACTATTGTATGATGTGTAACAGCCCATTTAGATAATGCTAATGTACCACAGTGGTATTTCATGGTGCAGACAGGAAAATAAGAGACGCTATAAGGCATCACAGCAGCTGGCCAATGTCTGGAGCTCTCCCTCCCTCCTTGGACCTGAAAAGAATGTAGGGGACCTCCCAAGGGGGTGTATAGATGTCATGGTAATGTCATGAGGGGAGGTCCCACTTGGTTTCCTGGAGGCAGAGGTGTTCGTCAGGTGGAGGAGAAACAAGGTCAAGTGAACTGAGTGTCAGAACTCTCCCTTCTTTTTTCCCTCCATTTGTCGAACTGCAAACAACTCCTGTGACTAGCACTCAGACAGAGGTAAGGGCCTTGATCTGGGCTTGCAGTGGGAGAGGGGAAGGGCACTGAAGGGCAGAAGCTGTAGTGCTGCAGACTAAAGAGCTGCCTTTAGTGCTGAGCATACCTCTCAACTGCTATGAATTTTGTATAGCATGATGAATTTTACATTAATTTATCCTGGCTCCACATAGATTTACTGTTGTTCTTAATAATGTTAGTGGGGCCAATTTATTGGCAGATGTATGATTGTTTAGATAAAAGTACATATATTCACATTGTTGCTGGCAGGCCATTGCTATAGGTTTAATGCTGAGCGGTTGAGAGATATGGCGCTGCACCTTACGGGGCTGGTGGGTTTAAACAAGAAAGGGATACTTCAGGCAGTGTTCTGCAGAGTAGGTCCAGTCCCGAATGGCTTAGTTTGAAATGGTGGGTTTACTATTTTCTGATCAGGCAGTGATGGCAGGCTACCGCTAACATAGCTTCTGACCTATAGTCAGCATGTACCGTGCCACCAGGAACGAGCACAGAGTCCCACTGCATGAGGTCCGAATACCCCCCCATCCTCCCCTTCCAATGCACTGGCTTTCATCCCACTTACTAAGTGCTGGTTCATCTTGGGCAGGGATGCTGGTCGGTCCTGGGATTGAAGAAGCCAGTGCGGTTGCCATGGAGGGAATTGTTGCATCCTGGGGGTCTGAGAGATAGCAGGACACAGTCAGGTAGAATTGGCCAGTGGTGTAGAACCATCCCAGGTGGTGTCTCACTCTGGGTTCTGTAGCAGTTAACAGCACCAGATGGCAGGCTATTTCAGGTACACCGATGAGGAGCAAGCTTAATGTGTGCTTCTAGTGACAGCTGGGTCATAGTGGTGTGACAGAGGTTTGCTCTGTGGTTTGGCAGTACGAAACACAGAAAGAAATATAATAAATAAATAAATAAATAAATAAATAAATAAATAAATAACAAAGACAAAGAGGAAGGTTCAGGATGAGGCTAGGGACCCTGGTATGGTCACTGCCAGGCAGTAGCTTGGGGGTGGTAGCATGCTCCTGGGACAGGGTAGGCAGTCAGGGCAGTGCCCAATATGGTGTTGCCAGGCTGCATCCTTTCAGTTTGCCAATGGCAACAGCCCCATGCTAGGCATGCTGTCTTGCCTAGCACCACACAGGCATTTCCAATACCAGGCTCACGTTAGAAGGTAGCGCATGGGGCTACTTATGTTAGATTTATCAAAAAAACATTTTTCGCCATGATTGACTTGAGTCCAGTGGCAAGGGTTTTGAATCGCTCACCAAATTAAGTCCCCATGGCCAGCTGGCAGTAGCCTTGATATTCTGTTGGGACGCAGTGTCTTGGTGCTCCATGGTAGGGCATAGACAGCTGAGCGATTGGTGGCTGAACCAGCTCATCCCTGGCACGGGTGAGGTATAGCCATTACCAGGTAGTAGTGAGCCATTCTGGACATGGGCATGGCTGGCAGGCTGTGGTTGGGACCAGGCCTGCAACTGGTGTTTCTGTCAAGTGGTGCTAGCAAGTACCACTGACTTGGCGTTAGATCTTCTAGCTTGGATTGAGACGGAGACAGCCTGTGGGCACACTGGGGTGGGGCGCGTCCACATCCCTTGGCAGAAGGGAAGCAGGACCTGACTCTGGTAGATCATGTTTCAAGCACGGCATCAGTAGGAGACATGGGTAATCTCAGAATATTACCTCCAGGCCCTTGCAAATGTCAGGTGCACAGGCAACATCACTGGGTGCTTAGTTGGTGCAGAACACTTGCTGGATCAGTTGTGATGTTACCAGTCATTTTACAGGGATAGAGGAACTATCTGGCAGAGTGTACATGACTGGTAATGGCAGGCATGTTAGCAATACAGGGACATCAGCATGGGGATCTTGTCTGTGCACAGTTTACTGCATTATCTGGGGGTTCATTGGATGACCTACCAGTCTAAGGGGCATAAGACCTGAGGTCCATACCCGGCGAGCATAATTAGGCATATAGAAAGTTCCTGCAGTAACAGCTGGGCATACTTTACAGTTGGTGGCATGGCCATGGGTGTGCAGCTAGGTTGGGGACTTACAGGCCTCAGTGGAATGGGAAACTGAGCAGGCCCACAGGCCAGTGGTACTTGATACAACCCTCATTCCTAACTGCAAGGAATAGGCTGGGTGGCAGCACACTGGCAGCCTGCGGGGCAGAGAACCTGTGTGATGCACTCTGTGCAATTACATATAATTACTTGGGGGTATACTCATTCGATACCCACGGGGCAATGCTATTTAATAAATAAAGTGAATAAGTACTATAAAACACAGATAAGAAAAAAAAGAAAGAAAATAAAATACAGAAAATGTGCAAGATGCATCATGGGATTCTAGAAGGACATGGGGAGTTGTGAGCTTTCCTGGTCTGGGGCTACTGTCCATGGCAGGGGGCAGCACCCACCATGGTGCCAGCCTACAGGAGCAATAGGAGTCTATCTCCCAATTCCCCACAAGTACCAATTTGGGTTTACCAGTCAGGGGATCCACTATCAACATACGCCACTATAAGCTCAGGGCTGGTAGATGCCCCAGTCTTACATGATGTACGTCTATTCGCTGATGAAGGGATTAGTCTCCCAGGCTGGTCGTGCACTCGGTGTAGGTCTGTAGGCAAGAACTGGTCAGCAGCATGTAATATGGCTATCCAGGTTCCATGCACAAAAGGTCTGTCACCATTAGGGGTGTGATCACATCATAGCACATGTGGCAGTGGACACAGACAGGGGATGGTTAAGGAACTGCACACCAGGGGGCATGACAGACTCTTGCAATGGAGTGCCTGGGATAAGGACACCACAACATACCGCAAGGGCATAGCATATCAAGCTTCCTCACTAGGTCAGAGGATGAGGGTCAGTGGTTCAGACCTGTAACGGACATGTTTAACTTTAGGAGCACCATACAGAAGAAAGCAAAGATGGGATTTTATTTCGAAGTGAGCAGGGTGGGTGTCAGGTGTGCCCTTGGCTAGGCAATAGAGTGTTTTTCCCTGCACAATGAGAATGGAAACAAGGAGGAGTAGATATAATGGTCACCACCGTGGCTACCCTCATAATTATGGTATATTTACTATGGTGAGGGCCACAGAAAGTTGTGATATGTTACTCCCATACTGTCAGGAAATATGTTATGTTCTGCGTTCAGCAGGACACATACATAGATACATAGACAGTGTCAGCAGATAAGGGCCTATGGCCCACCCAGTCTGCCCATTTGAGCTTGTAAGTTCAGTTTGTTTTCCTAGAAGTCTGTGGCCCCTTACCCCTGACCTCCAGAATTCCTTTATGACTATCCCATGCATTCTTAAATCCCGTGATTGTTTCAAGCCCCACCACTTCCTCTGGCAGGGTGTTCCACTTGTCCACCACCCGTTCTGTGAAGAAATTCTTTCTCATGTTTCCTCTGAATCGTCCTCCTCCAACTTCTTCCCATGCCCTCTAGTCCTGGAACATCTTTTTCACTTAAAAATAGTGTTTTCCTGCACCCTGTTCCTCCCTGTAAGATACTTGTATGTCTCTATCATATCCCCTCCCTCCCTCCTCTCCTCCAGGGAGTACATGTTCAGTTCCTTCAACCTGTCTTCATAGGACTTGTGATGCAATCCATGCTCCATCTTTGTTGCCCTCCTCTGAACCTTCTCTACCCTGTCTATGTCCTTATGTAGGTATGGTCTCCAGAACTGTACACTGTACTCCAGGTGGGGCATCACTAGTGTCTTGTATAGCGGAATCATGACCTCCCTTTTTCTGCTGGTGATGCCCCTGCCTACACATCCCAGCATCCGGCTTGCTTTACCTGCTGCCTTGTCACACTGTTTCCTACCTTGGAGGTCATCAGAGATGATAACCCTAAGATCTCTTTCCTGCTTGGTGCATGCTATATCCTCACCCCTAACTGATATATTGTGCCAGGGTTTTGTGCTCCTATATGCATTATCTTGCACTTCTTTGCATTGAATTTCAACTGCCAAACCCCTGACCATTCTTCAAGTTTCTTGGTCGCTCATTCTGTCTACACCCTCTGGTGTGTCTACTTGTTACAGAGCTTTGTGTCATCAGCTAACAGTGAAATTCTGCCTTCTTGGTCCTGTGCAATGTCACTGATGAAGATGTTGAATAGGACCGGTCCCAGCACTGATCTCTGTGGTACCCACTTGTCACTCTTCCCTCTGTGGAGTGACAGCCATTTACCACCACCCTCTGTGTCCTGCCACCCAGCCAGTTACCTACCCACCACACTACTGTTCTGCCCACACCCATATTCCCCAGTTTGTGTAATAGTCTTCTATGTGGCACAGTGTCAAAGGCCTTGCTGAAGTCCAGATAGGCCATATCCACTGCCCTACCCTGATCCACCTCCCTAGTCACCCAGTCAAAAAATTCAATGAGGTTGGTCTGACATGACCTCCCCCTGGTGAAACCATGCTGCCTTGGGTCCTGTAGTCCATTGACAACCAGATGTTCCACCAATCTCTCCTTCAGTAGTGCTTCCATGATCTTCCCCACTACCGAGGCGAGGCTGACTGGTCTGTAGGTCCCTGCTTCCTCTTTGTTCCCACTTTTGTATAAGGGGACTACATCTGCTGTCCTCCAGTCTTTGGGTACCTCCCCTGTTTCCAGTGATCGGCTAAACAGGATAGCCAGAGGTTCAGCCACCAACTCTCTTAGTTCTTTAAGGACCCTGGGGTGCACCCCATCTGGCCCCATTGCTTTATCAACTCTTATTACTTCCTGTTCCTTCAGGACCCTTTCTCGTGTAAAGGGACTTGTGTCCATTTCTGCACCATTCTCACCCCTTGTACTCCCTTCAGTCCCATTACCCTCCTCTTCCTCAGTAAAGACTGAGCAGAAATACCTGTTCAATATGTCAGCTTTACTGTTGTCATCCTCCATGCGGCCCCCATCCTCCCCCTTCAGTCTCACTATCCTTCCCTTTGTCTTTCTTTTTTCACTTATGTACCTGTAAAAGGTTTTGTCCCTTCTACCCACTGATTTTGCAATGTGCTCTTCTGTCTGAGCTTTGGCTTCCCTTACTGACCTCCCTGGCTCCCTTTGCTTCTCCTGGTACTTCTCCCTATCCACTTCTGCCTGTGTCTTTTTGTATTGTCTGAATGCAACTCTTTGGCTTTCATTCTTTTGCTACCTGTTTGAAAACCATAATGGCCTCTCTTCCTTTTCCTCTTGCTAACCTGCTTAACGATAAATTCTGTTGTTCTTGTAATCCCCATTTTAAATACTGCCCACTGTTCCTCAACCCCTGATTCCTGTCCCATTCCCCTTAATGCCTCTTTCAAGTATCTCCCCATTTTCCCAAAGTCTGCCCCCCTAAAATCCAGGATACGTGTTTTTGTGTGGTTTGGTTCTGCTCTTTCTGTGATTTCGAACCACAATGACTGGTGGTCACTGTTTCCCAGGTGCTCCCCCACTGTTACCCCTATCACACTGTCCCTGTTTGTGAGCACAGGGTCCAATATTGCCTTCTGCCGAGTTGGTTCCATGACCAGTTGCTTGAGGAAGGCACCCTGAAGGGATTCCAGGATAAATCTGCTCCTAGTCGATGCTGCTGCTGGGATGCTCCAGTCCACGTCTGGAATATTGAAGTCTCCAACCAGTACTACCTCACCCTTGTCTGCCATCCTTTGGATGGCTAGCATCAGCTCCCTATCTGTTTCTTCCTCCTGGGCTGGTGGTCTATAGACCACACCTGTGCGGATGGCTGGCCCCATTTTCCTTTCCAGCTTAACCCACAGTATCTCTCCCCCATTTTGTTCCTCCTGGATCTCTGTGGCCCTTATGTCATTTTTCACATACAGTGCCACTCCTCCTCCCTTTCTGCCTGCTCTGTCTCTTCTGAATATGTTGTAGCCAGGTATGGCCATTTCCCAGTTGTGGTTATCATTACACCAGGTTTCAGTGATGGCCACAATGTCCAGGTCTGACTGCACCATGACAGCCTCCAGATCTTCCATCTTGTTGCTAAGGCTCCTGGCATTTGCACATGGATTTCCATGATTTGACCTCCTAGACTGTTTCACTGTTCTACTCAGCCCCTTCCTTGGTTGTCATTTATCCCTAGTTCTCCTTTGCTGTCTGCCCTTCTGCTGAATTTTGCCCTTTTCTGCTTATCCACCTCTTGGGCACTAATCTCCATCTTTTGCACACTGCTTTGCAGAGATAGCCACCCTTTGGTTCACTGGTTCCACTGCTAGCTGTGGGGTTGAGCAAGTAGGTACCCTCCTTGCTGGCCTGCCAACCCCTTTGCTAGTTTAAATACTTGTCAATGTAGTATTTAAACTTATCATTGAGTGCTTGATTCCCTCCAGGATGGATGCAGGCCGTCAGGCTTGAACAAACCTCCATCCCTCCAGGTGGGTCCCCAGTCACCAATGAATCCAAACCCTTCCTCACAGCACCAGTTCTTCAACCATGAGTTAAAGTTCCTGGTGCATGCACTCCTATGCTCTCCCTTGCCTCTCACAGGTAGTACTTCTGAGAAAGTGACAGAAGTAGCTACTTGCTTGAGACCCCTCCCCAGTTTCCTAAACTCTTACTGAACTTCCCTTGGCTCCCCATTTGCCAGGTCATTAGTACCTAGGTGGGTAATGACATCCAGCTCACCCTCCTGTCTTGCCTTCCCAGTGATCCCCAGGATCTTCCTTCCATCCCTCCATGCCATGGCAACTGGTAGGCACCTCACCTCCCTGTCCTCCCCCTCCTGTGTTCCTAGCTGGATCCCTCTTATGATGGAGTCCCCCACCAGGATTCGCTTCCTCCTCCTCTGGGGTCCACTGCTTCCCGCTGAGGTCACCTCCTTGGCTAACCTCCACATCCTTTCCTTCCACTTCTCTGGGTACTCTATTTGGTTGTCCTCATTTGCCAGTGTGGCATATGAGTTCTTGAGTGGAATAGGATCTGGGATGTGCCTCTGCCTGACTGCTCTAACCCTCCCTGAGCCCACTGTCATCCAAGTGCTCCTCGTTCTCGCATCCTTTGAGGCAGTTGCATTGGACTTGGTGGTCCCTGGAAAGGGGTGATGGTACTCCTGACCCAGCTTACTTCGCTCTGAGTCTGGCTACCTCCTCCTGCAGTCCAGAGAGATGTATGCAGATAGGCAGCACCTCAGTGTCCAGAAGGTCTGCCTGAATATGGCTGCCCCACAGCCACTGCATTGCACCACCCCCACAGTATACTGCAATTCCACTACTTGTTCTGCTACTGAAGCCTCCCTAGTTCCCTTTATTAATTTACTGTCCTAAAAATCCTGCCACTGATCCTCAGATAATTTTTTTTTTTAAAGAAAAATAAACCAATAAATAAATGAATCAAAACACTTGTCGTGCTGAGGGTGGGCTTCTTTCCCCTTATGCCCCTCCTACTTCACACCCTTACTATACCCTGTGTTTAGCTCCTGTCAATCTGATTTAACAGGGCATATAATTAAGAGTTGGGGGAAGGGGGGTGAAAATTTGCAGCAATTAAAGACAGCACAGAATTACACCACCACTATGTTTTAAATTTTCAACAGCCCAAAAACAATTGTAAGTAAAGACAACAAAGAAAGTATAGTGTCACTAAAAGCCCACAATCTAAGTTTAAAAAAAGTAGCAATTGCCAGTTACTCTAAAGCACTGAATTGAATATGTTCCTTCCTTCCCTTCTGGCTTCTTCTGAGAAAATAAACTCTACTTGCTACTTCAACTCTGGACTAAGCCCCACCTCCAGTTATCAAGTAGGCTGAGGTCAGAGGCCAGACAATTAACACCCTTCACCCAACTACAGGGCAGTCAGGCAAGCCAAGATAAAATTTGCAGCAATTAAAGACAGCACAGAATTACACCACCACTATGTTTTAAATTTTCAACAGTCCAATAACAATTATAAGTAAAGACAACAAAGAAAGTATAGTGTCACTAAAAGCCCACAATCTAAGTTTAAAAGAAAAGTAGCAATTACCAGTTACTCTAAAGCACTGAATTGAATATGTTTCCTTCCTTCCCCTTCTGGCTTCTTCTGAGAAAATAAACTCTACTTGCTACTTCAACTCTGACTAAGCCACATCAGTAAAAAAAAAAATGATGTCTGGTCGGTGGAAAATGTGCAAGGTGTCAATGCAGCTTATTTTACAGGGACTCCACACTGTCAGGTGTAAAGAAGCTGTTACGCCTGGCTACTGCAACCAGTTGAGTAGTTCCCAGCAGCTTCTAAGGGGGACAATTATTTAGACCATAGGGGAAAGGAGGCCAGCAGGCTCACGCCCCATCTTGGGCAAGCTCTGGGTATTTGAGGCAAGTAGGGGTCACCCCCTCACCCCTGTGACCTGGATTATGAGCATGGCATAGGCACAAATCGGTGAGCAAAACCTGATCTATGCAAGACAATATGTACCCATGAGCAGTGCAACAAACTGGTTTCCTTAAACAATCACAACGGGGACTAAGGAATGGTTTGCAACAGTCAGAATTCAGTGGAAGTCAGACAATGCAGTTATCAGGGGTGAGCTGCAAAGATCAGATCAGGTGGTACCCTGCTTCCTCTACAGGGTTCCTACATTGGTTAATGTGGGTTACAGCTAGCAGGTGATGATCTGGTCCCAGAGTTCAAAGAGAGCTATTTGGCTTAGGGCCTCCGCTTTTGCAGGTAAGAAGCAATGATGTTCAAGTTGGGGGCTGGGCCACCTTCCTTGTTCATGGCTAGTTAGAGGCACTCCATATGGTATGCAGGATACAGAGAAATGAATAATCATTCGTAAAAGTAAACAAATGCATAAATACACTTAGGGTGGGTGCTTCAGGGACCAACTACAAGTTTTAGGGTTGTGGAAGCAGCATGTATGACCTTATGTTCAAAGGGTTTATCAGATATGCTGGGCCTCCAAAGGAGGAGCAAGGGTGGCCCATATTTGGCAGCATCATCTAGGGGTTTATTTACGAGGAAGTATACAGGGACCAGGTGTCAACCCCTCCCCCAATGCAGTAAGAGGAGAATGGTACTGTTTGGGGTTGTGGAACCTCAAAATGAGTCTAGGAGTGCTGGGGTGGCTCCAGCAGGCCTAGAATACAACTTTTGGAGTAAATTGGTGGCAACAGTGGTGCAAGCACTTGGGCCATGTTGACTGGCAGTCCATGACATGTGGTTGGTCCTTAGCTGAAAGCAGAAGGGCTTAAATCTTGCAAGGGTAGAGGCCTACTTTTCTTTTGGAAGGCCTTTCATATAACATTGGGAGGAGCAACTGGCAGCTGCCAAAGGGGTGAGGGAGCACCACTGGAGGTCAGCAGCATCCTCTCAGACTGGGTTAAGTGACCAGATTGATCTAGCAATTTTATCGAGCATGTTCCCAGCTCTGGAGCAGGTGATAAGGGGCTCCATGGCATGGGCTGAGCAATTGAACATAATAGCTTTCTGACTACATTGGAAGTACAATCCTTATATTCCAATATTCCACACAAAGAAGGCTTAAAAGCCCTAAAATTCTATTTAGAGATGAGAGAAAATATCACTCCTCCTACTAATGTGATAGTAGAACTTACCACATTTGTTTTGGAATTTAATATTTTTATAAGAATGATTTTTACCTGCAAAGATGGGGAGGCAATGGAGTGCTAGAATGGCTCCCAATTATGTCAATTTATATATGGCAAAATGGGAATTGAAAATAATAAGAACTGAGAACAATCCTTATCTGTACAAAATTGATTTATGGAGACATTTTATTGACGACGTCTTCATGGTGTGGAAGGGAAGAGAGGAAGAACTTATGGAATTTGTAGAATATTTGGAAAAAGGTAATGATAATTTATGCTTTAGTGTTAGTTGTTGTCAGAAAGAGAACTGTGTCCTTGATCTAAGAATATACAAACAAATAAATAGAAGGGTACAAACAGATTTATTCAGGAAAGAGACTGATCGGAATACGTTCCTATTAGCCAGTAGTGCACATCCTAGACATGTGGTACGGGCTATACCAAAAGGACAGTTTATACATACAAAAAGAAACTGTAGTAGCTAGACTGAATATGATAAAGATACATAGATACATAGATACATAGACAGTGTCGGCAGATAAGGGCCTATGGACCACCCAGTCTGCCCATTTGAGCTTGTAAGTTCAGTTTATGTTTTCCTAGAAGTCTGTTGCCCCTTACCCCTGACCTCCAGAATTCCTTTATGTCTATCCCATGCATTCTTAAATCCCGTGATTGTTTCAGCCCCCACCACTTCCTCTGGCAGAGTGTTCCATTTGTCCACCACCCGTTCTGTGAAGAAATTCTTCCTCATGTTTCCTCTGAATCGTCCTCCCTCCAACTTCATCCCATGCCCTCTAGTCCTGGAACATCTTTTTCGCTTAAAAATAGTGTACTCCTGCACCCTGTTCCTCCCTTTGAGATACTTGTATGTCTCTATCATATCCCCTCTCTCCCTCCTCTCCTCCAGGGAGTACATGTTCAGTTCCTTCAACCTGTCTTCATAGGACTTATGATGCAATCCATGCACCATCTTTGTTGCCCTCCTCTGAACCTTCTCTATCCTATCTATGTCCTTACGTAGGTATGGTCTCCAGAACTGTACACTGTACTCCAGGTGGGGCCTCACTAGTGTCTTGTATAGCGAAATTATGACCTCCCTTTTCCTACTGGTGATGCCCCTGCCTATACATCCCAGCATCCGGCTTGCTTTACCTGCTGCCTTGTCACACTGTTTCCCTACCTTGAGGTCATCAGAGATGATAACCCCAAGATCCCTTTCCTGCTTGGTGCATGCTATATCCTCACCCCTAAACTGATATATTGTGCCAGGGTTTTTGTGCCCATATGCATTATCTTGCACTTCTTTGCATTAATTTCAACTGCCAAACCCCTGACCATTCTTCAAGTTTCTGCAGGTCCCTTCTCATTCTGTCTACACCCTCTGGTGTGTCTACTCTGTTACAGAGCTTTGTGTCATCAGCGAACAGTGAAATTCTGCCTTCTAGGTCCTGTGCAATGTCACTGATGAAGATGTTGAATAGGACCGGTCCCAGCACTGATCCCTGTGGTACCCCACTTGTCACTCTTCCCTCTGTGGAGTGACAGCCAAAAGACCACATGAGTTGTCAGAATGGTTGCTAGACAGAGGATATGACACTGGGACTATTATAGAAGCAAAACAAGAAGCAGATCAAATTCCTAGAGAATCACTTTTGACAAAATAACCAAGGAAAAAGAAATGTGATCCACAGATGACTTTTTTAACTACATATAGTTCACAGTCAAAAGATATTTCTAACAACATAAGAAATCATTGGCATCTAGTATTGAAGGATCAGAATCTTAAAAGACTAGTTGAGAACGGGCCCAAAATGGTGTTTCGTAGGGGTAAAAACATAAAAGATGTAGTTGTCCACTCTGCCCAACCTTTGCCTGAAAAAACAAAGAACTGGCTAACTGAAAGGGGAGGGAGGTGTAATAAATGTGGCAACTATAAATATTGTCCCTTAGTGAAAAATACTAAATGGTTTAAAAATCATGCCACAGGAAAAGATGTTAAGGTGAGAGGTAATATTACCTGTAATACTTATGGGGTAATTTACATGGCAGAGTGTACTTGTGGCCAATTTTTTATTGGAAAGATGAAAAGACCATTTAAGATCAGAATTGGAGAACATGCCTGGGTTATTTTAAAAAGAGCTGTTACAAATGCCCTTGCCCTACATATTATCGAAGTAGGGGTTCGAAGTAGAAATGATCTTCATTTTACAGCTATAGAAAAATGTTTTGTCACCAAGAGAGGTGGTGATTATGATAATTTCTCCTTAAAGGGAGCAATATTGGATTTTTTCTATGAATGCCATGCGCACTCCTGAATTAAACGACAGGATAGAAATTAAGCCTTTTCTGAAGAAAAATATTGTTTTTATATTTTGGTGTTGTGGGAGGTCACGTGATGCTAGCTTGCTGAGCAACAGCAGGGGCTTGGAGCTCCCTACTCCCATCAACTTCATCTACTTTAATCGGCGATTTCAAGGAAAACAGCTCCAGCAATTTACATCTCATCTGAAAGCCTACACTCCACCTATTGGCCTCAGGGCGTTTTCTAATCATACCCCTTGAGTTTATAAGGGGATGGAGGTGGAGAAAAAACAGGCCGCAATTAGGCACACGCCGCCAGCCACTCCTGAAAAGCTGCCTAAGAAACCGAGGAACCAGCCCGGCTCGACCTCAGATAAAATGGGCGATAAAACTCCTCCGTCTAATCCTCTCACCGAGGAGAAATTCCTACAGGAGCTGGCTCCACTGAAAGACGTGCTGCAAACCATCACTGCAGACCTCAAATCCATCCGAGGGGATCTCTCCTCTCTCACCACGAGGGTGTCTGACTCGGAGGCCAGAATCCACTCCCTAGAGCAGCGGAACACTAAATCAGAGTCGGAGTTGGCCACGCTAAATCAACAGGTCAAGAAGCTACTACTAAAAACAGAAGACCTGGAAGGTCGAAACCGGAGAAATAATTTACTTATCCTGGGTCTGCCAGAACTCGAGGAGGGAGCAGACCCCATTGCCTTTCTTCAAAAATTCTTAGCTAAGTTAGTGGGCCCTTCACCTCTCAACCACCAATACCACCTGGAGAGAGCGCACAGATCTCTGAGGCCCAGACCTCCACCGGGTTCTCCTCCACGACCAATCATTATGAAATTTCTTAGCTACATAGAAAGGCAACATGTCTTTACCAAATCCCGTGAGTTACAAACCATCATGTGGGGACCAGCCAAACTTCGCATCACCCAAGATCTCCCTAGAGAAACCAGGATGAAGAGATCCGCTTTCCACCCTGTCGTCCAGAAGTTAATTACAGTGGACATTCCTCGCATGATGTATCCTGCTACCCTCAAGGTCACCATTGAAGACAACTCCCAAAACTATGACTCCCCGGACTTGGCCTATAAAGACCTCTCTGTTAAGCTTCCCAACCTTTTTAAAACAAATGGCTGAATCTTTAAACCCCAGTTCCAGCTTTAAGGCGAGGCCTTAAGTTGTTCATCCTAGGTTTGGTGCCCTTGTTGTCTTTTACCCACATTCAGTACTTGTTTTTATTACCTGGATGGCCGTTTCTGAAGTAGCTATGGTGGGCCGGGGTCTCCAGCGGACCGAGCGGAGGCTGAGGTAAGCCACGATGCTTCTGGTTCTCGCTATCCACCCGGAACTAATCTGGGGTGGTTGCAGATTTCAGCCTTGCTGTTTTCGGTGTGGGTTCAATCTGGTCCCTCCCCAAAATAGCTCCCCGGAGAAACAATCTGGTTCAGTGAGGTTGTACCTCCATCTCGCGGCCCACTCTGCCGGTCTGCGGCCCTTTCCTTATAGCCTGGTTCAGGAGGTGAGTAAACCCCTTTCTTCGGGCCTTTTTCTTTTTTGAAAACAAGTGGGGCTTGTCTGCGGTATCGCGACTCCCTATATTAAGATCACAATTTTGTTGATGGGGGGGGGGATTGCTCTTGTGCCCCTTGTAATTGCCGTAAGTTGCATTGCGAGCTTGTTGAAGGGGGGGGGTTTGCAAACCCAGTCCCAGATATTGAGTTATCCTTATTTCATCCGGATTGGATGAGAATCACTTTTCTGTTTTGGCTTTTGGTGTCCTGGAGATCTTCTATTCTGAAGTGTTCTAATAAAACAGGGCTCTCTGGGTTTGCAACAGGGACCTGGTTCTCAGGCTTTTGTTGTAGTTGTCTTTCCCTTATAAATGCTCAGGCCTGGAACCAGGATGTATATAGTTGGCTTGTTTTTTCAAGGGATCTAAGGGGGTTGGGAGGGTTGACCTGTCTGTCTCTCTATATGTATGTTGCTAAACCAGTTATGTTCTGTTTGGTCATCACATTGCTACTTTTAGCATTCTCTTCATGGCAGACCATAATGAGTTGGGGTTTTGGGTTTCGAGTGTGCCTTTTCTTCTGGACTAGAGTTGGGAGTTCTAGTAACTGTTTTGTTTTTATCCTGTTTTGAAATGGCTGTAAGTACTGTCAAAATTGCATCATGGAATGCGTGGGCTCAGGAGAAGATCAAGAGGACTCAAGTATTTAACCACTATGAGTTATTCCAAACTGATATTTTACTATTGCAAGAAACCCACTTAATTAACTCAGAGGCTAAATGGTTGTCCCGTTCTGGTTTTTCGCAGGTTTTTGTAGCAAGTGGGTCCAGCTCTAGCAGAGACGTTGCTATACTCATTAAAAAATACATTATGTTCTTGGTCAATACAACAATAACTGATCCGGAAGGCAGATTTATATTGATCAAGGGCTCCCTTATCGGTGATAATGTCATTCTAGGCTCAGTCTATGGTCCAACAGGGGGTAGCTCTGATTTCTTTATGTCCCTAGCAGACAAAATAAGTACCCTACTTCCCTCCCAACTTATACTTGGAGGTGACTGGAACGTTTCACCATCTCACCTATTAGACAAAGACCCTCAATCAAGCCGCCCGCCTTCTCCGGTTCAAAGGTCCCTGCTAGACTTCCTGCACATATTAGGGTTATGTGACCCTTGGCGTCTCTCCAACCCTTCCCTTCGGTCCTTCTCTTTTTTTTCTCAACCCCACGGATCCTGGTCTAGAATAGACTATATCTTGATTAGTAAAACTCTTCTCCCTGGCCTTCTCCAATCTGGCATCGAGCCGATTGTACTCTCTGATCATGCAATTGTCTGGACAAGACTTTTCCCAGACCCGAATTTCCAAAGGGACACAATCTGGAAGCTCAATACTCAACTCCTTAAGGACCCCGACTTAGTGACCCACATTAAGACCCTCATTTCTAACTTCCTTGAGGACAATCTTGGATCCACTTCAAGATTTGATATCATCTGGTGCTCCCTAAAATGCTACCTAAGAGGGGAATTAATTAAATTAGCCTCGGCGAGGAAAAAAGCTAGACAATCTCGTGCCTCCCTGCTAATGAACAAAATCAAGAAGCTTGAAAGCTCTCATTCCCCTTCCTCTCCTTTGTCCTCCCTTGAAACCCTCTTGGCAGTCAAAAACGAATATACTGATCTTCTCAAAGAAAAAGCTGAATGTTGCCTTTTTAAGCCTCAAACCAGATATATGGAGCATGGCAAGAAAGCCTGAAGGCTTTTGGCCTTAAGACTTCATACTTTAGAAAGTTCCAGATTAATCCCGGCCCTACAATCCCCTGCTGGCTCCATCAAAACCTCTCCCAGAGAAATTGCGCAGATTTTTGAGAATTACTATAGGAAGCTTTATAGTGTACCTCCCTCTCCCGCCTCTCTGTCTGACATATCTGCCTACCTAGCAGAGCTTGATATTCCCCATCTTTTTCCCTCTCAAAAAGAAATACTGACCGCCCCCATCTCACTTCCCGAAATAGAAAATGCCATTGCCTCTATGGCCCCAGATAAGGCTCCAGGTCCGGATGGGTTCCCCTCAAATTTCTATAAAGTTTTTTCCAAAGAACTTGCCCCTTTACTTCTCAAATTATATTATTGCCTCTTCTCTTCTACCACCGTAGACCCCACACTTCTTGAAGCTACCATCATTCTAATTCTTAAACCGGACAAAACTCCCACTGACCCAGCGAGCTATCGACCCATATCTCTCCTAAACTGCAATATGAAAATTCTTTCTAAGGTATTGGCCGAACGGATTAAGAAAATCTGGACCCATCTCCTTAGTCAAGAGCAGGTTGGATTTGTACATTCTCGGTCCCCATCGGACCACCTCAGAACCCTCTCTCGTATTTCTCATCTCGCCCAATCATCCCATCTCCCAATGGCCCTGATTTTGTTAGACACAGAGAAAGCATTTGACAGAGTTGATTGGTCCTTTCTCTGGCTCGATGGCAAGATGGGCTTCCCAATTCCCTTTCTCAAGTGGATCCAGGTTCTGCCAATCTCCTCGCCAAGATTTATTGTAATGGTGTCTTTTCTCCACTGTTTCAACTTCATACTGGTACCAGACAAGGCTGTCTCTCTCACCTTTTGTTCAAGTTTGTATCTGAGCCTCTTCTCATCAAGCTCAAATCCTCCCCAGATATTCAAGGCTGCGGTGCACCAACATGAGTTAGTCCTCTCAGCTTATGCTGACGACATGCTTCTACATGTTACTCACCCGCCACTTCCCTAGGACATGCATTGCAACTAATCATTCAATCATTAACCTCTCTCAATACAAACTGAATATTTCTAAATCTGAAATATCCCTAAACACTCACACATGCAAACACGAACTTATTAAATTTGGCATGAGATGGTCGTCGAAGTCGATTAAATATCTCAGTATTCATTTTACCTCAGACCCTTCTCTACTCAGAAAACTCAATTTAGATAACCTTAAGGCCCATATCCAACAAGATTTGCAAAGATGGACCACTCTTCCTATCTCCCTCTGGGGTAGGATTAATATGATCAAGATGAATGTTCTATCCCGTATCTTCTATCCTCTCAACCTGCTAGGGCTTTGGTTGCCGCTCTCTTACTTACAACAGTTTCACGTAATTTTCTCGAAGTTTGTCTGGCGAGGGAAGGCAGTCCACCATTCATTTCTTAAACTATCTCTCCCCAAGAATAAAGGGGGTCTTAGACTTCCAAATCTAGTATTTTACTATTGGGCTGCCCACCTCTCTAAGCTAGGCAGATGGTTTTCAGCCCATCCTGAAACCTTTTCCCCGATTTGGCTCCAGATTGAGAAATTGATCATTTCGGAGTCTAAATTGGATCCCTATGCAATTTTCTACACTCCTCCCTCGGTGCTTTCACACTGGATAACTGACCAAACAATTCTCACATCCCTTAATCTCTTTCCCAATGTTTATACTTCCTTAAAATTTCTCCTAAAATGGACTTACTACCCACCCTTAACCCTAATATCAAGCTGGGCAACTCGATGATTACCCCTGAGTGGCTCCCACAAATTAAAGAAACTAGCTTAGAACACTATTACGATCAAGGTTCCCTCCTTTCATCACTGGACATTTTGGCTAAATTTGGAATTCCCAGTAATAAGATTTTTCAGGTATATCAATTAAGGCATTTTATTGCTGCAAAATTTGGCTCACAGTTTAGAGAACCCAAGGTTCAACCCTTTCTCTCTCACATTTTTACCCTCACTTCTAAACCACATTCCATTTCGCTAATATACTCTTTCTTGCTGGATTACAAATTACAAAAACCGATCAAGGTTCTCGCATTTGGCTTTCCTTTTGCTCCCAGATTCCACCCTCAACTGGGCCTATATTTGGAAAGATCTGCACAAATACCATACCCAAGACAGGCTTAGACTTACCCAATATTATAATTTGAACAATATGTATTATACCCCTAAGAAACTTTTCCGGTTTAAAAAACTAACTCTCTCCCTCTGTTCCAGGTGCTCACATAGTGACGGGGATTCTCTACACATTTTTTGGTATTGCAATAAGGTTGCCCCTTTGTGGTCTGCTATTCAACACAATCTTGATCCACTACTTGGCCTCACCAATCTTTTCACTCCTGAAATCTGCATTCTAGGCGACTACTCTGACATAGACTGTTTCGAGCGCCGTTATCACATTACCCTTGTGTCTATAGTGGTTAAGAGACTCGTTCTTAAGCATTGGACTGATCATCTGACCCTGACTTATTCTGAATGGTGGGCTGACCTTTCAGCCCATCTTAATATGGAAAGGCTGATAGCCAGTTCACGTAATCGCATGGATTTGTTTCACAAAAAATGGGGTAAATTGTTTGCACTATATTTGCACCAATGATCTCTTGGCTTCCTCCCTGGTGCCCGCGGTGGTTTTCTCTTTCCTCTCTCCCTTTCCCATTTGTCTTCTCAGATTTTTGAATGGAGACTGAGTCGCGATGTATCTATGAACTACTAACTGGTCTAGGTACATAGTTGTTTAGCACACTCTATGGGGCGTTGGGGGGGAGGTTTAGGGGGGAGGGTGTTTTTTTTTTCTCTCTTCCCTTTCTTTATACCATGTATGGATTCCTGGCATAAGATATGTAATGATTTTGTTTATGTTTGCCATGTTAAAATCAATAAACTTGAATTTCAAAAAAAAATATTTTGGTGTTGTATTAATGTAACATAATGTATATACTCGTGTTATTATTCCTTTATTGATAACTTTCTTTATTTTCTATCTTTCAGTTGTACACAAAAAACTGATTTTGATCTACCAGGGTAAGTCAGACCCATATGATGAAAAAAGTTGCCTTGGAATACATCTATAGGGAATTGTGTGCAATGATAAAATACTGGTGCCATATTAAGGAATATTAGGCACAGTTTCTATCTTTTCTACTATTGTGACTCTTTTGGCTACATATTTGTAGAGTTTAATTGAGCACTTTGCCCTTTGTTTTGTAATAATTTTGATGTGTACTGTTTCTTTAAAACACATTTAAAGTTTGAGCTTTTACACATCAGCCTTTGAGAAAGCTAATTGCAAATCATGTCAGGTGACATTGGTGTGTCCCTCTGCTTTGCTGCAGAAGCAACTTGCGGCCTGCTACACAGTCTTGTTTGGTTTTAAAACTAGTGAATTATGGACTTTTCATGGACTTTCATAGACTACCATACGGACTCTCATGGGCATTCTATACACATGTGAAGGTGGAATGTGGCTGTTATTTGTGAATCTGCTGCTTTAATGTGCTTTTTTTCTACAAATAAAAACACAAGATTAAAGGATCACGCTGAGCCTGCATTCCTTCAGCCGAGTCCAGGAGCTAACACTTAGTTAAGTGACCTTTTTAAGTATGTGCTGGTATTTTTTTCTTGGTGTTTCATGCATGGGTGCCTGCAGAGAAGAGGCCAAGGGGGGCTGCCCTCCTCAGGCATAGCACAAGGTTCATTGCAGGACAGCAGGTAGGTACATAAGGGGGAATGATGTTACCAGGATCCTAGTAGGATCTGGAAAGTGGGGTTCTGGAAGCTAACCAAGGCAGTTTACAATTCTCAGTTATAGCAATGAACAGAAATGGCAGAGACAGAGGCAAGCCAGAACATAACCAGCATGCAGCAGATCACTAGTTTACGCTGGCTTGAATGGCCATGTTCATGCCCCTACTCGGTCCACTATAAAAGGGGGGTTCCTTTCCATCCCTTCCCACTAGCTGCAGTGCCTAGGGAAAATGGGGTTCCTAGGGTTATTGGGCAGATTTCATTGGCCCTCTAGACATCTCAGGATTGGACAGCCACAAAGGCAACAGCTGTGCACCAGGGTCAGAGGAGCTCGGTGCCCATGTATTACTCTGGGGATCATGGAGTTTGCAGGCGTGCCGGCAGCACAATGGAAGGTACTGAGTTGGCTTCACCAGCTCCAGGGCTACTGGAGTGGAATGGAGGATATGTTGCAGTTGGCTTTGTGGCACCCTGACAGGCAGGTAGCACTCAAGCAAGTGGTCAGGGTACAACTCGAGAGGCAGGAAGTTGGGCACTGCAGAGAGCTGCACTTGCATTAACTTTCTGTTGTTTCTTACAGATGCCGTAGAAGGTACCAGGAGCAGAGATTATGGGATGGGTACCCACTGAGCAGTAGCAGCTGCACCAGCTGGACTAAGGAACGGGACCCTAGGGTAGTGCCAGAATGGTGCAACTTCTTGATGGAGAGTCTTGTGCATGGCAGCACTCAGGTACTTTGGTTCCTCTTTTGAAAGGTCTCAATGGGTCATACCAGTGAAGTGATTATGCCAACAAGGTTGGGGTATTGTTGCTGCAAGCTCCATGCTGTGAGTTGGGAATCTTAAGGCTGGGGAGCAGATGAAAATCTTCCCATAACACTGAAGGAAGATGAGAATGGTTGAGTGGAGTAGACAGATAGTTAGGAGTTAGTTTGTAATGGTCTTGAAGTTAATTGAGCTGTGGCTTGGGGGGTCAGACTGCATTTGTCCTGTGGCAGTTCTGTAGGATTGCAGACCAAAGGTACAGAGGGAAGAAGGAGGAGGAGGAGATGAGTTGAATTCACCCAAAGGGTTCCTCACTTCTGGTCAGCATGAGGCTGGGGATTGCAAGACCCAGATTCAGATGTGAGGGGTCATTGTCCAACCTCATCAGGATTATTCCTCAGGCACAGCGGTGCCAGATGGGGGTGGTCGCAAGGGTACTGAGCCCTGTGACCTGACCCACTCTGGTCAGAGAGGTCCCAACTCAGAAGGTACATTAGTCATCAGGCCCACACTAAAGTGGCACAGGAAATGTGGCCAAGAGTGTAGAAGGCCTGCATGAATGCTGTGTATCCCCCCCAGCAGCTCATGCTGCTCCTAATAAGGGGTGATTTATTTCAATAAATGCATGGCGGCTATTTCCTCCAAGACCTGTGCAGTGTATTTATTTCAGGAAGTGATAAGTGGATGGTTACCAGACAATAAGAAGCTGCAGGGCATTGCAGCAACTGGCCATTATCTGGAGCCCTCCCTCCTGGACCTTGAAGAAATAGGGGCCTCCCAGATGGTGTATAGATGTCATGGAAACACCATGAGGGGAGGTCCCATGAGGCTGCCTGGAGGCGGAGGCATTTAGTGAGAGAAGAGAAACAGATAAAATGAGTTGAGGGCCAGCAGCTCTCCTTCTTTCCCCTCTATTTGTCTAACTAACATCTGCCCACCTTCATAAAAGCAGGGGTAGGTGGCAAGGAGTAGGCCCCCTTGACCCATTATAGGTGACCGCATTAAGGGTCAAAGAATGTGTTTTCCTAGTTTTCCTAATAAACAGGGTTGTTCTGTTTTTTGTGCCTCCTCCAAGGGGTTGTAAAACTTAGTGAATGACTACATAATTGATAATTAAAGAAACAGTTATTTAAAAGCAAAGATAGATGTCAAGGTAGAGAATCTGTTCAGCTTGATGATTATTCATCACACAACTGTCTCAGCCAAGTGTGGTGGCTTGGGAGGATTGCAGACCATGGGAGAGGGGTAGAAGGAGGAGACAAGTTGAATTCGCTCAAAGAGCTTGTCACTTCCAGTCGACATGAGGCTGGGGACTGCAAGACCTGGATCCAGAGAGAGGGGTTGTGGTCCAACCTAATGCAACGCCTTGGGTAAATCATGGAGAAATTGTTATTATTTTTATCTGTGTTTGTCATACAGTGGGTAATTACTTCTGACCCAGGCCAAGTTTATTCCATAGACATCTGTTTAAAGTATGGGGTCAGATTTGATTATGCAGGTACCATACATGGTCAATATTATTCTGCTCTTAATCTTTTACCAACACACATCACCAACAAAATATTTGGTACAGGTTATGAGCTTACTATCATAATGTTAAACAAATTGGGACATTTATATTCATGTCATATGATGGTGAAAAATAGCTTTATTACCAATTGTGATTCGAGGCATGTTCATTTTGTTGGGAAGTATTGTTAAAAATTACATAAGGAATAAGTGGCTATTAATGATTTTATTAATGTTGTCAGGTACAGTTCATCCAAATCCTGGACCAGTAACAGGTTCTATGGAGCCAATAAAGATGGGTTTAAATATTATGTTCAGGACAGGCCATTCAAATATATAAAGTCATATGTCTAAAAAGGATCAATTGTAAGGCTTGTTAGAGGATAATTCATTTTATGTGTTGGCTTTGACTGAGACTTGGCTAACAGAAAAAGTTGTCCAATGATGAAGTATATTTGGAGGGTTATTCAGTTTTCAGGAAAGACAGTAAGGGAAAGAGGGGAAGGGGTGCTTATTCTATGCTAAAAGTCGTTTATCAGTAAGTGAGAATCAGGATGATGTAGATAGTGTATATTATGAGTCACCTGCAATTGATTTGGTCCTAGGAGGTAGAAAACTCTTGACTTTAATTAATGTGTAAGCACCACCATTGAACGTTAAAATGGGTATTGTTGCTTTTTTCATAATTTATCCTTTCCATCATCAAGGGAACTGTTGATTGTAGGAGATTTTAATTTAGATTGGTCTTCATCACAAGCAATTGATGTTAGAAATGTGGTATCTGATCTGGGGATGTGTCAGTTAATAACTGATACTACTCGATATAATTATCGAACTGGTTATGAGTCATTGATTGACTGGATCATTACTAACATTCCTGGCCATGTAGTTATCTTGGGAGTTAAAGAAGACTTTCTTAGTGACCACTGTGCGGTTTACTGTGGGTGGTCAGTGAAGGGCTGTAAAGTGACCCCTAAGGTTATTCAGTATTGTTGTGTAAATGATTTCCAGTTGCAGTCATTTTCAGATGAGGTACATTCAATTGCATAGTAATTTTTGGATGGTATTGAGGATATAGATATGGCTTTTGAGAAATTTTATTACCATTTTATTAACATTTGTGAGAAATTAATACCAATGAAAGTTGTTAGAATAAGAACAGATGATAAACTATGGTTAAGTGCAGAATTGGTTAAGCTCATGAAAGAAAGAAGTAAGATCTGGAATAGATATAGGAAAAATAAAACATTAGAGCTACAGCAAAAATATAAGAGATTGCGTAATTTGTATAAGCCAGAAGTAAGAAAAGCAAAATGTGACTATTATAAGAGGAAATTAATCTCTGAGAATGGTAACTCTAAGGCTGTTTGGAAAACTTTAAATAGCTTATTGGGTAAAGGAAAGAAACCAGATAATATTTCAGTGGAGCTAAATGGGCAATTAGTGAACAAGCCAATTAAGGTTGCTAATGGGTTTAATTCACATTTTGTCAAGCTTGATAGGTGTAAACCTCCAGGACAGGTTTTAAATATTGAAATGAATGAGGATCTGGCTGAGGAAAGGGCTAAATTAGAAAGTATAGGAATCCCAACATTTTATTTTCGGTTATTATCTACTGAGGAGACATTGTCTTATATTTTAAAGATGGATCCTAGACCAAGTACTGGGATTGATGGGATTGACTACAGGATTTTGAAAAAAGCTGTAATAGTAATGGCCCCACAGTTGACCAAACTTTTTAATTTTTCCATTTGTAATAATGTGTTTCCTTCTAAATGGAAATGTGGTATTGTAAGACCAATATTTAAAACTGGTAGTATGTTGAATATTAATAACTATTGACCTATTACATTGTTGGCTCCTTTATCCAAACTATTAGAAAGGATTGTGTCAGACCAGATTATGGGGCATTTAGATAAATATAGGTTATGGTCTTCATCTCAACATGGATTCCGGTCAGGACACAATACTGAGACTTCCTTGGTGAGGTTCACAAGCCAGGTCCTTAGAGCCCTTGATGAGGGTAAAATAGTGGCCTCAGGGTTTATGGACCTCACCAAGGCATTCTATCTTGTGTACCATAAAGAATTATTAATGAGCTTATTTAAAGTAAATTTTTCTGATGGGGTGATTTTTCGAATGAAAAACTACCTAGCTGGGAGAGTGCAGAAAACTTTGATAAATGATGCATTATCTGTTGAGGGTAAATTGGATTGTGGAGTTCCCCAGGGGTCCATTTTGTGACCCATGTTGTTCTCACTTTTTATAAATTCATTGCATAATGTATGTAATAACTCTGAACCTATCTTAAATGTGGATGACATGGTTTTAGTATGTAATGGAGAATCCTACTGTATGTAAAGGTAAAATAATGTTTACAAAAGGATTTTAGTTTAATGCATGAATGGTTTATTAGGCAAAAATTTGTTCTAAACTCCAGTAAAACAAAATGTATGGTTTTTAAAAATCCTAGGACCAATGTAACATTTGATCTGACACTGTGTGACAATTATGGTAATAAGACTGTGAAGGTAACTGATATAAAATATTTGGGATTGATTATAGACTCACATTTATCTTTTGAGTTACACATTATGAAAGTGATTAGTAAAATACACCAAAGATTGGGAATGTTGTATCAATTAAATATACATTTAACTTATGAAACTAGGGCAATGCTAGCACATAGTCTTTTATTCTCAATAATTGATTATGGATTGATTATAAGAACAAAAGGACACATCATTGTCATTTATATAGTTATTTTGGGTGTTCATCATTTTTTGACAGATTTAGATTGTGTGCTTTAGTTTTTTTACATAAATTGCATTTGGGATATTTACCTGGGATAAATTCTGAGCTCTTTCCCAGATTGATTAACACAATTTCGACTAGGTCACAGGCTGGTTATAAATTTCAGATTCGGTTTTTTCAAACAACAATGGCACAGAACTCCTTGCAATTTTATGCTGTAAAATTTTATAATGATTTGACTCAAAATGTTACTATACCTGTTAACATTTCATCTTTTAAAGGTGTACTTCAAAAATGAATGTCATTGGAAGCTAAATGTCAATGTTTTTATTGATTTGTATATCGTATTATACATTTTTTTGTAATAATGTATGTATAGTATTATGTTTTTTGTAGATTTTTTTGTGACTAGCCACCAGTGAAAATGGGCATTTTATGCTCACTGGTAATTCAGTATAAAAATAAACAAACAAATAAACAACCTCATCAGGATTATTCCTCAGGCACAGCCATGCTGGATGGGGGTGCAAGGCATGCGTGTCCCTATGACCTGACCCACTCTGGTTAGAGAGATTCTGACTCAGGATGAATATTAGTCATCTGGCCCACACTAAGGTGGCCTAAGAATTGGGGCTGAGGTGTGGGAGGCCTGCATGGAGCTGCATATTCTCCGGCATGCTGCTTCTGATAAGTGGTGATTTATTTCAATAAATGCATAGTTGTGGCCATTTCCTCCAAGACCTGTGTTGTGTAAATATTTTAGGGGAAGGGATAAGTGGAGGGCTACTAGACAATGGCCCCAGTACCTCACAACTGTGGACCCCTGTACAGACAAGTCAACACCCCACAGTCGCCCTACCTTCTCATGAACCACTTTTGGAGTAATTCCTCCTATGCTGACTGCACCTGGACAATAAACCATTGCTTTGTGTATGGCTAATGATACCACTTAGGCAGATGTAGGCATTTGATGCATCAATGAAGATCTTGAGAGGGTTGGGTGTCAGGTACTGGAAGGAGGTCAGAAATTACTGTTAAAAAAAGAAAAAGTCAGTCTCAACTTCAAAAGAAAATATTTTTCCAGCAATTGTTTCCTGCACTTGATCATGCACAGGTTCAAATGTGAGGTATGTTTTAGAGGAAAGGGAGATCCAGAACAAGGGACCACAATAAGAAGCTGGAGGGGATATGTTTAGGAGAGATAAGAGGAAATACTTTTTCATAGAAAGGGTGGTTGATGCCTGTATCAGTCTTCCAGCAGAAGCTGGGGGATGAAAACAGTGGTGAGATTCAAAAAAGCTTTGGATAAGCACAAGGAAGTTAGAAGGGATAGTCAAGGGTGTGGCAGAGAAAGTGCCATAGACTTGGAGGTGTCTACAGTGTAAGCAATGCAACAAAAAGGGCATGCAACCCTAAATTGCTGTTAACTTCTATGTTTCTAGGTTCAGCAGTTTTTAAACATATAACTTTATTTACTTACTTATTAGCTTTTCATTTCTGGGTAAATGCACTTGGCATAAACCTGCCTGTTTTCAGACACCACCCAGGAAGGTACTGTAACAATAATCCTGAAAATAAAATTACTATTGGAAAATGTACAATGTAGTGCAGAGATAGCCTCACAGGATAGCAATAATACAGACCAGTAGAATGACAGTGAGCAATGAAAAGATAAGCAATAATACAGGGCTGAGACATTAGAAATTAAAGCATAAAAATATTGTTAAAAGGAGAGACAGGCAGAATGCTAAGTGACAACATAATAAAGTATCAAGTACAAATGTAACAACCAACTGCATAGAAGTTAGAAAAGAGGGCTGTGTTAAAAACTGGGTGGGACTTGAAACATCTGATCTGATGATGTAGAGAATCCCAGATACTAGGGGCAAAGTAGGTGCACGCTTAATCACCCATCTTGCTCGAGAAGAGAGGGACAGAGAAAAGGGCAGAGGTAGCAGACCTTGGCGGACAGGAGTATACAGTAGGGGTGAGCATAGCTCCTAAGGATACAGGGCAGGAGAACCGAATAATAGTCAATTAAGCACCCAAGGGTATAGGATCTCATAGTTGAGGACGATAGTCATTGCAGGGCAGAGTAAATCAAGCAATGATGGGTGAGTTGAGGGGTAGACAAGGCAAACCTACAAATATTGTGATAGGTAGTGTTCCACTTATGGAGAATACTTGTCTTGGCCTGTGCGAAGACTGGGAAGGAGTAGCTTAGTATGGGGAGAACAACACCCTGGGCAACAGAGATCCTGGCAGCAAGGGTGAATGAGTGTCAAACACGGTAGGCCTCCCCAATATTAAAGTTGACAGACTTACAAATCTCACTGATTTGGGATAAGAAATCTAGGATAGGGTCAAGTGTGATTCCCCAGGTATTTAAAGGAGTTAATTACAGTAATGGGGGAAACCATCAAGGTAGACAACCTGTAACTTAAATGATGTCTGTGAGAAAAGATAATATTTTCATGCAAATGTCCTCAGTAATACAGCATGATGGAAGATAAATACGGATAACTGATGAAATATATAATTTATATTATGTATGACTATTACAATATATTTAAAAGTTATCCTCGATGCTTCAAAAGCAGTTAAGATAAAAAAGAAGTTATGTACACTAGTATGCAATGTTCTGCAGTGTTCCAGTTTGAACTCAAAATTAAAAATTCTAACTACAGTAGATATATTCTATTCATGGATACTTTTACTCCTTCTGTCAGTCTAGTGGTTAGTGAAATCCAGGCACCTTCTCTATTGTCACATTCCAGTGGGGCAGATGGAATGCTTGCAATAAGCATTTCAGAGGACTGAGTTACTGTATATAGGCAGTTTCTATGCAGAAGGTTTTGGGGGTTATCCTCATTGCAGACCTCTGGTTTATCATCTGCAGATATCACACATCAGTTGGGCCTAGACAAAAAAGATGCTTAGGCCCAAAAACTTTGCTATGAAGCCCTCAAAGTAAAGGGTTTTCCAGTTTCTGTTTTCCAGAGAATCAGAACAAAAATGTAATTTCTCAAACTATGTAACATCTGTTCAGCATAGATTAAGAAGTTCCATCTCCCTTACAGAAACAGAAAATGTCAGTAACATACAGTAGCACCCCACCGGATTGAGGTCAGAAGGGCCCTAGTCCACCAGTTAGTACAAACATTTTACTTTGTTATTTTCAGTCAGAAGTATGGCAGCTAGGTTCAATGCAAAGAAGTGCAAAATAATGCACCTGGGAAACAAGAACCCAGGGAAGAATACACAATGGGAGGGAGGTAGTAACAACAACAAAAGGGAAAGGGATCGGGGTAATCATATCAGATGACCTTAAGGTTAGAAGCAATGTGAGAAGGCAGTAGGGAGGGCTGGGGTAGACTGGGATGTATAGGGAGATGCATCAGCAGCAGAAAACAAGAAGTTGTTATCCCTCTGTATGGACAGTTGGTGAGACCCCATCTGGAGTACTGTGTCTAGTTCTGGAGACCCCATCTCCACAAGGACATAGACATGATAGAGGTCCAGAGGAGGGCAACTAAAATGGTGCAGGGTCTGCAAGAGAAGCCGTATGAGGAGAGACTAAAGGAGCTTAATATGTATACCCTTGAGGAAAGAAGGGAGGTGTGCATGATAGAAGCGTTTAAGTACTTCAGTGGAATCAACAAAGTCCAAGAGGTAGTATCTTTCAGAAAAGAGACTTGCAAGAACAAGGGGACTCAATTTAAAGATAGAAGGAGGGCGGTTCAGGGGCAATGAGAAGCATTATTTCACAGAGAGGGTAGTGGATGCATGGAACAGCCTTCCTGAGGAGGTTGTGGGGTCTAAAATTGTGGGAGAATTCAAGAATGCATAGGACAGACATAAGGCGATTCTTGTGGGGGGGTAGGAAGAAATAGGCTGTTGGTTAACTAGGATCTGCGGCCTATCCTGTAGGCAGGGAAATGGGCAGATTAGATGGGCCAAGCGGTCCTTATCTGCCGTCAAAATCTGTGTTTCTATGTTTGTTAAAAATCATTTGTGGCATCTTTTCAAATGTTAACAATGAGTGACTCTTTGTTTGCCCTTGTGTATGTTTTTAATTGTCTGTTTATAAGTCCCCGTATCTGAGCATTGCACTGGGTCAACCACCAAGGAGGCGTTGTCCAGAAAAATAGGTATACAATGGTTCTGTGTAAGCAAAAACAATGTTGTCCAAACGTGTGCCTTCTTATCTACATTTGCATTCAAAATTACAGGACAGTCTGAAATGTCTCTTAGTGAGTCTCTGTATTGTCAATTGGACAGACTGAACAACAGGACTCTTTGTAATTATTAAAATGAGAAGAAGAATGTAGGATACAGCTCATTAGATTATTTAGTATGTTAATGCTGCATATAGGATATACTATCTGTACCTCACACTTGTGCATTTGTTACCAAATGCCTCCTGGATTTTGTTTAAAAATGATCTGTACCTTAACTCTGTTGCTAACTACTAGTTTATGCGTGCTTTGAACCATTATTTTGCAATTCTGTTTTCTGATTGCATGATACTCATTAACATTTGCAATTCTTGTTTATATTGCACCACTATGCTCCTCTTCTCCCCTTCCCTGAACAGTGATGCACGTGTGTAAAGAAAAAATGTTACTGTGTCTATTTACTTTGAGTACTTACAATAAAAAACAAAAACAGGAATCATTCTGGGCTGTGGGAGGGGTCTCTCAGTTATACTCCAGCCCAGCTCCCAGAGACATGCAGAAAAAAAGCCACAAGCTGCAGATTGGACACTTACTGTCCACATGTTGCCTTGCTCTGCCAACCAGTTCCTTCACTTTTACCACTACACTCACACTCATTATTAACAATCTTAATTCTTCCTGTATGTGAGTGATTGTGAGTTTACCAGTACTGTGCAGTGTGAGCAGGAGCCTCACATGAAGGAGAAAGACAGAGAGTGACACTAGAGAGCGTTGTCTGCTAACTGGTTGTGGGCATGGGAAAAAGAAACATAGAAAATAGAATTTGACGGCAGATAAGGACCGCTTGGCTCACCCAGTCTGCCCATTTCACTATCTAATGGATAAGCTGCAGATCCTAGTTAACCAGCAGCCTACTTCTTTCTACCCCACCTCCTAGAATTGCCTTATGACTGTCCCATGCATGCTTGAATTCCACCACTGTTTTTGACTCCACAACCTCCTCCAGAAGGCCGTTCCATACATCCACAACCCTCTCTGTGAAAAAATACTTCCTTACATTACCTCTGAGCCGCCTCCCCATCTTCAAATTGTGCCCCTTGTTCTTGCATGCCTTTTTTTTTTTTGAAAGGTGCTACCCTCTTGGACTTTGTTGATTCCCTTGAGGTACTTGAAAGTTTCTATCATGTCCCCCCCCCTCCTTTCCTTGAGGCTAAACATATTAAACTCCTTTAGTCTCTCTGCTTATGTCTACCGGTGCAGACCATGCACCATTTTAGTTGCCCTCCTCTGGACAGCTTCCATCTTGTCTATGTCCTTGCGGAGACTGGATCTCCAGAAATGCACACAGTACTCCAGATGGGGTCTCACCAGCTGTCTATACAGAGGGATAACAACTTCCTGTTTTCTACTGGTGATGCCTCTCCCTATGCATCCCAATATTCCCCCAGCCCTCCTTACTGACCTCTCACATTGCTTGTCCACCTTTAAGTAATCTGATATGACTATGCCAGGTCCCTTTCATTTTTTTGTTGTTGTTAGTATCTCACCCCCATTGTGTACTCTTCCCTGGGTTTTGTTTCCCAGGTGCATTACCTTGCACTTCTTAGCATTGAATCGAAGCTGCCATACATTTGACCATTCCTCTTACCTTGCCAAGTCCCTTCTCATCTTTTCCATCCCCACCTTGTGCATCAACTCTGTTGCAGATCTTTGTGTCATCTGCAAAGAGACATACTTTTCCTTCCAGTCCGTCTGCAATGTCGCTTATAAAGACACTGAAGAGGACAGGTCCTAATACTGAACCCTGCGGCACCCCACTAGTAACCCCCCTTTCTTCAGAGTGTACTCCATTTACTATTTCCCTCTGTGTCCAGTTCTCCAGCCAATTCTTTACCCAGGCTATCATCTTGGGACCCACTGCCAGACTGGCTAACTTGTGTATTAATCTTTTATGTGGGACTGAGTCAAATGCCTTGCTAAAGTCTAGTTAGGCCTTGTCCACATAACCTCCCTGATCTACTTCTTTGGTCACCCAGTGAAAGAAATCTATTAGATTTGTCTGGCATGACCTTCCTGCTGTGAATCCATGCTGCCTTGGGTCCTGTGCCCCTCTCACCTCTTGGCACTCAACAACTCTTTCCTTCAGAAGTGATTCTATCATTTTTCCTATCACTGAGGTTAAAGTAACAGGTATGTAGTTTCCTGCTTTTGCTCTGCTCCCACTTTTGTGAAGAGGAATCACATCTGCCCTCCTCCAGTCCTCAGGTACCACCCCATCCTCCCATGATTTGTTAAAGAGGGTATTCAGTGGTGCCACTAGTTCTACCTAGTTCTTTTAGAATTCTGGGATGAATCCCATCAGGCACCATTGCTTTGCCCACCTTCAGTTTAAGAGTTCTTTCCAAACCCTTTCTTCTGTAAATGGGCTAGTATCAACTTCTGTATCCAGAGTGTTTCTATTTTTTGTTTTAGGTACCTCCCCTCTTCATTTGCAAATGCTGAGCAAAAATATTGTTTTAGTATCTCTGCCTTTTCACTGTCACCTCTGCCCACCCCTCCCTTTATTAAGTCTCACTATCATTCCCTAAGTTTTCCTTCGCTCCCTAATGTACCTAAAAGGTTTTATCCCCTTCTTAACTGAGTTGGCTATCTTTTCCTCAGTTCGGCCTTTGCTGTTCTGACTGCCTTTCCAGCTTCCTTTTGCTTTAACTGATACAATTCTCTGTCCTGCTCCTTCTGTGTTTCCTTATACTTCCAGAATGCTATCTTTTTCTTCCTGACTTTCACAGCCACCTCTCTTGAGAACCATAGTGGCTTTTCTTTCATTTTGATTTGTTTATTTGCTTCACACAAATGCTTGTTGCCTCTGTGATGGCAGTTTTGATAATTCCCATTGTTGTCCACACCTCCTTCTAGCCTGTTTGCTAGTGCTTTTCTGAGGCACTCTCCCATCTTGCCAAAGTCAGCCCTCCTAAAGTCCAGTACCCTCACTTTTGTATGGCTTGACTCTGTAGCTGAGTTTAACGTGAACCACACTGTTTGATGGTCACTTGTCCCCAGATGGCAACCCACTTCTAGGTCTGAGATTCTCTCACTGCCCCCGTTTGAGAGTACGAGGTCTAAGATTGCTCCCTCACGAGTGGGTTCTGAAACTAGCTGTCTAATGCCTGCCACCTGTAGGGCATCAAGAATGGCCCTGCTCTTGGATGTGGCTGCAGCAAATGTGCTCAGTTAACATCTGGCATATTCAGGTCTCCCATCAACAGTATCTCCCTTTCTCTGCCATTCTAAGAATGCCTTCCATCATATCCTTGTCCATTCCTTCCCCTGACATGGGGTCTGTACCCAAACCCTGTGCAGATTGTGGTGCCCTTTCCAGTCTCTAAGGTGACCCACAGTGCCTCCTCCTCCTCTTTTGTTCAGTTGCTTTTATCCTTCATATACAGAGCTACTCCTCCCCTCTTCTCCCTGCATGTCTCTCCTGTAGGTTATGTACCCTGGTATGTTAACATCCCAGTCATGGTTCTCTAGTACCATGTTTCTGTGACTGCTACGATATCCAGGCATCCTCTTCCATTAAGGCCACCAGTTCAGGAGCTTGTTGCCCAGACTACAGGCATTGGTACTCATTACCCTCCCATTTCCTGATGGCCTTACCCCTTTTTGCCCCATCCCTGTCCTTCTTGCCTTTGTCACTTTCTCCATTTACCCCTGCCCTTCTCCCTATCGATACCTCCATGTTGGTGTTTGCCACACTTACTACGGTGATTGTTTGGGGGGGCTAGGATTTTCCTGCTCCTTTCCAGTGCCTCCCCCCTTGGCTAGTTTAAAAGCTTGCCAATGAAGCATTTAAACCTATCATCTAGGATCCTGGTTCCCCTTCTGGACAGATGCAGCCCATCATGCCAGTATAGGCTTGCATCACTCCAGGTGGACCCCCAGTCCCCAATGAAGCCAAATCCCTGAGCTCCACACCAGTTTTTCAACCACTGATTGAATCCCATGGTACAGAACACCTAGCCTCTCCTATGCCATAGATGGGTAGCACCTCCGAGAAGGTTACTATCGTGCTACTTGACCAAGGCCCTCCCCAATTCCACAAACTCTTTCTGCACTTCTCTAATCCTTTCTTAGCCAGGTCATTTGTCCCTAAGTGGACAATGACATCCAGCTCCCTCCTGTGCAGCTGCTCCGGCAATCCTGAAGATTCGCTCCCTGTCCTTCCAAGCCATGGCGCCAGGCAGGCACCTTACCTCCCTCTCTCCTTCCTTGCCCAGTTCTACCTTCCTAACAATGGAGTCCCCCACCAGGAGTTGTTTCCTTCCCCTGCAGGGTCCCCTTCCACCCTCCAGTGGGTCTCCTTTGTGGGGGTTTCCAGCATCCTCCTTGGTCTCCACTGTAGGTGCCTCCATAGAGGAACCACACTTTGCCAGAATGGCGTAGGAATTGTGGAGAGGTACAACTGGAGGGATGTGCCTCTGTTCCACCACCCTCACCTCCCTGAGCCCACTGTGGTCCAACTGCTCCTCTTTCTTGGCAACCACTGCCGTTCGCGGCAGTGGACTAGTAATCCTGGATGGAGGAGGTCCCACAAATCCTGGCCAACTCAGCCTGGAGATGAGCAACCTCCTCCCTCAGCCCAGAGAGGTGCCTGCAGATGGGACAACACCATCCTCCAAAACATCTCCCGGAAGACTGCTGCTCCACAGCCACTGCACTGCACCACTCAATCATGTCTTATTTCTGGCCCCTTAACTGTTTGCAATCCTTACTCTTTCCTCTGTTTTTTTTTTCTCTCTCTCCTTACTTTTTGCCTGTGTGCCCTTTAAGCTCCTGATTGTCCTGTTCTGAGACAAGAATATCCTATATTTCTCAGTAGACCACTTACTTGTTCAGAGGCAGACCTCCAGCAGCTAGAGAGAGGAGAGCTACTCTTGCCCTTCTAGGATGCTGGGTCCTTGGTGGTTCTGTGATCCTCACTTCCTGCCCCTAAACAGGAAGTTCCTGTTGTCAGTCAAATCCTGTGCCTATAAAAATAGAACTAGCTTTGGGTGGAGGCAATATAGTCCCAGTAGAAAGTTCAGTCACACAGCAGTCCTTTCTCCTGGTGTCTTCTGCCAGCTATTAGCAGAATCTTTCTAGGCAGTCTTTAAATGTAGCTTCCTTCTAGCTAAGCCACTCCCGTACTTACCAGATCTTTCTACAAGTAATTTAAACCTCACAGCAGTTAAGTCCTTTCCAGTCACCTGAGATTTAGACCTGAGATGACTTTTCAGTTACCCATTCAGTTCAGTTAACCAAAACACACTTTTTTTTTGTTTGTATGTTAACTTTTACCCTAAATTAAAGGTCCAAATACAAAGTTCTTCTACTCAGTCCCAGCAGAGAAGTTCAGTCACACAGCAGTCCTTTCTCCTGGTGTCTTCACCAAATTAATCTTTTAATCTTATGGCTGAATCAGAATGTTGAGAAGATAGAAAGATAGACTTTGATGGCAGATAAGTACTGCTTTGCACCCTGTTGACCAGTTTTCTACCTACTGGATAAGCTGCAGATCCTAGTTAACCAACAGCCTATTCTTCCTACCCCCACATGTATTGCCTTATGTCTGTTCCTTGCATTCTTGAATTACCCCACTGATTCTGACCACATGACATTCTCAGGAAGGCCATTACATGCATCCATTACCCTCTCTGTGAAAAAAACACTTCCTCACATTTACCTTGAGCCGCCCCCCATCTTTAAATTGTGTCCTCTTATTCTTGCACATCTCATTTTCTGAATGATGCTACCCTCTTTGACTTTGTTGATTCCCTTGAGGTACTTAAAAGTTTCTATCATGTCCCCCTTCTCCCTCCTTTCCTCAAGGGAATATTAAGCTCCTTTAGTATCTCTTCATGTGGCTTCTGTTACAGACCCTGCACCATTTTAGTTGCCCTCCTCTGGACTGCCTCTATCCTGTCTATGACCTTGTGGAGATGGGGTCCCCAGAACTGCATGCAGTACTCCAAACAGGGTCTCACCAACTGTCTGTACAGATGTATAACAACTTCTTGTTTTCTACTGGTGATGCCTTTCCTGGTACATCTCAGTATCCCACCAGCCATCCCTACTGCCTTCTCACATTGTTTGATAACCTTAGGTCATCTGATATGACTACTACTGGTGTCTTTCCATTTTGTTGTTTCCACCCCTCATTGTGTACTCTTCCCTGGGTTTTGTTTCCCATGTGCATTACTTTACACTTCGTTGCACTGAATCTTAGCTGCCGTTCCTGCCCATTCCTTGAGGGTTTATAATTGCATTACAATTACTGGCCAGCACTTTTCCATGGGGAACCAGGTATAATTTGCCATTATAACCAGTGGTTATAATGGTAAGCACAACAGGTTTCCGTATGTCCACACCTGTGCCAATCACGCACGTTGTCTCTATCTCTCTCTCTCTCTCTCCTCTCCTCACTTCCCACTTCCCTCGCTAGACCAGACAGATGCCTCAACTGCCACTTGGAGGTAAGTAAACCCCTCAACAGCACAAAAAATCAAGAAATGGGCAGGTCTTCTCTTCAACCTTTAAACAATAATATTTACTTAAAATATCGCAGGTCGCGACGCGCTGAATCCCGACTGCCGATGGCTGCCTGTCAAGCCTGATCTCATGTTTTTTTAATTTTATTTTATATAATTGCAGTGAAAAAAAAATGCTGGTCAGCAATTATATAAAATAAAATAAGGGGTCGTGTGTAAAACTCAATTTTACACACATCCTCACATCTCGAACATGTGTACAATCTCATTACACACACCACCCCATCCATTATTCTCTATATAATTTACTGCCTGACTGGAGTTTCCTCCTAACAATTGTAGAAGTTTGTGTTGTTATTAAATATATCTGTCCCATGTTCTAAACATATATCAAGGGTCCCAGAGCACTGTATTGATTACACAACCCTTAGGATGAATGGGGGAGATGAAAAGGCCCCCAGAAGAGACAAGAGGTTGCGCGAGGCTCTGACAGGTCAGGTCAGGTCACAGTAAGCAGATTAGCAGAATGATCCTTGCATGCTGAACTGTGATGTTCTCACAAGCTGATTGTGATAAAATACTGTTGTACACTGCTTGTGTGGCAGCATTGTTGGGATGATATCACAGATAAGGGCCTTTATTATCAAAGTAGCTTGTAAAGGATTGTAAGAATCATTTTACCTTAGAGATCTCTTCTTAAAAAAATACTGTTTTTATGTATTTTTTATCCCCACTGCAGTAGATATTTAATAACCCATGTTTTATCTATTGTCTGTAGAAACTATATTTGTTTATCATGGGACATAGGTTGTATCCTAGCCATTTTTCATTCTACTGTTTGTTTTGCCTTAAAGAATCATGAGAGTAAAATTCAATGGAAATTCTTCAAAATGAACAATAAACAACTAAAATAAACAATTAACAAAAGCCTTATATGAAATGAATCCAGTAAGTGCAGACCTTTCTTTATAAGAAATGTGTGTTGAGATAGAATGGACTGAGAGGGAGTGGTGCATGGGATAGTAGGTGTATCATCGGAGGTTCCCCACAGTCCCTCTTCTTTGTTGTGCAGGATTGCACCAATCATGATGCAGCTCCTGATGCATAAAGGCTCAGTACCAAAAGGCACATCAGGGTCATGATGGGTCGTGAAACTTTGACTTTTTAATTAATCCTGTACTGCACCAAAGACCATGTCTTTAGACAGTTTCACTCCATAGCCATAGCCTTCCACAGCTCTGCCTCCACTGCAGTGCTACTGCTGCCCAACTAGCTTTAACCACCTACTTTTATTTCCTTCCAAATCTCTTCTGACAAAGAGTCCATTGCAGACTGATTTTTCTGTCTCACCATCCTGCTTGCTGCTTAAAAGTTATATACTCTTAAAGTTTCCACCAAGTGCTATAAAGTTTTTTGTTTATAAAAAAAAAATCACTAGGAAATCTTAATTTGCAGGTTATGATGGTAGAGTACTATACTTGCAATCACAGCCTCTCAAGTCAGCCGCTGGTGCTTGCCCTACCCACACACAGATAAGGTTTTGTTGCTGGTATGTTCTGAGAGACTGAGTCTTTCACATTAAAGTGTCTTAAAACATGCAAAGTCATTTGTTTGTTAAACTCTGTCATGGACTGTGGTACTGCTTTCCACCATTGTTGTATAATTTCTTTTTTAGTTGTCATTGTGGCCAAGGCAATTATCTTACAAACTGGTGTCTCTACAAATCTCCAGAGTAAAGTATTTATGAATTTGCAGTGAATCCTAAATTAGGATGAATTATAAATTCATAAATACTTTACTGTGGATATTAGAATTTAGAGTGCTATATTGTAACATAAATTCCCTCTCTCCGCTGTTTGTCCCCAAAGTTGAGCCCCTTCCCCTTTCCATTTTTTTAGTTATATATTTAGCAGAGCTCTCGTGCCACGAGAGCCATGTATGCGCATGGGGAACAGGACTGAGGTTCCCCAACATGAGAGTTAAACCAAGTGCCAATTTTGAATCTAGGCTCATGGCTGACAGTGAGATAACTCACTTGGGAGATTCAGCAAGCTACCATTGGGGACAGTCAGCTGCAACTGGTGGGAGAGTGGCAGGTGGACTGGAAGGAAAGATGATACAGAGAGCTGGTCTGGGATAGGTGGGTTTACTTGTGTGGTTGAAGTCAACCTGGAGCTTGTCTGTGTACCTCAGCTGTCTCCTCCCAATTCACAAGTGAAGCAGCAGTGGTTGGGAGTGTGGCAGATTGAGAAGTGCCATCAGGTTCCTTTCCCAGCTGTTGGCTGGATGTGGTGTGGGCTCATTTCAGACCCTTTTATTATTTTATTTAAAAGTGAAAGTTTCTGCCAGTCCCTTGTCTGGTGGCATAGAAAGGCAGAGCTGCATCTTCAGAGGCAGGAGCATCAGGCTGTCCTAGCATTGGCACCGAGAAGACCTTAAGGACCCCATGAAGAAGGACAGCCAGCACTGCCTGCATCAACACATTTCCTCACCTCCTCCTCCTTTGTCTTCGCTGAGGCTGGAGGGTGAATCTGGAGGAGCACCAGTGGCTAGATGCTGACAGCCTAAACTGATATGTAATTAAAATGAAATTGCTTAATCACATAGGGCATCATTAGGATGACTGTGGTAAGGGGCTAGGGAAAGGCCCCAGGACTAGGACTGCCCAGAGGTGGATCTAGTTAAATTTATGTTAATGATGCTCATGTTGGAGCACAGGGGAAGGAGAGGGCTTGATTTAAATTAAAGAGCTCCTGAGGCAGAGCTGAGGTCAGGAGAAGCCCTGAGTTTTATTAAATGAAAGTGAAGACACCCAAGTCATGTGAGAGAACTCTTTCCATAAAGGTACTTTACACTGATTAACTACAATTGGCCCCAAGCTAAGAAGCCTGTTGGGGTGGGGCTCCTCCTAACCCACAGTATCCCAATAACATCCATTGAGATTTATGGATGGGAACTTATACAGAGTATGAAGTATTGAGTGCAGCTTTCAAATATACTGAAGACTACAGTGCCTGTAGGGTTTAAAGAGACAGTGCTCGAATATAAAACTGCCACTGTAACTGTATTATTTTCCTGATTTTGCTGCACATGAATTTTCCTTGAGTTCAAATATCTTGCATCATACATACTGGGGACTGTTTCCAAATTCATTTTTGGAGATATGATCACTAATTAATTACTTATGGTACTCCTTCCATCAATTAAACTACCATTTCCTTATGATTTTATCCACTGTAGAAATTGTATGTTTTTATTGTGTATTATTTATATATTGTACAGATGTATTCTCTTGTGTTCTAATGTATAGCATGTTTAGTCCATAGCCTAATTGCAGCACTGTATCTCTTGTCTTTATTACCTTGTATCATATTTCCTATTCTTGCCTTGTATTTGTACCAGTACCTGATGCAGGCCAGCTTATAAGTAAGTTGTCTCGATGCTGTTTAGACTAAAATACTGGGTGATGGATAATGAGATTTGCACATGTTCATACTGATTATTTGTAATGTAATTTATGAGTTTTGTATTTTTGTATAATGTGTAATGTTTTTCATGTTTGTATGTATTGATGTGTATGTTCTAGTGTCTATTGTAACTTGTCGCTGGTGATAATGGGCAGTTTGCTCCTCCTGCTTACAAGTCTAAAAAATAAAAATGAAATGAAATGAAAATGTTTCACTGGGATAAATAAAGATTGATTGATTGAGTGATTGATTGATTGACTGATTGATCGATAATCCAAATTTCTGTAGCGAATCCATGCTGCTCAGGTTTGAGAACCTTGGCTCTACAAATTTCCCCCCCAATTAGATTCAAGAACCAGAGGTCCAGGGTCCAGTGCCAGAGATCCAGTGTCAGAGGTCCAGTGCTGAAGTGCCAGAGGTTCAGAACCAGAGTATCAGAGATCTAGTACTGGAGTGCCAGAGGTCCAGAACCAGAGTGTCAGTGGTCTAGTACCGGAGGTCCAGGGGTCCAGACCCAGCGTGACAGAGGCCCAGAGACAGAACTCCAGATCCTGAGTATCACAGAATCAGTGCCAGAGATCCAGAGCTGAAGTGCCAGAGTTTGCATGCACAGAGCTCCAGTACCAGATGGTTGACACCACAGAACCAGCAGACCAGTATAAAGGGTCTAGTGGGTACATACCAGAGGAACACAGATCCAGTGTCGGGGGATTGGTACTATGGAGCCAGTGGTCCTGCACAATTGTCTACTGCTGGAGAACCAGACCCAGAATATCGGGTTCAAGACTGGACCATCTGGGGTGGTCAGAAGAGGGCCAATGTTAGTAGCTGCTTGACCCACCGCAGACAGCTCAGTTCCTCGGGGTCAATTTTGGACCTTCTGGATTGTGCAAAAAAGTGCCAATGCCATAGCTGCTTGTTCCACTGCAGACAACTTAGTTCCTAGGGGTCAAGATTGGACCATCTGGGTTGGTCAGAAGAGGGCCAGTGCCATAGCAGCTGTCCCATCACAGACATCCCTGGCTTTGGGATCAAGAAAGCACTGCCTCCCAGTGATCAAGATGGGCTAACCTACTGAATGTCACATCTGACACTCTCTAGGACCATTTTTAAACTATTTCACCTTTACTGAGAGTTACGGTTTGTTCTTTTATTTATTTTCTTTAGGGTACATGTTCCCACTACCCATATATTGTTATTGCTTTCTGAATCTTAGTAAACTGTTGTTTTTATCTGACTCTTCCATGTCTGTCTCTTTTCTGCTGATCACCCAGTGCTAGATACATAGTGGAACAGAGGCTCCCCTTTGTTCCAGCTCTCTTTCTAAAATTACCAGTTGCCGGTGCCAATTGGCCTGCATTTAAAGGGATCAGTTATCTGGATGTTGGGCCCAACATCCCAGCAATGCCCCTCCCCTCAGCTTATTGGCTTTCAAATCCAGGTGGGGTCTGTTACAATATTTATTAATCTAACTATTTGTAATTGTAGTAAATGATGCATATATATATATATATATATATATATATATATATATATATTTATATATATATATGTGTGTATACATATATATATATTTTAGCAAAAACTCATTTAATGCATCAATTAGGGTTGTTCCACAGTGACAAAGCGAGAATTTGATGTTGGGTTGAACCCCTTGCCTCCACCTACCCCCAACTTGCATCGGGTGCACATTGTCATCGGCCCTAACTCTCACCCGATCACATGTGGAAATAAGCTGAAGAATAGGAGAATGGGGTGAGAGTTAGGACCAACGACCACAACACGCACTCGATGCCGGTTGGGGGTGGTCTGAGGTGCAAGGGGGTTTCAACCCTAACATCAAATTTCCTCACTTTTGTCACTGTGAAATGACCCTAACTGATGCATTAAGCAGAGTTTTTTGCCTATAATTTCCCTTCTTTTTGAGAATGATATGAGAAATAGTGAATGTAATGTGGCGGCAGGAGCGCAGGGCCCTTTGGGCCCTGAACCCCCCGCCACATGATGTCTTGTCACATAGTAACACAGTGCCCACAAAAGCAAATGGTAATGTGCATGGTGATGCAAAGCAAAACAGAAAGAGAAACAGTACTGTAGACACAAATGGTAAAAATAAGGCAAACGCAAGTGTAAATGAAGACGCAAAGGGTAACACACATGGTGGCTTAGACGGGAACGGTAAGTGAAATGGGTACAGAACCACAAGAGGAAGCAATAAGAGTAACAGTAATGTAAGCACACAGGCTGTTTTTCCCCAAAAGCTGCATAGAGAAAGACAGTGAGTACAAAGAATGTATGCATAATCATGGGTCTCGGAGCAGAAAATGAGGAGTTGGAATACTAAATTGTTTATATCTCAGGAACCATATGTCATATAAAAAAAATTAAAATTCATATGATTTGTGACTTTCCTGGCTAGTTTTGTACTTAGCCCACTTTAGGGGGCTAAGCACTTTTCTGACAAAAGTCTGTATCTAGCACTGTTTCTGAGATACGGGCTCTGAAAGGCACGGTGAACACCATATTGTTATTCTACGGGGAAAAAAAGACATTCAGAGTGCCATAACTTTCTGGCCCTGTAATATTTTTTCACCAAACCACCAAAAGGCACTTCTGTGGATGTTGGCTTTTTCTCCAAATTTCAGTTTAAAAGACCAAACCATCATTTTGCAGCAGGGTGGTAAGAATTCTGTCATGCGGTGGACGCCGCAATGTTAGTCTATGGGAAAAAGTGTTAAATTCGAGTACCATAACTATGCACCCATGAAATATTTCATCCCCAAACCACCAAAAGACATCTGTGAGATGTTGTCTCGATTCCTCCAAATTTCAGCCCAAAAGACCAAACCGCTCATTTGCAGCAGGGGGCAAAGAATTCTGTTATTTTGTATAGGTCGCAAAGTAGTGTCGGAGATTTGCTAAAGCTTTACAAAAAATTTGCGACACTTTCATGAGTGCGACACTACTTTATGACACTACTTTTCCAAAAATTGGAAAAACATATTTCTAGGGTGTTTAAGCTCAAAATAAAGACATGCCTAGCATCCTCAGGGTCCAACTAGGTAAACACAAAAGAATTGCGTTGCTAGAGGGTCCCAAATTTAAATGCCAAGCATTTTTCTGATCACCATCTGAAAACAAAATGGTGGATTTGCGACACTACTAGGGCCATTTACGACACTAAAAAGTGCATTTGTGACACTGTCAAACTTTTTGTTAACTTTTCGCTTTGACTTATAATGGGAAATTGTTTTTTGAATAACTTTTGAACCGTTTAATATTTTTTCACAAAATCTTCAAAAGGTACATCGGGGACCCTGGCTGCATGTTCCCTGAAGCTGGACCAGTCACACAAACTGTGTGGACCTGTGGGGATGTGCAAAGAATTCAAAAGCATAAACATGCACGCAGATCATGCTTAATAACTCTGGTGTCGTATATCCAAACAGTAAAAAGTTGGCAGATCTCAAGATGTATGATTCTTGATCATGTATTCCAAATTTCAGGCAAATCTGTTGAACAGTTGCAAACTTATTAAGGTGCAAAATTTTAGGTTTAACATGTAAATAGCTCCTCTACTATAATATATATATATATATATATATATATATATATATGTATATATATATATATATATATATATATATATATATATATATATATACACATATTGCTGTAACATAGTTACAGAGAAAAGAACATTATATGAATGTTCCTTTAAAATTGATTAGACAACAAAACTGAGTGATTTGTGAACATTAGTGGAGAGGAAGACTGTGATGAGTGCATAGTAACTAAGTACATACCTGCCAGCCCTGCTTCACCATCAGATGCAAAAATCAAAATGTGCAGTCTGTCATCAGCCACTATGGCCAGTACAGAGAAACTGGTATGTAAAAAGGCTATGGTAGCAGGACACTGACTACAACTGACTTCAAAATGCACCAGAATGCATCAAAAATGTTAAACTTTTCTGGGGTCCTAAGGAGCCCCAAGACCCTAACCTATTTGAGTCTGCAACTTGTGCGTATACTTTCTTAAAGGTTGGTTCCTGTCTGCGTTTTCTGGGTTACATCTGGAAATAAGCCATGATTCAGTGTGCCTCTCCTCATTACCAACTTTAAATAAATAAATATTTCTATACATATGGCTTATTTTAGAACAAGTTGTTAGCCAGGCCTTTCTTTCCATTTCTCAGTACAGCTGCACTGGGTTGTCAGCACACACACACACACACACGCACACACGCACACATCATTAGAGGAACTGAATGTAGCTTATGGCCAAGGCCCCTGAATTTCATGTGTTCTGCGGTTATGAATTCCATACAGAATTGCATCATGCCCAGAATATATATAGTGCCACAGAATTCATTGTTTTGGTGAATTTTCATATAAATATACTGTTTTTCCATAGTGTCAGGCTTTCTTTCCCACCTCGTTTATCCTGAAGCCCCTCCTCTATGCTCAGCTTATGATGTCATCGATGACATCACATCATATTTAGCCAATGACAGTACTGCATTCTGCCAGAGAAATGAATAAATCATGCAGCAGAAATCAGAAAATGCTACCTCAGAAGTCAAGGAGCCCTGCCGCAGAAATCAGAAAATTCTGCCACAGAACACCAGGGGCCCTGCTTATGGCACTCTAGCATCTTTATTATTCCACAACTCTAAAACCATAAAGGCAAGTACAAGTGGTCATTTTTCAACTTTTGCAAACAATGCTAGCTTCACTTGATCATTCTAAAGACCTTCTACCTGTTGGCTTTTAGGAAATGCAAACAGACTCAGGAAGAGGGAGCTGGAGAGAGATGCCAGGACAAACAAAGGGAGGCAGGGAAGGCAGTTAGGATGGAAAAGGCACAGACAGAGGAAAGCATTGCTAACTCGGTAAAAAAAGGAAACAACACCTTTATAGGTGTGTAAGTAACAAAAGAAAAACCACAGGGGGGTATAGCTAGGCTGAAAACTGGGGAGACGGAGAGAGTGGAGGAAGATCACTTCAATGCAGATGTACTGAACAATTACTTTTATACAGTATTCACCGAGGAGGGAGCAGGTAAGGGGCCAACATTAAAGGAGAGAGAGATACAAAGGGAAGGGAGGTGGACACAAGTCCTTTCACAGAGGAAAGGATACTCAGAGAACTGACAGTAACAAAAATCAATAAAGCGATATGGCCAGATGGACTGCACTCTTGGTTACTAAGGGAACTGAGGGAAGTGTTGGCCACACCACTGGCAGCTATCTTCAGCCAGCTGTTGGAAACAGGGGAGGTACTGCAGGATTGGAGGTTGGCTGATGTGGTCCTGCTGCACAAGGGTGGAAACAAGGAAAGGAGGTTAACTACAAGATGGTCTGCCTGACCTCTGTAGTATACAAATTAATGGAATAATTTCTGAAAGAAAGGATAATGGAGCACCTGGTAAACAATGATCAGCAAGACCGAAGACAGCATAGCTTTACTGAGGGGAAGTTATGCCAAATGAACCTTATAGAGTTCTTTTACTGGGTTACCAATGAGGTGGATCGTGAGTCACTGTGACTGCAGCATATCTGGATTTCAACAAGGAATTTCATATGGTTCCACACAGAAGGTTGATTAACAAACTGGAGAGTCTGGAGGTTGGTTGAAAGATAGTGGGATGGGATGGGAGTTGGTTAGAAAATAGAAGTCAGAGGGTGGTGGTCAACAGTACATGTTCTGCAGTGGGAAGAGTGACCAGTAGAGTTCCCCAGGGATCAGTGTTGGGCCTAATTTCTTCCGTGTTTTATCATCAACATCACTGAAGGACTGAAAGGAAGGTATGCTCTCCGTGGATGACACAAACTCTGCAACAGAATAGATACCAGATGGGGTAGAAAGAATGAGAAGGGACCTAAAAGATTGTAGGACAAGTCTAATGATTGGCAGTTGGGTTTCAACACTAAGAAGTGCAAGATAATGCATATGGGTCAAAAGACTCGGGTAGACTATCACCAAGGGTGAGAGGAAATTGCAAGCTTTTAGCAGGATTGAGATCTGGGGTCATCATCTCAGATGACCTGAAGATGACAAAACAATGTGACAAGGCATCAGCAAAGGCTGAGAAGATGCTGGGCTACATAGGTAGGAAAATCATCAACAGATGGAGGGAGGTAATAGTCCAATTGTACAGATCATTGGTGAGGCCTCACCTCAAGTACTGCATCCAGTTTTGTAGACCCCCTTTTCAAAAGGACTTAAACAGGGTGGAGGTAGTGCAGAGGATGGCAAACAAAATGGTGTGAGGCCTGCACTGTAAATCCTATGAAAACAGGCTGAGGGAGTTAAATATGTATTTACTGGAAGAAAAAAGGGAAAGGAGGAACATGACTGACATGGTTCCACTTTTGGAACACACCAGCGGTAGTGCATCATGTCATTAGGGTGCCATTCTGCAATTTCATCAATAGCATTTTAAATGGAGGGCTGCACCCCTTCCCCCTTGTGGGCAGCTATGCCCCTCACACACCACCTAACTAAGGATTCTTTTTTTTAATTCAACTTCTTTATTGGTTTTATAATGTTAGCATAGTAGTAACCATAACAGGTATAATACAAAGGTATAACAATCCAATAAAAGACAAGGAAAAGAAAAAAAAAAAACTCTCCTCCCCAAAACCCCCCAGGAGTGTGCCATTAAGTACTATACAAAGCTTAATTATAATGTTAAATTCATAGATGCATCTTAAGATGAACCTGGGGAGTCTGACAAGTTAACAGCTATCAGTGCAGATATAAGGCATACAGTTTGGCCCATTTTTTATCAAATACTGCAGGGTTATTTTGGGAGCTAGCAATCAAGTGTTCAACCCTGAAGTGGGCTGCAAGGTCATTTAGCCATTCATTATAGATTATAGGTAGTTGGTCCAATCAATGTTTAAGCACCAGTTTCTTGACCACCATGGAAATTAAAGCTATATGGTATTTAACAGTTTTTTTCAGCAGGTCAGTGGAGTTGCCATGGGTACCAAGATGGGCCCCAGCTTTGCTAATCTGTTTGTGGGTTGGGTGGAGGAACTTTTTTTCTCTCATTCACAGGGACTGTGCCTGAACTGTACAAACACTACATAGATACTGTGTGGGGTTCTCCCCCTGCTCCAGGGAGACCCTCCAAGTCTTCCTTGACAAGTTTACCTTGGCCCATCCTTCCCTTCAACACACTCTTGAAGTATCCTCCTGTACACTACCTTTCTGGATATTCAACTGTCAGAACAGAACACCGGTCTGAAGACATCAGTTTATTACAAACCCACTGACTTGAGGATTAATAATCAAATTCTAAAGTCTGAAGACCATATATCACATCTGCAATCCTTTATTTCTAATCTTATGTTAGATAACTCCTACTATGCCTAAAAAGATATCTTATTGTGTTCATTAAAATGTGCTTTGAGGGAGAACTAATACACCTGGTAGCAAAACTGTAAAAACAGAGGAACAGGCCCTCTTCTCTTCTTGATCAGATCACATTAGCTGAGGCAAATCTTTCAGTCTCATCCCCCGATGCAAATTGGGTAAAAGCTGATTCCCTTCTAGCCCAATACAGCTAGTTATTGGCCAGAAAGGCTGAATTCCTCATGCTTAGATCTAGGAAAAAATAATTTGACCAAGGTGAGAGAGCAGGTAAGCTCCTAGCTCTCAGACTTAGGTCCCAGATGTCTGATGGAATCATTACCTCCCTTCAATCACCTACCGGTTCTGTCCTTACTTCGCCTAAAGAGGTTTGTGAAGCTTTTAAACATTTTTATGAATGCTTGTATATCCCACCTAACTCCTCTTTTACTCAGCAAAGGTTTAACTCCTTTATTACAAATATCAATCTCCCAACACTGTCTGAGGTGCAATCTTCTTCACTAAAAGCTCCTATTGAATTAGAAGAAATAATGGAGGCTATTGATTCTCTTACACTGGATAAATCCTCAGGTCCAGATGGATTCTCCTCCAATTTTTATAAGGCCCTGAAAGGTACAGTGGCACCTATCCTCCTTGACACTTTTCATTTTTTTCATGAAACAGTATCTCTGACTGGTCTTTAACCCAGGCTACTATTGTGGTCTTGCCTAAATCTGGTAAGGATCCTCTTTACACATACAACTATTGACCTATTTCACTTATTAATGTGGATCTTAAAATCTTGGCCAAGATACTGGCATCAGGACTGGGCCAGGTCCTGGTCTCCTTAATTAGTGCAGAACAGGCAGGTTTTGTTAAGGGCCCTCATTCACCTGACCGCCTCAGGAAATTGGCCCATCTTTTTTCCGCATCCAATGGTTCTCTTATCTCAGCCGCCCTAGTTTCCTTGGATGCAGACAAAGCCTTTGATAGAGTGTCCTGAGAATATTTGTTTTTCCTACTTCCCAAATATGGTATCCCTCAGAAATTTTTAACTTGGATTAAAATACTTTACTCCTCTCCTTCAGCACGTGTTCAATGTAATGGAGTGCTTTCCACACCCTTTATGTTAAGACAGGGCACTCGACAAGGCTGCCCACTTTCACCATACTTATTCAATCTTTACCTAGAACCTCTTATCAGAAAACTCAATTCCTCACCCCTAGTTTTGGGCATCAAAAAAGGGAATTCAGAATATAAACATTCTGCTTATGCAGATGATGTTCTATTACATATTTCATGCCCTTCTCAATCTCTCCCAGGAGCACTTACAATAATTTCCCAGTTCAGTACCATCTCCAATTAAGTTTTTCCCTCTTAATCAATGCTTCCAAAAAACAGAGATAATTAATCTGGGCCTTCAGTGGTGTTTAGATGGACTTAAATATTTAAGTATTTTATTTCACTCCTCCCCCAAGATAATGAAAAAGCTTAACCTTGATACCACTCAGCACTATATAAGATGATATCAAACATTGGTCTTTGCTACCCCCTCTCTGTGGGGTTGTATGAGTATAGTAAAATGAATATATTACCCCATATACTATGTCACCTACAACTGCACAACTGGGATTTACCCCATTCCTGATTTACCCAAGTTCATAAAATTATCAACTCCATCTTGTGGGCTGGGAAGAAGTCAACAAGAAACTACTGTCGACTTACTTGTGCAAAACTTGATGGTGGCCTTCAAGCTTCCAATTTTAATTTTTTTCATCTTGCAGTACTTCTCACTAGATTGAAGCACTGGATTTCCCATTCAAATTATCCTTCTGACTCTCTTTATTCCCCCCTTGTGGTTGGAAATCGAGAAGTCCTTGTGTCTGATACACGATATGAACCCAAAAGCCCTCCCTTTTTTACACAGGAAAAATCTTCCAAACAAACTGAAAGAATCCCCGTTAGGCTCTCTCCTGTTCACACAACATCAACTCAAAGTCCTTCTTAAGATTACAGGGTACAGAGATATAACACAACCTCTTTTTAATAATCCCAATTTGCTAATTTCAGGTAAACCAATTAGGCAAAATTCTTTTTGGCCTAATAAGGATGTCAAAAGGGTGGATGAGTTAGTTATTAAACACAAATTGATGTGATCTCAGGAGGCCTGTACACTGTACCATTGGTCTTCTACCAATGTATTTAAGTACCTGCAGATTACTCACATGTTATTGCAACATTTTAGCACTGGGCTGTGGACTACGCCTTTTTACTGCTCTGACTCCATATCTCAATTCCCTTCCATCCACCCATCTAATCTCATATGCCTATAAATTCTTGCAAACCATGGTTGCTGGATTATAAGGACAAAGAAGTTACTGGTGGGATCATTCTCTTTCAACTTCTGTATCCCCTAGATGTTGGCCAAGAATTTGGAAGCACCTATGTAGATATATCAAATGGGACAGGTATAGATACATGCAATTCCAAATTATCCATAACTTGTACTATACCCCGATTAAACTATATTGGATGAGGTTCTTGTCATCTAATCTCTGTGCCAAATGTTTGCAAGTCCCAGGAGATCTGTTGCATATGTTATAGAAATGAGAGAAGGTTTCACCATTATGGAATTGTATTAAAACCCAGTTGGACCCATTTGTAGCTCTCTTGGATAAGTTTACCCCTGAGATCTGTATTCTAGGGGATTATAAGACCCTCCAGGGCCGTACTCAAAGGGTCTACATGGCACTCATTTCTGTATGTACCAAAAAAGTACTACTCAGACACTGGGTAGATGCTCTTACACCTTCTTACACTGAATGGTATAAAGAAATAATGTTTGCTATTCAGGCAGAACATATTATTGCTGGGACTACTCATAGAATGGAAAAATATAAACAAGTCTGGGATCCTTTTTTTAACTTGCTGTTAATCCAGTCCAACACTGTAACATCTAGTTTATGTGCCCCTTCCTAATTTAAACATCCTTTGTGTTACAGTTTACTTGAAACATTTATTCATAATTACTCAGGCTGTTAATTGTGGTGGGGGAAGGAGGGAGGGGTGTCTGTGGAAGGTGATGAGCTGGGTAGGATTGGGGTACCGAGAGTTGGGGGGATACAGGCATCATTGTTTACTCTCACTCGACATTTGCTGTACGTTTACGCTGTTGGAAGTTCTGTTTTTGAGATATGTAACCAGCAATGTATGACCTCTTTGTTTAATGATGTCCTTTTGTGGGATTTGAAAAGTCAATAAAATATATTTAATTAAAAAAAAAACTGACTCTCACAGTCTCCTCCTCCACAGCTCCTTCCATCCTAAGCATGTCAAGAATGGCCTGCCTTATTCCCGGTTTCTTAGACTGCAGGTTATGCAGTGAAGAGGATGATTTTGCTGACCAGACCCAAATAATGCACAGTTTTTTATCAACAGGGGATACCCTAAGAGCACAGTGGACAGAGCACTCTCCTGGGTCAGTAACATGCCCTGTAACCTTGATCCCACAGGAAGGATACTGTCATGAAAGAACAATGACGAATTCCACTAGTGCTTCCTTTCCATCAGAGCACACCTTCTCTTCACAGGATCATCACCAGCAACTTTCCCATTTTGCAAACTGACCCTAACATTGGTGCTTCCTTTACAGAACCACCTGTTGCCTCCTACTGCTGGCCACCTAACCTGTGGAATCTCCTGGTTAAAAGCAACCTGTCTATTCCTAACAGTTCCTCCCTGCCAGGCACCAAACCTTGCAACAGGAATCGCTGCTACACCTGCAAATTTATTTCCAGTGTGACTGAAATTCAGGGGCCTACAGGTGTTTTTCACATCACCAAGGAGTTCTCATGCACCTCCACTAATGTGGTGTATTGTATTCTTTGCAGGAAGTGTACAGCAATTTACATCAGAGAGACTGGTAGGTGCCTTGCTGACTGTTTCTGGGAACATTACAGAGCAGTCAGGAATGGTGACACTGCTACACCCATTGTATCCCACTTTATCTTCAGGGACCATAGTGTCAAGGACCTTTCTGTTTGTGTCCTTCAGCAGGGCTTCTGGGATTCTGACCATAGAAAAACATGGAAGCCAAGATCATCCGCCTTTGGTCCGAGCAGCCCCTGGTTTAAATGATAGACTTATTTTCCACTAACATCTTTCAGCCACCCTTTATTTTCCCTAAAGTCTGTTTGTATCTATACACATGTAATTTCTTTTCATTTTCACCATAAGTCTCCATCTATGTCTCCTTCCCACACATTTATCACATTTCAGCCTTCTTACTAGGCCCTATTAATTAGTCCTCAACTGAGGACTTCTCTAGCTCGTTCACTCCTATTATGCTTTTCTTTACCATCATCACCTTTTGTTTAACAGATTCTCTCTTAATCTTGCCATCTATCGCTTCTTCTCCTGAGCCTCCTCTTTTTTCTTTATATACATATATGATATATATATATATATATATATATATATATATATATATATCCTCATTTACCTACCCTCCACACTAATTGTTTTTTCTCTTTACATATTTCCTGAAGATGACCTAAGGTTGAAACATACTGTAGATTTTAGCTCTATTTTCTATTTTCAGCATGCATTTAATATAACCGTATGGTATTTACATTCTTTAGCCCAGATATTAGTATAGATTCCTAGAATACAGATCTCCACAGTGAAGAGGTCCTCTAGGCCAAGTAAGGGATCCAAACCAGATTGGATTGCAGGGTGGATCCAGGAGTCCTATAGATGGGGAGCTCAAGTCAGAGAAAAATAAAATAATAGGCGGGGTTTGGTGGGCTGTAGGCACCAGAAATTTTTTACATTTGGTGCATTCTGTGCATTCTGGAGGGTATTTCTAATGCAATTTCTACTCATTTCTTCCTCCCCATGCTTAGTTACTTGCACCCTAGCACCATCCCCAGAGTCCCCACAGTCCACATGACAGTATGTTGTCCAAAATTTATTTAGTTTTTGTATACTGAGTAGGTGCCATTAGCCAAGGCTTGCCTATTTTCAGGCGCAACCCGAAATACCCAACCACCCCCCAAAAAAACACAAAATGCCAAAAGACTGCAGCTGGGCAGCAGCACACCTGAAACACATAAAAATGAGAACCGTTGAAAGAGACTTGGTGATATGATTTGATGGAACACTAATGTCCTGTCCCATCCCTGCAGCTGCCCCCCACCCACCAAAGTTTGTGACTGTGAAAGTCTTTTGTTTTTAAAGCAAGAAGTACCTGATTAAATGAAGACTTGATCAATTTTCAGCAGGCTGAAATCTATGTGGCCCTAGTTGAGTACTGTCTCCGGTCACCTTGCCACCATACTCTCTCTCTAGACAGCACACACTGGCCCTATGGCTCCTAATGAGCAGAGCTCTGAGCTGCAGCTTGCTTCAGCTACCAGAAGATGACTTGAACCTCACTTCAACTCCTTATGCTGATTTACCAAGGCCACACCAACCCCGTTTTACTGGACTGCTGCTGCCTGAAACCTTGGGCTTTGCTCTTCACTTGTGGGCTCCACTCTCTCTCTGTCTCCTCCTCAGTAGTACACTCACTCCTCTCTTGCTCCAACATTAATCTTCTGAGTTAATGAATTACAGCTCACTCTTGTTACAGCAGCCCAGACATTTAAAGAAGGAGCCCCTTGCTAGCCACATCCACTACTGGACGCAACAGCAAATCAGGAGCAGTGAGCACCAGGTGACCTGGTTGAGATCTGTATTGTTAAGGTCCACTCCACTTTGCTGCAGCTGTACCCCCACGCACGACCCCCCCCCCGTACATGAACAAAGGAGCTGCACCAAGCCTGCAGAAGTAGAGAATGAATGCTCAGGCTCACCAAGGCAAGACCAACTGCTGCCACAGAGCTGAGACCGACCACATGGAACAGGATGAACATTAGTAAGAAATTCGTGCTGAGACTGGCTTTTCAGGACGGGGTCAACTATGTAATGTGGGTGGTGGTGGTTGTTTACTGCACTACCATGACACTGGAAGACAGGGTCAGCCTTAACCATTCTGGGCCCCTGTGCAGCCCCCTGACAGGCCCCACCACTCCATTCCCTGTAGGCCCCCCACATCCAACATTTACACCTCACTAACCCTCCTGTCCTGAATTACTAAAGCAGTACCAGGTTTACTAGTTTAACCAGCATCTTTTAATTAGCGCCATTGACTGCATTAAATTATTTGACTTCACCACTGGAAATTAATCTGACTGAGCCTGGAGCAGGAACTTAAGTAAGTACAGTACTACTACCGTATTCATTTCTGTAAGGACAGGGACAGCATCACTGGGCACTCACACCTCAGATACTTTGATTTGCAAACAAGTTAAACAACTTAACTTTTCTAGAGGTGTGAGTGAGAGAGAGAGAATAGGGATGATTATCATGGGACACCAGTAAGGTTGCCACCTGTCAGTTTTTTTCACCTGGTGATCAGATTTTCAGGGTTCCTATCAGGAAATCTGGTCTTGCTCTGTGCTGGTCAGGTTTTTGAGCTATTGTGTGTGCTCATATACTTTTGAAACATATTTTGTCATATAATTAATTGTTTCATCTACATGTCCAGGTTACAAACAAGTTCTCTTGTCAATATAGCCATTTGTTTGTGAAAGTAGTCAACCTGGGAGGTGAAAAGTATGGCCATTAACACCATTAGCACTTACTTAACCTAATCTTTTCCACTGCAGCAAAGCTGCCCCCACCTTTTGTAACAGTAACAGAGCCAGTTGTCCTCCACTTTCATTTGCTGGTAAACATTTTCATCTCTTACAACAGTTAGGGATTTTTTTAATGTCTTAAATCATTGTTTTTCCTCAAACAAAAAGCATGGGCCCCAAGGTGCAGGGGCACAGTTTTCACCTAGCTAAGGCCAATTCTGCTGGAGGACAGATGAGACATGTGTGGCTCAGGCAGCTTTCATGATTAAGAATGCAGCAGTGTGTTACTAATAGAGGAGCTCCATGATGGGGGAGCTATAGCACCCTTAGCCCCCCCCCTCTAAATCTGCCTATGTGAATGCCACAAAGGGGCAATTTTGTCACAGAACCAAAAAATATGTAGCAAGTTCCCTTCATCCTTGCTGCATCTAGAACAGGTAGAATTAGAAGGTGACCAATTTAGCTAATTTACAGGCATGTAGTATAGGTTATGTATGACATGGTATTGGGTAAGACTGAGTTTATCCTGGGATATATATATATATATATATATATATATATATATATATATATATATCTTGCTAAACTTTGGCCAGTCTATGGTTGTTCCTGGCAAGAAAGAAATCCAAACATTAGAGACAGGTATAGGATTTGGTGCTGATGGAGAGAGAGTTATATAAGAGGGATAAACAATGTGGTTTGGAGGATAGCTCATGGAAGTTGTCTAAAATAGGTTGTGGCTTGGATTCTTGGGGAGAAGTGCCAAATGCTTGTCCAATTAAGTGTCTCAACTGGAAGACCTTAAAGGTATCAGCAAAGGTTAGGACATATTTAGTTTGGATTTCAGGAGAGGAAAGAAGAGAAACGGGGGAATAAGATCTGCTACTCTAGCATTCTGTAATGAAGGCAACCAGTTGTGAGTGAGGTGGGTACCACCTAACTTAATGCTGGGGTTGAAGACAAGAGGTTGTGCAAAGTCTTAACATGGGGAGAGTTTATAAGAGGAACAAAATTGAGAGAAAACTTTTAGGGAGGTCCCAATTACTGAGTGATAAACTGAGTCTGGTAACTTTCCAGAGAGGTATAGAAGATGATAGGGAGAGGAGATGGTGTTGCAGTAACATCTGGGATTCCAGTTGTAACCAAGTGGGAGTGTAATCACTCATGGGTTTAGTAAGCCATCTACCAATCCTGGAAAAGTGGCTTGCCCAATAGTAAAGAAGAAAATTGGGACGACAAAGACCACCTGATGCCTTGGGAAGGCTCAACATGATATAGGATTTCCTGGGTTGTTTATGTAGCCATATGAAGCTGGAATTGAGAGAGAGTGGACTTTCTGAAAGAAAGAAAGGGGGTGCCAAATGTTCAGCATATATAAAGCATAGAAAAGCCAATGAAGAACATTCATTTTTATTATGTTAGTGCATCCCCAGAGAGACAATGAAAGAGACTCCCATCTTTGATGGTCTAGCTGAAGGGTTGCTACCAGGTCATCCAGATTCAGTTTCCTGGTAAGGGATGAGTCTGTGGATAGGTAGATGCCCAGATATTTGAGTGAATGAGGGGATCATTTAATATCAAAGCCACTGAAGTAAGCTTTATGAGTGAAATGTTTTAGAGGAAACATTTCAGTTTTGTTAAGGTTAAGTTTGTAATTGGATAGAGAACTATACTGGGATACCACATCCAATAAAAGCTTCAGAGAGGTATGGATTCTCTAAATGAAGGAGAATGTTGTCCACATATGCAGGAAGGGTAAGGGTGTGGCTGAATATTGAGATCCCCATATTTGGGAAACAGTTTGAAGTGGCATAGTAGGGCTCTAAGTAGAGACTAAATAAGAAGGTGAGAGGGACAATCCTGTCTCATACCTGAGTGAAGGGAAACTCAGAGGAGAAGACACCATTGCAGTAAATCTTTGCTGAAGGGAAGGAGTATATGGCCTGAATCCACTTGATGAAAAGGGAGGAAGCCCATCTTAGCAAAGTCAGCCAGAGAATTCCTAGTCCACTCTGTCAAAAGCTTTGGTGTCCATTGAGATTAGGGCCATGGGAGATTGGGACAAGTGGGCTGCCTAGAAAATGTGGGTGAGTCTTTGAAGACGATCTGTGGAGGACCAAACTGGGACAAATCTCATCTGTTCTGGACTAAGGAGTTGGGACCAAACATTCCATATGCGTAAAGTGAGTATCTTGGTCAAGATCTTGATGTCACAATTTAACCGATAACTCGATGGGAACAGAAGGAGTTTGTCGGGTTTTAAGAGAAGAATTATGGTTGCATCCAATAAAGTAGGATCTAGGGGTTTAGCTTTAAGCATGTACTGGTATAATTTGAGCAGTAAAGGTGCCAGTTCTTTGACAAAGGATTTATAAAAGTTGGTGGGAAAGCCATCAGGGCCTGGAGCTTTATCTAAGGTTAGGTCCTGTATAGCCTCCACTACCTCTTCCAGGGTAATAGGTGCCATCAAGGATAGTTGGTGGTGTTCAGGTAGGGAGAGGCAAGGTAGTCCAAGTAGCTTTCTATTTTGAGAAGATGCGCTGAGGATCTTTCCCATAAAGGGAGCAATAAAGTTCTCAAAGGTTAGAGCAATGTCTCTAGGGGCAGTTTTATGGTACCATCTGGAGCCTGGATGGAAGGTATAAGTCTTGAGCTTTCTAGTTTGTGAAGTCGGAGAGCTAAAAGTTTGCCACTTTTTCTCCTTGATCTATATAGGTAGATTAGTTTTCAAGAGTGCATATTCTGCTTTCTCTCTTAAGAGGTCCACATATTTATTCCTAAAATCCAAAAACTCTGAAATGAAATTGGAGGTTGTTGAAGATGATAGGTAAAGCGCTGCTGCTCTTATTTGAGCTAATAGAGATAAGGCCTCATTTTCTCTCATTTTCTTCCTTCTGGATGCTAATTTCATGAATTCACCATGACTATAGCATTTGAGGGTGTACCATAGTAGGTCTTCCCCTTGGATTGTGCCCATATTAGTGTTTGTGAAAGTTTGGATGGTAGTCTGGATTCTGGAGATAATATTTTTATCTTTTAATAGTTGAGTATTCAGCTTCCATGACCTATCTTTGGGCCTAGCGGGGCAAGGGGATAGGTCTACCCAGACCGACGAGTGGTCTGAGAGTACTATTGGTTCAATAGCTGTTTGACGTAAACTAGCTAAAAGAGAGATATTAATTAGAACGTAGTCCAGTCTGGACCATGATTGGTGAAAATTAGAATAAAAGGAAAACTGCTGGTGTGATGGGTTAAGTAAACACCAATGGGTCACAAAGCCCAAGCGTGTGCATTAAGTCATTTAGTGCTCTTTGGGATGTAGAAGGGGGTTCTGAGGGCCGATGGGTCCTGTCTAGATCTTGGGTGGGGGGGTACATTCCAGTCACCCCCCAGGATCAGGGAGATAGGAAGGAATGGAGCAATCTTACTGGCAAGCTCCATAAAAATGATGGTCACCACCCGTGGCCCATATATTGAACCTAGTAACACTGTGATACCCAGGAGAGTACCTTTAACAAAACATATCAACCATTGGGATCAACTACTGTGGAGTCTGCTTGAAAGGAATCATGTTTTGATTAGAATGGCTACCCTTTTATTTAATGAGGAAATCCTGCAGCAAACAATTGGGCAATCCCAATTCTACGCAGCCAAATAGCCTCTCTTGCCAGTAGATGAGTTTCTTGTAACAGGATTATATCTGTGCTAAGTAAGGCACATTGTTTTAATACTTGATATTGCTTTGTGGGATCCCTGTCTCCCCTGACATTCAAGGTAACTATTTTACAGGAGTTATTAGCCATACCTACTGAGAAACCAGGTAATCGTTCTAGAGGAATAAAAAGCAAGTGTGAATAGCTGATCATGAGGCACACTCCAACCCCCCCCCCCAACTCCAACAGCATTATACAAATTGGAGATTGGTGATAACAGGGACATACTGAGTGAAAAGACAACCATACAATTTTAATACGATGAAACTGATGAGATTACCTCCGCCCACCCGCTGCCCCTGAACTATACCTAACCCTTCCCCAAATATTAGCAGGCACAGGACTCAAAACTAGTCCAGTGAGAAAGAACCACAGCACATAGAGAAGAAAAGCCCCCACCCTTCCCATACCGTCCCCAGCAACTATTTACACGTCTCCTTGGTAAAAAAACCTCCAGAATTACTGGTAGACAAACCTACATAAGTGAGACCCCCATACAGCTCCTAAATACATCACCCAGAGAAGTAGGGTGTGTAATAATAATATGTATGCAGTGCTGTATAGACTTGGAGCTGTCAACCAAAATAGACAAAACCACCAGGCTTCAAATAAAAGGAATGTGAAGGAGCTGAACGCCCCATATATTGGTGTATGCAGTTGCAGCTTGCTCGAGCCAGGGCAATCATATCCTCCCAATTACATCATCGTACTAGGATGTAAACGGATACAGACACTATAATCCTCAGCATGATTAATCAAATAACGGGCCAAAAATAACATCTTGAAGACCCGAAAGGTTAATTAAACAAGTTCAAACGTGTAACTCAGCGCCTGGAAACTGGTCCTCGACTTAGCAAATGATGTACCTATTTCTCTTGGGAGGGTCTGGAGGCCTAGTGAAACCAGCAGCCAATGGTTCAAGCCTTGTGTCCCTGCAAGGTGGAAGCAAATGGGAAAGGGAGTTATTGTATTGGTGGAAGAACTGCTGTCATGGAGTGACCACCACTCAGTATAGTTCACATTGGATATGGACAAGGAAGGAGGAATCTGGCACAAGAGTGCTGGACTTCAGGAGGCCAACTTTGGGAGGATGGGGAAGTGGCAAAGGGTACCTGGCCAGAATTCAACCTAGTATGGATGCTTACCAGAGGTGGGAGCTCATAAAGCTTGGGATAGTGGAGGCAACCAAAACCTGCTGCAAGGCCCAGAGCAACAGGGATAGGACTAAGAAACCAAGTTGGTTGAGCAAGGAGGTCATGGAAAAGGTAAGGAGGAAAAGAGTTGCCTTTAGAAGGTACAAGAAAACAAGGAGAGAGGAGGACAGGGAGGAGTACTTGATGGAATCAAAGGAGGTCATTCTGGCAGGAAGGGGAGCTAAGGCATCTACGGAGCTCAGGCTGGCACAAGGCATTAAGAAGGGGGACAAGGACTTCTTTAGGTGCATCAGGGAGAAAAGGAGTTGTAAGGAGCACACAGTAAGGATTAGGAAGGAGGGGGGTTGGGTGGAAACAGGGTACGGTAAGGCAGAAGCACTAAATGATTGCTTCTGCTCGGTATTTACTAAGGAGAAGAGGGGGGTGACACCCAAGAGGGGAGGAACAGCAGAAAAGGGGGGAGGGTGTAACAGATGGTGAAATCATGGAAGACAGAGTTTGGGAGGGTATGAAGGTACTGAGGGTGGACAAGGCACCAGGCCCAGATGGCATCCACCCCAGGGTATTGAAGGAGCTGACAGAGGTCCTTGCAGGACCTTTGGCAGACCGATTTAATGCCTCACTACACTTGAGGTGTGCCTCAGGACTGGAGGATGGCTTGTGTGGTGCCCTTCACAAGAGTGGACCCAAGAATCAACTGGGAAACTACAGACCAGTGAGCCTCACATCCGTTATGGGTAAGCTAATGGAGACTATCCTGAAGGAGAGGCTGGTGGCCTCCTAGAGGACAAAGGGCTACAGGACAGCAGACAGCATGGCTTCATAGTGGCAGATCCTACCAAACCAACCTGGTAGAGTTCTATGACTGGGTAACTAGGCAACTGGACAGGGGACATGCAGTGGATGTCCTGTATCTGGACTTCAGTAGGGCTTTTCGACTCTGTGCCGCATGGAAGGCTGGGAAGTAAGTTAGAAGGCACAGGGGCAGGTGCAAAGCTAGTGAGGTGGGTAGGGAACTGGCTTCAGGGAAGGCAACAGAGGGTGGTGGTGGCTGGGGAGCACTCACACCTAAGGGTAGTGATGAGCGGTGTTCCACAGGGCTCGGTGTTAGGACCAGTGTTTGGGATATTCATTGCAGACATATCAGTGGACATCAAGAGCAAGATCAGTCTGTTAGCTGATGATACCAAGGTAGAAGCGGTGGTGGATGACCTAGGGGGATGGCAGGGGTTGCAGGATGATCTGGCAAAGCTTGAAACCTGGTCAGACACCTGGCAACTGGGGTTTAATGCCAAAAAGTTCAAAGTGCTGCATTTTGGGATGAAGAACCCAAGGAGGTGTTACCAGCTGGGGGAAGTGCAGCTAGCATAGACAGAGGAGGAGGAGGAGAAGGATCTGGGGGTGCTCATTACAGGGTCAATGAACAACTCAGGACAATGTAGGAAGGCAGCTGCAGAGGCCAATAATATGCTGGGTTGCATTGCAAAGGGTATATCATCGAGGAGGGAGGAGGTGATTCTGCCACTGTACAGGTCATTGGTTAGACCGCACCTGGAGTACTGCATGCAGTACTGGCGCCCGTATCTGAATAGGGACATCAAGTTACTGGAGGGGGTGCAGCGCAGGGCAACAAAGATGATCAAGGGGCTGGGGGACTTATCATTTGAGAGGAGGCTGAGGGAATTGAACATCTACTCACTGGAGGAGAGGAGGAACGGGGGACATGATTGAAACCTTTATGTTCATGAAAGGAATAAACAAGATGGGTACAGAGGGGCTGTTCAAATTAAGGGAGGGAAGGGACACCAGGGGCCATGATATGAGACTGGAGGGAGGAAGGTTCAGGAGGGAGATGAGGAGATACTTTTTTACAGAGTGGGTAGTAGCAGGGTGGAATGCGTTACCTGCAGAAGTGGTATCCAGTAGAACAGTGGACTGATTCAAAAGGGGATGGGACAGGACAAGAGGGTGGGTCAATGTAGGAGAAGGGTGGAAGGGAGGTGCAGCTGCAGAATAAGGGGTGCTAGCTGCACATTCGAGCAGACTTGATAGACCTCTAGTTCTTTATCTTCTGGCAAATTTCGTAAGTTCATATGTTCGTATCCCGCCCCCCCCCGATGGCAGCAGTTCTCAACATAACTAGCAAGAAATCATGAACTAGCTGTTAAAATGCTATGTGGAGATAGAAATAAAAAGGAAAAAGAAACTGTACTAGAAGTGGTGGGGTCCTGGTATGTCCTCATGGTTAAAGTAAGGAAGTGAAAGGGGTAAACAATAAGCGCACAGACCAACAGCGGTCCCAAGTGATAATAGCCCTCCCTTCCCACACCCAGAGTAAACAGATCCTTTAAAGTTATATGGTCCCATGCAGAGGGCTGCCCTCTGTGTTGGAAATCTGGAATTGCTTTCGGGGATATCAGGCCCAACCACTAAAAAGAGTGCTAAGTCCTGGGTATGAGATCCATCAGTGATGGTAGGCAAACTTCAGTTCTCACAAAATCTTTTATTTTTGTTCAGAGAGATTACACTCTTTAGAGTACTAAGTACAGCCAGGTAGATGAGCCATCCTTAAACAGTTCTGGTAGTCTAGTCTTCAAGTCAGCCATGGCTAGGGATGGAGAATAATAGGAGATCCAGGAACCAGCTAAGGACATTTGAGGTTTAGCAGGGTATAGCATTTTAAATGGAATATCCACTGCTATGAGTCTGGTAACTGTGGGATGGAAGGCTGAGCATTTTTGACATGTTTCAGAAGGTAGATCTTGAGTGAAACAGAGTTTGGAGCCTTCCCACATGATTACTTGGAGCTCCTTGACTTTGTTTAAGATGTGTTGCCATTCCACATAGCTCAGGAATTTTAATATTAGCGGTCTTGGTGGGGATCGAGGCTGGGGGTGAGGTCGAAGTGACCAGTGAAGCACTTTCAGTTTGATAGGTACCCACAAGGGGAGAAGGACCCACTATTTTCTACATTAACTTCTGGATGAATGCTATAATATTGTGGTTCTCTTCTGACTCAGGGAGGCCCATTATTAGGATATTATTCCTCCGGCTCCTACCTTCAAGATCCTCCGCTGTTAGTTGTAACTTGTGAATTTGTTGTCAGAGCTGGATTATCTCTGGATCCACTTTATCCCTCCATCGTTCCAGGGAGGAGGATCTGGCTTCTATGTCACCAACTCTTTTAGCTAACTCCACCATATCACGTGTAATGGATTTAATCTCCGTAGAAATATCAAGTAAGGTCTCCCAGAATAGCAGTAGCTCCTGTAAAAAATGATTCTCCATGAGTGGGACTAATGGTACAGTTGTAAGGCTTTTGGAGTTGCAGGCTTCCCCTTGAGGTCTGATCTTTTTGGGTAACTTTTCAGGCGAGGGAGGAGACATGTGTTTAAGCTGGGCAGTTTTCATAACTGCATCCATTGCAGAAGAAAAACTCCTAATTGCGATGTAAGTTGCAGTGATAACAAATGCTGAAAATGCCCTCTCCTCGTTGCATTAATTATTAAAGAGATTCCAGCTGAAATTGTGTTGCAAAAGATGATTATATAAGATTGAGGACAGGAGTCCTGTATCTCTGCTGCCACTAGGTTGTCTGCATCACATGACCCTCCCTAACTAAGGATCCTAACTCCAGGAGAGGGCAGACCTCTGGGCAGGGATGGCGATTTGCAGATTTGGCATCCTAATGAAGCAGTGCACTAAAGCAGGCACCGTGAATGGATACAGTGGACTGAAATGTTTAAATACCTCACAGGGAAAACAGACTTCAAGTACAGTAGGTACAGTCTTCTAAAGAAAAACATGCTCAAGGACTAGGTGCCATAAAATGAAGCTGAGGTGGGAGGTTCAGAGGTAATGTGAGGAAGTACATTTTCATGGAAGGGGTGGTGGACAAATGAAGTAGTCTGCTTGCAGACATGGTGGAGGCAGAAATGGTTACAGGTTTTAAGAGGTAATGAGACTGACACAAAGAGAGTTTGAAAACACCATGGGATTAGTCAATGGGCTAATTAAGATTCACTTAATCATGGTAATTACAGTAAATGGAAAATGTGGTAGCCTGTGTGCCCTTATCTGTTGACAACTTCTGTGTTTCTATTGTTCTAGACTGCAAGCCAGGATGTGCAATCTGTGAATGTGCAACCCGTGTATTCCACAAATCTAGCCATGAAGAAAAGTACAGGAGGAAATCTCTGTGGACAGGCTGTGGGAGGCCCTCAAGTTTCTCAAACAGGACAAAACCCTGGGTCCTGATGGTATCTACATCAGGGCACTTTGGGAGTTAGCAGATGTCCTGGCTGCCCCACTGGCAGACCTTGTTAATGCTTCTCTGCAGATGGAAAGAGTGCCCAGTGATTGTAGGCAGGTGCACATAGTATCCATCCACAAAGGGGGCTCAAGGGAGGAGAAAGGGAATAACAGACCAGTCAGTCTGACATCGGTGGTGGGGAAGTTGATGAAGGCCATCCTAAAGCAGAGGCTGGGGGCATTCTTGAGGGAATGGGGATGACTCGATGATAGGCAACATGACTTTGTCCAGGCAGATTGTGTCAGACTAACCTTGTGGAGTTCTGAGAGGGTGACTGTGGCACTCTATGAGGGTAGATCGATGGACATCCTCTTCTTGGATTTCAGCAGGCATTTGATTTGGTCCCTCACATAGGCCTGCTGGAGAAGCTGGTTGGGATGGGGTGGGGACACAAATGGTCAGGTGGATTGGTAGTTGGTTGTCTGGACATACCCAGTGGGTGGCAGTTGGGGGTGGTCTCAGTCTTTAGGCAGGTCATGAGTGGGGTCCCACAGGGATCATTCCAAGGTCCACTTCTTTTTAACGCCTTTATCTCTGATATCGGGGGGATATCAAGTGTGAAATGAGCCTCTTTGCGGATGATGCTAAGCTTGGGGAGGTAGTTGGAGGGGAGAAGGCAGGATAGCCCTGCAGGGGGATCTGAATCCCCTGGAGGGGTGATCATGCACCTGGAAACTGAAATTTAACTCCAGTAAATGCAAGTTGCTTCACCTAGGGAGTAGGAACCCAGAGCATGTATACACCTAGAGGGGGACATTATACAGGCCTCGCCTGGGGAAAAAGACCTGGGGATTCTGGTGGATGTCAAATTGAATAATTATGAACAATTCCAGATGGCCACGGCCAGGGCAAATAGAATGCTGGGCTGCATCACCAGGGGGGATCACCTCTAGAAGCAGGGAGGTGATTCTGCCGCTGTACAACAGCCTGGTTAGACCACATCTTGAGTACTGCATGCAGTTTTGGAGACCGCAGCTAAGGAAGGACATCTTGCACCTGGAACGGGTGCAGAGAAGGGCAACTAGGATTACCTGGGGGCTGGGGGATAGGACATACGAAGAGTGACTTGGGGAGCTCAACCTTTTCTCACTGGAGGAAAGGAGGGACGGGGGGATATGATCAAGGTCTTTAGGTACCTGAAAGGAATAAATAAGGTACGGTGGAAGGGTTCAAGAGGGGCTGGGACAGGCTAACGTGGGGAGGAAAGAGGGAGAAGGCTTTTCTGGGGGAGGGAGTTTGATGACGGCAGAGACAGTACCCATTCAGGGGACTGACTCCTGAGCAGACATGATAGACCATTAGGCCTACTGTATTCTGCTGGTATGTTAGTATGTTAGTTTTTAAATTTCTGTAAACAATGTTAAATTCAGTTGGTCTATGTAGTAATGACTATCTACCTCAGACTGCAAACCATGAGACTTGATATACTGTCTGTGAATGTGGACTCAAGTGCATTAGGAAGAAAAATATTAGTCCATATTAACATTAAAGAGGACTCCTGCCAAAAGTGCTATATTGCAAAATTAGAATAAGCATATCCCCAATAAATCTCATACCAATAATTAGGTTTCTATGCCACTTAGTTTTAAAGTTATGAGCTATTTTGTAACCCTGATATCATTAGCTATTAAAAAAGCCAGTTTCAGTAAAGAACCACTGATGATCCCATCTTCTGAACTCATAGTCTAATCCTCCCTGTCAGCAAACTTATATGACTTGTTTCTTCAAAGTTTAAGAAACTGTAGCTATACCTATCATTTAAACAAATGAAATAGGGTTGACTGCAGTGCCTTCATTTCCAGAATGCTCAGATGCATGGCATTGTACTTTAGAATGTTTCAGAAGGTGGTTTTGGAATGCAGCACTGACTCAAGACATAGAATGTCAAGGTGGTGCACAATTTTAAATGCTGGGGTGGACATGCAGTCCTGGAATATAACAGGGATGTGCCATCTCAAAATATGGTGGGACAATCATGAATAAATACAAGAGGAACACACATCGTGGAATTTGGTGAGGACTGACAATTTCAGAATACAGTGGGATGTACACTGTCGGAATGTGACATGACACACCATTTATTCTGAAGTTGCTTGTAACTGCCACATTCCAGAATTTTTCACACCCACCATATTTCAAAATTGTGTGTTGCATTCCCACCACATTCCAACATTATGCACCCCAGTCACATTCTAAAATTATGCATCCCTACTACATTCTGAAATTGCACATATCTTCCCCATTTACAAATTTCGCATCCCTGCCTCATTCTGAAATGCCACATCCCAGTCAAATTCCATAAATGCACATCTCTGCCAAGTTGTGTTTCAATGCCTCATTCCAAAATTGTCACTGTCACATTCCCAAATTATGCATCACTGCCGCATTCTGAATTTGAGCGCACTGTCACATTCCAAAAATATGTGTCACTGCCACATTCCAAAATTATGCATCACCACTACATTCCAAAGCTGTGCATCACCGCCACATTCTGAAATACTATGTCACTGCCACATTCTGAAATTTGATGTCCTCGGCACATTCCAAAATTCTGTCACTGCCACATTCCAAAATTGTGCATCACTGCTGCAATCCTAAAATGTGTGTTACTGACAAATACCAAAATTATGCATCACCATTACACAAACCTCTGTCACCACCGCATTCTAAAACTGTGTGCCACCACCACATTCTGAAATTGTGCATCACCACCGCATTCCAAACCTGTACATCAGTGCCACAATCTGAACCTGTATATCACTGCTACATTGTGAAACTGTGTATCACTACGGCATTCCAAAATTGTGTGTCACTGCCACATTTTGAATCTGTGTGTCACCACCCCATTCAAAAATGATGCATCACTGCTGCATTCTGAACCTGTGCATCACTGCTGCATTCACAAATTATGCATTATTGCCACATTCAAAACTGTGCGTCACTGCCACATTCAAAAACTGTATGTCACCAACACATTCCAAATCTGTGCATCACTTCTGCATTCTGAAATTGTGTGTCACCACTACATTCTAAACTTGAGCATTACTGCTGTATTCTGAAGTTGTGCATCACTGCAGCATTCTGAAATTGCACATCACTGCTGCATTCCAAACCTATATGTCAATGCAGCATTCCGGACCACTTGCTTCACTGCAACATTACAAATCTAAGCATCACCACCGCATTCTGAAATTGTGTCAACACTGCATTCTGAATTTGTGTCACCACCACATTCTGAAACTGAGCATCACCACGTATTCCAAAACTGTGCATCATTGACGATCTCAAAACTGTGCATCACCACCACATTCTGAAATTGTACATCACTGCCATATTCCAAAATTGTTCATCACTGCCACATTCTGAAATGACGTGTTTCAGCTTGTTTGTGAGACTATGTCATTGCTGCATTCCACAGTTACAACCTGGTGACATTTTGAAATCTCATACATGCAGTATTTAAAAACTTGCATATAACTTTGTTATTCTAAAGCCATGTTTGCCACTGCATTCCTTCCCCCGTCACATTCTGAAGTACTGTACTCTGCATCTACACACTATGGAAGTGCATGTGCTGACATGCCCAGTGTCAGTTTTCCTTTTTCAGATGATTACTACAACTGCAGTTTTAAGTAACAGGGGAAATAAGTCATGTAAGACAGCATGCAGAGAGGACTAGGTTGTCAATTCAGGAGATGACACCTTCAGCAGTGAATTAAGGGTTACAAAATGACTTGTAACTTTTAAACAAAGTAACTTACAGATCTGATTTTTGGCATGAGGCTGATTGAGGATATGTTAATCCAAATTCTGAATTTATTGATGCCAAAATTTGGCCCAGCCCCTCTTTAAAGAACATAAAAAGAAAATATGCTAAGACATGACCTAGCAAAAGGTTTGTTACCACCCTATATAGTGATAAAAGTATATAACTACAATCACATGATCTACAGACTATCCAGATAGGCATTTCAGATTACAGAAAAGAAAAGATTATATTGAAAAGAAAATTTTAGGTTTATACACAACAAACATAGTAGTAGTAATAGTCGGAGGCTCAGGGTACCACTACAATAAGCAAGGAACTACATAAAATGATAACTACATATAACCCATTCATTTTAAAACAACAGGAATAAATAAACAAATAGATGTAGTAGTTGTAGTAGTAGTAGTCGAAGTTTTATTCATAAGAAATGAGCAGGAAATCACACAGTTGAGCAAAAGCACTTTTTCAATGAGGTCCGTGGCATGTAGAGCTGCATTACATAAATTAACACATACTATTTCATTAGCAAACCAAAATGTAGACAAAACAATACATACAAATCACAAATAAGATAGACAAGTAAAACAAAGATAGCAACACAATAAACTTCAAGTTAAGCATAATGTCCACTACAGCAAGTTATCTGGGCAACATCCTCTATTAGGAACAAATTCCTGATGGTAGACATCCTAATTGGTAAATTACATGGCCTCAGACATGAGGGGACTGAATTCCAACATGATACATCCCTTTTAATCACTGTTGTCCTTCTGATCTCTGAGTTATAGTAACCCTGACAAAATTCTAGGCCCTTGGCTGATCTGAGATAACCCTTAATGACTCTCATCTCAAAAAATGTTGTAAGGTATGTAGGAACAGAGCCTTTCCATATTTTATACATGAATTGCAAGAGGTGACGGTTTCTCCTATCATGGGGTCTGAGCCATTCTAAAATTATACAAAGAACAGTGGTGGGTTCTATGAGGGGCATTCATAACAAAACATGCTAGCCCGCTAAGCATAATTTAGACCCTTTCCAACTGATACCTTGCATCCCCAGCATATATAATTATAAATAAAACAATTTAGGATGTGCTTGAAGGGCCAAAAACTTACTAATACTCCTCAAACATTTGCTGAAATAAATATGTTTTCAAGCCATTTTTTAAGGCCTCCACTGAAAGGGCCTCCCTCAAGGCTTTAGGCAGGGAATTCCAATGGACATGGACGCCACCTCAAAAGATGCCCCCGAAGTCTTCAACCTTGTCCTTTGAACCACAAGGAGACCCTCCCTAGTGGAGCTGAGCAAGCAAACAGGGATGTGCAGATGTAGTAGCTCAGCCACGCAGTCCGGGTCCATCCCTATGGGGTTTTGTGGGTTAACAGTCCCACTTTAAAAGAGATATGCCACTTCACAGGCAGCCATGCAGATCATGTATCATCAGTGTGATATGGCATGATCTTGAAGGCCAGTTAGTAATCTGGGCATCTGCGTACTGCAGCAGCTACAGGCACCACTGTGTACTTCCGCTAACCCCAAGGCAAAGAGGTTCAACCACATTAGGGCTAAGAATAGAGCACTCAGTAAAACAGATCATAGTCAAAAGGGTGACAGCAAGATTTGCTACATGCAATCGTGTTGTCCTCTACCCAGATCACATACCGCATGTTGCAATCACACCTTGCTGTTCTGATCAACATTTTCTGTGGGGGAGATCCAGCCCGTACTCTATAAATGAATTAACTATCATGGGTGGGAAGCATAACTTGGGGACAGGAAAGAACTTGGGAGGAGGAATCCTCAATGGGGATGCAACTCAGGGAGGTGGAGAAAGTCAGGAGGGAGGATTATGTATTCAAACTCCAGTGGGGATGCAACTGGGGAGGGGGAGTGAGATGGCAGTTTCAAACAATAAAAATGGATGTCATTAGTCTTGATCCCAGGTCTGCAGGAACCCATGCACAGTTCCTGCCTCTAACCTCTAGGTTATGCTGCCAGCACCGCCTAGCACCCCACTCTTGTGTACTTAAACAATATATCATCAGTGAAATCAGCTACCTGGGCACATGTACAGTGCTGTAACATTCCCATATTGTCATCCACAGGTAGCTGTTTTCAATGATGCAATTTTTTTACAGCATACCTTTCATGGCACTATTATTACAATGCCCTCTTAATGGTATATCACTGTATAAACAGAGGCACACAATGAATATTTATTGTCTATATTTTGCCCATTCCACAACAGCCACAATATCATCTAACTCAGCTAATTCTGCTTGGACTTACCTGTACAGAACAGCACAGTATGTTAACATTTTTACCCTTATGGTTCTAGCTCCGGAGACTGTAGTTACAGGAATTCTAACAGTTCTATGGGGTTTCCATCATAGTTACATGGATACCTAAATGAGTGGTATGACCAATTATTTTATAGAATCTGTCTTATAGTTCTTAGCCACTGGCTGCCATAATTTAGGATGACAAAAGTACTCTTCTGGACCATTGTTTTATCTTTCAAATACTTTTGCATTTATACAGTAAATGGCTTACTATTTTGTACATAAAATATTGTATGGATCTACTAGGAAAGGCAGTTCCCTTTACAGAAGGCTAATGGTAATGCTCTTTAAAGAGCTATAACATGCTTTCCATGTAAATTAATTCCATCGATCTTTAACTAATGCGATGAGAAATCATTTGTTCTTACACTTGTTTAATAAATCCAATGGTCAGGATTATTCCTAGCAGGAGTTTCATTTTTTTAAAATTCTTTCTGTAGTCCAATTGATACCAGAAAAACACTTTCAGTTGTACGTAATTTATATAATCAGCTCTGTACAAAGAGTAAACGAGAAATTAGTCAATCTTGTAATCAGTTAACCTACTGAAGGTATGCCTCCAGCAATAATGAATGTTGGCTTCTCAAGTAATACTTAATTTTTTTATTAGCATGAACAATTTATTTAGTTCTTGTTAATGGTGTTGATGCACTAGACAAATTAATGCCTGTTTCAGGCATGACCTGGGAAAATTACATCATACAACAGTAAACAATGGATGCAACAGAACATAAATTAAAACAGGACCTGGCAGACAATCAGTAAAAAAACTAGCAGTACATAGAACCAGAATGAACAATTAATACAACACCATACAACATGTAGCTCAGTGGAAAAGCCAATTCTGTAACCAGGCATGGAGCATAAAAAATCTAAGGTGTGATTGATCAAGACTGAGTAAACATCATTATACTGTACATTACAGCACATGAAGAAGAGCAGTAATTAGCAGATATCAAAAACATTCCCGCAGTACAGAATGGTGAAGACAAATAAATAAATTAGTAGGTACATATTATCAAGAACAGGAGCATGAGCAATTGTCAAGGGACATAAGATACCTTCAGAATTCAGCCTTAAAGATACAGTGTGACTGTGAAGTCCTTATGGTAAGGGTAGAGTGTTCCAGTATCGAGGAGCAAAGTAGGAAAATGTCTGCCCATATTAGTGGCACCCTCAGGTACTGAAAGTTGCTCCAGGTCAGTTGACTGAAGGGGATACACTTAATCAGACTTCTTAAACATGGCAGCAAGGGTTGGTGGGGTACTTGATCATACAGTATGAGCTTGTCAGTAGTACACCCTTGAGAGACATTGGAGCTAGCCACCGTAGGTTTCTGTAAAGGGCACAGTGGAGTGCCAATCAGTGCACAGATAACATAAAACAACAAATACCATGTAGACCGTGGACCATTCAGAGAGAATCCTGGACCTAACCTGAAAGAGGGTTACCAGTCCATAAGTGAGGCTAGGTAACAAAACTCCATGAACAATCACAGGTCTAGCAGAAGGGGTAATGGCATGCCTTACTCTATAGGCAAGTCCTAGTTTAAAATGTACTAAGTTGCATACATTAGAGATATGGAGGGAAAAGTTTCAGAAGAGATCTAATGTAATGCCTAAGTACTTAAAGGACTTAACCTTAATATGGGGATACCCATTTTTACACAAGACAGTTAGATCAGTGAGGTAGGCTTCGAGTTTATGAGCAGATCTGAAACACATGGAATATGTCTTATTGGTGTTCAGAAGAAGTCTATTATGTGACAGACAGGACCGAATTTTGCCAAAATCAGCATTAAAAGAGAGTTAATATCATCAATTTCTTAGCTCTTGTATAAACAACCGTGGCATCTGCAAATAGCAATGTTGAACACTTAGAAGTGGTTCCAGGGAGGTTAATAATAAAAACTATGAAAACCAAGGGTTCCAGGATAGATCCTTGTGGTACACCAGTTCTGATTGCAGCAAGGTCAGAAATGGTTTTGATAAATTTTACAAACTGATGTCTATCACTAAGATAGCTAGTAAACCAAGCTATGACAGGAGGTGAAAAAACAAGTGCAGACAGATGTCAAGGGCTGCAGTATACCACACCAATGTGCATCTGTGCCAACTCATGTAATGTACAACCCCAGAGTTATATAACCCTGCAATGTACAGGGGATCACACGACTGTATGTAATTTCAGGTCTTGATGATGAACATTTCTTTAAGAGCTGGAATGGGATTGCTTTAGAAAAGGGATGATTTGTGTAGGGTATCAGAGGAACTGAACAGACAAAAAGTCAACAAAGAAACAAAGAAACATAAAAGCTGTCAGCAGAAGAAGAATCTCATGGCTCATCCTGTCTGCTGTAATAAGTTCCTGCCTATTGAGCTACTGCAGACCCAAATTGAGGTCCAGCCTCCCCCTCAATAGTAATTAAGGTCCCCTTGTGCCTATCCCATGCATGTTTAAAACTGGTTTCCATTTCTGTACCTACCACCTCTGCTGGGAGGCTGTTCCAGCAATCCACCACCATTTCTGTAAGAATTATTTCTCACATCTCCTAATTCTTCTCTTGCAGCTTCATATCATGACCCCTTGTCCTTGAGTATCCTTTTCATGTGGAATATACTACTTTCCTGTAGCTTATTGATACCCTTGATGTATTTGAATGTTTCTATCATGTCTCCCATTTCTCTCCTTTCTTCCAGAGAATACATTTTTAATTCATTGAGTCTTTCCTCATAGGGCTTCTGATGCAGGTTATGCACCATTTTAGTTACCCTTCCTTGCACTGCCTCTGCCCAATCCATGTCTTTTCTCAGATGGGACCTCCAGAACTGGACACAGTATTCCGGGTGCAGCCTCACCTTTGATCTGTACAGTGGTAATAATACCTTCCTATTTCTGGTGGTGATGCCCCTCTCTTTGCACCCCAGCATTCTACTCGCCCTTCCCACTGCCTAATCAAACTGCTTTGCTACCTTCAGGGCATCAGAGATGATGACCCACTGATCCCTTTCATATTTTGTGGTTGATAACACCCTCCCCCCAACTGATATGACTGATACGTTGCCCTTGGATTTCTATCCCCCATGTGCATAATAGTGCAGTTTTTGACACTGAAGCCCAGTTGCCAGACCCTTGACCTGTCTTCTAGAATTCTCAGATCTCCCCTCATTTTTTCTATCCCTCCCCAATGTGTTCACTCTGTTGCAAATGTTAGCGTCCTCTGCAAACAGGTATACCTTTCCCTCCTGCACCTCTTTGATATCACTAATAAAGACACTGAGCAGGACTAGTCCCAGTACAGAACCCTGATGCACCCCACTGGTCACCCTAATTTCTTCCGAATTAACTACATTTACAACCACTCTCTAAGTTCTGTTACTCAGCCAACTTTGTACCCATATCACTAAACTTGGTTTGCACACCCAGGCTGCTCAGCTTGCTTGCTATCCATCTGTGTGGGATGGTGTTGAAGGCCTTACTGAAATGCAGGTAGGCTACATCCACTGCTCCTCCATGATCAACCTCCTTGGTAACCCAAAGAACTCTATCAGGTTTGTTTATAAGACCTCCCCTCAAGAACAATGAAAACACTTCAACAGTGTTACTTTTGAATGCTGCTTGAAAACTTTTACTGAAATGATTAGTGAAGGCATTACGTTATTGCAGTTGTTTTAAATTGCTGGCAACATATGTATACTACCTATAATTAGCCCTCAGAGACACTCCATGGCTAGTTAAGATGAAGACAACAGCGGGAACAAACAAAATGTCAATTGCAAACATAGGAAATGTGCTGTATCTCATGTCAAATTAATTCTCAGCAGCAGCTACATTATATTCTACATAAATAGAAATACAGTACTTACAGTCATTAGTCAATAGAAGTAGTACCAGCAGTAACCTATATGAGCACTGGCAGTAAAACCTGAATCAAAGTGATCTGCCTGTTCCCCTGTTTCACCCAGTTATATTAATTGTAGTACAGTATATGCATTGCACATATTAGGACCTTCCATTATCTTATGGATAACATACTTTGTAATGTTTCATCCATGAGAAAGTACAATGTCTAAATAAATTCAAATCTTCCCACATAGTTATTTTCTTTTGAAGTTTGGGCAATATGTTTGTGATTGGGGGATAGGAGGATGTAGGCTGTTGGTTAACTAGGATCTGCAGCCTTTCCATAGGGTAGGGAAATGGGCAGACTGGGTGGGCCAAGTGGTCCTTTCTTGCTGTCAAATTCTATGTCAAATTTTATGTTTCTTATCTCAGCTTGCTTCTCTTCCCTATGCCTCCTTCATCTTACTCACTCTGTAACTCTGGCTATCACTCCCTACTGCTCCCTTCTCATAAATCCCTTACTGGACAGAGTGCTTTCTTTTTCTGCTTTCCAAGCATCTGGAACTCTCTTCCCCTATCAATTCACTCTACATCCTCCAAACACTCTCTTTCCTCTCTTCTCCAAGCCCACACCACTCCCTCCTGCAAAAGCTTTTAGCCCTATGTCTTGTGTTCTACTTTACTGTTTCCCTACACTCTTCCTGTGCCCTACTACATACACCTCTCTGCACCTCCCTTTTCTCAATTCTAATGTATTCCATCCTCTACCCTCATCCACTCCCCATCTAAACCTTCCCTATTTTCCTCCCTCCTGCCTCTACCTCTCTATCTCCTTCCCCACCTCTCCTCCACAAACTTCCTCTACCCTTTCCCATTGTGTTTCCTGCTTCCTCTTCCTTATCCCTCTACCATTTCCACTCTCCTCCCTCTTCCCCTACCCCAACCCCATCAATTGCCCAGAGTGCCTGTACCTCATACTCCTGCTGTAATTCTGTTTATTGTTCTTAATTATGCCAACGCAGTATGTGTGTTGCTCTACGTTGCTGTGTCCTATTGCTTTAACATATTACTATGTTTTTACTTGTTATTTGCAATTATCCCTTTCCCCTTTCCCCAGGATACATTTGGAAATGAGCCTTATGGCTCAGTATGTAGTTCCTGGTAAATCTCTTTAAATAATTAAAGAAGTGTTTACCACTCTAACTGAAAAAAGCCTTCTCACATTTACTAACCCACCTTCCAAGCACATGGTACTCCTTGTAGTTATACTGTTCTGAACTAGCTGAAAATGTTTCCCCAGATTCACCTGATTCAGTCCCTTAACCCTCTGAGTGCTGAACGTGTCCAAAACATGTTTAGATTCTCTGTATGTGTATGTTTATGTATATGCTTGTGCATATGCATTTATATATTATATATATATATATATATATATATATATATATATATAATAGAGGCAAAAATCCATTTAATGCGTTAGTTAGGGTTGTTCCACAGTGACAAAAGTGAGGAAATTCGCTGTTAGGGTTGAAAACCCTAACTCCGAATTCACCCCAGCACCACACACACACACATGCAAGTATGGGGGAGGACCAAGTCAACACAACCAATGACAGACATCCAGCAGCAGGTGACAGAAATAACAAACAATTGTCTAAATGTACTACGAGACATCCCCACCCACCTGACCAGGTACTGCTTGCTCAGTGGAGATCAACAGCAAAACTGAGGCCATGTACACCAAGCGACACATCCCTGATTGCAGCTGCACACATGTACCACACTTAGTAGCTGCATGGCCTTACCTACCGATGCCCCACACCAGACCACACCACATGTGGTAGGCCACCTGAGCAATAGAATTGAGCAAAACCAAGGAGTTGTACAGGTATAATATCTCTGATTATAACAAGGGTTTGAGAAATGCAGCTTTCTAATTGACTGTAAACATTGTAACAGCCTTATGTTTAGTTTTTATTACCATACATGTACAGCCTAACCATATGATTAACATGGATTAATGTTTTTTTAAAAAACAGTTTTAATATGATAGCAATAAGCCACTCCCAGGTATTATGTTAATGGTCAGTTTATCACTGTCTAGTAACATGTGGCACTCGGCTACACCTCATTCAACATTAAAACCCTACAGGGTGATTAACAGACCATTTAACATAACTGTTGGTCATGCCTTATTGTTAATTGTCTTTATGAGTAGATACTCTCCTCTGCTAGGCACTGCAGCAGCTTTGCAACACAGTGTCCCACCCAGTTACACCATACACTGTCTAGTTACTGGAGAATGGCTGTGAATATGAACTCATGAAGATGAACAGTGTAACTTGATCATTACAGTCATCGAGAACCTTGGTGTGATTATAACTGACAGAGTCAGTGATAAAGAATAACCCCTGTTGTCCTAGTACACTTACCCCATTGTGAGTTAAATCAATACTAAAAGACATTCTGTTTATATCTACACTATACCTACTTGATTCCTGTTGTACCACAAGTAACATAGTTATCACTTTGATAGCATCAGTGACAGAAGTGTGGCAAACCCAAACACTAGGCATACAGCCTGAGTATGAAACAACTGTTAAATAAATTACACTGTGTCCATAAGTGGCATAGATCACTCATTGCAACAATAGTAAATGTATCACTATTTGAGTAAGTTAGTCATCACAGATGCAATGAGATTGTCTTTCTCAGGTACAACATACTCAGTAAGTGCCTACCGGAAAATCTATCCTATAGACATCTCCGATACAGGTAAGTCATTGTTGGCTCAGTAGTGCTATGATATTTAGAAGTTGCTTGGCCTGATCCATGCAATTACACTGTTTCTTACAAAGAATACTTACTGCATCTTTAGTATTGAAACACACTGAAGGTCTATGTATGTACATCAGCAGTACACCTTCATCAGTAAGAATGCATCTGATACTGGCAGAACAAATTTCACAGCATTGAACAGGCAATGCTTTTCATTATTTACATCAGCCTCTCTATCTTGAGTAAACAGTTGCAGTAAATGTACTATGTAAATCACATACTAAACGTAACACTACTTTTATCTTGAGCATGCTAGTGTCTTGTAGTTAATTTATGTACTTCTCTTAATTAATGTGTACTCACTAGTGTTAAAACCTTTCTAAAACTGTGATCATGCATCTTCAGCATTTATACTGACTAACAGCACAGTACCAGTTGTGGTGTGGTGTGAAGCATTGGTAAATGAGCCATGCAACTACTAAGTGTATTCGCTGTGTACAGCTGCAATCAGGGATGTGTACGTTTGGTGTACATGGCCTCAGTTTTGCCGTTGATCTCCACTGAGCATGCAGTACCTGGTCAGGAGGGTGGGGATGTCTCGTAGTACATTTAGACAATTGTATGTTCTGTCACCTGCTGCTGGATGTCTGTCATTGGTTGTGTTGACTTGGTCCTCCCCCATACTTGCATGTGTGTGTGTGTGTGTGTCTGTGTGCGTGTGGTGCTGGGGGGGTGAATTCGGAGTTAGGGTTTTCAACCCTAACAGCGAATTTTCTCACTTTTGTCGCTATGGAACAACCCTAACTAATGCATTAAATGGGGTTTTTTGCCTCTAATGTCCCTTCTTTTTGAGAATGATGATGAGAAATAGTGAATGTAATGCAGCAGCAGGAGTGTGGGGCCCTCCTGCCATGTAATTCAGCGGCAAGGCGGGGGCCTTGGGCCCCACGCTCCCCACATGATGTCTTGTGGCATAGTAACAGGAAGGAAGAAAACAGAAGTGCTAACAGTGGCGCACATGGTAATGCAAGCATAAATGATAACAGAAAGGGCAACGCACACAGTGGCATAAACAGGAACAGTCTGCCACGTGATGTGTTGTCACATAGTAACATGGTGCCTGCAAACAGAAATCAGCGGGCATGGTGGCGCAAAGTGAAACAGAAAGAAAAACAGTACTGTAGACACAAATGGCAAAAATAACAGAAACACAAGCGCAAATGAAAATGCAAGGATAGCACATAGGATTGCTCCGGCATGTAATGCGGCAGCAGAAGCGCAGGGCCCTCCTGCCACGTAATTCGGCGGCAGGAGAGCGGGGCCTTTGGGCCCCATGCTCCCACCACATGATGTCTTGTGGCATAGTAACAGGAAGAGCAATGCAAACAGAAGCGCTAACAGTGGCGCTAAGTAACACAAGTATGAATGAGAACAGAAAGATGCGCATACTGTGGCATGACGGGGAGCAGGTCTGCCACATGATGTGTTGTCACATAATAACATGGTGCCTGCAAGCGAAATGTCAATGAGCATGGTGAGGCAAAGTAAAACAGAAGAGAAACAGTACTGTAGACACAAATGGCAAAAATAACAGAAATGCAAGCGCAAATGAAAACACAAAGGATAATGCACGTGGTGGCGTGAGGCGTCAAGGTAGAGTGAAACAGGCACGGAACCGCAAGTGGAAAGGGCAAGGGTAACAGTAATGTAAGCGCACAGGCTGGTTTTCCCCAAAAGCTGAATAGAGAAAGACAGTGAGTACAAAGAATGTATGCATAATAATGGGTATCGGAGCAGAAAATGAGGACTTGGAATACTAAGTAGGTTATATCTCAGGAACCGTATGACATAGAAAAATAATTTAAAAGTCGTATGATTTACAACTGTCCTGGCTAATTTTGTACTTAGCCCCTGTTAGGGGGCTAAGAAATTTTCCAACGAAAAGTCCGTATCTAGCACCGTTTCCGAGACATGGGCCTTGAAAGGCGCGTCGAACGACATAATGTTATCCTATGGGAAAAAGAGAGAAGTTCGGTGTACCATAACTTTGCCTCCCTGTAATATTTTTTCACCAAACCACTGAAAGGCACATCTGTGGACTGTTGGCTGTCTTCCTTCCAAATTTCAGGAAAAAAGACTAAACCGTTATTTTGCAGCAGGATGCCAAAGGAGTCCTGTAATGCATCGGGTGCCATAATGTTATCCTATGGGAAAAAAAGTCAACTTTGGAGTGCCGTAACTTTGCTGCCATGTAATATTTTTTCAATACAACACTGAAAAGCACATCTGTGAGATGTCAGCTGCGTTCTCTCCAAATTTCAGCCCAAAACTCCCAACATTTCTTTTGCAGTGCAGTGCCAAAGAATTGCTGTCATTTTCCCACAGACTAGAAAATTACTGTCGCAATTTGCGAAAGCTTTCACAAACATTTATGACACTTTCATGAGCATGAAAGTACTTTGCAAAAGTACTTTTTCCAGAAATCTGAAAAACATATTTCTGGGGTGTTTTACCCCAAAATAAAGACATGGCTAGCATCCTCAGGGTCCGACTAGGTGAATAGAAAAAGAATTAGGTTGCTAGAGGGTCCCAAATTTAAATGCCAATCATTTTTATAATCACCAACTGAAAGCAAAATGGCCGATTTGCAAAAGTAACAGGCCCATTTGCGAAAGTAAAAATGCATTTGCGAAAGTGCTGAACTTTTTGTTAACTTTTCCCATTGACTTATAATGGGAAATTGTTTTTTGAATAACTTTTGAACCGTTTAATATTTTTTCACCAAATCTTCAAAAGACACATTGATGACCCTGGCTGCATGTTCCCTGAAAATTTCAGGCTGGTCGCGCAAAATGTGCGACCTGTATGCGCGACCGTAGAATTCCAGAAAAAGTGTAAACGCGTGCGCAAATCACACTTAATAACTCCGCAGCCGTGTATCCGACTGGTACAAAACTTGGCAGATGCCAAGGCCAATGGTTCTTGATCATGTATTCCAAATTACAGGCAAATCCATTAAACAGTTGTAAAGTTATTAAGGTGCAAAGTTTTGGGGTTTAACATGGAAATGGCTCCTCAACCCTAACTATGGTAGCACTACCGTGCTACCATAATATATATATATATATATATATATAAATATATATATATATATATATATATATATGCCATATTGTATGAGTTAAAGATTTAATTAACTGAAACCAAGCCACCCCTTCACCTGCTGTTTTCCAGGTTAACCATACTCAGGAAGTATCTAATTGTTCCTGACTGCAGTAAGAGTTTGGACTACTCTTTCTTAGACACTGTAAGATTTTAAGGGGAATGAGTGATCTTTATTTGTTTTGCAATTTGGCATTAAGAAGTATTTTACCCATTTTAAAAAGAGAGAAATAGTCTTAAGCTTGATTTTCTTTTGTGGAAAATAGCATGGCAGCTCAATTTTCCAAAGCTTCTTAATGTCCATAAATGGAAAACTAGAAGGCAATTAGTGACATGACCTATCTAGTTCACAGTCTTCTGTGCCATATGGTGGTTCACAATTGGTTTGCATTTTATATGCCCATTCAAGAAAAAAATTTCTCCATATGGATGATTAAGCCTTTTAGCCCTTTTTATGTTGGCTTGCGCACTTGTGCAAGCAACATCTTCCGGTAGTGCAGCTTTGGGCATGCAGCCGCTGTTGGGTGAATGCAGGGCACACATCAGTAGGTGCATCCCTCATTCCCCAATCAGCCCGCATGCTGGCACCACACCATGCATACATAATGGGGCGAGCACATCTAAGCAAAGGTCCGCTGCAATCCGAGCAAAGCTTGTCATACACAGAGGTTCTTTGCTTGCAGTGCTCGCTGCCATTATAAGCATGGTCAGCGAGCGGGCGGCCGCCTCACATCTGCCAACATCGGGGGTGCCCAATCCCCTGTCGGTAACTGCCCTTGCTGTCTTTGTGTGCTGACAGAGGAGCCCACTCCCCATCGGCATACCCCCCAAATGTTGAATGCCAAGGGGGGGTGCCCAATCCCCCTAAGCTTGTGCCCACCCACTTTCTTTGTTTGCAGATGGGGGTGCCCAATCCCCATCAGCACTACTTCCTTCCCCCCCCATGTTGTGTGCCGGCGAGGGTGCCCCATCCCCAGTTGGCTACTGACACCCCCCAAAACCAGTTAGTTGGCATGCTGGGAGCCCACCCCAGCATGCCAAATGCCCTGGAAAGTGAAAACTGTCCTGCAGTGGTTTTCCTTTTTTTCCCCCACCCTGTAAAATGAAAACTATCCCTCATAGTCTCAATGACCCCTTCCCCCACCTGCACCCACCCATTGTGTACCCTGCCTCCCCTCACCTCCCTCACCCCATACTTACCTCTGGAGTCTGGTGCAATGATCTTTGGTGGACCGGGAACACATATGCGCTCTTCAAAGCTGACCGTGAACTGAGGAAATGCCGGTAAGCTGTATAATGGAAGGAATAGGGTTTTTCCAACTTTGCTGTATATCTTGGGCATTTCTTGGAATTTTTGCACCAAATTTTCAACATGGGGTTTTTGGGGCCCCTCCTCATGAATTCTGTCACTGTCATGGCATTAATCAGCCTTGAAAGGTGATTTTGCAGTCACTGCGAAAAATCACCTTTTGGGACACCTTTATGAAATGACAGTGTGAGTGTTCATGAGGTGGCCTCTCAAAAAGCCTATGTTCCAAATTTGGTGGGGAAAAATCCAACAAATGCCTGTTTTATGAGCGTACATTGTGCAGTTGCTAAGCAGGCTCGTAACTGCGCGCATTCACAATATTTTAATCCTGGATTTTCAACATTGTCATTTTTGTATACCTCCTTGTGAACAGTACAGCTGTCATTTTCTACATCCTGCCTGAAATGTGTTTCCACACGTCCGGCGCACAATAGCGCAGTTGCTGTGAGAAATCAGTGTTTGGGCAAAATTATGAAAATGACAGTGACACAGTTCATGAGCAGAGGTCCTAAAATGCCTATGTTGAAAGTTTGGTGATGATACTTCATAAAATGAAAGTGTTACAAGTGTGCATTGGCAGATTGTACGCACGCTAGTACTGTTGTGCATTTGTGATATTTTCACTCTGGATTTTCACCATTGCCATTTTTCCACACCTCTTGATGAACAGTACAGCTGTCATTTCACATATCCTGCCCAAAATGTGTTTTCGCACTTACGGTGCAGAATGGCATGGTCGCTATGCAAAATCACTTCTTGGGACACTTTGAGGAAATGACAGTGACACTGTGCATGAGCAGAGGTGCTAAAATGCCTATGTTGAAAATTTGGTGCCGAACGCCCATAAAATGGCAGTGTTGCAAGCGTGCTTTGCATATTTCTCATGAACCCTTGTAACTTCACAAATTTGGTATATTTACATGCCACATTTTCAACACTGGCATTTTTTTTTACACCTCCTTATGAGCTGTTCAACTGTCATTTTTTAACATCCTGCCCAACATGTTTTCCCACACTGCACTACCAAACACCCAAAGGGACACCCTAATGCCTGTCACTGTTTGCAGGGTGGCGGTGGGTTGGCATCAGTTCAATACTTGACTGCCATTCCTATGACACATATCTCTAACTCCTGCACTGCCAATGGCAGCAAGCCAACATTCGGCATTGACAAATGCTTGTTATGGATTAGGGCCTCCTCTATGTCTCAGTACCCCCTTGTACTTCTCTCTTATAGTCCCAGTTACTCCATGTTAAAATATCAACATATACTGTAAAAGCAGTACACAAAGAAGGTCAGTGGCTCATTGTGTTCTTTCCACCATCAGCTCTGCGTGTCTGTCCCTGCAATTCATTTTCAACTAGCTTAATATTTATCTACTGTAGTTTTAGTTCACCTACTTAATTTATTTCACTGGGCACTACCTTAATGGAAGTTTATTACAAAGTTCTACCACTCTCTAACAGTAACATTTCATTATAGTTGTTCTACATTTTCCACACTTAATTACCTTCTGTACCCATTTTGTCTGATTCTCCATCTTTTCAAAATGTTAAGAAATTAAATATGATCAGATGGCACTATTCCTTTGATTAGTTTGAGAACATTACTTTTCTCACTTCAAAATCATGTTTATCCATTCAAAAACAATCCTGATGGGGGGAGAGGAAATTGTTTAACCAGAAAAGGCACACTAAGCCAAAGCTTGTTTCCAGGTGCGACCTGGGAGCACAAGGAAGTTAATTGACTTGCTCAGGGTCACACAGTATGGAAGTGGGGGCTGTGGGATTCAAACCCAGGTCTCCTGGTTTGCAGCTCAGAGCCCTAAACATCTGTGCTATACTGCCACCAGTGTATCATTGTAGCTCAAGTTTTCCTTTTCCAGTGGCTTACCTAGACTTTAGCAAGGCATTTGACACAACCCCACACAAAAGATTAATAAACAAATTAGCCAGCCTGGGAGTGGGTCCCAGGGTGATAGCCTGGGTAAAACACTGGCTGGGCAAGGGGACACAGAGGGTAATAGTAAATGGAGTCCACAGTGAAGAAAGGGGGGTTACTAGTGGGGTATCACAGGGTTCAGTACTGGGGTGGTCTTTTTTAATGTCTTTATAAGTGACTTGCAGAGGGACTGGAAGGAAAAGTATGTCTCTTTGCAGATGACACAAAGATCTGCAACAGGGTCGATACACAAGGTGGTGTGGAAAGGATGAAAAAGGAATTGGCAAGGTTGGAGGAATAGTCAAATGTATGGCAGCTTAGATTCAACACAAAGAAGTGCAAAATAATGCACCTGAGAAACAAAAACTCAGGGGAAGAGTACACAGTGGAGGGTGAGATACTGACAACAATAAAAATGGAACGGGACCTGGGGGTAGTCATATCAGATAATCTAAAGGTGAGCAAGCAATGTGAGAAGGCAGTAAGGAGGGCTTTGTGATACTGGGAAGCATAGGGAGAGGCATCATCAGTAGAAAACAGGAAGTTGTTGTCCCTCTATACAAACAGTTGGTAAGACCACATATGGAGCACTATGTACAATTGTGGAGACCCCATCTCTGCAAAGACATGTCCAGAGGAGAGCAACCAAAATGGTGCAGGGTCTGCACCAGAAAACATATGAAGAAAGATTAAAGGAGCTTAAGATGTATACCCTTGAGGAAAGGGGGGGGCATGATAGAAACTTTCAAATACCTGAAGGGAATCAACAAAGTCCAAGAGGGTAACATCTTTCAGAAAAAGAGATATGCAAGAACAAGGGGGCATAATTTGAAGATAGAGGGGGGAAGGCTCAGAGGTAATGTGAGGAAGTATTTCTTGACAGAGAGGGTTGTAGATGCATGGATCAGCCTTCCTTAGGAGGTTGTAGAGTCAAAAACAGTGGAGGAATTCAAGAATGCATGGCACAAACATAAGGCAATTCTAGTAGGGGGTAGGAGGAAGAGGCTGTTGGTTAACTAGGAACTACAGCTTATCCATTAGGTAGGGAAACAGGCAGTCTAGTTGGGCCAAGCAGTCCTTATCTGCCATCAGATTCTGTGTTTCTACACTGACATTTTAATATCATAAAATCTCTTTTCACAGTGTGAACTCAATGGAATGCAAATTGATTCTCCACTGAGTGGTTCAGGAAACTGATTTCTAGTGTTTGTGTTAGTGAAGGCTTCCTTGACTGAATGCACCTAATGTATGCTCAGTTAGTTGAAGAGTAAGCTCTCTGCATACTGCATGACTATGGCAAATCCAGACTTTGTAAGAGCAAAACAAAACATCTTTTTTATAAGGAAAAATACAGCCAAAAATATTAAAAAAGTGAATAATTGGTTAAAAAAAACAAGGAATCTTTTGAAAGTACAAACACTGTAGAAATGTAAATATTTATTTGAAATTTGATGACTGGGAAAGGTACACTGAGCCAAGGCTCATTTCGAGGTGTAACCTGGGGGAATGGAAAAGGGGAGCAAATACAATACAATTCCATAGACACAGTACACAGATAACTGCAGTTGCATAGCACTAATATGGTATTCTGTGTACAAGGTGACCACGATTGAGCGCTTTCAGAAACGGTGACTCAGTCATGGCACCTGTGTACAAGGCTACCCTGACAGGGTAGCAACCTGGGGTAGGGACCACATCACATATTGGGCAGAAGGGGAGGGAGGGTACATGGGGCACAGTGCAGTGGTCAGCTGCTGAGCTGGTCTTGTGGTAGGTGGCGGGCTGGGATTGGGAGGATGCTATGGTTGGTTCTAGCCATGATGTTTTTTTTGCATCGGGTTGGGGTGTTCTATGTTTTTAAGTTTTACACCCCCTGACATGCACCCCCCTGGAGTTGAGAATCCTTTAGTAGGGTGGTGCAGAGGAGGGACATCCCCCCCACAGAGGTGTATGCATAAAATAATAAACCAGTCACTAGTTTTCCAGTTGCAATGAGTGTACATTGCCATAATTAATTTTTGGTGATGTACACTCGCCACAATGGTGATCGCTATTCCGAAACTGCTGTTATCACATGGAACCCATTGATACAGTTCACAGTTTCAGTAAAGTGAAATAAAGCACCTGATTAAAACAGGATAAACTACAGTAAGAATGAGCACCAAAATCGGACATTTCAGCCACACCTACACCAGGGAAGAAGGTAACTGTATGGAGGAAGTCCAGAAGGGGGAGACCAGGATTAGGGAAGGGGGGGAAGAAGTTTCAGTGGGTAACTGAGGAAAACAGCTTAGATAATGAAATGGAGGGAGAATATGAGTAGCTCTCGAGTGAGGGAGATAAAAGGAGATGGCTGACTGCCCAGTAGAGGAGCAAGTATGATGAATGATGAAAGTGCAAGGATGCCTGGAGTGGAGGGATTGGAAGGTAGATGGAATGGAGGAGATGAATGAGGAGAGGGAAGGGATCCAAATCAGAATTTGGATATGAATGAGGCACTGTGATTCTGTCAACAAGACGGTAGAGGAAGAATGGATAAAAAAAGGTAGAGTGAGCAATTGTGGGTATGAGATGGGGGAACTGGTAGCAAAACAACAAAAAGCATTGGAGATGATGTCCAGTCTAGCCAGAGAGGTGGAGGGAGCTGTGCTATAGACCAAATTTTACAGTCAAAGATCAGCAGCACAATTTTGGAGAAAATCTGATGGCATACATGCAGAAATAAACAGTCTTTATTGCACTACAAAACACCAAGTATGGAAAGGAGCTTGGCATTGATGGCATCAATGCAGAAAGAGAAGACAGGTATGCTGTCTAGCCACATATCAAGGTATTAGAATGAATAAAAAACATCACAAGGGGTGCCATCCAAGGTGGACAAGACAGGCAGAGCTGGGAGTCTGAGTCAACTTTTGGCCAGTAAATAAAATAGTTAACATAAAATGGAAAATAGTTTATTTTAGTAGATAGATAGATATTAGATGGATGACTAGATAGACAGACAGACTGAAAGACAGACAGACACATAGATATAATTGAATATAGTCTTATGGTAGATGTTTTTTTTAAATTACAGTTTTGCATAAAACAATAATGTAAATAATCAGTTTATGATTCAAATCAGCATGGGTTTACTCCCAGGTATTCCTGCACCACCAATCTGATATCTTTTTACAATAATATAAGTACTCTACTAGATGTGGGTATCCCTACTGATGTAATACTTTTGGACTTTAGTAGAGCTTTCGATAAAGTCTCACATGAAAAACTCATTACTAAAATGCACAATCTAGGTTTGTTATCTGATATTGTCAACTAGCCTTTAAACTGCTTGACAGATCATTCTCACAGAGTCAGAATTAATGATATATTGCTTGATTCGGGTAGTGTGACAAGTGGTGTACCGCAGGGGTTGGTCTTGGAACCAACATTGTTTAATCTCTTTATCAGCGATTTACAAACAGAGCCAAATAACCTCATGGTTAAATTTGCAGATGATACTAAATTGAGGGGCAAGGTTAATAATCAAGAAAATATTTCTGCATTAAAGAAGGATTTGGAAAAATTAACACTTTGGGCAAATGAAAATCACATGCAGTTTAATCTAGACAAATGTTTAGTAGTGCATTTCGGTGTACATAATCCAAAAACTATATATTATATAAACAGACTACAGCTTCACTCATCAAACTGTGAAAAAGATTTAGGGATATATGTTAATAATAAACTTATATCAAATGATCACTGTGTTAGAACTGCTTGCATGACCAACAGTCTTTTGAGACAAATAAAATCAACTTTTGTTAATCGCACTGAACAATGCCTTATTCTATTGTATAGTGCATACATTAGACCGTATCTAGACTATGGCTCCCCTTTCTGGAATCCAAACCAAAAATAAGACATAGCAATTCTTGAACAGGTTCAAAGGAGAGTAACTAGAATGATTCCAAGATTGACAAACTTGGATTATCAGAACAGATTAAAAGCTACTGGTCTCTTCTCTCTTCAAACTAGAAGATTAAGAGGTGTTATGCTTATGATTTTTAATTTAATAAATTCACCAGATCTAATGGAAAAATGTGGTCTAACACTCTTCAAAAGGAGACATGTTCCAAGACTGCATAATAAACAGCTTGAAGTAAAAACTTATAAAACCAGTAAAAGGGGAAACTTTTTTCCGGTAAGAGCATCCATTGTATGGAATACCTTGCCACAAGAATTGGTAGAGGCAACTAGTGCCACTGTCTTTAAAAACAAATTAGATGTTTGGTTGAAGGATAATAGATAAATAATGTCCCACATAGTGTGGGCAACAGTCTCGATGGGCTCTGGCCTTCTTCTGTTCTTTCATACCAAGTAATACCAAATAAGTAACGTATGCACTGGGCTGTAGTTTCAGTCACACATGGGGGACTTGCGGCAAAATCATGCTAAATCCCTTACATTTGCCCTGGTAATTTAGACCACCTAAAAGGCAGTCTATCATGTGCATCTGCCATGACTTCTGACACCATGGAAGCATTATAATGACCCATATGTCATTATTTTATGATACCTCAATGGGAACTGCCATAAATGAGGCAAAATCCTTGAAAATAGCACTCAAAAATGTTGTCACATTTACCCTGCTATAGGTGAAAACCAATTTTGGGACCTGCAGATGTTACAGGAATTCTGGAGGTCTAGCCTCACATATCTAAAAGTAGGGTCATATTCAGCAACACATTTAGCAAAAAATGCATGTACTTTAGAGGAAACTACACATACAATGTTGACAATTGGAGATGCCTCAACAAGAGCTTATGAATCCAGTGATCCTATTCCTACTTCCTAATGAATACACACATTTCAGTACTGTTTTAGAATAAGATTTTTGCTGATGTTAACATACATGGTGTCGCTGTAATGTTCTATTTTGCTTTTATATTTAGCTTTTTTAGCTCTGAAAAATGCTATAAAAACTAAAACATCTGTCTAGCTGTCTGTCTGCATGTCTGTCTGTCTGTACTGTATGTATGTATGCCTGAATACCTGTCTATAAATCATTCTGTGTGTGTGTGTGTGTGTATCTGTCTATCTATCTTATCTATCTTATCTATTTGTGTCAGCCTATGTCTTTCTCTGTCTGTCTGTCTATCTATCTATCTACTTACCTACCTATCTCAGCATAGATCCCCCTGTCTTTTTAAAGCACCTTACAGACATGCAATTTACTGAGAATGGTGGTTATGCATGCATGCAAATAGTCAGAGAAAATAGCAATACAGTACCTCTCAATTATTACTAATTCAGTAATAAGAAGAGTGAAGCAGCCTATATAAATACTAGTGTTTCATGTATACAAAACTACAGCAGACATAATTGTTTTTTGAGTTTTGTGCATATATTTAGTCAATTATTACTAGTAGTAATACTCTAAACCCATTAAAATATTTCATTTGTAAATTTTGTTTGAAGTTCTCACCTTCCAACTCCTCTTGATCTTTCTGAGAAACTGACTTAAAGCTTACTGTCTTGGCAAAATCTATGCATGTATATATATATATATGTACTGATATTTCCTGACTCAACATAAATGCACCAATTAAATGATTAGCAGCATGACTAAATACCGCCAATGGCATTGACCTCCTGCAAGGTGAAGATTCTTAGCCAATGATTCATGGATTTTCCCTAAGCATATATTTAATAAAAGGTTGACAAGAACAACCTAAGCTTTCTTAACCTTACATCACAAATATGAAACACAAGTAATGCAACCTTTAGTTGTTTTTTTATCTGAAACCAGATTATCCTGAAATAGGTTGTTTCTAACAGGCATAATATGTACAGATTGAGAAAACTAGACTCAAGCCCTCTGAGGATGCCCTAGAGTGTTCAGAAGCTTGCTAGAAATGTCCAAAATATATTGTTATTTTTTAACACAGGACGTTAGTGTACCTGCAGCTATTTTGGTATATGACACAGTACTTTGAAGTGTGATATCATAGTTTTTAATCCCACTGAAGATTTGGGCTGAGTGTACGACCTTAAGCAAGTTGCTTGAGCTCCAGTGTATCCATCCCTCACAATCATTAAATATACTGGATAGAAGCAGGACCCCTGTAAATAAGATGATGCTTCAAATATTCTAGGTAAATTAATGCTTTTCAAAACAAGTGGGACAGTTATTTTTAATCTTTTGTCTGTTTTTGTATCCTAGCTGACAAAAACAAATATTTCTCAATAAAGATGCTGGGATAGTGAATTGGTAATGTGCCACAATGTAATTAGTCTAATGATCAGTGCTCATATCCACTTAAAACACACTTTATTGCCAGAGATCAACCATCAATGCTATGATCTGTGTTAAATAACCTCTGGTGTGATTGGAGGCTTATTATCAAGGCAAAAAAATGATACAGATGGGAGAACAGGTTAGTTTTTTTTAAGTTAGCAATAACCCACAGTAGCGTGTGAGGTTACAGGCATTTAATCCATGCCTTGGGTGTGTTGTGAGGCATGAGGTCACAGGCCAAGTGTCCTCATGGAACCAAGGCATGGATTAACTGCCTATAACCCCGTACCCTGAAGTGAGTTACTGTGCTTATAACATGGGTTACATGCAAAACAAAAATCTGAAAAAAAAAGTGGAAAGATTTTTTTCCCGTGATTAAATAACAAGAATCATACTGTATCCTGCCACCTTGTAAAATATTCCCCAATAAATAGCATATCTGATTGCTTGTATGCACATAGAATTGCAACACCATTTACTATGCCCCCCAGACACATGCAGTTTGGAGCACGAAGGGAGCTGTGCTGATCTTAGCTCCCCATCACAGTTGAGCAACAAGTGTGGTGCTGACAATGGCTCCAAGAAATATTGCATGCTACTAATTGTCCTTCGCTGGCTCCAGCTCAGTTTTCATTGCTGTAGTTTTAGCGCAACACATAGTGCAAGATCACAGCTGATTGAAAACACATTACTTTGCTCCCACAACTTGTTTCTTCCCTGGTTAGACCACCAGTACCTGCTCAGTGATCTGACATATTATAAACCATGCCATTGGACCCGAGAGAGAGTCTGAACAATGTGTGATACTAATTAAAGCAATCCGTATCCAAAGGAATAACATGCAAGAATCAGGATTCATCTTTATCTTTCCATTCCATTTGAATAAGGGAATCTTTATAAACTGTATGTTGCATGCTGTGCCAGTCCTGGGTATACTACTGCTCTCACAATGTTCTATCATGGGCCCCCAGTGTTGACAGTAAAAGTTGCCTAGAGACATTTCATTGCTCTTAATTTTATGCAGATTGCAGTCACCGAATCAGCTCTGACATACAAAGACACTCACTGGGGACTGCAGCACTTGTTCTCTCTCTCTCTCTATCTCTCTGTCTCCATGAAATGCTGAAAGGGATAGCAAGCATGATGTGCTTGAAGGGACATGACTGATGAGACAACAGACTGCACAATGGGAAGGCTGACAAACACAATGGATCACTTCACTGGCTCCCACGGATATACCAAGCCCTTTTCCAAACCTGACACTACACATACCATTATTGCAGTAACTGTCAGGTTCCCGCTTTACCCCTGCCTCTCACTTCACAAGTGCCAGTCGCTACTGTAACTCTCTCTCTCTTTCTATAGCATGGTGAGTGCAAAATCCACAAGCAGTAATTATTAATTGGGGTGGGGGCAGGAGGGGGAGATCAGATCTCACTGCACTGAGCTGACCTGAGAAGGGAACAGGCACTGACCATGGTTCTATGTGCAGTTTACAATTCTGCACCTCTTACTCACTTAGGAATGAGTTTAAATGTCTGCCATTTAATTCAGAATTGCTGTACAGATTATGAGATTAACTGGGCTGAGGGATACAGCCCTAGTAAGCATCACCCTGATTGTGCTTGTATTGGCATTTAATCTATGGTCAGGTGCTGATTTCTGCCCAGTTATTCTTTTTGATCAACAAACCTACGTTATAAACTTCCTTATTCAATTTCCTCATAGAGCAGAGTGAAATGTCTAGGAAAGAAACGTGCAATGTAACACAAAGAAAATACACCATGTAAAAGAATACATGCACATTAAACTAAAACATTACTCGTCATGTTTAGGAGAGCTGTTTCTTTCTGTTTAGTTACCTTAACCATTGATCTTACATAGAAGTTGATGGCAGATAAGGACCTCAAGGCCCATCCAGTTTGCCCATTTCTTTTTCTACATTATGAATGTGCCATTGGCCTTTGCTCTGTCAATGGCCTATCTATTCATACTCATCTGTATTGATCCCTTATGCCTATCCCATGCCTGTTTGAAGCCCTGCACTGTATTCATATCCACCACTTCCTGAGGTAGGCCGTTCCATGCATCCACCACCCTTTCTGTGAAAAAGAACTTCCTCACATTACCCCTTAATTGGCCTCCCTCTAATCTCATGCTGTGTCCTCTTGTCCTGCTGTTTTTCTTATATTGAAACATGTTAGACTCTTTCACCTTGTTAATGCCCTTAAGGTGTTTGAATGTTTCATAGAAACATAGAATTTGATGGCAGATAAGGACCGCTTGGCCCACCCATTCTGCCCATTTCCCTGCCTACAGGATAAGCTGCAGATCCTAGTTAACCAGCAGTCTACTTCTTCCTACCCCAACCCCCTAGAATTGCCTTATGACTGTCCCATGCATGTTTGAATTCCACCACTGTTTTTGACTCCACGACCTCCTCCGGAAGGCCGTTCCATGCATCCACAACCCTCTCTGTGAAAAAATATTTCCTTAAATTACCTCTGAGCTGCCCCCCCTCTATCTTCAAATTGTGCCCCCTTGTTCTTGCACACCTCTTTCTTGGACTTTGTTGATTCCCTTGAGGTACGTGAAAGTTTCTATCATGTCCCCCCCTCTCCCTCCTTTCCTTGAGGCTATACATATTAAGCTCCTTAAGTCTCTCTTTTATCTTATATTAAATAGCTCACATCAACACTAACAAACAGTATATAAAACTTAAATAGAATGAAAAAGAAGTTGTAACCTTTATTCATGTAAAATGAAAATGCAAGTAGTCAAGTCTATGAAACAATCATTCTACTACAGAAGAGGTTCTGAAAAATTCAGATCCTTCTGAATGCCTGTTTCTCTTCTGAAAAAGAACACGTGTTGCCAACTTCTGAAAGATTCTGATCATCATCTGTAAATTATGGTTTGGAGGTTTGTGCTATATGTATTACTCACTCATGACATTTTCATCCAGAAATAAAGATCTTCATTTAGAAATATGGTTGTGGTGGAGAGCACCACCAGAAAAAAGGCTGTTGGTACAGGCACACAGTGAAGTGTAGTGGTTCTGGAACATAAGTGTGAAACAGGAAAGAAATTCATAAAAATTAATCTAGAGCCATTTCTTCACAATGGTACCTATGCACCAGTGGGATCTACAATGCCGGTTCGACACATTCTTTGTTGACCGACTTTACAGTGACATATTTATTGTATGTCAACCGCAATTTGCGGTAGACACAAATCCATTAGGAGAAACATTTGCTACTCACCATGGGGTGAATGCGCCTGGACCTGAAGTCAGCACCATTCACACCCCAGACCTGAACCTACCTTCCACGCCACAGGAGCAGCTCAGCAGCTTGCTGCCCCTGTCACCCCTCACAATCCCTCCATCTCCTCCCACCCCACGCTTTGTGTGCTTGCTCCCCACTCATGCATAGACATGAAGCACCAAGATGTGGCTATTTTCTTGCACCCCCCCCATCTAGACACCCACCTTCCCTGATCACACCAATTACAGGCACTGGGATTCAGTTGCCATTTCAGTAGGCACCCAGTTGAGGTCACCAAAATCATGGGATACCTCCATGAGGGGGGCTCTGCCTCCCGCTCTGCCCAAACTTAGGGATTATCAACTCTGAGTCAGAGCTGATTCAGGGAAGGAGTGCAGGACTGGAAGAAAGAGTGCTGGGGACCCAGGCAGACATTTACAGTGAACTGTTGATGTTGTCGACATTGACATGTTTGCTGTAAAAGGTTCACTGAACAGAGGGCATACCGCACCAGTTGGGGCCAGGTGCACACAAAATACATGTACCCAGCCCATGCACACACACAGACCAATAGACAGGCCATCTGCTGTATTGATGTGCAGAGCCAGATTGGTAGACACAGGAAGACATCCAATTAAATGCTCATCCTGGTCCCAAATGTGATGCCCTGCCCTGTGTGAAGTAGGGAATTGTGGGACACTGCCACACTGATTGCAATGAAACAGAGGTACTCTCTCAAATGGCTGCCCCCCCTTTCTACCTGACTGGAAGCTGGGCAACATGGCAGAGGGTGTTGTCTGTTCCAGTGTGACTGGTGAATGCTGCTTATTGGGGTGGTGCAGCAGCTATGGCAGGGTCCCTGCTTGCATACCTTGAGCTCCTTCAACTAACACATGCCTTTGTGAATGGCATGGAGTGTGGGCACACCTCCTGGCTACTCCTCCTGTCCATCTGCAAGTGCAGGTGCATGGATGGATGGACAGGCTGTCTAGTTTGGCAGTGGCACACACCCCTTTGTGAATGCCAAGGGAGTTTGCGGAACCCTTCCCATGTGTGGCTGTCAGGTGTAGGGAAGCCTACATGCTGTAGATATGCAGACTGTAGTCTTTCTGCTCCATGCTGCATAGTGCCTAATGTGACCATCATGAGCGAGTAACATTAAGTCTGAGGGCTTAAATCTACCCAGCTGTAAAACTGGATAAAACTAGGGCCCACATAAAATAAGATCTTGAGTTTCAGCAGTGCCATTCTGAGTAAACACATTGCTTACATAGTTGAGGAATTATCCTAGAAAGCCGTTAGGTCAGAATTTATTTTTGCAGTCGTTTTAGAAACATAGAACACATTGACAACCATGGCACAAAAAGACAGAAGGTCCATTCAATGTGCTCAGTTTCCTTCATATCCACTATCCTTCATAATGACCACCCAAGGCAAAGCATGGCATACTTAAAAACACAGTTGCACTAATAAGAACTGGCAAGTTCACAGGAAGCTCAAAAATGGCTGTAAAAACTCACTTTGCAAAGCCAAGTGGACGTACTTTAAACCTCTACAAACCAAAAACCTCAGTAACCCCAAGGAATTCTAGAAAAAAGATTAATTCCCTTATGAAAGGAAAAAACACTGTCAACAAAAGCTCCCTCAATGCACAAGGTAACATCCTAACTCACCCCCCCATTGGTTGTCATGGGTTTTAATGAATTCTCCATGGACCTGAATAAATATACCGCACACTTTAGTAATACAATCAGCAGCCTCCCATTCCCTCATCCCCAGGACAACAGTGGTCTGTGGCCTGCCTTTCATCTGAAACTGGCAACACTGAAGAAGGTTCAAGAGCTGCTCTCCAACCTAAAATCTGAGAGTTCCCCGAGTTATGACTCTCTGAAACATAAATTCCTCAATCTAGGCACTGTGGGGCTTGCAGAACCAGTGCAGAATATGATAAACATGATAAACAGGTCTTTCCTCTTGGGAATTGTACCAGAGAAATGAAACGTAGCTGTAGTTGTCCCAATTCACAAAGGTGATCCAAACACAATAGCTGAAAACTGTCAACGAATTTCCATCCTCTGCCCACTTGCAAAGATCCAGGAACATATCCTCTATAATCAGCTACAGGACTATGTTAAAACACATCACCTCCTTTCCATCTATCCATATGGATTCAGAAAGAACCATAGTACCCTAACAACCCTTATAACATAGAAACAGAAATATAGGCTTTGACGGCAGATAAGGACTGTTTGGCCCACCTAGTCTGCCCATTTCCCTAACTACAGGATAGGCCGTAGATCCTAGTTAACCAACAGCCTATTTATTCCAACCCCCCCACAAGAATTGCCTTATGTCTCTCCCATACATTCTTGAATTCTCCCACAGTTTTAGACCCCACAACCTCCTCAGGAAGGCTGTTCCATGCATCCACTACCCTCTCTGTGAAATAAATACTTCCTCACATTGCCCCTGCACTGTGAATGCAGCAAAAACATTGCTGCTGCAGATACAAACTGCCAAAAAGCATTTCAGTGACAACAACCTGTGGGTTTTTTGTAATCTGTGGGGGGCAATGTTCCCCGTTATGGGTGGCTTCCCTCAACCCCCCATTAAAATATTCAAGTTTGGGTGGTCAGCATGGGGATGGAAAGAAACAGCACAGGGAAGAAAAAAAAGAAAATGCAGTTTTCAAAAAGTCTGAGACCAGGATTTTTGCCTGGTCCACAGATGCATAGCAATCTCCTGTACTTCCACGGCTCATCCCACTGAGCCATGGTGGCAGCTTGGCAGACCACTTCCCAAACTCTTTGGATGTAAGGTGTAACTTAGTCCCTAGTCAGCTCTTGGCACCTTAAACATCAAGCCTGTTGCATTAAAATTACTAGAGTAATCATTCAATTGGTCACAAAAATCCTGATAATTTTATTGTTAAAGACTGAAGGTAAAAAAACAGCGTATATCCACATTGTATTATAATGCAAGCTATTACAGAGTGTATCCATGTCTTCTTTATGCACTGGAGAAGGGAAAACAGGGTGCAGCTGTGGCGCTTAGACTTAATGCACAAGCGGTGCCTTAGTCCATGGCCACAACACTGGCTACAGGCACTGTGCCTGCCTTGGAAAATCTAGTCCTTATTTATATTTTGGGAGGTTTCTTTCTGATGTAAAGGGTGGCACATATAACTGAACAGATGCTGGCAATCATAACAAGACAACAGCAACCAACCTGGTGAATTCAGGGTGAAGCAGCTTGAGGCAAGTGTTATTTCACAGAAAGGGCAAAATGTCAAGAATGTGGATAGGTGCAGCAATTGTTTCTAACATATTGCCAAAATGTTTGTCTAAATATAACCCAAAGTAATTTAATTGCTGTTGATGAATAGCTTTTTATAAATGTGACATAATCCTAAGGGCAGATATGTTTGAGAACTTTTATTATAATCACTTACAGGGTATTATGTTTTCAAAGATGCAGAAAAAATACAGCCTGACAGTATGTACCTTCATGATCGTGTGCCATCTAAAGAACTATTTTTTTTCATTGCAATACAAAGATCTCTTGTAGTTCCCTACTGTACCTTAACCATGGGAGAACAGTCTGGGCTCATACTTAGAGCACTAAGTTCTGAAACAAAGGAGCTCGGGTTCAATTTCAGGGTTGTCAACACTACACCTAGAAAATGTTAACGATTTTAGTACCCAGTGTTTTGAGTTCTATTTAGAACCGGAGCAACATCAGGTTCAAACTAATGTAAATGCTACGCACACAATAAGCAGTAAGCAAATAACAGGTAGCATAGCAAATAAAAGGAAATGTATTGACAAGGGTTGCTGAAGCCCCTAAAGAACTAAAACAAATAGCAACATCAATGAATTTTAGAAGGTAGGAATCATAAATGTGGACTTTCCTCTACAAATAATATGATGTAAAAAGGATTAACAGTGCCCTTTTACTGTTCTTATGGATTTTTTTCACTTTTTGTGAATAGAGTATCTAGTGCCTAGATCACCATTTTAAGAAGAATAGTTTTTTCTACTTATTAATGGAAAATACATTATTTAATGCTTTAATGAGGGACATATAGGAGACCAAGCTGCTGGCCTGCTATGCCTATATACTGTATGTAGCTGTACCAAAGTCTTTAACTCAACTCTTCAACTCATGGCTGAAAGAATGGTGCAGAGAGGAAGGGGTTGGCTTTACTGGGGACTGGGGACCCATCTGGGAAGATAAAGGCCTACACAAAGGTGATTTATTTATTTATTTAAAAGTTGGCGACCATAAGATGCACACTGAGCTGAGGCTCATTTCCAGGTGTGACCAAGGGGCTGGGGAGAGAGAGAGAGAGAGAGCAAACAGACATTAGGCAAATTACAAAATAAATACATGGGAAACATTGAATACAGATTTTTTGCAGAATATGTGGCATTTTGTTAATAATTGCATAAGGAGTTGAATTCAGAATTTTATGGGTATATCAATGTTGGTAACCAAAGTGCCTTAAGCTTGGCCATCAGAATTCACTTGGGAAGAGCGACAGGCTAGTTTGCTGAGGAGAGAAAGTGATGGGGTGGAAAGTGATTAGATGGCCAGGTGCAGGACCTGGCATGTGCAGGTGCCAGCATAAGAATCGTTTTCAATTAGGGCTCTTTTGATGATGGGTGAGGAGCAAGAGAGATGAATGGGGAGAGTAAGAGAGTTCCAGAGAGAGGGGAGCCTGAAGGAAAAGGTAGCAGAGCCAGCATAAGACAATAGGAGAGGAACGGAGAAAGTGCAGGAACCCCTGGACTGGAGGGATAGGAGAGCTGAGCTGCAGAGGGAGGGAGGAAGGGTGCCAAACCAGAATTTGTCAATGAAAAGAGAGAATGTAAGCTTAATGTCTGTAAAGTGAGCAGAGGGAAAGGGAAGGGCACAGAGTGCAGTGGTGGGTGCGGGGAGGGGTGTTCAAAACAGAGTAACAGAATGCATTGTAGAGGGAGTCCACCCATGCCAGATTGGAGGCTGGGTCTGTACTGTAGATAATGTTGGCACAATTAAACCTGGGAAGGATCATTTTTGTGAGGAGTGCAAGGTGAGCATTCTGAGAGAGTGAGTCTTTGTTGCCATAAAGAGCACCTAGCCTGGGGTGGAGTGTTAACTGAATGTGCTCTATGTGTTTGTAGTAGTCTAGGTGGTGATCATAGATACATAGATACATAGACAGTGTCGGCAGATAAGGGCCTATGGCCCACCCAGTCTGCCCATTTGAGCTTGTAAGTTCAGTTTGTTTTCCTAGAAGTCTGTTGCCCCTTACCCCTGACCTCTAGAATTCCTTTATGTCTATCCCATGCATTCTTAAATCCCGTGATTGTTTCAGCCCCCACCACTTCCTCTGGCAGGGTGTTCGACTTGTCCACCACCCGTTCTGTGAAGAAATTCTTTCTCATGTTTCCTCTGAATTGTCCTCCTCCAACTTCATCCCATGCCCTCTAGTCCTGGAACATCTTTTCGCTTAAAATAGTGTTTTCCTGCACCCTATTCCTCCCTGTAAGATACTTGTATGTCTCTATCATATCCCCTCTCTCCCTCCTCTCCTCCAGGGAGTACATGTTCAGTTCCTTCAGCCTGTCTTCATAGGACTTGTGATGCAATCCATGCACCATCTTTGTTGCCGTCCTCTGAACCTTCTCTACCCTGTCTATGTCCTTACGTAGGTATGGTCTCCAGAACTGTACACTGTACTCCAGGTGGGGCCTCATTAGTGTCTTGTATAGCTGAATTATGACCTCCCTTTTCCTGCTGGTGATGCCCCTGCCTATACATCCCAGCATCCTATTTGCTTTACCTGCTGCCTTGTCACACTGTTTCCCTACCTTGAGGGTCATCAGAGATGACAACCCCAAGATCCCTTTCCTGCTTGGTGCATGCTATATCCTCACCCCCAACTGATATATTGTGCCAGGGTTTTGCACCCATATGCATTATCTTGCACTTCTTTGCATTGAATGTCAACTGCCAAACCCTGACCATTCTTCAAGTTTCTACAGGTTGCTTCTCATTCTGTCTACACCCTCTGGTGTGTCTACTCTGTTACAGAGCTTTGTGTCATCAGCGAACAGTGAAATTCTACCTTCTAGATCCTGCTTGAATGTCACTGAGAAGATGTTGAATAGGACGGTCCCAGCACTGATCCCTGTGGTACCTCACTGGTCACTCTTCCCTCTGTGGAGTGACAGCCATTTACCACCACCCTCTGTGTCCTGCCACCCAGCCAGTTACCTAACCACCACTACTGTCCTGCCCACACCTGTATTCCCCAGTTTGTATAATAGTCTTCTATGTGGCACAGTGTCAAAGGCCTTGCTGAAGTCCAGATAGGCCATGTCCACTGCCCTCCCTGATCCACCTCCTAGTCACCCAGTCAAAGATTCAACGAGGTTGGTCTGACATGACCTCCCCTGGTGAAACCATGCTGCCTTGGGTCTTGTAGTCCATTGACAACCAGATGTTCTACCAATCTCTCCTTCAGTAGTGCTTCCATGATCTTCCCCACTACCCGAAGTGAGGCTGACTGGTCTGTATTTCCCTGCTTCCTCTTTGTTCCCATTTTTGTATAAGGGGACTACATCTGCTGTCCTCCAGTCTTTGGGTACCTCCCCTGTTTCCAGTGATCGGCTAAACAGGATAGCCAGAGGTTCAGCCACCACCTCTCTTAGTTCTTTAAGGACCCTGGGGTGCACCCCATCTGGCCCCATTGCTATATCAACTCTTATTACTTCCAGTTCCTTCAGGACCTATCAGGATCGAGCTAGACACCCAGGTATTTATAGTAAGGGACGTCATCTAGTATGGCCCCATACAAGGTTGAGAGTTTTGGTGGTGAAGAGAGGATGGCTAGTTTGTGAAGGTAACAGAAAATCATTGACACTGTTTTTTTTTTAACATTAACTTCGATTCAATCGACTTGAAACCACTGTAAGACTGAGTGAAAGTCAGTTTGTAGCTAAGATTCAACATCAGGAGCAAAAAGACCAGAGACATAAAGAATTGCATCATCAGCATACATTTGTATGTTTGATGCAGAGCAAGCTGATGGGATGTTGTTTAGAAATATAGAAAAGAGTATTGGTGCAGGATTGAGCCTTGGGGGACCCAGGCATGGATGGGGAAGGGGGTAGAGGGTGTCACCTACTCTGACACATTGGGAGCAATAGGAGAGGTAGGTTGGCTTGCATCCATCCGGGATGGGAACCACGGTTCTTAGTGGATGGTTTAAATGTTACTTAGATGAATATTTAAACTAGCTAAGGGGGGGTGGCAGAAGGAATCGGGATTCAGAAACTGCCTAGCCCCGTACAGACTGAGGTAGAGAGTAAGGAGAACCCAAGGGGAGAGGAATCCCCCAGGGTGCAAATTAATAAAGGGAGCAGTGGGGTAGAGACCGGGGGGGGGAGGGTGGAGGAACAGGAGCATTAAGAAGAGTGGTGGGAAGGAGGGAAGACAAAAAGTTAAAAAGGGGCAACAAGAAGAGTGGAAACAGAATCTAAAGGTCATATGCGTGAATGCTAGAAGTCTAGGAACTAAGATTCCAGATCTAGAGCCCATCACGGCAAAGGCTGACCTCGATATCATAGCCATTACTGAGTCATAGTGCACTGAAAACCATGACAGGGCCTTTCTGAGGAGGTCTTGGGGTCAAAGACAGTGAGGGAATTCAAAAATGCATGGGAAAGACATAAGGCAATTCTGGTGGGAAGTAGGAAGAAGCAGGCTGTTGGTTAACTGGGATCTGCAGCCTATCAAATGGGTAGTGAAATGGTCACACTGGGTTGGCCAAGCGGTCCTTATCTGCAGTCAAAGTCTGTATTTCTATGTAGGAATATGGCCATACCGGGCTACATTCAGTTCAGAAAGGACCAGGCAGAAAGGAAAGCAGGAGGTGTGGAGTTTTATGTGAGGGACGGCATAGATGCTATAGAGATACAGAGAATATAGAGGGAGTCAGAGATACCGTGGGTGCCCCTAAAGATGGCGAATGAAGCTACTATTCACACAGGACTGATCTACAGACATCAAGCACAGAAGGAGGAATTAGGTAAGTTACTAGTGGAAGCCATTGGCAAGAGGGCAAAAAAGGGGGAGGAGCTGCTTTGACTGGGTGAACAAAGAAATAGATCAGGGTGGAGTACTGAAAGTGGCCTACCTAGGTTTCAGTAAGGCATTCAGCATCATTCCACATAGGAGACTAGTAAGCAAGCGGGTTAGCTTATGAGTTGGTCCAAAGGTAATAAACTTGATAAGAAATTGATTAGGGAATAGGTAACAGAGGGTGGTGGTAAATGGAGTTCACTCCAGGGAAGTGAGAATGACCAGTGGTGTGCCTCAGTGATCAGTACTGGGACTGGTCTTCTTTAATGTCTTTATAAGTGACACTGCAGAGGCTCTGGAGGGGAAGGTCTGCCTCTGCGGATGTCACCAAAATTTGCAGTGGGATGGACACACTGGATGTGTGTGTGTGGAAAAGACGAGTAGAGACCTGAGAAAACCAGAAGAGTGGTCATGGGTATGGCAGCTAGGTTTTAATGCAAAAAAAGTGAAAAATAATGCACTTGAGGCACAGGAACTCAGGGGCGGAGTACAAAATGGGTGGAGTGGGTTTCTGGGCAGACTACATGGATCATACAGTCCCCTTCTGCTGACACATTCTTATGTTCTTATGAGTGGTATTAACAACTACCAAACACGAAAGAGATCTGGGGATAATCATATAGGATGACCTAAAGGTGGCCAGGCAGTGTGACAAGGCAGTAGGGATGGCAAGTGGAATGTAGGGGTGCATAGGGAGGGTATCACCAGCAGAAGGAGGGAGGTGGTGTTGCCTCTGTATAGATTACTGGTAGGACTCTGCCTAGAGTATTGTGCCCAGTTCTCAAGAACACATCTCCAGAAGAGCATAGGCAAAGTGGAGGTGGTCCAGAAGAGGGCAACTAAAATGGTACTGGGTCTGCATCAAAATCCCTATGAAGAGAGACTAAAGGACCTCAATATGTACACTCTGGAACAGAGAAAGGGAGAAGGGAAGTATTATAAAACCTTTTAAATACCTCATGGGGTAAACATGGTACAGGAGAAGAATACGTTTCAATAACATTTGGCACCAGGCGGAGACTCTCTAGGCTCCCGGCCCTCCCCTCCTTCCACACCCTTGACAGAACCATCCTAACCATAACCATCCATTATTGTGTCCTACTTCCAGTTACGTATCTGGTGCAAGCAGTCATGCTCCGGGAGAACACCAACACTAATAGTACTTTAAGCTGTAAAAATTGCACAAATTGGCACCTGACCCAAATTATCTTCATTCCTATGCAGATCAAACCTTTTCTGACTGCATTTTAGAGGTTTTTGGTGACAATGGATCACCAACAAATGGAGCCCCTTCCTGATCTCTCACAGCTGCCATCTCTTCCATCATGCTCCTAGGCCCCAAAGCACCGTAAGCTGAAATCCACCTGGCTCAAACCATCGGGATCTGAAGAAGAAGCTCCTCTTTTAGAGAGGTTCTAACCAGATTGACCAAGATGATCAATCAGTCTAGTGCCGAAGATCTCAAAATTGTGAAAACTTTTCTTGACTCTCTGACCCAGTGACGAAGTAACATGGAAGCCCAGGTCAGTTCCCTTGAATATGTGGTGGTCTGGCTGGGCAAGTTGTAATAGCTCTACATAAGAAATTTGTCCAACCAGAAGAAAAGATGGATGACCAGGAGATTAGGACCAGGCAGATTAATCTGCTCCTAGTGGAGATCCTTGAGCTGGCAGAGGAAAGAAGACCTTATTAACTTTGTCAACAAAACCATTTTCACAACTTGCAGGGCTCCTAGACCATAATACATCGTATGTGATAGAGCAAGCCCACAGGGTGCTATTTCAAATGCCACAGAATGAAGAACTAGTAAGGAGTCTGATTTGTAAGATCCTTAATTTTTAAGACAAGTTAAAACAACAGCATGCAGCATGAACTTAATTATCCATCTACTGGATAACCAGCTTTGTGTGTAGTGCCTCTCAGTACCAAACACCTGAGTAGTACATACCTTCAAACAAACATTCAGCATTGACAAATGCTTGTTTCCTTTTTGTCCTTGCTCCTTTCCCCTCTCTCTTTTTAAGGTTCTCATTCCCTTCCCCATTTGACTCTACCACCCTGTATCCTTTATTAATTTGCACCCTGAGGGATTCTTCTCCCTTTGGGGTTCTCCTTACTCTCTACTTCAGCTACTTTAAATGTTCATTGAAGTAACTTTTAAACTGCCCATTGAGGACTGTGGTTCCCCTCCCTGATGATGCAGGCCATCACTCCTCTATAGGCCCTTATCCTCTCAGATGGGTCCCCAGTCCCCAATCAAGCTGAACCCTTCCTTTCTTCACCACCCCTTTAGCCATGAGTTGAAGCTTCTGGTGCAGAAATCCCTTTTCTCCCCCATCATACACAGGCAACACTTCAGCAAAAGCCACTGATGGTGCTACCTGTATAACTCCTTCTGAACTATCCCAGTCCTATCCCTAGCCAGATTATTAGTTCCCATAATGATTTCCAGCATTCCCTTCTATCCTGCTGCTCTAGGAATACTCATAATTTTGCTTTCCATCCCTCTGGACTTTGGCGCTGCATCGACAGCTAACCTGACTCATCCCCCCTTCCTATTCCCAAATCAAACCCCCAGACAATTGAGAACAACCATGAGAAGTTGCTTCCTTCTCCTATTTGATCCTCCACCACCCTCCTTGTAATCTTCATTATGATGGACCCCCACATCTTTCCTGGTCACTACTTCAGTTGCATCCTCCCAGCAGTCCCTCCTCACCAGAGTGTTACAGGAATTATGTTATGGTGCAGGTAGAGGAATGTACCTCTGTCTCACTGCCTAAACCCTTCCAGAGCCCACTATAGTCATATCATTCCTCCTCACTGGCATTAACTGAGTTAATGGCAGTAGATATGGTGGCTCCAGCATTGGGGAAGAGGTCCTCCAAATCCAAACCAGCTTGACCTGCAGTCTAGTGACCTCCTTAATCAACCCAGAGAGGTTCATTCAGATGTGGCAGCACCACAGTCTCCTGAAGGTCTCTCTGAAAACTGCTGCATCCACAGCCACTGCACTGCATCATTCCCAGCCTTTTCAACTTCTAGTCTCCTTGTAATATGAAGAAATACCTTTTTGCCCTCATCCCTAAAGGTGTGTCTCTAGTTATTCCCTTGTTTTGTTTGTATCTATTTGTGTTCCCTCAAGCCTTATTTAAATCTTTTTATACTCATTCCCTAGATAGGATGTTCTCTTATTCCAAGTTTTGGCATTGCTTTTAGTTCAGGTTCAAGTTTATTCACAGGAAAGCTCAATTAAGCATGCTCATTTACAAAGAGGCCCTGTCAAGGATAATAAGAACAGCAGGTACAATACAATGATACAGAAACAACACAAGATTCACACAAATTAGGAAGATCAAAAAGAAGTTAGTTATTTACAACTGGGTACAAGGTTAGGCAGTAACATACTCATACTGTAGCATTTTAATAATCAGAAATGTTATAACAATACATGTTAGGTAGCTAAGGTAAATAGATGCAGGAGCATAAGTTCAAGTTGGGTAGTAGAATTCCATAGCTAGGAACATGCTAACCAGCATGACATTGGCTTGTGTCCTTAAGGGGCTTGTTGATCAGGAATTTGAAAATGTTAATGGTGACTAGTTCTATGAGCTTCCACCCTTCCCAGAAGTGGCTGTTACACAGCAGTGAACAGGTGACGTACCTTAGTTAACAGGCAGAGTCCCTGCTTCCTTGCTTCCTTCCTTCATGCTTATGGCTGCCGATGCCCAAGATGCTCCTTCTATATTCTGCTCCTTTACTGTGTCACTCACTTACTGGGACATAAACGTGCTGGGCACATTAGAGTGAAAGTGCTTTTATAATTCTCTTGTAGAAAGGAACTAAGCCTCCTATAGCTCCATCCTTCAATTACCCACTTAATTCACAGGGCTTCCTGAATCAACTCAGCTCCAAGATTAATCTACAGAGCTGTTTTCTCCCATACTACATGTTAGTTACTGTTAGTTGCAATTAAGTTTCAAAGTGCCCTCAGCACTTCCTACAAATATCTTTCACTTGCCCAAGGCAGGTACCCTGCTTCTTTTCAGTATTAAGAGGGACATAAATAAATATACCTTTAGAGTAAACCTAGGTGCATTCACTCCTCTCGGTCAGCAAAGTCTGTTCTTCCTTTGTGTAATGAGTCCCTGCTCGCTTGGTCGTGTAATTTCATAAAGGTACTTTTATTCCAAAAGGCACTGAACAGAGAACCATAAAATAATAAATGCAAGTGCCCCCACTTTGGCAGCTGACCAGACTAATAACTGAAATGTATCTTCTAACATTTCAATGTTTCAGTGTCACTATTGATGTCTTCCTTGGAGCCCAAGCAAAAAAATAAAAAAGTGTGAATTTCAGATAGCATTAGACTAATAGTCATGTTGGTAAGTATAGTAAAGGAATAATGCCTGACAGGGTGGGAATTATGCTGAGATAACATCCCACTTTGGGTGGTTGTGCCAGAGGCCACCAGCCGAGGGTGTCCAACACCCGAGAAGGGATGTTATCCCAGCATAACACCCACTCTGGATAGCATTATTCCTATTATACAATGGCTTCTTGTTTTTTAGAATAAAACAAATAGTAATTTTAAAGAATGTTTTTGTTAGTGTGTAAAAATACTTTTGTTTCTTAAGATAAGATGGATAACAAAGGCAAACAATCAGCAGGGAGGTTGTGCCAGGATAACATCCCTGTTGTGATGGCCAACTAACCAATCAGAAGCCAGGATTCATTCTTGCCATTGTATAATAGTAAATCTGAACCATAACATTATGTGGTGTTCCAGAAGTGGTATGATGAGGAATATGTATTGTAAGTCTATGAAATGAAAAGAAAAAACGTATTAACTATATTAAAATACCTGATGCTATGCACCTGAGTGTATAATATGAATAACTGCAAAAGCTGATTTTTTTTTAATTTTTAACTTTTAGAGTAATGATTTGAATATAACAGAATTTTAAATTAATCTTAGGCATACCCTGAAGAAGTGATTACTGAAATACCACAAAACATTGATGCCATTATATACCTGTACTGTATATTATATAGTGACCAATGTTACATGAATGAATTCTAAAAAATCTTACCAGTTAATGGGTTATTTTCTCAGTATTTAGCTGTATGTGACTAGATGTGTATTTTGGAACAGATACTTCCCAGTTTCTGTTTTTGTTTCAACTATGCCAGAAGGCTACACTTCCATCATATGATTTATTCTCTAAGATGTAAATATTTGGCAGCCCCCTGTCCCATCCTCCACTATCCTCACCATCCCTCTAGTGGTGTTGGTGGTGGTGGGGGTCAAAACATAATGCCTAAAGAAGCTTCTGGCCATTATCCCAATGGTAGCAGTGTTTGCGTCTGTGTTGTCCCCCCACTACACCTTTACATGTGCAGCAGACAACTGGTGGCTTACATACACACACCATCTATAAGGTAGCAATCTCCTGTAGGTGTCAGTATGGTAATGAAATCTGCTGCCAACTCTCCCCTGCTGAGGTGCACAACTGGGCAGCAACTGTCTCATCCCTTGCCTATGCCTAACAAGGTTCCCCAAGTTAGCTCCTTCTCCTGAGCCACCTGCATGGCAATGTGACATGCTGCTATTGTAGGACCATCAGGGTGGCCACTGCAACATAAATGTTAGTTTTTAACAGATGACACTGTGTGCGACTCTTTATAGTGAAGGTTTGCAAGACATGTTCTACATATTTTTGCATATACCCTGTAATAGTTTCCTTTGCCCCAAACAGTCAAATTAGAGAATCTAGGTGTTAAATAATTACTAGGCACTCTCTGGGGTCTTCTTCTGTGTATCTAAACTATTTTAATGTTGCACCATTTATGCTCTGTATATAAATTCAGAAATGTAAGCAAGCAGCGTATAAGTAAATAAAACAGATAAACATAATCATAAAATGAAGCAGAACAGGTTTCTGTTATGTAAAGGCCAGAAGCAAAATTTAATGAGGGCAGTTACTGCTGTAGGCGCATCCAAAATGGAAAGTATTGTGTTATAGAGCCACAGCATTGTATGAGTGGGCATATTTTAAAAGTCATTGAAACCTTTAGGCACATACTTTAACAGCTAATTACTATAGAGGTGTGTTTTAGTAAGGACATGAAACTGGTGCATAATAAGTTCATTGAATGTATTTCAGAGGGGAACCATTCTTAAGGCGTGAAACATATTGTGTTAAGAGAAAGCCTGATTACTCAGAGTGGGCAGGTTAGAAGTGAGAAAAGAGCATCCTGATGACTAGCAGCAATACGTCATGCTGCCATGCCAGAAACCCTGGTTACGGACAGATTTGGGAGCTTGCTTGAGCAGCCAGGGGGCTGAGGTTGTGCTGCTGCATGTCAGTGTCCCACCCTTTAAGGAGTTGCATCAAGTTCAGCACCTATCAAGCCCCCTTTGGTGGGTCAGGGAGCTTGATGCTCTGCAGGAGAATTTCTGTTTATTTATGAGATGTCCTCCTGGAACATGTCAGAGTGTTGCATGTGGAGGTGGATTAGACTCAGTGGTATTCCTGGGCCCAGTTCCATAGTGACCAACACCAGTGGGATAATGGGGGTCGGAGATGACAGGACAAGGAGATCTCCAGGTTCCTGTAAGACCTGAGGACAGGGTGAATGGCAATGGTAGATGTAAATGTATTTTTCCAGAATGAAGGGAACATTCAGGAATATTATGGGATATTAATTTAGTAAGCTAGTCAGGGATAAGATCATGACAGGCTTTGTTTATGAGGAGAGCAATGTAATACTGTACATGCTGGATTGACAGTCAGTAAAAGTCATGTTATGTGGGAGTTACAGTATGTTGCCTTCTTGCAGTTGTTTTCTATTGTAGTAAATTGCAGTCTTCTGGATTCATAAAAGCATGATGGTAAGGGAGCTGGGTAGACTAGACAGACTAGAGAGAGGGGAGATGCTGAATACTATATGCAAAATGTTTTGGAACTGGTAACAGGTGGTCGTACAGGTTGGATTTATGTACATCTCAAACTGAAAGGTATTCTGGAAGAGGAACAACCAATATGCAATCATTGGGCTGTAACTGGGTCCTGAATGGGTGAGATTGCAAGTGCACAGGAAAGACTGAGTGAAAAGGGAGGTTTTAAGTTAAAACAGCGGTGTGCTTGGAAAGTTGTAGGAAAATACACATCACTAGAGAGGCGCTCAAGCAGCTACCTGGGGACCGCTACGGCCGTCTCTCCTCGGCCGCCACCTGGATGATCAAGCAACCTCTGATCACTCTCCTGGAAGCAAGCTCCAGATCCCATCAGAAGGTACTGCCGCTGTTTTTTCATTCCTCCATGCGCTTGGAGCTGGCTTTCCTCAGCGGCTCCCGATTGGTGCGGCGATCCAGCTCCTGGACCCTGATTGGCCAGCCAGTAACCACAGCTCTGCCGATTGGTGTGCATTAGCCTCCCCTACAGCCATTGAACTCTCCCTTGATTTCTGCCACCTTGCTGGCAGCTAACTAATTATATGCTTGTATATGCGTTTTCTGTTTAAGTGCAGCCTGCCTGTGTTTGTAGTCTTAACCTGCCTAACATAGCCTGCCCTTAATTATTCCCTGAGTAATTCTGTCTAGCGTAGCCTGCCTGCAATTTTAACTGCCTTTCTAAATTGTGTAGCTACCCTGAATCTACCTGTATAACCTGCCTTGTATGGCCAGCTTGCATGTAATTTGTGGTTACAAATTACATGCTACTCCACTGCTATTTGTCAGTTAATTAAAAGTTTAATTTGTCCTGCATAGCCTGCCTAATACTAATTTCGAACATTGAACTATTTAGCTGCCTGTCTCCCTACTTTAAGTGTGCTACCACTGTTCTACTACTGCTACTGTCTCAGAGCCTTTCCAATTAATTCCCTTCCTGTTTTCTCCACACCTGCATCCCCTCACTCTCCAAATCCATGTAAAAGCTTCCTTGAGTCACTGAACTTGGCTCATGGTGTCATACCCTCCCCTTACTCTGCACTCAATCCTCTCCTGGCTATAATCATTCCCTCACTCTCCACTATTGTTCTTTATTGCAACCCCGCCCCTGGTACCTTTCTTCTCACAGACCCTATGGTAATTTCCTGACACCGCCACCTCCTACAGTCAGGCTGCATCCAGACTCCCACCCCTTCGCCATGCTTCAACTACCATATAATTTGACTGTCCTTTTGTCTATTCCCCCAGGGTCCTCAACCATGCCAGAGAGGTGTGCAAGCAGCTACCAGTGGACTGCTAAGACCGTCTCTTCTCAGCTGCCGCCTGGATAATCAAGCAACCTCTGATCGCCCTCCTGGAAGTGAGCGCTGGATCCCATCAGAAGGTACTGCCACTGTTTTTTTCATTCCTCCTTGCACTTGGAGCAGGCTTTCCTCAGCTGCTCCCGATTGGTGCAGGCCTCCAAATTCGCATCAGAACCCTTCCTCCCTAAGTCTGCAGTCTCCCAGCCCACAGGGTCTTTACATCTGCCACTGCATAGTTACTGCTATCTAACCCCCCAACAGCCATAATCTCAATCCCTCTTGCTCACTGTCCCGCTTCCCAATCCCCCTACCGCTGCCACTCATCCTGTTCCATCAAGATACTTAAGCTTCTAGCTATTAGGGTTGCCTGGTTACTACTGATGCTATCAGGTAATATCCATCCTAACCCAGGCCCTAGTAAAAGCTAGGGTGGTCCCACAGTCAACAGCTGTTTTATTTCTATCGCCTCTATCAACATCTGCAGCCTTCTGCCAAAACTTGACTTACTCCAAGCCTGGGTCACACAGCACAACCCAGATGTCCTGTCCATAACCAAATCATGGCTTACATCCAGTACCCCAGACAATCAAGTCCTGCTCCAAGAGTACACCTCCTACCGGCTCAATAGGCTAGAGAAACGGGGAGGTGGTTGCATAATTTACTTAAAAAAATCACCTTCAGGGCATAGCTCTCCCCCTTTTAAAATCAGGCAAAAATGTTCAGATACTCTCAGTGAGACTCACCCTAGGCTCCCAGGGTAAGGTTCTTACCATTGTTCAGCATATACTCCCCTAGGGAGAAAGCTGAGAGCTTTACATTTCTTCAAAAACACCTAGACCACCTTCGGTCCAACAATGAAGTAATTGTTCTGGGCAACTTCAACATCAACTGGTTATCTACTGAGTCAGCCTCCTACAAGGATGTGAATTCCTCCATTAACTTCCATCAACTAGTTGACCTACCCACCACTCATATAAATTATAAAACAGGAACCAGTACCATGCTAAACTGGGTACTAACAAACCACCCAGAGCGGATCTCAGGTCTAAATGTGCTCCCTGACTCCCTCAGCAACCACTCCCCCATTATCTTCCAGTAGACAAACAAGGTCCCGAAACTCCTATCTAAGGTAACCTTATCCCGTGTGCTAAAAAAGGGACAGCAGTGCTCCTTTAGGCAATACCTTCAACAACAGAGCTGGGCCCCCATACTAATTACCAATGACGTCTACTTGGCACTTGATAACTTCATCAAAATTTTCAGTGATGCCTGTGATATCTTTACCCCCATTAAAAAAAGAAAAGTCAGGGGAACTCATAAATAGTGGGTTACCCCTCACCTCCTAGCTCTGATGCACACCCGTGATCAGCTATGGTATAAGTACAAAAAGTTCTCGCACAACCAATGACATGCAGAACTATAAAACAGCTCAAAATAACTGTACCCTCACAGTCTGCCGGGCTAAAGCCATATGTTCCAAGTCTGAGCTAAACTCCTCCTGGGGTGATGGTCACAGTTTCTGGAAAAATATCCATGCAATCACCGGGAAGCAAGATACCTCTGAACCCACTTTGCTGAATATCAAAGGGTCCATAACACATGACCATAAAACTATCTCAAAAATCTTTGACAAAGCCTTCGCTGACCTCAGTGCAGTACTGCCCCCCAACTACCAGAGCCCTGTGAGTGACCCTCTAATAAAACTGCCCCAAACACTTCCGACAAATCACGTCTGCCCATTCTACCTTAAAGTCATATCCAAAGGAATGGCAAAAAAATACCTCACCAAAATACTGGGGAGGTCCAGGCATAGTGCCGAGGGCCTAGACCTAAAACTAATCTCCTTGGTACTAGAGGAGGTGCTAACACCATTCACTAGAATCATCAACCTATCCCTAACCTCAGGTACATTCCCAACACAATGGAAATCTGCAGTTGTCACCCCTGTCTTCAAAGCAGGTACTAAGACAAATCATGCTAATTACCATCCAATTTCAATTCTCCCTCCTATCTCAAAAGCCTTAGAGTGGATCGTCTACGATCAATTGGTTGAACACCTAGATAAATACCAGCTTCAAAGCTAACAGCAACATGGTTTCCGTAAACTTAACAGTACTACTACTGCACTTCTGGAGTTCATGGGGTTCATTCATGAAGCCCTCGATCTAGGACACTTGTTGGGGGCTATCTTTATCGACCTCACCAAGGCCTTTGATACAGTCAACCACAACCTCCTCCTGGCCCAGCTAGATGCTAAGGGGGTTATCCCCAGATTCACTGTGTTGGTTTCGGAGCTACCTCACAGGGCATGAACAACGGTTAAAAATATCTAATACCCTCTTGGACTCGCAGCAAGCGTCCACCGGTGTTCCCCAAGGATCCATACAAGGCCCACTACTTTTCAGCCTTTTTCGAAACAATCTCCCTCCAGCTTTCCAACATAAAATCCTCCTATATGCAGATGATGCTGTCATCTACACCGGCCACACTAATCCTGCTACCCTTGAACAGAGACTTCAACATGACTTTAACAATGTAGAGGCCTGGTTTGATCTAGCTAAGCTGCTTGTTATTCATAAAAAAAACAAGACAATGCTATTCGCCCCCACCCATAACTGTCAAAAGACATCCACCATAAACATCCCAGGTAAACAAAATATAGCCTTAGAAATGGTCCAAATCTTCAAATACATGGGTCTTACCCTAGACAGATCCCTTTCATTTTCCTCCCACGTGGACAATGTAGCTGGAAGCTTGGTCTACTATACAAGCACCGTAGCTGCCTCACTGAAAAAGCTCTCCAGCGTGCCATTACCAGTTCAGTTTTCTCGACCACTGACTACAGTCTTCCCATTTATAGTGTGGCATCTGACAGCACCCTTAAGTGACTTGCCACTACATTGAATAAAGCCTGTAGGCTAGCACTAGGGGCTCCTTGCCTCACCCATAGCTGTAATCTCTACCTGCAAACACGATGGCTAAACTTTGCTCAGATGACCCGCTACCAAGTCTGTCTCCTCGCCAAAAAAGCAACCCTTGGCCTATTACCACCTGGCTGCAGTTCCCTCCTGCACCAAACTGAACCAACTAGGACCCCCTGGCATCAAACAAGCTCTCAGTCAAGGTCCCCTGCTGGCAAACTTCTCAAGGTCTGAGATCCTTTGAATACAGGGCCCTACTCTGGCTTAGTGCACTTCCACCAGATCTTACTGCTATCAGCAATATCGACCTCTTCAAATCAGCACTCAGATCTCACCTGGCCAGCCAACAGACTTGCTCCTGCTTCCTCTAATCACCTCTACCTGTAATCTGACTAAGAACTCCCCCTCACCGTTTGCACTTATCTGCTGCACACCCGGCATCACACCTACCTTCATTCCCATTTCCCCTCCCCCCACCCCTGCCCCTTTTTCCTATTCATTTGATCCTCAACCCACCTCACTCTTCACTTTTTTCCCCACTCTCCATCATAACATCACTTAACCACTATGACAAAGTGACCCTGAGCCTGAGGTTACTGCCATCCTTCCCAACCCCCTATATTATACCCCCCTTCTCTAACCTAGGTTTATTGTGCCACCCAATTAACCTCCAACCCTTCTATATTATTTATTCTCATAAGTAATGTACAGAAATTGCAACAACTTGTGCTTTACTGTATTAATTGCCCTGGAGCCCTCCTTGTTTGGTTTTTACACATTTCCTTGTATTCTACTGTACATATCTGTTCCTTTATGTCTGACATGGAACCTTTGCAAATGAGCTTGTAGGTCAAAGGTTATAATCCTAGATTTCAATAAATAAATAAATAAATAAATAAACCTAGGCAGGAACAAGAGGCTATAAACATCAACTGTAAATATTATGAATCTGTGAAGGTGTGGGACAACAGAATAATGGTAACTGTGAGGAGTGCATCCAATAAAATGGATTATCTGAGAATGAGTTCCACGATGCAAGCTATGATGAAGTGGGGATCACAATGACCAGCTGGAATGGGGGATTAGCTTGGTTTCTCAGGTGGAAAGGTAGTTTCTTCAGATGGGGCAGTAAGGGTCTGATGGGTGAAGGTGGAGCTTTATATGTTCTGGTGAGGATTTTAGCAAGGACAAAAAAAGGCTGAAGAAAAATGGGTTCCATGCATCACCCCATCAGAAAACAAAAAATACAAGTATGTGGAGTGCCACTTGTTATACAACTAGACTCCTGTGTAGTGTATGAGGAACAAAGGGTGATTTCTTACTATGTTTTTAAAGTGCACAGGGAGGGATAGCACTGAATTTCAAACCAGAATGGGCCTGATTGACAGAAATACTATAATTACTTGGAAGAGGATGTACTATAGATGGAGGCTGTGGGTATTGTATATGGTAGAGGCTCTGAATAACTACTGTGTGTCAGTATTTAGCCAAGAAGTCTTAAGAAAACTGAGAAATTAGTAGGCTAAATATGAAGCAGTGTTAATCCCATTAGAATTAGTGGTTAAGCTTTGGAATTTCAGCTGTCCTGCTACAGATGCAAGTCTCAGTTTTGATGTGCACCTGTAGCAGTATAAATGTGACATAATGTTTGGTTGCTATTTTTAAATGTTATGGGTTTGTCTTAGGGAGATCCTGCCAGACAACCTGATAGACTTATTTGATTTTGTCACAAGGACAGTGGACAGAGCACAGGTGGTTGATGTCCTCTATCTGGACATCAGAAAGGCCTTTGATTGTGTGCCTCATAGGAGGCTTCTCAGTAAACTGCTGGACCTGGGAGTTGGAACAAAGCTGGTTGAATGGGTCAAGAGCTGGGTACAAGATAGATAGCAGAGGCTGGTAGTAGGGGGGACTGTCAAAGAGTAGGCCTGTAACCTGTGGAGTCCTGCAGGACTCAGTGCTTGGTCCAGTGTTATTTAATATCTTTATGAACAACAAAACAGATGTGATCAATGATAAAATGTTACTATTCACAGATGACACAAAGCTCTGTGGGAGAGTGGACATAGATAAGGGGAGACAGGAGCTCAGGGAGGACCTGGCTAGGCTCAAAATGTGGTTGAGTATCTGGCTGCTGTGGTTCAATGCTAAGAAGTGCAAGGTCATGCAGCTGGGTGCTATGTATCCAGGGACCACTAACTGGCAGGGAGGGGTACAGATGTCCAGTTCTGAGGAGTATTAGGACCTAGGGATAATCATCACAAGGGACCTGAGGCACTTGGCACATTGACATAAAGCAGGAGCCAATGTTATCAGGATGCTGGGATGCATGAACAGAAGAATCACTTACAGGAAAGGGGAGGTCTTTCTGTCATTGTACAATCAATCAGTCAATCAATCAAAATCTTTATTTAACCAGGCGAACACCATTGAGTGGAGCTCCTTTTCAAGATGGACCTGGGTGAACACAAATACAAGATTACAGGTTAATACACAGAAATAATGATACATAGGCATGATCAAAAATGAGCACGGAGAACACATTGTACGGAAAATGTGGGATAAGTGCCACAAATGCTTTCAGATAAGAAACTCGGCTAACAACAGTAATACAGATAAGTCAGCAACAGTGAAAAGAAAGGGTGACAGAAGCCATAGGGAAGGGACTGGGGACCCTGAAGCACCACAAAGAACAAATGGCACCTGGAGCACAGGCCGGGGGATGGAATAGGGGTAGTATGGTGGGAAGGGGGTGGAAAGTGAATAGATCGGAGGCAAATTGGGGGAGTAGGAACCAGGGGTGCAGAGGTAAATGAGGAACCTGATGAATGGGATTAGACAGGGGTGCAGGGGAAGGGGGAGAGTAAGCATACTACTAGGAAAGGAGCAGTGGATAGACGAAAGTAGGAGAGAAGAAAGGATGAAGGAGAGAAGCGAGGATGAAATAGAAGGGAGAGGGTCAGGCAGAGGCTGGGATCAGTGAAGGACCTGGGGGTGAGGAGGAGGAGAGAGGCATCAGAAGAGGGAATGGGGGGGAAGGGCCATGCACCAGCTGGGATCAGAAACTAGGATGAAGCCAAGACAAGAATGATGAAGAGGGTGGTTCAGTCAGAATTAGCAAACACAGGATTCCTTATTGTCTGAAGATAGAGTGCTTTGAAGGCTGAGATGTTGACTTTAGATTTTAATTTCAGAGTTTTTTGCAGGTTATTCCATAGCTGGTAAAGTGCATGGTTAATGAACACTCAGCCAAAGCGAGATCTGACCTTATTTACCTTTAAGGTAATATAGGAGGCACATCTTAGTGCATATCTGCTTAGAGTGCTAGGTGGCAAGCAGACCGAGATATAGTCAGGCAGTTTATTGATAATAGCTTTGTATGTTCAGATGGTGACATTTCTTTGTTGTCTGAGGGTAAGAGAAGACCAACCTTCAGCAGTATACAACAAACAGTGGTGGGTGGAGTATGGAAGATCTGTTATGAACCTTAGAGCGTTATGATAGAGCGTGTCAGGTTTTGAAAGTATGCCAACTGAACCATGGCTATAAAGGAAGTCTGTGTAGTCTAGTAGGGGTAAGAAGGTAGTTTGGACTTGTCTCCTCCTTGCATCTGGTGGGAGGAGATTTTTTAACCTAAAGAATAGGCCAAGCCTTTGACAAAGCTTCTTTGTCAATTGTTCTATATTCTATAAAGGAAAGTCTGTTGTCAAGCCATACACCCAAGTGTTTGAAGTGAGTTACGTACTCTAACTGCTCCCCCAGGGCAGTGGATATTGAAGAGAGATAGCCAGCTGAGACTGGGTTAGGAATGTTGGGAAAGGGTGAGAAGAGCATAGCTTTTGTTTCCTTGGCATTCAAAAGCAACTTTTGATTTAGGAGCTGTACATGCCACATCTGGAGAGGGGCCACTGGCATAGAGCACAGTATCATCCGCAAAGAGGTGTATTTGGGCTTTTTTGATGGGGGCATCTATTCTGTTTATATAGATAGCGAACAGCAGTGGCCCCAGGATGGAACCTTGAGGTACACCCATCAGGAGGTGTTTTAAAGGAGAAACTTCACCTTCCGCTTTTACCTGCTGAAAGCGGCCTGTGAGGTAGTTCTCAAACCAACTAATTGCTAAATAGTCCAATCCAATATACCGGAGGGCTGTGAGGAGCAGGTCATGATCAACAGTATTGAAAGCTTTGCTTAGATCCAAGAACACTGCACATATGAAATTCTTCCTGTCTAGTTCACACAGTCAGTCATTTGTAACTCTAGCCAGGGCCGAGATTGTACTATGTTGCGCTCTAAAGCCTGACTACAGTGGATAAAGCAAGTTTTTATTTATTTAGTTAGTTAGTTTTTGTTGACCCGGTAAGTGCACTAGACAAGTCCTGCCTATTTTCAGGCACAACTTGGGGGAGGTAGATACAGATGAATGTCAACTGACCTTGAACCAGATTAAGCTGTTGGTGGTATTTTTAGTGAATGAGGGAAATTTGGCCAGGACCCCGGGGAAATTCCCCTACTCTCGTCAGTAGGGGGACCTTCTGGCCATCAAGATGGCCACTTGGAGTGAGTCGCCGGATGAACAGGATGCTGTGGAGTTAGGAGACCGAGCCTCATCTCCTATTCTCATCAGGCAAGAGGCTGAATTTACGGTGCAACAAGATGCAGAGTTAGATGGTGATATGAGTGACATTTTTCTCTCTACAGAGGATTTATTTGTGTTTGAGTCTGCTTTAGACATAAATTCTGGCAAGGTTGCATCCTCTACTTTGGATATGACTAAGAATAATGTGGCAACTGGCCTAAAAGCTACTGATGCACTCTCTATGCATCGGGGGAAGTGTAAGACTGTTGATTCAGTTGTAAGGCAAGCGGAGACTCCTGTTCTGCCTATGGGAGTCATTGTGAGTTCAGAAGGTGTGCCAGCGATCGGTGAGTTGGCTACTAATACTGTAAAAGATTTACAACTTGTTTTAGGAGCTGGCAGTTCTAGCGCAGCTAGTATGTGCCGACATCCTTGTTTGCTTTCTGCTGATTAATCCCTCCCATCTACTCTGTGGGCTGGCAGTCAAAACACCGAGGCAGGTGTGTGCTGAAAGCCCAATAATACAGTTTCACTTTCTTCTACTGGCAGAATCCAGCCCAAGGGCGATAGCCGCATAGCAATAGTCAGAGCTTGCACTCAGATGAAGGTGCAGTCAGCTGTGGCCACTCTGAATTCCTCCACTCTAATGAACGATTCGGGCTTTATTTTTTGGTTCCCTTCTAAGCCTTTGGTTAGCAATACCATAGCCTATAAAAACAGTGAAATTGTTTATCAGACTTGCCCAGGAGTACAGACTGGGGCTACTACCTTTTCCTTTGTTTCTAAACCTGGGAACAAAACCTCCCCTCAAACTCATTCTAGCCACTCTACAGAGTGGTCTCTAATGTCCCCAGAACAATGGCCAGTAATTAACATACATGCACCTTCACAGCCTGCTACCCCGTTGTTGTTGCCTACTGCAGACGTTACCTGGACTCCTCAAAAGGCTTTACAAGGGGCAGGGTGGCTACAAACTGCAAAAGGAACTTGGCATCCTGATCCTAGTTGGGATTCCACCTTAAATTTATCTCAAGTATCTCCTGAGTGGAAACCTTCTGATATCAAGGCTACAGATCTTACTTTATTATCTCAGACAAAGGATATACAGAACACTAAAAAGGACAATAACAGTTCTGCTGATTCCATGGCCCAGATAGATTCAGGTTTGTTGGTTGTTTTAGAAGAGAAAACACCTATAGAGGGAGACATTCCTAGTGGCCATAAAACAGAGACATAGGATTCTATACCTGGCCAGAAACCTTTGTTAATAGATTTGTTCTCCAGAGTTAAAAAAGAAGCTGCACCTAGGTGGAATGCTGTTCGTATCCGCTACAATGGTGACCTAGAGGACAGGCCAAACTGGGCCTATGTTGGTTGAACTTTATTGAAGGAGTCTTTGCACTTTTCTCCCAGAGAAGTGTTTGCCCTGATTAATACATCAGGGGAGGACAATTATGATGTCAGTTTTAGAACGGCATATGCCTTGGACTTATTTTGGGAATGCTATGCACAAGTTAAATTATCACCAATATGGACCCCCCTTTTTAGATATACCCTTGACTAAGCCTTTGGTTAAGTTTGTAATAGTTATGTTTAGAAATGACAGGGTCCATGTGGATGACATTACATTTTGTTTGTCATAGAAATGTGAGATTTTGAGTAGTCCTGAAGCTCTCTTGGATTCTGAATCTTTCTGGACAGCGGGGTGGAAATATAAGGTTAAGCTACGTGTAACTGATACAGGAATGGGGCATATCCCTAATTCTTTTATGTTAGGGAGAGATAGGGGAGTCTGTTTTTATGCAGGGCAACCTAGGGCATGTTATAAATGTGGTGCAAAAACTAATTTATCTAGTACCTGTGATTAGGCATGCTGTGATAACTGTGGAGAAATAGGGCACATAGCAATGCAGTGTGCTAATCTAACTAGGTGTGATTTATGTGAAGATTGCGGCCATGTTTTTGATGAGTGTCCTTGGGCCACAAAGAATAAAGCTTCTTGTGCCAGCCCAGAGATCCTTATTCAGTAAGCACACAACTCAGTCTCAGCCAAGGCTGACCCCCCCTCTTGGTTCTTCCTCCCGGTTCTGTACCCTTACAGGATGATGCAACCGATCAGAAGACCCCCCATCCCTGTGGTTATCCCTGAATCTGACAAACTAACACAACAAACTTTTAATTAGGGGATTCCTGTTCAAAATCCTCTTTTAACACCAGTTTGTTATGATGAGCCAAATGTCCCTGGGTATGATTTGGCTAACAGTACTGCTTTTCAAAACCTGTGGATAGAAGATGTTCTTCTAGGAACAATAAGCAGAAACCTCCAGTCATACTGAATAACCCTGTTATAAGTGAGAATGACAATACTTATGCTGCTTTGTTTTTGCCAGATGGGGGTTCTGGTATGGAACAAGGAGATGTGGATTCCCAATCAGTGGGAAGTAGCCAGCCTACTATTAGGATAGAACAAGGGGATTATAAGAATAAAAAAAAGAAAAAAATGAAAAAATAAAGTATAAAGGCCCTGTTTTTTATTTTTTGACAGCTTATGGGTTCTTTTTCCATTGGATCTTTAAACATCCACAGTATTTTAAATGTGGTTAAAAGACAGGCTGTTTTTTCCTTTATTCATAATAATGGTTATGATATTTTTTTTTCTACAAGGAACATGGATGTGTTCCAGAGAGCAGTTGATGTTATTCAAAAGAGATTGGATTTGGGGACCATCTTATTGGTCTTTGGTCCAGATTGTGCAGATGGGGTGGGTATTCTTTTTGGCTCATATGATTTGTCTCTAGTGAAATTAGTGGATTTAATTCCAGGTCATTTATTTGTGTTAGATGGGAAATGGAAGTCTATGACATTCCATTTCATTAATGTTTATGGGCCTCAGACCAAGGCAGATAGGGTGTTTCTTCTGAAAACGGTTCAACCATACCTGGTTTCCACATATATGATTATTTTAGGAGGAGATTTTAATTGTGACATAGTTAGGGAACAAGTGGATGGGGGGAAAAGAAAGAAAGTTTACTGTGATTCCAATATGTTGTCAACCATAATTAAAACAGCAGGTTTGATTAATTGCAGTATATATAATGCACGTTCATGTTTTACATACATTAGGGGTATTTAAAGAACCACCATCGACCATTTATTTCTTTCCCGGAATTCGCCTAGGGGTCACTTTTGTATCACTCCCATTGAATTTTCTGACCATTTTTTATTAAAATTCACTATTCTTGGTATGAGTTTTAAACCTAAAGTTAAAAGTTGATGGAAATTGAATTCTTCCTTGCATGCATCTCTGAAGGTTCAAAAGGGTATTGCAGCTTTATTATCTGCTAGATTGTCTATATTATGTTTATATAATGATACTGGGGTTTGGTGGGTGGACACCAAATGAGATCTACAATACTGGTTTAGCAATCACAGTAAGGGTTTAGGAAATAATAAGTTTTTGAAATATCTTTCCTTCCGGAATCAGTTACAGCATTTATACACTGTATCATATTTCACCAATTTTGACTATTCATCCCAAATAAACAAATTAAAAAAGGACATGCTAACTCATCAGTATGATAGAGCCTCTACAATATCCGCAATGCTTTCTAGCGGAACCCAGAAGTCACCTATAGGGGATCCATATGAGGCCTGTATAAAAATTCATACTGACATGACTCGAATATGTGCAGGATTCAGGCGGTAATAAGATAGAAGCTGTTTCAGACATGGAAGGTCTAATCAAAACACATTATTGCTCCTTGGGACCAATGGAGGCTCCTTCTGAAGGGAAAATTACAGATTATTTAAGTGGTATTGAGGTTCCAGTATGTCCTGATGAAGTATTGTTGTTGCTTAAACATATCACTTTGGCAGAAGTTATAGAGGCAAATAAAAATCTTAAAACAGGTACTTCAGCGGGCCTGGATGGTTTGCCAAATCAATTTTACAAAAGTATTTATTTCAGAGCTTTCTGTTATTTTGCATACAATTTATTTGTTCTTTTTTGAACATAATAAGATCCCTAAAACATTTTCTGAAGGATTATTGGTTTATTTATACAAAACTGGGAACAGAGCTAATATTTCGAATCGGAGACCAATTATTCTGTTGAATTCTGATTATAAAATTTTGGCCCATATTCTTAACTCCAGACTTAATAATTATGCTTCCTTTGTACTTTCAGCACAACAATTCTGTGGTATTTCGGGAAAGAAAATACAAGATGCTCTTATTATAATTAGAGATTTTATTGAAACATTGATTATGCAAGGTAATAGAGTATGTATACTTTCTCTGGATCAGAAGAAAGCATTTGATTGGGTTGATAGGTTCTTCTTTTCTCAGCACTAGCTAAATATGGTGTTCCATTGTCATTAATTAAGAATATACAGTTGTTATACTCCCATGTTTCTGTCAACGTTTTATTGAAAGGTCAAATAACGGATGGATTTGTTATTTCTATAGGAGTTACACAGGGTTGTCCTCTCAGCTCCTTGTTATATCTTTTTTTCTATTGACCCCCTATTGCAATATTTGACTAGGTTGAGATGGAATGGATTACCAGAGTGGTGTGAACTTGCTAATCTTTCAGTATTGGCTTATGCAGATGACATCTGTGGTTTCTTTTCACATTATGATCAAATCCCCTATTTTTGATGGAATTGCAAAAATACACTGCGGTTTCTAATTCAAAACTTAATTTTTTTAAATGTAAGGGGTTAATGATAGGCCCTTGGGATGTTTCCTCCTGTCATTTATCGGGGGATCACTTTTACAAATAAGCCAATAGTGATTTGGGGTATTATTTTTGGTTCAACTAATTTGCCCCTAGACAATTGGGAATTAGCATTATCTAAAACCCAGAATAAGGTTAGGAGATGGCAATTCTGGAAATTATCCAAACTCAAAAGAATTCAAATTTTGAAACATTTTATAGTCCCTCAGTTGCAATATGTGGGATATATTTTTCCTCTTCCTTCCTCTTTAGAAACAACTATGTATGGGATGTTTTTTCAAATGCTTTGGGGGAACAGGCTTAATCCAGTTAAGCATTGTTATACTTATCTAAGTAAGGCATAAGCCGGACTAGGTATGGTTGAACCTATAATTTTTTTTCATTCTCTGTTTATTTACCATACAGTTTGCTATGATATTTCTACTACAATAGTTGGAGTTATGGGTATAGTAAAGCAGGTACTCAAGCGTTATTTAGCTTCGTGGCATGAGATAGCACCAAAGCTTCAAACAAGGCTACACTTACCTGAATATTTTTGACCTGTTGCTCGAAGTTATTTAAATGGAAAATTTCCTGAACTTATATTTTGCATAATACTAGGAAAAATTTTTATAATCAATTATTAGCTCAATTATATCCTGTGGAGCCAAGTTTTAAGGATTGTCCTCCTGCTCTTAAAGGGCATGTTCTGAAACAGCTTACTAATAAATGGGTACCTGCTACAATGTGGGAAGTATTATTGCTCACTGTTTATGGTAGGCTAAATATTAGAGGAAATGTTAAGCATAAAAATCTGGCAGACAGGAATTGTCCATATAAAACGTGTATTAATTTAGAGGAAACCATGACTCACTTTCTATTAACTTGCTTGTATTCAAAACCGCTTTGGTCTGTTCTCAAAACTAAATGGCACATGAATTGGTTACTAAATTTAGATTATGATACTCTGGTATTGGGTCTCCTCCCTAAGAAGAAAGTAGATTTATATCTAGAAACATACTGATTTTTTTATGTTGTTTAAGGTTTTATTTATGGCAACCTTGATGCCAGTGGGTGCTTTCTCAGAAAATGATGCCATATTCAGTGTATAGTTTCCTGGTGGCACAGGCAATGAATTCAGTCTATCATTCTGATTTATTACATTACTCAGGTGATAAGGTATACCAGTGGTGGAAAGGTTTTCAAATTTTTATAAAATATAAATGAAAAGTTTTTGCATTCATCTCTTGAGGTAAAACAAGAAGGATGTTAAGTTTCAGTTGTTTATGTTTTTGTTTATGATTATGTTTATCATGATGATTTCATTCTTGCATGTGTTACGTGAAATTCAATTAAAAAAACCTACTCTTTTCGATAAGTGCCATGGGATCTTTAACATCCACCTGAACTACCACCAATCCAGGCAGATGGGACCTTGGTTTAACATTTCATCTGAAAGATGGCACCTCAGAAGTGCAGCACCCCTCTCATGCTGCACTACAGTGTCAGTATTGGGATATTAACCCAAGTGCCAGATTTCGGAACTGAACACACAGCCCTCTGATCTCCCAGCCTCAGAGGCCAGTGTGCTACATACTGAGCCACTGACACTGACTTGCTGACTCCAGGTAGTTTCTGAGCCGAGTGTTCACAATTTTTTCTAATAGTTTGGACAGAGTTGGTAGGATGGAGATTGGCCTATAATTATTCAGGTCACTAGTGTCTCCCGATTTGAACTAAGGGATAACATGTGCTGTCTTCTAGATAGTGGGAAGGTCACTCTATGAGAGGGATAAGTTGAGCAAATGAGTGATGGGCACTGCAAGGACATGGAAGCCCAACTTTAGAAGGTAAGGCTTGATAAGGTCTGCACCAGTGCTTTTCCTAACACCTAACTGGAGCAGAAGGTCCTCGACTTCCTTCAGGGTTCTGGGTTGGAGTGAGACGGATGTGTTTGAGAAGGAGGCATCTTGATTATTGACTCCCAGCTGCTAACAAAGTGAACTTGCTGGGGAAGTGTCGAAGGCGAGCCCTGCAGTGGCAAAGTGATTGTTGAAGGCATCAAGAATTACGGTTTGCCAGTAAGAATATTGGCACCAGTTGAAATTTTTGATGGCAAGGTGGCACCAGAGGGATGACCTTCAATGTATTTAATTAATTTCCAGAATTTTGTGGAGCATTTAGCTGATTGGTCAAATTGGGTGTGGTAAAACTTAACCTTTGTTTCTCTGGCCATTGTGGTGCAGAGGTTCCTAGCCTTCCTAAAAAGGGTCTAGTCATTTGAAAGTTTAGATTTACACTCTTTTTTCCACAGCATATCTCTATTACACATAGTCTCCTTTAACTCAGTGGTGAACCACAGGCAGGACTTATTCCTAATGCAAGTTTACACAAGAGGTGCGTGCCTATTAATGGCACCTAATACTATGTCTTGGAATATATCATAGGCAGCAGACACTGAATTTGCTAAGTAAAAATCAGTCCAGTTCACAGAGTGAGATAGATCTGATTTGTATGCACAGTGATCAAGATATCAGAGGCACCTTTTAAGGGAGAATTTAGATGCACCTGGGGTAGTGTGATTAGACCTCATGCAGGCGATGAAGCAGTGGTCACTAATGTCAGCGAAAAAGACACCAGCATGGGTTAATAGGTGGCGCTTGCTGACAAGAATAATATCCAACAAGGTAGGGACCGAGGTTGAGTCGATGATAAAGACCGCAAATTTGTCTTTGACATAAATTGCCACCCCACCACCTCTAGTTTGCCTATCGGTAAAAAACAGAGAGTAGGAGGAGAGGTTTATTTCATTGTTGCTGGTTGCTGGGTAGAGGCATGACTCTGTAATAACCAATATGTCAGGGGCAGTGTGACATATCCAAGCCTGGATAGCGGTAATTTTTTTTAACAAGCTGCATGCATTAACATGCATAAGACTTAACCCTTTAAAGCTAGATAGGTCAGTTGGAGAACAAATAGATACTGGTGGGCCTGGGTTCAATTCAACATTTCCTGAACATAGTAATAGGAAGAAGCAGAAGCTTCCTGGATAGTCCTAAGAGTACTTTGAAAAGTTTGGTTAGTTTCCACTTGTGGGGAACATGGATATGGCACACAGGAGCCATAAGGTTAAAACCTAAGTGACGTAGAGCTACATATAAAAATACCTTGCCAGAAAAGTACAGTGTATGATGGGCAAGGCACGGAGAAGAAAAGGAAGAGTTTGGGGAGTGCACAGCAAAGGTCCCTCCACACTGTACAAGATATATATCTAGGCTCAGGGGGGTGAAGCTGAATACCCCTATGAAGTAGTTGCTGGTTTCCAAGATGTCATCAAGATCCCAATTGTGGATGATCTCCCCCTGTCTTGGTGGGAAATGGATGAGTTGTAGAGTTTGATGAAAATGAGGAGAGCTGTATCACAGCCAGATAGAATAGTGTCCACAACCTCCATGTTACTGAGCCAGGATCCATGATACAGAGGTAAGAAGATCCAAATTCCTCTAGACGATGCAGAAAATGAAAGCCTGTTATCGGGTCAATTGGAACTCGAAAAAAAAATATAGACAGTATTTCCAGTAGGGGGTTGCGTATCCCTTATATATATGAGTATAATTTTGTTATTGTTATTAGTTCCCCATGGGATCCGAACAGAAAGTTAAGATATCCAGAATATACTGATAAGGCGTCTAACAACAGTAGAGTGGATACAGTTAGTAGGATATGTAATGCGGGTGGTACTGAAGGGGGCGTTGAGGAAGAATAGAGTAAAAGATAAGCCAATGAGATGAGGGATAGCTAGGTGGGTGGAGATAATGGTGTATTTAAGGTGGTCAAGGGAGGGAGTGGGGGTGGGCCAAAAATCCACTAGGACAGACAAAATAGTTAAAATTGTCCAGGGCAAATGAGCGGCCCAATCAGGATGCACTGCTTGGTTAGGCAACCAATGAGACCTCTCCTAAAAAGCGTTGCCCAAGGTTCAGGGAGAAAGCCGGTCAGAGAATTTCCCTGGGATGCCAGGTCTGAGGCGCCGACCTCCTTACATGAGTTCGAGGAGCAGGGGACTGCAGCAGAGACTTCCGATAGCTGCGGGGTGCCTGCCGATGGTCCTGACCACAGAGAAGGTAGCAGCCTGCGGGGGCTTTCAGGAATCCTCCGGAGGGAATGAGATAATGTGCACTCTAAAAGTGCTCAGAAATTGGGGAAGGGTTTGAAGAAAACAAAGTCAAATGAAGAGCTGTATCACTTGAATAAATCCTAAATCGGTGGGAGGGTTCAGACTAGGGCAGGTGCTGACTGAGTCTGCAGAGGTATGGGAAAATGAAAAAGGAGAAAAAAAAGAAACAAAGGCAAGGGGTGGGGGTGTACAGTGCTAGAGCAGTGAGGCTTCCACAACTCTGAACACAGCCCACAAATGATGAATCACAAAATGCGGCAACAGAAATTAAAACAGTTTCATTTTAACAGAAATCAGTCATGTACTTAAAATATATTGGAGTTATGCATGATTAGATGTGGGAACCGCCACCCCCAATAGCCAGAAACCTAGGATCAGCAACCAGAGGCTGACTGGCATCAGGAACTGATTCAGTTCAGATGGCTCACAGTACACTCCAGATTAGGATTCAAGTCTAGAGGCAGCAGGCAAAGCAAGCATTTTACAGCCTCAAAACAGTAAGTTGGCCCCAATAACCTGAAAATCCACTAGGACAGACAAAATAGTTTGAATTGTCCCAGGCAAATGAGCGGTCCAATCAGGATGCACTGCCTGGCTAGGCAGCCAATGAGAGCTGTCCTAAAAAGTGGCGCCCAAAGTTTGGGGAGAAAGTCGGTCAGAGAATTCCCCGGGGAAGCCAGGTCTGAGGCACTGACCTCCGTACCTGAGTTTGAGGAGCAGGGGGCAGCAGCAGAGACTTCCGAGTGCTGTGGGGCATCTGCCAACGTTCCGGACCACTGCGTTGGTAGCAGCCTGAGGGGGCCTTGGTGAGACCACACTTGGAGTACTATGTACAGTTCTGGAGTCCATATCTGAGAAAAAGCATTAATTTACTGGAGGGGGTCCAGCACAGGGAAAACAAGATGATAAAGGGCCTGCAGAACAAACTCCATCGGAAAGGCTACAGGTGTTCAGCATGAAATCCCTGAAGGACAGAAGGGGGTGATACGTAACTGAAACCTTCAAGTACCTTGAAGGTATAAACAAGGTTAGTATGGAAGGCATCTTATTCATTATTTATTTATTTATTTATTTATTTATTTATTTATGTCTTTGATTACTGGATAGGTGCGCTGGTCCAAGGGGCCGTTTTCAGGCACAACCCAGGCTATAAAAGATGGCATAATCAAGCAACAATTTAAATCACAAGGCACAGGGATGTTGCAGGTTAAACAGAGGTGAAGAACATTTTTACATTCAGGGAATAATAAATACAGGAACAAATGGTGTACTGTATGTACTATACTCTGTATCTATTGTAAGATGTGATATTTTCTCACAGTATTGTTTATACCTTGTAATGTCTAATCAATGTCTTACTATTGTATTCTACGATGTACAGCCTTTGTAAAGAACTCTCTGACTCAAAGGTATTAATTCCAATATGTTTCAATAAATAAATAAAATCATGGTACAATAGGTGAGACAATAAGAGGGCACAAACAAACCTTACCATTCCCCCATGATTTCCCTCACCTTTGAACATCACATCTAGACAGAGAGAAGAAAAATGGAGAGAACAGAAGCCAGAAACAAGCTTGGGGAGAGCAGCTAAGAAACTCCTGGAGGAGTCCGGTTAGTGCAGAATAAAGAGTGTTAGTGCAAGGGGGTCTACCCCTTATAAGCAGGAGCAATTTGCTCTATCCACAAGCCAGGATTTGTAGAGGGATTTGAAAGCTGAATGGGTGTTAGAGGAGCATAGGGGAGCAGGGATACCATTCCACAGTGTAGGGGTGGCAACGGATAGTGCTTTCCCTCCCATACCTCTGGACACCCTCAGCACATGTAGGGAAGGGACAGTAGAGGAGCGGAGATGCCTAGGTAGAGTTTTGACCTTGAGTCGGGAGAAGAGAGGAGACATATTATTGCTTCTAATGGTACTATCCACGATACAACCAAGAGTAAAATCAAAGCGGTCTTGGAGACGTAGCCAGCCAAGGGAACTCTAGAGGTTGCAGTGGTGAATTGAGAAAGGTGCCATTAGCACAAAATGGCAGGCTCTGTTGTAAGCCAATGTGAGCCTCGTTCTAAGGGCTGAGGATGTCTGAGAGTAGAAGGGAGAGCAGTAGTCAAAAATAGGAATTAGATTACCCTGGACAATTTTTATTTGAGCCTCTGGGGTTAGCAGGTGGTGTAGATGGTAAGCAGCCCCAAGTTTTTGATTGACCCTGTGAACCACAGTGTTGATGTGGTCCGAGAAAGTTAGTGATGGATCAAGTGTCACCTCAAATATTTGAACAAGGTAACATCTTCAAGAGTCTGACCATCAGAGAATAGTATTTGTAGAGAGGAGCCAGAACTATGAAATTTAGTGAGGTGCAATTTGAATGTGAATAGCATAGATGTGGTCTTTTTCCCACTTACTAATAACAGGTTTACTGTGAACCAGCTAAAAGCACTGCCATAGTTCTGGGTAAGAACTGAGGAGACCTGGGCGAGGGACCTATCGCTGTGGTAAATGATGAGATCATCTGCATACAGAAGCGATTTACAGTTTAGGCTATCCGCTTGGAGTGAATTAATGAAGATGGAGAAAAGCAGTAGCCCCAGGATGGAACCCTGGGGGATACCAGTTGAGACAGGGAGAGTTGGAGAGATGGCAGAACCAATGCACCCTGATTGTGAGCGGTCTGAGAGGTATCTCTTAAACCAATTTGTTGTTTCAGTGGAGCAGTCAAAGAGGTGTAGCTTGGAGAGGAGGAGTGCATGGTTTACCTTGTCGAAGGCCTTTGTGAGATCCAAAAGACAGCCCCAGTAGTGTTCCTGTGATCCATGCTAGTAAGAACAAAGTCAGTAAAGAGTGCCAGAGCAGAGGTGGTGCAGTGAGATTTGTGAAAGCCATGCTGTTGACTACACATAAGATTGTATTTATTTATGTGTTCCATCAGGTGGCAGTGGACATTTTTTTCAAGGAGTTTGCTTAGGTGTGGTAGGATAGAAATGGGGCCTCGGGGGGAATGGGTCCACTACAGGTAGTCTTAAATTAGTGGGAGGATGATTCTAAAGGGAAATGATAAGGCATTTTTTTCACACAAAGAGTGGTGTTCAAGTAGAACAAATTGCTGGAAGAAGTGGTATAATCAAAAACAGTGGACAGCTTTACAAGGGATCGGGACAGAGAGAAAAAGAGAAAGTCATAATGGGTGGGAAGATGAGTAGGAGGGGATGAGAGAGAGAAGGAGGAAGACTATGTGGAAGGGGACAGGGGAAGGAGAAAGACTCTATATGGAAAGGGGATGGGGTAGCTCCAGTAAATTCACATGAGAGCTACACATTCAAGCAGACTAGATAGACTGAAATAGCCTGTTTCTGCTGACATTTTTGTGTAATCGTATAGGGCTCCCATGTTTTATTTATTTATTTAAAGGTTTTACCAGGAAGACATGCTGAGCAGACAACTGCTCGATTCCAGATGCAACCTAAAGACAGGTGGAAAAGCAGTACATGCATGATGGACAATAGACCATACATTACATTCACATTATAAAACATACAGCCCAAGGGCTCCATATTTCATAGGTATCATTGGTTACTCAGAGCTTTATTTAGACCGAAGTCCATTATAGCTTGCCTAAATTATCTACTATAGCCCACAATGTTGTTGGTGATTAAGTGTGCATCCAGATGGACTTTAAAGCTGGGCATACTGCCACTGGTTACCCGGTTACCACTTCTATTGGGAGCTCATTCCAGATTTTTACCACTCTAATGGAAAACCAGTGCATCCTTTTTGGTAGTATTAAACCTTCCAGCTTCAATTTGTAGGGGATGCAATCTAGTACTAAAGATTTTATGCTTTAACTCCAGGCCCAAGATCTCCCTTCATTGCAAATCTGTTGTTGCATTGTATACTAAGCACATATCTCCTCTCAGTCACCTGAATTCCAGTGAATACAGTCATAGGGTATTGAGTCTAGTTTGATAATCTAGTCCCTGTACCAAAGTGATCCTCAATGGGTTGGTACCTCAAACTGCCCCGGTTTCTCACCCGTCCTGCACAGTGTTGTGTAATGCCAGGTCTATTAGAAACAATTCAGCTCTTATAGATGACCTTGTTGGGTCATCTGACCTGTCATGCATCACCAAGACCTGGCTGGAGGAAAATGCTGGTCCCATTTTGGAATCAGCAATTCCAGATGGTTTCTTGGTGATACACCATGCTAGGTTGGGTTGCAGGGGTGGGGGTGTAGCAACTTGTTTTAAATCAGAGTTGGGTCTTGTTGATGTGCCAGTTGAGGACACCAGATCCTTTCAGTGTACCGTAGTCACAGGTGTGAGGTGCAAAATATTTCTCGTCTACCATCCACCAGGTGGAGAGACTCAGTTTTTGCAGGAAGTTGCGGACTTCATCATCGATGTGGTGTCGGACTCCCCCAGGCTGATGGTACTGAGGGATCTCAGTGCCTGGGCTGACGATGAACTCTTGCAGTTTGGACAAGACTTCCTCTGACTTATGAGGTCTTTGGGCTTAAAACAAGTAGTTTCCTCTGCAACTCATAATTACGGTCACTCATTGGACCTAGTCTTCATCCTGGGGTCGGAGGCCTCTGATTTGGTGGTGGAACCTTTTGGATGGTCCAACCATCACATTAACAAGTTCGATTTTTTGGCTCCCACCTGTAGGCTGGTCCCTGTGGAGATGGTTGGATGCTGCCCTTTACAGAGTCTGATCCCTGATGTCCTTATGGTGACATTGGACTTATCGGGAATTCGGGAGACAAGCGAAGGTCCAGAAAACCTACTCCAGGCTTTTAATTGAGTAGTGGGGGGGCGGCTCTGAATGTCCTCGCTCCTTTCCATGTTTGTCCCCTTGCTCTCCGCTCTTGGTTCCATGGTTTAATGGGACCTTGAGGGGGATGAGGCAGGTAGGACAAAGGTTAGAGTGTGCTTAGCGTAGATCTGGCTTAGAAATCAATAAGCTTAAGCTGATGGAACATTATAGATTCTATCAGTCATCAATCTCTCATAAGAAGTCAGAATTCCTGTGCAGAGAGATTGCTTCTGCACAGAACTGACCAGCTCAGCTATTCTGAACCATGGACAGACTGTGCAATCCAGCCTGTCTACATGTTTGGAAAGCTTTGTCTCAAGTTCTCAAGTGGAGTGCGATGAGTTTGCTCACTTCTTTGCTGATAATGTTGCCGACATCAGGTCCAAGATCTGCTTATCGGGCTCTATGGAGGCTAGTGGTCAGGGTGAGGCTACGGCTCCACTGTTTTGCTGTGCCGATTTTGACCGACTGGTGATTGAGGATATCATGCAGCTTCTCCAGAGTATGTGCCCAACTTACTATAGTTTAGATCCTGGCCCTACTCGCCTTTTAATTGGGTGCATAGATATGATTGATCTGGTCTTAGTGGACCTAATCTGGTGTTCATTGGAGAAGGAGGAGTTTCCCAGCTCTCTGAAGGAGGTCGTGGTTACCCCCCTTCTCAAGAAACCATCTCTTGACCCAGATTCTCCTGAAAACTACAGACCTATCTCTAACCTTCCCTTTATAGGGAAGATTATTGAGAAAGTTGTTGCACAACAGTTGGAGAACCATCTTACCATCCATGCTGTCTATGATCCTCTCCAGTCTGGTTTCCATAAGAGACACAGTACTGAGACTTCTCTGGTTTGGGTACTCCATGATGTCCTGATGGCTAGAGACCAGAAGTGCAGTTCCATCTTTGTCCTTCTGGATCTCTCTCTTCAGCTTTTGACACTGTGGACCATGGGGTACTTCTTGATCACCTGAAGTTCATTTATGGCCTGTTGGGTACAGTCCTCAGGTTGTTTCACTCCTTTCTCACTAGCAGTTTGCAGAGGGTAGTATAATTTCCTCTGACACCTAATTCCTGCCTTATGGGAACCCTTATGGGTCTGTGTTGTCTCCCATGTTGATTGCAGAGCATATGCTTCCATTGGTAGACATTGTAAAATGGTATGGACTGAGTTTTCACTGCTATGCAGATGATACACAGCTGTACCTGTCTTTTGTGCTTTACCAGGATAGTGCACTCTCAGTTTTTTCTAACTGCCTTGTCGAAATCCAAGACTGGATGAATTCCAGTTGGTTGAAGTTGAATCCTGACAAGACGGAGGTGTAAGTCATGGACCCAGGCCACCGAAAGGGGGGGTTGGTTGCTGGGTGGCCATCAGGACTTTAGCTTGGGGGATCCCAGCTCCTGACCTCTGAATGGGTGCAGAATCTGGGGGTGATATTTGACGATGGGCTGACACTTTGTTCTCAGGTGTCAGCCATGGTCAAATCCTCTTTCTATCATCTGAAGAACATCGCCCAGATTAAGCACTTTATTCCGTTCGACGATCTTCCAACTTTGGTCCACGCTTTTGTGACCTTGCATCTTGACTACTGTAACTCATTATATGTACGACTTCCAGGTGTTGATATCCACTGCCTGCAGCTAGTGAAGAAAGTGGCGGCCAGGTTATTGTCTGGGTAAAGTCGATCCAGTCATATTTTACCTGTGCTGCTTGGTCTGCACTGGCTGCCAGTTCAGTGGTGGATCACCTTTAAAGTTGGCTTGCAGACTTTCAGAGCCCTACATGGTTTGGGTCCGAGTTACCTACAAGTGCTTCTGAGTCCCTACCGCCCCCTAAGACTACTCCACTCAACCAATGAGGGATTTGCTAGAGATTCCCAGGGTGCACTTGAAGATCTCGGGGGCTCGGGCTATTGCATTTGCTGCTCCCTCCCTGTGGAATTTTCTACCTCATTGGGTACAAGCATGCCAGACAGTGGAGAGCTTCAAAACTTCATTAAAAAATTTTTATTTAAATGTGCTTTATCTGATTTTTAGTAGTTATAACTGTTTATTTTATTCATTTTAACTGTCTTACTTATCTGTGGATGCTTGTTTTATGAACTGTACAGCTCTCTGATAGATTCTTGATATTGCATTTTATAAATACATTTATTATTATTATTAAGAGCAGAACAATGCAAATTAGGTAACTACATTCTTACGTCAACATTATGAATCAAACATTAAGTGTAGCCACAAGTCACTACAGACGCACATAATAGTTAGAGTTAGATTACCTTTTAGGTTGTTTAATTTATCAGTACAAGTGTCGGGATGTGACATGACCATTGTACTTACCAACTCAAAGGTAGTTGGTGGGATGGCAATGAGGAAACCATTGCGCTCCAGTGATCATGTGTCAAAGGGGAACCCCGGTCCCCCATCAAGGGCAATGATTCCAGACCTAAGCATGAGAATTTCTACCTGATGTGGGAAATTGTCAGGGGAAAGTTACAGTAGGCAGGTGAGATCAAGGTGGCTGAGGGAAAGTGGAGAATGATTAATGGGTCAGTTCTGGAGGTGACTGATTCTTGTGCCAAAACAATCATCAACAGATGCAAGCACAGGAAAATGTTCTGGTTATCATGAAACATAAGGGAGGCTATGAAGGTAAAAAAAGAAGGCCAACATAATACAGTATGTAAAGTGGCTAAAGGAGAGGCAGAGTAGCAGGTGTCTCAAGCAAAACGAAAGAAGGTAAAGGTGGCAGTAATAAGGCCAAGGCAGACATGGAATTACAGATTGCAGACAGTGTGAAGGGAGAGGAAAACATATTTGGGTAAAAAGATACTAGGGTAGTGATTGTCAGTTTAACTGATTTATGGCGGGATAGGGTGGTGAAGGATAATGAGCAGAGGGCGATGTCCTAAACAATTGCTTCTGTCTGTAAAGGTATGGGAAATACAGATGGACACAACCACAAGATTTTGGGTGCAACCCACTTTTTCTAAGTGGGATGTTTATTTTGTAATCATAAACAACAAAAGCTTTTGCACCATATAAAGTAAGAATAAAACAATCAAAAACAATTCAAAAGAAAAGACTTGAAAACATTTTTTTACAATTTTCTCCTTAGTGCGGCACAGGACTCTCCTAGACCTTCACCTACACTCAGTCAGAAGACTCTGACCCTATCTAGCATCTGTTTGCTCAGGCAGTACTAGTTATGCCAGCCCACCTAGGTCAGGTGACCAAGCATCATATTGGCCCTCATTTAATTAAATAACAGGCTAAAATAACTTAGTTACCCTTCTATAATGAGGAGCAGCTTTACATAATAAAATGTGCTTTCCCAAAAGGAGTTTCCCCTTTTTAAAGGTGGAAAACTTTCCACTGGGACTTGAATGACAAACATAATTTGTCAATCAATCAATCAATCAGTCAATCAAAATCTTTATTTAACCAAGTGATCACCATTGAGCAATGTTCATTTTTGAGGTGGACCTGTTTTTTTTTTCAATGAAAACAAAATACTACAATTACAATAATTTATTCCTTCTCCTTTTAATTTCCACCTATGCAATTACAGTTTAACAGAAGCATAGTGCATTCAGTAGGTAAACTGCAGCATTCAGTACAAGTTTTAACATTTCCATACTGGCAATAGGGTTACAGAAAATAAAAGGGAAAGGGGTTTGCAGCTTTGCAATAAAAATTACAACATAGGTCATTCTCTGCCTACACACTAAATAGCCACTGTAACTCTTAATTAGGGTGTTCTACTGTAACAAGACATATTTTACATTTTAGCTACAACCGCCAACCTTTCTATAGAGTTATGACTATTATTATATCAGCTCCTTCTGTCTGGGAGCTTGAGGTCACTGCACGTTGACCTCCATACATAAGGAACCATGGAAGGAAGCGAAGAAAAAGTTGAAGAGAAGCACAGACAGTTGTCTTGAAGTGGCCATCCTCCAGTTGGAAAGAAAGGGATAGCTTTATTAGGTAAGACTATAGCGAGAGAGAGAGGGAGAGAGAGAGAGAGAGAGAGAGAGATAGAGAGAGGTTGCAACCTAATATACTCAACTGGTCCTACTAGAGTGGCAAGGATGCACCCTGTCACACCATTCATTGTTCATGGCTGAGCATGACAGACCACTTCCAGAAAGTGTGATCAATGGAGTTATATGAAGAGCACAGAAATCAGCTAGGGCAGTGATGGATCATAGATGAAACAGTGAGGACAGGGTTGGCATCCCTTAAGACTGATAAGGTACTGGTCCCAGTGGCCTGCACCTGAGACTTCTTAAGGAAATGGACTCAAAGCTAGCTGTTCCCTTTACCCAGCTAGATATACTTCCATTACATAAAGATTGGGACATGGAGGAAACAGGTAACTACAGACCACTCAACCTTGCCTCCATCATGTGAAGCTGATGGAGACAACAGTGAAATAATACCTAGTTGCCTACTTAGAAAATAACAAGCTGGAGGAAGTCAAGCAACACAATTTTGTGTTAGGTAGATTATGTCAGAGTAACTTGACTATGTTTTTCAACTTAGTCGCTAAGGCATGGGATAGATAGACAGACAGACAGAGAGATAAACAGATATTTATATAGAGAGATATAGATAGATAGATAGATAGATAATAGATAGATAGATAGATAGATAGATAGACAGACAGTGATATAAATAGACAGACAGACAAACAGACAGATAGATAGATAGATAGATAGATAGATAGATAGATAGATAAACAGACATATATATAGATGGATGGCAGACAGTAGATGTGATACATTTTGACTTCTGTAAAGTCTTTTATTTAGTACCACACAGGAAACTGCTAGAAAGCTGAAAGACTTGGAGCTAGTGGCAAGATTAGTCAGGTGGGTAGGAAACTATTTGGTTCAAAGGCAGTAGATGGGGTATGGTAGTGAACAGGGTCAAGTTTAAGGACAGGAGGGTGTCATAAAGCCATGAGTGGGGTGCCATAGGTTTCAGTCCTGGGGTTTGCCCTATTTAACATGTTTATAACTAATAAAAGGAAAGGTACCCAGGGCACAATGTGTCTCTTTGCTGACAACACAAAATTTTGTGACATAGTGGACAGTGAGGGAAGAGTTTGGGAGCATTAAAATGATCTAGAAAAGTTTGAAACATGGTCAGAGATATGGCACAGTAGTTGATATTTAAGGCTAAGAAATGCAAGGTAATGCACTAAGAAAATAACTTTCAAAATACTAGATACTAACATACTAACATACTAAGAGCCAGCAGAATAGGCCTGATGGTCTTTCATGTCTGCTCGGTAGCCAGCCCATATCGAGCGTTCGCTCCTCCCCCCCTTGTCCCAGTGAGGGTCAGTCTCGGCTTCAGTACCCCCATACATCTGTTCCACCCCCTCTTGAAGCCCTCCATAGTGCCTTGCTTGACTAGACTCCCTGGCAAAGCATTCCATCCTTCCACCACCCTCTCTGTGAAGTAATGCCTTCTACTTTCTCCCCTATAGGTTCCTCCCTCCAGTTTCCATTTATGCCCTCTGGTTGTGACCCTTTGTTTTAGCCTGAACATTTCTTTGGCTCTACCCTTGTTAATCCCTTTCACATATTAGAAAAAAAAAACTCAGTCATGTCCCCCCTATCTCTCATCTCCTCCAGTGAATACAGCCAAGGGCTTCCAGCCTGTCCTCATAGGTCCTATGCCCCATGCCCCGGATCATCCTGATTGCCCTCCTCTGGACCATCTCGAACAGTACTATGTCTTTCTTAAGGTATGGCCTCCAGAACTGCATGTGGTACTCAAGGTGCGGCCTAACCACGAGGCATTGTACAGAGGTCGATCACCTCAGTCCTCCTGGATGTTATTCCTGGGCTACTGCAGCCAGTAAATAAATAAAATAAAATAAATGCAGCCCAATATCTTGTTTGCCTTTGCCACCATTCTTCTGCAGTTCTCACTGTTGTTCATTTTGGTGTCTACCACCACCCCAAGGTCCCTTTCACTTGAAGTGGCTTGCAGTGGGACTCCTCCCAAGGTATAAACATGCCCTGGGTTTCTGATCCCCAGATGCAACACCCTACACTTCTCCAGATTAAACCTCAGCCACCACCTCCTTGCCCAACCCTCCAGGGTGTCCAGATCCCTCTGGACTGCCACTCTTGCTTCCTCCCCATTGGTCAATGCTCCCAGCTTAAAGTCATCTGCGAAGAGGCTCACCCTACTCCTAACTCCTGTCCCTATATCAGAGACATAGGCATTGAACAGGAGTGGCCCCACTACCAAACCCTGGGGCACCCCACTGATGACCTTCCTAGGGGAGGAGACAGTCCCTCTCACTACCACCCTCTGTGTTCTATCTGTAATCCAGTTTTCCACCCATCTAAGCAACTGTCTTCCCACCACCATCTCCCCCAACTTTGTCAACAACCTGAAGTGGGTACAAAGTCAAACGCCTTACTAAAATCCAGATATAAGATGTCCACTGGACTCTGTCTGTCCAGGGTCCCTGTCACCCAGTTGTAGAAATCTGTGAGGTTGGTCTGGCATGATCTCCCTGGGACAAAACCATTATGTTTGTCATCCATGTGTCCCAGCCTATCCAGTTGCCTCCTGAGCATCCCTTTGATGAAGCCCTCCATTAGTTTGCCTACCACTGACGTTAAGCTGACAGGTTTGTAATTTCCTATCTCTTCCTTAGACCCCACTTTGTGGATGGGCACCACGTGGGCCACCCTCCAATCCTGGGGCACCCTTCCTGTCTGGAAAGAAGCATTGAACAGCACAGCTAGTGGAGCTGCTAGTTCATCCGCCAGTTTCTTCAGTACCTTGGTGCAGCCCATCTGGTCCTGGTGCCTTGTCAGTTTTCAGTGCCCATAGGGCCTCCCTCACGGTGCCCTCTGTGATTTCTCCCTCCCTAGCCCTCTCCTCACTAAAGGCCTGTCCTCTTCTTGGCCTGGCCCACTTGGTGCCCCAGCCTCTTTTGATCCTCTCATCTCCCTATGCCCTATCTTCTCAGCTGCCCACCCCCGTTTTCTAGTTGGATGGCCATGTCTCACTCCCTAAAAACACTTGTTCAGTACCTCTGCCTGCTCCCCCGCCTCCTGAGCCCATTCTTCCCCAGTCCTAATCCTGGAGATCTGTGCTCTCCCTTTCCTCTTTCCTCCTATGTATCTATAAAAACCCTTTCCCCCCATGTATATCCTTAGCCAGGTTGTGCTCCATCGTCACCTTCGATCCTCTCACCACCCTTGTGACCCTTCTAGCTGACAGCTCATATTGCCCTCTCTGCCTTTCCCCCCGGAATGCTTTAAACTCATGTAGGCAGCACTCTAATCTCTTACCGCCTCTGGCACCTACCTGGTCCACCAGCACGGCTTGCTGACCCTGCCATTTTTACTCCTTACCCTTGCACACAAGCTAGTAACCTCCTGTACCCCTTTTTTAATGGCCTCCCACAATCTGTCTACATCCATGCTAGCTTGATCTGGCTCAAGTTCCCCCTCAGAATCCTGCCCATGCCCACGAAGTCCACCCCCCCTGAAATTCATTACCACTGTGTTTGAGAAGTTCTCTTCCCCCCCAGGCACAACATAAACCAGACCATGTCATGGTCTCTTCCTGCCAGTGGGCTACACACCTTCAGATCCCTTATTCAGTCGCTGCCTGCAAGGACAACGTCCAGTATCCTCCTCCTAATGGGTTCCCCCACCTGTTGGACCAGAGAGGCATCTTGAAATACATCCATTAGCTTCTGCTCCCTGGCCACCGCTGATGTCATGGTGTCCCAGTCTGCCCTCAGCATATTCAGGTCCCTCATGACCAGCATCCTACCCTTTCCCTGGTAACAGTGCCCCTTGATGTGCTCAACCAATTTTCCCTCCAGTTCCTAATCCATTGCGGGTGGTCTGTATACCACCCCTACTTTTACTTTTTTTATCTCATCTTTATTTATGCTCCTTCCTGCTGAGTGGATCCCTTGCGATCTCTGGCTGCCGACACCCACACCTCCCCGGACCCGGTCTGGCACCCCCACAGGGCCGGCCTTTAATCGCTCATGCACCCTGTATGCTAGATCCTCTCGGGTACCGGGGGGATATCAGGCATGGCCATCAGCTGCAGAGATCGCACTCCACCATTTTCAACCTGATTTTTTTTTTGTGTTCCCCGAGAGCTGGACATGCAATGGCATCAAGGCACTATGAGCTGATGCCTGATGCACTCTCCCCCTTATTTCTGCTGCTGTGCCGCTGGCCTCCATCAGTTGTTGCTAGAGTGCGCTGCAGTGCCACGACCCACCCCAGAGGAAGGAGAGCAGTCGTGGGATGCTGGATCTTTCCTCTCCCCTGCCAACCTCCGGTAGCCCGAGTCCGTTCTGGAACCCGGGTCGCCGGCATGGTCAAGGTGTGGTGTCCAGCTCCTCAACTCTCAGTGCCACCGGGCCGGTGCCCACCCCTACTTTTAATCTTTTTCCTCTCCCTGATTGTAGGGTTACCCAAATTGTTTCCACTCCTCCTCTGCCTCTTCCACTCCTCTTACCAATATTTCATCCTTGACTATCAGTGCTACGCCCCTCCTCTACCCACTCCTCTGTCCCTCCTGAATATTTCATAGCCCTCCAAATTTAGGTCCCAATCATTCTTCTGGGTTGCCCATGTTTCTGTAATCACTGCCACATCCGCTGATCCTTCTGCCAGCATAATCTGTAGCTCGGACATTTTGTTGCCCATACTCCTGGTGTTGACCAGGACTGTCCTCCACCCAACCCCACCCACACAGCTGACCAGGCCCTGTGCACTCCCTATTTGACCTCTCCTGCACAGCTCTTGCATTGTGTCCATCGGAGTCCCCTGCCCTTATTTGCCACCATAGACAAGGGACCATGGTCAGTCCTCCTGTCTCCAGTCCTGCACTAGTCCTTCCCCCCTTTACAGGTTTAAACCCCACTTCTCATTTATGAATTTGGCGAGTTTCAGTTTTAAGATCTCCTTCCCCTCTAGTTTAAGATGTAGCCTATCCCTAGCATATAACCCCTAATCATCCCATGTGTTCCCCCCAATCCCCCACCAGTCCAAACCCTTCCTTCCTTCACCATTCCCTGAGCCACTGGTTCACACCTCTTAGTTTGTGCTTGGCATCCCCAGATGTCCTAGGCAGTGGCAGGATTTCGGAGAAAGAAATTGAACTCCCAATAGAATAGCAGACCCTGGCTAGCTCCCGGAACCTCATCTGGATCTGAAGATCGCTGTTCCCTTCCAAATCATTTGTGCCCAGGTGTACTAGAAAATCAGGGGATCCCCCACATTCCAAAGCTAAGGAATATAGCTGGAATTTGGCCTTGTGAATGTACAGTCCCGGAATACATTTAGCCCTGACCTTGCTGCTTATACCTTCCCTACTCCTTCCCACTGGATGCCCCTGATTATGGAGTCCCCCAGCATGATCACCTTTACCCCCCCCTTACTGGCCCTTTTGGCCCCTTCTAGGGTCTTCCTTCCATCATCAGCCCCCAGCTTACTCCTCGCACCATTAGTCCATGGTTCTCTAGTCTGTGTGTGACCTACTGTGCTCTTCCTTCTGCATGCGATTCCCAGTTTACTCTTCCCCCCACCTCCTGGCTGGCACTGAGGCTCCCCCTGATCCCCTGGACTCCCTTTTGGGCAGGTCCACAGATCCCCTCCTGCTCTCTTCAACTGCCTTCCTCCCTACCTCCACTCCCCAGATCTTGTCTCCCCGGCATAATTCTCCCTCCCTCCCTCCTTGTCCACCTTCCCACTGTGGGTAGATATCCCCCTGCTGACCCTGGCCCCTAGGTGCCTCTACCACCCCTCCTTGGCTGACTCCCCAGCCTGAGTGTCTGCTCAGCCCCAGTTCCCCCTCCTCCCTGTCTCCCACCACCTCCGGCTTACTGGTCCCTCTCACTGCCTGCCTTCTCCCTCCTGTGTCATTACCCCTCTTGGTCCCCCCGGCAGTCTAGCCAAATGCTCTCTGCCCACCTGCTCCTTCCCCCAACTACCTTCTCTCCCCTGGGTAGAGCATGGTGCATCTGTTGCTAATAGTGATGTCTACCCCCAGCATGTTGTCATCTTCCCCCCATCCTCTTTATCACGCTCTGGCTGGCCCCTCTCCTGTGGGGTGTTTTCCATTTGTTGCTTGTATTACGCCCTACCCCTCCTGAGTTGTTTGTAATATGCCCTCCCCCTCCGGAGTCACCATAGGGCCCGTTCCTGCCTGCAACCTGGGGAATGGTGTAGTGGCCCCTCTACCCTCCATGGGACCGTTTCTCCTCCCATCCCCTCTCCTTCCCCCCTCATGGCTTCCAGTTCTCTTTTGATCCCCTCTATCTCTGCCCTAAGTCCTGCCAGCTGGGAACACACTGGGCACCCTCCGTTCTTCCATGCCCAATTTAGGATTATCGCTGCCCCGCACCCCCTACACCCAATCACCCTGCCGAAGATGCCCACTAGGATCAGCCCCGAATCCACCATCATTTTGGTGTGAGCAGGCCTAACCACTTGCAGCCCATTAGTTTTTGCCCACCTCACATGATCAACAGTTCAATCAGCAGATATCCTCTTTAACAGTTTTCAAAACCCCTCAGTACTATATAAATCAGTAGTTATCACAGCTCACATATAAAGCAGCACTATCTAAGAGCAGCACTATATAATTAGCAGTTTAAAACAGTATACACAGCACTTTATCATCAGCAGTTATCCCAGTTCACATCTATCAAATCCCACAGCCATATGTGTGACTAGCATGTGCTCAATGGTGTCCAAGCATACCCAGTATATGATTCTGCCTCCCTCCCAAGTTCAGTAGCAGTAAACAGCACAACCCAGACTCAGGTCCTATACATCATGCCTCTCAGCTGCATATAGTCATGTATTCCTTTGAAAGACTCAGTCCTCACCCACCCTGCTTGCTCCTCCCAGCTCCAGTCAGCAGCAGCAATCCAGGATACCTTTGATATTCTCAGTCCTCACCTACTCTGCTTGCTCCTCCCAGCTCCAGTCAGCAGCAGCAATCCAGGAAACCTTTGATATCCTCAGTCCTCACCCACTCTGCTTGCTTTTCCCAGATCCAGTCAGCAGCAGCAGTCCAGGACATCCACAGTAGTCCAGACTTCCCACTCACAGCCTTTCCCCTTCCAAGGCTCCATCCCCACCCGGCTATTTAATAGAGGTCGGGGCTGGGGTGGGTGGCATGGGATAAAGAACACAGCAGCAGCTCTTGCGACTGGGCTAATGGTCTTTATAGCCCAGTCGCACAGTTGAAAATCATGCGCTTGGCGCTGATTGGCCCCACCGCTCCTTGCTCCTGAGCAATAGAAACATAGAAACATAGAATTTGACAGCAGATAAGGACCGTTTGGCTCACCCAGTCTGCCCATTTCCCTACCTGATGGATAAGCTGCAGATCCTAGTTAACCAGCAGCCTACTTCTTCCTACCCCCACCCCCTAGAATTGACTTATGACTGTCCCATGCATGCATGAATTCCACCACTGTTTTTGACTCCACAACCTCCTCTGGAAGGCTGTTCCATACATCCACAACCCTCTCTGTGAAAAATGCTTCTAAATTACCTCCTGAGCGCCCCCCTTCTATCTTCAAATTGTGCTCCCTTGTTCTTGCACACCTCTTTTTTTGAAAGATGCTACCCTCTTGGACTTTGTTGATTCCCTTGAGGTACTTGAAAGTTTCTATCATGTCCCCCCTCTCCCTCCTTTCCTCGAGGCTATACATATTTAGCTCCTTAAGCCTCTCTTCATATGTCTTCCAGTGCAGACCCTGCACCATTTTAGTGTGCCCTCCTTCGACAGCTTCCATCCTGTCTGTAACTGCTGGAGATTGGGTCTCACGGAACTGCGCAGTACTCAGATGTGGTCTCACCAGCTGTCTGTACAGAGGGATAATAACTTCTTGTTTTCTGCTGGTGATGCCTCTCCCTATGCATCCCAGTATCCCCCAACCCTCCTTGCTGCCTCTCCATTGCTTGCCCACCTTAGGTCATCTGATATGACTACCCCAGGTCCCTTTCCATTTTGTTGTTGTTAGTATCTCACCCCCATTGTGTACTCTTCCTCTGGGTTTTTATTTCCCAGGTGCATTACCTTGCACTTCTTAGCATTGAATCTAAGCTGCCATCTTTTGACCATTCCTCTAACCTTGCCAAGTCCTTCTCATCCTTTCCACCCCACCTTGGCATCAACTCTGTTGCAGATCTTTGTGTCATCTGCAAAGAGACATACTTTTCCTTCAGTCCCTCTGCAATGTACGCTTATAAAGACATTGAAGAGGACCCGATCTAATACTGAACCCTGTGGTGCCCCACTGCTAACCCCTTTTTCCAGAGTGGACTCCATTTACTATTACTCTCTGTGTCCTATTCTCTAGCCAATTCTTTTACCCAGGCTGTCATCTTGGGACCCACTCCCAGGCTGGCTAACTTGTATATTAATCTTTGTGTGGGACTGTGTCAAATGCCTTGCTAAAGTCTAGGTAGGCCATGTCCACAGCCCTCCCTGATCTACTACTTTGGTCACCCAGTCAAAGAAATCTTTCAGATTTGTCTGGCATGACCTTCCCGCTGTGAATCCATGCTGCCTTGGGTCCTGTGCCCCTCTGGCCTCTAGGAACTCGACAATTCTTTTCTTCAGAAGTGATTCCATCATTTTCCCTACCACTGAGGTTAAACTAACAGGTCTGTAGTTTCCTGCTTCTGCCTTGCTCCCACTTTTGTGAAGGGGAATCACATCTGCCCTCCTCCAGTCCTCAGGTACCACCCCATCCTCCCATGATTTGTTAAAGAGGGTAGTCAGTGGTGTCACTAGTTCTATCCTTAGTTCTTTTAGAATTCTGGGATGAATCCCATCAAGCGTCATTGCTTTGTCCACCTTCAGTTTTAAGAGCTCTTTCAGAACTCTTTCTTCTGTAAATGGGCTGGTATCAACTTCTGTATCCAGAGTGTTTCTACTGTTTGTTTTAGGTACCTCCCCCTCTTCCCTTGTAAATACTGAGCAAAAATATGTGTTTAGTATCTCTGCCTTTTCACAGTCACCCTCTGCCCACCTCCTCCCCTTTATTAAGCCCCATTATCCCTCTCCCTTGGTCTTCCTTTGTCTCCTGATGTACCTATAAAAGGTTTTATCCCTTCTTAGCTGAGTTGGCTATCTTTTCCTCAGTTTGGGCCTTAGCTGTTCTGACTGCCTTTCCAGCTTCCTTTTTTTAACTGATACAGTTCTCTGTCCTGTTCCTTCTGTGATTCCTTGTACTTCCTGAATGCTTTCTTTTCTCTTGAACCTTCACTGCCACTTCCTTTGAGAACCATAGTGGTTTCTTACCTCATTTGTTTTGTTTATTTGCTTTACACAAGGCTCGTTACCTCTGTGATGGCAGTTTTATTATTCCCATTGTTCTTCCACCCTCCTTCCTGCCCATTTGCTAGTGCATTCCTTAGGCACTCACCCATTTATAAAGTCAGCCCTCCTAAAATCCAGTACCTTTGTCTTTGTATGGCTTGACTCTATTGCTGTGTTTATTGTGAACCATACTGTTCGATGGTCGCTAGTTCCCAGATGGCTACCCACTTCTACATCTGTGATCCTCTCTTCATCTCCGTTTGAGAGAACCAGGTATTAGATTGCTCTCTCTCGAGTGGGCTCCAATACTAGTTGTCTAAGGCATGCCCCCTGTAGGGCATCTAGAATAACCCCACTCTTAGAAGTGGCTGCTGCAACTACACTCCAGTTAACATCTGGCATATTCAGATCACCCATCAGCAATATCTCCCCTTTATCTGCCATTCTAAGTATACTTTCTATCATTTCCTTGTCCATTTCCTCCCCAGAGAGTCTATGCTCCACCCTATGCGGATTGTGATGCCATTGCCTGCCTCCAAATTGACCCACAGTGCTTCTTCTCCTCCCTGTTTTCCCTTTTGTTTTGTTGCTTTGATTTCTTCTCTTATGTAGAGAGCTACTCCTCCTCCTCTTTTACCCTCCCTGTCCCTCCTGTAGATAGCATATCCTGATATGTTTACGTCCCGGTCATGGTTCTGTGTGTACCATGTTTCTGTGACTGCCACAATATCCAGATCTTCCTCCTACATCAAGGCCACTAATTCAGGAAGCTTGTTACCCAGACTACGGGCATTGGTACTCATTGCTCTCCATTTTTTGATGGCAGCCCTCTGAACACTCCTCTACCACCAATGCAGCTTCCTACAGCCCCACGGGTCTTCTGCAACCACCGATGTGGTCCTTCTCACTCGTTCCCGCTGCCGATGTGGCCCCGGATCTCCAGCCCCAACGAGAACACAGCAGGATAGGAAGATTTTAGCTGGCTACTTCTGCAAAGGAGAGGGATTTTGAAATCCTTATCAGTAATTCACTCAAGCAAGCAATCCAGAGTAAAAAAAGTCTTATAGCAAGGCATCGAGGATGCTGGGTTGTATAAGAATTAGTTTGATAGTAGGAGGAAGGAAGTGATATTGCCCCTACAGAGATCACTTGATAGCCCTCACCTAGAACGTTGTGCCAGTTCTGAAACCCACACCTAAGAAAGGGAATACATATGTTAATGTCAGAGCAACAAAGGGCCACAAAAATGTTTCAGGGCCAGCAAGGCAAATCATGTGAAGAAAGGTAGGAGACCTTGAACAGGTACTCATTGGAGGCCAAACAGGATAGCAGGGACATGACAGAGACTTATAATTTTTAGGGTATTTTCTTAGAAGCAGTGCTGCAGTTACAAAAGGACGCAACTGAAATATGGTGGGGGGTCACTTAAGAAAGATATTAGATAGTTCTTCACTGAAACGGTGGTAGAGTTGTGAAACTAACTGCAGATGGAGGTGATGGAGGCAAGGACTTTAAATGTGGTATACAGGGTTGGGATAGGACATAGTGACTCATACACCAAAAGGCAATCCAAGGAGTGGATGGGTGCAGAAGTTTGGGAGGGGAATGGAAGAATTACGAACCATGACATTAGGTCTGCACATTAGGTAGTCATAAATACGGACTACTTGACTTATTCTGATGTCAGGTTCTATGTTTCTATGATACTCATCTAAAAATCCAGCCCTAACCACCTAAACAGTTTTAAGCCCTAGAAAACCCCAACATCTGGATGGTAATCACCTGAAGATAAACTTGGGCTATAAGGGTTTCTGCCTGGGAAACATTCAGAGCTCTTCCACGTTGCCTTATGAGCCAAGTTAGAACCCAAGGACTGAAAAATGGATAGTAACATACCCCTATTTAAGAAGGGGATAACATCAGAGATGCTCTGTACACTTTAACAAAGTGCTCATCAATGTGTTTTAGTCAATGATAAAAAATATGGTGGTCCAGCAAATGGAAGAGAATAAGTGGTTCTCCATCAAATAACATGGCTTCACAAAAGAAAAGCACTGCCAAAAACTAATCTCAGTGATCTGGAAATAGTCCACCTGGAGTTCAGTAAGTCTTCAACTCCAAACTGCCTAAAAATTCTATGAAGCAAGAAAATTTGGAGTCTGCAAAATATATGGGAAGTGGATCTAATGCTGGTTGAAAGGTATTGTAGGAAGCAAGGAGTCATGTTAGAAAGTTGTTATTCAGAAAATCTGAGAGGGTGAATGTGTGGAGAAGGATACCACAGGGTATAGAGCTGGGGTTGCTGCACATTATTTACTTATTTATTAAATTATGGTGACCGGGTAGGCCCACTGAGCCCCGAAGATCCCTTTTTCAGGGGCGACCCAGGATAACAATACAAGTTATAAGAATGAACAAGGACTTATCTGTGGTGCTCCATGAGTTAATAGGTATGAATCAGGTAGGCTTCATGAGGGGATGCTCTTCAGCAGATCATTTGCATACGTTATCCCATGTCTACTTGGCTTCCAGAGATGCTGATTTGACTGCAGGCTTGGTCTCTTTGGATGCCGAGAAGGCGTTTGACTGGCCGAATTGGAGTTTTCTCTTTAAGGTATTGAGTACCTTTATATTTCCTCCAGTATTCATTTCCTGGGTTGCCGCATTATATAAATCCCCTACAGCAAGAATTTCAGCCAATGGGGCCTTCTCAAACTACTTCTCACTTCATTCAGGTAGTAGGCAGGGTTTCCCCCTATCGCCTCTCTTGTTTAACTTATATCTGGAACCCCCCGTCCAAAACATTCTCTAAAATATCTCTGTACAAGGTATCAGAGTTGGGCATCATGAGATTAAACTCACTGCGTATGCAGATGATTTGCTGATACATCTCTCCCATCCGGTTTCTTCAATACCACCCTTACTGAACGAAATAGCCAGGTTCAGTGTGCTATCCAACTACAAGCTGAATGCTAGTAAATCCTTATTTTTCCCATTAAACCACAAGGTATTTAAGGATGATATTTGCCCCCTAGGTTTAGGTTGGACTCCTAGAGCAATCAAATATCTGGGCATAAAGCTATCCCGTAACCCCTTAGTGTGGGTCAAAAATAATCTGGATTCTCTCTCACAGGTTATTATTCATGACCTCGACAGATGGTCCAAACTTCCAATATCGTTATGGGGCAGGATTAACATTATTAAGATTAATGTATTTCCTAGAATTTATTACCCTTTATCCCTTCTCAACTCTTTTATTCCCATACGCTGGTTTAAGAAACTGCACAGTATATTTACCAGATTTATCTGGGCAGATAAATATCCCTGGTTGGCCTATCATAAACTAGCTGCCCCAAAAGCCGAGGGGGGGGCTGAGGATTCCCCATATGGCATTACAGTACTGGGCAAGTCATCTAGCAAAATGTCTGAGATGGATATCCCTAGGCCCTGAAGTGGCACAACCAGTATGCCTTAAGATTGAGTTAGACGCAATTAAAACTAAACGCCTGGATCCCTTAAACTTACTTTACCTCAAGCTGTCCCATGTAAAGATGGCCGACTGCACCACAATAAGCATCTCTTTAAGAGTTTATACACAGTTATGTTTATTTCTTCACTACTCCCCTCAGACTGATTTAGCTCAGTCTATTTGGAATTCCCCATCTTTTACTCTTAATGGAAAGTGGATTCCTTGTAACTGGTTGCATCAATTAGGCAATGGAAAAATGCTTTCCCTGGTAGATGGGGAAGGGCACTGGTTATCCCCTCATGGAATTATTGACAAGTTCCTTATTCCGGTCTCATCTCACTTTAAAGTCATGCAGTTAAGACACCTTCTCACTGTATCTCTGGGGAACTCTCCCCCCTCCCAGAAGGTATCAGCTCTGATTCCTGAAATCTCCCTATTGTCCGGATTTTCAGGCATAGTATCTAAGCTATACAGGGTGTTGTACTATAAAAAATATGGGGACACCTTTGGACCCATTAGTTTCTGGAACTCACTCCTCCCTCAATACCAGTTGGACTGGCATTCCCTATGGAGATCCTGTAATAAGCATATTTCCCAAGATAGATTGTGTCTCATGCAATACCACATTTTACATAACATGTATTGTACCCCTATTAAATTAAAAAAAGTGGGCTTCTCAAACTCTAGTACATGTACTAAGTGCTTGCAAGAAGAGGGTACTCTCCTGCATATGTTCTGGTCCTGTTCCAAAGTTCCTCTTTATGGAATTCAATTAAGATGTCTCTTGATCCCCTACTGGGCATACAGGAGTATTTTACTCTGGAGGTGTGTCTTCTAGGGGATATGTCTCTGGTCAGTGTTAGAATTAGGAAGTACAATATTTCTATGGTTGCGCTGTCAGTTAAGAAACTCATGCTACTACATTGGAAGGAACAATCGGCTCCTTCCTTCCAGGAATGGGTACATGAAATCATTGCTAATCTTCGTACAGAGAAGGCAATTGCAAGTCTTCATAATAGACAAGCAGCATATAGTAAGATATGGGATCCCCTTCATTCCTTACTCTTGTTACCTCACTGAGGTTATATCACATTCTGGTTCTACCCATATGTTTAACAGAATCACCTGCTACGTTAGGGCGATTATGTTTGTTGTTGCTGCTGTAAGGGGGGTGGGGTGGGAGAGGTGGGCTGGGCAGTTCTTACTGTTCAAGTGCTACGTTACACCCTGAATTGCTGTAACTGCCCTTTATAATGGAAGTGTATTAATAAAGTTTAAATTAAAAAAAAAAAAAAAGAATAAACAAGGACATAAGGAACATTTGAGGCATTGTGAGTTACAGCATGAGGTGGTTACAGTAAAGAAAAATAGTGGATACAGGCATGGTTACAGGCATGATAAAAGGAAAGCAGTGTATACAGTCATGGCTTACAGGCACTGTAAAAGAAAAGTAGTGGATGCAGGCCTGGGTACAGGCATGGTTATCATCATGACATATAAGCAATTGGTAGTACTTTGCATATAGTTTATTCAGGGGTTACACGTGGCCTCTGGCAAGCAGTCTGTATAAGGCAGATAGTAGGAAGGTTAAGCTAGGAGACGGGAGTTGGAGAGGAGGGGAGTACCTTAGGAGCTTTAAGTGGCATGCGCTTGAGGTCAGCAGATGGGACTTAAGTCTGGTGCGGAAGTTCATGAGTGAGGAGGAGGCCTGGACCTGGGGAGGGAGCTTGTTCCATTGGCAGGCTGCTTGGGAGGAAAAGGATCTTCTGCTAGAGTTTGTCCTTACCCTAAGGACTTCTAATAGCACTCTGTCTGAGGCCCTTAGGTTCCTTGGGTTGTGTTTGAGGGTTATGGTCCCGGCAATGCTTGGCAGAGCGTGGGGTTTGAGAAGCTTGTAGGCCAGGACAAGCAAGGGGTGTTGTAGGTGGGTGACCAATGTGGGCCAATGAAGATTGGCCAAAGTGTCACAGTGGTGACGTCTCGGGTGGTCTAAGGATACGAAACAAGCTATTTTATTATATAGGGTATGCATCCTACATAGATACATAGATACACAGACAGTGTCAGCAGATAATGGCCTATGGCCCACCCAGTCTGCCCATTTGAGCTTGTAAGTTCAGTTTATGTTTTCCTAGAAGTCTGATGCCCCTTACCCCTGACCTCCAGAATTCCTTTATGTCTATCCCATGCATTCTTAAATCCTGTGATTGTTTCAGCCCCCACCACTTCCTCTGGCAGGGGTTCCACTTGTCCACCAACCATTCTGTGAAGAAATTCTTCCTCATGTTTCCTCTGAATTGTCCTCCCTCCAACTTCATCCCATGCCCTCTAGTCCTGGAACATCTTTTTCACTTAAAAATAGTGTATTCCTGCACCCTGTTCCTCCCTGTAAGATACTTGTATGTCTCTATCATATCCCCTCTCTCCCTCCTCTCCTCCAGGAGTACATGTTCAGTTCCTTCAACCTGTCTTCATAGGACTTGTGATGCAATCAATGCACCATCTTTGTTGCCCTCCTCTGAACCTTCTCTACCCTGTCTATGTCCTTACGTAGGTATGGTCTCCAGAACTGTACACTGTACTCCAGGTGGGGCCTCACTAGTGTCCTGTATAGTGGAATTATGACCTCCCTTTTCCTGCTGGTGATGCCCCTGCCTATGCATCCCAGCATCCTATTTGCTTTACCTGCTGCCTTGTCACACTGTTTCCCTACCTTGAGTTCATCAGGATGATAACCCCAAGATCCCTTTCCTGCTTGGTGCATGCTATATCCTCACCCCTCAACTGATATATTGTGCCAGGGTTTTGTGCTCCATATGCATTATCTTGCACTTATTTGCATTGAATTTCAACTGCCATACCCCTGACCATTCTTCAAGTTTCTGCAGGTCCCTTCTCATTCTGTCTACACCCCCTGGTGTGTCTACTCTGTTACAGAGCTTTGTGTCATCAGCGAACAGTGAAATTCTGCCTTCTAGGTCCTGCACAATGTCACTGATGAAGATGTTGAATAGGACCAGGCCCAGCACTGATCCCTGTGGTACCCCACTGGCCACTCTTCCCTCTGTGGAGTGACAGCCATTTAACACCACCCTCTGTGTCCTGCCACCCAGCCAGTTACCTACCCACCACACTACTGTCCTGCCCACACCCATATTCTCTAGTTTGTGTAATAGTCTTCTATGTGGCACAGTGTCAAAGGCCATGCTGAAGTCCAGATAGGCAATGTCCTCTGCCCTCCCCTGATCCACCTCCCTACTCACCCAATCAAAAAATTCAATGAGGTTGGTCTGACATGACCTCCCCCTGGTGAAACCATGCTGCCTTGGGTCCTGTAGTCCATTGACAACTAGATGTTCCACCAATCTCTCCTTCAGTAGTGCTTCCATGATCTTCCCACTACTGAGGTGAGGCTGACTGGTCTGTAGTTCCCTGCTTCCTCTTTGTTCCCACTTTTTTATAAGGGGACTACATCTGCTGACCTCTAGTCTTTGGGTACCGCCCCTGTTTCCAGTGATCAGCTAAACAGGATAGCCAGAGGTTCAGCCACCACCTCTCTTAGTTCTTTAAGGACCCTGGGGTGGCACCCATCTGGCACCATTGCTTTATCAACTCCTATTACTTCCAGTTCCTTCAGGACCCTTTCTCGTGTAAAGGGACTTGTGTCCATTTCTGCACCATTCTCACCCCTTGTACTCCCTTCAGACCCATTACTCTCCTCTTCCTCAGTAAAGACTGAGCAGAAATACCTGTTCAATATGTCAGCTTTACTGTTGTCATCCTCCACTCGGCCCCCATCCTCCCCCTTCAGTCTCACTATCCCTCCCTTTGCCTTTCTTTTTTCACTTATGTACCTGTAAAAGGTTTTGTCCCCTATACCCACTGATTTTGCAATGTGTTCTTCTGTCTGAGCTTTGGCTTCCCTTACTGACCTCCCTGCCTCCCTTTGCTTCTCCTGGTACTTCTCCCTATCCCCTTCTGCCTGTGTCTTTTTGTATTGCCTGAATGCAATCTTTTTGGCTTTCACTTTCTCTGCTACCTTTTTGGAAAAGCATAATGGTCTCCTCTTCCTTTTCCTCTTGCTAACCTGCATAATGCATAATTCTGTTGTTCTTGTAATCCCCATTTTAAATACTGCCCACTGTTCCTCAACCCCTGATTCCTGTCCCATTACCCTTAATGCCTCTTTCAAGTATCTCCTCATTTTCCCAAAGTCTGCCCCCCTAAAATCCAGGATAAGTGTTTTTGTGTGGTTTGGTTCTGCTCTTTCTGTGATTTCAAACCACAATGACTGGTGGTCACTGTTCCCCAGGTGCTCCCCCACTGTTACCCCCATCATACTGTCCCTGTTTGTGAGCACAAGGTCCAGTATTGCCTTCTGCCGAGTTGGTTCCATGACCAGTTGCTTGAGGAAGGCACCCTGGAGGGAGTCCAGGATAAATCTGCTCCTAGTAGATGCTGCTGCTCGGATGCTCCAGTCCACGTCTGGAACATTGAAGTCTCCAACCAGTACTACCTCACCCTTGTCTGCCATCCTTTGGATGGCTAGCATCAGCTCCCTATCTGTTTCTTCCTCCTGCACTGGTGGTCTATAGACCACACCTGTGTGGGTGGCTGTCCCCATTTTCCTTTCCAGTTTAACCCACAGTATCTCTTCCCCATTTTGTTCCTCCTGGATCTCTGTGGCCCTTATGTCATTTTTCACATACAGTGCCACTCCTCCTCCCTTCCTGTCTGCTCTGTCTATTCTGAATATGTTGTAGCCAGGTATGGCAATCTCCCAGTCATGGTTATCATTACACCAGGTTTCAGTGATGGCCACAATGTCCAGGTCTGACTGCACCATGACAGCCTCCAGATCTTCCATCTTGTTGCTAAGGCTCCTGGCATTTGCACACATGGCTTTCCATGATTTGACCTCCCTAGACTGTTTTGCTGTTCTACTGCAGCACCTTCCTTGGTTGTCCTTTATCCCTGGTTCTCCTTGCTGTCTGCCCTTCTGCTGAATTTTGCCCCTTTTCTGCCTATCCACCTCTTAGGTGCTAATCTCCATCTTTTGCACACTACTTTGTAGAGATAGCCACTACTCTGGTTTACTGGTTCCACTGCTAGCTGTGGGGGGTGAGCAAGTAGGTACCTTCCTTGCTGGCCTGCCACCCCCCCCTTGTTAGTTTAGATGCTTATCAATGTAGCATTTAAACTTATCATTGAGTGCTTGGATTCCCCTCCAGGATGGATGCAGGCCGTCAGGCTTGAACAAACCTCCATCCCTCCAGGTGGGTCCCCAGTCACCAATGAATCCAAACCCTTCCTCACAGCACCAGTTCTTGAACCATGAATTAAAGTTCCTGGTGTATGCACTCCTATGCGCTCTCACAGGTAGTACTTCTGAGAAAGTGACAGAAGTAGCTACTTGCTTGAGACCCTTCCCCAATTTCCTAAACTCTTCCTGAACTTCCTTTGGCTCCCCATTTGCCAGGTCATTAGTACCTAGGTGGATAATGACATCCAGCTCACCCTCCCATCTTGCCTTCCCAGTGATCCCCAGGATCTTCCTTCCATCCCTCCATACGATGGCACCTGGTAGGCACCTCACCTCCCTGTCCTCCCCTCCTGTGTTCCTAACTGGATCCCTCTTATGATGGAGTCCCCCACCAGGATTCGCTTCCTCCTCCTCCTCTAGGGTCCACTGCTTTCCCCTCTGAGGTCACCTCCTTGGCTAACCTCCACATCCTTTCCTTCCACTTCTCTGGGTACCTCTATTTGGTTGTCCCCATTTGCCAGTGTGGCATATGAGTTCTTGAGTGGAATAGGATCTGGGATATGCCTCTGCCTGACTGCTCTAATCCTCCCTGAGCCCACTGTCATCCAAGTGCTCCTCGTTCTCAGCATCCTTTGAGGCAGTTGCATTGGACTGGGTGGTCTCTGGATAGGGGTGATGGTACTCCTGACCCAGTTTACTTCCACTCTGAGTCTGGCTACCTCATCCCGCAGTCCAGAGAGATGCATGCAGATAGGGCAGCACCTCAGTGTCCAGAAAGTCTGCCTGAATATGGCTTCCCCACAGCCACTGCATTGCACCACTCCCCGTATTATACTGCAATTATACTGCTATTCAACTACTGTCTGCTAATGAAGCTCTCCTAGTTCCCTTTTTATTAATTAACTGTCCTTAAAATCCTCTCACTGATCCTCAGATAATTTTCTTTTAAAAAAAAAGAAAAGAAACCAATAAATAAATAAATGAGTCAAAACACTTGTCGTGCTGAGGGTGGGCTTCTTCCCCCTTATGCCCCTCCTACTTCACACCCCTTACTATACCCAGTGTTTAGCTCCTGTCAATCAGATTTAACAGGGCATATAATTAAGAGTTGGGGGAAGGGGAGGGGTGAAAATTTGCAGCAATTAAAGACAGCACAGAAATACACCACCACTACGTTTTAAATTTTCAACAGCCCAAAAACAATTCTAATTAAAGATAACAAAAAAAGTACAGTGTCACTAAAACCCCACAATCTAAGTTTAAAAGAAAAATAGCAATTACCAGTTACTCTAAAGCACTGAATTGAATATGTTTCCTTCCCCTTCTGGCTTCTTCTGAGAAAATAAAACTCACTTGCTACCTCAACTCTGACTAAGCCCACCTCCAGTTATCACGTAGCTGAGGTCAGAGGCCAGACAATTAACACCCCTCACCCAAACTACAGGGCAGTCAGACAAGCCAAGATAAAATTTGCAGCAATTAAAGACAGCACAGAAATACACCACCACTACGTTTTAAATTTTCAACAGCCCGAAAACAATTCTAAGTAAAGACAACAAAGACAATACAGTGTCACTAAAACCCCTCAATCTAACTTTAAAAGAAAAATAGCAATTACCAGTTACTCTAAAACACTGAATTGAATATGCTTCCTTCCCCTTCTGGCTTCTTCTGAGAAAATAAAAAAACCCTGGTAATCTCTTGTTTAGCCATGCCCTGTATAAAAGGGGCCACAAAGGTCAGGTTGGGTAGTAGGACACTGGTAGCTATGGATCACCTGGCTTCAGGGATGAGTTGGTCCCTGAGTCAGTACAGGGTGCCAAGTTTCCGATGTAGGGTCCTGGTGACCTGGTCCACGTGTTCCTTGTATGTGATATTCTGATCCAATGTGAGGCCTACATATTTAAGGGAGGAGACTACGTTAATGGCTTTACCAGAGATTGAGGTTAAGGAGAAGGATGAGGACCTGTCAGATCCCAGGGATCTTGGCCCAAATAGCATTGCCTTGGTCTTGTCAGCATTTAGTACCATTCTGTTCTTACATAGCCAAGTCTGTAGTGAAGTAAGATCCTTTTTGAGTAGAGGGCCTAGGGCAACCATGTCACACAGGGGTCAGAAGATGACGGTATCATCAGTGTACTGCACAAACAAGCTCTCCCGCAGTGAGCATACAGGTCATTGGTAAACAAGGAAAACAGGAGGGGGCCTAGAATTGAGCTCTGTGGTACACCCTGGTTTAGGGGTAGTGGGTTAGACATGGTCCCTTTCCATAAGACCCTCTGTGCCCTGCCTGATAAGTAGCTCCCAAACCACTTCAGGGCATGATTGTCTAGGCCTATATTTTTCAGCTTCTGTAATAGCAAGTTGTGGTCAATGAGGCTGAATGCCTTGGATAATAAGTCTATAAAGGCTGCACCAGTGGATATCCCTTTGTCCATTGCCCTGAGAACTTCATCTGTGAAGTTAATGAGGGCAGTGTCAGTACCATGGTTTGTTCTAAATCCATGTTGGGAGGGGGCAAGGAGCTGATGAGCTTCCAGGTAGTCCCTGAGTTGATTGTAGATGACTGTTATTATTTATTTATCATTTATTTTAGAAATGTCACCAGGAAAGACATTCTGAGCTGGTAACAGCTTGTTTCCAGGTATGCCCTGGGGATGAAGGTGTAGGAGAGATACAGAAAACAATTAGAACTAAATACATAGCAGGTAATCAAGCAACATAGAGGCCATTAAACAAATTATGTACATTGACATAGATAGATATGGTAGAATGCAATCTGAAGACAAAACAGGAAGATGCAATAAGTGCACAGTGCAGAAATGCAGGCAGATAGCAGCTAAACTAAGCAGTAATAGTAAATATGGAGTTGGGGAAACGGGGGTTGGCAGCAGGCTATAGAGGAAGGAGTTAGAGTAGAGAAGGTAAAAGATAAGCTGATGGACAAGAGGAGTGAGCAGAAGGAGTGGAAGACAGGTAAAGAGGGAGGTTGGGGTGGTTGCAGTTGTAAGAAGAGAACTTGAGAAGACGAGAGAAGAGAGAAAGTAGGGAAGTGGCAGAGCAGATGGAGAGGGGGAGAGAATTCCATAGTTTAGGGAAGTGGTGGGAGAAGCAGCCTGGCCCAGAAAGCATATCTTAGTAGGGAGTGCAAGGCAGCAGAAATCAGAGTTATGAAGGTTGTAGAGGGAAGAGGGGGTGGGGGAGGAGTGAGAGATAAGTGGAGACAGAACCAAGCTAGGATTTAGAAATAATGGGAGAACAATGAGAGTGATGCCTTTCTTCAACAGATAGAATGGAGAGTACAGTATAGAGGGAGCAATGGTTAGTACAGGAGAGGTAGTCCAAAGCAAACCAAAAGAAGGAGTGGTAGAAGGAATCCAGTCTACACAGTGTGGACTTAGGAACAGTATGGTAGGTAATGTCTCCATAGTCAAAAATAGGAAGAATCATTTGCTAGACAATGGCTCTTCAAGCCAACAGAGTATACAACCATGGTTCCTGTTTAATGCATCCAGTTTAGGGGGCAGTATTTTTGTGGATGGCATCCATATGTCCAGAAAAGCCAAAGTGATGATCGAGCCAGACACCAAGGTTCTTAAAGGTGGGAACATCATTGATCGTGGTCCCATCTAGGGTGTGGAAGAAGGGGAGGACAGAAAACCTTGAAATCTTCTGCCTAGTGCCAAAGGTCATGAAGACTTTTTTTTTCTGGCATTGAGGGACAGCTGATCTGAACAGAACCAGTGTTGGACATTGTCAAAGTCCTGATGGAGCTTGACAGAAAACTGAAAAGAGTATTGGTAAAGAGCACTGGGGACACTAGTGGTGATACGGAGTGGAGAGGATAAGGAATCACAAATTCTAACCATTTTAAGAATTACCAGCAAGGTAGCAGCGGAACCAGTTAGTAGCAGATGTCAAATGTCCCGCTGTTGTATGTATGCTTGTCAAGTAGAAGGTGCTGGGCTATAGTGTCAAAGGCTTTGGCCAAGTTGGCAAAGATGGTGGATGTGATAAGGCCCTGATCCATGCCTGAGAGAATGGAGTCAGTAAGCCATAGTAGGGAGGAGGAGGTGGAGTGGAGTGGGATTTAGGGAAACCAAACTGGAAGGGGGTGAAGAAGGAGAATGAATCAAAGAAAGGGGAGAGTTAAGAAATAACTAGGTGTTCTTGCAATTTAGCAAGGGTGAGAAGTAGGGTGATAGGGCAACAGCCAGGACAGGATAGGTTGCCACCTTTAGAAAGGGGCATGGCAGTAGCATTTTTTCATGCATCAGGAACAGAGGCAAGGGAGAAGAAGAGGTTTAGAAGGGATGAGAGTGGAAGGTCAGTAGCAGGGGCAGAGAGACGGAGGAGTTTAGCATTGAGACCATCAGAATTCTTGCTCTTGAGAGGGTTTAAGGCTAGGAGGGACTTGAGAGTGACAGCAGGGGATATAGGAGAGAAGGAGAAAGGGGGCATTGGGGAGTTAAATCCAGAAAAGGGGGGTGGGAAGAGGAGGGAGGAACTGAGGAGAGAGGAGGCACAGGTGGTGAAGAAAGTATTGAACTCAGATGCAACAGAGAAGGGTCAGACATGATAACATCCCATATAAAGACTTATAGAACTTATTAAGACATTTATCAATGACCTGGAGGAGGGAGTTTGTATGAAACTGCTAACATTTGCATAGAACATGAAACTGGCATCTTAGCAGGCATGGATCAAGGCTGATATGAAATACAGGATCCCTACACACTGGGGCAGAGACTGAGAAATAGAGATTAGGTTTAGCATAGGGCAGTATTAAATAGGAGTGGAGAATCTTGGTTGCACATGCAATACAAAAAGGAACAACATAACTGAGAAAAAGGATATGAGGGTGATTTGGCATTGTAAGCTGAACCAGATACATGATGTACTGGCACAGTCAAAAGTGCAAACCCATCTGTGGATATATAATGAGAGTGGTAAGGAGCAACTTAAAGGAGGAAATCCAACACCTCTATAAAGCAATGATGAGACCACCTCTGGAGCACTGCATCGAGGTCTGGTCACTGTAGTACAAAAGGGAATCTGAAGAGTACAAGAGGGTCTAGCACAAGTCTACCAAGCCATTAAGTCCATTAAATCCATCACTGGTCCTTTGTTATTCAGAATCTTTATAAACGACCTCCCATCAGTCAACAAGGGTCATTGAACCAATATTGCCCTATACACCAATAAAACCATTATCTATGTACAGTCTGAATCTACTTAATATCTGAAAAAAATATCCTTCAGACCATGTTCAATAAAACTGAGGCATGGATGGATAACAGCAAACTGTTCCTAAATATGAGCAAAACTAAAGTCCTAATATTTAATGGAGGTACATCATCACTTCTGGCCTTGTAAATCTGACCTCACTCAGTCCCCCACTTGAATCTGTGCAATTCTTAAAGTGCCTTTGCCTATGGCTGGACCAGAAAATAAACTTCATACTTCAGAACACATTCCAAAAATTGACTGATACACAAAAGACTTGGTGAACTATATTTTTTCATCACTGTATTTACAAACATAGGAATATAGACACTGTCTGCAGTAGTGGTGGAAATAGAGGAAACCTGAGAGAACTCGGTTCCGGAAGTAAACTTAAGAGCCCCACTCAGTTCCAGGACAAAAATGGGGAAGCACTGTTGCTCTGTAACAGTTACCCACCAAAAGACATAAAATTAAATAAATTATCTGTTAAAAGGCAACATATAATAACAAAATGCATCCCTGGACCCCTGTCATTTATGTTAAATTTTAATGAAAGGATGTGGGTTCCCCTCAATGAATTTTGTCCACTTCCACCACTGGTCATCAGATAAAGACCAAGGGTCCATCCAGGATGGATTTCTGATTCCACAAAGAAGTCTATAGTTAAACAGTCATTTCTGCTAGCCCTGGAGTACGGAAGTAAAAATTTCATGTCATCCCCAGCCTTCTCGCTGAACAAATCACAAATCATTCAATGGGTTCTACAGATTTGCTTTGATTTGTGACAAATGGTAACTTTATTGTTTGCTGTATGACAGTCTCTACCTCCAGTCTCCAGAGAAGAGAAGTAACCTCAAGTATTCATTTATTTATTTATTGAAATTTGGTAACCAAAAAAGGCACATTGAACCAAAGCTTGTTCCCAGGTGTGGCCGGGGAAGGGGGATTGGGAGACAAATGAATTTAGTGGTAAAGTGCAGTCAATTTATATGCAGACTATTTAATAGTGAAGCTAATATAATATGCAAATCCCCATCTAGCAGCCTGGTAACATTATAGTGATTGGGAGGTAGCACTTGCAGCATGCTCAGAAAGGCTAAAAAAACTTTAATCAAAGATGTGTAAACAATCTAGGGACATTCTTTGCTTTGTCATTTAATTAATCTTTAATATTAATCATATGATTGTTTTTTTCTATATTTTCTTCTCATAGGTAAAGATAACTAATCTTCTGCCTTTTATGCTGTCTCACTCAACGTATCAAATTGGAACACCTTACACAGCTAATCCCCCATGTATGTCATCGTAACTAAAGACACACTAATACAAGAGCAGGTGATCGCCTGAGAAAGAAATGAGCACGGTAGTTTCATTCCATTGCTCTGTATTGGTCCATTGTTATTTTTTCTATCTGAAATTTTTGTTTTTGTTTAGCAAAAAATTGTCAGATTCAAGGAATTGATGTTATATTTGCTGTACTTCTGGATAGTCAGCAAACACAGGAAGTACTGTAACAGGTTTTACAATTGTATATATGGGTTAAATTGTTTTTTGTAACTGTACCTTAGAGTGCTATAAAAGATAGTACACTTTGCCCTTTTTAGAAGCATTCAGGTTATGTTATCATAGTGTTAAGCATTTAAATCCACTAGGGAAAAGTGCATTTTTTTGTTTGTTTGTTTGTTTATTCTTTTTATCTCCTCCTACACCCTAACACCCACCACTCCTTCAGGCATCCTAGTGCTCCGTTCTCCCCGGCAGTCCTCTTCTGGAGCACCTCTGTACAGATAGCAGCCAATCCCGAGTTGTCCCAGTGTATCCCATTGCTGAGGCATTTATTTTGCTCACCATGAAAGTGAAATAAACTGAACTGTCATGAAACAAACTGCACTTAGAAAGAGATTCAGGTTGTTTCCTCCTTTTTGCCCAAATATTTTTCTTGATGAGGTGATGGTTAAGTTTGCCTTCTGCATTTTGGTTTTATAGGATTATTTTTCAGATGTATGTTTTTTTTTTGTTTCTACTGGTTTATATTGACTTCTCTGATCATGCCAATATGTCTTTTTGCTAGTTTCTTATGTTGTTGTATATTATACTGTAGCACATTGGCAGACAACTCATACACAGAGCTGGCTGGCTGAGAAGCATTTTCAGCCAGAAAGTATTATTTTCTGCCCAGTGTATTTTAAAATATTTAACTTGTAAAGCCCCACTCATACCTTCCTGGTACGAGCAAAGCGGCTGACTGAGCGCTGCAGCCCCACCCTAAAATGTAGCATAATTATGAGGAATGGTCTGGAATGGCACTGCAAGCAGTCTATGAAGAATGTAATGTAATGGTGGGGGGGATGGTGTTGCCTAAATGTATTAGAAATTTATTTTTGCTGGCATATTTATATTAGGCCAATACATGTAAATATACAAACGTATGAAAGTTGACAGCAGCAAGAGGCCATCCTGGTCTATCTAGGCTGCTCGAGATTGCAGCTAACAGGCCATCCTGGTCTATCTAGGCTGCTCGAGATTGCAGCTAACAGGCCATCCTGGTCTATCTAGGCTGCTCGAGATTGCAGCTAACTCCCTATTCAGCAGCTGCCCAAACTCCACTCCCCTTCCCTCCCTTTACCCTCCCCTTTGCCATATCTCACCCCTTCATGAAGCATTCCACTATGTTACATGCCACCACCTCAGCCGGTAGTATGTTCCACTTTGCCACGGCCCCCTCTGTAAAGAAATGCCTCCTCACCTCCCTGCTGATTCTACCCTCTTCCAGTCTCATGTCATGGCCCCTAGTGTCTCTCCCCACCCTCCTCCTGAATATACCCTCTGTGTCTAGGTATTATTCCTTTCATGTATTTGAAGATCTCAGTCATGTCCCCCAGTCATGTCCCTCATCTCCTCCAGTGTGTACATGTTTAACTCTCTTAGTCTGACCTCATATGGTAGTCCCCCCAGGCCCTAATATTAAATGCATGCTGAAGATAGACAATTACATTAGAATTGATTTTTTTACCATAATTCTTCTTTAGACATTATCTAAAGGAAAAAAAAACACAGTTTGTCTCTTTTTTCACTTGTAGCGAGTTCCTAAAGAAGACCTATAGTTGAAATGTTTATTTGAACATTATTTAACATTTTCAGCACTGTATACAAAGAGTCATCACCGTGACTACCTTCTGGTGCCCCACAATGTTTAGTGACAGATATCCCAAATGTATGCCAATGATTATACTCCTAATACATTTAGGCAACCTAATCCCCCCATTATATTACATTCTTCATAGACTGCCTGCAGCACCATCTCAGACCTTACCTCATATTTCTGCTGTGTTTTAGGGGTTGGGCTACAAAACTTGGTCAGCCACTCAGCTCGTACTAGGAAAGTACGAGTGGGGCCTCATAAGTTAAATATTTTAAGATACACTGGGCAGAAAATGTGGATGATGACACCACACAAGGCAGGGCAAGCAGTCCACTAAAGTTCTACACTAAAACATCCAAGTCAGGGGTGTTCAAATCAAAACTTTTAGGACTTCCCAGCCAGGGCTGTAGCTGAATTTTCACTTGCCCCTATTCATTACAATGAAATTAGCTCTCTTTGTGTACTTGCCCTTCAAGGAAATTCATTTGCCCCAGATTGGGCAATAGGATTTGCACACCCCTGATGCAAGTGCCAAGAAGCTCTCCCCCTTATCCTGGGCTTTTCAGACAAATAGGGTACTGTTTCCAAAAGCTTCTTAGAGCACACAGACTGCTTATTCTGCAAATTCATGGAAATCTTACCAGCCTGAAGCTGTGGACTCCTCACATGTACTCTCGAGATACTCCATTACCAATGGTACTCCTCCAAATTTGCCCTCACCTGCAAACACACCAAGTCCCCTCTTCTGGGAAGTCCACCTCAGGCCCCAAGGTTACTGAGTAATAAACCTTGAGGGAGTGCCCCTAGGACTTCCCTTCCTTTTATCCCCTGAACTACGCTGATGACTAGGGCCCAAACCAAGTTCTACTCCCTCCACCACCAATGTGTAGAAGTCTAGTTCTGTTTACTGAGACCTCCTTGCAAACAAGTTACCTGACCAGGTACAGCCCAGCAGCATTGGCTGGTACCACACTTGTGTCCCCAGTTGGGGTCTACAATGAGAGCCAACTCCCTGGACTAAGTCGTGAACCAGCCTCCTGGCATATACCTCATGAGTCCACTCCTACAGTGCCATCCAGATCCCTTGCATTCTGTGACTGCACTGGCATGGCCTGTAAGAGCTCACCTGATCTGCACCCAGTTAATTGCATTGAACTAACTCTCTGGGGTGTCCATGGCCATCCAACGATAAGTACCCTAGAGATATGATGCTCCAAAGCCCTACCCACTCTCATTTTGCTGACTCAAGGACCTTTAAAATACTTTGGTAATATTAAATGTACATGTTGAAGATAGACAATTACATTAGAATTGATTTTTTGTACCATAATTCTTCTTCAGACATTAATTAGAAGAGAAAAAAAACACAGTTTGTTGCTTTTTTTTCTTGTAGATAATTCCTGAAGAACACCTATAGTCAAAAAGTTTATTCAAATGTCATTTAATATTTTCAGTATGGCATATAAAGAGCCATCACCCTGACTACCTTCTGGTGCCCCACAATGTTTAGTGATAGACACCCTAAATGTATTTTTGAATTTGTACTCGGTTCATAAAAAGAGATGCTCAATGGCCACATAATGGTAACGATGCACCAAGGAGCAGACATGCAAGGAAAGCTGTGTGCAGCAGAATACAGGCAGACCAAAACCCACACTGCAAAAGTCATGCCAGCATCAGACTAGAGGGAGCACAATTCCTAAAACTAGGAAAACTGCCAATGTTGGGGTTAGGAAGGCAGCTCAAAAGAAAGCATATGACCCTCAACAGGATAGAGCGATACACCTGGGCAGTAACTGGGTTGATTGTTCACTATGAATAAGTGCAGACTGGATCATAAAACAGCACTCAAAACTGTTGACTGCCATAATGCCACTTACTAGTTGAGATCTGGCTTTGAGCAGAGGCAGTACTGATACTGCAGAGAGTACACTAAAAAGTGAAGCAATTCAGCACTCTTGAACTTGCAGATAGCAGTAGCCAGGAAAATGTCAGAGCTTATGGTGACCAGTAGATGCAGGGGATGGTCATCATTGGAGGACAGGTCAGAAGCACAGCAAAAGGTACCAATGATGAGATAAATGGAACAGGCTGTGATCAGGGGAACAGAATTCCACTGGTAGAGGAAGCAGCATCCCATGGCAGTAGAAAAGTATGCAACCTCAGTTCAGAGTAGAATATGGTCCTTATGGAGCCTTGTAGTGAAGCAGTGAGAGAGCAGGATAAAGTTCACACTGCCTGCAGATGCTACCCCCAATTACAGTATGTGGAGAAGCTTTCAGTGGCATCAGGGTGAGAGCCTGTGCATGGTGCATGGTACAGAGCTGCTTAAGCAGGAACACAGGACCACAGAATGGTCCCACTATAAAATTGCAGGATCTACACAGGCATCACCAGTGTGTGGGGTAATGGTCCCTGAAGTGATGTCTGAGTGCACCATGTGAGAAATGGCAGCAGACAAAAGCCAGGCACCAGCACGGGAATGGTCTTTTGAGCCCAGTTGACACCAGGCAGGTCTCCGGACCACAGATGTGGAGTTAGAAGGCAGTGCAATAGGTGACATCTCCCCAGAGCACTGGCAGAGAAGTGAAGCAGTCATAGGAGCTGACTTTTATTTTTCCTGGGGGGGGCAACAAATGGCCTGGGGTCTGGGGGCCACCAAGGCCCCTAGAAGCTCTGGGGTGTTTGGTGTTCTGTGGTGCAAAATAAAATGCTATATAGAACCAGAAAACTTTGCCCAAAAAATCATGTAAAACAGAGATGCCATTCCTCTCATTCTTGTCCCCCCCCCCTCAAATTTCTGTCTCTTTCCCACCCAGCAGCAGAGCAGGGGCATTTCTCTGGTGCATAGGCAACATACTCCCTTCTCAAAACAAGTAGAGGTCCATCGTCACCTCTGTCCATTAAACAGGTCTATACACACACACACAGCTCAGTGTGCTTTTCCTGGAAAAAAAGTACAAAAACCTTTTCCCACTAAGCAACACAATGGAATTTCTTTCTCTTAACTCTAAGTCTTACTCTTGAGGAAAAGATTCTGCAGGGCCAGGGGACTAGCCAATAAACACCACTCATACAGAGCACTAAGTTGAAAGATGTGTGCCAGCCATATCCCACCCTCCCTGTCCCCACTCACATCAGACACACACACACACACACACACACACACACACATCAGACACACACACACCCACACACACATTTGCTCGACTCACCCCCGATGTCCTGCCCCCCACATGCTTGTGTCCTGATGCTCCCCCCAGCCCCCACCCTGCCCCTCCAGTGGCAGTGCAAGAACCAGACAGGCACAGTATAACCTATAGAGTAAAACCTCTAACTCTGATGAGCCAGGCCATTTATTTTTTCACTGACCATCTGCAGTCTGCTGCTCTGCATCCCAAAATTAGCCACCCGATCTCTCAACTTTCTCTTTCATTTCTTGGTACTTAATTTAAGGTGCAGAAAAGAAATTTACTAGTCTGTCTGTGACTGTAGTCGGTGAGATTGTCATGACTGTGTTGCATTACTTAGTCTGCCAAAGTCCAGCCTGCTCTAAATATGTCGCTACAATACTTTTCAAGCCACCTGTCCCAGGTCCCAACTACTGACCTGAGACCGAGTCACCACTCACCTCGCCTCACATGATTCACCACCCTGCTGCAGCTGCTTGCTTTTAGCCCATCAAACACCTGAAGCCGAAAGAGACTAAGGCACACCAATGTGGAAACAAACTGAACCTCATGTGGAATTGCAGTCAAATCAACTGCAATTTCTGCAGGTATGAAATATATGTATATTTTTTTAATGAGTAGGTAACAGAGCGATTCAGATTAATTATGGTAGTGAAACTTCTGTGCAGCAGGTAGGACTCTTATCTCCTTAAATACCCAAGTCAGTTTCCGTGGGAGGGATAGCATTCCTGTGCAGATGAAATGCATGGACTAGGACCACCCCAGGAGGAAGTGCAATGCTAAAGAAGCTTGTCTTGAAGTCTATTCACTTCATACGCCAGACCCAGGCCTGTGCTACCCCCTTAGTGTATGGGAATGTGTCCTCCAGGGGCTTTGGTACAGAACCATGACTGCTAGGTAATTACACTATCATTCAGATGTGGATTTACAATACAGTCTGTGGTTCCTCTTCCACTAGCTGATAGGAGATTGGATGGATGTTGTAGCCTGCTGTAAGAAGTTTTTCAATGAAACCCCTATCCACAAATTGCATCTGCCACCTCCTTAGCCAGTTCCAACTTCTCAGGAAGTAAAGACTCTAGAGTGACTCTGAAAGCAAGACAGAGTTAAATTATTAATAGGGATAGAGCTTCAGTCCTTGTGCTGTTTAGTAGCACTTTAGTGCCAATTACGGGCTACAGGAAATGCCTTTCATTTTAAAAATTAATTGCATTTTATTTTTTTAGTATTTTTATATTACCATTATTTGTAAATCAGAACTTTTTTTATCCGACTATACTTGGTTCAGACAGGGATGAAAAGTACTCTACCTGGAGTCTGGACTGGCTGCTGTCTTGTGCTGTTGGTCAGTGGTCACCATGGTGCTCTTTAGCTTCTGCGTTGTGGCTGCCACCACCCAACAGGCCAGCATTGGGCTACTTTTAATTTTTATCCAGATGATCCAGACGAGAATTACCCCTTCCCCCCTTGCCCTTTTGGAGGACCACTCTGACTGTCAACCACTCAACCAAACTATTCACCCTACCTCCATGCCCACTCATCAACTAGTCAAGTCAGACATAATTTGCTGCTCAGCGTGCTGCAGAGAGATCAATACTTCATGCCCAGTGGAGGACTCCTGAGTTGAAGAAAGAAGACAGTGTTGAGCGACTCCCATCTTGTGCAATCTTGTTACTCCACCACATCACTTGACCACACCTGCCACCACTAATAGGAAGAGAGACAGTTACTGAGAGCAGAGGGTGTGGTGCTACATTACTTTTCTCCCCCTGTGGTGCATTGAGTTGCAGCTGCAAAATCATCCCTACTCCCTCTGTCTTCGGTTTTTAACCCAATGAAGTACAGGGCTAATATGCAGCTTGGTGGCATATCATATTAGCCCCGAATTGCATTACAGAGGGCCTTACTGTAGCTTCCCAGGGGAGGGGGCTTCAACCCCCATAGTCAGTGCCTATGGAAGTAGTGGCTGGCAAGGATGCAGAGCACAGCTTCCTGGGGGGGCTTTAGCCCTCATAGTCAGCACTTATTGAAGTGGTGGCTGGCAAAGAGGCAAAGCATGGCCAAAAGAAAGAAAGGAGATGAAGGAGGACAGCATACAGAGAAACAAAGGAGAGGTGGATAGTAAATGCATAAAAACATGAAATCAGCTCATTACTGCCTGTTGTACTACTATATTTTGTATTGCTGTGGACTGCTGTTATGATACCAGATGCACAGATCTTTATGTCAAAAAGGGGTGTGTGACTGGTGCTGCGATTGGATGGGATGTTTTCTGTCCACACAAACTGCAGATAAATAACATTATGCTTCACAATACTGCAAGACTATGACATCAGGTGGCTGCAACAATCAGGGACTGCCTGCCATCGCACCATCAGCTTGCCGTCTGCACCATTGGGACCCAATGGGGAGGTGGATGGCTGACGCTGCAATGACAAGGCACTCCCTGATTATGGCAGTCAAATCATTTCAAGTTGGTGGCATGCTTGCAGAACTAGTGTCAGCAGGAGCATGCAATCGCACTAGTTACACAAGGCCAAGCCAACAAATGCAGTGGCGGCATTGGCTACCACAGTGCCGCACCTCCACAACCCACTTCTCTCCTAAGCTGCCACATAATGTTTCTTGTGCATGCATGCACATAAAGATAAAAAAGGCAGCAAAGAAGATGGAGGCAACTATAGACCCATAACTTTGACAGCAATTGTGGGAAAACTGCTGGACTCAATAATCAAGGACAGGTTGAACTATGAAATGGACAACAAAAAACTTAGTGATGAATGACAAAAAACTTAGTACCTCAAAGGAATCAACAAAGTCCAAGAGAGTAGCATCTTTCAGAGAAAGAGATGTGCAAGAACAAGGGGGCACAATTTGAAGATGGAGGGAACGGCTCGGGGTAAGGAGAATAAGTATTTTTTCATGGAGAGGGTGGTTGTGGGGTCAGAAACAGTGGGGGAATTCAAGAATGCATGGTACAGACATAAGGCAATTCTAGAGGGGAGTGGGAGGAAGTAGGCTGTTGGTTAACTAGGATCTGCAGCTTATCCAATATGTAGGGAAATGAGCACACTAGGTGGGCCAAGCGGTCCTTATCTGCTGTCAAAGTCTATGTTGCCATATAAGGACAACATGGGCTCAAAAAACAGAGATCATGCCTAATGTCCACCGTAAGGTCAGTGAATTATTGGACAATATAAAACCTGTTGATTTGATATATCTAGATTTAAAAAAAGCCTTCGATAAGGTATCATGTGTAATGCGTGTACAAAAATGTATAATGTGGGTATAATACGACATTATTAAGATGGGTCCACTCATGGCTAACAGAAAGGACCCAGAGGGTTCAAATCAGAGAGCATGTATCCGAGAATGGGCTGGTGACCAGTGGGGTGAACTATGTATCAATACTTAGCTTGTGCACCAGACTCTGTGTACAAGCTAAGTATCGATACATACGCTGATAACTAAATATACTGCCAATATCCTGCTTTTTATAACAGTGCCCATAGGCTGTAATAGAAGAAGTGGAGCAGACTCACTACGATGAAATCATCTTGTTGGCACGTCATTGCCATTTTGTGAGCTGAGCAGCAGCTCAGTAGTGGGGCTAAACTGAGCTTTTGTTTACATTTCAGCCAAACTTTTAAATTTGGTGAAAATTATGTAAATCTACAAAATAAACGTAATCGCTAGAATATTGTAAATCAGCATGCCATATGCTATAAATACACGGGAGCGTTTGAAATTTGATTGAAGTGTTAAATTACTTATTTATTTGTCCTTTAAAATACTTATTTAAACAATACCAGCAGTAAAAACCAGAAGAATCACATGTCAGTAGTTTGTTTTCAATTAAGGAACCTTTCAAGGTCAAATATTACAAAAATGAGATAAGGGCTCTTCAAGCTAAGCTCAGCTAACATATTATGAATGTTTCAGTGTAATTTGTGAATACAGTCTAATGAAAGCAGAAACTTTGTATTAGTGGTAACTTAAGTACATCTTAAAATGTGATGTTAATGTATGTTAAAACAAGCAAAAAAAATATATAATAGAAAATTTCCATATATGTCATAAAGAGGGTTTCAATAGTTTCCCTAGTGTGAGCAACTGTTTCACATATTTATGCATTATACAACCTATCTGGAGACATTGTCCTAATTATACACCCAACTAGTTACTATATTCTGTAAACCTTAAAGAGCTATTGATGCCTCAAAGAAAACTTTAAAAAACATAATAATTAGGTAAAATTCTGCTTGCATTCCATTTATATTTTATATAGTTCTCCTCCCTATAATTAATTACTAAGGAAATGTGTATGAATATATGATCTTTATCCATTAGAGTTCATTTTGAGTTAATCTGCCTCTGTAGCTTACTCTCCCTACTACAAGTCATAATCCTCTGTTGTGACATCGCAGTCTGTTCCCATGGGAGTAACTGTGAGGTCACAAGCAGTGTTCTATGACTTCAGGTAGGCAGAACGCAGCAGGGATAAATGAACTCTTTAGGAGTAAAGATCCTATTTTCATATAAATGACCGCAGTAATTTAAATAATGGGGGTGTCGGGATACAGAACTAATGGGAAATATAAGACAGACTGTGTCTAAATATTATGTTTTGTTATAGTTCACCTGAACATGTCACCAGCTCTTCATGATTTTCCATACTGTAAGATGATATTATACAAGATAACAACAATTTTCAGTATACGAACCAAATGAAAAAGCAAACCTGTCAAAGACCACCAAGAAAATGATCCCATGTGTCCCAATATGTTAAGTTTTCAATATGTACCAATCACTACAATACAACCCAATGGAATTCAACTTGTCAAAGAAGAAAAAAGTAAATGGAATCATGCAACGCAATATGTACTGAGTTTAAAAATGTGACAGTATGTAATCAAACTACTATATGTACAGTAACATTGTAAGGAATCTAAATAAAAACACAATGGAAATGCCCCCCCGAAGATGATTAGCAAGAAGGAAGTAAATATTCACTATTAGTCCATAAGACTCTTGATTCATATTCATAGTGAATATTTACTCCTAACTGATTATGTTCCTCCTGCAGGATGTGTGTGTGTGTGTGTGTTATTTCCACTGTGTTTTTATTCAAATTCCTTACACTGTTACTCTACATATAATAGTTTGATTATATACTGTCCCATGTTATTAACTCTGTACAGTACATATTGGAATTCATGATTCCATTTTCTTGTTCTTTTTTTTATTTTGACAAGTTGAATTTCATTGGGTTGTATTCTAGTTGTTGGTAAATACTGAAGCCTTAATATATTTTATAAAATGGGCTGAAAAAAATGAAGTCTCTGATTGGCTACTACATCATCTGAGCCGTGTCCTTATCAGATGATATAGTAGTCACCCGGGACTACTGTTCACCAATATGCCCCATCACAACATCAAATCACTGACCTCTGCCAAGCCTAAACAGAAACGCTGACTGAAGCAGCAGCGGGAAGCTGTCTTGATCCTCCACAGCTCTCCCGCTAGTTTCTGCAAATGTCCACCACCTTGTATAAATCCCGCTGCGACCCCCCCATCCAAACACACACACCTCATTTTTTTTCTACTAATTGCCGACATCCTGACCTGTGTTGTGTTCTTCTGTTTGCTTGCTCGCTGACGTAGTCCACCGCAGTCAAGCCACCAAATAGATTCCCATGTCATTCAAATCCTGCTCACAAACAGCGACCGTCGCAGTAACAGCCTCACAAAAAAAACAAACAGATCTGCTCCCCTACGCTGAAAGTTATATAAGCCTCCCAACATAACTTTCAACGACTGCACCAACACTTATTTTACTTAATTTACTCTACTTCTTCCTCTCTGTTCGCAACTAGGAAGCAAACACTGTCTGTACGGTGGCTGCTGAGGGACACTCTCGCTCCCACTGCAGCCAGCCGTTTACTTTCAATAACACAAAAAAATCACTTAAAAACAGAAATTTAAAACAAATGACTACATATCAACACAAAACATCTACATTGGGATCAAAAGGAGTACCAACTAACATCACACAATAGGGCACAGATCGCTGACATTTGCTCTAAGTGAATCTTGCTGCCCAAAGTAAATTATTAAAAAAATCTTCTGCACACAACAAAGAAACATACAGTATGTGCGTGTGTGTCTGTCGTATTTTTTTGGGGGGTGGAGAAGAGGTGAAATAGCAACTTAATCTGGCCAGAATGTGACGGGGGGGGTGAGATCTACTACTCAACAAGCTAACAGTACATAGAAGGACTACTTTATCTTTCCAACCCAAAAACTCTTTCCCTCATCTTTTCACTTTCACAACTTTTTCTTTTAATATTTTAACATTTTCCTTGGGGGGGGCCCATTTTATAAGCGCAATAACACACTCCGAGGTGTGGGTTATATCCTGATAAGAGCACGCCCAGGTGCATAAGGCACTCGCCGCAAGCGCCTCGTGCCTAACAATGCACCTGGGCGTGCTCTTATCAGGATATAACCCACACCTCGTCCTGTGTTATTGCTTACACAATGCATGGTCTCACTTTCCTGTGGGTCTTTGACAGTTTTTTTTTATTTGGCTCTTAAGCTGACAATTGATATTTTCTTATATAATATTACGTTACAGCACTGAAGATCTTCATTTTTTCATTGGACTGTACTCACAAAGCAGACTGAGACATTCATAATTTTATGTTAGTTGAGCTTTCTGCTTGAAGAGTGCTTGTCTCAATTTGATAATATTTAACTTTGGAAGGCTCCTTAGTTTGAAACAAACTGGTGAAATGTAATTCCTCTGGTTTTAACTGTTGTTATGGTTTAAATCAGTATTTTAAACCAATGAGAATAATTTCTAGGTTTTTTAAGTATGATCTGGATATTAATAGTTTGTGATGTTCTGAATAACTGTCATAAACTTCTGAGGAAGGACTTGGTTGGTCTGAAAGCTTAGGTATTCTATTCTTTTTTGTGGCATCTAAGTTGGTCCAATAAAAGGTATTCAACCATTTGCTTCTGTAACCCCAGGCCGCTTTTTAACAAATTAACACCCTCCCCCCATTACAATCTGGACACTGGTATCAACATACTGGCATACCATTTACTTTTCAAAAAGCTTGGTTCATTCTCGGCATTAGGATGTATACCAGGCTCATTCTCTAGAGGAAGAGAGGGGTGGGGGTATACAATAAAAAAAAAAAAACATGAAACTTGAATAAAAAATTACAACCCAGGTCCAGGGTGGAAGCTGCTAGGTATATGCTAGATCAAAACTGCTTAGGCAGGCCCAGTAAATCCAATAACCAGCAGCAATAATCAGAATGTCCAGAGCAATAACTGGGATTGTGCAGTATGGCTTTATTTAACAGAATGGAAATCTAAAGCAGAAGTGGACCCTCCAAGGGTCAGTCAAGACAGGACAGGTACATTTCACAAACTCATCTTGCATGCAGTACAGTTCATGAACACACAAAACAACATCTTCTTCACATTTCCCAATGGTGCATCTCAGTGGACACCTGGCCATGCACCTGAACCTTTTCCTCCCATGAGTGCACATTTTGTGAAACTAATCCACACACTCAGAACTCTTCTTCAAACAAAGGTTCATTATGTGAGACTCAGCCACACACCTAAACCTGCAGCACTTACACTTTGCTCAGGTAAAACCGATGCCCTTTACGAACCAGTAAGACCTGCCTTGTAAGCTTTCAGATGGCATTCCTCCCACCCCTTGCCCCAACTGGTAGTCTGTGTCATTCTTCAGGGTTACACCATTGAAATCCCCATTCCCCCACTGAAATGCTAGTGGTCCCATACTTTCCATTTCTGTTACTCACTGGGGTGACGAAAGAACAAACTGCACTCTCCTGGGTGAACAGTTTAACAGAAAATGTACTCTCCTGGGGAGTCACATGATGCAGAGTTCCAGGTAACAGCTTCCTCCATGAGCTCCAGCCACCCATCCTCTAATTTACAAGGAAAATGTTATTTTGGTGGAAGTTTTACTGGGCTGTCATTATTAGACACCATCAAAAGACTCAAGCTACCTCTATGAGTGATCCAATGGAAGTTGAGATGCGCAAGGCGATGCCAAAACATACCCCACCTGCAACTCCTGAAAAGGCCCTGAAAAAATCAAAAGCCTCTTCCACCCACCCAACACAGAATCAACCTACTGCTAATATGGATTCTGAGACCCTTACACTTGCCAGATTTTTGGAGGAGTTCCATCCTTTTAAAGCTGAAGTTCAACAAATTGCTGGGGAAATGAAATCCTTTTCTAACGCCTTAGAGGATCTCATGCAGAGAACATTGGACAGTGAGGCCCACATCCATTCTCTTGAACGTCAGCAGGACAAAATTGACCCCGAGTTGGTAGCAGTTCGCCAACGCCTAGTTAAGATTGAAAGCAAGGTCGAGGACCTGGAGGGGCAAAGCTGCCATAATAATGCAGTATTAATTGGGCTTCCAAAGAAGGAGGAGGGCCTGGATCCAATTTTGTTTGTGTAGACATTTGTGGAGAAGGTAGCTGGCCCCACTCCCTATGGTCCCCGATACACAATTGATAGGGCTCACCATGCACTTCGCTCAATGCCACCACAGGGTGCACCCTCCTGCACATTCATTTTCCACTTTCTGAATTTCCAAGCAGAGTAGCACTTCTTCCAAAAGGTATGAGACACCCAAGAGCTGCAGTGGGAAGGAGCAAAAATTAGGATCGCTCAAGATCTGCCACTTTCGGTACAGCAGAAAAGGTCCTCCTTTCACCCTTTGTTGTCGAAACTAATCGCTGCGGGGATCAAATTCAGAATGGGATTCCCAGCACAGCTCCAAGTTTGCCTTTCAGGCTCCTGGGTCACCTATGAGGAAGTGGATCAAGCAATGACCGACATTAAAGCGGCAGCTCCAGAGCTTTTCCGAATCCCCTGACTGTTGTCATGAGTTATCCTGCTATTGCTCTGCCCTGGATCTGCAAAGAGAAGTTTTTGTTTACAGCATTTGATGTGGAACTTCAGGTTTATGGGTTTTCCCTGAGCGGGAATGGCACAGCTGTTCAAGTCTTTTGTAGGGGCAACGGTCTGTCTCTATTGCTGCTGGATGAGGGTACTGCTCCTCGGAGTTCCTCGGTATTGGACGCTCACCCCAAGGCTCCATTTTTGTTTTATTGAAGGGCTGTGGGGTGATTCAGACATTTACCCAATTACTTCTTTACATTGATCTAATCCGATGTTTCACCATTAGATGGCGAAAGAGCTTGTCAGGTTGTTACAAGCTCAATCAGCAGAACTCTTTTTTTTCCCTTTCTTTTTGTTTTGTGACATTTGCAAGCTGAGTTTAAGTTCAAATGCCTTGGACTTTGGATAGGGATAATATGCAGCCTTCTCCCCCCCCCCTTTCTCCTGGTTGGGGATAGGCAATATATATATAATTAGTGCTTTATTTTTTAATATATTGCTGTCTTCATTGCTAAGTATGTGGATGGGGATTAATTTTGACTTTATTATAGAAGCATCTGTAATTATGCTTTCTGGATTTAATCTGCATATCTTCCTCCATAGGTAAGGATCTCTTATAGTGGTTATTATTAGTAGATGATTATTTTATGCAGGTTCTTACAAGTTAAACATTTAGAATAAAGTGCTCCCCCATGATAGGGGGTCCTTGTGCAGATTTAAACTTAACTTAACCATTCCTCCGATAGGTAGTCCCTCTTAGGGCTTCTGAGCTCATTTTTCACTGTGAGTTCCATAGAGAAAGGTACCTCTGGTGCTGGGTTAGTAGTTCACTGTTATCTTTTGGTATCATAGGATTTGTAGTTGGTTGCCGATTATATAGAGGTTATTTCCTCAAGGTATACAGAATACACCCTATTGGTGGTGACTTGAGTTAGTCTGCCATAAGTAGTTGCGCTATAATTTTAGCAAATGTTATTTCTTGGGAGGATGGGCAGAGGAGGGCGAAAAGTGTGTTCTGTCCATCATGGACCATAGCAAAAGGGGAAGAGGGTGGGTGGGGGAAGATGGGGGGTGTTATTGGTGTTTGTTGTGTTTTTTCTTAGGAATGGTTCTTCAATGGAAAGGAAGGGAATGTTGGGGGTTAGTAGGGTGGGGGGAACACAGACTATACAATAATTTAAGTACACACCAACTATTTAAGTGTCCATGTAACCTTAGATATCCCCGTAGACATAGGGTCGTTACTTATATATGGTCCTAACTCTGATACTGCAGGATTTTTTGTACAGGTTATGGAAACCTTAGTCCCTTTCTTGAATATCCCAATAATTTTGAGTGGGGACCTAAACATTGTATATGATTCAACCCTGGATAGGTCCAGTCTCTTCCATAAAGGTCTTTCCCCTGCTCAAAGGGCATTCAGGGATTTACTAGACCACATGGGTCTATGTGACATACGTAGAATCTTACATCCCACTGTGCGTGAGTATACTTTCACCTCTCAGGCCCATGGGACATCCTCCTGAATTGACTATCTTCTCATTTCGCATTCCCATATACCTGGTGTTTTGGACTCTGCTATATGTACAGGACCTCCCTCAAACCATTCAGTGGTCACCTTCCTAATTTCATTTTCGGCTCTCCTGGGGAAGGTAATAGATGGAAATTTAACTACCAACTGTTACAGGACCCAGAAGTGGTTAAATATATATCCAACCATATCTCTCAGTTTATTTCTAGTAATCATAACTCTACAAAATGACCTGATGTAGAATGGGGAGCACTCAAGGCATACCTGAGAAGGATCCAGATTAGTTTGACCTCTCGGAGAAAGAAAGATAGGGAAAAGTGTATTACAGCTCTCCTTGCTCAGATTCGGGAAAAAGAATCCAACCTGTCGGACCACTCCTCAGAGCAATATAGGCAGGAATTAGTGAGACTAAGGAATTCCTACCTGGACTTTTTCGGGGAGCAGGTCAAATTCACAAATTTGAAAACTAAAACTGCCTTTACTGACCAAGGAGAAATGGCTGGTTGTATGCTCAAACTGAGGGTTAAGCAACAGGAAGCCTCCAGATTAATTGCTGCTGTCCACTCCCTAGAAGATAACTCCTAGAATACCTCTCCAAAGGACATAGCGGCAGAATTCAACCACTATTATAAACAGCTCTATGGCCCAATGGCAGATCCTCCATCTGATGATAATCTAGTTCAATATCTGGAAGAGTCCCACTTACCCCCCTCTCAGATTTGCAGCAGGCTCTTCTCATATCAGAGTTTTCCCAGGTTGTTAGAAGGAATAATCTGAAATCTCCCCTTTGACAAAACTCCTGGCCCAAATTGATTCTCATTCAACTTTTACAAAGTTTTTGCTATACGACTAATACCCATTCTTTTGCCTCTCTATCAGTGTATTTTCTCAGGTCAAGCATCTGATATAGCCTTGTTTGAGGCTCTAATTGTATTACTGCCTAAACTGGATAAACCCCCTGATGTTGTGTTTAATTATAGACCAATATCACTTCTTAACCACAATATTAAAATCCTGACAAAACTCCTGGCTGACTGTGTGAATGAAGTCTTTGCTTCCATAATAGGTCCAGAACAGGTTGGATTTATGAGGGGAAGATCATCCGTGGACCACATGCGTTCTCTAGACCATGTTTTCTTGGTCTCCTAGGATGCCCCTTTCCCTGCTGCTCTGATTTCCCTGGATGCCGAGAAAGCTTTTGACAGAGTTCACTGGAAGTATCTACTTGCCTCAATGAATGCACTTGGCTTCCCTGTAGTTTTTCAGAATTGGGTCGGTTCTCTTTATAAAATTCCCACCACAAGGATATCCTGCAATGGGACAATTTCCGAATCATTCCCACTATTTGTGGGGACAAGGCAAGGCTGTCCATTGTCTCCACTGCTTTTCAATATTTACTTAGAACCTCTTATATGTAGGTTATCTGACTCCAAAGAAATTCAAAGTATCCCCCTCCTTGGTCAAGTAGCCAAAGTCTCTGCCTATGTGGATGATCTTCTGCTTCAAATATCGTACCCTGTTGCTTCCATTGCAGCTGTGCTAAATGTCATTGGTGGATTTAGCAAAATTTCTAATTACAGATTAAATATTGAAAAACAACTTGTTTTTTCCTCTTAATTACAAGATTCAAAAGGGTGAAATCTCCACTTTCGGACTCTCCTGGATTCCTGATTCTGTTAAATACTTAGGGCTCACTCTCATGAGGAGCATATCTTGCCTTCAACAGGTCAACCTTGATTCACTTGTTTGCACGGTCAGTCAGGATTTAAATAGATGGTGTCTCCTCCCCCTCTCCCTTTGGAGAAGGATTAACTTAATTAAAATTAATGTTTTCCCTCGCTATTTTAACCCCCTTAATCTATTGAACATTTGGCTCCCCTTAAAATGGTTTAAATAAATTCACAGTATTATTACTGATTTCATCTGGGCAAGCAAAAAGTCTAGAATGTCCGTTCAAAAAAATAGCAGCTCCCAAGATAAAAGGAGGGGTAAGACTGCCTCATATAGGGTTATACTACTGGGCCAGCCATGCAAATAAATACCTCAGATGGTTATCCATGGAGAACCCCCGATCTGAATTCACTTATATTCCGATCTGGCTTAAAGTAGAGTGGGCATGTATAAAGGAACATGCCTGTTCTCCCTCAGCCATGTTATGTATAAAACCAGGCTCCCTTCCTACTTCTTTATGAGGTTCTCCTATAGAAACTTCTGTCAGTGTTCATTCTTAGTTGTGTGCTTTTCTAAAATATGACAATATCATGGACTCATGCCAAGTAGTTATAGGTTACTCCAAATTTCGAATTGATGGTAGACCTCCCCTATCAAGCTGGCTCCCACAGATGAAGAATTGTCAACTCAAAGGCTGTATCAGAGAAGATGGGCATTGGTTTTCTTTGCTGGAACTTATGTATAAATTCCACATTCCCCGTACTAAGATTTTTAAGGTTTTCCAGCTCTGGCACCTTTTGATAAAGGTTATAGGGACTGTTCCTCCTCCAACTGCAAAATTAAGTTTCCAGTCAGATTTAGAAATGCTTGCAGGTTCCTCACATGTAGTCTCAAAAATATATAGTATTCTCTATGCATGGTCTTATCCTAGTACTTTTGGTTCCGTAGACTACTGGTCCTCACTGTTCCCTGGTAAGGAGTTCGATTGGCCTCTTTAGTGGAAGAATTGTCATAAATTTCTGCTTCAAGATAGACTTCGGCTTATGCAATCTAAAATATTGCATAATATTTATTATTCCACACAAAAATTGGGTAGGCTGGGTATCACAACTTCCTCAATTTTTACACAATGTCAGCAGGAAGAAGGGGATCTGTTCCATATTTTCTGGAACTGTCCCAAAATTGCCCCTACTTGGACTACTATTAAACAGAGGGTCAACCCCCTGCTGGGCCTGGCCGATTTGTTTACAGCTGAAATATGCCTTTTAGGTCACTTTACTTCCATTCCAGTCCTTAACAGGAAGTATCATATGGCTCTAATTTCCTTATCACTTAAGAAATTTGTCTTAAGGCACTGGAAAGACAACAAGGAAATTTCCTTTGTGGAATGGCTACAGGAAATCCTTGCCAATCTCAGAACTGAGAGGACTATTGATAATCTCAAGAATAATTCAGAGACCTTTAAAATAATTTGGGGTCCTCTGTAATCTCTGTATTCCCTGCAAGCTGTTGGGGGTGCCTCCTAAACCTCAGGCTGGTCTAGTTCGGTTGTACAAGTCTGTGCTGGGGATAAGGGGAAGGAAGGGGGGAGGGTGGGAGAGAATGAATCCTTTACGCAATTGTACACCTTTGTTTTGAAATGTATATTACACTGTGGATTTATTCTCTGTGTGGTAAAACCTCAATAAAGTTTGAATGGCAAAACAAAAGAAAGAAAATGTACTTTTCTGGGTGAACTAGGGGCACTGATTGGTGCAATCTAGCCTTATGTACAGGCACAAATACCCCAGAATATGATTCCCCTAAATATGTGGAGATCTTGTCTCCTAAATAGTACTCACAAACAAGTGTCCCATCCACTGGGCCTGGAGCAACAAAAGGCATTTCTCCTTGGTTAGCAGGTCAAACTGTCTCTCAAAGTTCCATTTCAAGGCAGCTGAAACACACACAGAACCTTCGGGGGATTGCTCCTTAAATTCACTGAGGAAAAACAGTTCCTTCCACTTCACTGGGAGTAGAAATCAGGAAATCCTGCTGTAGAAAGGTCTCCACCATGTCACTGGAAGCTGGAAATGACACTCCACTAGGACGAGAAATGCTGTGCCCTCAACTCAGCCCCATCTAGCAGTCCTTCTGCCACTCTCACCTCCATACTGAACACTGTTCTACTATAGACTGAATATTCTCAGCTCCCCAGAGCAGCTGTATACACAGTGTGGCTTATGCTGCTGCGAGAGTTCTGAATTACCTAATCATTCTCTCAGGCTAGCTGAGTAAACAATGATGTCATTGTGTAAGAAGCCCCTATTGAGCTGCCTACCAGCTGCCTGCTACCTTTCTAACACTAGTACTGATATGATTCCAGTAACCCCAGGGAACTGGGTGGTTACACATCTGCACACAAAAAAAGGTTTTGCACTAGGTTTGTGGTGCTCAAGCTAAAATAAATCAATAAAAATACACAAAAGCTGAGCACTCACCACCTCAAATAAAATGGATACTGGAGATCTGAACAAAAAAAGCAACGTTATTGCATTAAAATGCCTGATGCATTTTGGATTGTTTAAATCCTTTATGATAAAGGATTTAGACAATCCGAAACATGTCAGGCATTTTTATGCAATAAAGTTACTCTTTTTTGCTCAAATCTCTGGTATCCATATTATTTGAGGTGGTGAGTGCTCAGCTTTTGTGGTTACACATCTAAATATGAATATAGGGATTTAAGAATTTCTGTATTAAATTTGTAGACATCTCAAAACTTGGGAGCTAAGGTAGGAGACAATAAAGGGGCGGAAACAAGGCAGCAGGACTTAAAAATACTGGAAAATTGGGCAGCGCATAGTGGAATGCAGTTTAACATAGATAAATGCGTGGTGATGCACCTAGGAGCTAACAATAAAAAGAGTGGTTTTACACTCAGTGGAATCCAGTTAAGGGCAATAAACAGTGAGAGAGACCTAGGAATACTTCTCACTAGCGATCTCTCATTCAGCTCCCATTGTAATGAGGTGACAAAAAAAAAGCAAATAGGATCATAGGCTGCATTAAGAAAGCCTTTATATCAAGGAAGAGGACATGTATGCAAACTAAGGTAGGGTAAAGGGCAGACTGGATGGGCCTAGTGGTCCTTATCTACCGACAATTTCCATGTTTGTATGTATAGTATAACTGTATAGTACATTCATCAGACTCCACTTAGATTGCTTTTCCCCACTGTGGAACCCTTATTTGAGAAAGAATGTGAATAACCTAGAAAAGGTGTAGAGGAGGATGATGAAAATGATAGATGGAATGAGTAATGAGACTTATGAAGACAGATTTCATCAACTGAATTTGTACCCCTTAAAATTAAGATTTAGCAGAGGGGACTTATTGCAAATGTACAGAATAACAAAAGATAACATGATGCAATGCTTGGGCCTGATGCCTACTAATAGGAATGCTTGTCTGAGAAGTCACAATCATCAATTATAACTAACAGTCCCTAGGAGAAATTTAAGGAGATACTTCTACACACAAAGGATTATACCTACTGTACTGTATATGGAATGGACTACCTTGGGATGTGGGTAATGCCATCATGTTTCAGGCCTTTAAAGATAGGATGGACAGGTATCTATTAAAAATCAATGTTTCCTAGTGCCCCACGAGGGTGGGAGACAGACATTATGGGACAAGTGCCTTCTGCCTGACTTATACACCAAGTATAGTACCAAGTATAGTATCATCTACAAAGAGATAAAACCTGCCCGGATTCTGTCTCAAATGTTACTGATGAACATATTAAAGAGGACTGGGCCCAGGACAGATTCCTGTGGCAACGCGCTCATGACCACTCTCTCTTCTAATTTGACACATTTGACCACAACCCTTTGCAGCTACCCCCCCAGCCAGTTTCCTACCCAGTTAACCATTTCTCTACCCACACCAAGATCCTTCTTTTTCTTAAGCAAGGGTCTATGGGTTACCGAGTTGAAAGACTTGCTGAAGTCAAAATAGAGCAAATCCATGGTGTTGCCCCTATCCAGTTCCCTTGTCACCCAATCAAAGAAAACTGTCAGGTTTGTCTGAAAGACCTCACTGCCACAAACCTGCACTGTTTACTATCCTGGAGACCGTTGCTTTACAGGTAGTCCACACGGTTTTCTCTGATCACTGACTCCATCAACTTCCTTACAATGGAGGTCAGACTGACAGGTCTGTAGTTTCCCACTTGTTCCTCATTCCACCCCTTATGGAGTGGATTGATATCTATCACCCTTTGGAAGTACACTCATCCATAGTGAGCAGTTGAATAGTCCTACTAGGGGTTTAGCCAGTTCCCTGAGTATCTTCAGATGCAACCCATCTGGTCCCAGGGCCTTATCTATCTTTAGGGCCACCAACCCTTTCTTGACCCTGTCACTTATAAATATTGGCTGCCTCATCTCAGGGACTCCATTATCAGCTGCATTGGTACCACTTTCAGACAAGGGTCCTCCTTCTTCCCTGGTGAAAACTGAGCAAAAATAATCATTAAAGACAGCAGTCTTTTTCCCATCCTCTTCTATCACTCTACCACCCAATAGCCTAACAATTCCCCCTCCTTTCTTTCTGTTTTCCCTAATATATCTGAAGAAATGTTTTTCTGTGCCCTTGACCCCTTCTGCCATATGCAGCTCTGTGTCTGCTATTGCTTCTCTAACCACCCTCTTTGCCTCCTTATTTCTCAGTAAATATTCTCCCCATCCTTCCTCAACCAGTTTTCCTTTATAATTTTAAAAGACCTTTTTATTAGCTCCCACCATGTCTCTAACTTTTACCAATAACCATAATGCCTCTTGAACTTGTTCCTTCTGGTCGCCATTCTCATGCATGACTTAGATGCATTGAGAATGGCTACATGTATTACCCCCATCTCTCTCCCACCCCCATCTAAATTGTCTACCACTACTAACTTTTACATCATCAGTTCCCTCAGCTTATTAAAGTCCACCCTCATAAAGTCAAGGACTTCAGTTCTTGACTTGGCCTTTCCAGTCTCAGGGACCAGTTACAACCAAAATGAGTTATGGTCACTATTCCGTAGTGGTTCCCCTACTTTTACTACTCCTACCAACTATAAGTTGGTAAACATGAAATCAGGAATGGCAGTCTGCCTGATGGGTTCCTTAACTGGCTGTACTAGGAGACAGTCCCAAAGTACATCCAGCAAGGCCTGAATTCTGGTGCTCCTGGCCACCAGAATATCCCAATCGATGTCCGATAGGCTCAGCTCTGCCACTACCACTGCATAATTAATTGCTACACCATTTCAAGTTCTTCACCAAGATCTCTGTCCTTCTTGTTCCCTTGCCCGGAGGTTTATAGAGCACCCCCTAGCATAGCCTCTTGCTAGAGGCAGACAAGAATTTTACAAACAACGACTCTTACTCCCTATAATTACCCCTGTTGCACCATTTTCTTCATAGTAACTCTTGGACTGTTTTCTGATTTCCCAGCCTTAGGGTTGTGCAAGCCATCAGCTTATTTTGGTTTCAGTTTGGGGTTAACTGCCATCAGCATGCACCCACATCCTTCACTACAGTGTAGTTACCACCCCATTGTGGTTCTGAGATTGGGCAGGGGGATTCTCATTCATTAAAAGTGTTAAGTCAGATAGCGGAAAGTGGGAAGTTATATTGGTTGTGCAGGTTACGGGAAGGGACTTAGTCACTCACTGTATGTTATAAAATCATATACTTATTGAAACCTTTGCCAGGAGTGGGAAGGAGGGAATATCTTTCAATGCAGGGGGAAGCTGACTGAGGGTACCTAATGTTAAAGAGTCTATGTTGTGAGAGAGGGTGGTTGTTGATTATACAGTGGATGTGGGGCTGGCAACTTTCCTTTAAACCATTTTTTTAAATGCACTTTGCATAGTTCTTCGTTGGCAAAGTACCACTATTCAATTCAATTCAATTCAATTCATCTTTATTTTTAAAAGGCGCTTTTCTTAAAATCAAAGCGCCTGTACAAATTCACAAAACAATAAATACAATAAAGTTAAAAACTAATATAAGTCCTTAAAAGCTATACTAAAAAGGTTGGTTTTTAAAGCTCCCTTAAAACTAAGGACGGTCGGGCAATCTCGCACCTGACGAGGTAGAGAATTCCACAGGGTAGGTGCCATAAAACTAAGCGATCTAGCACGGGATGTTTTCAAGCGACCCTGGGAATCTCTAGCAATCCTACGTCAGTGGATCAGAGGAGCAGGGGATTGTAAGAGCAAAGGAGCTCTTTCAGGTAGGTAGGTCCCAGATCATGTAGGGCTTTATAGGTCAGTAAACTGACCTTGAAGGTGATTCGCCAAAACACTGGCAGCCAGTGCAGTCCGCGAAGCACAGGCATTATATGGCTGGATCTAGAAGATCCAGTCAACAACCTGGCTGCCGCATTCTGCACTAGCTGCAGGCGAGTTCAACCCCGATAGCCCTAGGTATAAGGAATTACAGTAGTCAAGACGGAAGGTAATGAAGGCGTGGATCAATGTTGGAAGGTCCTCTGGAGGAACCAGGTGCTTCACCCTGGCAGTATTCCTCAGATGAAAAAAGGAAGTTTTGACGACCGCTGACACCTGAGATTTAAGTGTCAGACGGTCGTCAATTATTCACCTCAATTCGCACCTGATCTGAGTGCGTCAGTTGAACACCTCCAAGCCATAAGCCTGAGGTGATCCCTCCAGCAGACCCACCTCACAGCGACCTTTGTCCCGACCAACACCTCAGTTTTCTCCGGGTTTAACCTCAGCCAACTCCCATTCATCCAGTCTTGGATTTCTTCAAGGCAGTTATTAAATACCGACAAGGCAGCATCCTGGCCGGGCACAAAAGACATATACAGCTGGGTATCATCTGCGTAGCAGTGAAAACCCAAACCGTATCGTCTAATAATCGCCCCTAACGGTAGCATATACACCGAAAACAACATAGGTGCTAAAATAGAACCCTGCGGTACCCCGCATGGTAGGGAGAATGAGGCTGAGGAAAAAATTCCCGACACCACTCTCTGGGTCCTACCCTCGAGGTAAGATTGAAACCATCTGAGGACTGTACCAGACAGTCCACAGACTAACCACAGATGCTCCAACAGCACACCATGGTCAACGGTGTCAAACGCTGCAGAGAGATCAAGTAGTACCAAGATGGATCGGGTCCTATGATCTCTCGCTATTAGGAGGTCATTTAGTACCCATACGAGCGCTGTCTCAGTACTATGCCTTTTCCTAAATCCAGACTGGAGAGAATCGTAGATATTGTTGTTGGTCAGATGATCCTCCAACTGCACTGCGACCACTTTCTCAATAACTTTACCCACAAAGGGTAAGTTAGAGACTGGCCTGTAATTTGCTAGACAATCTGGAACTAAGGAGGATTTCTTTAATAGAGGCTTAACTATAGCCTCTTTAAGGGGATCTGGAAAAATCCCCCTCTCCAAAGACTTCCAGACGATCAAAGCTAGGACTAGGCCGATCTTATCCACACAACCCACTAAAAGGCGTGTAGGGCCAGGGTCCAAATCACAGCAAGTCGGTCACAGTGCTCAAATGATCATCACAACATCCTCGATTGTGGGAAGGCTGTAGTCAGACCAACTAAACTGGGTGTTCGACATCTCCTGCCAACCACCGTTGCTCCCATTGGGGAGGGAAGAGCGAATATCCGATCTGATTTTGACAACCTTATCTGCAAAGAAGAGAGCAAGCTCCTCACACCATTCTTGAGATAAAGCTCTTCTGGGCTGAAGACAGACTGGATTGCACAGTCTGTCCACAGTCGAAAAGAGCTGAGCTGGTCTATTCTGTGCAGCCGCTATCTCTCTGGACAGGAACTCTGCCTTCTTGAGAGATTGCGGATTGATAAGCCAAATAATGGTCCATCAAACTAAGCCTGTCATCATCAAGACCGGCCAGCGCCTCTCCCAGCCTTCATCCAACCCTCCTCCAACTCCCTCATGGTCTCATCAAACCAAGGAGACCTGGGGCGAGATGAAGGACGAACAGAACTGGTGCAATAGAATCCAGGGCCCCTGTTACTGCCTCATTATAAGCATGTACCAGGTCACCTGGATCTAAGCAATCTATCGGTAGGCTTGATAGGTCCAACACTGCCATCAGGTCATCTGGGGATACTCCCCTCAAAGGGCGGTATCGGACCATCTTCATAGGGGCAGACCTAACAGGGGTGGCCTCAAAACTGAACCTAATGGAGTGATGGTCAGACCATCCTCTATGTGTAGTTTTTGGTGGGTTAAGAAGGCACTTCACCTCACAAAAAAACTATGCAGAGGTACATTTTGCAAGTCACAAAGACAGAAAACAACATAAGGAATTTCACAAGCAAAGCATCTGAGTTTGCACATTTCTAATTGAAAAGACCACTTTGCAGCACATACTGTACCTAACTTTCACCCCTTTGTGCTATGCACAATGAGGTTGCAAGTGTTTCTCTCTACTAGCTTACATGTCAGTGCAAGAACAAAGAGAAACAGTAGGGGAGATGGAATTACTCATAGCATCAGTATTCACAGAAGCAATACCCCCACAACTTGCAAGGTGCATAGATTCCAGGAGCAGAACTGCTGAAAGCTGTACAAAAAGGGGTCACACAGCCTTGCCAGCCACAACAATCTTTCCAGCAAGAGGAAGGGTTAAGAAGTTCACAAAACCACCAAAAGCAACATGGTAAGGCATTCAGGCTACAAAGAGGGAGTCCAATGAACTTGAAGGAAGTGAAGCAGCACACCTGCCATTTACAGGGCCATTGGACCACCAGTGAGGGTCGGAATAAACACATTTGTGTAAAGTCATCAAGTGGTCATTAAGATACAGGGTTGGGGGGTAGGGAGTGAAGTTTGTGGTAGCACCATGAGCCTGGGGCATGGCACTATGTACCTGGTGCCATGCCATGTGGCTGCTGCAGTTCCAGTGAGCCAAGGGTCACACAGTAATTCTGCGATCATAACATCTGGAAATACAATTTGCATACATATATGCAGTACTGCTGTCATGGGGAGAATCCACCCTCCTGCAGAATGAGGCACACGTGTGCATCGCAGATTTGATGGGCCGTGGTATGGGCAGCCCTGTAAGAGGAAGTGTAAGGGACTACAAAGCAAACAGCAGGACACACTAACTTTTTTTTACCACAGTAGATACTTGGTAACAACAATGTAACAAAAGTAAAGGAAATCCCTGAACTAGAAGCACCCTTAGCATGGAGGGATAGGTAACATAGCAACATAATGTGCTGGAGTTTCAGTATGCACAACACTTTTGAAGCTTGTGAAACTGGGGACCTAAATCGCTGTAACCACATAGAACAGATAACTGTCTTTTGTTCTCTGACTGTAAAGTCTTTTAGACAAAAATCAGGTTCACATGCAAATATCATTAGTAACAATGAAATACAGGGAAGGATATGCAAAAAGTATTTGCCATATTATCTGAATCACCCATGTATATATTTTTTTCAAATATATTGCTGGAGGCATCTGTTGCTCTTTAAGTGTCATAGCTATGTAAGAAAGATTTGCATGCCTGTGGAAAGGTAGGGTGCAACTCCCTGTTCCAATGTTGTATCTAAGAGTTCATGTTGTTATAGCAACATACATTTAAATACACTCTACCATGCCTCAGAATGCCATACACAGAAGTGTAGTTCACATCAAAAAACTATTATACCAGTAAGCAATAAGAAGTGCAGTTTTATTGCAAAGGTGATCATGCATATACAGATAGGTACAAAATATCAACTTGCCCAAAACAAATCAAATTGTAGTCTGGGGCTGTTTTTTTGAAGCCCTATGGCCGTCAACCTCCACTGGGTAATTTTCAAAAGGGCTGTGCTGGCCATACATGACATGGTGTGTTTTCTATTTATATGATATTCACCAACTACATATATATCCAGTATTTGATCGAATGTGTCCAGGTAGTATTTTTAGTGGTGGATGAAAGGATGCATGGACTAAGTAGCAAAACATAAAGAAGAAAGAACCCCAAAGTAGTAGTATGTAGTTTTACTCCATGAAAGCAGCAGTGGGGAGGAGGCTAGCAACTATAGATCAGTCAGTCTCATTTCAGTGGTGAGGAAATTAATAGAAAACTGTTAAAAGAAAGGCTAGTGGAATATCTTGAATCCAGGGGGGTTGCAAAGCAAAAGACAGTATAGATTCACAATGGGGAGGTCATGTCAGACACATCTGATAGATTTCTTTGACTGGGTGACCAGGGAACTAGATCAGGAAAGGACAATGAATATGGTCTGTTTGGACTGCAGGAAAGCAGCAACACTGTACCACACTGGAGACTAGTAAAGAAGTTAGATAGTCTAATGGTGGGAGCCAATGTTGTAAATTTGGTAAAAAACTGGTTAACAGACAGGTGTCAGAGGGTGGCAGTAAATGGTACTCACACTAATGAGGGAAGAGTGACCAGCTGGGTACCTCATGGTTCAGTATTGGGGCTGGTCTTGTTCAACATCTTTGTAAGTGTTACTGCAGAAGAGCTTGAATAAAAGGTGTGCCTTTTTGCATGCACTAAGATCAGCAACAAGGCAGATACACAGAAGAGGGTCAATAAAAAGAGAAGGCACTTTAGGAAACTTGAAGAGTGCTGAAGGGTATTGCAGAAAGGGGTTAATGCCAAGATGTGTAAAATCATACACATGGGACACAGAAACCATGAAGCTGAGTATAAAATGGGAGGAAGTACTGATGGTCAATATGATGGAATAAGACCTAGGGGTTATACTCTCTGATGACCTCAAAGCCACTGAGCAGAGTGATAAAGTGGTGGGCAAGGCCAATGAAATGCTAGGGTGTAAAGGGAGATGTATCACTAGCAGGAGGAGGAAGGTGCTAATACCACTTTATAGAGAATTCGTGAGGCTACACCTTGAATATTGTATACAGTTCTGGAGGCCACATCTCAAAATAGACAGGGACATGGTAGGGTCAGTCAGAAGGAGGGCAACTAAAATGGTTCAGGGGTTGCATGGGAAACAAAAGTGGGAGCAAAGCAGAAGCATGAAACTACAGAGCTGTTAGTTTAACCTCAGTGGTAGGGAAAATGATGGAATAACTTCTGAAGGAAAGAATTGTCAAGTATCTAGAAGCCAGAGGGGCACAGGACCCAAGGCAGCATGGATTCACAGTGGGAAGGTAATGCCAGACAAATCTGATAGATTTCTTTGACTGGGTGACCAAAGTAGTAGATCAGGGAGGGGCTGTGGACATGGCCTACCTTGACTTTAGCAAGGCATTTGACACAGTCCACACAAAGATTAATATACAAGTTAGCCAGCCTGGAGTGGGTCCCAAGATGACAGCCTGTGTAAAGAATTGGCTGGAGAATAGGACACAGAGAGTAATAAAATGGAGTCCACTCTGAAGAAAGGGGGTTACTAGTGGGGCACCGCAGGGTTCAGTATTAGACTGGTCCTCTTCAATGTCTTTATAAGTGACATTGCAGAGGGACTGGAAGGAAAAGTATGTCTCTTTGCAGATGACACAAAGATCTGCAACAGAGTTGATGCCTGAGGTGGGTGAAAGGATGAGAGGGACTTGGCAAGGTTAGAGGAATGGTCAAATGTATGGCAGCTTAGATTCAGTGATAAGAAATGCAAGGTAATGCACCTTGGAAACAAAAACCCAGGGGAAGAGTACACAATGGGGGTGAGATACTAACAACAACAAAAATGGAAAGGGACCTGGGGGTAGTCATATCAGATGACCTAAAGGTGGGCAAGCAATGTGAGAGGGCAGCAAGGAGGGCTGGGGGATACTGGGGTGCATAGGGAGAGGCATCAGCAGTAGAAAACAGGAAGTTATTATCCTCTGTACAGACAGCTGGTCAGACCCCATCTGGAGTACTGCGTGCAGTTCTGGAACCCAATCTCCACAAAGACATAGACAGGATGGAAGCTGTCCAGAGAAGGGCAACTAAAATGTGCAGGGTCTGCACCGGAAGACATATGAAGAGAGACTTAAGGAGCTTAATTTGTATAGCCTCGAGGAAAGGAGGGAGAGGGGGGACATGATAGAGACTTTCAAGTACCTTAAGGGAATCAACAAAGTCCAAGAGGGTAGCATCTTTCAAAATAAAGAGGTGTGCAAGAACAAGGGGCACAATTTGAAGATAAGGGGGGCTCAAAGGTAATTTAAGGAAGAATTTTCACAGAGAGGTTGTGGATGCATGGAGCGACCTTCCACGGGATATTTGTGGAGTCAAAACAGTGATGGAATTCAAACATGCATGGGACAGTCATAAGGCCATTCTAGGGAGTGGGGGTAGGAAGAAGTAGGCTGCTGGTCAACTAGGATCTGCAGCTTATCCAGTAGGTAGGGAAATGGGCAGACTGGGTGAACCAAGCGGTCCTTATCTGCCATCAAATTCTATGTTTCTATGCTTCTATGAGAGAATGAGGATTTCAGTATGTACACTCTGACTGAGAGGAAAGAGAGAGAGGGATATGATAGGACATAACAGAGACCTGCAAGCACCTCACAGGTGTGAACAGGGTAAAGTTTTGGAGTCTGTTCCAAATGTAAAAGTGCAACAGAACAAGATGGCAAGAAACAAAGCTAGAAGGGGGAAATTTAAGACAGATGTGAGGGAAAACTACTTCACTGAAAGAGTGGTGGGTACCTGGAACACCTTGTCACAAGAGGTAGTAGGTGCAAAAACTGTATGGGGGGTTCAGACATGTATGGGATAGACATAGGGGATCATTAGAGAATAAAAAGTGTGGAAGGAGGGTTGCCAAAGATCAGTTAGGGTCTGCTGGGATAGAATAGGCAGGGAAATAAAACTGGGCTGACTGGGTGGGCAGAGCTGTTCTTTTCTGCTGACATCATCTGTGTTTCTATGTCTCTATGTAAGCATAACAAGAATTCAACAGACTAGCTTGTTGAAGAGCATAGGAGTATCTCCTTTTTATGTTGGCTTGCGTGCATGTGCAAGAAACATCTTGCGACAGTGTGGGTCTTGGGGGCGCAGCTGCTGTTGGGCGAATGCAGAGCACGCATCAGTAGGTGCATCCCTCATTCCCCAATAAGCCTGCATGCCACCGCCACACCATGCATTCATAATGGGGCAAGCACATCAAAGTCAAGGTCTGCTGCAATCGTCATATGCAGCAGTCCTTTGCTTGCCGTGCTCGCCGCCATTATGATCATGGTCGGCGTGTGGGCGGCCGCCTCATGGTTTCCGACATAGGGGGTGCCCAATCCCCTGTCGGCAACCCCCCATGTTTGTGTTCCAACAGGGAGCACACCCATCTGACATCCCCCAAATGTGGAATGCCGAGGGGTGACCAATCTCTCGGCTCGCGGTCTACACTTTGCACGGTTACCGACAGGGAGCTGATTCCCCATCGGCATCACCCCCAACTGTTGAATGCGAGAGGTGCCCAATCCCCTGGCTCACGCTCCCCATTTCTTTGTTTCGCAGCGGTGCCCAATCCCCACTGGCATTCCCCCCATGTTGTGTGCTGATGAGGGTGCCCAACTCGTCGGCTACTGATACCCCCAAAACCCACATAGGTGGCATGCTGGAGCCCACCCCAGCATGCCAAATGCCCTGTAATACAAAAACTGTCCATCGACGTTTTCGCTTTATTTTTTTTTTTCTACACCTGGAAAACGAAAACCGTCCCTTGTAGTCTACATGATCCCCTCCTCCCACCCAATGCACACCCTGCCTCCCTTCACCCCATACTTACCTCTGGACTCCAGTGCGACAATCTTCCGTGGACAGGGAACACGTCTGCACTCTTCAAAGCCGACTGCGAACTGAGGAAATGCTGGTAAGCTGTATTATAATGCAATGAATAGGGTTTTTTCAACTTTGTTGCATATCTCAGGCATTTCTTGGAATTTTGGCACCAAATTTTCCACATGGGGTTTTTGGGGCCCCTCCTCATGAATTCTGTCACTGTCATGGCATTAATCGGCCTCAGAAGGTGATTTTGCAGTGACTGCGCAAAATCACCTTTCGGGACCCATTAACAAAATGACAGTGCCAATGTTCATGAGGTGGCCTCTCAAAAAGCCTATGTTCCAAATCTGGTGGAAAAATCCAAGAAATGCCTGTTTACGGCGTGCATTAACGCGGATTGCTACGCAGGCTCGTAACTACGCGCATTCACAATATTTTAATGCCATATTTACAGCATTGGCATTTTTCTGCACCTCCTTGTGAACAGTACAGCTGTCATTTCCCACATCCTGCCCAAAATGTGTTTCCACACTTCTGCCGCACAATTGTGCAGTCGCTGTGGGAAATCAGTGTTTGGGCCAGATTATGAAAATGGCAGTGACACAGTTCATGAGCAGAGCTCCTAGAATGCCTATGTTGAAGATTTAGAGCTGATACTCCATAAAATGACTGTGTTACGAGCGTGCGTTGGCAGATTGCATGCATGCTCGTACCATCATGCATTTGTGATATTTTCACTCTGGATTTTCACCATTGCCATTTTTACACACCTCTTGATGAACAGTACAGCTGTCACTTCACATATCCTGCCCAAAATGTGTTTCCACACCTCCGGCACAGAATAGCGTGGTCGCTGTGTGAAATCACTTCTTGGGACACTTTGAGGAAATGACAGCGACACTGTACATGAGCAGAGGTTCTAAAATGCCTATGTTGAAAATTTGGTGCCGAACACCCACAAACTGCCAAGGCTGCAAGTTTGCCTTGCATATTTCCCATGCACCCTTGCAACTCTGCAACTTTTGTATATTTGCATGCCACATTTTCAGCACTGCCATTTAATTACACCTCCTTATGAACTGTGCAGCTGTCATTTTTCACATCCTGCCCTGCATGTTTTCCGCACTGCACTACCAAACACCCACAGGGACACCCTAATGCCTCTCACTCTCTGTAGGGTGGGGGTGGGTTGACATCAGTTCAATACTTGACTACCACTCCTATGCTGCATCTCTCTAACTCCTGCACTGCCAATGGCAGCAAGACAACATTCTGCATTGACAAATGTTTGTTCATGTATGGTGCAAGTCACAGGCAAAATAAGCAAAAGTTAAAATCATGCCATCAGAGTACAGCATGGAAAGAAGACTACCCCCACTGTACCCAGGCAGCTTTGTTCCTTTCTAGAAGAGCCCTTAATGTTTAAGTCAATGTGAACCAGCCAAAAACAGAGTAACCATAACTGTAACACACTGTTGACAATCCATAACCCTAAAGTAAAAACAAAAATGCTCAAAAAAATAAAATTGAAACAACTGTTACTCAAAATGAAGATTAGAAGCAGGCATGGAAACAGCTATCAGTAACCATACGTTACTTACCTTATTGTTATATTGCCTGTACCTCCTATACCACCTTGTTACATTGTATGCCTCATATTGTATTGTCCTGTCCCCAGGATGCATCTGGAATCAAGTGACACTCCATTCAGTATGCCTTCCTGGTAAAACTCTTAAATAAATAAATAAACCATCGTTGCAAGAGAAAATAGGTGCCATTCAGAAGGATTTGAATTCCCTTGAAAATTCAAAGGTAACAGCTGCTTTCGTACTTAAAATAGGTACAATAGATGGTGTACTATATTATTCAATTGTCTCCTTTTGTCGAAATGCTTAGGAAAAAAATAATAGGATTTGTTGAGGTTAGTTAGATTGGAATGATGGTGGGAAGCAAATGATTGGAAGGGGGATACTGAGGGAGTCTGGTAAGTGGCATTTGAAATGCTTGTGCGAGTCGATGACTTATGTTCTCTCTCTCTGCACTTGCTGCAGGGACTGTCACCCTATCAGGGTGACAAAACAACCCATGAATCCACATCAGGAGGGTTCCACCTGTAGAGGTGCCACAGGGATCAGGTACAGTATATGTATATATTTATTTATTTATTGAAGTATGGAGAAAAATAAAATATATGTGTAGAATAATGAATGGGTAGGTGCAGTATACAAAGATATACAGTATACCCAATGGGGATTACCAAGCTCATTAAGCCATGAGCCCAATGGGGTCATGTTTTTATGACCTTGGTAGCCTCCCCTTTCAGTGGCTATGTATTTTTGTATACTACACCTATCCATTGTTTGTTTTATATAATACATTAGGATGGTGCCTTACTCATATCTGTGGGCTCTGTTGTGGCAATCAGCTGGTTATCAATGGGTCCATTTCCTCTTTTGCCTGAGTTGGGCCTTTTGGATTACTGTAGTGTAGGTAAGCCAAATGTCCACTTCTGGTGTGCCCAGGTTGGCCCTAATATATTTCCATAGTTTTCTTCTTGTACTTGCCAACAGGTTTACCTGCAAACTTTCTATCTGCACTCCCTTTAAGAACTGTGTTGACACAAATTCCTCAGTCAGAGGTGCATATAATTTATTTGTTTTATTTTTATCCAATATAAGGCTATTGTATCTTTTTGCCTACATAATCGTTGTATGCTTTATTCCAAAACTATTACTTACAGTCACTATCTCCACTAAAAAAGGGTATTTAAATGTCACTTTACCAGTTTACTGGCTGCTGTAGGGTCTGTTTTCATGATATTTTCTTGGCTCAATTGCCTATTTCTTTAGCAAGTATGTGCTCCTCTCTTTTACAGATCAACTCAACAACTAGTGTAGGGTGCCTCTATATAAGACGATATGTCCTTGGCACGTCAGCCCTTGGCTCATTGGTTGTGTTTGGCTCCTGTGCAGTCTGGCACAGTTTTTTCAGTTGGGAATGGCATCTTTAGTCAGGGCATACATGTGGTGTTGGCAGTGTTGGAGTATGTGGTTGTTAATGGCATCAGTCATTGAAGCCAAGATGAAGCAGTATGGAAATGGTGACAGAAGCATGGATGATGTGACATCTTAGAGGAGAGCTGGAGCATCAAGGGAGGTTGTTGGTACAAATAAGGTTGGGGGGGTTATGTGCTTACTGCAACTAGCCTCTATCTATGTTTTACATTGCAGGTCTTGGGGAAGGGGGAGCAGAGGGTTGGCACCAACTATCATCTTTTACTGCAGGCTTCAAGGGGGAATGAAGAGGGTGTTTTTTTGAATTCATGAACTGTAGTTCCATAGAAAACTCTCCATTCAGAAACTTCAGAACATAGATAAGTTTTACCTTGTAGGTGAGGGAGGTCTGTGAGTGTGAGATCAAGTGTATAGTACCGATGTTTATGATTCAGACACACCAGGCCCAATTCCATAAGGTTGTCAGAGGGCTTGCACCTAGCTCTGCATCATCTGCAAAGTTTGGTGCAGCTGCACCACAGCCCATTGGTGCACCATAGCCTGATTCAAGAAGGCCTGGCACATTTGCTACCATTTCCTCAGTTTACAATAGCTTTCTCAAAAGGCTTGTCTCAAGCCCCACAAACTGGATTCCCCCTTGGATACAAGGTTAGAGCTAATCTAACTCGCTGCATCTGGTGCACCTGATCAAAAATTGTGATTGGTGCCAAATGTCTGCTACAAGCACCCTGCACCACCTTTTTGGTGCACCAGAAATTTGGAGTAGATGTAACACTTTTGCGAATCAGGCCCACCTTCTTCAAATCTCATTGCTCTGAAGAAGGTGTGTCCAAAATATAAGCATTGTTGCTAGGTGCAAGACATCACACTAGCAGCCCTCTCCCATCAACTAGATCAGGGGTTCTCAAATGGTGAGGCCAGCCTCCTTGGGGATGCCTCAACCTGTTCCAGGGGAGGCTCAAGCAAGTCTGAAAAAGTACTATTTTTAAATTTTGAGTTTTATATATTTTGTGTGAAGAGATGGAGCAAATTGGAAGAGGACAATAGTAGGTGAATTTTATGTATTTGTTTACTAACAGGTGACAAGGGAAGGTGAATGATCCAAGGCTCATTTCAGGTGTACCCAGGGAAGGGTAGGGAGTGAATACATTTCAAAAGGTAACTGCAGAACAATCAAGAAATACACTGAACAATAGTGCATACAAATATGAACAATAAACTACTGAGTGGTGGTAATTGATCAATTTGTAGACTGACAGTAGAACAGCCCAAACACAAGGGTTGAGCATAGAAGTACTAAGAGAAATAACAGGAAGGAGCAATGTAATCCTAGAGAAGTTGCTTAGGAGCAGGGAAGGAGAGGGAGAGGCAAAGTATGTAGGAAGGTTATTTCATATAAAGAGGAAACCTAGAAAGTAGTTTGACCCATGAAGGTACTGCAACAAGGGGTAACAATGGTTCAAGAATGAAAATAACAGAGCAAGTACAGTAGGCTGGCCTGTGGGGAAGGGTACAATAAGCTGAATAATAATATTTGTTTATTTTATTTATTTGTTATTCAGATAATGCCTTTGAGCACAGGAGTTCTTTTTCAAAGGCTTCACATTAGTATAAGACAAAGAACTGAATGTGAGTCAAGTACTCAAAGGGGTTTCAATGTATTCATGGTGTACTGCGCAAAGTACAGTATGTTATTTTTCTTTGGGGAGGCCCAAGATTATTTCAGTTTTTGCGGGAGGCTCAAAACCTTTCCATGGATTTGGGGAGCCTCACTGTGACAAAATCTAAGAACTATTGAATTAGATGAAACTTATGTATGGACTGAAATTTCTGAATGGAGAGTCGTTTTATGGAACTGCAGATCATGACTTCCAAAAACCCTTCAGGCATGTCTTACAATACTGATGATCAGCTTACAAAACAAAGAGACCTCTGAAGAATGGTAGGAAGAGCAATAAAGACTGTATCCAGTACTTGTTGGAAAAAAGTGTGTGAATTGCTAACTGCCACTACTGTGCAGTGTATTGGGTTTGTGAAAAGTAAGACTTCTGAGCAATCAGCACCATGCCTGTCTTTTCGGTAAGGAAGGAGAGTGCTGACAAATAGTTTACATTCAAGAAACTGATTCTACTTAGAACCCAAACATGTTCTAAAAGATTCTTATTGCAGAACATATTGTCCAGTCTACCAATTTGTATATATTTGCTTTTTCAGAGCAAACTAGTTATTTGTTATTTGTTACCCAATATTTTGCATTTTCAACCAATAAATGCATTTTTAAGGCTGCAGTATGTGGAGCCCTGCAGACCTCCTGTGAAAGGAGACGTTTTCAACTGAACAACAGTGTGGCATTGCCTTACAGTAGTCACCATGTCCATGAAGCACTCTGATCTGTCCATTAGCAGTTGCTCTGCACTATTTTCTGTTGGTGGTCATGGCTGAACATAGTACACTCTGTTGGGTGCAAGGTGGCTATCAAACTGTATAGCGCATGAGTGACCCCTAATGCATGCACAATATAGTGCAGTGGCCATCTTGACATGGTGGGCAGTGCCACGTTCTGCTGTGACTGCTGATTTTTTTTTAATTATAGATATCCCCACCTGACCCTCCATGTCAGAACTCATCGCTGCACAGCACCCCCTTCCAGAAACATAAGAGTGATAAGGTGCCCAATCCCAGTATCACAATCAGGACTCCCACTGTTTTCTTGTTATTTTTTATTCCCCCATCCGACCCTCCTCTTAGTACCCCCACTCCCCGAAACATAAAAGTGACACTAGGAGTACCCAATCTGCCAGTGAAGCAATTCAGAATCCATGGGAGAGGGATTGTTGTTGTGGTTTAAACCTGTAAAAAGAAAACCATCCATCAATGTCTTTTGTGGCCATGTCTGACCCCCCAACTAACCCTCCCACTCAGCACCCACCACCCTGAACCTAAGCCCCCTACTTACCCATGAGGGGGCCAATGCCATTATCCTCTCTGGACCACAGGCATGTCTTCACTCTTCAAAACAGGACTGCAAACTGAAGAAACATGTATATGGTTTAATGTATTTTAATGGTGTTTTGAACTTGGTGGCATAACTTGGTCATTTTTGTATATTTGTGACCCAAATTTTCAACATGCTTTTTTTTGGGACTCCACCTCATGAACAAATGTGATTTCACTATCCCTGCCTGAAATCATCTTTCAGGCAGGAGTTGAAAATTTTCCCTGCCCTTGTTCATGAGGTGGGGTCATAAGAAGGGTATGATGAAAATTTGGTGTAAAAATATTAAAAAACAAAGTTATGCGCATATGTTGAATTTTGTGAGTGCAGGCTTGTAACCTTTGTAATTGTCAATATTTTAACCCCAAATTTAAAACATAGCTATATATTTACAGCATCTCATGAATGTGATTGCTGCAATTTTTCAAACCCTGGCCACATTTTTTCTTTTTTTTTTACATCCAGAAATGTGATTTCACAGTCATTGCATGAAATCATGTTTCAGACAGGAGCAGAACATTTTCTGTGCTCTTGTTCATGACTCAGTAAAAATATTAAAAAAGAAATTATGCCCATTGGCTCTGCGATTGGATTTCCACTTGTGACGTCAATGACCCGGGTTCAGGAATGGACCCGGGGTGCTGGAGGGCTGACCTGGTAGAGAAGGCTAGAGCATCTGGTGACTACTCACCTTCTCTCTGGGGGATGGGGATGGGGACCCAGTGCATGCTCACTCCTGGCGGCGGCTGGGGGTATTGCAATGAGCTGGGGTCCCACTGACTAAGGTGGGCATGGGGAATGTAGACTTATGCCTTGACGTTGTGGCATACCATGCACCCAGGGATCAAAAAGGAAAAAGTGCTCTATGGATGACCGGATGTTGGTCACCAGTTCCCACTGTTGCTGAACCCCAGATGCAGTCCATATTCACCTCAGCAGCACCCGGGCCAAGTAGCATGTGCTGGCCAGCCCCTACCAGTGCCTGTCTCCCTCAGAGGAGGGGGGACCCACCCAGCAAAGGACTATACCAGGTTACCTGGGGGGCTGCAAATATGAGGTGGTACTGGCTGACATTGGGACAGGTTTGCCTGTGGGGACCCAGGTGTCCCGAAGGAGTGGCCGGTGTGCAGCAAGGGAAGGTGGAAAAAAAAAGGAATTATGAGACTATTTTGAGTTTTGCAATAGTCAATATTTTTACCCCAAATTTTCAACATAGCCATTTCTTTAGAGCACCTCATGAATGTGCCAGCTGTCATTTTTCAACTCCTGCCCAAAATGTGTTTTTATGTCCCAAAAGTTGATTTTGCATTTCCTGCACACAATCACTTTTAGATCAGGAGTTGAACATTTTCTTTGCCTTTCTTCATGAGGGAGGATCCTAACAAGGCTATGTTGAAAATTTGTTGTAAAAATATTACAAAACAACAAATGTATGCGCTTACATTACATTTTGCAAATGCAGTATTGTAACTTTGGTAATTTTCAATATTTTGCCCCAAATTGCTTGGCTTCAGCTCAATTGGCTCTGACCAGAACTTGTTTTAAGAGGGGTTTCTTACAACTCTAAATTCTAGAGCTACCCAGGTTTAACGAGTTTCATTTTTATGACCTGGCTCTACCTGTCCCTAAATTCTGTTGCCTCATTGCTATTTGGAAGTACAGTTCCTATTCCTGTAGCTAGTGTATACTAGTTAGCCAAAACTCTGAAAGTAGATGAAACAAAATATAACTACCATGCAATTTCTAAGGAGTTCAGCAGGTGTCATATAAAAAGCATTTGTGACTTTTAATATGAATTGTAGCTCCTGTCTAACTACATTTATGCTATTAACAGCTGTCAACCAGTATACTGCTACCTCTTGAATGATTACCATCACATTACATTGACTTTGGCGTGAAGGGGTAATTTTTGAATTTTCTTAATACCTTTGTCTTCAGTGGAACTAGAATTTCTTGTTGAACTTCCCAAGCTGACCTTTACACACCCTGATTATGCTTCTACCAAACCCAAAACTGACATCATCAGTCAAGGTAAATGCTAACACAGGCAAAGTTATATTTTCTTCGAACTGTTTTTAATTCAGGACTGTTTTCCTTTACAGACTTTTTTAAAATTCTTTGGTAACTGGGTAAGGCACACTGGGCACAACTGCCTGTTTTCAGCGGTGACCTGGGAGCATTGGAGAGGTTAAGTGACTTGCTCAGAGTCACACAGTATGCAAGTGGGGGTTGTGGGAAATAAAACCAGGTCTGCTGGATGTACACCAATTCCAAAAGGTGGAGCGAACACTGAGGCACAGTATGCAGTGCACGAGATAAAGGAATATTCACAGTCAGAAGTAAGTTCAGGTAGATACTTTCCTCAGTTTCTTGTCATGCTGCAAACACTTTGTACAGAATCAAAAATGGTCAAACATGCCCCTAACTCCTCGACTCTCAGGTCTTCAGACAGATGCAGGGCAAGTTTGACCATGTATGCAGTTTGATAAGAAACTGAATAATGTATCTACCCGAACATACTTCCCACTGTGAATATGCCTTTATTTCATGCACTGCATACTGAGCCTCAGCGTGAGCACCACCTTTTGGAATTTGTGTTATTGTGGAGACGAGCCACCTCTCAAGGTGCAGCACTCACTGGAAACTGCGGCTCACTGTGTTTCCTTGGATTTATCTGCTGGATGTACTAAGTTCATTCACAGCTCATTATTTTAGAAATGTAGAAACATACACTTTGACAGCAGATAAGGACTGCTTGGCCCACCAAGTCTTACCATTTCCCTACCTACTGGATAAGCTGCAGATCCTAGTTAACCAACAGACTACTTCCTCCTATACCCCACTATAATTGCCTTATGTCTGTCCCATGCATTATTGCATTCCTCCACTGTTTTTGAACCTACAACCTCCTCAGGAAGGCTGTTTCATGCATCCACCACCCTCTATGTGAAAAAATACTTATTTGCATTGCCCTGGAGCTGTCCCCCCTCTATATTCAAACTGTGCCCCCTTGTTCTTGCACGTCTCCTTTTCTGAAAGATGCTACCCTCTTGGACTTTGTTGATTCCCTTGAGGTTCTTGAACATTTCTATTATGTCCCCCCCCCTTTCCTTGAGGGTATACATATTAAGCTTCTTTAGTCACTATTCATATGGTTCCTGGTGCAGATCCTGCACCATTTTAGTTTCCCTCCTCTGGACTGCCTCCATCCTGTCTATGTCCTTGCGGAGATGGGGGTCTCCAGAACTGCACACAGTACTCCAGATGGGTTCTCACTAGCTGTCTGTACAGAGGGTTGACAACTTCCTGTTTTCTACTGCTGTTGCCTCTTCCTATGCCTCCCAGTATCCAACAGCCCTCCTTACTGCCTTCTCCTATTGCTTGCCTATGTTTAGGTTGTCTGATATGACTACCCCCAGGTCCATTTACATTTATGTTGTTGTTAGTACCCCCACTGTGTACTTTAACCTCAAGGCTATACAGCCAGCCTTTTTGAAAGATAGTAGAGCCTTCCCAATGTTGTAGATTTCAGAAGAGTCATGAGTTATGCCATGACAGAGATGCACTGTGAGAAGTCAGGAGGAAAGAAAAGAGCCGCTCAGTATAGAGGTTATTCTGAGACATGTGTAGAAAATGTAAAAACAAAATATAATGTGGTGAAAAGGTCTTGCCTGCCTGAGGAAAAAAGACAAAAAGTGTCTCACAGCTTGAAGGCAAAATTAATTTTGTCACTACCTTCAATGTTAAATCCGTGAGGATCAGAGATATTATTAATAAGAATTGGTTTGTTCTGGCAGTGACCCAAGATTAAGAGAGACATCGCTCAAACTACCAAGGTTTGTATACAGAAGGACTCAAAATATTAGGGATCACCTAGTACATTCAGACCAGCCACCAAAGAAAGCAGATACTTGGCTCCTCCCTTTACCTAAAGGATGACACAAGTGTGGATGATGTAAATAGTGTGCCTACATAACAAAGCGTAAGGAAACAAAAAACCAAGAACTGGTCAGAGCATAAGTGTACAACAGTTCATTAACTGTGATACTACATTTGTGGTGTATCTGGCCTCATGTTCATGTGGGGAGTACTATGTAGGGCGCACAAAGAGAAAACTCAAGGAAAGAGTAGGGGAACATGTTCGGGTAGTTAAAAAACAAAGACTTGGAATATGTCCTAGTGGTGCATATCAAGCACACTGAAAAACCTGAGGACCACAATTTGAGCTTTTTGGGACTAGAACATGTTTAGTTGGGTTCGAGAGGGGGCAGTATGGAGTTAGCACCCAATAATTGAGAATCCTTCTGGATATATCATTTGGGAGCATATAATGCAGATGGATGGCTGAATGAACAAATTGAACTAACTCCTTTTTTGATAGACAAGTACTCTTACCTGAAATATTAATAACATTTTAGTTGTACTTTGTCAAATACCTGCTCTATATGTGTTTGCCTCCAGAAATGGGGTCTATGCAACCCTCTGGTAGCCTTTGAAAAGAGGTCCCTTGCATTTTCACCATGGTTACACCAACAGAGGTAGGTCCTTCAGTATGAGTACCTTTTTGTAAGGGTTCCTTCCAACCCCCCGACCCATACTCGCTTCCCACTTAGGGTCATACAGGGTGGCTGCTTTTAGGCTGGACCCTCTATAGGGGAGGCTCCCATTCCCCCTTCATTCCTGTAGCTTTTTCCACCCATGGACCTCTATACTGCTGCAGGTGTACCTTTTCAATGCTTTAAGTGCTTTGGATTAACTATATGTGACCTTTTGCATACCAAGTTTGACCGCCTGGTCAATAGCTTCATAAAAAGGGATAGTATACATGGGACTGTAATATGTATCCACTGAGCAAAATTAGACCACCATTTCTTCAATGGGGGTTTACTGTATGTTTCTCTAAATGTTGCTTCCTATAAGTGAAATTACTTACATTTGGAATTAGTTTAATTATACTGATTTTTTAAAGTTTAGGTTTTTCTTCTTCTAATATAACTAATACTGAACCACTTTTAGGTTCAATACTTAAATAAAAGGAAGTAAATTGGAAAAAATCTTACTTTAAAATAATCTCAGTTAATGAATTTATGTCACTATCTAATATTGATGGAAAATTAGATTTTCAGACACCCCTACTTCCTTTTTAGTTTGTCTTTCTTTAATAAAGTGCAATTTCTGTGTTTTGTATGTGTTTTGGGGAATAACCTATAGACTTACATGAAATTTATTTTCAGTATATTAAGGAATATATACACTAAATTACATTCAAGTTGATCAAATGACCATGAACACTGATGTATTTGTTAGTAGGAATAATTAATTCATTTGTTAATGATATATATTGACACCCCGCTGTTGTGAAACATATATAATGGATGTAACACCAGGAGGCACTGTTCCTTTGAAAAAGCCTCCCAGTGAAATGTCAGGAACATTTACAAATGGACTTTTTTCTGTTCTCAACAGTGCCTTTAAATAAAAGGTAAAAACTTTATTTCAGGTCTGGGACCGGTCCCTAAAATGGTATTCGAGTACCTAAAGCCCTAGACACATTGGGGAACTTAAAATGGTTTAAAATCCCCCTAGCACTGTTTACAGACAGACTACAAGCCCCTTAAAACGTTTTAATGTAAGTGTTTTTAAACCCTGCTAGGTAAATGGTTACTGAGTAATGTGGCTGTACTGAAATGGCTTAGCTAAACTGATTTTAACAAGCATTTGTCAATGCCAAATGTTTGCTTGCTGACATTGGCAGTGGTAGTGTAGAAGTTACAGAGCTGCGTAATAGGAATGGCAGTGAAGTATTGAAGTGAAGCCAACCCCACCACCACCCTGCAGAGAGTGACAGGCATTGGGGTGTGCGTTTGGGTTGTCAGGCATAACGGCCACGCCATTTCACCACACCCCACCCTGCAGACACTGACAAGTGTCACGGTGTTCCTTGGGGTCTTTGGCCCTTATGCGCACCCCATTTCATTAGGAAATATGATGAGATGGGTGCGATATAGGAGAATGGGGTGAAGTTTGGGGCCGATGAGTCCAAGGCATACCTTGATGCCTCTCACTGACTGCAGGGTGTGGAATGGTATGAGCATCACAGGCAAGAATCCCAAGTCACACCCCTGATGCCTGTCATTCTCTACAGGGTTGGGCGTTATAGTTGGAAACCCTAATACCTCAGGCATTTGTTGGTATTTTCACTCCAAATCTTCAACATGTATGTTTTGTGACCCCACCTCATGAACAGGGGGAATATCAGTTTGTTAGCGGAAAGGTGCTTATGCACAGTGATTACAGCATTTAGCACCACAGGTGCAAAAACATTCCGAACAGGATGTAAAAAATGACAGCTGTACTATTCATGGGGAGGTGTAAAAAATGGCAATGTTGCAAATCTGTAGTAAAAATATTTAAAAAATTGGTGAAGTCACGAGCGTACATAGAAACTGTGCAATGCACACCCGTAATATAATTAGGTTGGGGATTTTTTACAGCAGATTGTCAACTCAGGCATTTTGGTGCCTCCGATCATGAACAGTGTCATTGTGTTTTTCTTTATCTGTGCCGAACAATGATTTACCTCAGCGACCACACATCTCTGCACCGAAACTGTGAAAACACACTTCAGCCATGTTGTGAAAAATGACAGCTGTACTGTTCATGAGGAAGTGTGGAAAAATGTCACTGGTGAAAATCTGGACTGAAAATATTACAAAGTCATGAAATAACGAGGGTGCGTGGAAACTGCGCAATACTCACTTGTATCACAGTCATTTTATGGACTTTTGTCACCAAATTTTCAACATAGCCATTTTAAGACCTCTGCTCATGAACAGTGTAACTGTGATTTTCTTAATCTGTCCTAAACATTACTTTCACACACCAACAGCACCATTGTGCGCTACATGTGCGAAAACACATTTTGGGAGACATATGAAAAATTGCAGCTGTACTGTTCATGAGGAAGTGTAATAAAATGGCAATATTGAAAATCTGGAGTGAAAATACTAAATTTGCAAACTTACGAGCATGCATAGGAACTGTGCAACGCACACTCGTAAAAGTAATTTTTAGGAATTTTTTCACCAAATTTTCAACATACCTATTTAACACCTCACCTCATGAACAGTCTCACTGTGATTTTCTTACTTTATCCGTGACATTGATTTCCTGAAATCGACTCAGCCATTAGTCGCCACATGGGCTGGAAACACATTTTGGTGAGATGTGAAAAATGACAGCTGTACTACTCATAAGAAGGTGTAGTAAAATGGCAATGTTGAAAATCTGGAGTGAAAATATTGAAAATTCGCGAACTTACAAGCGTGCGTAGGAACTGTACAACGCACACTCGTAAAACAGTCATTTTTTGGAATTTTTTCACCAAATTTTCAACATAGCCATTTTAAGACCTTTGCTCATGAACAGTGTCACTGTGATTTTTTAATTTATCCCGCACTTTGATTTCGCACACCAACTGCGCCATTGTGCGCTACATGGCCGGAAACACATTTTGGGTGAGATGTGAAAAATGGTAGCTGTACTACTCATAAGAAGGTGTAGTAAAATGGCAATGTTGAAAATCTGGAGTGAAAATCTTGAAAATTCATGACCTTACTGAGATGCGTAGGAACTGCACAGCATACGCTACATAAAACAGTCATTTTTGGAATTTTTCACCAAATTTTCAACATAGCCATTTAAGACCTCACCTCATGAACAGTGTCACTGTGATTTTCTTAATTTGTCCCGTACATTGATTTCGCACACTGACTGCGCCATTGTGCGCAACATGGGCGGAAACACATTTTGGGTGAGATGTGAAAAATGACAGCTGTACTACTCATAAGAAGGTGTGGTAAAATGGCAATGTTGAAAATCTGGAGTGAAAATATTGAAAATTTTGCGAACTTACCAGCCTGCGGAGGAACTGCGCAATGCACGCTCATAAAGCAGTACTTTTTTGGAATTTTGGCACATTTTCAACATGGGGTTTTTGGGACCCCTTCTCATGAATGATGTCACTGTCATGGCGTTATTCAGGCCTGAAGGGTGATTTCACGCAGTGACTGCGAAATCACCCTTAGGGCCGGAATAATGCCATGACAGTGACATCATTCATGAGAAGGGGTCCCAAAATCCCCATGTTGAAAATTTGGTGCAAAAATTCCAAAAAATGCCTGAGATATGCAGCAAAGTTGAAACCCTATCTAGCCCATTATACAGCTTACGGCATTTCCTCAGTTCGTGGTCAGCTTTGAAAGGTGCAGGCGTGTTCCCAGTCCACCGAAGATCATGGCGCCCGGGGTCGGTGGTATGGGGTGAGGAGGGGTGTGGGTAGGCAGGGTGCGCGGTGGGTGAGTGCGGGTTGTGGGAGGGACAGGGAGACTACATGGGACCATTTTTCTTTACAGGTAAAAAATAAAAAGCGGACGACGTGGGATGTTTGCCACACTGGGGTGGAGCTCCCCAGCGTGGCACAAGGATGGTTGGGGGCATTTAGCCGGCCAGGATTGGGCACCCCCGCCGACCCCTAGGATCACTTGCCGCGTTGGGGTGGGCTCCCAGCATGGCACTTGCTATGGGGGGTTACGACAGTGGAGCCGGCGGGGATTGGGCACCTCTAGCCGGCTATATCATTAGTTGCCACGCTGGGGTGGGCACCCAGCGTGGCATTTCGAAAACTTTGGGGAGGCGGGGAACACAGCACAGCTGACGGGGATTGGGCACCCCCATCGGCTATACAGTGTGTGCATGCAGGGGGCACGCACGCCTGCGTGGGTGTGTGTGTGTTTGGGGGGGAGCTGCACGTGACCAGCCGATATCTTATCGCTGCTCACTGAAGCGTAGCTCCCCCTTTCAACTGTATGCCACTGCATTCTGGAGCTTGTCCTAGACAGCTCCAGCATGCATTGGCTTACAGGGGCCACGCCTGCCAGCACACTGACTGAATTCGAGGATGAGGTGACACACCTCCGAAATCTCCGATGATGGCGCTATGTTTCTTGCACATGCTTGCAAGCAAACATAAAAATGGCTTTCAAAAGGAGTTCTGTAGTGTGTCCAGGGCCTAAATGTCTCAGTTTGGAGTGCTGTGACTTTGTTCCTGCTGTGAAAAGTCACTTTGGGGGCCTGACCTCTGATTTCCAAAGTAGCTGCCATACTGTAGGTCACTTTCATTTCCTTGAATGGTTTTATCCAATGCAGAGCTACCACCAGCTACCAGTGAACAAACCCTTGAATTCCTCTCTATAGGGGCTATCAAATGATACTCTGTTTTATGAGTGTAGTAACAATTGAGAGGTTTACCCCATAAGTCATAACAGTTTACTGTTTTCACTGATGTTACCTCTTGCTATTGTGCCCTTTTATACAGACGTGAGAAAGGATTTCTGCTTTCTGCTGTGAACAAAATGTTTTTATTATTTTGTAGGACATCTTTTCTGACTAGAAAGGGTATTTTGCTATGTTTGTGTTTGCATGCCTGCATGAGCAAAGCTAATATATTGGGATGATTGGACAGCTTAGTGACTGGGAAGGAGCAACTAATGTAGCTCAGCTTACAAGAGGTGCACCTGTGCAAACATATTTCCAGCAAGGATGCTGTTATGAACATATAAACATATGAATATGCCAGCAGATAAAAGCCTTACAGTCCATCTAGTCTGCTCAAATGTGGAGCTTCCTTTATGTTTATAGAAGGATGTGCCCCTTCCCTAATTCCCCAATGGCCCTCTCCTGTACCTCCTCCCTCCTCCACAAGCAACTATCCCCTTCATTCTGTCTCATCCTGTCTTGAAACTATCCATCATTTTCAGGGAGAGCACCTCCTCCAGCAATTTGTTCTGCTTGGCCACCACTCTCTCAGTGAAAAAGTACCTTTTCATCTCTCTCCTTTGTACTGCATTTGTGCAGTTCACTGGTAAGGCCACATCTAGAGTATGGAGTTCACTACTGGTGCCCACACCTAAAAAAGGACATTAACCTGCTAGAAAAGGTCCAGAGGAGGGATGCAAAGATGATAGCTGGTCAGCAGAGTAAGGCTTATGAGGAGAGGCGGAGGGCACTTAACATGTACTCCCTGGAAGAAAGGCGAGGAGAGAGAGAGAGAGAGAGAGAGAGAGAGGACATGACTGGGACATTCAGGTACTTGAAAGGGATAAATAAAGTTGATGAGGAGAGTCTCTTTAAGCTGAGCGGCAACCATAACACGAGTGGGGCACAGTCTTAAGCTGGAGGTTGGGAGATTTAGGAGGGAGGTCAGGAAGAACGTCTTCACAGAGAGGGTGCTGGACACTTGGAATGCACTGCTGGTAAAGGTCATCTCATTGAAGACAGTAGGCAGCTTTAAGAAAGGATGGGATAGGCATAGGGGGAAGGTAAGGATCATGGGTAGGAAGGATGGGAGAAGTGGAGAGGGAGGGCAGGGACATTAGCTAAAGCTGGGGACCCTGCAATATGAGCAGACTTGATAGACCAAAAGGCCTTCTTCTCCTGGTTTCTTTGTATGCATGTTTGCATGTTCCTCTTCCCCCTACCTGTCTTAGGCTATGCCCCCAGTGGACGTGTTCCCAGTAAGACTGAAGAGGCCCACAGCGCTCATCCTGTTAGTACACGTTAAGAGTCACTAGCACCATTGTAAAAGTTTTGGAAATACAGAAATTTACATCCAATCCATGTAATATTTCATATAGTTTTTGTAATTCTCTCCCCCTTTTCCTTTCTTGCTGAGAACAACTGCATGGAAACGAGATCACAGTGCCTTAGACTGTAGCTGTACTCACTGCTTGCCTACACCTGACTCCATAATCCTATGAGTGACATCATAATTATTGCCACAGTAACACATTGTGATTCTATAAACAGAACTGTGATGTCAGGTGTAGACATGCAGCTAGAGTTGATAGGGCAAATATTCTGTTTTTATGCAATGCCCCTAGTAATAAAGAAATAAAGGTTAGAATTGCAGGGAAAGAATCACATGTAAGATGAATTGTGTCTCAGTATTAAATTGTTTTCAAAGTTGGGCCTACAGTGTCAGGGGTTCTTTAAGTTACTTGAAGGTCTTGATCAAGTCACCCCTTCCCTGCTGTCCTCAAGTGAGTACACATCCTACCCCTTGAGCCTCTCTTCATAAGTGTTAATCTCTTAGCCCTGGCTCAGATTGGTTGCCCTTCTCTGAATTGTCTTCATCAAGTTGACATCCTTCCTAAGATAAGTGCACTAATATTGCACACTGTACTCTAGATACAGTCTAATCAGTGACCTGTACATTGGCAGTATGAGCTCCGCTCTCCCACTGGTAATCCCCGTGGCTATGCAGTCCAGCATCTGATTTGCTTTTGCTGCTGCTGTCCTGCAGTATGCCAAGTGCTTCCAGTCACTTGTGATGATTGGTCCTTTTCTTCCTATGGCTTGGTTACCTTTATACCACCCAATCAGTATTTGGTCTCTGGGTTCTTCACCCCCAACTGCATAACTTCACACTTTTTAGCATTGAACCTCAGCTGCCAAATACCAGACAACTTCTCTAACTGTTCAGCTGTTATGCTCCATTGGTCCCCCCTTCAACCCCCGGAATGTGATTTTGCAGTCACTCTACAATATTGCTTTTTGGAAGGGATTTAAAAAAATCTACCTGTCTTGATAATAAGGTGGGATCCTAAAAAGTCTGTGGTATAAAGATGGGGTGAAAATGCCAGAGGGCACAGACAATTAGATATTGTCTCACAGCTGGCCTATCCTGCATAATTACATTGTAAAGATGGGTAAAAGCAGGATCCCCACTGCAAATGAAATACTGCATCTCATATGTGCTATCCTAGGTAACTACAGCTTAAAAATGCAAAAAGCAGTACACCATTGAACATTAGATATTGAATTTTTGCTGGGCTGTCCTGGGTAAATATCTTGCAAAAAAGTGTCAATGCTGGACCCAATTAAAAATGACATATTGTGTCTTATCTGGTCAATCCCAAGTAACTATACAGCAAACATCTGTAAAAGCAAGACAATATTAAAAACAGAACCCCACTGAAATGTGTATCTATGCTACTCTATTCTTGGGAAAATAGATTGTAAAGGCAGGTCACCACTAAAAATGAGAACCTGCCTCTCAACTAGGCATCCTGGGAAAATACAGCATGTCCACTGGGTAAATACAGTGTAAAAATGTGCCTAAGTGGGACCCCAATGAAAATGAGGGATTGCATCTCCGCTGTGCAATCCTGGGTAAACAATGTCTAAAAATGTGAAAAAGTAGGACAGCATTGAAAATTATATATTGCCTGACCACTGGACTCTCCTGAGTAAATACATTTTGAAAAGAGGTAAATGCAGGATCTCGCTGAAAATGAGATATTGTATATCTACTGTGGTATCCTAGGCAAATACAGTCTAAAAATGTATACAAAACAGGACCCGGGAACAACTGAACCCCACTAAAATGTGCCTTGGGAAAAATATATGAGAAAAGCAGAACCCAATGGAGAATAAGAAACTGCTTCTATACTGGCCTATCCTGAGTAAATACTTTGTAATAACTGATAAAAGCAGAGTCTAATTGAAACCTAGGTAGTGCATGTCCGCTGTGCTCTTCTGGATCAATGCAGTGTAACCCAGCATGAAAGCATGACCCCACATAAAATGTTATATTACATAGAAACATAGACTTTGATGGCAGACAAGGACCTCTTGGTCAACCCAGTCTGCCCTTTCTCTATCTACTGGATAAGCTGCAGAGTCTAGTTAACCAACAGCCTACTTCTCCTGACCCCCACAATAATTGCTTTATGTCTGTCCCATGCATTCTTGAATTCCCCCCATTGTTTTTGACCCCACAACATCTTCAGGAAGGTTGTTCCATGCATTCACCACCCTCTCTGTGAAAAAAATACTTCCTTACATTGCCCCTGAGCCGTCCCCACCTCTATCTTCAAATTGTGCCCCCTTGTTCCTGCACATCTCTTTTTCTGAAAGATGCTACTCTCTTGGACTTTGTTGATTCCTGTGAAGTACTTCAATGTTTCTATCATGTCCCCCCTCCCTTCTTCCCTCAAGGGTACACATATTAAGTTCCTTTAGTCTGTCTTTGTATGGCTTCTGGTGCAGACCCTGCACCATTTTACTTTTCCTCCTCTGGACTGCCTCTCTTCTGTCTATGTTCTTGCAGAGATAGGGTCTCCAGAACTGCACACAGTATTCCAGATGGGGTCTCACCAACTGTCTGTACAGAGGGATAAGAACTTCTTGTTTTCTACTGGTGATGCCACTTCCTATACTCCCAGAATCCCCTCAGCCCTCCTTACTGCCTTCTCACATTGCTTGCTTAACTTTAGGTCATTTGATATGACTACCCCAAGGTCCCTTTCCATTTTTGGTGTTGTTAGTACCTCCTGCCACACTGTGTACTCTTCCCCTGGGTTTTTGTTTCCAAGGTGCATTACTTTTCACTTGTTTGCATTGAATCTAAGTGGCCATATTTCTGTCCATTCCTCCAACCTTGCCAAGTCCCTTCTCATCCTTTCCACCCCACCTTGTGTATCAACCCTGTTGCAGATCTTTGTGTCGTCTGCAAAGAGGCATGCTTTCCCTTCCATTCCCTCTGCAATGTCACCTATAAAGACATTAAAAAGGACTGATCCCAGTACTGAACCCTGTGGTACCCCACTAGTAACCCCCCTTCATTGGAGTGGACTTCATTTACTATAACCCTCTGTGTCCTGTTGTCCAGCCAGTTGCTTACCAGACTACAACCCTAGGACCCACTCCCACACTTGCTAACTTGTTTATTAATCTTTTGTGTGGGACTGTGCCAAATTCTAAGGTCTAGGAAGGCCATGTCCACAGCCACTCCCTTGTGTACTACTTTGGTTGCCAGTCAAAGAACTCTATTAAATTCATCTGACATGACCTTCCCGCTGTGAATCCATGTTGCCTTGGGTACTGTGCTCCACTGGCCTCTAGTTCCTCAACAATTCATTGCTCCAGAAGTGAATCCATCACTTTCCCTGTCATTGAGGTCAAACTAACAGGTCTGTAGTTTCCTGCCTCTGTCTTGCTTCCACTTTTATGAAGGGGGATCACGTCTGCCCTCTTCCAGTCGAGAGCATGTGATTCCTCTTCCTATATTGCATCTCATATGGGCTATCCTAAGTAAATATGTTGTGAAACTGTATAAAAATAGTACCCTACTGCAGAACCTCACTGAAAAAGAGATGTTACATTTAAGCTGATCTGTTCTGGAAAAGTATTTTGTAAAAGCAGGACCCCACTGAAAATGAGATATTGCATCTCACCTCTGCTTCATGGGGTAGATGTAGTATAAAATCTGTGTAAAAACAGGGACATATGACATATGAGATAGTGTACCTCATCTGATCTATCCTGTATAAATGGTAAAAATGTGTGAAAGCTAGACCCCATTAGAGCAGAACCACACTGAAATATGTGCATCTATGCTGGTATATCCTGGCAGAAATACATGGTGAAAGCTGGACCCTACTGAAAATTAAAAATTGCCACTCAGCTTGGCCATGTTGGTTACACTTTAAAAATGCATATAAGCTGGGTCCCCACTGGAAATGTGTTACTGCCCACAACTGATTGGGAGAAGGGTACAGGGAAGACAGTATTTTGCACACCTACACATAATCCTTCTGTATCTCTACTGTTCTTCTTTTTCCCAAGTTGTTGGTACCCACATGAAGCTCAGTGATAGTGTTTGGGGATCCATTAATGTATCCTTCTATAGTTCTCTTGATGTCTTTTATCCTGACCCCTGACAATGAGGCAACCATTGCTTGCTCTTTCCTGCCTTTGCATTCAATTGTGTAAGTGTACTTTAAAATTGAGTCCCTTATGACTACAATATCCCTCCTTTGATTCTCCTGCCCACCATTTGTGCCCCTCATTGTTTTATTGTTCCCTGCTGTGTGTCCCATATTCTGTGCTGGTATATAATAATGGGGACTGTCTGAGGTGGACAGTACATGTTCGTCTCCCACATGAAACTTCTGCAATGCCCCATACTTATTTCTTAATTCTATAGAAACCTGTCCCAATGTATGCTTTGTTCTATGCTTCTTAGTCACTTGCACCTTACACCAGTCATGCTTGCTCAGCTCTGACTCACTATCTGTTCCTCCTCCTGGTATTCTTTTTCTTTTATCTCTGCTTTCATTCCCAGATGTAATTCCTACCTGTTGTTCTGTTCTTTGGTCTGCCTGAATACATGTTACTGAGTCATTGATAAACTTCTCCAGTACCATTATCTCACCTTGAGTTCTCAGTCTTTTATTTAGAATTTGAGTGTCCATTTGCATCACATTTATTAGTCTGCATTTACTACAAACATGCTCTGGCATCATGCTGTCCTTTCCACACATGTTGCAGGAATTACACACAATAATTTCTTCCTGTGTTATATCTCATACAACATCACCAGTTATTGTATGCTAGCATAAACATTGCTCCTCCATATTTTGTCTGTTATACAACTCAACTGTTATACAACTCAGCTGTGGTACTCAATACGTAAAGAGTCTGGCCACTTTCCTCAGCAGATGCAGGCAGATGCAGTTTACCACTGCAAGCATCATCTCCACTCACTAGGGCATTCTGATTTATCAGCACCATACCTGAAGCAATCACCCCCCTTCTTGCAGTACTAGTCTGATTAGCAGTCCAATTGTAAGTGTCAGTGGCTCAGTGGGTAGCACACTCATCTCTGAAGCTAGGAGATTAGAGGGCTGTGGGTTCAGTTTCCACATCTAGCACTTGGATTAATATTTCAATACTGACACTGTAGTGCAGCATGAGAGGGGTGCTGCACTTCTGAGGTGCTGTCTTTCAGATGAGATGTTAAACCGAGGTCCCATCTGCCTGGATTGGTGGTAGTTCAGGCAGATGCTAAAGATCCCATGGCACTTATCGAAAAAGAGTAGGGGAATATTTATTGAGCAATAAACAAAGCATGCATGACAGTAAAGAAACAAGAGGAAATAATAAACCAGCTACAATACAAACCCTGATGAGCATCATACAAAAAATAACTTTTATAAATTAATTAACTGGAAAGGAAAAAAATTAAATCCACATCATACATTGTAATATAAAACAGTATGCTTCAAAAGGGCTATAGAGCATCTCATACTTGGAGCAAATACGAACATTAAGGAGTCCTAGACTTCATACGTTATCACAGTATATAAATATAAATACAGCAGTTATACTGTTGAATATTCATGCCAACGGTATCATGTCTAGTCAACACTTCCACTTTTTTTTCCAGGTAGGGGCAGGTAACACTGATTTGTCATATAAACTTTGCTTCCGTATTTCTTTCTCTGTGTTAACAATAATCACTAATTGAGGTGTATTGACTTGCTGCAACACAAACTTACATCTCGTCTGACAAAGAAAACATTTAAAACACTTAAAAAGCAATCTCATAGTGCTTTCTTCAATGTCTTGAAGCGTATTAATATATCCCACTATCACCTGTTCATATGTGAGGGCACTCCATACCAGGTTTTGCCACCTGGTGGCCAATAAGGACCAAAATAATGACACATATGATAAAGCCACTAAAAAATGGCTTAATGTCTCCTCCATATTTTGACATTTCAATCTTGAGCGCATTGTCTTCCACCTTTTCATGCTTATGGTTACCCTTAACTCCTAGTCTCCAATGCAAGCATAACCAGAAGACATTCCACATACACAGGGATGTTTGTTTACCCAGGAAATACTGTTCAATCCTGCCTAAGGCTCCTTGGCCAATATATTTGTACATAATAGGGAAATCATAAGACTGGGCCTGTATGGTGGCATACACTATTTTCCTATGCTTAATCAGGATTTGAGATTTCTCAAGCTGCCACAGTCTAATCTTTCCAATCACTAGGCTGGCATAGAGTGGTAGCCTAGGAGATTTTTAAGGTTTCCAGTAGAGGATGTTAACAACTCTAACAAGGGGTCCAACCATACAATCACCAGATGTTTCCAGTGCTGTATGCCTGGCATAGAAAAATACATAATATTACCATGTAGGAAAATATATAACTAATGGGGCTTGTAAGATTCAGTCCTCCATCCTTCAGTGACCTATATAGAACTTTCCATTTGATGGATTCAGGTGACTACTACATATCATTTGAAACACTAAAATATTCAAGTGAACTTCACACTGGGGGTAGATAGCACTAGAAAAGCCAAAAGAGGAAGGAAAAAGGTTTTGACCAGCAGGACCTTCTTCTTCTTAGTCTGCTGCCAGTTTCCATTTCTGGACTTTCTCATCACAGTGTTGTATTGTCAGTTTCCAATTCCAGTGAATAATCTCCCCTCACCCAAAAGACACTCCTAATATAGAGATGTCCTCTCTCGATATCTGGATGCCTTCTATACTTTCCAGGAAAGTAGTAATATCACTAATCTGGTAGCCCCTACTTTTTGAATTATTAGTAACAACCCCTATGGTAGTAGAAATGCTATCAATAAGGTGGAGGGCTTTAGTCACCATTGTTGCATCTGGTAAGAGTAGGCAGATATTGTCTGCATAGGCTATTACTTTCTGCACAGGATTCCCCTGATACAGATACATGCTCTGAATCTCATGATTCTGTTGGAGCAAACGTAAAAGTGGGTCTATACAAAAAGCATACAGTATAGGGCTCATAGGGCAACCCTGTCTGATACCTCTATTTATGTGGATAATGGGCCCTATGAATCCATTAATCAATGGCTTAGTACCCACAGTGCGGTGTAATGACATAATCCATAGTACATATAATTCTGGTAGGCCATATTTGAGCAGAATTTTTCACAGGTAAATATATGCTGTTTTATCAAATGCCTGTTCCTGATCCTGACTAATTGTCACTCCATTCATTCTATTCTGTTCCCCTAGTGCTACTATTTCTCAGATGACGAGTAGATTATCCTGGATATGTGTCCCCCTAATGGAACAAGTCTGCCCCAACTCAATCAGCCTGGGTGCCACGTTCACTAGCCTATTGGTCAGAATTTTCATAAGAATTTTCATGTCCGTATTCATCATACTTACATAGATACATAGACAGTGTCATCAGATAAGGGCCTATGGCCCAACCAGTCTGCCCATTTGAGCTTGTAAGTTCAGTTTATGTTTTCCTAGAAGTCTGTTGCCCTTACCCCTGATCTCCAGAATTCCTTTATGCCTATCCCATGCATTCTTAAATCCTGTGATTGTTTCAGCCCCCACAACTTCCTCTGGCAGGGTGTTCCACCTGTCTACCACCCATTCTGTGAAGAAATTCTTCCTCATGTTTCCTCTGAATCGTCCTCCCTCCAACTTCATCCCATGCCCTCTAGTCCTGGAACATCTTTTTTGCTTAAAAATAGTGTATTCCTGCACCCTGTTCCTCCCTGTAAGATACTTGTATGTTCTCTATCATATCCCTCTCCTCCTCTCCCTCCAGGAGGACCATGTTCAGTTCCTTCAACCTATCCTCATAGGGACTTGTGATGCAATCCATGCACCATCTTTGTTGCCCTCCTCAGAACCTTTTCTACCCTGTCTATGTCCTTACATAGGTAAGGTCTCCAGAACTGTACACTGTACTCCAGGTGGGGCCTCACTAGTGTCTTGCATAGTGGAATTATGACCTCCCTTTTCCTGCTGGTGATGCCCCTGCCTATGCATCCCAGCATCCTATTTGCTTTACCTGCTGCCTTGTCATGCTGTTTCCCTACCTCAAGGTCATCACAGATGATAACCCCAAAATCTTTTTCCTGCTTGGTGCATGCTATATCCTCACCCCCCAACTGATATATTATGCCAGGGTTTTTGTGCCCCATATGCATTATCTTGCACTTCTTTGCATTGAATTTCAACTGCCAAACCCCTGACCATTCTTCAAGTTTCTGCAGGTCCCTCCTCATTCTGTCTACACCCTCTGGTGTGTCTACTCTGTTACAGAGCTTTGTGTCATCAGTGAACAGTGAAATTCTGCCTTCCAGGTCCTGCGCAATGTCACTGATGAAGATGTTGAATAGGACCAGTCCCAGCACTGATCCCTGTGGTACCCCACTGATCACTCTTCCCTCTGTGGAGTGACAGCCATTTACCACCCTCTGTGTCCTGCCGCCCAGCCAGTTACCTACCCACCACACTATTGTTCTGCCCACACCCATATTCCCCAGTTTGTGTAATAGTCTTCTCTGTGGCACAGTGTTGAATGCCTTGCTGAAGTCCAGATAGGCCATGTCCACTGCCCTCCCCGATCCACCTCCTTAGTCACCCAGTCAAAAAATTAAACGAGGTTGGTCTGACATGACTTCCCCCTGGTGAAACCATGCTGCCTTGTGTCCTGTAGTCCATTGACAACCAGATGTTCCACCAATCTCTCCTTCAGTAGTGCTTCCATGATCTTCCCCACTACCGAGGTGAGGCTGACTGGTCTGTAGTTCCCTGCTTCCTCTTTGTTCCCACTTTTGTGTAAGGGGACTACATCTGTTATCCTCCAGTCTTTGGGTACCTCCCTTGTTTCTAGTGATCAGCTAAACAGGATAGCCAGAGGTTCAGTCACCACCTCTCTTAGTTCTTTAAGGACCTTGGTGTGCACCCCATCTGGCCCCATTGTTTTATCAAATCTTATTACTTCCAATTCCTTCAGAACCCTTTCTGGTATAAAGGCACTTGTGTCCATTTCTGCACCATTCTCACCCCTTGTACTCCCTTCAGACCCACTACCCTCCTCTTCCTCAGTAAAGACTAAGCAGAAATACCTGTACAGTATGTCAGCTTTACTGTTGTCATCTTCCACGCGGCCCCCATCATCTCCCTTCAGTCTCACTATCCCTCCCTTTGCCTTTCTTTTTTCACTTAGTCGTCTCCAATACTTTAACTCATCTTGTTTTTTTGTAGAGTAATATCTGAATTGAAAGCCCCAGCTGTGTGCTATGTCACCTGTCTGTAGCATAGTATTAAAAACCTGCTCTAAGATAGGTGCAATTTCTACCCTTATATACTTATACAGTTTTGTGGGTAGGTCATCCGGCCCCGGGGTCATATAGTTATTGAGGGAGCAAATGACCTCCTCAATTTCCTGAACCATGATGAGGGCTTTTACCTGAGTAGCCTCATAACTTGTTAACTTTGGGGTGTCCAAAGCTCTGAGGAGTTGATCAAGGGCTTCTATATCCAAACCCTGGTCTTGATACTTATTGGAGAGGTGCGTTACCACCGTCTGCATAGCATCTCCCCTATTGGTGACTATCGTATTGTGGGATGTATGGACTGCATCCATATACCTTTGTTCTTGTTGGGCTTTGCAGCTCTAAAATATGTTTCCTACCCCCGTCTTCCCTGGTGTTGCTGTCCTAAATTCATATAGAAGTGTGGTTGTGCTATCATAACATAATAATTCCATTTCAGTTTTTAGGGCATGGATCTGAGAATCTAAACCTTTATACCCTTCATGGCTCCTGCTAAATACCCTGTAGTACTGGGCCCAAAGCACTAAATATTTCTTATAAGTGACCGTAGACTGGGATTTTGCAGCTTGCTGAAGGAATTTCCTAAAGGCATTCTTTGTCTCAACCTACCATCTACTGTAATGATCCTGTAGGTACAACAGGGATTCCTGTGCCTGTATGAGCCCTTACAGGAGCAAAATAGTCTTCTGGTCTATAAGTTGGGTCTTATTGATTTTTCCAAAAACCCCATCCAACCCTATGAGCCTCATTCCTACTAATAGTAACACATACCATTAGATGGTCTGAGGTCTCAACAGGTATCACATGCGTAAAGTGTAAGGTGAGTGATTTGAAAATAAGCAAATAGTCAATCTGGGTGGCAATTTGTGGTCTATAGATTGTATATCCCCCTGTGTTGTGAATCGCTCTGAAGGCATCCACCAGGTCACTGTCCTGTAACACTTTCATTAGGGAATGAGAATCCCAATATGTTTTCACCCCCTTGCCATCAATTGTTACCACACAGTTAAAATCTATAGCCCATATAACTTGTCTGGTAGTCATTAAATATGGCTTTAACAAATTAGACAAGTCAAGCCTATCTTTTTTTAGTCTGTGGAGCATATGTAGTGATGATTCTCCATACCATAGATTTATACTTAACATCCAGAAGCAAAGCCCATCCTAGTACTACATCCACCAGCTTAGTAACTATGTAGCTATAACCTGTAAAAAGAATACCTACTCCGTCACAATGGCAAGACCCTATAGAATAATATGATGGGCCAATACCATGCCCTAGTTGCCGCCGCTACTGCTGAGGTGGTATGCAGCCTTGTGTCCTGTAAAAGGCAAATGTCTTATCTAAGATCTTTAAGTAATGAAAAAAGTGCAGTCTTTTTCCTATTGGTGTAAATACTGTTGACATTAAATGTGGAAATGTTTAAGGTAAATGAAGAGTGCATGGATGGATGTCAAATAGGCACAATGGATTCCACTTAAATGCACACCCGTTTTGCACGGGAAAAATGTGCATTTAAGTGGAATGTGCATTTACCCAAAATTGCATGTTTAGAGCTCGAGTAAGGAGCCAAAACACGGTTTTAGCAGTAACGACTTATTTTTTAGAAAAACTGTGTAAAAACTGTTAAAAAGCTTTGTGTATCAGAACAAAAGCCAGAAGTTAACAAAACTAATGAAGCGTGTACTGTGCAAAAAATAAAAGAATCAAAATGTTGGAACTCTGTTGTTGCCCTAGTGTTTGCGGTCCCAAAAAATGCAGTAATCTTGCTTTGTTTGCCTGCCTTAACTATCCTACCCACCTTTCCTACTTGGTTCCTTACTATATTAGAATTCTTAATTTGCCTTAGGGAATCAGCTGACCACTGAGGAAATTATGGGCTACAAAAGAGTTCATATAAGGATACCCATGGCTGCCTTACTTCAGTCAATAGTGGTGTCACATTTGTCAGTATGTATATAATGGTAAATATAACAACAGGATTTACCATCCCTAAACCCCTTTGATTCTTAGGGAGATATAGGATATTCTGTTTTAGGGGGTTAAGACGGCTCCCCCATATATCCTGAAAGAAAACGCTATATAATGTAACTTCTAAAACCTCGGGGGTGGGGGGAGTCAACTAATTTGTAGAAATATAGGGAGAAGAAAAGTTTTAACTAAATATACTCTCTTCAACTTACTCATATTCCAAACATTCCAGGTTTTAACCAGCTTTTGAACCTGGTCTAGTTTTGGTTGCCAGTTAAGGATATCTAGATTCCCTGAACCAAATATAATACTCAAAATAGTAATTGGGTCTCTTGTAAGAGTTATTCCTGCTACATCAGAAAGGGTGTTTATTAGGTTTCCCAACTGTCTTCAAGTGCATTTCCTTAAATTCAAAGAAGTGCCAGATAGAGATCCAAGCATCTGACATGTATCTATTACTTGTGTCATTGAATCTACATTTTGCACCAGTATAGTAATATCATCAACATATGCTTGGGCTATGTGTGGAATCATATAGGTGTCTACATATATGTGTGCTAAACATGTGGTAGAATTGAGTTTTCTTAAAAGGGGTCAATACTGAAGACATACAGTAGAGGGCTGAGGGGACAGCCTTGTCTCACCCCTCTCTTTATAGATATCATTGGTCCTAGCCAACCATTTGTTTATGGAGTTACTGTAGCATATCTACACAGGGTGATGAGCCAGTTAATAAAAGTATCAGGTATACCATAATAGGTCAGAGCGTCCCACAAATATTGATGTTCTACAGAGTCGAATACTTGTCTCTGATCTAATGAGAGAAGAAAGCCAACTATTCCACCATTATTGTCTCTTTATATTAATTCCCATAAAAGAAGTAAATCATTACTCATTTTCCTCTCAGGAATGGAATATGATTGCGTAGGTGAGATATAATACAATGTTGCCTGTGATAATCTGGTGTGCAATATTTTTGCAATAAGTTTAAAATCAGTATTGAGTAGACTAATAGACCTCCAGTTTGAAAGATCAGATCTCTCTCTCTCCTTTTTTTATATAGAAATATTAAAAAACCTCTTTCCATTTCTAATGGAATGGAATCTTGTTGCAACATATGTGTAAAAACTAAAGCTAATTCTTTTGAAATTAAGGGTCCCATTACTTTGTATAGTTCTGGGGTTAAGCCATCCATCCCTGGAGCTATATTGTTTTTTGGGATTAGATGGCTGTTTCAGCTTCCATAGCTGAAACATCTTTTGTTAAATCATCCAGTATGAAAGCTGGACAAGCAGGAACCAGGGCTGCAGGTAAAAAATCTGAAATCTTACTCTGTGGTGATCCTTATAGGGAAAAAAAAGAGACGTAGTATGCTGAGATGCTAGTCTCAAAATATTGTTTTTGTCTTGAAAGAGCTGCCCACCAAAATCCCTAAGAGAATCAATTTGTTTATTTTTAATTCTGTCTTTACATGACAGGAAAGGACAGACCACCACTGCTTTCCCCAGTACACCAAACTTCTGTTGATTTTGCAAATCCTCCTGTTGTCTTAGATGAAAGGCCTGCATATATTGCTTAAGTATCTTAATTTGTGTGTTAAAATCATGAACAGAATGTCTAGCTCAGGAATGCAAAAAAAATGTTGTAGGTGCCTTATTGGAACTTTTAAGAACAGATCCAGAAACAAATGATTTGATACCTTTTATTGGACCAACATGGATGTTACAGAAAAGAACAATGTGCTCTAGCTTTCGGACCAACCAGTTCCTTCTTCAGAAGCTTTGTGGCAGTTATTTCAAATATCCCATACTATTAACACCAGATTATATTGAAAAACAGAAATAATTCTCATTGGTTTAACATATACATTTAAAACATAATGGAAGATTGCATCAGAGAAGCTAATTAACACCAGTATCCCTTTAACTGAGGAGCCTCAGAAAGGCAAAGGTTATTAAGAATTCTCTACAGCCAGAGAGTTCTTGTCACATACATTTTAAAATGACTCAGTATGCCAAGAAAGCATTCTAGTGATAAAAAAAACACCTTGGGGTGGCATTCTCTCTAATACATGTAAGATGAGCTTACAACTTGCATTCCAGTTGTCCTGGTATATTAAAGAACAGATAATGAGAGACAAAATCCTGAAATTAGGTATAACTGCAAGTTGAAAACAAGCCTCAAATTAACGTACACATATATACATGATGCATGATAGTATCACTTGTAAGTGTAAGTGCCAAATAAAAATATGCAAAAATACTTGTCAAGGACCCCCAAGGAAATTAGACCATGAGCCTGATAAGTGCAGATTTCAGCACAGAGTCTGTGTATAACAAAAATGCACAGAATCAGTCTAAGGAATCTAAATGAAAACCCAAAGGAATTACACCTTTTATGAACCCCCAAGTAAATGAGATATGCATCTTAATATGAGCAGATTTAAAAATGTGACAGTGTGTAATCCAACCACTTACAACTAGTAGAAGGAAATAAATGTACACTAAATGTGAAAACTAAGTGTCCTAGCCACATAACAATTGCCCCATGCCACGCTCCCCCCTCACATATGTGTGTACCTACACCACACCACACCCCCCCACACACACACCCCTGCACACCCCACACGACCACAACACACAACAAATATAACAAACACAATCCACACACACTACACCACACTGCGAATAACAAACAAAACACACACACACACACACAATACCCACAACACACAAAAACACAACCTATACCAAACACACACAAAACACACACATACATACATACATCAGTATACACACACACACTCAAATTCACTCACCACAGTGTTAAGGTGAGAAGTGAACATGTAGATAAGGCTCCACAGTATGCTAATCTTTTTATGGCGAATTTGGAGGAGGATTTTCTAAGGCACTGTACACAAAAAACACTCGCTTATTTCTGTTACATTGATGATTTGTTTATAATTTGGACAGAGGGCACTGACACGCTTAAAGATTTTCATCGGGAACTTAATGACCTCCACCCAACTATAAAGCATTCCCTGGAATATTCTGACACCAGTGTACATTTTCTGGGTACCACTGTCCCTATTAAAGATGGAACCCTACATACCTGTCTTTACAGGAAACCAACAGACAGACAGAGATACTTACACAAGAAAAGTAATCACCTGAGCCACACAAAGAAATCTGTCATATATAGTCAAGCACTTCGGTATCACCGCCTCTGTTCAAATGAGGAAGACAGAGACACACTTCTGGCGATGTTGAAAAACACCTTTATTGAGCAGGGACACTCGTCCAGAGAAATTGAAAGAGCAGTGGAACGTGCAACACAGGTCCCACGAGAACAGCTACTGCAATATAAGGAATGGATGACTACCAACAGAATTCCCTTAGTAGTCACATACCATCCTGACCTTGAACTCCTACATAAGATTATAAAGGATCTCCTTCCAATAATTAGTGAGGATGAAACCCTTAACTGTATTTTTCAAGAACTAGCACTACTATCTTTTAAACAGCCACCTAATTTAGCCAACCCGATTATTAGGAGTCAACTTGAACCATAACAGAATACCATGATATCATATGGTATACAACCCTGTCATCAAGGCAGATGTAAGACGTGTAACCTCATTTCCACTTCAGACTGCGTGGTTACATCACAAAACAGACTATTCAGGATACAGAGGAATTATACATGTACAACAAGTAATGTGGTCTATTTTATCCAATGCATGAAATGTTCTCGCACAGGTTATGTGGGGGAGACAAGCCAACAACTCCACACTGGAATGAATTCACACAGACATTCTATTAATCACAAGAAGATTGAGATACCAGTAGCCCAGCACTTCTCCCAGGATGACCACTCAATCTCAGATATGTCTATGATGGTCTTAAAAGGACATTTCAACAGTACACAACAGAGACGGGCTTCTGAAATTAGACTTATTTTACTTCTCAACATGGTGACGGATGGACTGAACATTGATGTTAGTTATAAGACACATTATTCCATTTAAACTTACACAGACCTTTACTTTAAAAGATGGACATAAACACTTTAGTTCTTCAGCGGGCCTTTGATTTTGCAAATGTATGGTTATCTACATGATGACTTCTCACCTTAACACTCTGGTGAGTGCGTTTGAGTTTGTGTGTGTATACTGATGTATATATGCGTGTGTTTTGTGTGTGTTTGGTATGGGTTGTGTTTTTGTGTGTTGTGGGTATTGTGTGTGTGTGTTTTGTTTGTTATGTGTGGTGTGGTGTGTGTGGATTGTGTTTGTTATATTTGTTGTGTGTTGTGGTTGTGTGGGATGTATAGGGGTGTGTGTGGGGGGGTGTTGTGTATGTACACACATATGTGTGGGGGAAGGGTGGCATGGGGCAATTGTTATGTGGCTAAGACACTTAGTTTTTACATATAGTGTACATTTACTTCCTTCTACTAGTTGCCAGTGGTTGGATTACACACTGTCACATTTTTAAATCTGCTCATATTAAGATGCATATCTCATTTACTTGGGGGTTCATAAAAGATGTAATTCCTTGGGTTTTCATTTAGATTCCTGTGGCTGGTTCTGTGCATTTTTGTTATATATGGACTCTGTGCTGAAATCTGTGCTTATCAGGCTCATGGTCTCATTTTCTTGGGGGTCCTTGATAAGTATTTTTGTATTTTTTTTATTTGGCACTTACACTTACAAGTGATACTATCATGCATCATGTATACATGTGTATGTTAATTTGAGGCTTGTTTTTAACTTGCAGTTATACCTAATTTCAGGATTTTGTCTCTCATTATGTTCTTCAATATAACAGGACAATTGGAATGTAAGTTGTAAGCTCGTCTTACAAGCATTAGAGAGAATGCCACCCCAAGGTGTTTTTTTTTATCACTAGAATTCTTTCTTGGCATACTGAGACATTTTAAGATTTATGTGACAAAAACTCTCTAGCTGTATAGAATTCTTGATAACCTTTGCCCTTCTGAGGCTCCTCAGTTAAAGGCATACTGGTGTTAATTACCTTCTCTGACGTAATCTTCCATTATGTTTTAAATGTATATGTTAAACCAATGAGAATTATTTAAATTTTTCAAAATAATCTGGTGTTAATAGTATGGTATATTTGAAATAACTGCCACAAAGCTTCTGAAGAAGGACCTGGTTGTTCGAAAGCTAGAGCACTTTGTTCTTTTCTGTAACGTCCATGTTGGTCCAATAAAAGGTATCAAATCATGTGTTTCTGGATCTAGCTCAGGAATGTAATTTCTGTAGTTGTTGTCTCTGTTTTAAATGAAGTAAATATACATTATTTCTGTGAGTCCTACTTTCTTGTTTCAATAAGTTTCTTAAATCAGTTTTGACATCTTCCCACCAGATTGCAGGATTGTCAATTTCTAATACTGATTTCCTATGAGTTATAAAATGTTGGATATTCTGAGTAATCTGTGCTACTGATAAAAAAGAGGAGTTAAATTTTCATGAACTGGGGCCCTGGGGGAACTGAAAGGAAACTTTGAAGTGTAGTTGTAGCAGCTTATGGTCTGAGAATTCAATTTCAACTACTTCAATAGAGGATATATTCAGTTGTTTGGAAATTAAAAATAAAATCGATCCTAGTAGCTTGATTAACTTTTTGAAATGTAGGTTGGGCTGTCTGATGTACGGTCATGTAAGCATCTTTCAAGTTTGACATGGAAATGATAGATTTTAAAGTAGCCATATGACAGTAAATTTTACTTACGGTAGTACAGTGTGCCCTTTCCCTTTTGTCAAGGCCACAATTAAAATCACTCCTTAGAATCACAGTTTGAGAGGAAACCAGATATGGCTGAACAGTTTTGAATAACATAATTCTTTCTGCTTTTGTTTGTGTGGCAAAAATATTAATAAACCTACAATAAGATAAGTAATGGAAATGTTGATATCTAGTACTAAAGCCCTACCTAGTATTAGGTCTATCAATCTGTATGCAAGATCTAAATAAAATACCAACCCCAGAGCAAGTGTCTGTGCCAATGAAACACAGAAACATAGCAACATAGACTTTGATGGCAGATAAGGACCACTTGGCCCACCTAGTCTTCCCATTTCCCCTATCTACAGGATAAGTTGCAGATCCTAGTTAACCAGCAGCCTATTTCTTCCTATCCCCCACAAGAATTGACTTATGTCTATCCCATGTATTCTTGAATTCTCCCACAGTTTTGGACCCCGAAACCTCCTCAGGAAGACTGTTCCATGCATCCACAACCCTCTGTGAAAAAATACTTCCTCACATTGCCCCTGAACCACCCCCCCATCTTTAAATGGTGTCCCCTTATTTTTGCATGTCTCTTTTTTTGAAAGATGCTACCCTCTTGGACTTTGTTGATTCCACTGAGGTACTTAAACATTTCTATCATGTCCCGCCTCTCCCTCCTTTCATTAAGGGTATACATATTAAGCTCTTTTAGTCTCTCCTTGTATGGCTTCTCTTGCAGACCCTGCACCATTCTAATTGCCCTCCTCAGGACTGCCTCTATCCTGTCTATGTCCTTGCCGAGATCGGATCTCCAGAACTGGAAGCAGTACTCCAGATGGGGTCTCACCAACTGTCTGTACAGAGGGATAACAACTTCCTGTTTTCTGCTGGTGATGCCTCTCCCTATGCATCCCAGTATACTCCCAGCTCTCTCTACTGCCTTCTCACATAGCTTGCTAACTTCCGGGTCATCTGATATGATTATCCCAGGTCCCTTTCCTTTTTGTTTTTGTTACAACCCCCCCCCCCCATTGTGTAATCTTCCCTGGGTTTTTGTTTCCCTTGTGCATTATTTTGCACTCCTTTGCATTGAATCATAGCTGCCATACTTCTGATCACTCCTCCAACCCTGCCAAGTCCCTTCTCATCCTTTCCAGCCCACCTTGTGTATCAACCTTGTTGCAGATCTTTGTGTCATCTGCAAAGAGGCATACTTTTCCTTTCAGTCCCTCTGCAAGGTCACTTATGAAGACATTAAAAAGGATTAGATGCAGTACTGAACCCTGCGGTGCCCCACTAGTAACCCCTCTTTCTTCAGAGTGGAGTCCATTTACAATTACCATCTGTGTCCTGTTGTTCTGCCAATGTTTTACCCAGGCTACCACCCTGGGACCCACTCCCAGGCTAGTTTATTTGACTATTAATCTTTTGTGTGGGACTGTGTGAAATGCCTTGCTAAAGTCTAGGTAAACCATGTTCACAGCCCCTCCCTGGTCTACTACTTTGGTCACCCAGTTGAAGAAATCAATTAGATTTGTCTAACATGACCTTCCGGCTGTGAACCCATGCTGCCTTGGGTCTTGTGACCCACTGGCCTCTAGGTACTCAACAATTCTTTCCTTCAGAATTGATTCCATCACTTTCCCTACCACAGAGGTCAAACTGACAGGTCTGTAGTTTCCTGCCTCTGTCTTTGTCACACTTTTGTGAAGGGGAATCACATCTGCCTTCCTCTAGTCCTCAGGTACCACATCATCCTCCCATGATTTATTAAAAAGGGTAATCAGTGGTTTCACTAGTTCTCCCCTTAATTCTTTTAAAATTCTGGGGTGAATTCCATCAGGCCCCATTGTTTTGTCCACCTTTAGTTTTAGGAGTTCTTTCAGAACCCTTTCTTCTGTGAAAGGACTGGGATCAACCCCCTTATCCAGAGTGCTTCTATTAATTGGATTAGGCACCTCCTCCTCCACTTTTTGAATACTGAGCAGAAATATTCATTCAGTATCCCTGCTTTTTTACTATCCCCCTCTGCCTACCCACTGTTCATTCTATTCAGCCTCACTATCCCTCCCTTTGTCTTTCTATGCTCCCTGATGTATCTATAAAAGGTTTTATCCCCCTTCTTTAGTGAGTTGGCTATCCTTTCCTCGGTTTGGGCCTTTGCTCTTCTGACTTCCCTCCCTGCTTCCTTCTGCCTTAACTGGTACATCTCTGTCCTGCATCTTCTGTGTTTCCTTATACTTCCTGAATGCAATCTTTTTCTCCCTCACTTTCCCCTCCACCTCTTTTGAGAACCACAGTAGCTTTTTCCTTTCATTTTGATTTGTTTATTTGCTTCACACAAAGGCTTATTGCCTCAGTGATGGCAGTTTTGATGATTCCCCATTGTTGCTCCACCCCTCCTTCTAACCAGTTTGCTAGTGCTTTTCTGAGGCACTCTCCCGTCTTTCCAAAGTCAGCCCTCCTGAAGTCCAGTACCCTCACTTTTGTATGGCTTGACTCTGTAGCTGAGTTTAATGTGAACCACACTGTTTGTTGGTCACTTGTTCCCAGATGGAAACCCACTTCTAGATCTGAGATCCTCTCACTGTCCACATTTGAGAGTCTGAGGTCTAGATCGCTCCTCATGAGTGGGTTCTGAAACTAGCTGTCTGGGCATGCCACCTGTAGGGCATCGAGAATGTCCCTGCTCTTGGATGTGGCTGCACAAGTGTGCTCCAGTTAACATCTGGTATATTCAGGTCTCCCATCAACAGTATCTCCCCTTTCTCTGCCATCCTAAGAATGCCTTCTATTATATCCTTGTCCATTCGATCCCCCTGAGCTGGGGGTCTGTATACAACCCCTGTGCAGATTGTGGTGCCACTTCCAGTTTCCAAGGTGACCCACAGTGCCTCCTCTCCTCAATGTTTACTCTTTTGTTCAGTTTCTTTTATCCCTTCCTTTACATAGAGAGCTATTCCTCCCCTCTCTTTTCCCCTCCCTGTCTCTCCTGTAGGTTACGTACCCCTGTATGTTAACATCCCAGTCATGGTTCTCTGTGTACAATGGACCAATATGATGGCCCCACATGCCATAATTTGGTAATATGACCCATTTCTGAGATAGTGTGAAGTCTACTATCCTGCAAGAATAAAACATCTAAAGGAAAGGCCAGAAAAAAAGACATAGCTATCTGTTTCTTCCTACTACTTTTTACACTGTTCACATTAAGGGAACCAATAGCCAAAGGGGCAAATGCCATTGCAAAATAAATTATTTGTTCCTATTCAGGAAGAAAAATATTAAGAATCATGGAGCCTTTTTCCTTGTTTTCCTGATCTCCTTTGTTGCTCTTTAAGCTTCTGTTGTGACTCCTCAGGTTCAAACATAAAGTCTACCTGTGAACACCACAAAGAACAACCTTCTGAGTCTGTAACTGAAAATTCTGAGGCTGTCTGAAAGGCCTCATACCTATTATGCAAGGGCAATTCTGATGTTTTAGACACCTTGGGGGCAGGTTGTTCATAAGTTTGGTTCCTTTTAGTTGACCCATTCTGTATTTGAGGGGGAGGTGACATATATATAGATCCCTTGCATGGCTGCTCAACTCCATCCTTAGAAGGGGTAGGCACTGGCTCTGTTTGTTCTATAAGAGGGTGATTCTCTGCACTCACTGGTGGGTTCAGTGAACCAGTCTCAGAAGGGGGGTACCCTAGAAGTCTCAGCTGGCTTGGAGGGTAGGGGAAGGATTCTGTCTGTGCAAAAGCAATCATTAGCCTTTGCTCTACATCATCTGAGGAGTCTGCTTGGTTATGAGCCCCCCATGTACAGCTTTGGGAGGTATGTTCCATGGAATCACACAGATTGCATTTATGTTCATTCAAACAATTCCCACTAGTATGGCCTAACTCCTGACACAACGTGACTTCACTTGGTCACATGTACTGCTACGGTGGGCTGTGGATTCACACTTATAGCAGGCCTTTGGCTGGCCTGCATAAAAAAGCAATCTTCTATCCCTACCTAGAAAAAAAACAGGGAGATGTTTTAGCCCAGAATCAGTAGAATGCAACATAACGTTTCCTTTCCATTCCCCTTCCCATATATGTTCAGAATCAAAAATTGCTTCTGGAGACCCAAGAAGTAAACAACACTGCTTTGACCAATAGGTTAAATCAGTAACACTAGCCCCATCATTCCGAAATAGAACAGTAATGGTTTTATAAGCAGGCTTGGTAAGGGGGATAGCTTCAAATGGTGTCCATAAGGCGGTCTGTTTTAACATATTATATTGTTCCCAGAACCTTTGTAACCCAGGATTTAGCTTAAAACCTATGTCATATGTGGTCTCACCAGAGACATGTATAAGGCCATAGGCCTCATTAGCAAGAAATTTCATAGAATCTTTCAGTAAATTTTTTGCAGTAAAAACTCTGTTAGGTTTTGGGTCCAAACCCTGTTTATACAATAGTCTGATGGTATTATGCCATTTCTCAGGGTAAATAGGCTAAGGAAACAATGAAGCATATGGTCTTTGTGTTGTTTTATGTATTAAATGTAAAAGTGCTTCGGGGGAGCCCACCATTGCAGCTGGCAGTGTAGTAGGATTACTCACACTAGAATGTCCCATGGTTTGACTTTCAAAGTTTAATACTGGGTTTTCAGTTAAACACAATTCAGTAGGTACATGCAAAGGTGAAGTGTTTCCACTCATTGGTTGATCTCTCTGCAAGTGCATAACAGCAGTAGCAGCAGGGTGGACGTCTGAAGAGCCAGTGTTGTCCTGCCATGCTGGCGATTAGTGTCGGTCCTGACACCCACTTGCCCTGAGCATTTGCAAATCCATCCAGCCTTTTCCAAGACACCATTCACAGACTAGGATTGCTCTGTAACATTTTCTGCAGAGGGACATCTTAGGCCAGACCTTCGGTCAGTGATTGCCATTCTCGGTGCACCCTCGCCTCTACTTTCCACCTGTAATCTATCGCAGTAAGCTGTAGTAGTGGATGCCTTGGTTCTAGAGTCAGTAGAAAGCATTCCAGTTTGTGTAGAGCTTCCAGCAACTACATCTGACACTCCTTGAGGCAACACTCTAGATTTCTGGTCTTTCTGCAGGGGAATCATTACTGGAGTGTTAGCTTGTGCTAGTTTTAAGGCATTTTTCAAAAATAGTGTGTACAATGTGCATGATGTTCTTCCTCACTCTGCAACAGTTGTTCTAGATTGTCAACAGTTAATGAATCAGTATGTAAACCTTCCATAACATCAGCTTTGCTTACCGGTGATGCAGTATTTAAAGGTTTAACAGGCTCAGGATGATTTTGAAGATTTTTCTTCTGATCACTCAGTTTCTTCTGTATATTTCTATCAAAAGCCGTGGTGTCAAAATGATGAGAGGCAGGGGGTGATACCTGTTCCCCAGCCTCTTCTGCTTCCATCAGCTCCTCCAGTTCCTCCATGGTGGCCATCTTGGTCAAAAACCAAGATGACAGCGGTTCCCCCTACTGCCAGAGTAGGGACATTTTTTATTGAAAGAACAATAGAAAAATAATGCATAGGAAACAAGCAACGATAGTAATTAAAAAAACAGACACGAAAAATAAAAAGGGTCAGCACTGAGTAGACAAAATCTAAGTAAAAGTAACTGGGACAGAACAAAAATGAAGCAAATACTTAAGAATAATACAAACTATAGAAAAATTAAAAAATCCTAAAACATATGAACAATATATTTCAAAAAGGAAGAAAATACAGTCTATCCAATTGTGTCTTTTAGGAAAGGAATGACATTCCAACGAAGTGTCCAAGCAGAAGCAGAATACAGAAGTTTATCACACAGGCGCTGTACACATAATTCATTTTCAATATTATGAATCATTTGAAATGGAATAATGTCCAATTGCTGAAAAGGAAATTTACATCTGCTTTGCCAAAAAACAAACTTAATACAAGTAAATATAAGCCGTATTGTGCCCTCATTATATTCAAGGAACCAAAATGAAAATCCTCCCATCAATTCAAGATATATAACTTGTAGCCAACGAGAATCACCCCATAATTGAGACAACAATTGCCAAAAATCATAAGCAAAGGAACATGAAACAAAAATGTTCCATAGTTTCCAATATGTCAGGACATGTATTTCTAGGATATGTCCTATCCTGGATTCCTTTATGTTTTGTGTTCCCCTTATCAGGGAGCTTTCCATGGCAACATAACCATAAGACATCCCACATCCTGGGGAAGGGGCTGACATCAAGCAAAGTGCAAAGAATGGCAGGATGATATTGACCATCCAGCCCAACAAAAGTAGGGGAAATATCATAATACAGCTCCTGAATTGATTGATATACAAGTTTTCATGGTCTAATTATAACCTGCAAAGGTGTTAGTTTCCATTTCCGAAGTTTAGTAAGGGCTGGTTTAAAGAAGTGAGGAACAGTACAAAAGGAAGTAGAGACAACATTTTTATCAATCCACCATGTGAAAAAGGAGCCATACCAGTGTACCTCCAATAAGGTCCACAATCTAGAAGTTGGAGCAGATAAATTCCAAATATTATAAGAAAAAAAAACATACTAAAATAATGTCCAATAGGATTTAAAAGAGCCAAACCACCCTTATTAAGCGATAAATACAATACATCCCATTTGATGGGGTTTAAACAACTACCCCATATAGCCTGGAACATTAAGCTCAACAATACAACTTCTAAGGAAAAGGACATATCATGTTAATATATAAAAACAATGGAAAAAAAAAAACATTTTCAACATGATTGCTGCCAAGTTTTCCACACTAAGACTTTACGTTTTCCAATATCCAACTTAGCAGTCCATTTTAAGAAGGATTTGTCACCCTTACAAAAAGCAACACCCAAGATGGTTAAATCATCAGAAGTAACATTTATCCCCACAATATCATGCACTAGATCTGTAGAAGGACAAAGCATATATCACCTACTTTTGGATTTATTTAAAGAGGCCCCATCCACAATAGCATAATTGTGCAGTAATTCAAATGCCTTTAAAGCTAAGGTATAATCATGTGCCACAAGACAGACATCATCTGCATATGCAATAACCTTAATTTCCATATCAGTATGTACTGGACAAATCCCTTTAAAGAGAGGTGTACTCTGTAAACTTTGTAGGAGAGGGTCAAGGCAAAAAACATAAAGGAGGGGGTTCATTGGACAACCCTGTCTCACTCCTCTTTTAAGATCAATATAGGAACCTAAATGCCCATTAGCCAAGGGATCACAGAAGCACTTTCATAGACTAAGGAGAACCATTTACAGAATGTTTTAGGAATACCATAATGGAGTAAAACTTGAAAAATCATGTGACACCTTATCAAATGCTTTTTCCTGATCAAGGAATGGAGATAGCCTTGCAGCATATCTTCCTTCCCTTATTCAATCAATTACCTAATAAGCAAAAAATTGTCAGAGCTAAGACGACCTGGAACAGAGTATGTTTGCATTGGTGCTATCAGGAAGGAGGAGATAGAAGCCAATCTAGACATCAAAATTTTCATTAGGATCTTGAAATCGACATTAAGAAGGCTAAGGGGCCTCCAGTTATTAAATATCACTTTTCAATCTTTTTTAAATAAAGAAAATCTGTAGGCAAACTTAGAAGAGGAACACACTTTTCAGAGGATAACATCCAATTAAAAACTACAAAAAGAATATCCATCAAAATATCAGATAACTGTTTAAAGAATTCAGTAGTAAGGCCATCCATCCCTGTGGTAGTATTAGTTTTTAAATATTTAATAGCCAATTCAATTTCTAATTTTGAAACAAGAGCTAGCAGAGAATCAAGTTTGTCAGAAGGACATATAGGGAAGGGTATGGAATCCAAATATTTCTGAATAACCAAAGTTGAGGAACCTGAGACAGTATGAAAGGCATGCACATGGTTTTGCACAAGGCCTAGAATGTTTTCAGAGCCAGATACTGCAGTACCATCTGGGGCAAGCAAGGTCATCATAACTCGATTAACAAGTCTAGTCCTACAACTAAAAAAAACATCACCACAGGAAGTTTTCCCAGGAGTACATATCCTGTGTCCATTCAACATGGAAGAAGCTCTCGTATATTGAAGCCCACCCATTTCTTTTTTCAAGCTAGCAGTTGGCTGGGGTTTACAGACTAACCCTCATTTATAAGGGAATACAGTTTAGCTAAGTGGTTTCGAAGGATTAAATACTTATGATATTAAGAAACATGTTTAGTATGAGCATGTTTTTGTAACAAGGATTTAACTTGGGTCTTGGTTTCCACCCACCAAAGACCAAGGATAAGCTGTAAACATGCCATGGACATTCTAGCTTTCAATAAATCATCTGTATCATCACAAACAGAGGGCAAATCCAAGAGAGTATTATTTAATTTTCAATAACTCCTACCATCAGGAACAGAGACCTCCAGACCAATACCAATAGAGACAATATAATGAGCAGTAGTTTCTAAGGGCAGAGTTTGTGCAGAGTGAATCTTGATAAATTTTGATAAAAACACAAAATCAATATGGGTGGAGAGGACACATTATAAAAGGTGTGACCTCCAGTGGGATGTATAGAGCGATAGGCATCCGAAAGGCCCTCATTATGGAATATTGACTTAAGGCAGCTCATATCACAAAATTCCTTTTGTGTCTGAGCCCCCCATCTCAAGTTTCCAAAACACAATTAAAATCCCCAGACCAGATAATGTGTTGTGTGGTAAACAAATAAGGTTGTACAGCAGTGACTAGCATTACCCTGTCTTACTTCTCTTGGGGTGCATACATCACTATCAACCTCCTACATGTATTATCAAATGAAACATCCAGCAGTAGAGCCCTACAAGGGGAAATATCCATAACGCTGGTAACACAGAACCTATCCCCATGAAATAAAATTCCAACCCCATCAAAAACATCAGTGCCATTTGAGAAATAGAGGGCCCCAGCACCACAACCTGTATACTGCCTTAATAAGAGAAATTGTTGGTCTGGTATCCTGTAAAATCAATATCAAGACCCAAATCATAAAGGATGGAAAAGGAAAGGAGCCACCGTTTAGCATTTTTTACACTGTTCACATTAACAGTGGCAATACGCAGAGAGAATAACAGTGGCAATATGCAGAGAGAAAGAGACAGGAAAGTAAAAAGGAGAAAAAATCAGGAAACCAGAAATCTTCAAGACACCTTAGCCAGTGAAACTCTTGTGAGGTAGATTGCGTCGGTGACTATTTGTTCAAGAGGTAGTTTAAGGGGTTTGTTCTCCATCAGAGTCAGAGGTGAATCTGCTGAGAGGAAATAGTGGAAGATGATTCAGAATCATCCCAGATGTCGAGATTCAGATAACAAGTTAGAAAAGGGAGCAAACTTATTTTGGTAGAAAGACCGGTAGGCGAAGTGACAGATTTAGCAATCTTCAATCTGGGCCTAGTCTGTTTAAGAGTTTTCTTACGAGTAATTACTACAGACACGGGGGGGGGGGGACATCAGTACAAGTGGGTCCACAGGGGAATGGGAAGGCTCAAGGATCTTCTAAGAAGAAACTGAGGGAGAAACGGAATCCAGATCTAAAGGAACTGGGGAAAGGAGAACTGGAACAGGAACAGGTACCTCAGGGACAATAGGGAGGGGGTTAGGGCCAGAAGGAGAGTCCTTTATGTCAGAAGAAACCATAGGCTCAGAGGGCAAGGAAACATGGTCAGTGTCAGCAGGAGGAGAAGGCTGTGGAACTCTGTTAGACACCAGACTTTTGCACATCAATGATAATTGGATCCTGACAGGTTTGATCATTCCTATTATGGGATGTCCAAGGGCAAGACCAATAAGTATGCCCCCATTCCTCACATAAATTACACATCATTTCATTCTCACAGGAAGAACTAGAGTGACCAAATTCTAGGCACAAATTACAACTGGGTCTATCACATGTGGAACTTAAAAGAAGGGAAGAGCCACATTTGAAACAAGTCTTAGGTTGGTCAGGATAAAAACAGTGACCCCTATCGCTACCTAAGAAAAAAATACTAGGAAGATGTACAGGACCCATATCGTTGGACTTAAGCTTAACTTTATATTTCCACACCCCAGTCCAAATATGTTCAACATCCATAATGGGTTGTGGAGGACCTAAGAGGTTACAGCGTTGTTCCAGCAAATGAGAGATATCATGCACAGCAACACTTTCATTCCTAAAAAGAATAGTAATGAACTTAATGGCAGGTTTAGTAAGTGGTATTGCTCGAAAAGGTAACCATAAGGCAGAATGCTTTATTTTTCTCATATTTCGACCAAAATCTACCTAACCCCTGAGAAGACTGAAAGCTAACATCATATAGTCTATCTCCTGATGCATGTTTCAGAGCATACACTTCATTAGAGAAAAAATCCCAAGGATGCCATAATCAAGTTTCAACCCACATACAGTCTATCTGGTGGAATGTCCAAGCCCCCTAAATACAACAAATGCACAGCATTGTGACGTTGTGCAGGAAGGGGTTGTTGTGCAAAATGGTCTTTTTTTCTGAAAGAAGCCCATGTAGTTTTAACAATTTCTTGTGCAGACTTCTTAGGCAGAGGTAATTCAGAGTCCATACGGTCACTCCTAAGCATTGAGCTGGTTTACCAGTTCCCTCATTCCCGAGGTCAATTAAGGATCGATGACAGGCTTAGGCAAGATAGACCGAGAGGGTTCAGAATGCTGCACATCATCCACATGCAGGTCTAGGTCTGGCTCAGTAGTAAAAGGAATGGGAGGAGGAACAGGCCAAGGAGTAGCCAAACCCTGCTGGTGTTGCGCTTCCCTTTCAAGAGAACCAGGTATAGGGCTGTGAGAAGTGTCAGGAAGCCACTGACCTTGTGGCATCTTAGTCCAACCAACCTGAAGCAGGGAAAGTTCAAGAGCTGTCAATAACTTCAAGAGGGGGGCGCAGGCAGGGGGTTGAGAAGTCATCATCCCACGATGCAAACCTAACACATTCCCCTCTTCAGTAGTAGCAGCAATGGTAGTAGAAAAAGCACTTACAGACCACAAAATAGCTTCCGAAGAAGCAGCAGGCTTAGGGTTTGAAGCAGTACTGTCGTCGCACTGCAAGGAAACCAATGATGGAGAAACCTCACCCGGACAAAACTCTACGTCGACATCAGCAACAGGAGAACTCTCAAGGAGTGTGTCTAAAGAGTCAGGCTTGTGGAAGAACACTCCAACACAGATCGCGATAAGCATTGCCGTACTGAATCCTCCAAATTCTCATATTGCAATAGGGAAAGAACATACTGTGGATTATCCTGACAAACTTTACATAACCAGACTGCTTCCTAGGTTATACCAGGCTGTAGAAATGTAGTGTCCTCTTCTGGTGCATCTGTGTGAGACACAGATAATTCAGTAGGTATTTCACTCGTCACAGTGTTAGAACAGGTAATTTCTATCTCCATGGATGGACCAGGAGGAAGGGAGATCAGCTCACCTGGAGGGACACCAGCACACTGACTGCCATTTGAAACAGAGTCCATGGGTACAGCAGCTCCCTCTACCAGAGTAGGGGAATTTGCCTGGTGTCCTGGCCAAATTTCTCACATTCACTAAAAATACCACCAACAGCTTAATCTGGTTCAACTGCAGTTGCTTACCATCTGTATCCCCCCCCTCCCCCTGGTTGCCCCTGAAAAAGGGACTTCTAGGCCCAGTGGGCTTACCGGGTCAACAAAATTTAATAAATAAATAAAAGTTTACCACAGAAGGCTATAACCTGCCATTAAAATAATGAATTAAAAGTCCCAGAAGAGCACAAAAAGACTACTCCACCCACAAATGTCCTGTGGTAGCAATGCCCTGATCCCTATTTTCTGGATTCAAAGATCAGTTGGTCACACCCTCAATAGCCAGAGGCTAACTTGCCAAATCCCCAGCAAAGTGCTGCTTGTAGCTAACTATCGCTCTCAGCTGTCCGACACACACAGTGAGCACACAAAACGCTCACCTAGCATGCTTGTTATTTGCTATTTGCTACCTAATATTTTGCATTTTCAACAAATAAGCATTTTAAGAGGGTTTCTATATCACAAAATGTAGAATAACCAGGTTCTAAGTGATTCTTTATGACTTGGTTTGCCTCATAAATTATGTTGGCTTCTACTGTTAGGATGTGCAGTCCTATTCCTGTGGCTGTATAGTTAATGAAATGTATTAAAGTAGACAAAATTAAGTATGGGCAATTGAGAACTTGCTGGGTGTCATATAGAAACCCTTTTTGCTTTTATACAATCTCTGGTCTTGTTAATTACATTCAGTTATTAACTGTCAGCAGTGTATTGTTAACTTATGATGATTGCGATTACATGATATAAATTTTGAACTGGTGTAATTATAAAGCGAGCGCCACTGAAAATAAAGAAACATCTGCTTTGGGCTATTCTGGGTGACTACTTTGTAAAAATGAATAAAGCAGGGCCTAACTGAAAACTATATTGCATTCCACCTACTCCTGATAAATGTAATGTAAGACTGCATCAAAGTTGGATCTCACAGAATTAGTTATTGCATCTCAGCTGGGCTATCCTTGTAAATATATTTTAAACTGTAAAACAGTGCCGGCAGAACCACACTGATAAGGAGATGTTGTATTGAATGATTTGTCTTGTAAAATAAATTGTAAAGAGATCACTGAAAATTAATATTGCATCTCACCTTGTTATTCTGTAAGTAGTATAAAACTGTGTAAAAGGGTATATGCAAATAGGATAATGACCTCATCTGGCTATCTTGGATAAATAGTAAAATGTTTAAGCCTGACCCATTACAGCAGAACCTAAATGGAAGATGTGCATCTATGCTGGTCTATCCTGAAATACATCATGAACTGGACCTACTGAAAATTGAAAATGACTCAAGCTGGGCCATGCTGGGTAAACATTGTGAAAGGGAAAGCTGGGCCTCCACTGGAAATAGGAAGTTACATTCTGTGCGCCATCCTGTATAAATACAGTGTAAATGGATAAAAGCAGGGCCTAACTTGCAAATAACCTTGTCAGAGCCAATGTGTGCAAATGATGTAATTGTTTCATGGCACCCAATGCAAATTTGTTTAATACCATTCTTCTATATTAAATGCTGCAGTATTATTGAAGATGTCACACACTAAAGTTTGTTAACAATTATATATTTAGTAGTACTAGTAAAACTTTATTCAGTATATGACTTGGTAACTTAACTGAGTAAGCCATTTTCAGTGGTCAGATGTCCAATGATTACTCAGTTTGTATACATAGTCATCTTTCAGTTATTACCTAAAAATAGTCACATAATTAATTTCAAAGTACAGACACAATATAATTACATAAAATAAATAAAAATATAAAATGTTGCACAATATAACTACAGTCAACCCAGGTCCTATTTTATTCTCTCTCCTCCTAAGCCAGATTTTATTTGTGTGATATGTTTCTTCCATCTTTTTCTAAGTGAGACAGGTAGGAATTCATAAATACGGCCTTTATAGAAAAAATAGGACTCATAATTCTGTGTTATGCCTTCTACTTGGTCTCCTACATCTCCTCGACCCAGAACCTGCGATCAGTCTAGTAGGCTATGTCCACAGCCCTTCTGATCTTTTCTTTGGTCACCAGTCAATGAAATCTATTAGATTCATTTGACATGACCTTGCATCTGTGAATACATGCCTTGGGTCCTGTGCCCTCTCGTTCTGGTAGGTACTGAAATGTTCTTTTCCTTCAGAATGATTCCATCTTTTTCCTATCACTGGGGTCAAAACTAACAGGTCTGTAGTTTCTGCCTGCCTGCTTCCACTTTTGGGAAGTGGAACTCACATCTGCCTCTTCAGTCTTCAGATACCACCCCATCTCCTCCCTATGATTTGTTAAAGAGGGTAGTCAGAGGAGTCACTAGTTTTACTCTCAGTTCTTTTTAGAAATTGGGGATAAATCTTACTTCTACTGCTGTTCCACTTTCATCTCTCTCCTCCTGTAGGCTTTCATGAATACCCATCATCTTTTCTATATCTACTTTCCTCTTTCTCCACTGATCTAAGAATTGTATAGAGATGATTTTGAATCTGGATTGTAACTGTAGACTTTGTATTATCAGATTGTTTTCTCTATGGTTATCCTTTTTGGTTTTTTATAATTTAATTGTTTCACCATTTTAAACTTTTGTGATCTATTATGTTCTTTCATAATAACCTTTTAATCTTGCCTCTAAAAATTACTTAAATTATTTACCGTCTGGCTTATGTTTGTTCCGATCTGTTAGAATGTTTATTTCCTTCCACAGTATACAGTTTTGTTGACAAGGGCCTATGAGGCAACATGAAAGTCCAGGGAGCTGCAGATTAGTCCGTAAACTTCGCCCAAAGAGCAATGTACTAACAGAGTGATGAAATTTTTGAGAAGGTTAGGATACCATAGGTTTATGAAAGTCTATGTCCTTGAAATATTCCAGAAAAGGTAATCTAATGAGAATTAGCTCATTTGTAATGGCTCCCCATTCATACACAGTAACACAAAACAATGGAACTGAATACATAAGTATTCAAAATGTGTATGCCATATATATATATATATATATATATGTATGTGTATATATATATATATATGAGATTCATGGCAAAAAGTCAGTTACCACAGCACAAAGTGTATCATTAGTTTCATTTCTAGCTCACTCTCACATCCAGCATTTGGGTGTGCACGGGGGTCGTCGGCTCTAACTTTCACCCCACCACATGTGTAAACAAGTTGAGATTTAGGAGAATGGGGTGAGAGTTAGACTCGATGACCCCAACGCACACCACATGATGCTGGTTGTGGGGTTGGGCTGGAGGGATGCAAGGGGGGCTTTCAACCCTAACACCAGAATTTCTCACTTTTGTCACTGTAGAACAACCCTAACTGATGCATTAAACAAAGTTTTTTGCCATGAATTTCCTTCTTTTTGAGAATGAGGATTATAAATAGTGAATGGAATGTGGTGGTGGGAGCGTGGGCCTTTTAAGCCCTGCGCTCCCACCACATGATGTCTTGTGACATAGTAATGGTAGCTACAATGCAAACACAAATGGTAATGGTTATGCACATGGTGAAGCAAACGTAAATGGTAAAGCAAATGAAAAGAAACACAATCACAGTGATGCCAGCTTAACAGTGACGCAAATGGAGATGGAAGCTTGTATGGAAATGCAACTGGTAATACGCATGGTCATGGTACCACTATTGTAAATGCAAATGTTAACTGTTACAGCAACAATAATGCCAATGGGAACAGAAACGGAAATGCAAATGCAAGCACGTACGGAAATGCAAAGCGTAACGCGCATAGTCATGGTACCACAATTGCAAACGCAAATGGTAATGGTGACAGCAAAAAGAATGCCAAAAGAAACAGAAATGGAAAGGCAAATGCAAGTGCATACAGAAATGAAAACCTTAATGCAGATGGTCACGGTACCGCTATGGTAAATGCAAATGATAACTGTAAAGGCAACAGTAACGGGAAAGGAAACAGAAACGCAAATGCAAGCACGTACGGAAATGCAAACCACAATGCACGTGGTGATGGTACCACAATTTTAAATGCAAATGGTAATGGTAACAGTAACATTAACACCAAAGAAAACAGTAGCGCATACACAAACACATGGTGGCGTGACATGGAATGCTATGGCAAGTGGCATGAAAAACACAAGTGTAAAGTCTATATGTAACAGTTAGTGGAGTGCACACCCTATTTTTCCCCAAAAGATTAATTGAGAAAGACAGTGAAAACAAGGAATGTATGCATAATAATGTGCCTCGAGCAGAAAACGAGCAGTTGTAATACTAAAATGCTAATATCTCAGTAAATGTACTATGTAGAAAAAAAAATTAAATTTCACATGATTCATGAGTTTCCTGGCAAGGTATTCATGGGCAAAGCATGGTGGCACTAAAATTCCATATCTTGCACTGTTTCCGAGATATGAGCCCTGAAAACCATGGTGTACACCACCGCGTGGTGTACGCCACCATGTTAGTGTATGGGAAAAAAATGACAATTTTGGAGTACCATAACTTTGTATCCATGCAATATTTTTTTGCCAAACCACCAAAAGGCACATCTGAGAGATGTTGGCTGCCTTCCCACGAAATTTCTGCCCAAAAGACAAAACCGTTCTTTTGCAGCAGGGTGGCAAAGAATGCCTGTCATTTTGCCGTAGTCTAGAAAAGTAGTGTCGTGATTTGCGATACCTTTTGCAAAAAGTTGTGAAAGTGTCACAAGTGCGACACTGCTTTGTGACACTACTTTTCCAAGAAATTTGAAAAACAGATTTCTGTGGTGTTTAACCCCAAAGTAAAGACATGGCTAGCATCCTCAGGGCTCGAATTGGTAAACACAAAAATAATTATGTCCCTAGATGGTCCCAATTTTAAATGCCAAGCATTTCTGTGATCAGTAACTGAAAAAAAATGTCTGACTCACAACACTACTGGGGTCATTTGAGACACTAAAAACTGCATTTGCAACACTAACTTTTTGTTAACTTTTCCCATTGACTTATAATGGGAATTTGTTTTTTGAATAACTTTTGCGCTGTTTAATATTTTATCAAGAAATCTTCAAAAGGCACATCGGGGAGCCTGGTCGCATATTCCCTGTAGTTTTTGGACTGGTCACATAAACCGTGTAACCTGTAGACATGAGCAAAAAATGCGCAAAAAAACCCCGTAAATGCGCACATGGATGTCGCTTAATAACTCTGCAGCCGTATATCTGACTGGTGCGAAAGTTGGCAGATTCTTAGATTTATGGCAATGCCCTGTGCCTGCAAACTTTCAGGCAAATCCATTGAACAGTGTCAAAGTTATTATGGTGCAAAATTTCACCATTGAACCTTAAAAGGGCTACTCAACCCTAACCATGGTAGCGCTACCATGCTACCATTCTATATATATATATATATATATATACATTTATGTTATAGACATACAATATATGTTACCACACATTTAGATTTTCATTAAAAACTAGTATGACAGCAGTATCTTTTTGGGTGGACAAATGCTTGACGCATCCAGCTTTAAATCCTGCTCCTTAGTGCAACTATCTTAGATCTTAACTGGGCTGGCAGATCATTCCAGGTTCTTGATCAACGAGCAACTATGGCAGAATTTCCCTTTGTTGTTCTCATCACAGGGATCTGAAGCTCTAGACTTTGAGCTGTACGTAGGTTTACCCTGGAGGTACAAATTTCAAACAAATTATCTTAGTAGATATGTGTCTTTTTCTTCAAATTTTGGTAAACAAAGTGCACTGTATGCAAATATCTATGTTCTGCTATATCTGTTTCAGTTTAGAACCCTTTACATTAAACAGTGAAGTGTCAACGGGGACATCCAGGGCGAACCTGGCAAACCTTTTTAAGGCTACATCTATCTGATCCATTTCCACCCTGGGTGCCCCCCCATAGATCACATCACCTTAATCAAACAGTAGGATTATCATAGTGTTAAGTACATGTTTTCTAGCCATAATTGGAATACAGTTTCTCAACCTATATAAAATTCCCAGCCTAGCATTTTATTTTTCAGTCAGGCAGCCAGTGTGTTTATCCCACTTTATCTGTGTATCTAGCCATCTTCCAAGATATTTATAAGAATATACTTGTTCTAATATGAGCTCAGTGTTTGTTTTGATTTGGAATGTTTGGGAAGAGGTGGTCTGTTTATTCCCAAAGACCATTACCTGTGATATCCTACTGTTTAATATTACTTTGTGTGACTTGAAATAATCCTGCAAAACATCAAAATCACTTTGAAGCGTGTTCTGAACTTCAGAGATTGATGTTCCCTCAACATATAAAGCTACAACATCTGTGTACAAATGGTGCCTGCCCCTCCCCCCTTAATAAGGGAGCCAGCACCATTTGTATACATGTTAAACAGTATCAGTCCTAACACTGACCTTGGGGTACCCCAGACTTAATATCCTCTAATTGTGATCTAAGCTGCAATACCCAGCCAAACTGAGCATTACTAGAAATGGTATCCCACACACCTTCCATACAATCAAGAAAGGGAGTCACTATGTGGTAAAGAACTGGCCTGATAAGCTCTCCTCACTCTAGCATGCAGAAGGGGATAGAGGATAACAGCAGAGATCTGGATGGGCAAATCAGTCTTGGCATCTGCAATGCACAGACTTCCAGCATGACAGATACCCTGATGATGCAATGGATCATACACTTCAAAGGTAAAATGATCTGATTGCAGAGCAGGAACCAGCAATGATCAGGATTATGTGACCCTACCAGACAAGGCAGATACAGAAGCAGGGACTTGGGGGGGGGGGTCTGTGGCAAGTTCAGATTCCACTAGGGAGCTGGACCCTAAGCAACCCAGCAAGCAACATACTTTTCCCTTTGCTTCTCCACTTCCTGACTCCTGGGAGAAACTGCCAGGCACCCCCATGAAAAAGCAGCAGCCTACAGAGGAAAGATCCTGGGCAGAAAGGGCAGTGGAAGCAACAGGACCTGAATGGGCAAAGAAAAGGAAAGTGAAAGGGAAAAATGTTTAATCAGGAAAGGTACATTAAGTCAAAGCTTGGTTCCAGGTGTGACCTTAGAGCACAAGAAAGTTAAGCGATTTGCTCAGAGTCACACAGTATGCAAATGGGGACTGTAACATTCGAAGCCAGGTCTCCAGGTTTGCAGCTCAGAGCCCTAAGCCACAGTGCTAAACTGCCTGGAAAGAGGATGGAAGAGACGAGCAGAACAACAGCCATGGACTGATCCCAAACTTGAACTTGCATTGAGAACCAAGGGAAGAGTACACAATGGGGGTGAGATACTCACAACAACAAAAATGGAAAGGGACTTGGGGTAGTCATATCAGATGACCTAAAGGTGATCCAGCAATGTGAGAAGGCAGTAAGGAGGGATGGGATACTGGGATGGATAGGGAGAGGCATCACCAGTAGAAAACAGGAAATTGTTGGCCCTCTGTATAGACAGTTGGTAAGACCACATCTAGAGTACTGTGTACAGTTCTGGAGACCCCATCTCTGCAAAGACATAGACAGAGTGGAGGCTGTCCAGAGGAGGGCAACCCAAAATAGTGCAGGGTCTGCACCAGAAGACATATGAAGAAAGACTAAAGGAGCATAAGATGTATAGCCTCGAGGAAAGGAGGGAGGGGGAACAAGACAGAAACTTTCAAATACCTCAAGGAAATCAACAAAGTCCAAGAGGGTTGCAGATTTCAGAAAAAGAGATGTGCAAGAATAAGGGGACACAATTTGAAGAGAGAAGGGGGATGTCTCAGAGTTAATGTGAGGAAAGTATTTCTTCACAGAGAGGTTTGTAGATGCATGAAATGACCTTGCTGAGGAGGTCATAGAGTCAAAAACAGTGGAGGAATTCAAGAATGCATGGGACAGATGTAAGGCAATTCTAGTGGGGGGTAGGAGGAAGCAGGCTGTTGGTTAACTGGGATCTGCAGCTTTTCCATTAGGTAGGGAAATGGGCAGACTAGGTGGGCCAAGCGGTCCTTATTTGCCATCAAATTCTATGTTTCTATGAGATGCAAGTTGGGAGACTTACTTCTTTTCTGTATCTCTTGACAATGTGTAATGGACATGTAACCCATTGACAGTCAGTGTCAACTGATGTTCTCAACTTTAGGTATTTATGGGGTTTGCATCACTTTGCAGCACTGGCACTGTTTGATAAATGTTTGCTCTCTCCTTCTCACTCTCTCCTCTCCTTCCCCCACACTCCTTCAGCCTAGCCCTCCACCCAACTCCAGCCTTGATTCTTCCTTCTAGCTTTTTTTTAACTTAGTCTTTATGTCCCCTTCCGTCACCACAGCAGCCCCTTCCATCAGGGTCCCCAATGCACCACACAGGCTGTACTGGGAGGACCAGAGGACACCTGCCCCCATTAAGTGCCTCACTGCTGGAACCATACCAGCACAGGATAACCCCCCCCCGGGTGGGTCAGAGGGGACTCCCCAAGTATCTCTTTACCCCAAGTGGAGCGGACACTCCTAAGGTTCCTCCCCAGTCACTGGCACAGGGGCCGATCTCTTGGCACAACTGTAGGCTGTTTTTCCTATGTTTCTGGTCCCTGCCTTTGTAGACCCCAGTGCTCGAGGAGGGCTAATTAAATGAAGGTATGCAGAGACGTGTGTAACCCCTAGATGGCGCTATCCCAGGGGCTACTACCCCTGCCTGATTTGCCACTAACAGGTTGAGGGGCCTGGATCCAATGGCGGGTGCCTCCACCCAGAGGTCAGGGTTTACAATAGTTAAACTAACTTGGTCACAGCCCTCTGGGACACTGCAACCCCCCTTTCTTCCCACTAGTGGCCCACACAATACATCAGAATTATCTTTACAGTATACACTTACCCCCAGGTCTGGTTCCGCACTGGGACCTCCTGTGAAATGAGATACAGTGCAACAATCACAGTACAGTACTTTAACATAGACAAATACCTCAGGCAGTATAACTTTGCTGAAACAAGCAGCTCTGATTTATTTAGGGGATATAACAAGGACAGGGGAAATCAGGTTAATTAGCTTATCACTCTAATAATCTACCTATGGCTCTGTGCAGGCCTATCCTATCAGTTACTGTCCTGGGTACCCAAGCCCTAGTGGCTAGTCCAAACCGTGGCAGCTGGTGAGGCCCTTTCACACAGAGAAAAGGAGAATTAAACAGTCAACAGTACAGTAATTCCATTTGGATTTAATGTGGCAATTCAACAGGAGCGACCCTGAATTAGTACTCCACGACCTCCAAATAAGATAGGGTCCTTCAATGTCAGCAGGGCTCACTTGAGGTACACAAACCTCTTCACACATCCATATAAAGAAAGCACTATACCAGGCAGGCTGCATCTGTATCCTGATCGCAATTACTGCACAATACCGGAGAACACACAGCAGATTCAGTTCCTGACAGACCCAGTGCAATTTTCAGCAATTCCTCCAGTCTTCTACAGGGTGGAGCCTGGTTTCTACTCTTCAGAGATCCTTGATTCTTTCACAGGACGGATTCAGTCCAACAGCTGTTATACAAGCTGCAGACCGGAACTCTGGCCTTCACACGTTTTTGACTAAAACTGCACACGAAAAGCGAGCTCTTCCTTCTTACTGCCAAAGCTCAACTGAATCTCCAACTGACAAAACCCGGCACTTCCTTTGGAGTCCTCCCAGTTCTTGACTGGATTGGCTGTCACTCCAATAGACTGCTGCTGTTGGTCCAAAAGGCACTGAAGTCTAAACTACATCTCCCAGAGTCACTGCCCATACAATCCTCTGTGGCTGGCTCAGATTATGAGTCCAAGTTCTGATTCGTCTCAAGGCACCATTTTAGAGCTAGCTTACCCCACACTGATTGGTCCAGTTCAGCAGTTCAAAACTAGAATGGGGAACTAGCAGACACAGTTCTGACTGCAAAGCAAGTTAGACAACAACTGTAATTTCATTATTACTCTAAATAATTTCTGGCAAACAGTTACATCTTTCAGATAGGGTTCCTTTGCACCCTAGTGACTGCAAAAATGAAGTGAATTGGCAGCAGCTGAGTGGTACTCAATCAAAGAAACACACAGTCCCCCATACAAACTAATTATGTCTGCAAGCAGACAGCTCTTAAAGAGACAGTACCAGAGGTTCTAAAAACACTCACTGATAAATGGCTTAAATGCCAAACACCATTCAGGCTTGGAGCATTCAAGCAAGCTCCTGGAAGTCTTTTGGGAACCCCCATTTGCAGGGGGGTTACACGTGCCTTCACTCCAGACCATCGGCCGATGTCCACCAATCCCTACACTACTGGATTCTCAGTTGCACTTCCACCCGTGGTCACCCAGGTGGCAGTATACCAGCAAGGACTGCAGCCCACCTTCTCCGGAGAAGAAGAGCGGCCCTGTGGGCTCTCGATCCTTCTCCCCCTGGCCATCCCTCCAGCAACCCAGGCTCGCTAACGAATGCTTGGGTCGTCAGCTTGGCATGAGGTGTGGCATCCAGCACCTCAACCCTTAGTACCACCGGGCCAGCTGTGGTGGCAGTTCTAATGGGGCTTGGACAGGCTATAAATCCAGCCTGTCAAACTGACAAATTGTCTGACAGCTGAGTTTGTTGGTTGTCTGGGGGGAGCACGAACCTGTCATGGGCTTCTGATAAGCTCTCATGTTCCACCTGTTATTTCTTCCTCTGCACCTCCTCTTCAGTACCACAAGGTTACCACTAGCTGGAAGCACAGGAGAACTATCCCTGAATGCCAAGTGGCTCAATGCTCCTCCACTGAGCTGAACTGTATGAGGCATCAGGCAGCAAATGACAGCCTGTTAGCAAAAACTGCTTCAACTCGGTTTGGGCTCCAAGCAAAGATTATCAGGTCTCCTGGTCAGAAACCCATCAGTTGCTGGTAGCCTGGTATTAAGTTAACCCCCCAAAATGCTAGCTACAATGTAGGGGCACCACATATATGTACCTGCAGATGTGTCAGATCAATAACCAGGTCTGTGGTTGGTCTGCTGAACCACAGTTAGCATGCTGGGGTCCCTTATACTGCTTGAAGATGAGCATGCCCAGTCTGAAGCAGATATTCATGTGCAAGAGGAAACTGTGAGGAGTCATCTCACATCATAGTGCGAATGCCCTCAGCACTCCTCCCAGGCTTTAGGGAATTGTCCGCTCTTTTTTTGAATTAGGCCCCAAAGAAGTCACTTAATGCATTGCCCCCACCCAACTCTCCTCTCCTCTCCTGTCCTGTGGAATAAAGTAGCAAATGCAGCAGCCACAACTGATGGAGGAAGGGCTGGGCATGGCAGGACAACTGGCCAGTGCCAAATTTCTTGATTGGTGCAGGGTGAACAGCTATCAAGAATACAGTATACTCAAGACCAGGCCAGGCACCTGCAAAGGCATTAATGCCCCAGGACTGGCACACTTTTTTCCCTTCTGGGCATGGTAATGATTCACATAATCTGCCTATGTCTGTGCGCTTATTCTAGGGGTGATTTACAGCATGAACATATGTTTGATAACAACTCTGGATCCCCCCCCCACCCCAAAAGCAAGCTGCACTTAGCCTTTCTCATAGAGTCCCCCTTTTTTCTGTCATGTTAAGAAATATGTGGCCTAATAAGAAACAGGGCAGGACTGACATAAGCAAACAAGTAGGGGGGTTGGGGGTGATAACCAAGGTCACTGTGGGAGTGCAGTGGCACCTGCTCAGAGCTGAATATGACACCAGCTGGAATAGCTCCAGCATGGGCTTGCTTCCCAAGTTCAAGGCAATGATCCTGCCAGGGCCACTCTAATACTCATTTGATACCCGCTCCTCAATGTGGCAGCACTCTCTGCCCCATCCATATTTGATGGGACTAGGGGAGGTGACCACTCCTGATGCAGGAAAAGGAGGGAGAAAACACATTTCTCCCCTTCCCTTATCTGTGACTACAGCCACTTGATTGACTGTCTAAACTCTGTCCTCCATGGTTGACTAGACTATGGCTCATGGCTGGGCAACACTGTCATAGTCACGCAGCCTGATTCATACTGGTAGTAGATGCAAAGGGGAAGGAAGGCAAATACTTCAGAAGTCTCCACCTCTGCATGGGTGCAACCCTTTCCACCCAAACAAATGTTCTATATGTTTTTATAAGGGTTACTGCATGTTCTTAACAAAGTTTTGTGTCTGTTAATGTTTTCTTTTCATACATAAGGTTTACCTGGAATTTATCTAGCAGAATACTGAGGACAATAAAATATTATAAGAAGAGATTGCTGAACTGCTGACCTCACAGCGCACAGGACAAGTAGCAAACAGCCTGCCAGCTCACTAGGTACATAGGTTTAGAGGCAGCCTGAATGCACTGCCTTTCATACTGGGAATGCAGCTACATTGCCAACCTCATACAGATATCCATGCTGTCTTTTACTTCATTACAATCACGGAGGTACAGCCTCTTATATGGATATCATGGAATGTTAAAAGGATTCACACCCTCATTAACAGGAGGAAAATTTTGGATCATCTTAGGCGGGAAGGGGCAGGAATAGTTTTTATTCAGGAAATCCATCTCACTAAAATAGAATCCACTAAACGTAATACAGGATGGATATCTCAAGCACCTACACCTCAAAAATCAGAGAGGTTGCCATACTAATTCACAAAAATACCCCACCACCACAGACAATGTAATACCTGACCCTGAAGCAGGTATGCTATTGTGAAAGGTATGCAAGGTATTTACCTCTAACAATCACACAGGAGTGTGGTGTGAATAATTTATGGAACACATACAAACAAGAGTGAGAAAGAATAAGTGCCTCAACTGGGACTTGAACCCAGGCCACCCGGAATACCGTTCCGATTGCATTAACCAGCTGCACCACTGAGACAACTGGAACCTGAGGTGTCCCTCGGCACAGTATTCTTTCTCAAATGCACAACCCAATGACAACACAAATATTTACTTCTAACATTCACACAGGAGTACGGGGTGCAAGGTATGCTGCATAATCAACATGTATCTCTTTGTAATGTGTATGAGCCCAGCTAACCAGATGCCACCTTCTTTGTGGGCTAATCATGCAGCCCGATGCTACATCAGGAAGGAGACTTGGTGCTAAGAGGTGATGCCAATCCTGCCCTGAAAGACTTTTCAGATAGAAGCAAAGTTCCTAATAACCCCTGGACCTCGGTCTTGAAAGCCTTGGAGGACATGGTAGAGGACCTGGACCTTACTGATATTTGGGGACTGGTCCACCCCACTACTCTTTCTGCTCGGCAATTCACCACCCTTATTCACAGGGAGATGGGTCGATCATTCCTTAGGGGTGGGTACCAGATGTGGCAGAGGCTGACAGTACCATAATAATGTCAGATCATGCCCAATCTCTTTTAAATGGGTATCCCTAGGGACATGGTGACCTCCAGGCAAGGTGGCATTTCAATGCCTCCTTCTTAAGCTGCAACCATCTTCAAATCCCTAGAGGATGTTATCAAGGTCTTTCTAGAGGCAAATCATCCCATGGACACATCTGTAACCCTGCGCTGGGATGTACTGAAAGCCATATCAAAGACTGATGCATTAGTTATACCTCTACTCTCAAAAAGGTCTAACTTAAAGATCTTATGGAGCAGCTCCAAAAGCTCAAGGTGCTGGAGGAGAAGTATAGAGCAAATCCAACTTGTCCGGGAGGCCTACTGGCAGACAATGATTAAGGTGCAGGTTAGGTAGCATAGGAAAAGCAGGGGAAGTCATACAATTTGCAAGTTGCATTTTATTATCATCAAAAACTAAATTAAATAAGATTAAAATTGTGCAGTGTAGCTCTTATACAGGCAGTTCAAAGAAAACAAAGTCCTTCATTTGAGGGTATCTCTATGTCTAAATTTCAGACTCTCTCTCTCTCCCCAACTAAAAACTGCTCCCTTCATATATGTCTTTTTCTGCAATTAATATACCAATGACATCATGCTAACACACAACTACAGAGGATGCTGCCGGCAACACTGGGATTGCTGGGCAAGTACAGACAGCTCTCAGGTTACAAGGCCAATGTCTCCAACATACTGCTGCTCACATTCAGTAGGGAAGTAATCTTTTTTACAGGCTTTCCATATTTAGTGCAGCAAACAGAGGGCACTCTAAAATATCTGGGAATTAATTACACATAGGACACTGGCAGTACTGTCAAATTTATCCCTCCCCAGCAGAACTAGAAAAGGATGTCACATGATTTAATTCATTGCACATAACATACTGGGGTAGGGCACATGTCTTCAAGATGATGGCTGCCCCAGATTGCAATATGTCCTTAACAATCTCCCCATAGGAATCAACTTTCAAATTATTCAAGGCTTTGCAGTGGAAGATGATAACATTCTTCTGGGTTAGAGGGCCTAAAAAAGTTAATTACCATAAGTTAACCCTGTCCTGGACTGGGGAGGCCTCAACCTACTTGACTTTGAACTTAAAGAGGACCAGAAATGATTTCTTATTGGCAGCTGTTTTGAATCCTAGAAACATAGATTTTGGCAGCAGGTAAGGACTGCTGGCCCACCTAGTCTACTCATTTCCTTATCTACTTAACTCTTGATCCTACAGGATCAGCAGCTTACCCTCTCTTTCCTACCACTAGGGTTGCCTTCTGTCTATCCCATGCATTCTTGAACTCACCAAAGGTTTTAGCCTGTATGACCTCCACTGGGAGGCTGTTCAATGCGTCCTCCACCCTTTCTGTGAAAAAATACTTCCTCATATTTCCCCTCAGTCTCCTGACCTCTAGCCTCATATTGTAATCCTTGTTTGTATACATCTCTGTTTTGAAAGAAGCTGCCCTCCTAGATCTTGTTGATTTCCCTGAGGTACTTGAATGTCTCTATCATATCCCCCCTTTCCTACAGGATATACATATTGAGATCTTTGTCTTTCCTTATATGTTTTCTGGTGCAATCCTTTCTCCATTTTTGTTGCCCTTCTCTGGACCCCCTCTATTCCGTCGATGTCCTTCTGGAGATGCGGTCTCCAGAACTGAACACAATATTCCCGATCTGGCCTAATCAATTGTCTGTGCAGTGGCATCACCACCTCCTGTTGGTGATATCCCTCCCTATGCACCCTAATCCCTCTGGCCTTCTCCACTAACTTTCCACATTGCTTGGCCACCTTCAGGTCATCCATTATGTTTAACCCCAGGACCCTTTCCAGTTTTGTTGTTGTTAGTATCACCCCCATTTTGTATTCTTCCTCTGGATTCCTGTGGCCCAAGTGCAAGACTTTGCACTTTTTTGCATTAAATTTAAGCTGACACTCTCTTGACCACTTTTCCAATTTGCCTAGGTCTCATCTCATTTTTTCCACACTGTCTGGAGTGTTTACCCTATTGCAGATCCTGATGTCATCCCTAAGAGGCACACCTTCCCTTCCAGTACCTCCACAATATCACTAATGAGGCCACTGAAGAGGACCGGCCCCAAAACTGAACCTTGTGGCACCCCACTGGTTATCTCCTACTCCTAGGATTGAACTCTGTTCACCACCACCCTCTTTGTTCTGTTGCTTCTCCAATTTCTGACCCATTGTACCACCCTGTTACCTACTCCCAGACTGCATAACTTGTTTGCTAGTCTAATGTGTGGGACAGTGTCAAATGTCTTGCTGAAATCTAGGTAGGCCATGTCCACTGCCCCTTCCTGAGCCACTTCCTTGGTTACCCACTCAAATAAATTTATCAGATTTGTTTGACAAGCACTCCCTGCTGTGAATCCATATTGCCTCAGGTCTCGTGCCCCTCTAGACTCCAGATATGACACAATCCTTTCCTTTGACATGGATTCCTCTACTGTTTATAATGTTTTCATTCACTTCTCGATTGGGTCACAAGGGCATTTGAAGGGGGCCATGCAGTGGATGTCCTGTATCTGGACTTCAGTAAGACCTTTGACTCAAAGCCTCATGGAAGGTTGCTGGGCAAGCAGAGGAACCTGGTGTCCAGGAAGAAACTAGTGGGTGGTTTGTGCAGAACAGATAGCAGAGGGTAATTGTAAGGGGGGACAAAATCAAGCCAAGACCTGTGACAAGTGGGGTACTACAGGTCTCAGTGCTAGGCCCTATTTTATTTTACATCTTTATTGGAGACATAGCAGAAGGGATCAACAGTAAGATTAGCCAGTTTACTGATGACCCAAAGATATGTATGACAGTGAACAGTGAGGAAGGGAGGAAGGAACTCAGGGAAGATCTGGCAAAACTCAAGCACTGGTCAGGTATATGGCAGCTGGGGTTTAATGCTAAGAAGTGCAAGGTCATGCACCTTGGCGGTAGAAAACCCAGGACCAGCTATTGACTGGAGGGAGTGCAGGTAAATATTTCTGAGGAAGAGAAGGACCTAGGGGTATTAGTCACATGGAACATGAAGGTATATCAGCACAGTGCCAGATGGCAGCAGCAAGGACCAATCAAATGCTGGGGTGTATTGCCAGAAGTATCACCTCTAGAAGGAAGGAGGTCATCCTGCCAATGTACAGATCACTTGTGAGGCCACACTTGGGGTACTGTGTGCAGTTCTGGTGCTCTTACCTATGAAAGGATGTAAGATTACTGGAGGGGTGCAGCATAAGGCAATGAAGATGATCCTAGGTCTGGGGGATAAGCCCAATGAGAAATAATGAAGAAGCTCAATATGTGTGCCCTGTAGGATAGATGGGAAAAGAGGGGCATGATAGAAATCTTAAAATACTTACAAGGCATAAATAGGGTTAATTTGGGAGGATTGTTCTGCTGAAAGGAAGTGAAGGTCATGAGGGGGCATAGTCTGAAGTTGCGGGGGGATTCAGGAGAAAGACGAGGAGGCACTACTTTACAAAAAGGATCGTGGCTGACTGGAATGAACTGCCAGAAGAATTGATCATGTTGAACACAGTAGACAGTTTTAAAAGGGAGTGGGACAGAGTCAAAGGGCAGGTAAGAACAGATAAGAATCTTGAGAGGGAAAAGGCTTGGGTAGGGATAATGGGAATGGACTAGAAGAGGGGGCAGCTGCAGTAAAAGCATACTGCAACCTGCACAATTGGGCAGACTTGAGTTACCTATAAGCCTTTTTCTGCTGGCATTTTCACATGTTAATATTTACAGACATGACATCAGTAATCCTAAATGACTCCTATGTAGCATATATAAATTAAAAGTCATGCAAAAATACTGCATTTTGCATTGCTTTGTTTTAATGTGCAGGATGCTGTTACCTTTCTCTTCATGAATTCAGTGATATGAAGTTTTAACCAAGTCACAGTTTGTGCACAGAATTCTGAGCATGGCTGTGATAGGACAATATCTCATGCTCAGCATTCTGTACACAAACAGGTATCCTGACAAGAGAGCGGAGGGTTTAGGTTGGGGAGATGTGGGGGCAAAGGCAATGTGCACAGTACAAATGTTAGATCATGTGATCATGTGGATCCTTTGTTTCACTCCAACCATGTACATGTACATAACATGATCTCTGCCCTCCTCCACTATTGTTGCATCCCAGAGGTGTTTATATAATAATTAGGGGTGATGCTGGAGCTGCAGGGGGCACAGCCCCCACATCACAGTGGTTGTCTGAGATGTCTACCTTTGGTGATGTTTCCTATCCCACTGCATCTTGACCCATTTCACATGCCCTGTTGGAGTCCACCTTCTTGCTATCAGTCTCTTGATGTTTGGAGAGATTGTTTCTACATAGAAACATAGACTTTGATGGCAAATAAGGACCTTTTGGCTCACCCAGTCAGCTCATTTCCCTACCTCTTGGATAAACTGTAGATCCAAGTAAACCAACAGTCTACTTCTTCCTACCCCGCACTAGAATTGCCTTATATCTGCCCCATTCATTCCTCAATTCCCCCACTGTTTTTGTCCCCACAACCTCCTCAAGAAAGACATTCCATGCACCCACCATCCTTTCCATAAAAAAAAATGCTTCCTCACGTTGCCCCAGAGCCATCTACTCTCTATCTTCAAATTGTGACCCCTTGTTCTTGCACTTATTTTTCTTTTTATTTACATTTTACTCCCTGATCTCCCCATGGCAGCCCCTATCCTATAACCCCCACAGCCCTATCACCCAGTTCCTCTGGGATCTTACCTTAGCCATCCATGGCTTGGAATGGCTGCCCCGCCACCGATGTGGAGCCTATGGGGAGGTCAGTCACCATCCCACCACTGTAAGGTGCTTTCCTGAAGTTTTCTTCCCAGACCCGTGAATGTGCAATGGACATGGGTGGTTACCCATGCCTCAGCATAAGCAGTTTTACATCCTGTGCATGTGTCCACCCCATTCTGAGCAGTATGCCTGTGTTGACCCCCAGCCTCCAAAGGGTGTCAGTCTACAGGGTGCTACATTGTCTCCCCTCCCCAAGGAAGGAGACCTGTCATCAGATGCTCAATCCTTCCTCACCCTAGCTGACCACCAAATGACCCGAGTTGGTTCCTGAACCCAGGTCACTGGTGTGGCATGAAGTGTGGCATCCAGTGCCTCAACTCTCAATGCCATCAGGCCAGCTGCACATCTCTTTTTCTGAAAGGTGCTAGCCACTTGGACTTTGTTGATTCCCTTGAGGTACTTGAAAGTTTCTATCATGTCCCCCCTCTGCCTCCTTTCCTCGAGGGTATACATATTTAGTTCCTTTAGTCTCTCTTTGTATGGCTTCTGGTACAGGCCCTGCACCATTTTAGTTGCCCTCATCTGGACTGCCTCCATCCTGTGTACGTCCTTGCAGAGATGGGGTCTCCAGAACTGCACACAGTACTCTAGATGGGGTCTCAGCAACTCTCTGTATAGAGGGATAACAACTTGTTTTCTACTGGTGATACCTCCCCCTATGCATCCCAGTATTCCCCCAGCCCTCCTTACTGCCTTCTCACATTGCTTCCATACCATTAGATCATCTGATATGAATACCCCCAGGTCCATTCCCATTGTTGTTGTTATTACCCCCCCATTGTGTACTCTTCCCTTGTTTTTTTATCCCAGGTTCATTACTTTGCACTTCTTTGCATTGAATCTAAGCGGCTGTACTTTTGATCATTCCTCCAACTTTGCTAAGTCCTGTCTCATCCTTTCTACCCCTCCTTGTGCATCAACCTTGTTGCAAATCTTTGTGTCATCTGCAAAGAGGCATACTTTTCCTTCCAGTCCCTCCACAACATCAGCTATAAAGACATTAAAGAGGACTGGTCCCAATACTGAACCCTGTGGTACCCCACTAGTAACCCCCCCTTTCTTCGGAGTGGACTCTGTTTACTATTAACCTCTGCATCCCGTTGTCCAGACAATTTTTTTTCCCAGGCCACTACTCTGGAACCCATTCCAAGGCTGGCTGAGTCGTTTATTAATCTTTTGTGTGGGATTGTGTCAAATGCCTTGCTAAAATCAAGGTACGCCATGTCCACATCCCCTCCGTGGTCTACTCCATTGGTCACCCAGTCAAAAAAACTATTAGATTTGTCTGACATGATCTTCCTGCTGTGAATCAATGCTGCCTTGGGCCCTGTGCCCCACTGGCCTCTAGGTACTCAACAATTCTCTTTTCAGAATTGATTCCATTATTTTCCCTACAACTGAGGTCAAACTAATAGGTCTGTAGTTTCCTGCCTCTGCCTTGCTCCCACTTTTGTGAAGTGGAATCATATCCACCCTACTCCAGTCCTCAGGTACCACACCATCCTCCCATGATTTGTTAAAAAAGGGTAGTCAGTGGTGTTATTAGTAATCCACTTAGTTCTGTTAGAGTTATGGGGTGAATCCCATCAGGCCCCATTGATTTGTCTACCTTCAGTTTTAGGAGTTCTTTTAGAATCCTTTCTTCTGTGAATGGACTGATATCGATCCCCCCTGCCCAATCCAGAGTGCTTCTATTGTTTGGTTTAGATACCTCCCCCTACTCTTCTTTTGGGAATACTGAACAGAAGTATTTGATCAGTATCCCTGCTTTTTCGCTGTCACCCTCTACCCACCCCTCCTTTATTAAGCCTCATGATCCCTCCCTTGGTCTTTATTTGCTCCTTTATGTAACTATAAAAGGTTTTAGCCACGTTCTTATCTAAGCTGACTATCTATTCCTCAGTTTAGGGCATTTGCTGTTCTGACTGCCTTCCCACTTCCTTCTGGTGCAGTTCTCTGTCCTGCTCCTTCTGTTTCCTTATACTTCCTGAATGCTATCTTTTTCTACCTAACCTTCCCCATCACCTCTTTTGAGAACCATAGTGTTTTTTTCCTTCATTTTGTTTTGTTTATTTGCTTCACACAAAGGCTTGTTAGCCCTTTGATGGCAGTTTTGATTTTTTCCTCATTTTTCCTCCACCCCTCCCTCTTGCCCATTTGCTAGTGCTTTTTTGAGGCCCTCTCACATTTTGCCAAGTCAGCCCTCCTAAAGTCTAATACCCTTATTTGTATGACTTGACTCTATGGCTGTGTTTATTGTGAACCATTCTGTTTCATGGTTGCTTGTTCCCAGATGGTTACCCACTTCAAAATCTGAGATTCTCTCTCCGTCCCTGTTTGAGAGTACCAGGTCCAAGATTGTTCCTTCCCAACCCAGGTGTAACACCAAGTGGGTTCCAGTACTAGCTGTCTGAGGCATGCCCCCTATAGGGCATTGAGAATTACCCTGCTCCTGGATGTGGCTCCAGCAAAGGTACTCCAGTTAATAGCTGGCATTTCAGCTCCATCAGTCAACAATATCTCCCTTTTTCTGCCATTCTAAGGATGCCTTCTATCATTTCTTGTCCATTTCCTCTCCCACAGATTGGGGTCTATATACAACCCCCATTCGAACTGTGGTGCCAATTCCTGTCTCCAGAATGACCCACAATGCTTCCTCTCCTCCCTGTGTACCCTTTAGTTCCATTGCTTTGATCCCTTCCCTTACATACTGAGCTACTCCTCCTCCTCCTTTCCCCTCCCTGTCCCTCCTGTAGATGTGTATCCAGGTATGCTGACACCCAGTCATGGTTCTCTGTGTGCCATGTTTCTGTGATTGCCATTCTATTCAAGCTTCATTCTTCCACAAGACCACTTGTTCAGGGAGCTTGTTACCCAGACTACAGTCTTTGGTTTGCTCTCCATGTTTGGATGGCCTTAACCCTTTTAGCCCCATCCCTGTTCTTACTGCCTTTGCCTTTTTCTCCATTCACCCTAGTCCTGCTCCCTATCGACTTCTGTTCCTTGGTGTTGTAGGAGCCAAAACAGTCTGCTGGGGCTCCTGCCAGCTATGGCCCCAGTGGCTGCTCTCCATCTGGAGCAAATCCAAACACCCCATGAAATGGCTCCAGCCAGTGGCACCAATGGCTACACTCCCAACCCAGACTCAAGGAGCAGAAACAGTCTGCCCAGGGTTCCTGAACTACATCTACAGTGGCTGCTCTACATCTGGAGCAAAGCCAAACACCCCACGGAACACCTCCAGCAAGCTGTGCCGACAGCCATTCTCCCCAACCTGGACTCAAGGTACCAAACTGACTGGGCTCTCCTGGCTTGTAACCCGGAGTTTCCATTGGCTTTTGGTGATAGTTGCCAGTCTGCCATTGACTACAGCTATCTTATTTTAAACTAGCTGTGCCTTGCCGCTTTTAGCGATCTTCCAGCGGGCACTTTCTGTGACAAACATGTATGCAGGATTTTCATGCACAGCCTAACTTAAACCATTTGAAACTGCCTGCTAGTAATCACATTTTAAAACAGCCTTATTTAAGCATTGGGTACAGCCTGTATTTTTGTTTGTATACAGTTTAATTTAAACAGTCCTATTTAATTTGCACTACCTGCTCTACCTGTGCTTCTAGCCTAATGTTTTAGTCTGTAAGCTCTGTAATAGTTGAGCAATAATTTCCTTGCAATGAGCTGCCTAGACAGAAATTGACATTGTTCCTGTCTAACTGATTTATGTGTGCCTGCTGCTTATCTGGTCCATTCCCTGTGAAACCTGCTTTTCTTCACCTACCTAACTTGACTGTACAAGCTACCTGTTTCACTTGCTCTGTGCCGACGATTAACATTTTTTTTTATTCCCTGGACCTGCCATCTTTTGTGCCACTGTAGCTATTATTTCATTGTGGTGCCATAGTGTAGACATCCCCTTCCTGGACCTTTCCCTGGTAACCCACCCACCGATTCTCACCTTCTTACCTTACTGCAATTATTTTTAAACTGTGTCCTCCCACCATTTAGACATTCCTTTGTCACAGACCTGTTTATTCCGCTCTTTCTCTTGTCTCCCTATGTTGTGGATCCAAAACAGTCTGCTGGTGTTTCACTAGCTATGGCTCCAATGGCTGCCTCCATCTGGAGCAAAGTCAAACACCCCCACGGAACGCCTTCAGCCAGTGGTGCTGACGGCTGCTCTCCCCAACCTGGAATTAAGGTACTGAACAGACTGGACTTTCCTGGCTTGTAACCCAGAGTTTCTATTGGCTTTCGGTGATTGATGCTGGCCTGCCATTGGTTACAGCTATCTTATTTTAAACTAACTGTGCCTTGCCGCTTTTGGTGCTCTCCCTGAGGGCACTTTCTGTGACAAACATGTATACAGGTTTTTGCCCCCCCCACCACAGCTCCTTGTTAAATACTCTTCCTGCACTACAAACCCTGCCTCCTCTATCCAAGCTATACCCTTCTTTAACCTTCTCTTCCTGCTGTTACAGATTATGGTAGCTTCCTTTCCTGCATATCCCTACCTACCTTTTTAGTGCATGACCAAACTGGTGAGATCCTGTTGATCACTGGGCTAACAATATTCATCCTATAACAGCTCTCTGATGGTTTTTCCTTAGCCATGCCAAAATCAGCACTGAATTTAAATGATTGTATTTTCTCCAACATAATTACTGCCTCTCTGGCCATTACTACCCTATGATCCTCCTGAGGTTCCCACTGTACCATGCCTTGTTTTACAGCCAAACAAATAAGAATCATATCTCTCTGACCCACTCATTTCTACACCACAAGCTCTGGTACCTGCTGCTCCTTGCCCTATTACTATTGGAGGACATAGAAACAAATTCAGGCACTCTGTCACCACCTGGAAGTGAAATAGGGTATTGGTCCAATCAAAAAGGGCTACAAATCATACATTTTAACATCGAAGCCTCATAAAAATCTTTCTGAACTAGAGGCCTCTGTTGCTGTATCATCCTGACATCATCTGCCTATCCGAGACCTGACTCAAACCCTCCATCACTGATGCTATGTGACACTAAACAACTACAAACTTGTTAGGAAGGATGGAGTGTTCTGTAGAAAAGGTGGGAAGAGACAATCTACTTTAGGAACAATCTTAATCTCTCCTAGCCCCAACCATCTCAGAACATCCATGTGACTCTCTCCACACTGTCTTCCTACTTGGCTCAAAAAGCTGCACATAGTATGTGCCTACAACCCACCCAGTGGTAGCACCTCAGGTTTCACTGAACTACTTGAGCTCTTTGTCTCCATATCTGGCCACAATGAACTGCTTATTCTGAAACATAGAAACATAGAATTTGACAGCAGATAAGACCGCTTGGCCCACCTAGTCTGCCCATTTTCCTACCTAACAGATAAGCTGCAGATCCTAGTTAACCAGCAACACTTCCTCCTACCCCTCACTAGGACTACATTATGTCTGTCCATGCATTCTTGAGTTGCCCACTGTTCTTGACTCCACAACCTCCTCAGGAGGCTGTTCCATGCATCCACAACCCTCTTTGTGAAAAAATACTTCCTCATATTACCTCTGAGCCGTCACCCCTCTATCTTCAAATTATGCACCCTTGTTATTTTACATCTGTTTTTCTGAAAGATGCTACCCTCTTGGACTTTGTTGAGCCCCTTGAGGTACTTGAAAGTTTCTATCATGTCCCCTCTCTCCCTTCTTTCCTCAAGGGTATACATATTAAGCTCCTTTAGTCTTTCTTCGTATGTCTTCTGGTGCAGACCCAGCACCATTTTGGTTGCCCTGCTCTGGACAATCTCCACTCTGTCTATGTCTTTGTGGAGATGGGGTCTCCAGAACTGTACACAGTACTCCAGATGGGGTCTTACCAACTGTCTGTACAGAGGGATAACAACTTCCTGTTTTCTACTATTGGTGCCTCTCCCTATGCATCCCAGTATCTCCCCAGCCTTCCTTACTGCCTTCTCACATTGCTTACCCTCCTTTAGGTCATCTGATATAATTACCCCAGGTCCCTTTCCATTTTTACTGTTGACAGTATCTCACCCCCCATTGTGCACTCTTCCCCTTGGTTTTTGTTTCCCAGGTGCATTACCTTGCACTTCTTTGCATTGAATCTGAGCTGCCATACATTTGACCATTCCTCCAACCTTGCCAAGTCCCTTCTCATCCTTTCCACTCCATCTTGTGTATCAATCCTGTTGCAGATCTTTGTGTCATCTGCAAAGAGACATACTTTTCCTTCCAGTTCCTCTGCGATGTCACTTATAAAGACATTAAAAAGGACCGGTCCCAGTACTGAACCCTGCAGTACCCCACTGATAACCCTTCTTTCTTCACTGTGGGCTTCCATTACTACTTGTGTCCTGTTGTCTGCCAACTTTATCCAGGCTACCACCTTGGGACCCACCCAAGGCTGGCTAACTTGTGTATTAATCTTTTGTGTATCAAATGCCTTGCTAAAATCTAGGTAGGCCATGTCCACAGCCCCTCCTGGTCTACTACTTTGGTCACCCAGTCAAAGAAATCTATTAAATTCATCTGACATGACTTTCCCATCGTAAATCCATGCTGCCTTGGGTCCTCTGCCCCACTTGCCTCTAGGTACTCAACAATTCTTTCCTTCAGAAGTGAGTCCATCATTTTCCCTACCACTGATGTCAAACTAACTGGTCTGTAGTTTCCTGCCTCTTTCTGCTCCTACTTCTGTGAAGAGGAATCACATCCATCTTCCTCCATTCCTCAGGTACCACCACATCCGCCTATGATTTGTTAAAAAGAGTAGTCAGCGGTGGCACTAGTTCTGCCCTTAGTTCTTTTAGAATTCTTGGGTGAATCCCATCAGGACCCATTGCTTTATCCACCTTCAATTTTATTAGTTCTTTCAGAACCCTTTCTTCTGTAAATGGACTGGTATTGACCCCCATCTTCAGAGTGTTTCTCTTTTTTGGTTTAGGTACCTCCCCCTCCTCTTCCTTTTTGAATACTGAGCAGAAATATTTGTTCAGTATCCCTGCTTTTTCACTGTCACCCTCTACCCACATTCCCTCCCCTTTATTACACCTCAATATCCCTCCTTTGGTCTTTCTTTGCCCCCTAATGTGCCTATAAAAGGTTTTATCCCCCTTCTTAACAGAGTTGGCTATCCTTTCCTCAGTTTGGGCCTTTGCTATTCTGACTGCCTCCAACCTCTTTCTGCTTTATCTGTAAAGTTCTCTGTCCTGCTCCTTCTGTGTTTCCTTATATTTTCTGAATGCTATCCTTTTCTTCTTAACCTTCCTGCCACCTCTTTTTGAGAACCGTAGTGTTTTTTTTTCCTTCATTGTGTTTTGTTGATTTGCTTTACACAAAGGCTTGTTGCCTCTGTGATGGCTGCTTTGATTATTCCCCATTGTTCCTCCACCCCTCCTTCTTGCCTGTTTACTAGTGCTTTTCTGAGGCACTCTCTCATTTCCCAAAGTCAGCCCTCCTAAAGTCCAATACTCTTGCTTTTGTATGGCTTGATTGTATGGCTGTGTTTATCGTGAACCACACTGTTTGGTGGTCACTTGTTCCCAGATGGCTAACCACTTCTAAATCTGAGATTCTTTCTCCATCCCATTTGAGAATAACAGGTCTCAAGATTGCTCCTCCTGAGTGGGTTCTAATACTAGCTGTCAGAGCATGCCCCTGTAGGCATCAAGAATGACCTGCTCTTGAATGTGCCTGCAGCAAAGGTGCTCCAGTTAACATCTGGCATATTCAGGTCCCCCATCAACAATATCTCCCCTTTTTCTGCCATTCTAAGGAAGCCTGCTATCATTTCCTTGTCCATTCCCTCCCCCTGAGACGGGGGTCTGTATGCAACCCCCATGCAGATTGTGGTGCCATTTCCTATGTCCAGGGTGACCCAGAGTGCCTCATTTGCTTCCTGTTTACTCTTTAGTTCTGTTGCTTTGATCCCTTCCTTTACATAGAGAGCTACTCCTCCTCCTCTTTACCCTCCCTGTCCCTCCTGTAGATTGTGTGACCTGGTATGTTGACATCCCAGTCCTGGTTCTCTGTGTACCATGATTCTGTGACTGCCACTAATATCCAGGCAACCCTCTTCCATCAAGGCCACCAGTTCAGGGAGCTTGATACACAGACTATGGGCACTGGTACTAAACACCCTCCACTTTTTGATGGCTTTACCCCTTTTATCCCCATTCATGTCCTTACTGCCTTTGCCTTTTTTTACATTTACCTCTGTCCTGCTCCCTAATGACTTCTCTACCTTGCTGTTTACCTCACTAATTACTGTGTTTTGTGGGGGGAGGCTGGGATTTACATAGATACATAGACAGTGTCGGCAGATAAGGGCCTATGGCCCACCTAGTCTGCCCATTTGAGCTTGTAAGTTCAGTTTGTTTTCCTAGAAGTCTGTTTCCCCTTACCCCTGCCCTCTAGAATTCCTTTATGTCTATCCCATGCATTCTTAAATCCCGTGATTGTTTCAGCCCCCACCACTTCCTCTGGCAGGGTGTTCCACTTTCCACCACCCGTTCTGTGAAGAAATTCTTTCTCATGTTTCCTCTGAATCGTCCTCCTCCAACTTCATCCCATGCCCTCTAGTCCTGAAACATCTTTTTAGCTTAAAATAGTGTTTTCCTGCACCAGTTCCTCCTGTAAGATACCTACTTGTATGTCTCTATCATATCCCCTCTCTCCCTCCTCTCCTCCAGGGAGTACATGTTCAGTTCCTTCAACCTGTCTTCATAGGACTTGTGATGCAACCCATGTACCATATTTGTTGTCCTCCTCTGAACCTTCTCTACCCTGTCTATGTCCTTACGTAGGTATGGTCTCCAGAACTGTACACTGTACTCCAGGTGGGGCCTCACTAGTGTCTTGTATAGTGGAATTATGACCTCCCTTTTCCTGCTGGTGATGACCCTGCCCATACTCCAGCATCCTATTTGCTTTACCTGATGCCTTGTCACACTGTTTCCTACCATTGAGGTCATCAGAGATGACAACCCCAAGATCCCTTTCCTGTTGGTGCATGCTATATCCTCACCCCAACTGATATATTGTGCCAGGGTTTTTGTGCCCATATGATTATCTTGCATTCTTTGCATTGAATTTCAACTGCCAAACCTTGACCATTCTTCAAGTTTCTGCAGGTCCTTCTCATTCTGTCTACCCCTCTGGTGTGTCTACTCTGTTACAGAGCTTTGTGTCATCAGTGAACAGTGAAATTCTGCCTTCTAGATCCTGTGCAATGTCACTGATGAAGATGTTGAATAGGACCGGTCCCAGCACTGATCCCTGTGGTACCCCACTGGTTACTCTTCCCTCTGTGGAGTGACAGCCATTTACCACCACCCTCTGTGTCCTGCCACCCAGCCAGTTACCTACCCACCACACTACTGTCCTGCCCACACCCATATTCCCCAGTTTGTGTAATAGTCTTCTATGTGGCACAGTGTCAAAGGCCTTGCTGAAGTCCAGATAGGCCATGTCCACTACCCTCCACTGATCCACCTCCCTAGTCACCCAGTCAAAAAATTCAATGAGGTTGGTCTGACATGACCTCCCCCTGGTGAAACCATGCTGCCTTGGGTCCTGTAGTCCATTGACAACCAGATGTTCCACCAATCTCTCCTTCAGTAGTGCTTCAATGATCTTTCCCACTACCGAGGTGAGGCTGACTGGTCTGTAGTTCCCTGCTTCCTCTTTGTTCCCACTTTTGTATAAGGGACTACATCTGCTGTCCTCCAGTCTTTGGGTACCTCCCTGTTTCCAGTGATTGGCTGAACAGGATAGCCAGAGGTTCAGCCACCACCTCTCTTAGTTCTTAAGGACCCTGGTGCACCCCATCTGGCCCGCTATCTTATCAACTCTTATTACTTCCAGTTCCTTCAGCACCCTTTCTCGGTAAAGGGACTTGTGTCCATTTCTGCACCATTCTCACCCCTTATACTCCCTTCAGACCCATTACCCCCTCTTCCTTAGTAAAGACTGAGCAGAAATACCTGTTCAATATGTCAGCTTTATTGTTGTCATCCTCCACGCAGCTCCCATCCTCCCCTTCAGTCTCACTCCCTCCCTTGTCTTTCTTTTTTCACTTATGTACCTGTAAAGGTTTGTCCCTTTACCCACTGATTTTGCAATGTGTTCTTCTGTCTGAGCTTTGGCTTCCTTACTGACTTCCTGCCTCCTTTGTTTCTCCTGGTACTTCTCTATCCCTTCTGCCTGTGTCTTTTGTATTGCCTGAATGCAATCTTTTTGCTTTCACTTTCTTTGCTACCTCTTTGGAAAACCATAATGGTCTCCTCTTCCTTTTCCTCTTGCTAACCTGCTTAATGCATAATTCTGTTGTTCTTATAATCCCCATTTTAAATCACCCACTGTTCCTCAACCCTGATTCCTGTCCCATTCCTTAATGCCTCTTTCAAGTATCTCCCCATTTCCCAAAGTCTTCCCCCTAAAATCCAGGATACGTGTTTTGTGTGGTTTGGTTCTGCTCTTTCTGTGATTTGAAACCACAATGACTGGTGGTCACTGTTACCCAGGTGCTCCCCACTGTTACCCCCATCACACTGTCCCTGTTTGTGAGCACAAGGTCCAGTATTGCCTTCTGCTGAGTTGGTTCCATGACCAGTTGCTTGAGAAGGCACCCTGAAGGAGTCCAGGATAAATCTTCTCTAGTTGATGCTGCTGCTGGGATGCTCCAGTCCACGTCTGGTATATTGAAGTCTCCAACCAGTACTACGTCACCTCTTGTCTGCCATCCTTTGGATGGCTAGCATCGCTCCTATCTGTTTCTTCCTCCTGGGCTGGTGGTCTATAGACAACACCTGTGCGGATGGCGGCCCATTCCTTTCCAGCTTAACCACAGTATCTCTCCCCATTTGTTCCTCCTGGATCTGCGTGGCCCTTATGTCATTTTCACATACAGTGACCTCCTCCTCCCTTCCTGCCTGCTCTGTCTCTTCTGAATATGTTGTAGCCAGCTATGGCCATCTCCCAGTCATGGTTATCATTACACCAGGTTTCAGTGATGGCCACAATGTCCAGGTCTGACTGTACCATGACAGCCTCCAGATCTTCCATCTTGTTGCTAAGGCTCCTGGCATTTGCACACATGGCTTTCCATGATTTGACCTCCTAGACTGCTTCACTGTTCTACTCCAGCCCCTTCCTTGTTGTCATTTATCCCTGGTTCTCCTTGCTGTTTGCCCTTCTGCTGAATTTTGCCCTTTTCTGCTTATCCACCTTTTGGACACTAATCTCCATCTTTTGCACACTGCTTTGCAGAGATAGCCACTCCTCTGGTTCACTGGTTCCACTACTAGCTGTGGGGTGAGCAGAAGTGAGTACCGTCCTTGCTGGCCTGCCACCCCCTTTGCTAGTTTAAATGCTGTCAATGTAGCATTTAAACTTATCATTGAGTCCTTGGATTCCCTCCAGGATGGATGCAGGCTGTCAGGCTTGAACAAACCTCCGTCCACTCAGGTGGGTCCCCAGTCACCAATGAATCCAAACCCTTCCTCACAGCACCAGTTCTTCAACCATGAGTTAAAGTTCCTGGTGCATGCACTCCATCTCTCCTTGCCTCTCACAGGTAGTACTTCAGAAAGTGACAGAAGTAGCTACTTGCTGAGACCCCTCCCAGTTTCCTCAACTCTTCCTGAACTTCCTTTGGCTCCCCATTTGCCAAGTCATTAGTACCTAGGTGGATAATGACATCCAGCTCACCCTCCCGTCTTGCCTTTCCAGTGATCCCCAGTATCTTCCTTCCATCCCTCCATGCCGTGGCACCTGGTAGGCACCTCACCTCCCTGTCCTCCCCCTCCTGTGTTCCTAGCTGGATCCCTCTTACGATGGAGTCCCCCACCAGGATTCACTTCCTCCTCCTCTGGGGTCCACTGCTTTCCCCACTGAGGTCACCTCCTTGCCTAACCTCACATCCTTTCCTTCCACTTCCTGGTACCTCTATTTGGTTGTCCTCATTTGCCAGTGTGGCATATGAGTTCTTGAGAGGAATAGTATCTGGATGTGCCTCTGCCTGACTGCTCTAACCCTCCCTGAGCCACTGTCATCCAAGTGCTCTCGTTCCGGCATCCTTTGAGAGCTGCATTGGACTGGGTGGTCCCTGGATGGGGTGATGGTACTCCTGACCCAGTTTACTTCCGCTCTGAGTCTGGCTACCTCATCCCGCGGTCAGAGAGATGCATGCAGATAGGGCAGCACCTCAGTGTCCAGAAGGTCTGCCTGAATATGGCTACCCCACAGCCACTGCATTGCACCACTCCCCACATTATACTGCAATTCCACTACTTCTCTGCTACTGAAGCTCTCTTAGTTCTCTTTTTATTTATTTACAGTACTAAAAATCCTGTAACTGATCATCAGATATATATTTTTTTTAAGGAAAAAGAAACCAATAAATAAATAAATAAATAAAATAAACATTCTTGTGGATATGAACCTGAACTGGATGGGGCTCGCACATAACAGTCTTCTCTCCCTGGTCCAAGATTCTAACCTTCACCAAAACATCTCTTATCCAACTACAGTGACATCCTCCTCTGCATCTAGTACACTTATTGACTGGATACTATCTAATCACATGGACAGGATCGCAGTTGCACATACTCTGCCTGTCGCTACCTCTGATCACACTCCAATCCTGTGCATTTGGAGTCCCTCTGTGACTCCATCCCCTCCATCATGGGTAATTACCTTCCATGACTATGCAAAACTAGACCACAATATCTTCCTTAATGAGATCTCCTCTATTGATTGGACCTACTTATGTCAAACTGTCGATACTCAAGCAGCTCTCGACTTTTTTATTGAAAAATGTATGACCCTACAAGATAAACACCTTCCTTTTACCTCACAGTGTGTCTGAGCAAAACAAACCAGATGGTTTCACAGAGATGTTCTGGTCTCCCTTCGGACCAGGGACAAAAGCTGGAGAAGCTTTAAAAAATCAGGCCTCATGTCTGACTTACAAAACACCTGCAAAAAGCAAATCAGGCCAGCCAAAAATTCCTATTATAAAGGACTCCTATTGGTTGCATCTGGAGACTCTAGAGAGTTCTGGGCTCACATCAAAACATTTCTGGGCTTTAAACAATATCACTTGGATAACGACATGGTCCTGAATGGTGCCCACTGTAACAACCCATCTACTATTGCTAATGCTTTTAACACTCATTTCTCTGACCTCACCAAATACACGGCAGTTCTCCTGTCATCACCACCCATAAACAGCCATGAAACTGAGATCCACTTGCCCAAACATCCCCCTTCCACTTTAAAGCCATCTCCAGACTTGACATCATCAAGCATTTAGGCACCATCTCAGACTACACAGGAGTCAGGTCTGATGACCTTGAGCCAAACCTGCTCAGACTGGTGGTCGCCTTCATTGCGGCACCACTAGCCAGAAATTTAACCCTGTCTCTTTGCCAAGGACTTGTTCCAAGCAGCTGGAAAATCACCAGAGTCACCCAAATTTACAAGAAAGGGGACAAAAAGGACATCTCCAACTACTGTCCCATTACCATTCTATTGATACTGAGCAAGATCCTTGAAAAGATTGTAGCCACCCAAATCACTGAATTCCTCTCCAACTGCAACTTGCTCTCACCATGTCAGCACAATTTCCATAAAGGGCATAGCACCTCCACTGCCCTGCTCCTGCTCACAAATGACATACTTTACACTATGGACTCTAGCCTGCTAACTGGGGCAATATTTATCGACCTCACAAAAGCTTTTGATCTGGTTGACCACTCCTTTCTACTGATCAATCTTATGTCCCTTGGCTTCTCACAAAGCTCTGTTACCTGGATATATAGCTATCTATCAATTGATATCAAGTTGTTAAATTCAACTCTGCAATGTCTGGTGAATCCCCTGTTAAAATTCGGCATCCCCAGGGATCAATACTGGGGCCTCTCCTCTTTTCTATTTTCATAAGCTGGATTGTGCTCAACATCCCCTCTTGCTTGACCATCCTCTATGCAAATTATCTTCTCCTGTATTATAGTTCTAGCTCTATACAGGACATAAACCTGAAACTACCATCTGCTTTTCTTCATGTACAACACTGGCTCACTAAGAACACACTCTTCTCAATGTCTCCAACACACAGGTTATACTCTTTGGGTCTGCCACAAACTGAAAACCTGTTGTGGTCAGCTTAAGATTCCTGGTCCTGATGGCTCCCTCTTGGATGCTGTGAGTGCATTTAAATATCTTGGGGTACTACTAGATGAAACACTAGACTTTGACCAACACATCCAGGCCACCTGCGAGGCAGTAAACCATGCCATTTAGTGCAGTTTTTGCCCAGTTGACACTGAGTCAGTGGTGACTCATGTATATTTGCTCTATAACATGGCCCTCTGATGACAACTCTTATAGCACTTGCCTTGATTACTATGTCTGCCTATTGCTTTGTGTTACCATTTGTTTTTTAAATCCTGCCACACAATTTTGTGATGTCAAGTTTTGTCTATGACCAATTGAAATTGTCAATTTGTACCTTACCTTGCTATACCATTGTATGACTGTACTGTGTTGATGCTCCTAATCTGAAGTTATATTATTTTGATGTAACACTTTTGTAACTTTGTAACCTCCTGGGTCGTGTCTGAAATAAGTCACAGCTTCTGTCTAGCACACCCACCTGAGTAATCAAAACTAAATAAATAAACAACTTGATAACCTCCCCTGTTTTGTGGGGTGGGCTGGAATTTCCAGCTCCTTTTCAGTGCCTCCCCTTGGATAATTTAAATGCTTGCCAATGAAGCATTTAAACCTGTATCCTATGATCCTGGTTCCCTCATGGACAGATGCAGACCATCATGCCAGGGTAGGCCTGTATCTCTCCAGGTGGACAGCCAGTCCCAGTGAGGCAAAACCCTGAACTTTGCACCAATTTTCAACCATTCATTTTATCCCATGGTGTAGACTATCCTAGCCTCACCCATACCATAGACAGGCAGCACCTCTGAGAATTTACCATGAATTCTACTTGTCTAAGGCCGCTCCCCAACCCCACAAACTTATCCTGTACTGCACTGATTGCATTCCCAACCAGGTAATTTGTCCCAAGCTGGACAATGATGCCCAGCTCCTCTCCTCTGCTGCTGTTCCCATAACCCTGAGTTTGTTTCCTGTCCTCAAGCCATAGCCCTGGGCAGGCACCTTCTTCTCTCCCTTCCTCCCCAAGTTCTACCCCTAATGATTGAGTCCCCCCCACCAGGAGTTCATTCCTTTCCCTGTGGGGTCCTGTCCCACCCTCCTGTAGGTCTCCTTTGTGGAGGTTCCCAGTATCCACCTTGGTCTCCACTGTGGGTGCCTCCATAGAGGAACCATGCTCCACAGAACAGCATATTAATGGTGGAGAAGTACAAATGGAGGGATGCACCTCTGTTCCACCACTGTCACCCTCCCTGAGCCCACTGTTGTCCAACTGCTGCTCTTTCTTGGCAACCTCTGAGGCAGCAACAATGGCTCTGGTGGTCCCTGAGTGGGGAAGGAGAATTTCCGAATCCTCTCCAAGTCAACCTGGAGATGGGCAACCTGCTCCCTCAGACCAGAGAGGTGCCTGCACATAGAGCAGCATTGCAGCCTCTGGAACATCTCCCAGAAGACTGCCACTGCATTGTATCACTCCCCACATGTACCTCTTCCTTCCTGTTTACATTTGTTTTTGTGAGTGGGAGCATGTCAGTCTGTTTAACCCCTACACAGTGTGCTGGGCTGTTAAGGATATTACAGGTGTATGTCCTTTGTCCTTTTGTGGAAGTGATGTCAGAACACATTGTATAAAGGAAATGATGTTCTTGGGGTGGGTGGGATCAAGCCCATGCCCTCCAGAAACAATCATCTAATGCTCTTACCCACCACCCCGTTGAGTGCTTTCCTTCCTTTCAGCAAGATAACCTGCACAACAATTTATCAGAAAATATACCCTGAAAAAACAATTTTAATCAGAGAAAAATAAAGCAGTTGAGCCCAAACCCTGTGTTCTGCTCTCTGGCACTCCTGCGTCTAGCCACAAGGGAGACCTGCCTTAGGAACCACCATGCTATTCTTTTTAAATTGCCACTATTCCTTTTAAGGTATCACCTAGCAGATGCCCCAAGCCACACCAGGCCAAACAATTCTTGCCCCCAAACTACAGGGCAAAACACAGCTCTAGCTTAAGGTCCTCAAATGTGGACTACTGTGCTTTCAATTTAGTTTACAGACAAACAGAAAACACAAGTTCATTATTTTACTTCAAGCTGTCCCATGAAAGATGACGACTGCACACAATATGCATCTCTTAAAGAGTTTATACACAGTTATGTTTATTTCTTCACTACTCCCTCAGACTGATTTAGCTTAGTCTATTTGGAATTCCTCATCTTTTTCTTTTAATGGTAAGCTGATTCCTTGTAACTGGTTGCCTCAATTAGGCGATGGAAAACTGCTTTCCCTGGTAGATGGGGAAGGGCACTGGTTGTCCCCACATGGAATTATTGACAAGTTCCTTATTCCGGTCTCATCTCACTTTAAAGTTATGCAGTTAAGACAGCTTCTCACTGTAGCTCTGGGGAATTCTCCCCCCTCCCAGAAGGTATCAGCTCTGATTCCTGAAATCTCCCTAGTATCTAAGCTATATAGGGTGTTGTACTATAAAAAATATGGGGACACCTTTGGACCTACTAGTTTCTGGAACTCTCTCCTCCCTCAATGCCAGTTGGACTGGCAATCCCTATGGATATCCTGTCATAAGTATGTTTCTCAAGATAGATTGCATCTCATGCATTACCACATTTTAAATAACATGTATTGCACCCCTATTAAATTAAAAAAATGGGGCTTCTCGAACTCTAGTACATGTACTAAGTGTTTGCAGGAAGAGGGTACCCTCCTGCATATGTTCTGGTCCTATCCCAAAGTCTCCTCCTTATGGAACTCAATTAGGATGTCTCTTGATCCCCTACTGGGCCTATATGAGTATTTTATTCTGGAGGTGTGTCTTCTAGGGGATATGTCCCTGGTCAGTGTTAGAATTAGGAAATACCATATTTCTATGGTTGCGCTCTCAGTTAAGAAACTCATACTACGTCATTGGAAGGAACAATCGCCTCCTTCCCTCCAGGAATGGTTACATGAAATCATTGCTAATCTTCGAATAGAGAAGGTAATCGCAAGTCTTCATAATAGATTAGCAGCATATAGTAAGATGTGGGATCCCCTTCACTACTTACTCTTGTTACCTCACTGAGGACATATCACATTTTGGTTCTACCCATACGTCCAACAGAATCATCCATTGCACATTAGGGCAGTTATGTTTTGTTGCTGCTGTAAGGGGGGGTCGGTTGGGAGGGTGGGATGGGCAGTTCTCACTGTTCAAATGCTATGATACACCCTGACTCACTGTAACTGCCCTTTATAATGGAAATGTATTAATAAAGCTTAAATTGTAAAAAAAAAGAAAACACAAGTTCAGCAAGTTTCTCCACAGCTTACACCACTTTTCTTGTTTCAGAAAAACTCCATAAGTCCTGTCTGTGAGTAACACACACATACTCTGTTTTAAGGCAGTAACCTGAATGAGACAGTCTTTATAGTAGAAACCAAAACCAACCTTCGCTCAGAACTCTGACTCACTCAGCCCCTTCTCCAAGTTATCACCTAGCAGAGCCCTCAAGCCAAACAATCAGGAAAAACAGTTCTCCCCTAGCCTGCAAACTACAGGGCAAAAACACAGCTCTAGTTAAAAGACCCTTAAAATGTGGGCTACTGTGCTTTTAATTTACTTTATAGACAAAAAGAAAAACATGAGTTGAGCAAGTTTCTCCACAACTTACCCCACTTATCTTATTTCAGAAGCCTCCTTAAGTCAAGTTCTATCTGTGAGTAACACACACAGACTCCGTTTTAAGGCAGCAACCTGACTGAGAAAATCTTTTTCTGCCCTAATGTGGATAACCCACAGAAACCGCGACATAGTTACATCTCCAAATTACTGATTCCCTGATGAAAACTGTGCAGAATGTTGTCTGTCAGAAGGAAACAATTAAAAACACAATTTTTTCACATCAATGTTTATTCAGGTACAGTTAAATATGTTTCATTTGAAGATGAGTTTTTCATTTCTCTTAGAAGAAACTGTCACAAATGTACTCCGCAGGTCAGGCCCTCTACTCTCACAGTGCCAACCTCAAAGTGCAATAGTGTGAACAGCGGACAGACAGGTTAACCGTCCTGTTTATTTTGGGTCTGAGTCACCTTCTAGCCTTGAGTCCTTGGAGGTAAAATGTGAACCAGAGGAGCAAGTAGTATGTTATTTTTTCAGAGGTTTCGGGTCTCTGTGCACCTCAGTCACTCACAGTGCACACATGACTTTGCGGAGATCATAGCACAAAAAAAAACATGCTTTCCTAAAAGTCATGTGTGTAGTATGTGACTAAGGTGCATTCTGGCCAGACAGCTCTGAAACAGTATCATATCACTTAGTCTGCAGGTGTTGATGGTGACAATAAAATATATGTTATTCTGCTTGCTATTATTTATACCATAAACACTGCAGCAAGTCAGCAATAGATGTTTGCAAGAAGCTGCACAATGTCTGATGTCACACACACACAGAAAACAACACTGACTGCACACATGCAATTTAGTGCATCATACTTGCACTGCTCACACCAGCTTTTCCACAACCACTCCACAACAGAAAGTAAACATTACTGAGGCACTGGATTATAATAACAGGGCAATAAGGAGCATGCATGACTGTATGTTTATGTATATATTTAAAAGGAAGCAGTCCACAGCAAGACTTCATCCCCTGAGAACACCCTCAGTTTAAAGCCTTTTAAGTTATGCTGCAGCATTTTTCTACCAGTGCAACATACTTTATTTTAATAAAGAAAAGTCAGTGACCCTGAAGGATGACATGCACTATGGGGGCTCCATTGTGTGTAAAGGAAAGGTGCAGTGGAGACACACCATGCACTTCAATACTTTGATATTGAAGCACATGGTGCATCGCCATTGCACCTTTAAAGATAATGGAGCCCCCATAGCATCTGCCATACTTTTGGGTTGATGACTTTTCTTTATTAAAATAAAGTATGTTATGGCATGAGAAAAACACTGCAACATACTGTACTTAAAAGGATTAACTGGAGGGTAAACCTTGCAGGGGGCAGGACTTCCTGTTGCTTACTGCTTCCCTTTAAACTAATACTGTATGGCCTTCCCTCTGTCTGTTATTAAACATAAACAAAACACAAAACACCACAGCAGTGGGGTGGGGAGGTGTGCAGAAAAAAAAGTTGTTGGGGGATTCCATGATGTTCCAGCAGCAGATGGAGCATCGACACTATCTGTAGCTGGTGTTACATGATCCTATCTGCTCCATCTGCTGTTGGACAGCACCCACCCTCTCATTACTTTCCTCCACTGCAGCCTGCAAATGTGTTCTCTCTGCCTGTGTTGCAGGCATTGTGGCAGGGTCCTCTGGTGCAGGGGGAAAATCAAGGTAGTGGTGGTGGTGAGGGTGGTGCTGTTGGTAGTGGTGGGGGTAGTGGTTAAACAGTTGCTGCTGTGACCCTTCTCCTGCTGTGGTGATGCACAACAGCAGCACCCTCTGCCACTGCCACAGAAGGGCCAACAGGTGGAGGCCTGGTCCATTCGGTGGCAGCCTGCCACTCCAGCTTGTGGTGGTTAAGCATATGTGTGCGCTGGCCCTAGTCCCTAGATGTGTCCCCCAAGGGCTATGGCAGACCTGCACAAAGCAGACACACTACAATGCAGCTGTCCCCTGACACAGTTGAAAAAATGCCAAACTGTGGAGCTGTGGGGGGGGGCAGGCACAGGAGCGGCAAATCTAGTGCCAGCAGCACTTTCACTCACCTAGGGCTCCACCTGTTGCTGTGGAGGTGGTGCTGCTGGAGCTCCTGCAGCTGCTCCTAGTGGTGGTGGTGGACTTGGTGGATGTGGTGGTGGCACTGGACGTACTGCTGCTTCTGGATGAGGGGCAGGACCAAATAGTCTGGAGTGGTTCAATGACACCTGGCTATGACCCCCATGCTTACAGACTCCCCTCTAGTCTTGGACCACAGACTGTCCTTGGTCCATCACACAGAACACTCCTTCCCTCCAATGCATCATGTAATGAGCAACTTCACACACACTCACAGTCTCACACACACAGTCACACACACACACACACACACAAAACAAAAGTTATAAAACAAAGAAATCAGTCACCAAAAAGAACTGACAAAACAGTACAAAAAAATGACAGAATTAGCTTTTAAAAAAGCTTTTGTGTTTTGTGAAATTTGCTTAAGAAAGAAACTAATAATGAACTCTCCTCTCCTACACAAAATGCTTTCCCCTTCTACCTCTGCAAAAGAGAAAGTGAAAGTATCTGCTTGTATGACTCACTTCCTTCCTGCCTGGCTAAAGCATGTGACTTGCAGTACTGTAAGCCATGCGATGTGTGGCGAGGGGGCTGCCTTAAGTGCTTACATTGTTGTCATTCTGCCTTACTTCGTGTTAAGGCAGAATAACAATGTGAAGTCATAATAAAAAGGCGAAGTGAGCACTTTCCAATGGTCACTTTGCGTAGCATTATAACATGAAGTGGCCACTTCCACGCTCACTTCTGGATTTTAAATTCACTGCATCTCAAATGCCCTTGAATATCCTTGATGGTTTCCAGAAGTTTGCCAAGCACTATGTGGAAGTACCCAGATCTTTGTGAAACTAGCTAGCCTTGGCCTCTCTAACCAGATTGGTACAGTGGTTTCTACCCTTACTGAATGATGTCTTGTCATCTAGAAGTTTTGACTTCCAAGTTTTTTTCCAAAGCCAGTCTCTGTGCAACAGGGAGGCCTTCAATTGGGCCATAAACCAAGGACATGATTTATTTTTAGAACGAATGTGGACCAATGGTGCATGTTTATCCAGAGCCCCTAACACAATTTCCTGTAAGATATCATAGGCCGCAGGCACTGAGTTGACCACGTAAAAATCCTGCCATCTCAAGGAATCTCGCAAGTCGAAGAGGAATGCGTAGATGTTAAAATTATGCTGTTTTCTCTTGAGTGAGAATTTGGAAAGGGATGGTAGTTTTGGAGCAAATCTTACACCTGCTATAATACAGTGGTCGCTGAAATCTGAAAAGAACACTTCTGCATGTGAAAACAGATAGGGTTTGCTTACTAAAATGAGATCTAGAAGTGTGTTATTTTTAGGGCACTTTTGGTTTGGGTGTGTTGCTTCAGAAATGAGTTGGGAAAGATCTAAGGAGTCGCAAATAGTGTTTAGGGGTAAGGAACTATCGGAGAACCAGTCCATATTGAGGTCCCCTAGTATAATAATCTCTGATTGAAGGGATCCCATCAAAATTGTAGCACCACAGATGGAGGTCTATAGCATCCTAGGATGCATATTCAGACAGGGAAAGATAACCTGACATTGAGAGTCAGGCTATCAAATTCCTTTGGGAGTGAGGACAAATCTATAACTGATGCAGACAATTTCTCCTTGACATAGATGGCAACTCCTCTTCCTCTGGTGAGCCTAACAGTTCTGAACAGGGTATAAGATGGGATATTCACCTCACTATCTAGAGGTACCAGGTCTGAGTCAAGTCTTAGTGACCAAAAGTATAGCAGACATTATGGGAAGTCAATGCTTGAATAGAGGCAAACTTTTTTAGTAGGCTGCATACATTAATATGCATAAAGCTCAATCCTTTGATACTGGCTAGGTCAGCATGCAAAGAAATTGCTGCAGGAGGACCAGGGTTGATTTCGACATTACCAGAACATAACAATAAGAGCAGCAAGATTTTTTTGATAGCTTCAAAAAGAAGTCTGTGAGCTTTAGGTGAAACTCGCTTAGGGTTGCTATTACATAGCTTCAGGGGGTCCCTGAATGCCTAGAGGGCCAAGCAACATAAAAAGAAGAACCCTAGCTGCAAAATCCAAGGCGTGCTTGGTGATCAGTGCAGAGGTGAGCGGGATCCTACACTTTGTAACCGTCATGAAAAAAGTACCACTTTGCCATGAGGGTTGGAAAGGAGGATTTAAATTAGGTAACATAAAAGCCAGTGTGAGAGAATCTGTAGTGCTGAAGGAAATTGACAATCCAAAGTGGAGCTGTAACTGTCCATGCTGCAGGGAGACTGCTGCAGACTAACATGGGAATCCAGGGTGCAGAACAGTATGAGACAGAGGCAAGTAAGGAAATAAAAAGCCCTCATTATGTTGGATACACTCAACATTCACTACTGTTTTACAAGCTTACAGGGTGCAGGAAGTGAGTGGTAGGAGCAAGGGATCTCAGATCAGATCTAGAGCAGAATTGATTAAGATGATCTTGTAATAAAGACCAGAAGATGGCAGTATAAATATTTTCCACAGAGTCAACAAGGTTGCTGCCCAAACAAGGAGACTGTCTTACACATAGATTAGAAGAGGTGCAGTCAATCAAAATGGTTGTCCAGGACAGTGGGAGTGGGGTGAGTATGTTTAAAGGAGGCCTGGGGTGAGGGCAGAGGGAGGGTGAAAAATGAGCCTAGCTAGAAGCAGATCAGTCAGTCAAATGGAGTTTTGCTGCTTCTGGAGTAGCCAATCAGCTTCTTCTTTCAGTGGCTAATCACTGCTTTGGAATTAGATCAGAGGAAAAATGCAGTACTTGGGGTGAAGTTGGTGGGGAAAGCTCACCGTGGCACAGTAGCTTGAAAAGAGCCCAGCAACTTCCTCCACCCAGTCACTTAGTCGAGGATGGCCCACTGGGACATCACCTGAGGAGAGGAAGGGGTGGAGGTTACAAATAGTCTCAAGCACAACAGCACAGCAGGACACTTAAGGACAGGGTGAGGATTAGTGAGGTAGGAGACACAGTATTACACAAAGGGTGGGGAAGGAGACAGGGCTGTGACCAGGAAGGTGCAAGAGCTGCGGTTGCAGTAGGGCCCTTACTGTCAGGGAGCTCACTGCCTCTGAACTCAGCATTAAGAAAACCTTTTCTCAGCACAGACACACTTGTAACTTTCTCTTTGTACACAGCCTATGCATTTAAAATAGGGTCTGTCAGCAGTGAGATATGTGCTGAAGATTACAACTCTAGTTTCACAGGATAGAGGGAGTACAGAACGAAGAAGCAACAGGGACCATTCCTCAACACATCTAATTTTGGTGCCAGTGTCCCTAGGAGGAGCAGGGACAAATTACATTGTTCAGTTCCTTGATCATGGTACCCGGAAAGGGGACAGTGGGGCAGCATGAACAGATTATGGATGTCCAGCAGGAAGGATAGAAAAGAATTTGCACTATAAATATGTGTGCTAAAGGTTATTTTCTGCTTATTGGTGGGAAGGTAGGCCCCACAAAATATTTTTGTAGGGGGGCCCTTACTGTTGTTGGCACAGCCTTGGCAGGAGAGTGGGGGTGGAGGACTCCACAACCCAGCAGACATATTTAAAATTGGTGCCTAAATTAAATGTGAATTAAATCTAGTGCAAAAGGTTCTGCTAAGAGCCTGGAGGCAAGCAGACACAGTCAGGGCTGTTATACACTTTAGGAGAATTAAGGAACAAATATTCTTAGAGTGCCAGAAGACTGTTTGCATCCCTGATGCACGATTAGTACTAGGTTTCAAAAATACAAACAGCTAAGAAGGCTGGGGTCTATTTGTAACCCCAGTAGGTGAACAGTACTGGGCTTGAAATAAAAGTTAAACAAACCAGGCTTGAATGGCAGGATTGCTATTGGGTGGCAATAGTGCATGGCTTAGATTTAAAAGTGAGTTGTAACATCGATCTTAAGTAATGCAAGGCTTAGAATTTAAACTTAGCTGTAAAACTGGCCTTAGACAGTGCAGGGCTTGTATTTAAAAGCTGTCAAATTGCTGTAAAGCAGTGCAGGGCTTGGATTTACAAGCTGTAAGACTTCTTTTAAACAGTACAGGGCTTACATTTAAAAATGAACAGTAAAATGCTGTTAAACAACCATATACAGTTTACACAGTGTCCTTCCGTCAGCACACTTAGATAGCAGTAACCCAGTTGGCCCCAAATGTCCAAGCAAAAAAATATCTGAGCTGAAGTATGCACTGCTTTTCAGTCTAATAAGCAGATAAGCCAGCCAAATGGAGCTTTTCTGCTCCTGGAGTAGCCAATCGGCTTCTCCCTTTGACGGCTAATTAATTCCCCGGAATCAGATCCAAAGAAGAATGCAGCACCTGGGGTGAAGTTGCTGGGGAAAGCTCTCCATGGTGCAGTAGCTTGAAAATCACCTAGAAGCTTCCTCCAGCTGGTCACTTTGTCAAGGATGGTCCACTGGGGCAGCACCTGGGATGACGTTGGTGGGGAAAGCTCTCCATGGTGCAGTAGTGTGAAAAGCATCTGGCGGCTTCCTCCAGCCAGTCACTTAGTCGATGATGGCCCACTGAGGCAGCAGTTAAACCCAGGCCACTTACCTGCTCTGGTGCTAATGTTTGGAATCATAGCTTCTCCAGTTCATGTTGTCTCTGGCTCACACTCTTCTTGCTCAGCCTCTCACTGAAGTTGCTTCCACTTCTCCTTTCTTTTCATCTGCAGTTTGAACTTCTTCTGCTCAAATTCCAACTCCATTCTCAGCACCTCCATCTTCAACCTGATCTCTTCTGGCTCCAGAATACTGGTGACCTTCCCCTGCTACTGTGGCCCTTGTCTTGCACTGGCCTTGCTGTCCTCCTGTCTGAATCTGGACACTGCACTGGCCCCTGGCCCCTCCATGCCGAAGGTTTGGTCCTTTTCAGTCACAGACTATGACTTGAAGGTCTGGGCATCGGCTGCCACCGGAGCCTCCATGAGGTTCTGCTTGTTGGCTCTCCCCTTGTGCTGGACTCCTTTTTCTTGGCACAATTGCCTCAGGTGGTCTGCGTGTACTCACTGTAGTTGGACGCCATCTTTTTCTCTAACTATGGCTACACTAACTTGCACTCAAAAAAAAAAATAAAACAGGTAGGGAACTTAGACTGTAATCACAATGATATAGTTCTGTTTACTTTTTAAAAATAAATCACTGCCTTATTTTGCATGTGATCTCTACAGTATTAATCTGACACACTGAACTGTTAATGCTCATGTTATCAAATGCTTTTAAATTGCACCGCTACCAACCAAATCTGTCACAAACACACTCCACAGGCCAGGCCCTCTGCTCCCACAGTGCCAACCTCAAAGTGCAATAGTGTGAGCAGGGGACAGACAGGATAACCCTCCTGTCTGTTTTGGGTCCAAATCACCTACTAGCCTAGAGTCCGGTGGGTCAAATGTGAACCTTATGCTAGTGCATCCAATTAACAGGCTCAGATATGTACCCTCTTCGAGAATGCAGTACAATCTGTCACCCAGTGGCACTCAGCCAGGTTTCCAAATGTACCCTTACTACTCAATATGAGATCTAAGTATATTCTTACCTTTAGCAAGATTAGCAACACATTCAAGCCCTTAACAGCTGTCAGACTTAAACACTGCTTCAGCATTCACATGCAAAAGAACAGAGAAATAGCACAGGCAGTATTTTAAAGAAAATGTTGTTTATTAAAAATTGTATAACAGGTAAAATCAAACACAGAACAATTATGTCAAGTAACTTACAGTCACAAAAAGTAAATGGGAAGTACAGAACACAAATACGCCTACCACAAATACTTAAAAGTTCCTGCATCGCTAGATGTTACCATAAAGTGCATTCTTAAGTCCAGCTAACTAAGTCTCTCTTGAGTCCAGAATAAAAAGCTATATTTTTCTCAGATGCCTGACCCTTTTCAAAATCCATCTCCCCACCCCTTTTGGTGAGGTCTCAGTTAGATCCTCCTAGCTTTAACATCTTAACATAACTATCCACAAGGATGTATGTTATTACTGTGAAAATCAGCAACATGCCATTTCCCAAAATATGAGTCTTTGATCAAAACATTCCCTTTGATGCTTCACAATCCCACAATCATGTCACTACTTCTCTGCTACAGTAGGTGAGAAAACCATAAAGGATCAGCCAGATGACTTCCCTTCCTGCTGGGGTCATAACATTCGTATTTAGTTTCCCACTTCAAAAGCAGGAGCAGGTTATAATGGGTAATAAACTGTCCCTCTGGAAGGAAGGCTTTAATTAGGGGTTTCCCTGGTCAGTTAAACATCATGCTACCTCAGGTCAAGTCTCTCTCACTGACTACCAACCTTAAGCAGGCAGTCACAAACCATATACATTTTATTTATAATACAAATATGAGGACAGACTTGAGGAGCTCTGCCTGTTTTCATTGGAGGAGAGGTGAGATGGGGGACATGATTGAGGTCTTCAAGTACCTCAAGGGAATAAATAGGGCAAACATGGAGGGGATCTTCAGACTAAAGCAGTGAGGTATCACCAGAGGGCATGGTTTGAAGTTGGAAGGTGGAAGGGCAAGGGGGGGAAGAGGAAGAGGTTTTTCACTGAGAGGGTGGTGGACCCTTGGAATGCACTGCCTGGCAAGCTGGTTCAGAGATCCACAGTGGAGGGCTTCAAGAGAGGGTGGAACAGACACAGAAAGCGGATGTATCAGATGATGGCCTGGTCCAGAGGGGTGCGGATGGATGATAGGGGTTTCTGGAACACAAGGGGGAGGCCTCGGCACCAACTAGGGATCTGAGGTTCAAGCAGACTCAATAGACAGTAAGGCCTAATCTGCTGGCAATTAGTATGTTAGTATACAATATAACAATAAACAGATGGTAGAACATCACAGGAACATTACTAACAAATGAGTACACATTCCTGTGCCCTTTAGCACACATACTATTGCAGCTTTCTCAGGCATCCCCATGGAATGTATACAGCTGCAGCCCAAATACAGTAGGTGGCCTGTGAATCCTATCTTATGGGAACAAAAGTACACAAACAGCTTATGTTTGGTAGGTTAACTCAAGTCTGTTGAAGCACCCAAACTGGGGTAACAGGCCATAGGATGGGCCTGTATTGTCAAGCTAATGGGATGGTCTCTGAATTTATCACTGACATTCCCTCTGTGGAAAAATCCTGTTCTCAAAATAGGTGGAGCCCCTATACACTGGAACAGCTGTGCCAATAAAGATATACATCCCCTAGGCAATGTCCTTGACACTGGAAGAAAGCACCTGAAGTTGTTGGGCCAGTTTCAGGCAGAGATCAACCTAGACAAAATGCAACATTGGCAGTACCTAGAGCTCCAACATGCCTTGTGTGATATATTAGGCCCAAATAAAGATTTAAAGGCCCACATGACCTGCACCTACTGCTCCAAACTCCAAACAGCAAAACCCCAAAGCCAGTGCAATCTACGGGAAACAACCAGAATGTCGGGTGGATCGGATAAAATTGTTCAGGTGAAAATTGAGTGCCAAGCTCTAAAGGGACATCACACCACAGGCATGAAGTAAATGCTACTGGGGCCTGAAGGTACTAGCAAAAGACACAACAACCTGTTTTTTTTAATTTCATATACTTTATTAAGGTTTAATGACCATACAATATATACATGAGTATCAGGTTAATATTGAGGTGACATTACATATCAATAATACAGTATATATAGGTATCAATCCTCTATCAAACCTTGATAGGAAACCATTATTACTATATTCCCCACCACCCACCCTATCATTTATCCCTCCCACAATTACCCTGTGCCATGTCAGTTGTAGAAATTTCTCCACATCACAGCAATATACATGAGAACAAAATACATTTGCAATATTCTATGACTTCCAAACTGCCAGCAGGGCCTCCAGAGAGCCCCATTTTTCTAGGTAATTCTGGTTTCTATTAGACAACATAACTATATGTTTTCTATTAGAGCTTCTTTACACCATTCAATCACTGGCAGTAGTGAGTCATCTTTCCAGTGTCTCATAATGATGAGTCTGGTCGCTGCTGAAATGAGGGCCATGTGAGTTTTCCTGATCTTATGGTTCCCAAGGGGAAATCATTAAGAAGGCAAACTTTGTGGGTAAATAAATCTTGCAGGCCCAACAATGGATCCATTGAGTTTTGAATGTTATTACAAAATGTTAAAACTTTGGGACAAGACCATACCATATGGAAAAGGTTGCCCGGAGATTCTTTACATCTTTGACACTGCGGAGATGAAAGCCCACCCATCTTGTAAAGTCTCTCAGGTGGAAAATATAAATTATGCAAAATATTATACTGCACCAAACAGAGTCTGACTTGTTTGATATATTTATACATATTATACCAAATGCAATGCCAGAATGATACTTCAGGGGGTAGAGATAGCTTATTCCCCCAATAATAACAAATACCTTTAGGTAGACATTGATCAAGGGCTTGCAATTTCTTGTATACTATGGATATTGCATGGGGTTGATTGGCTTCCAATAATAAAGGCTGAAGGACAAATTCAGAGGCAAATGCTTGATGATTTTGCACTAGAAATGACAGGACCACTCATGAATCTGCCAATGTTTAAAGGGTTTACATCTTGTATATTAGACTGTGGCAGAATTGCAAAAGGAACAAGCGTTGCCATCCGGGCTAGCTCCTTCAGTTTCATATTTTTTACAGGGGACCAGAAGGAAGGTGGAATAGGTGTATGGTCAATTTGGAGGTTAAAATTGTTAAAGTTGTTGTAATGATTTATGCCAGTGGAAATTCCAGTGCTTATGTACTTGGAATAGCACTTAAAGGGAACAGCCCATTGGTGTACTCTTAAGGACCTTGGGAATCTGCCAAGGAGGGGAATATATGACAGCAGGCAAGGAGCAGTAAAGAGTTTCTGCCAGAAAACATCAAGGTTCACCCAGAGGGGTTTAGGGGGTTAATGCTTCCTTGGTTGTGTGGTAAGGTCTAGTGCACCACTTTAGTTATATGTGCTACACAATAATATGCAAAAAGTGAAGGAAATGATAAGCCACCTTGTAGTTTTAGTGCAGTGAGCTTGAAATAAGCTCTCTGAACTCTCTTCCCCTTCCAAAGGTATTGATTAATTAGAGCCTGCAGTTCATGGAACCAACACTTTGGGAGACAAACACCAAGCATATTTAAGGGGTAGAGAATATGCGGTGACACATTCATGATATTCTGCCACACAAGGAGACTGGGAAAGTGCCCCACCTTGCCAAATCTGCCTTTAGCATCCCCATTAGAGCAATGAAGTTGCCTTTGATTATTGAGGGGATATCTCTATAAATCTTTAAACCTAAATATGTTAAGGATTTGGATTTACAGATCAAGTCAGTTCCTTCAATATCAGATGGTAAACCTTTCCTATTCATTGGAAAGACTTTTGTTTTAGAGGGGATGAGTTTATAGAATGAAACTTTAGAAAAGAGCTTAATTTCTTGCAGTAGGGCAAGCACCCCAGTGACCGGATTTTCCAAGTGCAGCAATAATTCATCTGCATAAGCGGAAATAAGATGATGCTCAGTACCAACTCGTATACCTTGGAGTACCGGAGAAGCAATTCATTTCTGGATAAATGGTTCTAGGGAAATATTAAAAAGTAAAGGGGAGAGGAGGTGACCTTGTTTGGTGCCACAGTGTAGAGAGAGGGATCACATAGTAACCGATTGCACCAGACACGGGCAGTAGGGGCATTATAAAGGAGTTAGACCCAAGTAATAAAATTGGAGGGAAGGCCCACTTTGTTTAAGACCAAAAATAGAAAGTCCCAGGACACTTGGTCAAATGCCTTTTCAGCATCAAAGGAGATGAGGCAAGTCAGAGTGTCTGAGTTGTTGGTGAAAGAGAGCAAATGTAGTAAACAATGGATATGGTCAATGGAGTTTCTGCCTACCATAAAACCAATTTGTTTAAGGCTAACTAAGAGCTTCGGAATGGGACTTAACCTATTAGCAAGAACTTTTGTGAGGATCTTAAAAATTTGAATTTAAGAGTGAGATGGGATGATAATTTTCTGGACGAAGTGTTTTTTTTCTCAGGTTTGGGTATTAATGCAATAATAGCCACCTGAAGCCCTGAAAATGCTGTTTCAAGTATCCCTTAGAAAACCAGTAGTTGTAGACTTCTGTCAAAAAAGGGGCCAGATCTTTCACACATGCTTTAAACAGATTGTTTGTAAGACCATCAGGGCCTGGGGATTTACCTAGGGGGAGATTAGCAATGACATTTTCTACTTCCCAAGTCTGGATGGGTGAGCCAAGGAGGGTTATCTGGTCAGCAGGAAGCTGAGGGAGTTCAATTCCATCCAAATAATCCGACATTTCTTTATGGGAGGCCTTATTTGCAAGCGGTACTGAGTATAACTCTTGAAAATATGATCTGAAAATAGTAGAAGTTTGTTGATGGTCGGTAACTATGGGATCCCTATCAGTTACTTGCAAGCAAGGAATACAGCAGTTCATGTCTGCTTGTTTAATTCTGATAGCTAATAGCTTAATCACCCTCTCACCAGACTCTAGAGGTGGGATATTCAGACTGCGCCAAAAAGAAGCATAAAAGAGGAAGCAGGCACAAGACCAGTACGTCACGGCATGATGTGCGTAATATTCAAACCAAGCACAGGACGAGGGGTGCCTACGCAACGTGGCTGAATATCGTGCATGATGCACCATAGAGCAATGAGGGATGCACCATGGAGCAGTGTTGATGTGCAATAGCACCCCTAGGGGTGCGCATGGACAAAGACAGGAATCAGCTGAGCATCAGCCATTGATACACCATGTGCCGAGGAGCATGCACCAGGACAGGCAGACCAACCCCCCCAGCCCCCGACTAGGGCAAGGTTCCCATGAGCAGCACACCCAGACAGAGGCAAGATGGAACAACGACCCCTGTACCCTAGTGCTGAACCATCAGCAGAAGCGACCCAGTATTTCCACCCACTTGGCACAGTGCCCTGCATCATCCACCAGCCAACGGGGAACGGGACTCAATGAAGGCCATGTCCCACCCATGCCATGGAACCACCCTAGACACCAAGAACTGCAAGGAGGGGTCAGCCAATGGCACTACCCACAGTGACAACAGGGACAGACATACGACAGCCATGGGGTAGGGGTGCCAGCAGCAAGGGCGCTGTGCCTGCAAGGTAGTGGGTATGGCCTGCCCCTGACAGCATGCCGTCAGATGAGCATGTGGTGGTGGGGGCCACACAACCATGCACACCACAGTTGCACATGGTGGTGGTGTAGCGGCAATGACAACAGCCACACAGGTGAGGCCCACCCCAAAAAGGGCGGCCGGGACACAGCACATATACCACAGCCAGCTGCACACAAGTGAACAGTGCACAGGGCACATCACACATGCCCCCAGACAGAGCCCACAGCCCATGCCCACACCGGTGGAGGAGCACCACCAGGCACACCCACGCCCTATCCAGCTCCACCCTACAGTAGCCATCCACACCACTGCAGCAAGACACCATGTGCCCACTGCAAATCAGAGACAGACACAGACATAGATAAATATGTATGTAATAGTGTAAAAAACATCAACAGCAATAACAACAACAACAAGAAAAATGCTATGTACAGGTATATACAGTGGGAGGAAGGGAGATGATGCTACAAGGGGGGAGGGAGAAGGGACAGGGGGCAATGGGAAAGGGAAAGGTGGGGGCCAAGAGGGTGTGGGGTAGAGTCCAGGGAGGGAGTGCCTTCGCACAGTAGGCCCTACTGGCAGCCCCGGTCCTCCTGCTCTGACCCACGGTGCCTGTGGTGCCTCCTTCTGCAGTCCCTCCTGTTCATGTGCTCCAGTAGTTCGAGGGTTGCATGGGACACCTGCTGGAGCTCCGGGAGTGATCTCTTGATGGCCTCCCATCGACGAACACCTAAGACAAGGGAGTGGAAATGGTATGAGTGACTGGCCAGCCTAACGCAGCCCACCCAACGTGCATGGTGTGCAGCAGTGACCGGTGCCCCTGGGACGGCATGTCACCATCCACAGTGAGTGCGCCTACATGAGCTGCCTACCTGGGCCACCACAGCCATGCAAACCACTGCACAATAGTACTGCCCATGCACTGCAGAGCACCAACCTGGCCGTCCAGCGTCATGGCTATGCACTGGGAAAGCAGTGGCACAGCCAGGCACTGGGTGCACACACAGTCCACCTCTGACACCCACCCACATGTGCAGACCCACAGGATAGTGCATTGGGATGTGCACAGCTGATGGGGCCCTGTGCAGAGGGGCCATGCCAAACCACCTCCACTGCAACCCATCCTACACAGGTGTATAGCGAAACATGGTACTCACCTGTGTCCTGGTCAGCAGGGTGCTGCTGACCTGCAGCACTACCACTGTGGCCCACCGGGATGCCCTCTCCTCCAGCATGGTCATGGCCCCATTGCACTGCCAGTTGGGCCCTAAGGTGGTCCTCCGGTCCTAGGGGGGAACATGAAGAGAGGCACATCAGTACACATCTAAAACATAGACCCCCCCACAAGTGAGACAGCCTGAACAGCATGTCTGGGTTGCGGTGATGCATGGTGGACACGGTGCACCCCCACAGCCGACAACACAGGCGCTGCCCCCCAGCGGCCTGGCCTGCTGACCCCTGTGTCCCAAGGACAGTTGGAGTTGACTAGTAATGGACAAGATGCACCTACCTGGCCATGGCACAGCACCGTTGGACACGTGCCTGCAAGTATCACAGGTGGTCAGGGTCACGACACTGGGGTCGCCTGAGTGATGGCGACACTACTCCCCAAACACCTGCACGGTGACATCCTCCAGCTCCTCTGCAATCCCCTGCCACACCTCCATGCATGGCCTCTGAGGGCACCTGCCCAAACAGGGCACCTGCATGGGGCTCCACAAGAGCCACCAGTTGGCCAGTTTGATACACCACAGAAGCCACGCCACCCACCAGTGTGCGGCATATTCCCAGTGAGAAGGAATCAAAATGGTGTCCGGTAGTGCACGTGTCCCATGTGCTGTAGCAGCATGGTGCTGCTCTGCCACTTGCTATCGTGCAGTTAAGGGACATCACAACAGACGGGCAGCCATGAGGTCGATGGCTCTAGAGGGCAGAGGTCAACCCCGGATCAAGGGTCTGGCCTCGCACATGCCACCACTGTGCTATAGGGAGATCCTGTGAGGTGCATGGTAGGGAGCATGTGTGTACTGCAATACAGTGGCCTACGACGCAGAGGCGTCATGGCACCCATGGCGCAGTGGTGCAATAAATGTCATGATGGCACTTTGCCAGTCGCACTATGGTGCATGTGCCCTGTGGGATATGCAGCGCATGAGTGCCACAGGCACAGCAGAGGCCATGCGCTGTACTGCCTCCCTTGTGCTGTGCATATGCTGCCCCGCTAGCGTACGTGGCATCACCGCATGCATGCAGGTGTGTCTCAGATCACACATGTCACACTGTTGTGCAATGACCTAAGGAAGGCCAACTTCATTGCGCAAGGCTCATCTGTGCGATATTCAGCCATGTTATGCAAATTAGCTCATGAGCCATTCTGTGGTGCATCTACAGCATTTGCATCCCACTACAGTTGCGATCCCCTCAATTGCAGGTGGTACGCTATAAAGGCGACAAGGATATGCACAGTCCATGGATCAGTATTGCAGCCATTGGAAGTAGGTGCCATGCTGTGGGGATGTGGGGACAGTGGTCTGAGAGGGCTGTTTGGGACTGCACAGTCCATAGTAACATCTGTCCATCTCCACAGGCAGAAAAATGACCGAACATGAAGAGGATGAGGAGCAAGGGAGGGCACGGAAGCGGAGGCCCAACTTCACCAGGTCTGAATCTGAGGCCCTGTTCGAGGCCTACCTCAACAGGGAGCCACTGCTCAGTGGCCAGAGGGGAACACCACAAGCCCATGCGGCGGTGTGGGGCGAGGTGGCATGTGCCGTCAACCAGCAGGGCAGTCACCATTGCTCCATGCAGGAGTGCGAGAAGAAGGTTGGCACAGAGAAGAGGCGGATCAAGGACAAGGTGGCTGCCATCAGGGCAGCACATGCAGCCACTGGTGGGGGCCAGCAGGACATGCCTTGCCTGATGCCACTGTAAGAGCAGGTTGTCTGCAGCATGCAGCATTGTGCCATTGAGGGTGTTCCCGGCGGAGGCTTCCAGACGGATGGCAGCTCATCACTACATGGTAGGACCTGTACCGGCAGTGTGTGGGTGGCGGGGGGGGTGCTCCAGGGCCAGGCAGGTCCACTAATGTTACTGTGTTCCTTTACAGCTCCTGAGCGTCTGCATGGAGCAGCGGTGGTGGGAGTGTCCACTGAGGTGGTGGCCCTGAAACCGGTGCAGCGCCCATCCACCTTCACAGGTGTCTGGGGGACCGACCGCCAGCAGCTCTGCGTGGATGTCCGGACTGATGCCTGTGGTGCAGGTGCGAGTGAAGCCCTGGTTGTGTTCCAGTGTAATACCAATCATGGCATCCTGCGTGCTGAGACACAGATCGGGGCCAACTCCAGTACAGATGATGACATGATACACGTCCCGGACAGTGTTGTTAGTGGGTCCCAGGGGGATCCCATGACTGGCAGCCACCCAGGCAGCAGTGCAGGCAGCGCTGGCATGGTGACTGACCAACAGCCCTTCTCCTGGCTGTGTCTGCGGGATCCAGTGTGGCAGCACTGGTGTGTGGACATGGTGGTGGGGCTGTTGGCACTGCTGCAGCCAAGCTGGTGTCTGGCAAACAGTGGCTGGAGGGGCAGTGGCAGCAGCTGGACTATGATGGTGTGGGGATGGGGGTGAGGGGTGGCAGCAGTGCACCACATGTGGACATACCCCCAGAAGGCACCACCGTGCAGCACCCACCATCGAGGGGTGCTGTGCCGCAAGGCCAGGAACATCACAGGGGCCAGCATGCTGGCCATGCAGATGACCCCTTGGATGAGCACAGCCATCTACTGCAGGCCTCTGTGGATCAGAAGGTGCAGCTCATGGTGGTGGTGGATGCACTCCACTTGGGGCTGTGCCAGGCAGAGGAGCAGTGCAGCAGTAACTATGCCTTGCTCCTGGCAGAGTTGGCTCAACAGCGGACGGATGTGACCACAGCCATCGACAGGTACGCCACTGCGATGGTGACTGTCATGGCCACACTGGCCAACCAGTGGTGTGACAGCGGTCTCACACCCGCAGAGTGCAATGTCCCTCCCCATTCCCGGTGTCAGTCAACCCCTGCCATGTCGACGCCGGGTTCGGCTGTGGGCATACCAAGCACGCCTGGTGTGGGCAAGTTTGGTGGCCTGCAGACACCTGTGCTGGCACGGTCGTGTTCACACAGCATGACCCCTGGGAGACCGTCAGTGCCACCCCACGAGGCCACTGGTCTGCCTGTTATGGCTGGCAGGTCTCAGCAGGGACACCCACACATCCATGGCAGCCATGGTAATGTGCTGCATGACTGACCCTTTCCCTTCCACAAAAGCTGTCTCCTGCTGCCCTGTGTGCACCGTGGTGTTCTGTGTGCTGTGCATCGGTGTTGTGCCCTATCCTGCACTCACATGGTCCCTGCACACACACACCCAGCCACTGGCCACTGTGGTGTGTGAATGATGATGCCAGAGTAGCGCTGTCCACCACTGTGCAATGGTACTCAGCATCTGAGGCATGCACAGTGGCAGCCACTGGGTGTGGTTGTGTTGGGTCCTATGTGGGTGTGGGGGGTGCCTGTGGGGATGTGTGTGAGTGTGGCCTTGTGGGCATGGGTTGTGGTGTGTGTACCTGTGTGTGTATGCCACATGTGGCCCTGCCATTCCCTGCTCTTGTGTGCAGGCCGCGCCCATCCCACGCCCCTGCTGCATCCCTTCCCCGGTGTCCACCCCTGCCTGTCTGTGAGCTGTGCCTTTGCCCATGATGCATGCACAAGGCCCTGTTGACCAACCTGTGTGGTCTAGAGTGCTCCTCTGCAATGGTGTCCCGGTGCTGCTGGGCTATCTGGGCCAGCCAGGGATCCCTTCACCCAGGGGGTGGCTGCCCAACATCAGCTGGACCAGCGTCCACATCGTCCCCACTGCTGTTCCCCTCCTCAACTTCAATGGCTATGCCACAGTCGGTGGCCATGTTGTACAGGATACAGCAGGCCAGGAATAGCCTGCAGGCCTTTGAGGGGGTGTACTTTAGGGCACCACTTGATGTGTGCAGGCACTGGAACCATGCCTTTAGTAGCCCAAACACCCACTCGATGATATTCCATGTTGCGGCATGTACCTCCTTATACTGTTGCTGCGCTGGGGTTATGGGGCACCAGTATGGTGTGAGCAGCCAGGGATGCAGTGGGTACCCACTGTCACCTGTGTGTAGAGAGGTATCATTAGCAAAGTGGTCTGTGTCACTGTGCCACTGGCCTTCTAGGCCATTCCCCATGGCACCCCTGCCCATGCTCCAGGCCCCCCCATCTGCACCCATCATCTGGTGTTGACTACATACTCACCTATTAGGTGGCCTATGGGGACGTCCCTACTCTCAAACCTCTGGCACAGTGCAGACTGGTGCCACATGAAGGCATCGTGTGCTCCCCCAGGCTACGTGGCACAGACATTGATTATGCACCCCCTGGCATTGCACACTGCCTGGCAGCTGACATTCGGGTATCCCTTTTGGTTGATGTATGCCACCCCCTCTGGGCCAGGTGGCATGCAGATGCCAACATGGGTGCAGTCTATGGCCCCAAGCACACCAGGCAATGGTGCTACCCTGTGGAACTCCTGCATGTTTGCTGTGCACTCTGCCTGTGTGCTGGGGAAATGGATGTACTCCGCAGCATGTGGCAGCAGTGCCCTGAGGAAGTGTGTGAGTAGGCGTGATGCGGCAGACTGGGTTATGCCTGTCATGTCCCCTGTTGGTCTCTGGAAGGTGCCTGTGATGAGCAGGCACATGACAGCTGTGATCTTTGTCTCCACGGACAGCCCATGGCTCTGTCTTGTGGGTGCCTGCATCTCCTCACTGCACAGCTCACAGAGCCTCCTCAGAATAGCCCAGTTCAGGCAGTACTGGACCACGATTTTGGTGTCACTGTACAGCTCGAAGCTGACATGGGCTCGGTACAGCCTGTTCTGGGCATACCGCCCCCGGGCCCTTCCCTGGCCACATCTCCCTGCTGCCTACCTCCTCACACCCCTCATTACTGCCTCCATCTGGAAGGTGGCATTAGCCAGGTCCCTGGTTGGTATTCCCTCAGGCCCCTGTCTAGCTGGTTGCCCCTGGCTTTGTGCTGCTGTTACTGCCCTGCTTCGGTGCACCCTGGCACTTTGTCACTGTGTGCCCTCTCTGCCACTGCCCTCCTTCCTCTGTGGCTTGCTCATGCACTCACGCACTCACACACCCACTGTCACTCCACTCACACACCTCAATAGCCCCCGTCCACCTCTTGGCCACACCTGCCCCTGCTTGTCTGCTTGCCTCCCTGCCACTCTGTCTCCCCACTCTATGGCTATGGCTCCTCTGTGGCACACTCGTCCTCCCCTCACTTGCTCCCTTTTATATTCACTCATTTCCGCTATTGCACAACTTCCGCTTGCTCCACTGTTGCGCACGTCTCCTGCTGTTGAATATCGCACTGTGCACATTATTCCTGGTTCCGCCCCTTCACTTATGCCTGCATTCATTAAGGTTGCGCTGCTGCATATTTTGTTTTGTGCTGCGCATCCGCTCCCGCTGAATATCGCACTATGGCGCATGTTTTCCCTTGCACCGGCGCATCCCTGTTGCACATGGTGCAACTGCTGTGAATATCCCACCCTAGGTGTTTAATTTCAGTTTTCTGCAATGCCATTTCTGCTTTCTGGGACATGAGATCATAATATTGCACATGGAGTGTATGCATTTTAATCCAGTCTTCCTCAGGGGAACGGCGGTTAATATTTTTTTCAATGATTTTAATATCCTTCATTAATTTTTTAGCTTTAGCCTTAAACCTTCTAGACCTGGGGGCAGCTAGATGAATGCATTCACCATGCAATGTACATTTAAACGCTGCCCATATTAAATCTATTCTGGAAATTGAGTCTTTATTAGACGTAAGAAACTGGGAGACAAACTTTTTAATATGTGTTAAAATAACTGGGGATTTGAGTAACTAATTATTTAGACACCAAAGTGAGTCTCTTTGTACCCCCAGACCCAATAAATAGGAGACTGAAACAGGAGAGTGTTCAGAGATTACTCTGGTGTGAATTTGGCTATCCATTACCATGGGATTAGGAAGGAACTAATCAAAATATAGTCAAGCCTAGAACAGGTACAGTGGGGCATGGAGAAAAAGGTATAGGATATTTCAGAAGGGTGTAATATTCTCCATGTATCCACCACTCCTGCTCCAGTCATGAGATCTCTGAGGTGCCCTCTGGGCTGGGAAAGTCCATGTTTTTTATTGTCAGATTGATCCACACTTGTGGTGTTAAATTCCAATCCTCCCAGAATTATGGCACTCAGTAAAAAGTCAGAGACCAAATTAAAAATGTGAATAAAAGAAGTGTCTAGACTGGGGCCATAACGGACCCCAATAGAAATGGTTTGGGACTGTAGCGTACCCTGCAGTGCACATATCGACCTGTTGGATCCCATATCTCTTGGTTTACTTTAGAAGGGATTGACTTGGCAATGAGTATGGCTACTCCCCCTCAGCTGGTAGAGATATCCGCTCCATAGGCTTGGCCTACCCAGTTTTTACAAAGAAGAGATATATCTTCTCTCTTTAGAAGTGTCTCTTGTAAACACACAATTCCAGCATGTAGGTGGGCTAAGTGCTTTAAGAGCATTTGTCATTTACACCTATCCCTAGTTCCTCGGACTTTCCAAGTTACAATATTATAAGGCCCCCCCATCATATTATTCCTGGATGATAACCAGATGGGCCATAACATTTAGAAAAATTCAGACTGTGGAGCGTAGCAGTTAATTCACTACAATTAGGAAAAGAAAAGCATGCTTCATACCCTTTCCTCCCAGTTCTACCTTTACATTGCCCCCATTAACTATGCAATCTAATGTTCAATTTCAATCACTAACAAAAGAAAGTACCACAACCAAAAAGAGAAGACCCCTTTAAACACTGACCCCGGTTCTAGTAACCATACTTATACAATATACTTCCAGGTGATGTTTATTTGCACCCAGTGACACAACTTATCATTCCTCTTCCTAACCTTCCCTCCCATAATCATTCATTCTTTGGATTGTGTTATAACCTTCAGAACTATAAAACATTGAACTAATGTCACAGAGATACACTGTATTTAGTAATGCTAATGTTTGTTTGGATAACCTTTGCGAGGTAGTATACATTGACCACTCAAACTGTGAAGGCCATCTAATGAGGAGAAATGAATAGTGGACTGTTACCCAGGAGTATCACACAAAGCCACAAGAATTTAAAATCACCTTGTTCCATGTTAACCCAGCCAGTCTTTTAATCAGAAGAATGTGTACATAATAATTCTTAAGGGACTCTATTTTAAATTTGGCACCTGCAGAAGTAAAAACAAAACAAGCACGAGCATGAAGATATTTGACATACTCATGAAAGTACAGCACAAGGAGGCTGATGAGTTGAAGCAAAGATCCCTCGTGTATAAGGCAAAGGTTCTTAGTTGGAGAGTTCCCAAATGGCGAATGCAGTCAGTACCCTTGCAGACCTTAGGCCAGTCCAAGTCAACAAGGTTAGGAGATCTTTGACTCTTGCTATTTTAAAAGTCAAACCGATGTTTAGCAAAGTTCACCCAAATCAGAACTCTGGCCATTTTACCACTAAAGCAAATCAGGATGCAATCATTAGCCCTGGTTTCATCACTCAGTCATTTGAGACAATTCAGAAACAACTTTTTAATTTGTGCTGTGCCTGCTCCTGGGTGTCAAATGTATGCTATTGATCATGGTGTTTCACTTGTAAAATAACTGAGTATCAAACCTACAAACTGCTTTTCAGCAGCTATCAGTTTGGACACTATAGAAGTATAATTCTTGTCCTTCATTCTGACAGATTACAGTAGGTCTGAGTAATTTGATCTTCTACCCTCCCATTGGATTTCTTGCAGGGTTCTTATTTGAGCCAGTATGTGCTTCGTCAAGGAAATACAGCAATTTGAAAATCAAGGGTCTCGGAGGTGACCCAAGAGGATGGCATAGGGCTAAGCTCTCTATACTCTCTCGATGGTATATGTCGTACCATTTGGTGAAGGCCCAACAATATTTCACATATATTTCTGTAAGAATAGAACTGGAAAATTACCCTCTTGCTTTTGGGGATCTCAAGAATTGAGCAGGTTATTTCAGTGGCTTCTGACCTCAAGATCTTCTAGTTTTTCCTCTATTCTTTTAAATCTTTTTGCCACATTGCTGCACTCTAATTTGGCCTTGTCATATCTTTTTCAAAGAAGTTAACGCCTCTGAATACATTACTCGTATAGCCAGGGGTCACTGAAGTATGTACGAGGCAGCTCATCTGTTATAGCTGTAATGGAACTCTGGAAGAGCTGCATGATCTCAGAAAGTGTTCCTCAGTGGGCACTGTTGACCCTGTTGTGTTTCAGTGCTAGTGGCTGGCTGCTGTTTAGATCGTTTCGGCTTTACCTTTCTCTGGCATGGGAAGTGGTGGCATGGGCGCCTTGTGCATGTACACTTCCATATCTTTAAGTTTTCTTTGCCTCTCTGGTTGTTACAGTAATACACAGTTCTTTTCCATTTGAAAATTTGGATTAGAAGGTTGGTTTGCAGTAGGAACAAATGGGAGGACTTGAACGATGGGAGCACCTAGCGATGTTGCTCGTTAGGATGCCATCACATGTCCCCACAACAACCCTGTTTTTATAAAAGCAAGTTTCTCCATGTGCACAGATCACCCACAGCAGCTTCACAAAAGGGAGCTATGGAGTTTGGACAAAGCTAGAGATGCATCCAAGCACAAGGGAGTATAAGCCTGCACTATCTGGAGTTGTCCATCATTGACACTGCACCAGGAAAAGGTGGAGCAAGTTGCATGATCCTTATGAACAGCTGCTACATCGTCACTAAAGGCCTCATTATATTGGGCATCACTGAGGTAGTAGAGCACCTTGATTTGTGAGTTCTACAGGCACAGCAGCAGTGGTTGCAGAATGCTCTGATTGCAGTCAGATACATTTTCCTCAGACACTAGAGACCAGATGCCTCCCCTTCTCTCAGAGTGATTCTGGAGCTAGGGAATGTAATCAACCAAAGGGTCTCATATGCATGATCGACAAGTTAGATATTCACTAATACATGGGTAATCTTCTTGAGTTCAGATTATTGCAGAATCATTAGACAATATATACCAGACCACCTGGATTGACATTACGGGACGAAGTTCGGGTCCCTCTATAAACCCTCCATGCTCATCCCTCATAATGACATACTAGTAGTTGACCAATCACTGTAACCCACATAGACCTAGGATCCCCATTCCCTACAAATTTAATAGGCTGCACCAAACTATACAACTCCTCACCCACCCCCAACCCCACATTTTACTCCATATGAGGTTGGTGTGGTACTGGCTTGACCACTTCTTGAAGTCCAATACTACCAGCATACATTTACATCCATAATCACATCATCATTTGTGTTAACTTATAAAGTAGTTTGCCTGTCACTCAGTGGTTAATTCCTGTATTCAAGTTCTTACAATTTAACTAGGCATAGGCAGGTAGGAAATGCCCTACCTAAATATTACCTGTGGGTGCCTCTAAACTACCCTAAATTGGTCTAAAATACCCTTATGAAAAATGGGCAGTTGGTTGAGATAGGGTAGTCAATTTCTTCATATTTCTATTACCATGTTACTCTCTCCGACCATAACAAAAAGTATACGACTTTCTTTTTATTTACTCTAAACAGAAAACCTCACAAGAGCTGTCTTGAGTCAGGTATTTTAGTTTGTTGGTGATTTTACAAACGTTCCATGTCATAGATTGCAAAGAAATTACAATTGGAGAAAGCAAGATACATCATAATGAATGATACAAGAAGTTCAAAACTTATGAATAACTCAAAACAAGTTCAAGTTAAAATAACAAGAAAAACTGCATTTATGAGGGTGGGGGGATGGCAGCCTGAAGCTGCCTTGTCAGTAGTTCAGAGGATGGGGATAGCTGGCAGTACAGTGAAGAAAGAGATACTAGAGCATGGTAGCTACTGTGGTGGAGGTAAAGGGTGGGGAAGAAGGGTGATAAGGTATACGGAAGAAATGGTGGATGAAAAGCCTTAGTGGAAAAGACATGCTAGAGTAAATGGTGGGTATGAGGGGCATGGTCAGGCAGCTTGCATTAGTAGTGACTGTTAGGGAAACTCATGGGACTGAGAGTTGGGGAGGAGGAAGGTGGGTTGGCAGGTGCTGAAGGGCATAGAGCGCAAACAGATTGAGACAAGTCAAGAGAAGGGACAGTGTGATAGGCACAGCTATTCTCAGAGACTTGCCAGTTCAAGAAATTCAAGCTTTTAGTATTACATCTGTATAAGGCATTCTTATATAGGACCGTAATATGCCCAGACTTTTCTTTACTAAGTGACTTTGCAAGCCTGAGTGTCTGGGAGAATAAGTAATTTGTCTATCGGGATGCACGCATGACATAGGCAAGTACTGTATGACAGGTGCAGATGCTCTAAGGAGTCTCCTGTTGTTTTCAAAAAGATAACTATGGGGTTAATGCTGAGGCATGTGAGGCACGTACACCTGCTCTGGTGAGCCTGCTGCTGTTTCAAAAATTATATCCATGGTGGGTATTGCTTAAGGTAGGACAGGCGAGACTGATCTAGAGTGAGAGAATGCCTTACAGAGCCATAAAGGCTGTTCACACTAAGTGCTATAGAGATGCAGCTTGACTCTCTATGCAAATTGTAAATGTCCAGTGTATCCAACTATAGCCCAGGACCAATGTCTTATACAGCTGTAAAAGTAATTTCTTTCATAAATGCTGAAAAGAGTGTCTAACTTGGCTATGCTAAATTAATGGTGGGAAATCTGACAGTAGCCTAGAAAAATGCATCCTACAGCCAAAAGGCTGTTTCACTAAGTCTACAGACATTAGAGACACAGTCTGACCAACTATCACATTTATAAATGTCAGGAAATTAACAGTGGCCTAAGATGAATGGTACTGATTGTAGTAAATGCACCGCACATGCAGTTAAAGGGACCCTGTCAGCTATTAGCTGCTTTTTTTAGGTCCTGAAAAGGAGTTGTTTAGTACTATATAATGATTACCTCACCAGTATATAGTGACAACTGGACTAAAAGTTAAATTCAACCTTTGTTTTCAAATATTTAAATGTTTACAGATCTAAACTTGGGAGGAGTTTCTTGACAAAATTCATGCTCAACATGGTGTTGAGCATCTGTAATCCATACTGGTGAGTTTTCACTTTTTGAAAATTTTTGAAGTGAAATGCACATTCTGATACCTGTCAGTGTCCTGAGTGCCATAAAATAGCTTGTTTATAAAATGAGAAACAACAACAGAATTCTAGGTAACAAATATAATGCCATGACTCTGGGTGTGCACATTTGTGCCTAATGCTAATGCAAAATGCCCATGTCCTCTTACCTTGCTTATTTTTATAAACGAGCTACTTTATGGCACTAAGGACATTGGCAGGTATCAGAAATGCACTTTACTTAAACTGCTACAAAAAGACAAACTCACCAAAATAAATATAGATTGCTTCAGTGACGTGTTGAAGATGAACGCATCTGAGGAGTGGTACATCAGTTTAGCCTGGACCAGAGAAAACATTCAAATGTTGTAAACAAAGGATGAACCACAGGAAGCTGTGAGGTGAAGCCTACAGCCCTATTGGGATCAGATAGTAGCTCTAAAAATAGCTGACCATGGAACTCCGTTTCTGGACATTTGGGAGTATTCCTCCACAGCTACAAAATAGTGCACTCTCCCTCTGATTTTTGCTATTTGCTGCCCTATGTTAAAGGCATCTGAAGGGAGGAAGGATGCTACTGTATTGTACCTCCAAACATCTCAGGATATTAACAAAAAGTACCTTTTTAAACTGCTGTTTCTATCATCTGTCCAGCTCAATCTAATAGATTTATTCACTTGCTTTCCCACCAACTAGGGCTAACTCATTTCTGTTGTACTGGAATTTATTGTAGCTCTGAAACAGTCAGACAGACTACAGTGTCAGATTACAGACAGTGCAGCTGTGGCTTTGTTAGCTATCTCATTTATATTGGCATGACAGGTTGCATGCTCACACAATCATACACATACATGCACACACTAACTCACACATAAAGCAGCATGTACTCTGACAAAATAAATTTAAGAGAACTGAATTAGCAGCATGCCAGTTTTTGATGATTGTAACTGAACAGCATTATATGGCACCAACAAGAAAATAGCTTTGGTCATTTGATAGCTCTTCACAGTCCTATCAGTTCTGGCTAGAGCTTATCAGTTGTGCTGTCACTTTATGAGGATTAGCTGTTGCTATATGGTGCTAAAATAATCAACGGCATGGAACTAAAAATCATTTAAAAAGCTGATAGTATTCCTTGATGCCAAGTGCTGTGCACTGCATCATGCAAACAAGACCCTTCCTTACTTTTGGAATTGTCCGGGGGATGATGCGTTTGAACAAGTTCAAAAAGATAAAGACAATAAAAAAAAGCATATTGCATTTTTTTCTCCTTAAATTTCTCCCTCTGTTGAGGAATATTGGACCAGTTAGACAGGCTCAGAAAGAACTGATCTAGTACAGTGCAGTCAGAAAATAATCATGTGTGGAGATCAGTCGGGCTGGCTGTTTTGCTCAACTTGAATGTGCCGTGCTGTGCTGCCTGTAATGGTAAAGAAACATCTAGCTAAACTCTGCCAAAAGCCAAGCCTGCCTGATTTAATTTTTTTTTTTAACTAATTGTTTCTTTCGATTCCCGACCACGATGTTCACATAGCCTGGCCTGGTTGGGTTGATTACTTGATGGGACTTGGTTAAAACAATATCAAAAGAACAGCACAGTTAAAAATCATGTGGCGCAGCCATAAGAAAAATGGGTGCAGTCAAAAAAAGGTGCTAATAAAATTAAACCAACTTCAAAACTGCACACCTGTAATGTCAGCATATGTTTTTGATATGTTGTTCTTCTGACATAAGTGTTAAGCTGGATACACTTCTTGACTGCTCAAGTCTCTGAACAAAATAAGGCTCCCTCCTGAAGGCAGCAGTTAATCAGTAACCTTGCAAAAAAACGTAGCTTTGTTTATTGTTTATTTTCAAAGCCCAGTTCCTTCCTTCCTAACCCTTTCCTTGATTTGAGTCCACTTGGTAATGTGCTGTGAGATTGACAATCAGACACATCCTCCTGAGTTGACTTGTGGCTGTGTGCGGGCCCTCCTGCACTTGACTCAACAAGTAGCTGAACATGTGCTCAAACTCAGTCACTGTGTTGGCGAAGCAGGCAAATGGAGTTGCAGGTTCCAACAACAATTTTAGTATTTATTGACTCAGTTTTTTGTAGGTTGCCTTGTATGCTACAAGCAACATATTAAGGAGTAACGGAATAGCAGATTTTGGAGGCACGGTCATGTTGTGGCCAAAGTGGCACCACTACTTTGGGTTGGGCTCTGTGGCACAAATTGAACACATACTGTCTATGACAGCAGGTGCAAAGGTGCCGCAACCACTTGATTTAGCCACTGCAATGAGGAGCACCCATCATTGCAGGCATATCATTCCGCAATTGTATCATTTCAATAAGCTAATCACGGTGGGTGCTGCTATCCGCATCTCATAGTCCACAGAAAAGATGATGTTAGAGTGCCCAATCCTCAAAACAGCATCATCATGCCTTCTCCGTTCATTTGCTGATGGGAACTGAAATTCCATTAGCATTATGCCCCTGCCAGTTGTTTGCCAGGGGTGCCCAGACCGCCTTGGCATCATATCTCCTCGGCCAAACACTGACCCATTTTTATAAATGGGTGCCCAATCTGTCAGCTCCGGTTCCCCACTCCAAATCATACGGAGCATTGGAAGCCTACTGAATGTGTCAAATGTGCCTGTAAAGAAAAGCCTTCCTGCAATGCTTTAAATTTTGTTAAATCCTGTAAAGCAGAAAACAGTCTCGCTGTCAGCAGCCCTCCCCCTACCACACCCACTGTCTGTACCTCACCTCTCCACACACACCTTCACCCACTTGCTCAGAGCCGGTGTGATGATCTTTTAGTAGACCAAGAGCTTGTCTGCATTCTTCAAAGCTGACCACAGACTGAAGAAATGCCTGTATAATGGCATAAGTTAGTTTTTTTCAACTCTGGTGAATATCTTGGCAGTTTTTGAAAAATTTTGGCACCAAATGTTCAACATGGGGTTCTTGGAACTCCGCCGCGTGAATTCAGTCACTGTCATCTTATTATTCGGTCCCAAAAGGTGATTTTGCAGTCATTGCGTGGAATCACCTTTTGAGACTGATTAATAAAATGACAGTGTCACTGTTCATGAGGTGGGCTCCCAAAAATACTATGTTGAAAATTTGGTGAAAATTACAAAAAAATTACTGTGTTATGAGTGTGTGTTGCACAGTTTCCATGCACTCTCATAACTTTGAGAATGTTTAATATTTTTACTCCAGATTTTCAACATTGCCATTTTTTCATGCCTCCTTAGGAACAGTATAGTTGTCATTTTCCACATCCTCCCCGAAATATGGTTTTGCACATCCGACACATGATAGGCGCCGCCACTGTAGGAAAACAATGTTCAGAACAGAGTAAGAAAATCATAGTAACACTGTTCATGAGCAGAAGTCCCAAAATGCCTATGTTGAAAATCTGGTGACAAAATTCCACAAAATGACTATGTTATGAGTGTTCTTTACACAGTTTCCACACACAGTTGTAACTTCAAGAATGTTTAATATTTTTACTCCAGATGTTCAACATTGCCATTTTGCACACCTCCTTATGAATAGTATAGCTGTCATTTTTCACAACCTACCCGAAATGTGGTTTCGCACATCTGGCACATAATAAGCGCAGTCGCGATGAAATCAATATTCCGGGACAGATTAAAGAATTATGGCATACTGTTCATGAGCGCGGGTCTCAAAATTCCTATGTTAAAAATTCGATGAAAGAATTCCAAAAAATGACTGTGTTATGGGTGTGCATTGCACAGTTTTCACATACGCTCATAACTTCACAAATTTTTTAAATTTACACTCCACATTTTCAAAATTGCTATCTCTTCACACCTCATTATGAATGATGCAGCTGTCACTTTTTACATCATGCCCAAACTGTGTTTTCACATGTGGCACAGAATGTCAGAGTCGCTGTGGGAAAGCAACCTTCCAGACAGATTAACAGCATCACAGTACCACTGTTCATGAACAGAGGTCCCAAATGCTTTCATGAGGTGGGGTCACAAAAAGGCCATGTTGAAAATTTGCAGTACAAATACTAACAAACGCCTGGGGTGTTAGGGTTTCTAATTGTAAGTCCCACCCAGTACAGAGTACTAGGCATCAGAGGTGTGCCTTTGCATTGTCAGCTGTCATGCTCATGCCGTTACCCCACTCCCACCCTGCAGTCATTGACAGGCATTAAGGTGTGCCTTGGACTCTTAGGCCCCAAGGGTCACCCCTTTCTCCTATACTACACCCATCTCAACGTACTTCCTTATGGAATTAGGTGAGAGTAAGGCCCAACAACCCCAAGGCACAACGCAACACTTATAAGAGTCTGCAGAGTAGGATGAGACAAAATGGATGAGCGTTATGGCCATTGACCCAAAAGCACACCTCAATGCCTGTCACTGTCTGCAGGGTGGGGTGGGGTTGATGTCGGTTCCATACTTCACTGCCATTCCTATTATGCATCTCTCTAACAACTGCACTACCAATGCCAACACCAGCAAGACAACATTCAACATTGACAAATGCTTGTTTGGTTTATAGTCTGCTGTGCAGGGAATCCAAGATTTTTATCCAAATAAAATTTACTGAGTTGATCTTCTAAGGCTGATTGCCACAGGTTGTACTGCCTGCTTGGCAGTGCAATCTCTGCCTCTTTGTGGCTCTCACATACCATGGTTCATCCTACCAGGATGTGCAGTGTGATAGGAGGAGTGTGGTGGTGGGCCTGCATGTAAGGGATTGGACATGGTCCGTTGAAGGTCATCTGATGAAACTGGATGGTCATAGGCAAGTCACATGAGGGGAGGCATTTAACAAGATCAGCAAGAGACTCACGTACATCAGAGAATATTGTAAGTACCCAACTCATTACCCACTCAACTACCTGAACCAAAAATACATTTTTATATGTTGGGTAGGGTAGTATTTTACCCATTTCCCTACCTGGCTAAAAATATCAGATACCTGTTCTACCCATTCTGGGTACCTGTTGGGTAGCTCATCCCTAACTTTAATTGTTAATGCCTTGAAGCAAGACTAAAGCTAGCATATTATACTGTTTAGAATTGTATCTCCAAATGGCTTTTCCCCGGCCAGGATTTTGTTAACTGTAGGTATACATGTTTAACTCTCTCTATGAAAATAAACTTTGAATTGATAGAAAAGATTCAAACATAACAAGGCTGAAGTATTGGTGGATGATCCAGGTCATAAGGGGAGAGTGGTAGCCATCAAGAAAGAAACTGGGCTTCAGTTTGGCTTGTCTAGACTTGTGGCTGCCACAAAGATGAAAAATCTGGGTTTTATTCTGGATGGTGTGCTGTCAGTACAGTGAAACCCCTACGTCGATAGCAGTGTGGGTGTTGCAACATGACCAACATTCATTCTTTCAGTAGGGATTTTGCAGAACCCACCATCTTGCTACCCCAGGGGTGTTGCACTGTTTCTTCCTGCATCTCCAATCTGAAGTTGATTATATTATTTTTAGGGTAGTGCAGGGAGCAAAGCAAACAGCTAGGATGTGCCTAGGTGCTTTGCTGCAATGGCAGTCAGGCGGCATGATTGTCAGGTAACATGGTTGCTGTTGGTATTTTGTTGTCACTGTGGTGTCAGTCTGTGTGATGGTGTGACAGGGCAGAATATAAACCTGTCCCATTTGTTGGAGAAAGTATGTAAATGCAAGGATCTGTATTCTTTCCTTTTCTCTCTTCTCTGTGTGGTTGCACACCCAAATTTTCCTGTGAGACCTCAGACTTGATCAACCCGAACAGTCTTGCAATCCTTTGCCTCTCACTGTCTCTCAGTTTTCTCTTGCTGTCTGTTTTTCTCCCTTGCATATTTATATCAGTTAACTTAAAATATATGAGAATCAATGTATGGAAATGTAGCTGATATTAGGATCACTTTTGTTTAGAAAATTGTGTTATTGTACAAATGTATATATTTGTGATTTGCGATAATTGTAAAAAGCTAGGGGTCATTTGTGTGCAAATGCCCGAGCCTTTTGCAAAGGCTGTGGGGGCTGCAGGAAGTTCTCAATCTTCTAGTAGCTCCTGAAATTGACAAAGGACAGGATGCTTACAAAGGATGAGGGTTGAAAAAGACTTATAAAAACAGCTAAGCTGAGCTGCAAGAGAGATTTTTTTCCAAGAAAGATTTTTTTACAAGAGATTTTATTTTGCTTCTGTATATAGTTATTCTAAATAGGTTTACTCTATGTTCCTGTAACTACAAATAAACAGTTTTGTGGAATTTTACAAGTGCTCTTGGGATTTCTGTATGTTTCCTGACCTGTGCCCTGATGATAGATGGTGCTAGAAGTGGGATGCCATGCATACCCTTCAACAGGAGATTTGTGCATGGGTACTGGACCTAGGACCGAGGAAGCATAGGGGAAGGTATGGATTCTGCAGCTGAAGTCCAGTCTGAGATTGTACAGCCAGCACAAGTCATGGAAAAAGAACATGCAATGACAGAACCTAATAGCCTGATGGACTTTTTGAAATGGTGGGCTATACAACAAAATGAGACTGAGACACAGACAGAAAAAGAAAGTCAGCATTTAGAAGCACAGAGGAGCAAAGAGGTGCAGCGACAGGAGCAATAGATAAGAGAAAAGATGTAGCTACAGGAGCAGTGATGGCTGGATGCCTTACAAGCTATCAAAGGCAGATGATCTGGCATAGATCCAGAGAAGCGACAAAATGCAAGCAACTTAAAGGCCATTAAACTTACTAAGTTGTGTCCCTCAGATGATATTGAGGCATACCTGACAACCTTTAAAAGAGTTGACACAGCCTGCCAGTGGCCAAAGCAGCAATGGACAATCAGACTGGTACCCTACCTGTTGGGGAAAGCTCAGCTTGCCTACAGTAGTATGGACATTGCACAGTCAGAAAACTATGACCTGGTGAAAAGTGAAATCCTGAAAAGGTACAACATTTCCAGACAAACCTACAGGCAGAGATTTCAATCTCTGAGAGGTACATCTAGGTTGACAATCCTTGGGAAGCCTTCATCCAATAAAGAACCCCTGATGAGGTAGATTCAACCAGAGCTAAATATTCCCTCAGATCATGAACACATTGCCTACAAGTAATTCATCAACATCCCTACAGATGTGAAGCTGTGGAGTAAAGGATCATCGACCAGAGAATGGGGAAAAAGCTGTTTCTTTGGCCGAGGACTACCAATTGGCCAGACAGACACCACAGCAGTGAATTAATAGCCAAGCACTGGTAAAAAACTCTTTTACCCATCTAAATTCCAAGCCTGTCAAGAACTCTGGTGGGGGTAACAAATCTGTGCCAAAAGACGTTATCTGCTGTAACTGTAATAAGCCAGGACATTTTACAAGAAACTGCCATAATAAAGAGAGTGGCACTAGAGCAGATCTGTCCTTGGCAAACTGGGGCAAGTATCTAACAGATGTGAAGGTGGGAAATAAGACTGTAAACTGTCTCATTCATTCAGGAAGCAGACAGACACTAGTGCATGGTAAAGTGCTGGGAAAATGCTATGTAAAGGGACCAGGTACTGGTGTCATCTGCATCTATGTGGACACTCAATACTATCCCACCACCCAAGGGACTCTGACTGTTAAGGGTGTGTCGCACCAAATGAAAGTGGGGATAGTACCAAAGTTATCTGTACCTGTGATTATTGAAAATGACTTTCCAGGATTTACTGAATTGATCAAATAGGGAGTAAATCCTGATGTTTCAGCAGCTGTGGTGACAAGAGCTCAGGCAAATATATTTTCAGATGGTGGGGACACTTTTTCTTTCAATGATTTTGATTTGGGTGTGTTTGAGCACAGCTCCAAGATCTGGAAATTCAGGAAAGAAAGACAAAGCCTGATGAAACAATGGCAAAAAATGACTGATGGGCATGAAGGGTTAAAATATGAAAATGCTGAAACTAAATTGATAGCTGATTGTGATTTTCTTTCAAAGCAAGCTAACAATTTTTCTCTCTAGGGTTATTTTAAGCAGCTAGGGGGAAAACCAAATAAGGTGGACCAATGTTTAAAAAGTGTAATGGATTACTGTACAGAGTTTGGGTTAAACCACAGATACAAGAACAGACAGAACAATTGGTTATACCACAGAAGTATAGAACAGAATTATTACAGACAGCACATGATAATCCAATGGCTGGTCACTCAGGAAGAGATCGCACCCTTGCCAGATTGCTGTATAGATTTTACTGGCCAGGAATTTGTGAAGATGTTGCTACCTTTTGTAATTCCTGTGCTGAGTGTCATAAAATAGTCCACTCACTGGAAAAGACAAGGTGCTGTCCTAAGTCAAAATGTAGATGGGAAAGAACATCCTGTTCTGTATATAAGTAGGAAATTGCATGACAGAGAGAAAATGAACTCCACTATGAAAAAGGAGTGTTTGGCAGCAAAGTGGTCCATGGAGTCCCTCAAATTTTATTTGCAAGGAACCGATTTTGTTTTTGTAACTGATCTCAGTCCTCTCTGTTGGCTTAACCACATGAAAAATAATTCCAGAATCACATGGTGGTACCTGGCACTGCAGTCATTTAAATTATATGTGATTCACAAATCTGATAAAGAGAACAGCAATGCTGATTTTCTCTCCAGCTATGGATCAGGAATTGAGGGTTCCGATGGTTCAAAAAAAAAACTAACGTATGGGTTTGAACTGTACTTTTTGCTGTACTGTTAAAAAAATTGATGCAAATGTGCTTAATGTGTAAATGCAACATGTGTTATTAGAAAATAAAGAGTTTTGGAAACCTGTTTAATAAAACAGGTTCCTTTTTAAAGAGGGGGTATATGTGATGGTGTAGAATCGAACCCAGTTCCATTTGTTGGAGAAAGTGTGTAAATGCAAAGATCTGTATTCTTTCTTTTTCTCTTTCTTCTATGTCTGGTTGCACAATCAAATTTTCCTCTGAGACCTCGGACTTGATCAACCTGAACAGTCTCACAATCCTTTCCCTCTCACTGTCTCTCAGTTTTCTCTTGTTGTTGTATTTTCTCCCTTGCATATCTGTATCAGCTAATATGAAACATATGAGAATCAATGTATGGAAATGTAGCTGATATTGGGATCACTTTTGTTTAGAAAATTGTGTTACTTTAGAAATGTATATATTTGTGATTTGAGATAACTGTAAAAAGCTAGAGGTCATCTGCGTCCAAATGCCTGAGCCTTTTGCAAAGGCTGTGGGTACTGTAACAGGGTCCCTGTTCCCTGTAAGGTTTACTCCCCTACTAATATAAAAAGGTGACCCCCCCCTTTTTTCTCTCACATTGTCCTATCCTCTTCATCTTTTCTTCCGTCCTTTTCTTTTTTTTTCATGTCAGGGTGGCCAACCTGACATATCTCATTGCTTACTTTACTATCCCTTTTCTCAAACCCCCCTTACGGTGCACCAGATAGGGCTGAGTGCAGTGTAAAGCACTCTCCCTAGTGGAAGATATGTCCAAACATGAGTAGTGCTTTATTTTTAAATAGTGAAAACACTCCTGAGTTTCCTGGAGTGTTCCCAGTTTAGCAGTAGTGCCCAGAGTAAAACAGAAGTATTTAGATAAAGAATAAAACATTCATGTACAAAGAAAACAGCCCAGAGATGTTGTAACCAGACTGATAAATAAAAGAAATAGCCAAAGGTTGGAAATGGGTTTAGGAAAGGCCCAAATGAAATGTTTTGTTGATGGCTGCACATTTCAGCCATTAGAGCAATAAAAGAATGTGCTGCATAGCAGCAGGGGCTGCTAAAGGAGCCTAGTAAGAGCCCTTGCGAGGTTTAAGTAAAATGGCAGCATTTTTAAACAAAATGAGGGCTAATATGGTTCTATGGTTACTACAAGAAAAGAAGAAAAAGAGTGGTAATTACCTGTGGGTTTCCCTGCAGTTCTGGCTATAGGGCAGGCTGGCCACAAATGGCTGATTTTAAGGATGCAGGCTTCAGTGATATCAGAACAAGGGAGGGGCTTGCTTCCAAATGAGTCCCAATTAAGCCTAAAAGAGCTGCTATTGATCCCTGCTTGTAGGTGTTTTTAAACTAAAGTCTCTTAGTAAGTAAAGGAGTATAGGGACTTGGAAAAGCATGAAATAAAATGCATTTATTCTGTAAAATAAAAGAATGCAAGCCTAATTGTGTCCTTGATGTTGGTCACCTGGCCATGATGTCATCAGCCATAAGGCTATAAAAACTCACCACTTGAGAGATGTTTAGAGAGAGGTAGGCCAGTGAGCTGCTGGTCTTGCAGGAGGAAGGTGTGTTTGTTTTCATGCCAGTGAATTGGTTTAAAAAGTGGTAAAATTAAGAAAAGAAGTGACTAGGGAAGAGTCATCTTCAGAGTTTTGTTTATTTTGGTGTGTTGACTAACACCTTGTCTTTTTTTCATTTCTGTAAATATTAATTTTATTTGATTTTGAATAAAAAAATCATAAATGCATTTGTGCATTTATTTTATGCATCATACCTCCTGCCTGAGTGTCTGTTATTCCCACACCGTAACAGGGACCACAGGAAGTTCTCAATGTTCTAGCAGCTCCTGAAATTGGCAAAGAACAGGATGCTTACAAAGGATGGTAGTTGAAAAAGACTTATAAAAACAGCTAAGCTGAGCTGCAAGAGAGATTTTGTTTTCCAAGAAGATTTTTTTACAAGAGATTTTATTTTGCTTCTGTATATAGTTATTCTGAATAGGTTTATTGTATGTTCCTGTAACTACAAATAAACAGTTTTGTGGAATTTTACAACTGCTCCTGTGATTTCTGTATGCTTCCTGACCTGTGCCTTGATGACAGATGGTGCTAGAAGTGGGATGTCATGCATACACTAAAACAGGATATGTGTGCATGGGTACTGGACCTAGTACCAGGGAAGCACAGAGGGAGGTATGGATTCTGCATGATAGAAAGAATACTTAGAATGGCAGAAAAAGGGGAGACATTGCTGATGGGTGATCTGAATATGCCAGATGTTAACTGGAGAGCAGTTGCAGCAGCCACTTTGAAGAGTGGGGTTATTCTAGATGCCCTACAGGGGGCATGCCTTAGACAACTAGTATTGGAGCACACTCAAGAGGGAGCAATCTTAGACCTGGTTCTCTCAAATGGAGATGAAGAGAGGATCACAGATGTAGAAGTGGGTAGCCATCTGGGAACTAGCGACCATCGAACAGTATGGTTTACAATAGACACAGCAATAGAGTCAAGCCATACAAAGGCAAAAGTATTGGACTTTAGGAGGGCTGACTTTGCCAAAATGGGTGAGTGCCTAAGGAATGCACTAGCAAATGGGCAGGAGGGGTGGAAGAACAATGGGGAATAATAAAAACTGCCATCACAGAGGTAACAAGCCTTTGTGTGAAGCAAATAAACAAAACGAAACGATGTAAGAAACCACTATGGTTCTCAAAGGAAGTGGCAGTGAAGGTTCAAGAGAAAAAGAAAACATTCAGGAAGTACAAGGAATCACAGAAGGAGCAGGACAGAGATCTGTATTAGTTAAAGCAAAAGGAAGCTGGGAAGGCAGTCAGAACAGCAAAGGCCCAAACCGAGGAAAAGATTGCCAACTCAGTTAAGAAGGGGGATAAAATCTTTTATAGGTACATCAGGGAGTGAAAGAAGACCAAGGGAGGGATAGTGAGGCTTAATAAAGGGGAAGGAGGGTGGGCAGAGGGTGACTGTGAAAAGGCAGAGATACTAAACAAATATTTTTGCTCAGTATTTACAAAGGAAGAGGGGTGGTACCTAAAACAAACAGTAGAAACACTCTGGATACAGAAGTTGATACCAGCCCATTTACAGAAGAAAGGGTTCTGAAAGAACTATTAAAACTGAAGGTGGACAAAGCAATGAGGCCTGATGGGATTCATCCAGAATTCTAAAAGAACTAAGGGTAGAACTAGTGACACCACTGACTACCCTTTTTAACAAATCATGGGAGGATGGGGTGGTACCCAAGGACTGGAGGAGGCAGATGTGATTCCCCTTCACAAAAGTGAGAGCAGGGCAGAAGCAGGAAACTACAGACCTGTTAGTTTAACCTCAGTGGTAGGGAAAATGATGGAATCACTTCTGAAGGAAAGAATTGTTGAGTATCTAGAGGCCAGAGGGGCACAGGACCCAAGGCAGCATGGATTCACAGCAGGAAGGTCATGCCAGACAAATCTGATAGATTTCTTTGACTGGGTAACCAAAGTAGTAGATCAGGGAGGGGCTGTGGACATGGCCTACCTAGACTTTAGCAAGGCATTTGACACAGTCCCACACAAAAGATTAATATACAAGTTAGCCAGCCTGGGAATGGGTCCCAAGATGACAGCCTGGGTAAAGAATTGGCTGGAGAATAGGACACAGAGAGTAATAGTAAATGGAGTCCACTCTGAAGAAAGTGGGGTTACTAGTGGGGTACCGCAGGGTTCAGTATTGGGACGGTTCTCTTCAATGTCTTTATAGCGACATTGTAGAGGGACTGGAAGGAAAATATGTCTCTTTGCAGATGACACAAAGATCTGCAACAGAGTTGATGCCAAGGTGGGGTGGAAAGGATGAGAAGGGACTTGGCAAGGTTAGAGGAATGGTCAAATGTATGGCAGCTTAGATTCAATGCTAAGAAGTGCAAGGTAATGCACCTGGGAAACAAAAACCCAGAGGAAGAGTACACAATGGGGGGTGAGATACTAACAACAACAAAAATGGAAAGGGACCTGGGGGTAGTCATATCAGATGACCTAAAGGTGGGCAAGCAATGTGAGAGGGCAGCAAGGAGGGCTGGGGGGATACTGGGATGCATAGGGAGAGGCATCACCAGTAGAAAACAGGAAGTTATTATGCCTCTGTACAGACAGCAGGTGAGACCCCATCTGGAGTACTGCATGCAGTTCTGGAGACCCAATCTCCACAAAGACAGAGACAGGATGGAAGCTGTCCAGAGGAGGGCAACTAAAATGGTGCAGGGTCTGCACCGGAAGACATATGAAGAGAGATTTTTACGTAGCTTAATATGTATAGCCTCGAGGAAAGGAGGGAGAGGGGGGACATGATAGAAACTTTCAAGTACCTCAAGGGAATCAACAAAGTCCAAGAGGGTAGCATCTTTCAAAAAAAGAGGTGTGCAAGAACAAGGGGGCACAATTTGAAGATAGAGGGGAGGCAACTCAGAGGTAATTTAAGAAAGTATTTTTTCACAGAGAGGGTTGTGGATGCATGGAACAGCCTTCCAGAGGAGGTTGTGGACTCAAAAACAGTGGTGGAATTCAAGCATGCATGGGACAGTCATAAGGCAATTCTATGGGGGTAGGAAGAAGTAGGCTGCTGGTTAACTACGATCTGCAGCTTATCCATTAGGTAGGGAAATGGGCAGACTGGGTAGGCCAAGCGGTCCTTATCTGCTGTCAAATTCTATGTTTCTATGTTTCTATGCAGCTGAAGTCCCAGTCTGAGACTATACAGCCAATATAAGTCATGGAAAAAGAACATGCAATGACAGAACCTAATAGCCTGATGGTCTTTTTGAAATGGTGGGCTATACAACAAAAAGAGACTGAGACACAGAGAGAAAAAGAAATTCAACATTTAGAAGTGCAGAGGAGTGAAGAGGTGTAGCGAAAGGAGCAACAGATGAGAGAAAAGATGCAGCAACAGGAACAGTGATGGCTGGATGCCTTACAAGCTATCAAAGGCAGAGGATCTGGCATAGATCCAGAGAAGCAACAAAATGCAAGCAACTTATTAAAGGCCATTAAACTTACTAAGTTGTGTCCCTCAGATGATATTGAGGCATACCTGACAACCTTTAAAAGAGTTGCCTCAGCCTGCCAGTGGCCAAAGCAGCAATGGACAGTCAGAATGGTACCCTACCTGATGGCTAAAGCCCAGCTTGCAAACAATAGTATTGACATTGCACAGTCAGAAAACTATGACCTTGTGAAAAGTGAAATCCTGAAAAGGTACGACATCTCCAAAGAAACCTACAGGCAGAGATTTCGATCTCTGAGGTACAACTCGGTTGACAATCCTCGAGAAGCCTTCACCCGACTCTGAGAATTCCTGATGAAGTAGATCCAACCAGAGAGCAAAACATTCCCACAGATCATAGACACATTTGCCACAAAGTAATTCATCAACACCTTGCCTACAGATGTGAAGCTGTGGGAAAAGGAACATCGACCAGAGACTGGGGAAAAAGCTGTTTCTTTGGCTGGGGACTACCAGATGGCCAGACAGACACCTCAGCAGTGAGTTACCAGCCAAGCACTGGTAAGAAACTCTTTTACCCATCTAAATTCCAAGCCTGCCAAGAACTCTGGTGGGGATAACAAATCTGTGCCAAATGACGTTATCTGCTGCAACTGTAATAAGCCAGGCCATTCAGCAAGAAACTGCCATAATAAAGAGAGTGGCACTAGAGCAGATTTGTACTTGGCAAACTGGGGCAAGTATCTAACAGATGTGAAGGTGGGTAATAAGATTGTAAAGGGACTCATTGATTCGGGAAGCAGACAGACCCTAGTGCATGGTAAAGTGCTGGGAAAATGCTGTGCAAAGGGACCAGGTACTGGTGTCATCTGCATCCATGGGGACACTCAATACTATCCCACCATCCAAGTGACTCTGACTGCTAAGGGTGTGTCGCACCAAATGAAAGTGGGGGTAGTACCAAAGTTATCTGTACCTGTGATTATTGAAAATGACTTTCCAGGATTTACTGAATTGATCAAAGAGGGAGTAAATCCTGATGTTTCAGCAGCTACAGTGACAAGAGCTCAGGCAAATACATTTTCAAATGGTAGTGACACTTTTCCTTTCAGTGATTTTGATTTTGATTGTTCTGAGCATAGCTCCAAGATCTGAAAATCCAGGAAAGAAAAACAAAGCCTGAAGAAACAATGGCAAAATATGACTGATAGATAGGCATGAAGGGTTAAAATATGAAAATGCTGGAACTAAATTGATAGCGAATTGTGATTTTCTTTCGAAGCAAGCTAACAATGTTTCTCTCTAGGGTTATTTTAAGCAGCTAGGGGGAAAACCAAATCAGGGTGGACCAATGTTTAAAAAATGTAATGGATTACTGTATAGAGTTTGGGTTAAACCTCAGACACAAGAATAAACAGAACAATTGATTATACCACAGAAGTATAAAACAGAATTGTTACAAATAGCACACGATAATCATATGGCTGGTCACTCAGGAAGAGATCGCACCCTTGCCAGATTGCTGTATAGATTTTAATGCCAGGAATTTGTGAAGATGTTGCTACCTATTGTAATTCCTGTGCTGAGTGTCAGAAAGTAGTCCACTCACCGGAAAAGACAAGGTACTGTCCTAAGTCAAAATATACAGTAGATGGGAAAGAACATCCTATTCTGTATATAAGTAGGAAATTGCATGACAGAGAGAAAATGAACTCCACTATCAAAAAGGAGTGTTTAGCAGCAAAGTGGTCCATGGAGTCCCTCAAAATTTATTTGCAAGGAACTGATTTTGTTCTAGCAACTGATCACAGTCCCCTCTGTTGGCTTAACCAGATGAAAGATAATTTCAGAATCACACGGTGGTATCTGGCACTGCTGTCATTTAAATTCTCTGTGATTCACAAATCTGATAAAGAGAACAGCAATGTTGATATTCCGTCAAGATATGGATCGGGAATTGAGGGTTCTGATGGTCGAAAAAAACTAAATTATGGGTTTGAACTGCACTTTTTGCTGTACTGTTAAAAAAATGGATGCAAATGTGTTTAATGTGTAAATGCAACATGTGTTATTAGAAAATAAAGAGTTTTGGAAACCTGTTTAATAAAACAGGTTCCTTTTTAAAGAGGGGGTATATGTGACAGAGTAGAATAGAACCCTGTCCCATTTGTTGGAGAAAGTGTGTAAATGCAAGGATCTGTATTCTTTCCTTTTCTCTCTTTTCTCTGTCTTGTTGCAGAACAAAATTTTCCTGTGAGACCTCAGACTTGATCAACCCGAACAGTCTCACAATCCTTTGCCTCTCACTGTCTTTCAGTTTTCTCTTGCTTTCTGTTTTTCTCCCTTGCATATCTGTATCAGCTAATATAAAATGTATGAGAATCAATGTATGGAAATGTAGCTGATATTGGGATCACTTTCGTTTAGAAAATTGTGTTACTTTAGAAATGCATATATTTGTGATTTGAGATAACTGTGAAAAGCTAGAGGTCATTTGTGTACAAATGCCCGAGCCTTTTGCAAAGGCTGTGGGGACCACAGGAAGTTCTCAATGTTCTAGCAGCTCCTGAAATTGACAAAGAGCAGGATGCTTACAAAGGATGGGAGTTGAAAAAGACTTATAAAAACAGCTAAGCTGAGCTGCAAGAGAGATTTTTTTTCCAAGAAAGATTTTTTTTTACAAGAGATTTTATTTTGCTTCTGTATATAGTTATTCTGAAAAGGTTTATTGTATGTTCCAGTAACTACAAATAAAGAGTTTTGTGGAATTTTACAACTGCTCCTGTGATTTCTGTATGCTTCCTGACCTGTGCCTCAATGACAGATGCATGTTAAACCAACATGGTGGAACCATTCAGGTAATGAGGGGCTGATGTTTGAGGTTCAAGTTTTGGCAGTAATGTGGAGTTACTTTTACCATCTGAGGAACATCATCACTTATCCACCTTGGAGACTGGTGTCCCTAATGCACGCATTTGTGATATCTCAGCTTGACTGCTAACAATGCTCTACACCACAGAATCAATGAATGTACTCTATGATGCCTGTTGCTGATGAAGAACACAGCAGCCAGGCTACTAAACAGACTTCTGAGGACATGTCATGTATCCAAGGTGCTGTGTGAACTGCACTGGCTGCCAGTTAAGTGGCATATTTCCTTTAAAGTTGGTTTGTTAATGTACAAATCTCTGCATGGTTTGGGTACTGACTATCTGCTAAACTTACTGTGTCCTACTTCCAGTAACATATCAGGTGCGAGCAATCATGCTCTGGGACAGCACCAACACTAATAGTACTTTAAGCTGTAAAAATTGCACAAATTGGCACCCGACCCAAATTATCTTCATTCCTGTGCAGAGCAAACCTTTTCTGACTGCATTTTAGAGGTTTTTGGTGACAATGGATCACCAACAAATGGAGCCCCTTTCTTATCTCTCACAGCTGCCACCTCTTCCATCATGCTCCTAGACCCCAAAGCTCCATAAGCTGAAATCCACCCAGCTCAAACCATTGGGATCTAAAGAAGAAGCTCCTCTTTTAGAGAGGTTCTAACCTGATCGACCAAGATGATCAATCAATCTAGTGCTGAAGATCTCAAAACTGTGAAAACTTCTCTTGACTCTCTGGCCTGGCGACCAAGTAACATGGAAGCCCAGGTCAGTTCCCTTGAATATGTGGTGGTCTGGCTGGAGCAAGTGGTAATAGCTCTACTTAAGAAAGTTGCCCAATCCGAAGAAAAGATTGATGACCAGGAGACTAGGACCAGGCAGATTAACCTGCTCCTAGTGGAGATCCTTGAGCTGGCAGAGGAAAAAGACCTTGTTAACTTTGTCAACAAAGCTATTTTCACAACTTGCAGGGCTCCTGGACAATAATACATCATATGTGATAAGCAAGCCCACGGGTGCTATTTCAAATGCCTCAGAATGGAGAATTAGTAAGGGTCTGATTTGTAAGATCCATAATTTTTAAGACAAGTTAAAACAACAGCAGGCAGCATGAATTTAGTCATCCCTCTACTGGATAACCAGCTTTGTGTGTAGTGTCTATCAGTACCAAACACCTTCTTAGTACATACCTGCAAACAAACATTCAACATTGACAAATGCTTGTTTCCTTTTTGCCCTTGCTCCTTCCCCTCTCTTTTTAAGGTTCTCATTCCCTTCCCCCTTTCTCTCTACCACCCTGCATCCTTCATTAATTTGCATCCTGAGGGATTCTTCTCCCTTTGGGTTCAAGGAGGCCCAGTCAGGGTGCTCCAAAGGAAGGAGGGTGGGGCAAGGAGAGGTCACGGGTGTAAGCTGGAAAGGGGCAGGCTCAGAGGGGAGAGGAGGAGATGTTATTTCACTGAAAGGGTGGTGGCGCCATGGAATGCACTGCCCAGGGGGTTGGTAGAGGTGGAGATTGTGGGTGGGTTTAAATGGAGATGGGACAGGTACAGAGGGAGAGTAAATCTGACCAAGCCCGGTACAGGTGGAACATCTAGAACTGGGGACAGTATAACCCAAGGGGGAGAGGGGACACCAAAATCGACCCACAGTGTAGGTGCTGAAAATCGAGCAGACTCAACAGACCATTAGGCCTATTCTGCTGGCATTTTAGCATGTTAGTATAACTATGATGATGAGCCTAAGAGCCTTCTGTGTAGCCAGACCCTCAGTATCAAATGACCTCCCCTCCTCCTTACGTCCCCCCAACCAAACTCTAAATCTAAATTCCCTGTTAAGAATGCACTTTCTGTCCACCATGACCTGCATCTGCCCACTGCTACCATGACTTCACCTCCCTTGCAGCTCACTCTTACCACTTATCCCTCTAGTGCTCCGCTCTCCTCTCCTGCCTTGAATAATATTGTTATTCCTTTCGTTGAATGATGGAGCAACCTTACCCTGTTTACCGAAATATTATTCAGATTATTTGCTCAATTGCTGATGTACCTAGTACTGTTTACCTTGTATTTTCACTGTTAGCTTGACCTACACTGTTATGTTCCTGAATGATTATACTGCTCTTTCTCTTTTTTTATTATGTTATGTCGCCAGTTTCTGGCCTGGGCCACAACTGAAAGAGGTCTTTGGATCAGTGCACAACCAATTACTAAATGGATAAATAAAATAAGAATCCCCCACACGGTGGAAAATGTTACTTTTGGACTGGGCCTACAAACCAGAAAAGACTGTCAAATAACTTCCGAGTTCATAGTAATGGAAATACAAATTTCACCCATTCATCTCAGTCCATCCCCCACCCAGCCTGAAAATCCCAGGACCAGCACACTGGAATGAGTACTATTTTAGAACCTACCACACTGTCAGTGATCCTCATCCTAATGTTTTACCATTATTATGTTGCTTCGCATGTGCAAGAAACATAGATGCCATCATCGGAGATTTCGGAGGTGTCACCTCCTCCTCCAATTCAGTCAGTGAGCTGGCAGGCATGGCCCTGTAAGCCAATGCATTTTGGAGCTGTCTATGACACGCTCAAAATGCAGTAACCTCTGATTGAAGGAGCTACGCTTCCAGTGAGCACCGATAAGATATCGGCTGCTCACGCGCAGCTCCCCAACCCTGCAGCTGAGCGTGCGTGCCCATGCACTGTAGCCGATGGGGTGCCCAATCCCGTCGGCTGAGCGCATCCCACCACCCCAGTAGTAGGTGCCACGCGCCGGAGCCCACCCCAGCGTGGCAAGCAATCACTGGCCGACCAGTTGCCCAATCCCCGTCGGCTGAAACCCCCTCGGCCTTGCCGCTGGGAGCCCACCCAGCGTGTAAGCGTCCTGAAGTCTTTTTTTAAACCTGTAAAACGAAACGGTCCCGTGGCACATCTCCCACCCACCACAGCCACACCACTGCGCCAGCCTCCTCCCACCCCCTCACTTACCTCCGGACTCTGGCGCGACGATCTTCGGTGGACCAGGAACACGTCTACACTCTTCAAAGCCGACCACGAACTGAAGATATGCCGGTAAGCTGTATAATGGGCTAGATAGGGGGGTTTCAACTCTGTTGCATATCTCAGGCATTTTTGGGAATTTTTGCACCACATTTTCAACATGGGGTTTTTGGAACCCCTTCTCATGAATGATGTCACTGTCATGGCGTTATTCTGGCCTGAAGGGTGATTTCACGCAGTGACTGCGCAGTGACTGCAAATCACCCTTCGGGCCCGAATCTCACCATGACAGTGACATCATCATGAAGAATCCAAAACCCATGTAAAAATTAAGTGCAAAATTCAAAATGACAGATTTCTGGCGTGCATTGCGCAGTTCTCCCAGGCTACATAAGATTCGTGAAATTTCAATGTTTTCACTCCAGATTTTCAACATTGCCATTTTACCACACCTTCTTATGAGTAGTACAGCTGTCATTTTTCACATCTCACCCAAAATGTGTTTCCACCCATGTAGTGCAGAATGGCGCAGTCGGTGTGTGAAATCAATGTACGGGACAAATTAAGAAAATCACAGTGACACTGTTCAGGAGCAGAGGTCTTAAAATGGCTACATTGAAAATTTGGTGAAAAAATTCCTAAAAATGACTGTTTTACGAGCATCGCTATGCAGTTCTCACGCAGGCTCGTAAGTTCCAAATTTTCAATATTTTCATCCAGATTTTCAACATTGACATTTTACCACACCTCCTTATGAGCAGTGCAGCTGTCATTTTTCACATCCTGCCCAAAACGTGTTTCCGGCCACATAGCACACAATGGCGCAGTCGGTGTGCGAAATCAATGTATGGGACACATTAAGAAAATCACCATGACACTGTTCATTAGCAGAGGTCTTAAAATGGCTATGTTGAAAATTTGGTGAAAAAATTCCTAAAAATGACTGTTTTACGAGCGTGCGTTGCGCAGTTCCTACGCATGCTCATAGGTTTGCGAATTTTCAATATTTCCACTCCAGATTTTCAACATTGCCATTTTACCACACCTTCTTATGAGTAGTACAGCTGTCATTTTTCACATCTCACCCAAAACATGTTTCTGCCCATGTAGCGCACAATGGTGCAGTCGGTGTGTGAAATCAATGTATGGGACACATTAAGAAAATCACAGTGACACTGTTCATGAGCAGAGGTCTTAAAATGGCTGTGTTGAAAATTTGGTGAAAAAATTCCTAAAATGACAGTTTACTGAGTCTCGTTGCTGCAGTTCCTATGCCGCTCGTAAGTTTGCGAATTTTCAATATTTTCACTCCAGATTTTCAACATTGGCATTTTATCACACCTCCTCATGAGCAGTACAGTTGTCATTTTTACATCCTGCCCAAAACATGTTTCTGCCCATGTAGCGCACAATGGCGCAGTCGGTGTACTGAACTCAATATATGGGACACATTAAGAAAATCACAGCGACACTGATCATGAGCAGAGGTCTTAAAATGGCTGTGTTGAAAATTTGGTGAAAAATTCCTTAAAATGACAGTTTTACGAGTCTGCGTTGCACAGTTCCTACGCACGCTCGTAAGTTTGCAAATTTTCAATATTTTCACTCCAGATTTTCAACATTGCCATTTTAACACACCTCCTCATGAGCAGTACAGCTGTCATTTTTCACATCCTGCCCAAAACATGTTTCCACCCATGTAGCGCACAATGGCGCAGTCGGTGTGCGAAATCAGTGTATGGGACACATTAAGAAAATCACAGTGTCACTGTTCATGAGCAGAGATCTTAAAATGGCAATGTTGAAAATTTGGTGAAAGAATTCCTAAAAATGACTGTTTTACGTGTGTGCGTTGCACAGTTCCCACGCTCGTAGGTTTGCGAATTTTCAATATTTCCACTCCAGATTTTCAACATTGCCATTTTACCATACCTCCTTATGAGCAGTACAGCTGTCATTTTTCACATCCTGCCCAAAACGTGTTTCCTCCCATGTAGCGCACAATGGCGCAGTCGGTGTGCAAACTCAATGTGTGGGACACATTAACAAAATCGCAGTGACACTGTTCATGAGCAGAGGTCTTAAAATGACTATGTTGAAAATCTGATGAAAAAATTCCTAAAAATGACTGTTTTACGAGTGTGCGTTGCGCAGTTCCTACGCACACTCGTAAGTTCGAAAATTTTCAATATTTGCACTCCAATGACTTCCAAATACCTAAACAGCACATAGAAGCAAGCAACATTCGGCATTGACAAATGCTTGTTCTAGAATGCCACTTTCTCATTCCAGCAGTGTTTTGTGTGGCTATGCTCAAAGCACACCAGGGACATGAAACTGGAATTCAGGCCCAGCGGTGAAATTAGAAGGATAAGGATTGCAGCACAGTATGGGACCTAATAATAATGTGTCTACTTCAAATAAAAGGACTCAAGGAGTTTCTCAGGGTGGGGTAGGGAGGATGGTGGGGGGGGGGATTATCTGTTTTGATTTTTAAGGTAAAGCCCTAGCAGACAAACTAATGGTCAGGGGCTGTTCCAAAATGCTTTTCAGATTATTGTTTTTAAATTCCACAGAATTCAAAAAAGCATTCTGCAGAATTGAAGATAAATCACAGAATAGTTTTCTGGGGTTTATATGATCCATGGAATAACCACAGTTTATGTCTTTCATGGAATAATTTTCCTTGATCAGAGTTAATGTAAACTGCAGATTTGTTTTACTCATAGTTCATACTAACTCTTCATTTTTTTTATACTTTATCACCTTATCCACCTCCCCCCATCTGTCCAATCTGCACACTTTCAGCCTCATTACACAATCCGAGAATTACTTCACTCCTGAAGGCTCTACGATGCTGATTTGAAAACACTTTTGTTGACTGGCATCACAGCGACAGGATTTATGTCTACCGCAAGTTACAGTCAACATAAATCCCATTTATCTCCCAGTCCTGTTGTTTCATCCAGTTGAAGTTGATTCAGGGAAGGGGTGTAGGACCAGGAGACAGTGTGCCCCTGTGTCAGGTGCACCTACACAGTGACCTGTCAGCAACCTGTTGATTTTGTTGACGGGTTTATAGGTCACTGTGTTTGTGTCACTGTCGGGGGGGCATACCACTCCCGAACACCCCGGCCTACACCCCAGGGGTGGGGCCACCGGGGCCCCTTCCTCTGACAGAGACTGAATGGTTGAATGGAAATGAGAGCCCAGTTAGTGGTATGGGGTCTGCAATGTGGGATGGACATCATCATGTGGTGGTGGAACCTCCATATTCTCATTTTCTCCTCAAGAGGCATGTCATGCAATGATGTTGGGGCATCTCGCTGAATGTCTGACATGCCTCCCAAATGTAATCAGTCCTGGCTGTTGTACCCCATGCTACAATGAGGGGTACCCAAACACTGCTGACTTCCTCAGCCTCCCTTCTGGAGGAGAGCAGTCCATAGGATGTTGATCCTCTTCCTCCGGCCGCCCTCAAATTCCCAGACTAATTTCCAAACCTAGGCCATCAACATCATGAGTGGTACTACTGTGCTTGCGGGCCAGCTAAATACTGACATTTCAGTGTAAACTGTGGAATAATATTTCAGAGTTCATGTTAACTATGAAATAATATTCCAGAGTTCATGTAAAGTGTGGAATAATATTCCGCAGGTCATGTAAACCACAGACTAATATTCTGCAGTTCATGTAAACCACAGAATAATATTTGGCATTTCATGTAAAATGCAGAATCCTATTCTAGAGTTCATATAAACTGTGGAATAATGTTCCGTGAATTTTCTGCGATTTACATTAAATTCCATGGCAATCTCCGTGGCTGCTGAACTGCAGAAAAATCAGGGCCCTGGCTGTAGGGTTCCTCAGGGTTTAATTCTGTTCCCTGTGTTGTTCACAGTGTACATGCTGCCAGTATAATGGGTCATCAGATGGTGCTTTGTTAGTTTTCACTGCTATGCAGATCATACTCAGCTGTGGTATTGCATAAGGTGGGCATGTGACGAAGGGTGCTGTCCATAACAGTGACTCCTTCCTGGTGCAATCCCTCTCGGTGATGGGAGGGTAGGACAACTGGATGAGGGGTGGGCAAAGTGGGTGACAGGATGTGGGTATGTGTACGTGCACGTGGGGGGGCAAGCACAGCAAGCGTGGGCTGGGAGGGGGCAGAGGGGCTGTAGAGGGGTGGCACTGTGGTGAATGGCCGAGCTGTGTCGTGGCATCAGGGGTTGGCTAGAGTTGGGGTGAGTGAGGTATCGGGTTCAGGTCCGGGTGCTGGTGCGATTTTATTGAGCCCAGCCCAAACTTTTTTTTTAATGCTTTCACCCCCCTGACAGTTGAGAATACTTAAGTAGGAGGGGTGAGGGGTGGCAAAGCCCCCTGTGAAGGGGGTGTTGGGGGGGGCGCAGCCCCCACACACAAAGCATTAAAAAACTGTCCTGGCGCCATTGTCCTGTGCACCGGGATTGTCTTTTCAGTACTCTGACTGTGCGATAACAGTGATCACCTTTATGCATTCGTTGCTATCACATAGACCCCTCACCGGTACATTTAATTTACATGTGACTAGTGGGAGGCAAACACTGTGCTGGAGCAATGCCTTAAAACAAAGTCTGACTGGATGGCTTTGAGCTGGCTGCATCTCAGTCAGATGAAAATAGAGCTGATATTGGTGGAACCAGATCCTCAGCGATTGGTTGGAAGTTCGGGCAGTCAACTTGCTGATCTCTGAATGGCACCCTTCTGACAGGTGTGGACAGGGTGAAGAATCTGGGATTCATTGTGGACTCTTGGCTGACACTGATACATCAGGTGTCTGTTGTAGTCTGCAGTGAATATTTCCAGTTAAGGAATGTCTCCTGATGAAACCTTATCTTGTGCAAGAAGATCTGGCAACCCTAGTGCACACTTCTGAGACATCAAGGCTGGACTACTTTAACACTATTTACCTACCTGTTTATCTGGCTAGTAGTATAGCCTTATTGGTTAGACTAAAGATCTGGGAATGACCTTGGTACATTCAGCAGATCTGGATGTGAGTCTCACAACCTTCACTTGCATACTGTCTGACTCTGAGCAAGTCACTTAATCACTCCAGTGCTCTTGGTTTGCCCCCGAAAACAGGCACTTGTGTCTCATGGCCTTACCTGGTAACCAAAAGAATAAAATAAATAAAAATAAATCTAGCACTGTCTGGTGGATTGGTGCACTGCCAACAACTAGTTAAGAGTACCATGGCCAGGTTTATATCTGGTGTGTCATTCAGGGACAATTTGTCCCTGTGCTTAACTGCTGGCTTTCAGTTATGCAGTGTACCACCTTTTCAAATTGCTTTGGCAACATACAAAGCCTTGCATGGTCCGGGCCCTGACTATCTGAAAGACCACAAGGTCTGGTTTACTTCTAGCCACCATCTCTGCTCCACCAAGGAACTTTTGTTGGGCAATTTGAAATCTTGCCTAAACAAACAGGTAATAAAGTGTTCTTGGTAGTGTCCATGATTATTTGGAACTCCTTACCTGTCCATCTAAGGAGTTCTTCCTCAGTGAAGGAGTTTAAAAGGGGATTAAAAAGTAATTCATTTGATCAAGACTTTGGGACAATTACCTGAGTAGAACTTCTGCATTTTAGATTAGTTGCTGATTGCATTAATTAGCATGTATTTTTAGGGAGTGGTGGTAACTAGTGTATAACTGTATTCATTATTAATATGAGTATGTAAAGCACCCTAAGACTTTGCTATGGGGTGCTTAATAAAATAATTGTCTTGCCTTGCCTTCCCTTTCCAGTAGCCCCATGCCTGCATCAACATACCTACTTCACATGACTTATTTTTTATGTCATAACAGAATGAGAAAAACAAAACCATCATGTTCCCTCCCCACTTACCACTGAAAACTTCCTCAAACATGATGTATTTTCTCATTTGTGGGTGAGAGTGACTTCAAGGTCAATTATGAATGGAAAAATCTTGTCTAGACAGTTATTTTCTTAAAATAGAAAACAGCTGCTATTGTGAAGAGAATAAGTTTTCAGCAAAAAAAGCTTGAATTTAGTGTATTAGAACACATAATTTAAGGTCACATTCAAACACCTCACAGAAGTAGTCAATGGTGGTAAGCACGCACATCCTCAAATTTGCTAAAAAATTAAGCAATGAAAAGAAAAAAATACCTCAGATTTAAAAAAAGTAGTAGTTCCTTTCTTTTAAAAGATAATATTGGATTCATTTAGCATTCTACAAACCTATTAAACCATTAAACCAATATGAAACCAATATGAAATAAGTACAATAGCTGATTTTTGTGAATGAAAACAAGTTTTTGTGATATGTTTCAGCTTGACAAGATATTATTTTTGTTTCAGTGTATCCTCAGACAATATGTGGCAGTTCTTCATGTCTCTCTGATCAAGTATGTGTGAACGATACCCCTCCTTACTGTGATTGCAACTCAACTTTGTATGACAATCCAGAGTATGGTTAACAAGTACTGGTAATTATTTTACATTGTTATAGGTCTAGCAAGACATGTGATTCAGTGCAGGATTCATAACAGTCAAGCAAATCGACACAGACTGCGTAACTGAGAATATTGAGTTGTGTAGTCAGTGCTGGGGAATCTGAAGATAAGACTTGCTTGAAATTTGGTGGTCACTAAATTATTAAAATTGCTGAGATCCAGTACAATTTCCTTGAAGAGGTTTTGAACATTGTAAACTCATAAAGTTCCCTTTGAATCCAGAGTCTAAAATTAAGAGTTTCATATTCATTTGCACACCAGAATCTATACTGAGGGATGCATGTTAGTTATTTTCATACATGGATCTATCAAAACCATGCTAATTACACATTTTTATTCCACTCCTGGGGATTTCTTTTCATACTGAAGCTATTTTGTGATTGCAATTAGAACTGGCCAGGTTCAAAGATGGCAAGCAGTGGGAATTCTGGTCAAGTGATCTGACAGTTGTGCATGAGAATGTGAGTAAGGAGGGTGATTCTACTGGACAATGGGGAATGCTTTGAGCATAGGGACCATGCAGTCTAGTGGAATACCAAGGGCCATAAATGGTCAGCACTGTAAACTTCATTGTTGCACTGAATCAGAGGGAGTATTCACTCAAAGGGTATGGGTGTGGGAGACACTTCTGGCAACCACTGGTTCAGACTGATTCTCTGTATTTCAGTGCAGCATTGGTCTAGTTCTCACATGTTGTGACAGTTGGAGTCACAGCACAGCATGCTAGCTGATACAAACCCAATTTGAATCCACATGCACTGCAACTTAATTCCAACTAGGACAACCTTCTGGGTATAGTCATGAAAATGGGAGGTAGCACAGTGGGATGACTGTTTGCCCTCAGGTGTTTGGTGCTGCAACGACTGTGACTTAAAATGGGGCCACCAGGGGATGCAAATACCTATTCGGTAGTCATTACTGATGTTTGTACGGTGGGGGGGTGATGTAAAATGAAAAGAAGCCTCTTGTATTCCCAGGTAGCCAGTGCTAGTTCTTTGTACATCCACCTACCCACTGTGCTCATTTCCCATTCTAGTTTAGCCCCTTTTCTGTTCTCTGTCAACACAGTGTTTAAAAAAAATTGATGCCTAGCTGACACAGCATAGAACATGATGGTAGAAAAAAACCATTGAGTCATTCAATCTACCTATAATAGTCTCTCAACATCAATGTCAATTTTATTTATGTGGCAGCTCCATACAAAAAGCTCTGAGCATCTTACAATTAAAAAATACCGTAAAACAATTAAAACAACAAATTAAAACTGCCATAAAAGAGATAAGAGGTCAGGCTAAAACAAACATTAAAAGAATGCATTTTCAGTAATGATTTAAAAGTGGTCAGTGAAGGAGCCTCCCTCACTTCACTGGGAAGGGTGAGCCACAGAATTGGTGCTGCAACACCAAACACCCTATCACCCAAAGATTTCAATCATGAATAAGGAACAATGAAGAAATCTGCCTCCTCTGACCGGAGGGCACTAGCAGGAGCATAAGGAATCAGGAGGTCTTTCAGATAGCTTGCACCCAGACCATCTAGGGCCTTGTAACTGGCAAACCTTGAAACTGATGTACCACCTGGACCAGAAACAAGTGCAGAGTGTGGTGAAACAGAGTGACATGCTCAGATTGAGATATCCCTGTAACCAACCAGGCTGCCATATTCTGAACCAGCTGCAGGCAGTGCATCAGATTCGCAGACAGCCCCAGGTAAAGAGTGTTACAATAGTCCAGTCTAGATGAGACTCCTAACCTGAGATAAGATCAGTTGTCTATAGAGTGGTTTTGCCCATGTTTGTCACATAACTGTATGTTTTCTGCCTTGCTGCTACCCCTGAGCAACTATTAAGTCTGTAACACTGTCCCAGCCATGCTTGAAACACACATATGGTCTTATTATCCACCACCTCGGCTAGTAGGCTTTTCAACTGCTCTCTCTCTCTCTCTCTCTCTCTCTCTCCCTCTCTCTCTTTCTGTAAAATATAATTTCCTCTTGTCCCTTCAGAATTGCCCCCATCATCGTCTGATCTTTTAAGTTCTCTATTCCTTTTGAATAGTTCCTCACAGTTTACCTTTTTCATTCATTCAAAAACTAAATTGATGTTTTTTTAGGACCTAGAATATTCACAGATTTCAATTTTAATCTCACTGATAACAATGACAACATTGTTGAAAGCGAAGAGCATATTTAGTAAAGCAGCACTGAGCAACAGTGTCACGCTGCAACTGCTGCACTCCCTCAGCGCCTGGGATTACTTCACCAAACAGTTCATTTTATATTTTGCTTGCACGCATGTGCAAGAAACATAGTGCCACCATAAGAGTTTTCATAGGTGTGCCTTCCCACTCCAGTGCCCTGCTCCCATTTGCAGGCGTGGCTGCACCACACCAATGAACGTCAGAGCTGTCTATGATAGCTATTCAGATGCAATGCCATACATTTGAAAGCAGAAAACCGCTGCAATCAGTGGTGGTGACATGTTGGCAATTTGCATACTGCCATTTGCAGGTAATTTACATACTACATCAGCAGTATGCAAAGTGCCTACACTCTCCCACTGCTTCACATAGCTGTCATAGACAGATCCTTTTTTTTTTATACCCAAGTAGCACACTGGGAGGCTACCCCAGTGTGCTCATGCGCTCCCCCACTGCACATGGTATGGCTAAAGGGGGTGCCCAATTCCCCGTGGCCTTCACTGCTCCCCCAACAGACTTCAGCTGCCATGCTGAGAGCCCACCCCAGCATGGCAAAAGTCCGTACAGCTGACTGGGGGTACCTAATCCCCCATTGGCTCCACTGTATGCAACTCCACCCCCCAGAGTTCCAAGTGCCATGCTGGGAGCCCACCCCAGCATGGCAGAAGTCCTTATGGCTGACGGGGGTGCCCAATCCCCCATCGGCTCCACTCACTCCCCCACAAAAAACTTCCAGCTGCCACCCCAGAGTGGCAAAAGTCCTATGTAGTCTTAACAAACACCTGTAAAAAAAATGGTCCCTTGTTGACTGTCTCGCTCCCCCCCTCAACCTTCACTGACCCTCTGTACATCCACCTCCCCACACTCCCCCCTCAACCCCATACTTACCTCCAGAGGCCAGTGAGACGATCTTCGGTGGACCAGGAACAGGTCTGCACTCTTCAAAGCCTATCGCGAACTGAAGAAATGCTGGTAAGTTGTATAATGCAATAGATGTTTTTTTTTTCAACTCAGCCATTTTTGGGAATTTTTTCACCAAATTTTCAACATGGGATTCTTGGGGACCCACCTTATGAATTAAGTTACTGTCATTTTGTTATTCAGTCCTGAAAGGTGATTTGGCAGGCACTGCGTGGAACCACCTTTTCGGACTCAGTAACGAAATGACAGTGTCACAGTTCATGAGATAGGCTCCCAAAAACCCTATGTTGAAAATTTGGTCAAAGAATTCCCCAAAATGACTGTTTTACTAGGGTGCATTGCACAGTTGCTATGCATGCTCGTAACTTTGAGAATTTTAATATTTTCAGCCCAGATTTTCAACATTGCAATTTTACCACACCTCCTTATGAACAGTAAATCTGTCATTTTTCATATCTTACCCAAAATTAGTTTTTGCACATGTAGCATACATTAGCATGGTTGGAGTGCGAAATCAATGTTTGGGACACATTAAGAAAATCACAGTGACACTGGTCATGAGCAGAGGTGGTAAAATGTCTGTGTTGAGAGGGGGCGTGGCTTAGCCACTGGGAAGATGGCAGCCTAAAAAGAGAGCTGTCGCCTGAAAGTGTCCATCCGTGCTAATTGCCATGATCCTGTGGAGCCCTGACCTAAAAACAGCTCTATGAGTGGGTGACAGTTATACCTTCTGAGCGGTGGCTGTTTCATCGGAGTTTGGGGATAGTGGTGGCATTTTGAGCGCCTTGTGTTTGGTGACTTAGCAGAGTATTGAGAGGCTGAGTAGGCCTGGCTCGCATCCCTAGACTTAGTACACGCATAGCAGAGGAGTGGAGACGGTGACTGAGCTTTACAGGGAAGACAGGCTAGAGAATAATGCAAACCAGGACTGTGGTTTTCTTTCATACATGTGGGGGGAAAAAAAAGAAAAAAGTTTCAGTAATGACGAGCTTTGCAGCCGTTATCGGGGAACAGAGTGCAGCACTGGTAAGCTCTGACAAGCCCCTTGCAGTAGAGGACTCCCTGCATCATATTACACACCTGCTGGAGACCTTAATTACAAGGGTGGATGAACTAAGCTTGTCTCTTTCAAATACAGTTACAGAGGTCAAACAGTTACAGGACAAGGTTAATGTACTGGAGCAAAAAGCAGAACATTGTGAGGACCAACATTCGCGATTGTGGCAGAGGATGAGACAACATGAGGAGTGCCTTGAAACCTTATGGAGCAGGACAGAGGATCATGAAAATAGAAACCGACACAACAATCTGCATATCATTGACCTGCCTGAGGGAGCAGAAGGGCTGGATATGGAGAAATTTTTAAACAACAACATCCCGATGATATTGGGCAAAAGATGGCAGAACCCCATTGAAGTTGAAAGGGCCCACAGAGTGACTGCTCGTAATCAAGAGCAAATGGACCATCCCCAACCTATAGAGGTGTACCTGCTCCGCTGTTCAACCAAGAAGAGGATACTAAGGGTGGCAAGGGATTTGGGAGAGTTGTACTGGCAAGGGGTTCCAATTCAAATCTATAGGGACTTCACACAAGAAACGGCAGCAAAGAGAAGAGCATTTGGCCCTATCAAGAGGTTTCAGATTTAAGAACCTTACCGGACTCTGGGTCAGCAAAGGGGGGCAAGAGGTGGTGGTGGACTGTCCAGAGGAGTTGGAGCATTGATTGGCCCGGTCATGGCCTGGCTTGCAATATTAAACTACATTACCCAAAAAGCTCTGGGAACCTCATGTGCCTACATTTTCAGTTAGGAACCTCTCGGCTGGGCGAAGCATGTCTGGGAGCACAATAGTAACTGGACCAGTGCAACCAGTTGGGAACCCCCCTGGTGGAAGGGAGGGCAGGCCATCGCAACAAACCAAATCCCACACAAAAGAGTCACACTAGCTCCTTGCCACAGAGATCGGACATTTCCTTTACCAAATCCAGACACAGAGTACGGAGTGGACCACAGCAGTCACCAAGTAAAGACCCTCCTGCAAAACTTTTGCATGGCGATTCACCCCGGCCAGTGGAACACTGGAACTTGGAAGCCTTTTACCATGTGGATATGGAGACAGAAGTTTCAGGAGATTGGGCTGATTATCCGGACAGTACTTTAATGGAAGCCGTGGAGGCCCCATCAAGATTGAAACCTGGCCTTTTGTCCTACGCAGTGGCCGCCAAGTTTACTCCTGATACCGGGACACTCCCTCGGGGACCACCCAAACAGGCTGAAGGCTTGAATACTTGAACTTTCAAGGAGTAAAGGACTGTATGGGGCTAGGATTATTTCTCTTATTTCCCACAATAGATATATATATATATATATATATATACACACACACATATATATATTTATACAACACATGTTTGGGGATAAATGTACAGATAAAAACTTGTATCTCAGGCACCCAGTGAAGATATCATTGATATCTCCATGTTCCTATACGTCATAGTGATATCTCCATGTTCCTATACGTCATGGAGATATCTCTATATTCTATCGTCATCAAACAAAAGTGAAACTACACTTTCCATTGCAGTCCTACCTCTCTACAGCCTAGCGCTGTTTCTCCCACCTGCCGTACACACCCCTGGCATTTACTTGCCCCAACAAATATTTTTAACAAATAACTCTGTAACATATCTGGTTGATCCTGCACTCCGTGTTTCAGTAATTGAAAATAACACTTTCACTTTCCTCTTAAAATGTAGCGTGACCGGTGTAAAGTAAGAAATAGAATGAACTCCCAGTGATTTACGACACCAGTCAGTCGTCCAAACATACTCAAAATTGTTTTTTCCTATGTTTACTTCAATTTTATGCAGAAGCTGCCGACAGTACTGTGAGCGCAGAGAGTGAGCGAGTCGGCAGCTTCAGGCACAACAGAAAAAGCAGTGCAGCGTTACTATAGCAGCGCTCGCATCATTCTTTCTGCTGTTCTGGCTGCCGACTCCAGTCACTCTGCGCTTTCCTGTCGCAACTTAACAAATGAAAAAGCAGTAGAAAAAACAATTTTAATATGTTTGGAAAGACTTGACAGTGTTGAATAAATCACTGAGAGAAGTTCTATTCTTACTTATAAGCTCAGTCCACTCTATTTCAAGAAGGAAAGTGAAAATATTATTTCAATTACCAAAGCACAGATGGCAGGATCAACCAGATATGTTTTAAAAATTTTATTTATTTAAAAATAATGGCAAGATCAACAACTTAAAATTAAGATATACACAAAACTTTAACCTGGCAGGATCAACCACAGTTTTTCAAGTAACATCTCATCTGTTAGGCATATACCATACATAGGACTTTCTGTTGTATGTGGCCCCAAACATGTGTTTGTATAAACAGAATATGACATGACCTGAGAGAAGATATCATATTTATCTTCACTCGGGCCAATGACATCAAGATATCTCACTCGTGGCTTCGCCACTCGTGAGATATCATGATCATTGGCCTCGTGAAGATAAATATGATATCTTCACTCAGGTCATGTCATATCCATATATATATATATATATATATATATTTTATTTCTCCTTTAATCTCCTTCCTTATTATGGAAGGGAAAGAGAATACTCCCCCCCGCTTCATTTTTCAATCACTGCTTAAACCAAGGTTGAAAGTTTTTTTTTTTCAATGGGAACGTGAGGTTGGTGGTTCCTAATTTTGTTCTCCTTAATGTAATGGGCAGTGATCATGGCCTCAGTAATATGGCAGTAATCGGAAGGTAGATGTCCCCATTTCCCCAATCTTCTTACTGGTCTTCCCTGTTTTTTTTTTAAGGGATGTTGTTACAAAGTGGGTGGTGGACACTCATAATCCCTCCTCCTCCTTAGGGTTTTCTCTTTTTTTTTCTATTGCCTTTTTTTTTGGACCTGTTACCCCCCTCCCCCACCGAGTCGGGGCGACCGACCAAGGATGTACAATACAGGGGCTGGGCTAACTTGTGTTGAGTGACCACTCCCAGTACTCGACCCCTTACTGAGCATTGGAGCTAGCATAGCTGTAGGGTGCCAGAATAACCCTCGTGTGCGGTGATCTCCACTGTCTTAGATAGAACTCATTGTAGTGCCTTTTATTCTTGGGGCATTATTGTGTGTCTTAAAAAGTTTGTTGTTTGCAGTTTAATTATAAATCATAACTGCATATATAGTCTTTTTTCCTTCTCTTTTTTTTCTAGCACAGTAATATAGTAAGAGACTAAGGTCAAGGCGTTTTCTATTTCGGGTGATACTTCCACCTCTGTCTGCTCTAATCTGTGGTAGGACAGTGCTGTTGGGGGCAGGGTACAGTATTAAGGTATCAAACCCAGCTATAGACTCCCCCCTTCCCCAGGATTCACAGTAAGTAACTCTCTTACTTCCTTACCGAAGGTAAATAGGATGTTGAATGTAACCAAGGCTCCTAGATGGATATCATGGGAGCAGTAAAGGGCTCAATCACCCTGTGAAAAGAACAAATGTTTTGCAGCACTTAAGGTCTCTGAAGGTAGAAATAGCACTATTACAGGAAACACATCTTCTGTCCGGGGCTAATAACTGGCTGAAGAAAGCATGGGTTGGGGAAATGGTGTCAAGTTCTGCCCCTACCAAATCTAAGGGGGTAGCAATTTTGCTTCGCCAGTCTTCTGTCTGGAAGATAGATGGGGTAAAAAAAAGATAATCAAGGTAGATGGATAGTGGTAAGACTGACCTCTCTGTCACAGGGTGCCCCTGTGAAGGATTGAGGGCCCCAAAATTATATTTATAATAATGCTGGATACCTGAAGGTCCGGCTGTTTACTACCCTAAAGGTGCTGCGATAGTACGTATTGTTGCACAGGCAGGCTGTTTAGTTCAGCCTGATGTACATCTTTAGGTTGTTGGATTTATGTGCTCATGTTTGTTTAATTGTAAGACTACTGCTATTCTAGGAGCATCCTTTGAAATTATAAAATAAGGAACCTAGCAGCTGAGCCTTAAACTTGTTCTAACTTTATAACTTAGTGTTTAAAAAAAAATTGAACATAATGAGTGAAAGAGCTATGGGTATAGAACAACATTTCTTAATGGTGTCCCCCATTTCTCATTATGAAAATAGGAAGTTAGCACTTAGGATAGAAGTGAGTGCTTTAGGTGTTGCATTTCTAAAATAATTTAAAGAAACAGAACTGATATGGGAAGGAAATAAATAAGAAAACTGTGAGGCTTTAAATACTATAAATATTGATGGGCTGATATGTTAACTGTTGGGGAAACGCACCTGTTTAGGTATTGTAGATTACTCAGTAATGAACCTCCCGGTTTGTCTTGTATTAAAAGTTGTTTCCAATAGTGCAGGCTACCTGCTTGTATGTTTAGTAGTGAGGGTTTCTCTTTTGTGAGGAAATAGCCCTCCGTATTACAAGGTGCTGCTAATTCTGTTTCAGCCCTATTTGTCCTTGCTGTGCTTTTGAAGACTTGGCTGAGTTTATAAATAATAGTGAGACCCTGTTGGTTCTCTCCTGCTTTCCTTAATAAAATACTTACTTGTAGCCTTAAGCAAACACTTAGTTCTGTAAATATAGGGCACTGTTTTATAATGTACTAAATAAAACATAACATTTTGAGCTCTACAAACCTCCTGAAGGTAGAATAAAGAGGTTTGGTGCTGCAGTTAGGACCTCTTGAAAGCAAAGGATTCTGTTATTTTTCTTTTGGTGTTTCAGAGCCCGAGTGGACTCTATCTCAGCTCAGAAGTTTTCCTTAAGAGTTAGCTGCCTGTTTCCTGACTGCCTTTATACTGAATAATAAGGGTGGTGCTTTCTGGGATTAGAGACTGAATTAAATATTTCACAGAAAGACTGTATTTCACCTCTCTGTATGAGGTGAGTCGTTATGTCAAATAGAAAATGTTTAGACATACCATATAAAATTTAAATGTTGTAAATAAAGTGATAATATTTGAAATAAAGTCTAGGGGTGGGGTCAAGATGTCACCTGACCCCTGCAGTGTATAAATGCTGAACATTGAGTTTTGTAATCAGATTTTCTTGTGGGTCTGGAGGTACACTCCAGGAAGTTATTGAAGGTGCTCTGTGGAGTTTCTATGTGAATATTTGCTGCTCCAAATGGAAGATTAAGCTGCCAGATTATTCTGTTGTACTGAATTTGTTCTGATGTAATCAACTTCTGAAGAAGAATTAATTAAAACTGGAACTTTTAAAGAATTGGTGGTGTATGTTGCTCTATGATTGCTCACTTACACCTGTGCCCTACACACTCTCAGAAGGAATTATGATTTTGGGTGACATATATACTTCTTGACGGGACACATGGATTTCTTCCGCAATAAGTCAGGCAATCTCAGCGCTACAAGCAGATGGCTCCCCCCTTCCCATTTTCTTAGGAGGAGACTTCAATATGATGTGGGATATATATTTGGATAAGTCCGTGCCCATGGCACAGTCTAATCCTAAGGCGAGGCACTCTTTCACTGAGCTACAAGAAGAATGGGCCTTAGTTGATGCTTGGCGGAGGGAGCACCACACTGCTAGAGACTATACTTTCTTTTCCACACCACACCAAACCCATAGTCGTATAGACTTCTGGTTAGTGAATGACCTGGCTGGGGAGGGTATTCATGGGACTGGGATAGGCTCAATTATAATTTTGGACCACTAGCCGGTATGGTTGACATATCTCCCCACCACATAGAAACATAGAATTTGACAGCAGATAAGGACCACTTGGCCCACCCAGTCTGCCCATTTCCTACCTACTGGATAAGCTGCAGATCCTAGTTAACCAGCAGCCTACTTCTTCCTACCCCCAACCCCCAGAACTTCCTTATGACTATCCCATGCATGCTTGAATTCCACCACTGATTTTGACTCCACAACCTCCTCCTGAAGGCCATTCCATGCATCCACAACCCTCTCTGTGAAAAAATACTTCTTTAAATTACCTCTGAGCCGCCCCTTTATCTTCAAATTGTGCCCTCTTGTTCTTGCACACCTCTTTTTGAAAGATGCTACCCTCTTGGACTTTGTTGATTCCCTTGAGGTACTTGAAAGTTTCTATCATGTCCCCCTCTCCTCCCTTCCTTGAGGCTATACATATAGCTCCTTAAGTCTCTCTCCTGTATTCGGTGCAGACCCTGCACCATTTAGTTGCCCTCCTCTGACAGCTTCCATCCTGTCTATGTCTTTGGTGAGATTGGGTCTCAGAACTGCACACAGTACTTCAGATGGGATCTCACCAGCTGTCTGTACAGAGGATAATAACTTCCTGTTTTCTACTGGTGATGCCTCTCCCTATGTATCCCAGTATCCCCACCCTCCTTGCTGCCCTCTCATTGCTTGCCCATCTTTAGGTCATCTATGACTACCCCCAGGTCCCTTTGCATTTTTTGTTGTTGTTAGTATCTCACCCCCATTGTGTACTCTTCCCCTGGGTTTTGTTTCCCAGGTGCATTACACTGCACTAGCATTGAATCTAAGCTGCCATACATTTGACCATTCCTCTAACCTTGCCAAGTCCCTTCTCATCCTTTCCACCCCGCCGTGTGCATCTACTCTGTTGCAGATCTTAGTGTCATCTGCAAAGAGACATGCTTTTCCTTCCAGTCCTTCTGCAATGTCCCTTATAAAGACATTGAAGAGGACCAGTCCTAATACTGAAACCTGCAGTACCCCACTAGTAACCCTCCTTTCTGCTGGGTGGACTCCATTTACTATTACTCTCTGTGTCCTATTCTCCAGCCAATTCTTTACCCAGGCTGTCATCTTGGGACCCTCCCAGGCTGGCTAACTTGTATATTAATCTTTTGTGGGACTGTGTCAAATGCCTTGCAAAAGTCTAGGTAGGCCATGTCCACAGCCCCTCCCTGATCTACTACTTTGGTCACCCAGTCAAAGAAATCTATCAATTCGTCTGCCATGACCTTCGCTGTGAATCCATGCTGCCTAGGGTCCTGTGCCCTCTGGCCTCTAGATACTAGACAATTCTTTCCTTTAGAAGTGATTCCATCATTTTCCCTATCACTGAGGTTAAACTAACAGGTCTATAGTTTCCTGCTTCTGCCTTGCTCCCACTTTTGTGAAGGGAATCACATCTGCCCTCCTCTAGTCCTCGGGTACCACCCATCCTCCATGATTTGTTAAAAGGGTAGTCAGTGGTGTCACTAGTTCTACCCTTAGTTCTTTTAGAATTCTGGGATGAATCCCATCAGGCCCCATTGTTTTGTCCACCTTCAGTTTTAAGAGTTCTTTCAGAACCCTTTCTTCTGTAAATGGGCCGGTATCAACTTCTGTATCCAGCGTGTTACTACTGTTTGTTTTATGTACCTCCCCCTCTTCCTTTGTAAATACTGAGCAAAAATATTTGCCTTTTCTCAGTCTCCCTCTGCCCACCCTCCCTCCCTTTATTAAAACAACTAAACAATCTTCTCGCAAAGTCCGATGGCGATGTAACCCATTGCTGTTCAAAGACCTAGAGTTTAAGAGTATGCTTTCTAGGGCCACGAAAGAGTATTTCGCTCTGAACTCAGACTGTGGTGTGTCCCTCAGCATGGTTTGGGATGCTTTTAAAGTGGTGCTTCGGGGGCGTATTATCAGCTTCTTGGCAAACCGAGATAAAGTACAGAAATTCAAGATGAGTACCATGCAAGGAGACCTAGCTAGGTTGGAACAATCCTTTAAGGTAACCCCGGGAGCGAGTATGGACAGGGAGCTATACCGAAAAATCATTAATTTAAAATATCAGATTAATGAAAGCTTACAACAAAAGGCTGAGTGGCTCCTCCTTTGATCTAAGCAGGAGTATTGGGTCAATGGGGAAAGGGGGGGGCTTCTGGCTTATCGTTTACGTAAGCAGCAGGTGGTCATGAGGATATAGTCCCTTCGTATCCCCTCGGGATCATTAACTTCTACCCCAAAGAGGTGAATCATACCATGCTGTCATTTTATGAATCTCGATATAAATCCCACTCGGTGGTTAACCCGCAGAGATGAACCAGAAGTTACTGAGTTTTTCTCGCAAATGCATCTTCCATCCCTTTCAGCGGAGCAGATGAGACAATTAGATGCCCGGTTTCTTGTGAAGAATTACAACTGCGTTAGGAAAGATGGCGATGGAGAAGCCCGAACCAGACAGTATGTCGGTCGAGCTATATCAGGCGTTAGGTTCAGATATACTCCTCCTGCTTCAACAAGACCTTTTAGACTCTCATAACAAGACTTCCCTCCCACCATCAATAAGGGATGCACTTATTACTTTGCTGCCCAAAAAGTCTTCTGATCCATTAGATTGTGCTAATTTTAGGCCAATGTCTTTATTGCCAGTAGATACTAAGATTCTAGCTAAGGTGCTTGCCACCAGACTGAGTGTTGTGTTTCCCTCTATTGTTCACCCAGCACAGGCAGGTTTTATGAGGGGAAAGACAGGTGCAGATAACACACACCTGTTACTCGGCCTTAAGTGGATAGCATCCAGGTCGTCCCACCCCATGGCTGCCATGGCGAGAGACTTTGCCAAGGCTTTCGATTCTATTGAATGGGCATACCTTCATGAAACCTTAAAGGTGTTTGGCTTTGGGCCATACTTTCGGCAATGGATTCTCACCTTGTATGAATCACCCAGGGCATGCATCCTTACAAATGGGGATATCTCTACCCCCTTCTCATTACAAAGGGGCTCAAGGCAGGGGTGCCCCCTTTCTCCCCTTTTGTTTCTGATTGCCTTAGACCCGCTTATACGGGTTATTGGCTGAGACCCATTGATTCAGGGTATTAAATGTGGGGGGCAGTCGTATGTGGCGATGGCATATGCAGATGACTTATTGCTAACTATAACCAACCCTCGACAAGCAATTCTGGAGGTACTTTTGCTTCTGGAAGAGTTTGCTGCAATCTCTGGGCTTAGGATAAATGAAAAAATAGACTATCATTGCACCTCTAAACCTCCTGTGTACAAGCGAGTGCATATTAGGCACTAGCCTGTCGTGGGCAGACCATAGTTTCCAATATTGAGGAATTCAAATTCTCTTTAAGTGGACGGCCCTTGAAATGGCTAATTTTTCCCCCTTATATGCTCAGCTGATGGTGGAAGTGAAGAGATGGAGAAAAATTAAGCTATCCCTCCCAGGAAGGGTAGCTACAATCCGGATGCTGTTTTTACCGCGTGTCTTATTTCTATTAAATAATTTACCGATACCACTATCCAAAAAACTCTTTCAAACATTAGATAAGTTAGCATTTAATTTTATATGGGATAGTAAACTGCCTAGGTGGAGTAGGCAAATAATAGGGATGCATTGGACTAGGGGTGGCCTTAAAGTACCTGGGTTCTATGGATATCGTTTGGCCTGTATGGCCACCCAGGCCACCAGATGGTTTATGCCACAGAGTGGGACAGCCCCTCTCCGGGTGCAATTGGAAGTGGATTTGCAAGCCCATCCTTGCTATACAATCTGTTAGTGGCCCACTATAAGATGGACCTACAACTCCCCCCTATAATCGCCCATACCGCTAAGGCTTGGAGGTTATTAGGCATCAAATCTCACATGCCAAAACAAGAGTGGTTCCCCCATTGCAGTTGGCCCCAATATGGTATAATAAGTTAATCCAGATTGAAGGGATGAGTGTAAATTGGAAGCAATGGAAACAAAAAGGTATACAAACAGTCCAGGACTTGATTGATCAAGAGGGGGGCCATCTGCTTTCCTTTGAGCAATTGCAGGAAAAATATAGTCTACCGCATAAAGATTTTTGGCGTTATTTGCAGATCTGTAATGCATTAACACCTTTGTTTTGTAGAAGCCCAGTCAGTAGGAAGTGGCAGTGGCTCACCAACACTCGCTGGCGGGACTCTTGAAAAGGCCTCATGGGGAGGTTTTATAGCACCTGGAGGGACTCACAGCCTGATCCGATGCACAGATGTAGAATGCAAAGGAAGTCACTATTGGGGGTAGCCATATCTGAGGAACAATGGTGGTCCAATTGCAAAAATATTTATTACTCGTATGAAGATCCTAATAGCCGTTTCATACAATTAAAAATATTTTTGCTTTGGTATCGTACCCCAGCAATGCCACATAAGAGGGGCCTACTGGGACATAGCCGTTGCTGGCGCTGTTTGCAGCCAGATGCACATATTGCACACATACTTTGGTCCTGCTCCCTCTTGGCATCATTCTGGGATATGGTAGCTCAGGATTTGTCACAAGAATTCGGCACCAGTCTGGCCTTATCTGCCTCTTTTGGTACTTTTAGGAGATACTAGGCATTTTGAATTCCTTTCTAAATCTCTGCAACACTGGATGGTCTCCTCCATCTCAGAAGCCAAATGCCTCTTGCTTAGGTCAAGGAGACAGCCTTCCATACCCACCTGAAAGATGTGACCTGAAGCCTTGACTAGGTTATCTTCGTTTGACAAGCTCTTGGCTCTACAAGGTCCAAATATGCAGCCATTTACTGCTAAATGGGGACCATACCTTCAGTATGACTATCTGCATATTGCATAAGTAGGTAAGAGGCCCCCTTTGAGTGCCCCCAATTAGGTGATGGCCCAGTAGGAGGGGTGTTTATCCTTTTCTCCCTTTCCTCCCTGCCCCCTATCATTCTGGGCCTATTGTGCTCAGGTGGAGTGAAACTGAAGAGAGAGAGGTGGAAGCACAAATAGTACAAGAAGGTGGTAGCTATGGTGGATGATAGAAATGTAATTTAGGGATAGTCTCTGCTACTATCATGTGGACTGAACTTAGGGAATAATTACAACATACAGATGTGTATAGTATACATTTATAAGAATCATGTGTAAAAGAAACCATAATTTTGTTTCATACAGGCCTGACCTTGGCTATATGGCTGTATCAGCTGTAACATTGTGCAGTGTGTTATGGTATTTAAAAAAGAAAATACCCAATAAAACATTATACGATAAAAAAAAATGTCTGTATCGAAAATTTGGTGACAAAAGTCCTTAAAATGACTCTGTCACAAGCGTGCATTGTGCAATTTACACACACCCTCGTAAGTTCACAGATTTGTAATATTTTCAGTCCAGATTTTCAACATTGACATTTTTCCACACCTCCTTATGAACAGTACAGCTGTCATTTTTCACACCTTGTCCAAAATGTGTTTTCGCACTTCCAGCACAGAATAACATGGTCACTGTGGGAATTTAGTGTTCAGGATAGATTACGAAAATCACAGTGACACTGTTCATGAGCGGAGGTGCAAAAATGCCTATGTTGAAAATCTGCTGTAAAAATCCCCAAACTACTTACATTACGGGTGTACATTGCGCAGTCCCTACGCAAGCTCTTGACTTTACCAGGTTTTGTATATTTTCACTCCAGATTTTCAACAATGCCATTTTTTACACTTCCTCATGAACAGTACACCAGTCACTTTTCACGTCCTGTTCGAAATGTGTTTTTTGCACCTGTGGCGCCAAATGGCGCAGTCGCTCTGCAAAATCATCTTTTACATAACTAACTGATAGTGTCACTGTTCATGCGGTGGGGTCACAAAAAACCCATGTGGAAAACATACAGTTAAAATATCAAGAAACTCCCAGGGCATTAGGGTTTTCGACCATAACACCATACCTTGTAGGGACTGAGAGGTGTCAGGGGTGTGACTTGGGATTGTCAACAGTAATGCTCATGCCATTTCACCCCCACCCCCACCCTGCAGCCAGTGACAGGCATTGAGGTGCACCTTGGACCCTTTACCCCCAGAGTTCACCCAATTCTCCTATACTGTGCCCATTTCAGCGTATTTCCTTATGGATTGAGGTGAATGTAAAGGCAAAACACCCCAAGGCACATCTCGACACTTGTCAGTGTCTGAAGGGGTAGAGTGAGGTGAAATGTCATGACCATCATGGGTGACAACCCAAAGGCACACCCCAATGCCTGTCCATCTCTGCAGAGTGAGGATGGAGTTGGAGTCAGTTTACTACTTCAATGCCATTCCTATACTGCATCTGTCTAACTCCTTCACTTCCACTGCTAATGCCAGCAAGCAAATATTCTGCATTGACAAATGCTTGTTATGTTGGCTTGTGCGCAGGTGCAAGCAACATAATGGCACCATACGAGTTTTAAAGTTGTGCCACTGATCTGCCAATGCCCTGCTTCATTTTGTAAGTGGGATGACACAGCACCGATAAATGGCTGAGCTGTCTATGACAGCACTTCTGATGCAGTGGCATGCAGTTGAAAGGAAACCACTGTAATTTGCATACAGTCAGCAAGCAGCGTCTGTCATCGGTAATTTACATACTGCCAGCATCGGCAATCAGTGGCTGTCATCAGCTGCCTCTCCATCCCCATGAAAGCCAATGGGGGTGCCCATCCCCCAATCAGCATGCCCCCCAGTTCCTTTGCTGACAGGGTAGTCCAATCCCAATTGGTCTGAGGTGCCCCCCCATCTGTTGTGTGCCAAGGGGGTGCCCAGTCCCTCTCGACTCAAGCACCCCCACCACCCTATATGGCCCATGGGGTGCCCAATCCCCCTTGGCTCCACTCCCCCCCACAAACATCCAGGTGGCACACTGGGAGACCATCCCAGCATGCCAACAGTTCTGCATCTCTTTTTTTTTTTTAAATCCTGTAAAAAAAAAGAAAACGATCCATTGTGGCCTTTCTTGCCCTTCCCCAACCCGAGCCACCCTCTGTACACCCCACCTCCCACACCCCGCCACCCCTTACTTACCACTGGAGCCTGGCACAACGATCTTCAGTGGACTGGAAACACGTGTGCACTCTTCAAAACAGACAGCGCACTGAAGAAATGCCGACAAGCTGTATAATGGCATAAATTTTTTTTTTTCAACTCTGGCACATATCTTGGCCATTTTGGGGAATTTTGGCACCAAATTTTCAACATGGGGTTCTTGGGAACCCACTTCATGAATTCAGTCACTGTCATCTTTTTATTTAGTCCCGAAATGTGTTTTGCAGTTACTGCACGGAATCACCTTTTGGGACTGATTAATGAAACAACAGTGTCTCTGTTCATGAGATGGGCTCTCAAAAACCTTATATTGCAAATTTGGTGAAAAAATTCCAAAAAATGACAGTGTTACAAGCGTGCATTGCACAGTTTCCATGCACATTCATAACTCCGCAAATTTGTAATATTTTCACTCCAGATTTTCAATATTGGCATTTTTTCACACCTCCTTATGAACAGTACAGCTGTAATTTTTCACATCCTGCCAAAATGTGTTTTTGTACTTACTGAGCAGAATAGCGCCGTCGTGTGGGAAATCACTGTTTGGGACAGATTAAGAAAATCACAGTGCTACTGTTCATAAGGGGAGGTTCAAAAATATCCATGTTGAAAATTTGGTGGACAAAATAAAAAAAATTATTGTGTTACAGGCGTGCGTTGTGCAGTTTCTACACATATTTGTAACTGCCAATTTTTTTATATTTTTACCCCAGATTTTCAACATTGCCATTTTTTCACACCACCTCACAAATAGTACAGCTGTCATTTTTCACATCCTGCCAGAAATGTGTTTTCACAAATGGTGCAGTCGTTGTGCAAAACCACCTTTCAGGATTGAGTAACAAAATGACAGTGCCTCTGTTCATGATGTGGGGTCACAAAAATCCCCACGTTGCAAATCTGGAGCAAAAATAACAACAAACGCCCAGGGTATTATGGTTCCCAACCATATTGCTGTAATGGGTGTGATTTGGGATCATCACTCATAATACACATGCCATTCCATTCCCACCCTGCAGCCACTGACAGACATCAAGGTGTGTCTTGTGCTCTTCGGGCCCAGCGTTCACCCCATTCTCCTATACTGCACCCACTTAAGCATATTTCCTTATGAAATGGGATGAGTGTAAGGCACGAAGACCCCAAAGCACTGCAACACCTGTCAGTGTCTTCAGGGTAGTGTGCGATGAAATGGCATGAGCGTTATGCCTGATGATCCAAAGGCACACCTCCAACGCCTGTCAGTCTCTGCAGGGTGGGGCTGGGGTTGGCATCAGTTCAGTACTTCACTGCCATTCCTATTATGCATCCCTCTAACTCCTGCACTAGCAATGCCAGTGCCAGAAAGCCAACAATCAGCATTGACAAATGCTTGCATTCATTTAAAACAGAGTGCTTTAAACTGGAGAAATGGGCTGTGAAATGTCAGAGTGCTGCAAGGGTAGTTAATGACAATGAAAGGTTTTTTATTTATTGAATTCATTCACCAGAAAAGGCACGCTGAGCAAAATGATGCTTGTCTCCCAGTGCGACCTGGGTGGAAGAGTTACAAAGGGAAGACAACACACAGGTTATCACAATATCAAATTAATCAGGTATACAGAGGAAATGGTAACAACTGGTTGCAACATTGTTTAATAGTCAGCTAAAAGCTTATATCAGAGGCATACATACGTACACACATACAGTACAGCTTGCTGTGGCAGATTAACATTTAGGATTAAATCAAGGCAGGACAGAGAGAGACAAGAGTATGCCAATAAGTGCCGTAGGTGGTTTTATAAGCCAGCTTCCAAGGATAGGGCGGTGCCACTGGTCAGGCAATGGGAATTTGAAAGGGGGGGTCAATCAAAGTTATTGAGTGCAGGCATAGTTTACCTTGAGGTAGTTTGCTAGCATGTTTGATAGGGAATGGGTGGAGGAAGAGTGGTGAATTTGAGGGGGGAGAGCATTCCAGAGTTTCTGGAATTGGCACGAGAAGGCTGTCTGTCCAACAGAGGTCTTTCATCTGAGGATATTTAGTAGTTGGCTGTCAAGGGACCAGAGGGCATGGGAGCCGACAAAAGTGTGGAGGAGAGGTAGGGGGGAGGGCATCAAGCAAGAATTTTGAAAAAAATTTGGAGCAGTGCAGTTGTTGGCAATTTTTGAGAGATGGGAAGGTGAGGGAGCAGTAGAGGGAAGCGGGGGCATCAAGAGCAAAATGGCAGAAGATATTGAACAGGGGGTCTAGTTTAGATAGGATGGATTTAGATGCAGCGCTGTAGACTATGTCACAGTAGTCTAAGGAGGGAAGGATCATCTTCTGCACTAGTTCCCTCCTAACCGGAGAGAGGAGGCAAGAGTGTTTCCAGTACAGGGTACATAGTTTGGGACGCAGTTTTTTTATGATTGCATCGATGTGGTCAGAGAAGGTAAGGTGATGGTCAAGCCATACCCCTAGAAAGTGGAAGGAAGTGACATCCTTCAGAGTTGTCCCGTCCCGAGTGTGGAAAGGAGGGAGGGAGGGAGAGGAGTCAGGATAGCCGCAGTCTCATACCGAAGGTCATGGTGACAGTTTTTTTAGCGTTGAGAGAGAGTTGGTGCAAATTTAACCAAAGCTGAACTTTATTGAAATCAGACCGGAGATTGGATGCTACTTCTTCCGGGGAGGAGCTAGAAGCGAATAGGACAGTGTTGCCCACGTACATGTGTATAGATGAGGCTGTGCTTATTTGTGGCAGGTTGTTGAGGAAAATGGAGAACAGGATGGAGCCAAGTACTGACCCTTGGGGGACACCAGTAGTCACAGGAAGGGGTGAGGAAGTGGCATTCACCGCTTGGAGACCTTACAATACCGCTTAATAGAGGACTAAAACAAAAGTGGCTAGACAACTCAGCAATAACTGTCTGACCCAGTTATTATGGCATTTGAAACACAGATCAACTCCATGCAATAAAGGGATCACAAGTAGTTACATAGAAACATAGACTTTGATGGCAGCTAAGGACCGCTAGGCCCACCTAGTCTGCCCACTTCTCTACCTAGAGGATAAGCTGCAAATCCTAGTTAACTAACAGCCTATTTCTTCTTACCCACCACAAGAATTGCCTTTTGTCTGTCCCATGTATTCTTGAATTCTACCACAGTTTTAGACCCCACAACCTCCTCATGAAGGCTGCTCCGTGCATCCACCCACCTCTCTGTGAAAAAATGCTTCCTCATATTGCCCCTGAACTCCCCCCCCCATCTTTAAATTGTGTCCCTTGTTCTTGCACATCTCTTTTCTGAAAGATGCTACCCTCTTGGACTTTGTTGATTCCACTGAGGTGCTCAAAAGTTTCTATCATGTCTACCCTCTCCCTCCTTACCTCAAGGGTACACATATTAAGTTCCTTTAGTCTCTTCTTGTATGGCTTCTTTAGCAGACCCTGCACCATTTCAGTTGCCCTCCTCTGGACTGCCTCTATCCTGTCTATGTCTTTGCGGAGATGGGGTCTCCAGAACTGGATGCAGTACTCCAGATGGGGTCTCACCAACTGTCTGTAGAGGGATAACAACTTCCTGTTTTCTGCTGATAATGCCTCTCCCTATACATCCCAGTATACACCCATCCCTCCCTACTGCCTTCTCACATTGCTTGCCAACCTTGAGGTCATCTGGTATGATTACCCCCAGGTCCCCTTCCATTTTTGTTGTTGTTATTAACTCCCCCATTGTGTAATCTTCCTCTGTGTTTTTGTTTCCCAGGTGTATTATTTTGCACTTCTTTGCATTGAATCCAAGTTGCCATACTTCTTTTTTTTAAACCAATCTTTATTCATTTTTCTGTTTAACAAGCAAACAAACAACCAGACAAACATGGACCTGGTGAGTCCGGGGTACACAGTCCAAAACTGACCATGTAAACTATATACAGTTAAAGTTGCCATACTTCTGACCATTCCTCCAACCTTGCCAAGTCCCTTCTCATCCTTTCCACACCTCCTTGTGTATCAGCCATGTTGCAGATCTTTGTGTCATCAGCAAAGAGGCATACTTTTCCTTCCAGTCCCTCTGCAATGTCACTTATAAAGACATTAAAAAGGACTGGACCCAGTACTGAACCCTGCGGTACCCCACTAGTAACCCCTCTGTCTTCAGAGTAGGCTACATTTACAATTAAATTCTGTGTCCCATTGTCCAGCCAATGTTTTACCCAGGCTACCACCCTCGGACCCATTCCCAGGCTGGTTAATTTGACTAATAATTTTTTGTGTGGGACTGTGTCAAATGCCTTGCTAAAGTTGAGGTAGGCCATGTCCACAGCCCCTCCCTGGTCTACTACTTTGGTCACCCAGTCAAAGAAATCAATTAGATTTGTCTGACCTTCCAGCTGTGAACCCATGCTGCCTTGGGTCCTGTGCCCCACTGGCCTCTAGGTATTCAACAATTCTTTCCTTCAGAAGTGATTCCATTACTTTCCCTACCACAGAGGTCAAACTGACAGGTCTGTAGTTTCCTGCCTCTGTCTTGATCCCACTTTTTTGAAGGGGAATCACATCCATCTTCCTCCAGTCCTTGGGTACCTCACCATCCTCCCATGATTTGTTAAAAAGGGTAGTCAGTGGTTTCACTAGTTCTCCCCTTAATTCTTTTAGAATTCTGGGGTGAATTCCATCAGGCCCCATTGCTTTGTCCACCTTCAGTTTTAGGAGTTCTTTCAGAACCCTTTCTTCTGTTAAAGGACTGGGACTGACCCCTCATCAAGAGTGCTTCTGTTAATTGGATTTGGCACCTCTCCTACTCCTCTTTTGTGAATACTGTGTAGAAATATTCATTCAGTGTCACTGCTTTTTCATTGTCCCTCTCTGCCCACCCACCATCCATTCTATTCAGCCTCACTATCCCTCCTTTTGTCTTTCTCTGCCTCCTGATGTACCTATAAAAGGTTTTATCTCCCTTCTTAACCGAGTTGGCTATCTTTTCCTCAGTTTGAGCCTTTGCTATTCTGACTTCTTTCCCTGCTTCCTTATGCCTTAACTGGTACAGCTCTCTGTCCTGCTCCTTCTGTGTTTCCTTATACTTCCTGAAAGCTATCTTTTTCTCCCTGACTTTCCCCGCCACCTCTTTTGAGAACCATAGTGGCTTTTTCTTTCGTTTTGATTTTTTTATTTGCTTGACACAAAGGCTTGTTGCCTCTGTGATGACAGTTTTGATGTTTCATAGAAACATAGAATTTGATGGCAGATAAGGACCGCATGGCCCAACTAGCCTGCATGGCCCACCTAGAATGCCCATTGTTGCTCCACCCCTCCTTCTAGACTGTTTGCTAGTGCTTTTCTAAGGCACTCTCCCATCTTGCTGAAATCAGCCCTCCTGAAGTCCAGTACCCTTACTTTTGTATGGCTTGATTCTGTAGCTGAGTTTATCATGAACCACACTGTTTGATGGTCACTTTTTCCCAGATGCTAACCCACTTCTAGATCTGAGATCCTCTCACTCTCCCCTTTTGAGAGTACAAGGTCTAAGATTGCTCCCTCATGAGTGGGTTCTGAAACTAGCTGTCTGAGGCATGCCACCTGTAGGGCATTGAGAATGTCCCTGCTCTTGGATGTGGCTGCAGCAAATATGCTCCAATTAACATATGGCATATTCAGGTCTCCCATCAACAGTATCTCCCCTTTCTCTGCCATCCTAAGAATGCCTTCAATCACATCCTTGTCCATTCCCTTCCGCTGACATGGGGGTCTATATATAACCCCTGCACGGATTTTGGTGCCATTTCCAGCCTCTAAGGTGATCCACAGTGCCTCCTCTCCTCCCTGTTTATTCTTTTGTTCAGTTGTTCAGTTATGTTGAGTCAATAGATTTCTCATTCCTGAAACCAGGACTCTGGATGCAAATAACTTCCTGCTTTCATGCTTCAATTACGGATCCATTATTTACTCCCCCCTCTATCCCTAAAGACACTCAGTAAGTTACTTTTCACCTACCACAACATTTACAGGTTCTTAACAGGACCACCAGAAGTATCCATCACTGCAACTATTTTAAGGCCACTAATTGGTTATCACTAGATGATAGGTTTACACATAAAATCCTAAGCTTCTTGCTTAAATTTCACAATGAACTTCTCCCCTAACTGCATTGTCTCACATTTTCAGGGTACCCAGTTAGATGAGTGCTACCAGACTAGTGCTGCACTGTACGGTGCTAGTCTGTTAAGTGCTCAAACAGACAGTGACCAGGGATTTACAGCATTTGCTGTAAGCACTCTCCTGGTCACTGTCTGTAGTCCTGAAGTAAGGACAAGGGGAACAGGGATCCAATAGCGTGGTGTGCTGAGGCATACAGAAACTCAACCAGCCCTACTGGAAACTGGGGTTCTAATCCTGGTTTCCAGTCATTTTGCTTGTTTCATTTTTTTTTCTTAAGGGACTGTGGAAACAGTATTCCATGGTCCCAGAAATTTACCTTGCCCATGATCTGCCCACCACCCAGACTGAGAATCTTTAAGTTGGGGGGAGTGCAGTTGGCAAAGTCCTCCACTTTGCCCCCATAAAAAAAAGAGGTGTAGTTTTTGTTACACTCACTGTGCCTGCACTATTGTGATCGGCACTGTTTGGACCCAGTGCCCCATTTTCAGAAGCCCACCAGTGTCTGCATCACTACTATAGATCCACACCCACCTCTCCTACTCAGTGCCTTTCTGTCACACTACCCAATGTGGTTACTCCTTAGCCTACAAGGTCACTTACCTCTTTAACAGCCTCACTGACTCCTTCATTCAATATTCATTCCTTGGGTCCTTAAAATTCAACCTGAAAAATCGCCCCTTGGCTAAATCTGTCTGCTGCTGCATTTAATAATTCCCACCCCTCCAATTCACATTCTTCCCCTCACATTTACTCCAAGGGCTTCATTCATTAATTTTTTTCATTTTTATGTTTGCTTGCACGCATGTGCAAGAAACATAGTGCCATCATCGGAGATTTCGGAGGTGTGTCACCTCCTCCTCCAATTCAGGCAGTGTGCTGGCAGGCACGGCCCCTGTAAGCCAATGCATTTTGGAGCTGTCTATGACACGCTCCAAAATGCAGTGGCATACAGTTGAAAGGGGGAGCTACGCTTGAGTGAGCAGTGATAAGAAGCTGCTCACATGCAGCTCCCCCACCCCCCCAGCTGCAGGCATGCGCGCCCCCCGCACGTATAGCTGACATGGTGCCCAATCCCCGTCGGCTGAGCTGCATCGTCTCCTCCCCCCCTCCCAGTAGTTGGTGCCACGCTGGGAGCCCACCCCAGTGTGGCAGTCAGTCATTTTGCCACGGGGTGCCCAATCCCCCATCGGCTGAACGCCTCCCCAAAGTCCTTGTGCCAGCTGAGCCCACCCCAGCGGCAACGCCCTAAGAGTTTTTATTTTATTTTTGTTGCCGACGGGGTGCCTAATCCCCGCCGGGTTGAACCCCCCAGCTTTGTGCCATGCTGGGAGCCCACCCCAGCATGGCAAGCGATCCACGAAGTCTTTTTTTGTAACCTGTAAACAAAAGCGGTTCTGCTGGGCGCTGCCTCCCGAACCCCTCCCACAACCCGCACTCCACCCACTGCGCACCCAGCTTCCCCACACCCCCCTCACCCCATACTTACCTCCGGACTCTGGCGCGACGATCTTCGGTGGACCGGGAACACGTCTGCACTCTTCAAAGCCGACCGCGAACTGAGGAAATGCCGGTAAGCTGTATAATGGGCTAGATAGGAGGGGTTCAACTTTATTGCATATCTCAGGCATTTTTGGGGATTTTTGCACCAATTTTCAACATGGGGTTTTGGACCTTCTCATATCGATGTCCTGCCATGGCGCTATTCGGCCTCGGCAGGATTTCGCCGCAGTGACCGCGCAGTGACTGTGAAATTACCCTTCGGACTGAATACCACCATGACAGTGACATCATTCATGAGAAGGGGGCCTAAAACCCCCATGTTGAAAATTTGGTGCCAAAATTCGAGAAAATGACTGTTTTACGAGCGTGCATTGTGCAGTTCCTATGCAGGCTCGTAAGTTCGCCAAATTTCAATATTTTCACTCCAGATTTTCAACATTGCCATTTCACCACACCCTCTTATGAGTAGTATAGCTGTCATTTTTCACATCTCACCCAAAATGTGTTTCCACTTTTGTAGCGCAGAATGGCGCAGTCGGTGTGCGAAATCAATGTACAGGACAAATTAAGAATATCATAGTGACACTGTTCATGAGCAGAGGTCTTGAAATGGCTATGTTGAAAATTTGGTGAAAAAATTCCTAAAAATGACTGCTTTACGAGCGTGCATTGCGCAGTTCCTACGCACGTTCATCGGTTTGCGAATTTTCAATATTTCCACTCCAGATTTTCAACATTGCTATTTTTCCACACCTTCTTATGAGTAGTACAGATGTCATTTTTCACATCTCACCCAAAACGTGTTTCCCCCATGTAGTGCAAATGGCGCAGTCATTGTGCAAACTCAGTGTATGGGACACATTAAGAAAATCACAATGTCACTGTTCATGAGCAGAGATCTTAAAATGGCAATGTTGAAAATTTGGTGACAGAATTCCTAAAAATGACTGTTTTACGACTGTACATTGCACAGTTCCCACGCAGGCTCGTAGGTTTGCGAATTTTCAATATTTCCACTCCAGATTTCCAACATTGCCATTTTTCCACACCTCCTTATGAGCAGTACAGCTGTCATTTTTCACATCCTGCCCAAACGTGTTCCGCCCATGTAGCGCACAATGGCGCAGTCAGTGTGCAAACCAATGCATGGGACACATTAACAAAACCACAGTGACACTGTTCATGAGCAGAGGTCTTAAAATGGCTATGTTGAAAATTTGGTGACAAAAGTCCATAAAATGACTGTGTTACTAGTGAGCATTGTGCAGTTTCATCACATCCTCGTTAGTTCATGACTTTGTAATATTTTCAGTCCAGATTTTCACTAGTGGCATTTTTCAACACTTCCTTATGAACAGTACAGCTGCCATTTTTCACAACATGGTCAAGTGTGTTTTCACACTTTCAGTGCAGAGATGCTGGTCGCTGTGGGAATTCATTGTTCGGCACAGATAAAGAAAATCACAGTGACACTGTTCATGATCAGAGGCACCAAATGCCTGAGTTGACAATCTGCTATAAAATATCCCCAATCTAATTATATAACGGGCGTATGCTGCACAGTTTCTATGTACGCTCGTGACTTCACCATTTTTTTAAATATTTTCACTACACATTTGCAACATAGCCATTTTTACACCTCCCCATGAAAGAGTACAGCTGTCATTTTTTACATCCTGTTCGGAATATTTTTGCACCTGTGGTGCTAAATCCCGTAGTCACTGTGCATAAGCAGCTTTTGGCTACCAAACTGATATTCCCCCTGTTCATGAGGTGGGGTCACAAAACAAACATGTTGATAATTTGGAGTTAAAATACCAACGAATGCCTGAGGAATTAGGCTTTTCAACTAAATCGCCCAACCCTATAGAGAATGACAGGAATCAGGGGTGTGACTTGGGATTCTTGCCTGTGATGCTCATACCATTCCACACCCTGCAGTCACTGAGAGGCATCGAGGTATGCCTTGGACTCTTTGGCCCCAAACTTCACCCCATTCTCCTATATCGCACCCATCTCACGATATTCCTAATGAAATGGGGTGCGCAAAAGGGCCAAAGACCCCAAGGAACACGTGACATTTGTCAGTCTCTGCAGAGTGGGGTGTGGTGAAATGGCATGGCCGTTATGCCTGACTAATCCAAACGCACACCCCACTGCCTGTCACTCTCTGCAGGGTGGTGGTGGGTAGGTTTCACTTCAATACTTCACTGCCATTCCTATTACGCAGCTCTGTAACTTCTACACTACCACTGCCAATGCCAGCAAGCAAACATTCAGCATTGACAAATGCTTGTTATTTTTATACTGAAAAGCCTATGAACACAAGTGCCCATTTTCACAGATGTCCAGTTACAGATAAAATATAAACAAACTTTTCTTTCATTTTTTTTATTTATTAAATTCTCGGATTACAAATACCTTTGAGCAGAAACTGCTCGTTTACAAAGGTTCCACGTCAAAGGATGAGGGTCAACATACATACACAGGCAGTAAAAAAATGCACAATAAACAACCAAAACAACTAAAAGAAAAAATAATGATACTCAGTTATAACATACATTGTGATAATATTCATAAAATGAGCAGCTTGAGTAGGCAGCTGGCTGCGGTAACAATAAGAGATAGAGGGCACCATAGCCAGTTAGTATTGCACGCATGCGACCGGGAGAGGAAGTTGGCAGGCTAATGGGTCACTGTCCGATGGTGGTGGAAAATGTCTTGTACCAGTGGAGATGTGAAGCAGGAAAGGAGTCACAAGGAAGGCCCAGTGCCAGAGGGAATGAGATTGGGAAAGGCGGCTGTGAGACGGAGTGAGCTGGGAGGTGTTTAGAGAGATCTCTGTTCAACGAAACAGTCACATTGAGTGGTAGAGGTGAGGTAAAGTTTGAGATTCCTTTTGAAGGGTCCAAGTGTAGTAGAGGAAAGTGCTTCTTTATTGAGGGAATTGAACCATTGAGCGGCTCTATAGATAAAGGACCACTGACCCATGGATGTACGACATCTGGGAACCTGAAAGGTTAGAGATTGGGGACCACGTGTTTGTTGAGTGCCACTGTAGGTAGTAAGAAGTGAGCTAACACCAGGTGGCATGAGACCAAGGAGAATCTTTTTGGTAAGTAAGCAGGTCTGGTATCGTATTCTGCTGCGTAGGGGTAGCCAGCTGGCCTGTGCATAGAGGTCACAGGTGTGAGTTTGTCGGGCTGCACCTGTCAGTAGTCTACAGGCTTTGTTGAGAGCAACTGAGATCCTGTGGAGGGCACTTGTTGGGGCACAGCCATAGATGGCAAGGCTGTAGTCAATGATAGAGGTGACAGAGCTGTGGATGGCTAGTTTAAGGGCATCCGCAGGCATACAGTGCTTGTGTTTGTGTAGTAGTCTAATCCGTATATTGGTGGTCTTGGCAACAGTGTCAATATGCCGAGTGTAGGAGAGGGTACTATCCAGGGTAATACCAAGGTACTTGAACTCCTTGACATGTTCAAGTGGGTACCCAGCGTGGTTCTTGATGGTGAGGGACAGAGAGTTGTGCCTGCTCTGTTGGTTACAGAAGGACATGGCTTTAGTCTTGCTGTGGTTCAGGACAAGTTTATGAGAATTGAACCAGTCTTCGATGCGATTGAAGTTGAGCTGCAGCTGGGATTCAAGGACTGTAATGTCATGGTGGCTGGAAAACAGGACTGCATCGTCTGCGTATAGTAATATTTTTTGGTGGCAGGCACTGGGGAGATTGTTGATGAAGAGGGAGAAGAGTAGAGGGCCCAGAATAAACCCCTGGGGGACTCCGGAACAGACCGGTTTCTCATCCAAGAGATCCCTGCAATCCTTACACGTTGGATCCGATTATCAAGGTAGCTGATGAACCATGGAAGGGCATCGCTGGAGATCCCAAGGAGGACAGCTGCTTGAGCAGTAGGGGTGGTTAACTGTCGAATGCCTTGGTAAGGTCTATAAATACTGCCCCTCCACAATTCCCTTTGTCAAGCTTGGCATGGATGAAGGTTGTAAATTCCAGTAGTGCAGTGGTGGTGCTGTGCCCTTTTCTGAAGCCATGCTGCTCTGGGCACTGTACATTGTACTTATCCAGGAATTCAACTAGTTGGTCCGACACTATTCGCTCCAGCGCTTTGGATAGTGGGGGGGAGGAGTGAGATCAGTCTGTAATTGGTGTGCAGTGTCCTATCTCCGCTTTTGTGAACTGGTGTGACAGTGGCTTTCTTCCAGAGAGAGGGGAAATGGCCCAATCTAAGTGAGAGATTAAAGATCTTTGTAAGTGGTTCTAAGATTTCATCGAGGACTTGTGCCAGCAGTTTCAGGTCAAGGGAGTCACTACTGTACCCTTGTTTGCCGATGGCCTTTTGAATGTATTTTCTAGCTACTTGTGGTGGGACCTCCTTAAAAAAAACTGCAAAATACAACATTATTTACACAACAGACAGCAAATAACAAAACATAGAGTTTAGATAAAAAAGTCAATTAAAACAACTACAAGCAGCATTAAAGAATAACTTTTGAGTAATTCCTTGAAACCAACAACTCTACAACAATTTGTAATATTACTAGGTAGGTGATTGTATAACTCGGTAGCCTTAAACTGTACAGGCTTTTGTGCAAAGTTAGTAAGAAATAATGGTACTTTAAATTGGCTTCTAATACTAGATCTAGTACAGGTAGAATAGATTTTATTAGGGAAAAGACTAGAAACACTGTTTGGTACAAAACCTAATTGGATTTTATGTAAAAAAGTAAAGTCAATGATCTAAGACTGAAAAGTTCAAATAACTGTAAACGTCCAGGTTTCTCATATAAATTGCAATGATGTATCAACCTACGTAAACAAATAATAAAATGTAAAATACTATGATAAGTGGATTTCAATTTATTTAGCATTTTCTCAGAAGAAAATAAATAAACTATTGAACCATATTCTAAGAGTGAGAAAAGAAAACTATGGGCAAATAAAAACCTTGTTTTAGGAGTAAGATGTTTTTAATATGAAATAGCATGCCATAACGTTCATGCAGTTTACCAATCAGAGAAGCAATTGGTGGTCAGAAGTTAAATGCTAATCGAACACAATCCCCAGATACTTCAAAGTGTGGACCCTTTTGATTGCTTTGTCAAAATTATTTATTTATATTTTTTAATTTTCTTTATCCATGTTCACACACACAGTTTTGAACTTTCTCGGATGGGGGCACTCAGCTTACCTCCTTCCCACCACATCTGAGACTCACTCCTGACACTTGGAAGGGCTAACTCCTCCACTTTGTCCAGGCTTCCACACCTCACCGAATGCCACCCTATTGTGTGGACAATCCGTGGACCGGGGGAGCTTTGAGGACAGCCGATGTACACAACTGCTGGGCATGGGGGGTAACTCCTGGATCCCATCATCCCCTATCAAGGATGGGGCTGTTCCCCTGAGCTCAGATGTGCAATGATGCCCTGCTTGATGTGCACATGCTTCTGTTGTTATTGCCCCTGTTTAGGTCCTATGTCCGTCTTTATCTTGAATATGCATCACAGTTATGGTGTCCATTTAAAAAATCAGATAGTTATATACTTGAAAAGGTACAGAGAAAGTTTACTAAAAAAATATCTAGTCTTGAATCCACTTCCTATGAATCTAGGTTAGACATATTAAAACTTATGCCTCTTACCACTAGATGCCTTAGAGGCGACCTTCTTCTCCTATATGACATTGTTCATGACCCATATGTCATGACTGAGTTAGGATTTTCTTTCAAGTCCTCAATACATAATACTAGAGGTAATTTCTCCAGTTAACTGCTAAATCATTTAAACATAATAATCAAACGTTTTTCTTTACTGTGAGAACTATTGGACCCTGGAATAGACTTCCATCTGCTGTGGTTACTAGTAACACTTAAGATATTTTCAAACATCACCTCAACAATGTTAATTATGTCTGGGTATGACTTATATTACTCTTTGGCCTAGTATAAGAGCATTATGGGCTTCGGCCTACTAGCTCTTTCTCTGAACCTTAGTATGAATCCTTCCTCATCCCCACTGACCCCCCAGCGACCCGTACTCATTCCCGAACATGGGTCGCCAGCGTGTTGTGAAGTGTAGCATCCGGCGCCTCAACCCTCAGCACCACCAGGCCGGCGGCTTTGTTGAAATTATTAATTCATTTAAAATCAAAGTTACATGGATTCCTAGTACCAGAAATAATTAAGACTTTAGTCTTGACTGAATTTAGTACTAGATTATATAAATTAAACCAAAAATGTAAGGCTTCAAAATAACTTTGGAGATAATTTGGAGCCTATGTTCATCTGAGCCTGAGCAAAGCAACACAGCATCGTCCACGTATAATATGATTTCAGTCTTGGTACAAATTTCTAGTAATGAATTTATAAATAAGGAAAAGAATACGGGTTCCAAAATGGACTCCTGCAGAACAGCAGGGTCTAATGAATTTTCCTGAGGAAAAAACAAACATTAATAAGCATTTTTTGTGACATGTTACATAAAAAATGTCCCAACCATCCAATCACTTCCTCTGAAAAGTTAACCTTGTACAACAACCTTTTCAGCACCATATGGTCCACCAGATCAAATGCCTTGGTGAGGTTCACAAAAGTCACTGCCAATAGATTGATTCTCAAACAGCCCTAAAGCTGACACAAGCTGCTGCCAAAGGCATCTTGCATCAAAGCACAGTGCACCAGGGATCCTGTGGCTGATTCTCTATGGGCTGGGTCCTGGTGGCAAAGTCTTATGGCTTGCATCAACCATTGTCTAACACACCTGGAGGATTTGCTGCAAACTGCAGGGTGGGCATGCACCACTCTAGACCCTGCTGGTCTAGCAGTGCCCCCATCCTCAATGTTGCTTGTAATATTCATTATAACAAGTGATAATAACACTGATGAGGTACAATGACGAAACAAAAGATACCTGGAAACACCTTATCAACATCTGTTAATGCTGAAGGGCACAGAACATTAAAAAAAAGAAAGAAAACCCAGCAAATATAGTGTAATACAAAAAGGACCTGCATGATCTGATTTTATGTATGAAGCAGATAATTACAAATTTCTAACTAAGAAAACATCCTATTATCTCTCCAAATGAGTTATTACTTATCCTTAGTTAACTCAAAAAAGAAAACCTGAATCCCAAAGTGGTATGAAACACTACATCAATATTTTAGCTCCAAAACAACCCTTGCTGGAAAGATGCAGTTTTGACATGGCCTGTTGCCAAACTACAAAACTAGGGGTGGGGTAGACTTCAAGTGTCACACCAGTAATCTCTTGGCCTCTAAAGCTGCTGACCTCCACTCAGCAAACTGAACCCTGTTCTTTTGTCCACAGATGTTGACATGGCCCTCCAACACTTTATCTCCTCTCTAACCTTGATTTGGACTATCATGCACTCCTTAGCACTTCCTGGGTAAGATGTCACCATCTACCTTGGATTACTCCTGAAATCCTCTCCCTTTGTAAAACTAGAGACAGTGCCTGGTCTCTTCAAATCCAATGACTCCTCCTCAAGCCTCCAGGAATATCGCCTCAAGAAAAGGTGCACCAATACATCCGCCAAGCCAAATCTAACCACTTCAAATCTCACCTCTCTCTAACCCCAGGTCATTCTACTTCTGGCCAACCATTAAGACCCTCCTCAATCACACCCATACCACCTCCCCACCCTTGCTGCAAACAAGACACTAATCTCAGACCCTTCAACAGTGGCATTTATCTTCAACAAATACTTGCATCCTGTGCACTCCTGACTCTACCTCACCCCACACTCCCACCCCAGTCTGTCAGCTTCAACTTCCTCCATCTCCTCCTTGGAGGTCTGCCACACCCCTATCCTCCTTAAATACCACCAAACGGAGCCCTGGTGGCCTCCACCCCTTGCTCTGGCACCTCTCTGTTCCAGCTATCATAAACCCCCTGAATTGCATCCTCAATTTCTCCTAAACAACCAACTCTGTCCCCACTACATGGAAACTTGCCAGAATAATACCCCTCCTCAAGGGTGGGGATATTTCTCTTCCAAGCAACTACCATCCCATCTCCCTCTTTCCCTCTATAACCAAGCTCCAAGAGACACTGATCCTATCCAGGTTGTCCAACTTCCTCTCCTCCTAAACTTTCTTCTCAAACTACCAATCTAGCTTCTGCAAAGGACACTCAACTATCTCCTCCATCCTCTGAGTCTCTAACTCTATCCTTGCTGAAATGGACAGTGGGCACATCACTACAGCAATTTTTATAGACCTCAACAAAGCTTTTGACTCTGTCTCCTACCCACACCTCCTACAAAAACTCCAAAGAGATGGTCTGTCCTCCTCCTTCTCTGTGTGGTTTAGCTCCTACTTCTGAGGTAGGATGCAGTCAGTCTCAGCAGTCAACTCTGTGTTGCCTCCCTCCTATTCTCTGTAGTACCCCAATGATCTATTTTAGTCTAGCTCATTTTTCATTATTTATCAATGACCTTTCAACTGTCTGCCAACACTATAGTATTCACTTCTATGCAGACAACACAATCCTTTACATCTCTGGTTCCACCTCTGACTCCATCCACCCTAACTTCCAATCTGACTTCAACCATGTCCTCTGCTGGTTTCAAAAGAACTCTAAAAATCTACACCAAGAAAACAGTCTCCATAGTTTTCTGGACCCACTCACAAGCTTTCTAAGCTGCACCACCACCCCTCCTTCACCACCTTGGATGGATCCACCCTTGACTCTGTAACCTCCTGTAAAAATCTGGGCCTCTGGCTCAATCAGCACCTCAACTACTCTGTCCATATTGACTCCATGTGTGCAAAACTTCACCCCAACTCGGAGTGCTCTTTCAGAATAAGGACTGCATCTCCCTTCACCACCACCATGTCTTGCTCTACAAGACCTTCCTCCCCCTGTTCAATTACAGAGATGTTATCTATGCTTTGCCCTCCCCACCATCTCCTGCCCAGGTATCCTCCTCCACTCCTTGTGTCACTTCGCTACCAACTCCCCGCTTCGGATTCACCATTCCTCTCTCCTCATCTCCTTAACCTCCCCACACATGCAGAAGAAACATCTACTCCTTAACCTCCATTGCCAAATACATGTTCAACGTCCTTCCTCCTTACCTGTTTTCCACCCTCACTCCTGCCCCAGTCTCTTCCTACTTCCTGCCATACTATCACCCCTGCACCTTCTCCATACCTCATATCTGGTCCTGTTTGGGCCTTGCTGCCTTTTCATCCTATCTCCCCCACCTTTGGAGCCAACCACCCCTAGCCTTCAAGACTCCCCCTCATTCTCATCCCTCAATCAGCTACTAAAACTCATCCCTCCCCCACCCTGCACTTGCCTGCCCCATGAGCATAATTCTGAAGTTGTTTCTGGCCAGTCCAGCTGCTCTGTACATAACTGTATAGCTGTATTGATTCACCCACACTTATATTCTCATTGTATACAGGCCAAACATAGTAAATTAGTACTGCATTACTGCTCTCTGTTATAGCAATGCCTCTAATGTCTTTAACTGCTTACTTGAAGTAATTGTTATTTATTTTCCTGTACCACATTCACCTGGAAATAAGCCCTGGCTCATTGTGTCTTTCCTGGTTATCAACTTTTAAATAAAATAAATAAATATTGAATTTATACTTCAGAGACATTTGGCTAACTAATGATGAGTCTTTCAAAATCCAAAAACAGGATGTGTGGTACAGAAGGTTTTAAACAGGTTCCAGGTAGTGTATAATTCTTCCTCACCTGTCCTTCAGTATGGAGCATTGCCAAAATATGGTAAAGTGTCCCTGATTCATCTACACATCTCCAATAAACATTAGATGGACTTAGGCCCATTGAGAACAATCTCTCTGGGTTTTGTACCAACAGCTTAAAACCTTCTTTTGTATAAGTTGCAGCCATGGATCAACTGTGGCCCGATGTGCCTCAACCCAACATCTAGCCTGATTTTCCATCATAATAGGGATATGAAACTCTGATGCCCATTTGGATCTGTGAATTTGCCAACAAGGCAAATACAAATCCAATATTAATTAATATATCTGACTCGTCAGGCTTTTAGAGAGCTGGAGTCATTTTTGCAACTGTCTGACTAAGTCAGTTTGTTGTGATGTGAAGCCAAGGCTGAAAAATGTGTTGCAGCTGCAAGAACCACCATAGGTCCTGAGGGTATAAATTGTATTCCCATTTCATAGATAGCTAGACTATGATGGCAGATAAGGACTGCTTGGCCCACCAAGTCTGCCATTTCCTACCTACTGGATAGGCTGCAGATTCTAGTTAATCAACAGCCTATTTCTTCCTACCCCACAAGAATTGCTTTATGTCTGTCCCATGCATTCTTGAATTCTCCTACAGTTTAAACCCCATAACCTCCTTGGGAAGGCAGTTCCATGCATCCACCACCTGTTATAGGGTAGAATAAGACCCTGTCCCATTTGTTAGGGAGAAAGTGTTAAAATGCAATGATCTGTGTTCTTTCCTTTTCTCTCTCCTCTGTCTAGTTGCACAATCAAGTTTTCCTGTGAGACCTTCGGACTTGATCAGCCCAAACAGTTTCTCAATCCTTTGACTCTCACTTTTCTCTTGCTGTCTTTCCTCCTTGCATATCTAGCTCTGGTAATATAAAAATAAATGGGAATCAATGTATGGAAATGTAGCCGATAATGAGATCATGTTTATTTAGAGAATTGTGTTACTGTTAAAATATATATATTTATAATTTAAGATAACTGTAAAAGCCAGAGGTTATTTGAGTTCAATGCCTGAGCCTTTTGCAAAGGCTGGAGGTACCTCAGGAAGTTCACAATGTTCTAGCAGCTCCAGAAACTGACAAAGAACAGGATGCTTGCAAAGGATGGGGTTGTAAATATATAAAACAGCTAAAGCTAAGCTGCAAGGTAGATTTTTGTTTTACAAGAGATTTTATTTTGCCACTGTACATAGTTATTCTGATCAGGTTTATTTTATTTTATATTACTACAACTACAAATAAACAGTTTTGTGGAATGTTACAGCTGCTCCTGTTTTTTTCTATGCTTTCTGTCCTGTGCCTCAATGTCACCGCCCTCTGAGAAAACATATTTCCTCACATTGCCCCTGAGCCGTCACCCCTCTATCTTCAATTTTTGCGCCCCTAGTCTTGCATATCTTTTTCTGAAAGATAATAATAATATACTTTATTTATATTGCACCTTTCTGAAACAAAGGATCATTAACAATAAACTTCTTAAGACAATAAATAAGACACTAATACAGTGATACTGAAAAAAGATGTGGGGAGTAGTGCAATGTAATGGCTGTGGTGCAGCAGTCTTTCAGGAGTCTTTCTGGAGGCTGAGATGCTGCCCTATTTGCAGACAACTCTCTGCCCTGAGGGAGGAAGTTGACCATCTTCAGGCCACACTGGACAGTAGTAAGGGAACCTTCCCCCAGGCCACACTGGATGGTAGGAAGGGAACCTCCCCCATTCCTGGGAGCACCAGAGCCACCACCACTATCTCAGAGGTTGTGAAGAAAACACAGCAGTTGGACCACAGTGGGCTCAGGGAGGGTGAGGATGGTGGAACAGAGGCACACCCAGTCAGTTGTTCCACACCACAATCCATACACCATTCTGGGGGAGCATAGCTCCCCTATGGATGCACCCACAGAGGAGACTAAGGAGGCTGAGGACAACTGTCACAAGGGAGGCCCACAGGAAGGAGGCAGAGGACACCTCAAGGAAAGGAAGCAGCTCCTGGTGGGGGACTCAATTATTAGAGGGATAGAACTGGGGGAGTAGGGAAAACTGAAGTAAGGTGCCTGCCTGGTGCCATGGCTTGGAGAGACAGGGCGCATTCTCAGGATCACGAGAACAGCTGCATAGCTGAGCTGGATGTCACTGTCCAGCTAGGGACAAATGACTTGGCTCATCATGAGATTAGAGCAGTGCAGAAGGACTTTGTAGAATTGGGAAGGCCTAAGACAAGTAGCACACACAATATCCTTCTCTGAGGTGCTGCCTGTTAATGGCATGAGTGAGGTGAGGTACTTTGCACCACGCAGTTTAATGAATGGTTGAAAAATGGTGTGGAGCATAGGGTTTGGCTTTATTGGGACTGGGGTTCCACCTGAGGACACCAGCCAATACTGGCAAGATGGTCTGCATCTGTCCAGGAAGGAACAGTCTTTTGAGCCATCAATTTAAATGCTTCATAGAGAAGCTTTTAAGCTAGTCAAGGGGGAGGCACTGATAAGCAGCAGGAAAATCCCAGCCTCTCTCCTACAAAACAGGGTACTAAATGACAAAAGACCGAGGTAGAAAGGTCAGTGGGGATGCTGCAAAAGTTGGTAAAGCATCAAGAAATGGAGAGCAATGAGTACCAATGCCCGTAGTCTGAGTAACAAACTTCCTGAATTAGTGGTCTTGATAGAGGAGGAACTTCTGGATATCTGCAGTCACAGAAACATGGTACACACAAAACCATGACTGGGACGTAAACATACCAGGATACACTATCTACAGGAAGGACAGGGAGGGTAAAAGAGGAGGAGGAGGAGTAGTAGCTCTTTACATAAGGGAAGGAATCAAAGCAACAGAACAAAAGGGAAAACATGGAGGAGAAGAAGCACTGTGGGTAAATTCTGAGACCGGCAATGGCACCACAATCTGCACAGGGGTTGTATACAGACCCCCTTCTCAGGGGGAGGAAATGGACAAGGAAATGATAGAAAGAATACTTTGAATGGCAGAAAAAGGGGAGATATTGCTGATGGGTGATCTGAATATGCCAGATGTTAACTGGAGTGCAGTTGCAGCAGCCACTTAAGAGCAGGGTTATTCTATATTCCCTATAGGGGCATGCCTAGACAACTAGTATTGAGCCCACTGAGGAGAGAGCAGTCTTAGACCTGGTTCTCTCAAATGGAGATGAAGAGAGGATCACAGATGTAGAAGTGGGTAGCCATCTTGGAACTAGCGACCATCGAACAGTATGGTTCACAATAAACACAGCAATAGAGTCAAGCCACACAAAGGCAAAAATACTGGACCTAAGGAGGGCTGACTTTGCCAAAATGGGTGAGTGCCTAAGGAATGCACTAGCAAATGGGCAGGAAAGAGGGGTGGAAGAACAATGAAGAATAACAAAAACTGCCATCACAGAGATAACAAGCCTTTGTGTGAAGCAAATAAACAAAATGAAACAATGTAAGAAACCACTATTGTTCTCAAAGGAAGTGGCAGTGAAGGTTCAAGAGAAAAAGAAAGCATTCAGGAAGTCCAAGGAATCACAGAAGGAGCAGGACAGAGAACTGTATCAGTTAAAGCAAAAGGAAGCTGGGAAGGCAGTCAGAACAGCAAATGTCCAAACCAAGGAAAAGATAGCCAACTCAGTTAAGAAGGGGGATAAAACCTTTTATAGGTACATCAGGGAGTGAAGGAAGACCAAGGGAGGGTTAGTGAGGCTTAATAAAGAGGAGGGAGGGTGGGCAGAGGGTGACTGTGAAAAGGCAGAGATACTAAACAAATATTTTTGCTCAGTATTTACAAAGGAAGTGGGGGAGGTACCTAAAACAAACAGTAGAAACACTCTAGATACAGAAGTTGATACCAGCCCATTTACAGAAGAAAGGGTTCTGAAAGAACTCTTAAAACTGAAGGTGGACAAAGCAATGGGGCCTGATGGGATTCATCACAGAATTCTAAAAGAACTAAGGGTAGAACTAGTGACACCACTGACTACCCTCTTTAACAAATCATGGGAGGATGGGGTGGTACCGAGGGACTGGAAGAGGTAGATGTGATTACCCGTCACAAAAAGTGGGAGCAAGGCAGAAGCAGAAAAACTACAGACCTGTTAGTTTAACCTCAGTGGTAGGGAAGATGATGGAATCACTTCTGAAGGAAAGAATTGTTGAGTATCTACAGGCCAACGGGGCACAGGACCCAAGGCAGCATGGATTCACAGTGGGAAGGTCATGCCAGACAAATCTAATAGATTTCTTTGACTGGGTGACCAAAGTAGTAGATCAGGGAGGGGCTGTGGACATGACCTACCTAGACTTTTGCAAGGCATTTGACACAGTCCCACATAAAAGATTAATATACAAGTTAGCCAGCCTGGGAGTGGGTCCCAAGATGACAGCCTGAGTAAAGAATTGGCTAGAGAATAGGACACAGAGAGTAATAGTAAATGGAGTCCACTCTGAAGAAAGGAGGGTTACTAGTGGGGTACCACAGGGTTCAGTATTAGGACCGGTCCTCTTCAATGTCTTTATAAGCGACATTGCAGAGGAACTGCAAGGAAAAGTATGTCACTTTGCAGATGACACTAAGATCTGCAACAGAGTTGATGCACAAGGTGGGGTGGAAAGGATGAGAAGGGACTTGGCAAGGTTAGAGGAATGGTCAAATGTATGCAAGCTTAGATTCAATGCTAAGAAGTGCAAGGTAATGCACCTGGGAAACAAAAACCCAGGGGAAGAGTACACAATGGGGGGTGAGATACTAACAACAACTAAAATGGAAAGGGACCTGGGGGTAGTCATATCACATGACCTAAAGGTGGGCAAGCAATGTGAGAGGGCAACAAGGAGGGCTGGGGGGATACTAGGATGCATAGGGAGAGGCATCACCAGTAGAAAACAGGAAGTTATTATCCCTCTGTACAGACAGTTGGTGAGACCCCATCTGGAGTACTATGTGCAGTTCTGGAGACCCAATCTCCACAAAGACATAGACAGGATGGAAACTGTCCAGAGGAGGGCAACTAAAATGGTGCAGGGTCTGCACCGAAGATATATGAAGAGAGACTTAAGAGCTAAATATGTATAGCCTCGAGGAAAGGAGGGAGAGGGGGACATGATAGAAACTTTCAAGTACCTCAAGGAATCAACAAAGTCCAAGAGGGTAGCATCTTTCAAAAAAGAGGTGTGCAAGAACAAGGAGGCACAATTTGAAGATAGAAGGGGCGGTTCAGAGGTAATTTAAGGAAGTATTTTTTCACAGAGAGGGTTGTGGATGCATGGAATGGCCTTGTGGAGTCAAAAACAGTGGTGGAATTCAAGCATGCATGGGACAGTCATAAGGCAATTCTAGGGGGTTGGGGCAGAAAGAAGTAGGCTGCTGGTTAACTAGGATCTGCAGCTTATCCATTAGGTAGGGATATGGGCAGACTGGGTGGGCCAAGCTGTCCTTATCTGCCATCAAAATCTATGTTTCTATGTTTCTATACTGGTTCATAAAATATGTTAAAACATCATCATCAAGAAAACGCTGACAGCCACAAATGGGTATTTAAAGCATGTTTAAATTTCTCCACAGACATACACTCCCGAGGTGGATAGGGTTGAGAATTCCAGAGGGTTGGGGCCAGGTACATAAAAGCATGGGCCCCCCAAAAATTCAAAGAAACCGTCAGAACCTCTAGCAACCACTCATCTGCCGAGCAGAGCGATTGCTTAGGGCAGTAGGGTACCAGAAGCTTTTTCAAGTAGATTGGGCCTAGTCCATGTAGGACTTTGTAAGTCAGAAGACTGACTTTAAAGGTGATCCACCACTGTACTGGCAGCCAGTGCAGTTCGCCGAGCAGTGGAGAAATATGACAGGTACGAGGAGTACCCATCAATAACCAGGTCGCAGTGTTCTGCATGAGCTGCAAGCAGTGGATATCAACCCCAGGTAGCCCTAGATAAAGAGAGTTGCAATAGTCAAGGTGCGGGGTCACGAAGGTGTGGACCAATGTAGGCAGGTCACTGGACAGAACTAGGTGCTTAACCCTGGAGATGTTCCTCAGATGGTGAAAGGATGATTTCACTACTACTCACACCTGTGATTGTAACATCAGCCCATCATCAAAAATCACCCCCAGGTTCCACACCTGTTCAGAGGCTGGGAGCTGGGAGCCACCCAGAAATAATCCTGAAGGCAAACCAGCTCCCACTCAGTCTATCCTGCTATCGGTTCCTCAGTTTTTGCCTTTCTATTTTGACTGCCTTCCCCGCTTCCTTCTGCTTTAACTGGTGCAGTTCTCTGTCCTGATCCTTCTGTGTTTCCTTTTACTTTCTGAATGCTATCTTTTTCTCCCGAACCTTCCCCACCACCTCTTTTGAGAACCATAGTGTTTTTTTTCTTTCGTAGAATAAAAGCATGATTATACTCTATCAAGTAATCAGTCTCAGCCAATCTGATTTATTTAGTGTTCAATGTTATTTTAAAATGCTAATGGCAGGGTTTTGAATGGTGTCTACTTGTCCAATGTCATGTGCTTATTTGTTTTGCTTTAGAAAATCATTTTTATTACTGATTACATACCATTTAGTTGCCTTTTAGTCTACTTTTTAATGTTTGTTGCTGTTGGTTTCTGTGTTCTAGATATACTATGAGGTCATGTCCTTTGTTTCACAGATGGATCTCTGAACAGCACTAAACAGTGCAATATAGTACTAAAAAAGAAAAAAGTAGAAGTGGATATCAGTATTTATTTTATTTATTTAAATAATGGAATGGGGAAAAGTCAGCCTGGTGACAGGGAGGACTGAGACATTGAACACCTTACCTCCTGCCATACCATTCACTCATGTTCAGGAATGATCACAGGTTGCCCAGGGTCGGAGAGAATTAAGCATTATAAGGACTACTCTCCTCTCTCTTTGGGAGTGGAGGCCAGCCATCTTGGCCTCTGATTGCTGCGAGGATGAGGCCAGGTGGTACTGCCAGTTAGCAAGAGGCTTGAAAGTTGAGGCTGTGGCTCTGCAAGGCATGTGCACTTACAAGCATGCATCCTGATGTTTCCCCATGATAGAGGAGAAAATGAAAAATACTACAGGCAGACTTCACAAAGCATTGCCTGCTCCTCATTGCCCATGCTGCCACATGAACACCATGGCAAATCTGTGCACCAGGGGAAGGACAGCTCTCTCCCTCCTGACCACACCATGGAGGAAACTGTGAGGAATTCAGCCACAGTTGGTTGGGGGAGGCAAGTGCTGATTGTGGGGAGCAGGGATAGGGCTGAAGCTTCCCACTTCTGAGAATAAAATCTATATGAAAAAAAGGGAAAGGGGTTGTACAAGGTAAGCACATTGACAGTGAAAATTTACAGTATAATATTGAGTAGTTTTTTTCTGAATTAGACATGTAGGAAGTAGGATGTTAGTTAGACACAGTGGGCTCAATTTTCAAAGCCCCTGATTGCCATAAGCCCCGGGAGTGCTGAAGATATAGTGCACCAGGCTTGTGGCAATCACCCAGATGGCAACTGGGATTTTCAATCCCACTCACCTAATGATGCAAAGTAGACCAACTTTTTCTGATCTAGTTTGCTGCAGTCCTGGGAGCCACTTTTATAGAGCTTGCACCAGATATTTGGCACAATCTGCTGTATAGTGTGGGAACTGTCACGACTGTGCCTATTATTGGAAATTCAGGTGCAATTGTGGCAAAGGGGGGACAGTGCACCTCCAGAAACTAAGTGCCATGGTGCAGGGCTTTACAGAAGCCCTGCACCATGCTTTGAAAATTGAGCCCAGTGTATAATTTTTATTGTAAACTGTCTCTGGAAAATTAAGTGATCTGACTGGTTACCTAAATGCACAAACCCAAGATTTACTTGAACTGCACTATACTGAACAACAATCCACCTTACCATAAGCATATCCTTACACGGCTTCAAACTAAATTGCCATGACCAATATTGTCATGACTTTTCTACCAAACATACCCACCACAAATAACAACAGTATACCAACAGGTGTGTAATAACCATTACCTTAACACCATCAAAACATTCTGAAACTAAATATCATGTATATTTTCCACTAGTGAGTTGCAAACCATTGCTTTTTCCTCTAAGCTACAGTACAGTCTAAGTAAAGCTCTCATAGTTGCTGTTCCTCTACCCCACCACCCAGATGAGTAAGCCACCAATGTTTGTAGACTATTATCTCAAATAACCTGTGACATTGCAGGGGAAACTTTAAACAACATAATAGTTGCACAATATTCTGCTCAGATGTTACATATTTTCTATACTAAGCGTCTCTACTTTCTTTATTACTTTATGGTGTAAGTCAGGGGATTGCTCATGACTAATCATCTCTCTCAGTTTCCCTGTGTATGAGGCACTTAATATATTGCACACTTAGTTACACACAGGTATCCTGGAAATTGACGTCTTCACAGGGAGATTTTCATATGTTTAAATTATTAGTAACATTGAGAAATGGGAATATATGCTGAACAAACATGGTATACACATATGTGCAGTTTCAGGATCTTGGTGGCAGGATAGTGCAGAATGGATTAGAAATATAGATGGATACAAGATATTTTATAAGGACAGAAAGGACAAAAAGAGGAGACCAGTGGTAGTATATGCAGAAATTATGTGGATGTGGCCAAAATGAATATAACTGAGTCACAGGTAGAAATATATATGGGTAAACTAACACTGAGTGAAAGGAGAAGTACCAAAATGGGAATAGCTTATGGACCACCAGCTCAGGAGGCTGTATTAAATAAGAAGCTTTTATCTATCATTAGTAGTGTGGAAAAGGAGGAAAACCTTATACTTGTTGGCAATTTTAACCTGACAGGAAAAAAACTGGGAGAAGAAAGAGGATAAAACCATGCTAGAAAGAGAATTGTTGGAAACATCAACATTATTAAACCTCAAACAGTATGTAGATCAAACTAAAATCACAGAAACACATTTTGGACCTGGTTTTAAGTAACATGGTGGATCAAACTAAAGGTTGTAGGGTCACAGAACCATTATGTGGCAGAGGTCATGATATGGTCACTTTAAGGATTAAAAAATGTAGAATTAAAGACAATGATTTAACTAAAATCAAACACTTCTACAAGGCTGATTTCAAGATCATGAATGAAAATCTAAGAGGATGAAATGGAAGGCATTATTCAGTAGATAAACTTTGGAAGATAGATGGGAAACTGAAAGTAAAAATAATGGAGGTAGTGGAAACATTTGTGCTTGGAAAAAAAAAAAAACAAGTATAACAGTAATAGTAGAATACCAAAGTGGCTGAACTGCACTATAAAGAAATAATTAAGAAGAAACAAAAAATAAATCAGAAAGTTAATACACAAACCTTACAGGAAGCAAATATGAAAACAGTTAAAGAATGCAAGAGACCAATGAGAAAATCAAAGTGCTTACATGAGCTTAACATGATGAGCAACATTAAAGATAATTATAAAGTGTTCTATGATTATGTAAATGGAAAAAGACAGGAACATAGGCAAGTGGGTCCTGTGGTACATAATGGCAAAATTCTAGGTACCAAACTGGATATGGCAGACATCTTTAATAACTTCTTTTGCAGTGTCTACAGAAAAAATGGACAATAACTGGTTATATATTCAGTACAGGAGTCCAGTCCAAAAATAAAAATTCAAATTGAGGAGGTAGAATCAAGATTACAGGGAGTCAATCATATGACATCACTGAGGCCTGATGGGGTATACCTAAGAGCGCTTAGAGAGCTGGCAGAGGAACTGGCAGAACTAATAACAAAAATGTTTAAACATTTTTTTAAACATTTCAAAAATTGGTGGATAAGGGCCAGGTTGTAAAGTGATGGAGGAGGTCATGATTATACAATTATTCAAAAAGTAACAAAATAATATTATACAAACTACAGATCTGTGAGTTTGACTTCTTAATGGGCAGATTCTAGAAAGCATTAAGAATAGGAAAATACGTACTTAAAGATCTAATGGATTTGTCTGTTGGAAGCTGAGAACCTTGCTACACTGCAAAGAACAAACTATAACTCCATTTAGGACCTGGAAAACTGGTAAGGCATAATACAGGTGGGACTTATTAAGAAGGGGAGCTACGCTTTCTACAAAAAGTTTCATTCTTTTTTTCCTTATTGGCATTAAGCAGAGAATTGCAGGATTCCATTAAAAGTGTAGTAATTTTATAACCAGAGGGAGTGAGATACAACTGAATTTGCTCGATTGTTGGGGTTGAGACCTAGGATTTGGAAGGATATTTTTGCAACATTTTAAAAGTGTCTTGCTGGCTGAGGAGTGAGTTCATTTTTATCCCTGGACTCAGTAGAGTGGCTTGTGCAGAAGCCGTGGTCTAGTAAATTGTGGTGTTAGTTGAATAACTATAAAGGGCAATACTCACCAGGGTGGTGGAGCAGTTGTGTATTTGATTGTTTCTAACAGTCACCAGTGGCTGAGGACTACCGACCCACCCTACCCCATACCCCACCCCCCGCGTGGCATTTCCTTTATAGCCACCATTCTGACATCACTTCCTCAACAGGTCTTGGGGCAGAACTGTCATATCCTTAATAACCCAGCACAGTGCAAAAGGGTTGGTACACACCACAAATAATAATAATAAAAATTACATACATACATACTGTATATATATATATATATATATATATATATATTTATATTATATATTGTATATTATAAGGAGAGGGACATGTGGAGTGGTGCAATGCACTGGCTGTGGGCAGTATTTTCTGGCAGACATTCTGAAAACTGCATTGCTGTCCTATTTGCAGGCAACTGTCAGCTCTGAGGGAGGAGGTTGCCCACCTCCAGGCTGAACTAGCAAGGACTAAGGAGGTCTCCCCCTTCCAAAGAGCACCACTGCCACAACCACTGCCTCAGAGGTTGCCAAGTATGAAGATCAATTGGACCACAGTGGGTTCTGGGAGGGTGTGGGTGGTGGACCAGAGGTGAAGCCCACTACTGGTACCTCTACACAAATCATATGCCATTCTGGCAGAGCAAGGTTCCTCTATGATGGCACCCTCAGTGGAGACCCAGAAGAATGCTGTGGACATACACAAGGGATACCCACAAAAGGGTGGCAAGGGACACCACAGGGGAAGGAAACAGCTTCTGATAGGGTACTCAATTGTTAGGGGGTAAAACTGGGAAAGGGAGAGGAGAAGGAAATAAGGTGCATGCCTGGTGCCATGGCTTGGAGGGACAGGAAGCGAATCCTCAGGATTGCAGAAGCAGCATCACAGGAGAGGGAACTAGACATCATAGTCCACCTTTGGACAAATGACCTAGCTAGGCATGGGATCAGTGCAGTGCAGAATGAATTTGTGGAGTTGGGGAGGGGGTCTCAGATGGGTAGCAAGCACAGAAACCTTCTCAGAGGTGCTACCAGTCCATGGCAGGAGTGAAGCTAGAGTACTGCACGCCATGCAGTTTAATGAATGGTTGCAAAACTGGTACAGGGCACAGGGCTTTTGCTTCATTGGGGACTGGGAGCCACCTGGAGAGATATAGGACTATACTGGCATGATGGTCTGCATCTACCCATGAAGGGAACCAAGCTCCTAGATGAAAGGTTTAAATGCTTCCTTTGCAAGCTTTTAAACTAGCCAAGGGGGGAGGCACTGATAAAAGGCAGGACATTTCAAGCCTCCCCCCCCACAAAACATGGCAGGTAGTAAGGTAAATACTGAGGTACAGAGCTCAACACAGGGCAGAACAGGTGTAAATAGAAAAATAGACAAGGACAATAAGAGCAGGGATGGGGGAAAAAAGGATAAAGCCAACATTAAATGGAGGGCAATGAGTACCAATGCCCATAGTCTGGGAAACAAGCTTTCTGAGCTAGTAGCCCTGATGGAAGATGAACAATTGGATATTGTGGCAGTCATGGAAACATGGTACACCGAGAACCATGACTGAGATGTCAACATACCAGGGTACACAATCTACAGAAGGGACAGGGAAGGTAAAAGAGGAGGTGGAGTAACTCTATACATAAAGGAAGGGATCAAGGCTACAGAACTAAAAAGTAATGGGGAGGACAAGAGGCACTCTGGGTAACCTTGGAGACAGGGAATGGCATCACAATCTGCACAGGGGTTGTATACAGACCCCATCTCAAGGGGAGGAAATGGACAATAAAATGATAGAGGACATTCTCAAAATGGCTGAAAAAGGGGAGATACTATTGATGGGGGACCTGAATATGCCAGATGTTAACTGGATAACGTGTGCTGCAGGCCACATCCAAGAGCAGGGTCATTCTTGATGCCCTGCAGGGGGCAGGCCTTAGACAGCTAGTGTTGGAACCCACTCGGAAGGGAGCAATACTAGACCTGGTACTCTCAAATGGAGAGAGGATCACAAATTTAGAAGTCAGTAGACATCTGGGAACTAGTGACCACTGCACAGTGTGCTTCACAGTGAGCACAACCATGGAGATAAGCCATACACAAACAAGGACACTGGACTTTAGAAGGGCTGACTTTGGCAAAATGGGTGAATACCTGAAAAATGCACTAGCAAATGACCAAAAAGGAGGTGTGGATGAACAATGGAAAAATCAAAACTGCCATCATAGAGGCAACAAGCCTTTGTGTGAAACAAACAAAAGAAAACCAAGCGGAGAAAACCACTATGGTTCTCAAAGAGGTGGCAGGGAAGGTTAAGGAGAAAAAGGTTGCATTTGAAAAGTATAAGGAATCACAGAAGGAGCACGACAGGGAACTGTATCAATTAAAGCAGAAAGAAGTGGGGAAGGCAGTCAGACTAGCAAAGGCCCAAACTGAGGAAAAATACCAACTCAGTTAAGTAGGGGATAAAACCTTTTATAGGTACATTACAGTGTAGAAAGGTTAAGGGAGGAAAATGAAGAATAATAAAGGAGACGGGAGGTGGGCAGAGGGAGACAGTGAAAAGGCAGAGATACTGAATGAATACTTTTGCTCAGTATTCACAAAAGAAGATGAGGAGGAGTTACCTAAACCAGACAATAGAAGCACTCAGGGTAGGGGGGTTGACACCACTCCATTCACAGAAGAAAGAGTCCTGAAAGAACTCCTAATGCTCAAGGTGGACAAAGCAATGGGACCTGATGAGATTCACCACAGAATACTAAAAGAACTAAGGGAGGACCTAGTGATACAGCTGACCATGCTTTTTAACAAATCATGGAAGGATGGGGTGGTACCTGGAGGAGGGCAGATGTGACTCCCCTTCACAAAAGCGGGAACAAGACAGAAGCAGGAAACTACAGACCTGTAAGTTTGACCTCAGTGGTAGGGAAAATGATGGAATCACTTCTGAAAGAAAGAATTGTTGAGTACCTAGAGGCCAGCGGGGCACAGGACCCAAAGCAGCATGGATTTACAGCAGGAAGGTCATGTCAGATGAATCCAATTGATTTCTTTGACTGGGTGACCAAAGTATCAGACCAGGAGGGCTGTGGATATGGTCTACCTAGACTTTAGCAAGGCATTTGACTCAGTCCCACAAAAAGATTAATAATCAAGTTAGCCAGCCTGGGAGTGGGTTTGGTAGGTTACAGCACCTGCTTCTTAATAGAAGCAGAGCAAATCCCAGTTTAACCTGTTGCAAAACACTGTACTAATTTCTGATATCTCAGATTTTGCTCTTACACTTAGTTACTGCAGCTTGCTCAGGATAACAGTGAGCAAGTGGCTCTTGTGGGATTTGAACCTGAACTTGCTGGTTCCCAAGCCTGTGATCTCTCCACAAGACCCAAATACCATCTGTCTGTCACATTTTTAAGGCTGATTAGTAAAGTTTTAAACATACAGTTGTAGAAATGGGGTGGAGGGGGGAATCAGTTCTGGGAATGAAGTTAAAAGACTGACTCATTTGCAGGAGAAAAATGAGAAGGACTGCATCTTTGCTGGGCTCCTTTAAGAAAAAACCCATCAGCATCTAATCTCACTGGCAACCTGTGACTGCTACTGCTAATTTGCCTTTACCTTGCTCCTACCGTTTGCAATCTTTGTGATCTCTATTGATTAGTAAAATGTTACGCTTCATGTCCATTTCTTGGGCCTCTGGTCAAGTTAACACTTTCAGGGGCTTTCTGCCCCTGCCTAAATGATTTATTTTCCCTCTTACCTCCCTCCACCTTCTCTTCCCTTTTTTGCCCCTCCATCATTCCATACCTCTTTCCTCCCTACCACCTTAATTACATCTTCATCACTCCACTACCTACACCACCTCTTCCTCCCTACTCTCCACCACCCCTCCTTCCCCCCACCCTCCTCCTCCTTTATTTTACTTTGACTACATAGCTATTCTTCCCTTTCTCTCCTATCTAGCCCCATCCTACCCCCCCACCTCTGCTTGCCTTCTCCCTCCCCGCACTTTCCTCCTCTCTCTCTCTCTCTCTCCCCCGTCCCTCTCTACTGGTATGAGACCTTCCTTCTTTCTTTAATTTAAGCACAATCCAATTATTTGCCTATGTCAGTTGTACAAGTCACCTTTTTAAACAAGCATCCTCATGTTATGTTACCATTTCCTAGTGAAACGTTAGCCTTTGTTTTGACTCTACACCCTGTACTTGCTTAGATTGTGTAACTATTGTTAGAATTTATGCCTAGAGATGGTTTTCAATTGCTTCTTGCAGTATCTGTATCTGTGGAACATATCTGTATTCTTGTTTGTGTGATACTTGACATGGAACCTATGAAAGGGTTTTTTCCTCAAAGTTGTTAAATCTAAGATATCAATAAATAAATAAATATATAAAATACATACTGCCAAATGCACAAAACTGACTAAATGAAGTATTAAACTGCAATATACAGTTAAGAAACATGTCCTCAGGTCCCTGTCAGATATGTTTGGTATTAGATCACAGGTGATGGGTTTCCTCAGTGAATTCTTTCCATTTCCAACACTGAAACAACTCCTGGTGGGGGACTCAATTGTTAGGGGGGGTAGAACTTGGGGAGGGAGAGGGAGGTAAGGTGCCTGCCCGGTGCCATGACTTGAAGGGACAGGAAGCAAATCCTCAGGATCGCGGGAGCAGCTGCACAGAGGAGGGAGCTGGATGTCATTGCCTACCTAGGGACAAATGACCTGGCTGGGAATGGGATCAGAGCAGTGCAACAGGAGTTTGTGGAGTTGGGGAGGGGCCTTAGACAAGTGGCACACATGGTAACTTTTTCGGAAGTGCTACCTGTCTATGGCATGGGTGAGGCTAGAGTACTCCACACCATGGGATTCAACGACTGGTTGAAAAACTGGTGTGGAGCTCAGGGATTTGACTTCATTGGGGACTGGGGTCCACCTTGAGGGATACAGGCCTATACTGGCATGATGGTCTGCATCTGTCCAGGAGGAGAACCAGAATCCTAGGTGATAGGTTTAAATGCTTCATTGTGGCTTTAAACTAGCCAAGAGAACACTGAAGAGAAACAGGAAATCCCAGACCCCCACAAAACAGGGTAGTTAATGAAGTAGACACAAAGGTAGAGAAGTTGATAGGGAGTAGAAAAGGGGTAAATCCAGAAAAAGGCAAAGGCAGTAAGGACAGGGATGGGCATAAAAGGGATAAGGCCACCAAGAAATGGAGGGCGATGAGTACCAAAGCCCATAGTCTGGGTAAAGAGCTCTCTGAACTAGTGGCCTTCATGGAAAGACGTTTGAATATTGTGGCAGTCACAGAAACATAGTACACAGAGAACCATGACTGGGATGTCAACATACCAGGGTGCACAATCTACAGGAGGGACAGGGAGGGTAGAAGAGGAGGAAGAGGAGGAGGAGTAGCTCTCTACGTAAGGGAAGGAATGAAAGCTACAGAACTAAAGGGTGAACTGGGAGGGGAAGAGGCCCTGTGGGTCACCCTGGAGACAGGAAATGGCACCAAAATCCTCACAGGGGTTGTTTACAGACCCCCATCCCAGAGGGAGGCAATGGGCAAGGTAATGATAGAAGGAATCCTTAGGATGGCAGGAAAAGGAGAGAGATTGTTGATGGGGACATGAATATGCCAGATATTAACTGGAGTACCTTTACTGCAGCCACATCCAAGAGCAGGGTCATTCTTGATGCCCTACAGGGGGCATGCCTCTGACAGCTAGTGTTGGAACCCATTTGAGAGGGAGCAATCTTAGACCTAGTACTTTCAAATGGAGATGGAGAGAGGATCTCAGATTTAGAAGTGGGTAGCCATCTGGAAACAAGTGACCACCAAACAGTGTGGTTCACAGTAAACACAGCTGTAGAGTCAAGCCATACAAGAGCAAGGGTGTTGGACTTTAGGAGGGCTGACTTTTGCAAAATGGGAGTGCCTCAGAAAAACACTAGCAAACAAGCAAGAAGGAGGGGTAGAAGAACAATGGGGAATAATCAAAACAGCCATCACAGTGGCAACAAACCTTTGTGTAAAGCAAATCAACAAAACAAAGGAAAAAAAAACTATGGTTCTCAAAAGAGGTGGCAGGGAAGGTTAAGGGGAAAAGGACAGCATTTAGCAAATATAAGAAAACACAGAAGAAACAGGACAGAGAACTATGTCAGCTAAAGTAGAAGGAGACATGGAAGGCAATAAGAATAGCAAAGGCCCAAACTGAGAAAAAGATTGCCAACTCTGTTAAGAAGGGGGATAAAACCTTTTATAGGTACATTAGGGAGTGAAAAAAGACCAAGGCAGGGATACTGAGGCTTAATAAAGAGGAGGGAATGTGGGCAGAGGATGACAGTGAAAAAGCAGGGATACTGAACAAATACTTCTGCTCAGCATTCCCAAAAGAAGAGGACGGGGAGGTACCTAAACCAAACATTAGAAACACTCTGGATAGGGTGGCCGATAACAGTCCATTCACAGAAGAAAGGGTTCTGAAAGAACTTTTATAACTGAAGGTGGACAAAGCAATGGGGCCTGACAGGATTCACCCAAGAATTCTAAAAGAACTAAGGGTAGAACTAGTGACACCACTGACTACACTCTTTAACAAATCATAGGAGGATGGGGTGGTACCTGAGGACTGGAGAAGGGTGGATGAGATTCTCCTTCACAAAAATGGGAGCAAGGCAGAGGTCGGAAACTACAGATCTGTTAGTTTGACCTCAGTGGTAGGGAAGATGATGGAATCACTTCTGAAGGAAAGAATTGTTGAGTACCTAGAGGCCAGCAGGGCACAGGACCCAAGGCAGCATGGATTCACACTGGGAAGGTCATGTCAGATGAATCTAATAGATTTTTTGACTGCGTGACCAAAGTAGTAGACCAGGGAGGGGCTATGGACATGGCCTACCTAGACTTTAACAAGGCATTGGACACAGTCCCACACAAAAGTTTAATACACAAGTTAGCCAGCCTTGGAGTGGGTCCCAAGATGGTAGCCTGGGTAAAAAATTCGCTAGACAACAGGACACAGAGGGTAATAGTAAAAGGAGGCCACTCCGAAGAAAGGGGGTTAACTAGCGGAGTATCACTGGGTTCAGTACTGGGACTGGTCCTCTTTAATGTCTTTATAAGTGACATTGTAGAAGAACTGGAAGGAAAATATGTCTCTTTGCAGATGACACAAAGATCTGCAACAAGGTTGATACAGAAGGTGGGATGGAAAGGATGAGAAGGGACTTGGCAAGGTTGGAGGAATGGTCATATGTATGGCAGCTTAGATTCAATGCTAAGAAGTGCAAAGTAATGTACCTGGGAAACAAAAACTCAGGGGAAGAGTACACAATGTGGGGTGAGATATTAACAACAACAAAACTGGAAAGGAGCCTGGGGGTAGTCATATCAGAAGACCTAAAGGTGGGCAAGCAATGTGAGAGGGCAGTAATGAGGGCTGGTGGGGTACTGGGATGCATAGGGATAGGCATCAATAGTAGAAAACAGGAAGTTGTTATCCCTCTGTACAGACAGTTGGTGAGACCCCATCTGGAGTACTGCGTGCAGTTCTGGAGACCCCATCTCTGCATGGACATAGACAGGATGGAGGCTGTCCAGAGGAAGGCAACTAAAATGGTACAGGGTCTGCACGAGAAGACATACAAAGAGAGATTAAAGAGGCTTAATATGTATACCCTTGAGGAAAGGTGGGGGGGGGGGACATGATAGAAACTTTAAAGTACCTCAAGGGGATCAACAAAGTCCAAGAGGCTTGCATCTTTCAGAAAAAGAAATGTGCAAGAACAAGGGGGCACAATTTGAAGCTAGAGAGGGGATGATTTAGAGGTAATGTGAGGAAGTATTTTTTCACTGAGAGGGCTGTGGATACATGGAACAGCGTTCCTGAGGAGGTAGTGGAGTCAAAACAGTGGGGGAATTCAAGAATGCATTGGACAGACATAAGGCAATTCTAGTGGGGGGTAGGAGGAAGTAGGCTGTTGGTTAACTAGGATCTGCAGCTTATCTGTTATGTAGGGAAATGGGCAGACTAGGTGGGCCAAGCGGTCCTTATCTGCTGTCAAATTCTGTGTTTCTATGTTTCTTGCTAGCATTCTGATAGGCGTGGCCAAAAACGGAAAAGGTGAACTTTGTTGTTTTAACTCCTTCAAGGGAAAAAGTCAGTGGGGTGCTGATCACAGCAAAGCTGTAACGCACTGCCACAGATTGCAAAGGAATATATATCATTGCATACCAACTGCTTGCCCCCTCCTCCCCATTTTAAGTACTTCCAGGAGGGTAACAAACTCCATGCCTCATAAACATTTTTCCTGTTGCCTGGTAAATTCGGGATTTTTACATCAGAGAAATACAAGTAAATTACAACTAAGCCACACATTACTCTGCATCTCTTATCAGCATAATGCATCAGCAGTTGTATTAGTTCTGACCAGAATTTGTTATCTATTGCTTACACAGTAAACAAAGTTTGGTAAGGAATAACACCCTCTAGTGGAACTTCATAGCATCACATACATACACACACACACACACACACCCACACCCACATATATAATTATATCAGGATGTTTTGCTTTTGTATGAACTGGGGCCATAATGCACATTTATTTGTATTTTCTGTTTATCCACCTTCTCCCCACAGCTGCCCCCATCTGCACCGTCCCAGCTCCCAGCCCCATCTTGTCCATCTTTGCCTATCACTCTGCCACCTCTTAGCTATGGAATTTCCCCTTCAAGGTTGGGCAGTGGGGAGTTCTGAGGGGCAGGTGGGCAGTCAGAGAATTGGGTCCCGAGAGACTGGTGGTACTTCACGCTGCAAAGCTATTGGTTTTTTCCCTTTTCCTATCTGTGCCTATTGGGAGACACCAGGCATGGCTAGAGCAGGTATGCTCTTGCAGAGTATGTTCCCCGACAGCTGATCAGCATCTTCCCCACCCAAGGTGGAGTACTGCCTGAACTACAATCTGAGAACCCCAGGTGGGGAACAAGCAGTGACAGCTGGATCGCTCCCTCCCAGGAAGAGGAGAGCACCCTTTGGGATACTCAGTCCTTTCCCCCAGTCCAGTGTCCAATGACTGAGATCATTCCTGTTCCTGGCTTGCCAGCATCACGAGCAGTAGTGCTACTGCTGTGCTGATGGGCCAGCACCATAATGAGCAATTGTACAATACAATATGCGGGACATACAGCTGAAAGCGTTTTCTTTTTTTTTTAATTCAGAAAATTGTATTTAGCTTAGTTGTTGTGACAAACAACAAACATAGTTAATACAGGCATTCATATGTTGGGAGCCAGTGCATAACAAATATCACAAATATGTTAGGTAATATAAACATAGCGAGTTAGAGCTATTCAGGAACAACATTTACACAACAACCAAGTATTAGGTATAGGCTGAAAGCATTTTCATATACTGAGAGTGGTGAGAGAGTTTAAGAGTTTACTGCAGGATAAAACAAAAAGCATTTTAAAAAACCTATTTAGACAGCTATATGAGGAGTGTAAAATACAAGAAGGTACTGTAACAGAAAAGTCAGAGAAATGTGTGTGTGGGGGGATCTATCCCAAGGGGTCTCTAGGCCTAGTTTTGCATTCAGACAACATTATTAACTGTAGTATTATATACATTTTAAGTAGTAATGGGCTTAATTTTTGAAGGGCCTATGGATCACTGCAAGCTACGGCAAACAGCAGCTTGCATCAAAGCCCAGTGCACCAGGACCCTGCACCGGATTTTTGTAGGCGGGGTCCCGGCACCAAAGTCCACAACATTGTTGCAACCATCCCATGCACCAAACAAATGGCACATGGGATGGATTTGATGGAGGCCACTGGCAGCCCCAGGCCATTGGGAATCTGGCCCAGATAGTGCACTGTGCGGGGACCCGGGACTACACACAGGTGTCATGGTGGAAGGTAGGCCACCCCTGGCCACCATACACCCTCTCTGATGCTCAATGGGAGACAGCCATCCATGGCCACTGATATCATGGGATAGGGCTCTGGAGTTGCACCATTGGGTACGACTGTATGGGATGCAACAGGGCAGCTGTAGTCTGCATGCTATTGTCGCGAAAGAGCATCTCATGTGTATCCACTAGGAGGCTGCCCGTGGGATAGTGCCAGCAGCTACAGAGTGAGTAGTTCACCATCCCGTGGCAGTTGTCAGGTGGCGACCTTGCAGACCCCATTTTGCCACATGCCTATAGCAGAGTCCATGCATCTCCTGCAGGGATTGCAGCATATGGCACCTACGTGACCAAACCAGCTGCCTATCCTTCACCCTTATCTCATTGTCTCCACAGAATCACTCTGAGATTACACCACTTGCCTCCTGAATCTCCTGTATACTTTTAACAGTGAATCCTGGGCCTTTCTAAGCAAAATCAAGCCATAGTCAGCATGTCGCAAACAAATGCTAATAGCTCAATAACTGTACATGCTAGACACAAAGTATGAGTGGCAGAGTTATTCAGCACAAAATTGCCTTTCCAATGGTGGCATGCATGTAATAAGTAATTTTGGTTTTTTTTCTATGCTGGTCGAAAGAGCAAACTAAATATTTTTTTCACTAAAATGGGCAACATAAGCCATTTTTTGTTGGAAAATATGAAAAATATCAACACCAAATTAAGCATACAGGCATTAGATGGTGTTTTAATATTATGTTTGTTAAAAAAATATCTTTTTACTACAAAATGTAATTTTTCCCCATTTTAGTTAAGGGGCTTTGATGAGATTTGAGGGCTAAATCTCAACCACACAGACCATATCATAAACAAATGCGTATAACTCCAAAAGTATACATGATACATACAAAGAATCAGCATGAAAGTTGAGCACAAAAATGCCTTTCCAATGGTGCTGTGCAACCAGTTGTAATCAATATGGTTTTTATTTTATACCTGCTGAAGTGCCATAAAAGTGAATTTTATTCAAGCTGCTTAGGTGAATCTAGATGGAAAACATGTCAGCCATACACACCATACCATAAACAAATGCAAATAACTCCTAAAGTATACATGATATACACAAAATATCAGTGACAAAGTTGTTCAGCATAAAATTATCTTTCCAACGGTGCTATGCAGTCAAATATATATTATATTCTGTTACACTATATATTAAAATATATAAGTGACTTCTCCAGACGTTGCAAGGGCACACTGGGAGTCAGTAGCCGACTTCTGCAGACGTCCTCAGGACACACCAGTGTTTTTTTACTGACGACTACAGGCTTCTGCTAGGAGACAATGAGTTATGGGCCATTCACCACACACAGTAGTGAGGCTATACCTCCATTCAAGCCATCAGTGAACACAGCATGCTGCCTAAATGAGCACCAGCAAGTGGGCAGGAGAAGGGCCTATCTATGACTGTCAGTGCCATCAGCCTCTGAGTTCACAAGCCAATCACATGTCCTGTTAGTTCACATAATGCTTGACAGGTTCATTCATACATTGTAGGCATTCCATCACACTAGACTACTTGTGCAGTGTGCAGCATCTGAGTTGGAATAAGATAGTTCCAGTTCCACCACCCCACTGTGCTTCTACTGTGCTGTCAGCCCACCTACAATACTCCCTGCATGAGACAGTACCAGTTCTAATCTATAGGTCTAAGCATATGTACTGATATCGCTTCATCATCTATCCCACACAGCTTTCAAGCAACAACTACTGCTCACATGACAACAGCTATAATATGTCTGCCTGCTTCATCTGGATCTGGCAACCTGGCAGTGCTGTGATGTGCAGCCCTCACCAGTGACAGGATTCTGACCCATGTCGCAGGTCACCAGCTTCAGTGTGCCAGCTTTCAGTGCCACAGAACATATTTTTCAGGGTGAGCGTTCAGATGGCATGTTAAGGCATACAACTACTGATAGCATTGTTTGCCAGGGACTCACGGTGATAGGTCTGGGGGCTAGTGTAATGGTGCAGACATGAAACCAGCATACCTGCAGTAAGCAACTGTTTGTTATTGTTTTGCACACAATCTGTTTGGGTTTTGCCGTTGTCATGCTTGTTGGGGGGGGGGGCACTCCAGCACAGCACAATGTGATACCAATGCACTAAGGGCAGGGTGGCAGCACACGAGTTGTTAGACCAGATCTGCCTTGTCTACACTCCACTGAGCCCTGTGCCCTTTGCAGGGCTTCCAAAATCCCATATATGGGGATATTGCAGCCATATTCTGCTGCATGCCCCCTGTCCTCCATGGCGCACCCAACATGTTGGCAAAGGCATTCCACAAGCCATTCTGACACAAGAGACCCTCCTGTCAGCACAGACATAATTTCCAAATTGGAACTGATGCATGGTGTGGTGCAGTGAGCCCCTTTCTTCAGCTCTTTTTGGTGCAAGCTCCAGGCATCAGTCTCTGGGCTTTTAAAATTGAGACCAGTGTTTCTAGGACAGACCCCTGATATACTCTCACTTGCAGTCTTCCTGACCTCAAAGAACATTCACTTCTGGACCACATTCTGAGTCTTTTCCATCAACAAATTCCCAGTCCAACTAGTTTATCCATACCCATGTCCTAGGTCCCCTAACTTCTCTATTAGCTTCTTACAGCATGTGGCAAGGAATCAAAAGCTTTGCTGAACCCCTAGGAAAATCACACTAAACCAGATCTGCAATTAATCAGAGTAGATCAGAGCTTTTTGGTAAAGATCCAAAGCTTAATCCAAACTGAGTCCAAATCCACCTCGCCAGTCACTATTTTCAAACCTTTTTGAATTTTTAATTAATAGATTTGTTCTAGACAATTCAGACCAACATTTTTTGTTCTACATTACCAGCAAGAATAACATGTAGGCACAAGACAAACTGCATCCTTTTCACACTGCTCAAAGTTATTTTTTATTTATTGAGTTCTTCTTGACCAGGTTAGCACACTGCATATTAAAATGCATATAAAATGCATAAATGCATATTATATTAAAATGCAGATTTTCAGGTATGACCCAGGAGAATTCCATAGTAGAACAAGGTTTACATCTAATAGAGTTTTGCACAAGAACCAAAGATTACAGAGCTGAGAGAAAAAGCACATTATCTTACAGTAGTGCCATACAAAATACAGTAAAATACTGTATAGGACAGAGGAATGACAAGCTCTTAAATATTCTCTTCTCTTTTTACATCCTGGTAGTTTAAAACCAATTTTTAAAACCAGGTCCAATATGCACAGAGTTTCTACATTCTTATGAATAAAAGCATATTGCTCCAAAAATAAGCAAATTGGCCTCTGCAATGATTAAAGCCTAACAGAACCCCAGGCTGTGTCAGAGCAACCAGCACCCCCAAAGGAGGCATCAGGGAGAAGGCATGGCATAAGTCTCACTGACCTATTGCACTAGTTCTCCTGTGCAAACAGAAATACGTATTGAAATAACTTGTATACGTTTCCCTTGAATCAAACCACCTCAAATCTCCAAGCAATGCAGAGAAAGTTATACCAACTGGATATGGAACTGGCTAAATAACAGAACACAGAGAGCTGTAATAAGAGGGGTTGCATCATACTGGGTCAATGTATTGAATGATGTCCCAGAAAGGTCATCATGTGGACCTTTGCTGAACCTCATCGATGCAGATCGTATCTTATCTACAAAACCATATCACTGACCAATTTCAGTTATCTCTAACGTAGAATTGCATTCAGTTTGGAAATGCACCAAAGTAAAAGTCCTCCACATGGAGAGTTGTAAAAATAATCTAGTTCAATATCGGTCAATATCCATACTCTCTGCACTCATCTAAACCATTTATAAATGTACACATGTCCAGATCTCTATCTAATCTTTTAGAATTGATTGCATTAGTGCTATATGCATTTAGGAAGGTATACTTTCCCCATTACTGCATTACTAAATGTACTGTAACAGATGATAATCTTGTCACCATGAACCAAAGCTAATTTTGCACAATATTTATTTTCCAGGATAACCCAGCTCTGATGCAATATCTCATTTTTAGTGGGCTCCTGTAATTAGTCACTTGTATAGGTAGATCTTTTCAGGCACAAAGAGATTTCATGATTAACTCAAGATCACAAAGTATGTAAGTGGCTCTGGCGAGATTTGAACCTAGGTCTCCTGGTTCCCAAGCCCATGCTCTAGCCACCATGATGCTGCCTCTTTATTTTTATCTTTTGACCTGTAAGCCGCTTCTGCTTCTATAATGATTTGGCAACACCGGCATATGGGGTGCAGTGCAGAATGCTTCACTGGATAATTTATAGGCTACTTACAGTTAGTTACAATCAACAATGTCAGTTCAGCTCTCGGGGGCATTATGGACATACCGCAGGGGTCCACCTTGAGGCTTCACCTAGCCTTAATATGTGTTCTGCTTCACTTCCTGCTTCACTTATTGTGAACGTGGATGATATTTAACTACAGCTAATTATTTCTTCCAAATCTACTGTAACTACAGCACATATTGGATTTAAGTAACTTTGTGATGCATTACCACCTCATTAACAGACCGAATAAACAATTTATTTCAAAATGGCTTTTTAAAATACTTTATTTTATTTCATTGTGAATACATTGCACTAACGCAGTGCAAGTACCAACATGCCTTGCAAAATGGAACATACTGACAACTCTTTCAAAACTTAGTACTGTTCATGCTGTCAGTCTATTTGCAGCTCATATCACAGCTCATTACCTTCCAAATGCATGTAAGCACCCCCTCCAGGGAGTGCTTACTAAAGTGACCCTCTCCTCCCACTCTTCTATGTTTGGACTTGCGGGTTGGTCCACCTGCTGGATGGGTGGACTCAGTTCGTCCCCCCCCCAGGGTATTTACTTGCTGGGTTTTTGGTGCCTAAGGGGAGCTGGCAGGGGAGATATACAGTATTATAGTTAGGCTAAGGCTCCAGCTCTGGCCTGGGAATTGGGCCTTGGCGACTTGGCAACAAGTTCCGCTCAGGAACTGGGAGGAGATGTAGGACTCTGCAGCTATTTTGAAACTGGGTCTGAGTTTAGTGTGAGCCATGCCTCAGGGAGGATTATGAGGCCTGCCTTGTGTTCCATGGCACCAGAGCAGGATGGGGCCCATTTCTGGTTTGTGAGGCCTGGAATGTAATGGTGGGGATGCTGTGGTGGTGGCAGCTTGTGGCATGGGTCTTGGAGGTGGTGGCAGCCCACCAGCGCCTTTACCCGGTTGGCATGCTGTTAAGGATAGACAGCCTGTAGGGAGAGAGAGTGTGAGCCCAGTGAATCCCCTGGATCTCCCGTGTTTTGTGCTTTGTGCCCTGCGCTGCAGGAAGGAAGGGTCTGGAAAATAGTGCTGCAGCCTAGTTGTGATCACCGTGTTAGAGGTTAGCTGAGTGATGGGTGGAAGCTGAGTTGCTGGTTACATAGGCCACAGTGGGTGTTTGAGTGTTCTGCGGCCTACACTTGTTGCTACTGCCAAGTCTATAAGCCCCTCATCTTCTGTGACATCCAGTTTTGAGGCCAGTTCAACCTAAGTGAAGTGCTGTGGCCTTTTGCCACTGATAATGCTGCCTGTCTTCAGGCTGTGCCCCCAGCCCCTGGGTGCTGCTGTTTAATTTTTAAAAACATTTATTTTGTTTGTTCTTTTAGTTGAGTGTGGCCTCCTGCTGTCTATGAATTTATGCTGCCTGTTAACAGCGGTTGCTTGTAGAACAGAGCCTCGGAGTGCAAGTCCTCACACTGGTCTGCTGCTTGCTGTGGATGCAGAAGCTGAAAAAAACAAAACTGAACTCTTTGTGTTATCAAACAGGTATGTGCCATATTTTTTTTTCTGGATGGTCTGCTGCACTGTTGGGGCCCCTCCCCATTCTGTTTTTCCATTGGGCCCCTAGACATCGGTGGGGAGGGGTGGCTTACAAATGTGGAGGCTCATCTGGGATGTGGTATGTGGGGTTTGCACTGTACCTGAACTCCGGTGGGCTTTGGCAGCATTGTTGTGGATTCCAGCCTAATTTCTTCTGCGCCATCATTGGATTCCACCATGCAGGTCAGCTTTGGGCCATTTCAACCCGATGCCATCTTAGGAATGGCAGATGCATAGTTAATTCTATGCAAATGATGGTGTTTAGGTCACTGATTGGCTGAAAGGAAGAGCAGCATTGCGGCAGTTGGTGGCATTAAGCGCTATTTCTGTTCAGGAGTGAGATGATCAACAAACAACCCGTCTGAAGATCGAATATGGCTGAGAAACTACCAGATAATGACCCACTGGCCCTAGTGCCAGATTCTTTATTATTGTGGCTGTTGTGTAATGCTGGATGGGGAACTCCTGCCGACTGCTGTGTGCAATGCAGTTATCAACGCGTTGGGGTGGTGTTCCTGCCACTCTGCTCCTCGTGTGCCTGATGAGTGCCACCGATGGCAAACTGCTATTCTCTGCCACCCTACATGCTGGAATTGACTTGGCCACCTTCTGTCTCACCGGGGAAGACCACTATTCTCTCAACTGGTAGCCTTGGTACTTGGGTTGAGATGAGATCTGTGATTACCCCATTGGAGCCCTCTGTTCCTGAGACCCCCGCCAAAGAGAAGGAGGATGATCTGTATGGTGAGGAAGGGCATAGCCATCTGACCCTCCCTTCTCCACTGAAGGCACCTGAGCCTCCCCATGGCAGAGGGAGAGGACATGGGAAGCCTGTGAAATCGGATGACTCCCCCCCCCCGGGCCCAGGCATCAGAGCTTGATTCCCTGCCCTCCAGGGCCTCTAGCATGTCTTGGTAGTGAGGTGATGCCTCAGGAAAAGAGTCACCAGTGGTTCAAGAGGGAAGAGGCAGTTCTTGTAGGTCAGCTTATGTGGAACCCCCATGTTACTCCCTGGTCAGACATCTCAACCTTTAGTCTTCCAGGACCAGGAGGTGGATAGAGCCATACCTCAGCCTTATAGATATCCTCAGCTGACTTTTCCAGAAAACATCCCATGTCTGCCACATTTGTCTGTCACCAGAGGGAAAGAATGGATGGTCTGCTCCCCAATGACCCTCTGAACATCCATTACTGCTCCAGGTTATGGCTTGAGAATGGAATGCCCAGCAGATCAGTATTACGAGCATCCCGGAGTGGTCACAGAGGCTGAATGGTGGGTTCAGGGTAGGATCCATATTGAATACCCCAGAGAAGACTATCTCCAGTCTTGGAGAGGATCTGGGATGTTATTGAGGAAAAGAGGTCAGACTGGGTCTTTTGTGGTGCAGTACATAAGGTCCAGCTAAGGTACTATCAGTCTGGATCCCCTTCTGATGCTGATATCACTAGAGCCAGATCTCTGTGCAATTCCTCTGTTTGGATGGGCCTAACATTATTCAAGCATTTTGCCCTCATCCAGGACATAACTGGAAGTCGTACAAAGTATTATGTGATGGCTACAGATTCTTTTGGTGGCGAGAAAACAAAACCAGATCCACAATACTACTACCCCTGTAGCAGAGGACCCGCCCTGTAGAGGGTGAAGAGCTATGAACTTGTGTAACATGCCAAGCCTTGTGTTTAATGGTGGGACTGCTACAAGAGGGTGAGCTGTTTTGCACTTTTGCTATATTGTTCTAATTGCTAAAGTTTTAATTGCTGTTGGCTTTCTCTTCTGGGAAAAATGGAAGGATAACAGTTATAACGTTGGCTTGTGCCTTAGTGACTATGACCACCTATGGACTATAGTTAGGACTTTGTTGCCCTATGCACTATATTTGGGACTCTGCTATGCAATGGACTAAAATAATGATGAAGTGTGTTCTACGTGTTTTTTGGGGAGGGGAGTTTGTGGTGTTGTGTGTGTGTGTGTGTGTGTGTGTGTGTGTGTAAATGATCGGTGTGATTGATGTAAGGGGGCTGGTTTACCATTTAATCTAATTACTGTCCTGTGCATGTTATCTATTGTTTTTGTGGTTGTTCTTGTTTTGGGGGTAACTGTGCTGGTTACGAGGTACAATGGTTGGATGCTGCATTTCACCCCAGGAAGCAGCAATATGTAGGGTATGGGGATTTTGGCTCCCTTTTGTTATTTTGGTCCTGGTGGCTCCATCGGTGGGGGGGGGGGCAGGAGAGTGCACATATCCTGCTGTACCCTTTTGGTGGGATGGCCAGATGCCCCATTCCCCAAGAGGGGAATAGTTTAAGGAGGGAAGTGTAAGTAACCCCTCAGGGAGTGCTTACTAAAGTAGCCCTTTCCTCCCACTTCTATGTTTGGGCCTGGGGATGGGCCACCTGCTGGACGGGTGAAGTCAGTTCTGCCCCAGGATATTTATTTGCTGGGTTTTTGGTGCATAAGGGGAGATGGTGGGAGAGAGACATAGTATAACAGTTAGGCCAGGGCTCTGGCCCTGGTCCTTGAATTGGGCCTTAGGAACTCAGTGACAAGTTCCACTCATGAACTGAGAGGAGGTGTAGGGCTTTGTGGCCGTTTTTGGACTGGGTGCGAGTTTAGTGGAAGCCATGGTCCAGGGAGGATTATGAAGTCTACCTTGTGCTCTGTGGCACTGGGGCAGGATGAGGCCAGTTCCTGGTTTGTGAGGCCTGGAATGTAATGGTGGGGATGCTATGTTGGTGGCAGCCTGTGGCATGAGGCTAGGAGGTGGTGGCAGCCCTCTAGCCCTTTTACCCAGTGTGGCACATGTTACAGAACAGACAGCCTGTGGGGAGAGAGAGTGTGAGTCTGCTGAGTCCCCCAGATCACCCGTGTTTTGTGCTCCGTGCCCTGAGTTGCAGGGAGAAAGGGTCTGGAAAGTAGAGCTACAGTCTGGTTGTGACCACCATGTTAGGTGTTAACTGAGCTGTGTGTGGGAGTCGAGCTGCTGGTTACATAGGCTGCAGTGGGTGTCTGAGTGTCCTGCAGCCTACACTTGTTGCTGCTTCCCAATCTAAGAGCCCCTCAGCTCTGGTAACAACCAGTTCTATGGCCAGTTCAGCCTAAAGTGAAATGCCATGGTGTTTTGCCACTGATTAAGCTATCTGTCTTCAAGCCATGCCCCCATCTCCTGGAGGTTGCTGTTTAATTTTTAAATAAATTAATTTTGTTTGTTCTTTTAATCGAGTGTGGCTCCTACAGTCTCAGAGTTGAAGTCCTCCCCCCCCGGTCTGTGGCTTGTTGGGGTTGCAGAAGCTAGAAAAAACACTGAATTCTTTGTGTCATGAAATAGGTATGTGTCATCTTTCTAGTTTTCTGGATGGTCTGCTGAGTGTTGGGCATCCCCTCCCCATTCTGTTTTTCCATCAGGCCCCTAGATATAGGAGGGGTGGCTTTCATGCAAAATTACTTAACTTCAGCATGTACTGTAAGACTTTTCAGACCAGCATACAGAATAACCTGCTGCTGTAGTCAGCAAAACTAGTTCTGTTTATTAATCCTGGGATCCAATAACTAACAATTCCACTCAGTACTAGGACACTTGATGGGCAGCCTTTAAATAAGTCTATCTGTTAAAACATCTAGATATCTGACTCAACCCTGCTCTCACTTACAGCAAACACATTAACCAGCTCTCTCCCTTCTTGGGTCTTGTCCAATGCACTTTGCAAAATCAGATACTGCTTTATTGCTAATGCTTGGAAACAAGTGACCTTACAGTTTCATCTTCTTATCCTAGACTGCATGGATGTTATCTTTTTTATATTGCTCTTGCCATTACCTTACATAAAGCTGAACTCCCCTACAACAAGATCGGCAGAGTAATGTTATCTTGTAACCCTTGGACCCACCAGTGTATCTCATATGAGAAGATAAACTGGCCACACCCATCATGCACAGATGTATTATTGGCTCAGCTCTATCTTTCAATAATATGTCTGTGGCTCTGAAATATATTCAATCTTAATTCTTTGCAGGGATGCTGCTCCCTGTGAATCTCTACCACAGTGAGTGTCACAGGCCTGAAAGTAAATAATTATTTCAGCAGTTGGGTGCTCATATATCTGGCACCAGATAACTGGAATAAACTCCTGGGTACACAAAAATCCCTCCCAAGTGTACTAAAAGGTATCTATACATTTTGTAGACTAACCATCCCATTGTAAGTTGATTCATATCTGTCAACATATTTTTTGTTTATACTGTTCCCCAATTTTTTCTCTTGCAGCATTTATATGCTTCAGTGTGTATTGTATGCCTACTTTTCCCCATGAACCTTATGCAAATAAGATGTTACATTTTATAAGGCTATCTCTGTGTCACAGCCTCTGCTATGGTTGGGAGACCATAGGCCTGCTGGCAGCACAGAACCATAGTGAGCTTCCCAAGTTGGAAAGGCACAGGCAGTAGGTATCGACATACAGTGAATGCGCAGTGCTTTACTCAAAAAGGATGCAAAGTGCATCATATGAACCTCTAGTAAAACTTGTCTGCTTAGACTGCTTGTTCCTGACTACCTAATATTCTGTACTGTTGAATCCTCCTCTCTTTAATCTCAGAGTTTTGTTATCAACCAACTCCAGTCCTCCAATGTCACTGGAGTCATCCTTTCTGCACTGACAGAACCCCTGAAAGAAATGTGTAGTGTGATTGTGATGGTGAGATCCTTCCCATTTTCAAGATGCTCAGTGGTATGCCTTCCATGTTTAAAAATATCTTCATTGGTTACCCTTGACTCTCACATTTCATTTTTAAATATAAACTGTAAGTTTTTGCTGCTCTTCATTCTTGACAACCATCCAAGCTCTTCAAGACTATGACCTATTTTTGTTTGCTTGGACGCATGCAAGAAACATAGTGCCATCATCCGAGTTTTCGGAGGTGTGGCACCCGTCTTCCAATTCAGTCAGTGTGTTTGCAGGTACGGCCACAGTTTGCCAATGAATGCTGCAGCTGTCTATGACAGCAATTGAAAATGCAGTGCTGTACAGTTGAATGGGAGAGCTATGCTTCAGTGAGCAGCGATAAGATATTGCACGCTCATGCGCGTTCCTCCCACACACACACGCATGCATATTGTGTGATCATGCTTCGCCCCCCCCACGCACACTGTATAGCTGAAGGGGGTGCCCAATCCCTCATCAGCTGTGCTGTGCTCCCCTCCAACAGGGTTCCAAGTGCCACGCTGGGAGCCCACCCCAGTGTGGCAGCAGTCTGTAGCACCGATGGGGTGCCCCAATCCCCATTGGCTCCACTGTCTCCCCCAAGAGACTATCGGATGCCACGCTGGGAGCCCACCCCAACATGACAGCAGTCTGTATGGCCGCCGGGGGTGCCCAATCTCCTGTCAATTCCACAGCCTCCCCAAACAGCCTTCCAGCTGCCATGCTGGGAGCCCACTCCAGCGTGGCACAAGTCCTGCATCATCTAAGTAAAAAAAAAAAAACTGAAAGAAAAAACTTTCCCTCGCTGACTCTCCTCACCTCCCCCCCTCACCATGCCCACCCTCTGTGCATCCACCTCCCCACACCCCCACCTCACCCCATACTTACCTACGGAGTCTGACGCGATGATCTTCAGTGGACCAGAAACACCTCCTTATGAGCACTACAGCTGTCATTTTTCACATCTCACCCAAAACAAGACAGATTAAGAAAATTACAGTGACACTGTTCATGAGCAGAGGTGTTAAAATGGCTATATTAAAAATTAGGTGAGAAAAGTCCATAAAATGATTGTGTTATGAGCGACCATTGCGCAGTTTCCATGCACCCTCATAACTTCATGGATTTCTAACATTTTCAGTCCAGATTTTCACCACTGGCATTTTTCCATTCTTCCTTATGAACAGTACAGCTGTCATTTTTCACACCATGGCCGAAATGTGTTTTCACACTTTCAGCGCAGAAATGCGTGGTCGCTATGGGAAATCACTGTTCAGGACAGATTAAGAAAATCACAATGACACTGTTCATGAGCAGAAGTTCCAAAATTCCTGTGTTGACAATCTGCTATAAAAAATCCCCAAACTAATTGCATTACGGATGTGCGTTGTGCATTTTCTACGCACGCTCATGACTTCACCAGTTTTTAAATATTTTCACTGCAGAATTTCAACATTGCCACTTTTTGCACCTCCCCATGAACAGTACAGCAGTCATTTTTCACATCCTGTTCAATGTGTTTTCGCACCTGTGGTGCGAAATGGCATAGTCACTGTGCGAAATCAGCTTTCGGCTACCAAACTGATATTGCCACTGTTCATAAGGTGAGCATCACAAAAATACCCATGTTGAAAATTTGGAGTGAAAATGCCAATGAACGCCTGAGGTGTTAGGGTTTCTGACCATAATGTCCCAGCCTGTAGAGACTGACAGGCATTAGGGGTGTGACTTGGGATTCTCGCCTGTAATGCTCATACCATTCCACACCCTGCATCCAGTGAGAGAAATCAAGGTGTGCCTTGGACTCTTCAGCCCCAAAGTTCACCCCATTCTCCTATACAGGACCCATCTCACTGTATTTCTTGATGGAATGGGGTGAGCATAAGGGCCAAAGACCCCAAGGCACACCATGAGACTTATCAGTGTCTGCAGGGTGGGGTGTGGGGAAATGGCGTGGCCGTTATACCTGACGACCCAAAGGCACACTCCAATGCCTGCCAGTCTCTGCAGGGTGGTAGTGGGGTTGGCTTCAGTTCAATACTTCACTGCCATTCCTATTATGCAGCTCACTAACTCCTACACTACCAATGCCAATGCCAGCAAGTAAACATTCGGCATTGACAAATGCTTGCTTCCCTGTGTTCTGGTGAGGAAAGGCATATAGTTATCCCTTAATCTAAATCATCGTGCTTATCACATGATGCTTTTTTCTTGTCTGCCTTCCCCTTTGGAAGTCTTTACCCATGTATGTTCAGCACATAACAATGTAATGGCCCTCTGTTCTGCTCTTAAAACATGTTTAACCTTTATTTAAAATAATTTTATAATTGTTTTATTGTTCTTAAAATTAACTTGTTTAATCCTTTTTTTAAATACTTTCCTAATTGCTTTTATTGTGATTTCTATTGTTATATCATTTTCTTTTTGTAATTTTGCCTGCACAGTACTCTACTTTGTTTAAGTGTGTTTTATAACTAAATAAAATAAACAAAAAATATGATGGCCACCAGCATCTCATGTTGGACTGCCCTGATTTTTTGTTTAAGTGTGTTTTATAATTAAATAAAATAAACCAAAATATGATAGCCACCAGCATCTCATGTTGGATTGCCCTTATTTCTTGTTTAAGTGTGTTTTATAACTAAATAAAATAAAAATATGGTGCGGGTCTACAAAGAAGAGATCATTCTAAAGTTACAAGAACACATAATTACCAACTGAAAGGGGAGCTGTATAAATCCAATAAGAGGGGAGCCTGGGTAAATCAGAGAGTGGTGTCCCCTTGGAATAGACTCCCACCTGAAACAGTTGCTTATGACACTATGCTCAGTTTTAAGAACCAAGTAGATACCTACTGCAGAACTGCAGGACAAAATCTAGAGGTAATATATAATATTAAACCCAGTTACGAGACTCTTTGGTGAAAGCTATTGCCTCAAATCAAACTTATGAAACTTATGAAACATACAGTAGGTCTGCAATGCTGCATTTTTGCTTCCTGACAGAAAGCACACTTGGATGTTTGCCTGCTCCCTTTGGTAATGCCTACAACAGTATCAGACCTTCACCTGCCCACCTGGTAGACTTTTCCCTCTGGTGCCTGAACAATAACTGCTGTACATCATATCACTCTATTGTGAGGCTCTGTTTATGGACTTATGTTTCAGGTACCAGAGAGGTCACGCATGGATTTTATTTATTTTTTTATTTTGCAATTTTAGGTCAGGAAATATGCACTAAGCCGGGCTTGTTTCCAGGTGCATCCTGGGAGCACAATGAAGTGATGTGACTTGCTCATGGTCACACAGTATGCAGGATGGGGCTGGAGGATTCAAACCCTGTTTTACAGGTTTGCAGCTCAGTGCTCTGAACCACTGTGCTATACTGCCTCCCTGATTTTGGATGGAGTAGATATTATTCTGTTGCAGGCCATGTACAACTGCACCAGACTGTTGCATGAACATGTCACCTGATTCGTGACACTGGCCACGTCCACTAGATTTGAGGTCATTGGCTCCTTCTCCCACTCTCCTCATTCTGGTCCATCCAATCCAGCTTTTGACTGTGACATGCTCCTATCCTTACTCTTACTTCCACTGATGTAGGCTCATTCCCCTGGTTGTTGAGATATACCCTTCCTGTGTCCTGCTAATGGTGCCCTGATTTGTTCCATGTGTCCTACTCTGAGTTCATTCTCCTTTGTCTAGGAAGACAGAGTAATTTCTTTCTTGTTGGCAACACTATAAAGGGGTATGAGTTCTCTCCTTCCCCATGATATTAGTCTTATTGTTTTTTTTTCTCCGCTGCTCCTCTTTTTTGTCCTCCTAACCCTCTTCCTCGACTTTGTGTGTTTTATTCTCCCCCTACCCCCAACCTTTCCACCCCATATTTTAAACTGTGTCATTTGCTGTGTTATTTTGTACTTTACCTCTCCTCTCGGTAGGATGTATTTTACCTACTTAATATTATACTTTATAATTTTTTTACAATGTATTGCTCTTTTATTTTTGTACTATGTATCCACTTTCATAAATAATCCTGTTAACTGGACGTTTGTGAAAATGGGCATTTTTGCTCACATATCTTTCTAGTATAAAATAAAGATTGATTGATTGTTTGTTGCTGGGTCTCTTAAGCATATCACTATGGTTGAAACCATTTTACTTGGTCCTCCTTGTCTGTGGGCAGTTGATTGTTAGTGGTAACTTGCACTTTACAGGACTAAGGTGTCTCATGTATCTGTATTACTCAATTGTACTGCTGTTCAGTATTTTTTTTATCTCAGGAAAACTCAATAAATAGTGTAAAAAGTGTGATTAAAAATTACTATCTCTAGCTTGGGATGTAAAGGAGGGAACAAAAGTTGTCAAGATTTCTGATTGTTATCTTAACAAGTGAATGGAAGCAAATTCTTTCTCTGCAGCAGCACAAGTCATCTGTCTCTCCTCCCTGATGTTTCTGCAAGTACTGGGCCTCATGACCTGTCTTCAGCGAGCTTCCAAAGGGGCCTCTGATTGGGCAGGAAGTCCCAGGAGATCTTGAACTCCCACTGAATAGCAAAATACTGAATTGCCATAAATAGTGCCGATTATTCGATTTTCTTCCCGAGTAACGAACAGCCTATTATTTGTGGTATCCAGGAAATGCTATTCATTACTTGCACACCCTTACCATATACTGTACCTTTAGTACCCTTTGCTGCTACGTAGGAGGATTTGCACCCAACCCTTGGATGTCCTCCTTGAGGAGGAGGTGGGAGCAAAAACTGTAATGGGATTTAAGAAGGCATGGGATAGGTATAAGGGAACCTTAGAAGCAAGGAAAGGGGAGGTAAAGCCAGAGGTCAATTAGGGTCTACAGCGTGACAATAGGCAGGGAACATGGGCAGACTAGGTGGGCCAAGCAGTCCTTATCTGCTGTCAAATTCTATGTTTCTATGTTTACCCAGGTTATAAGAAATCCAGTAGCCAGATGACCCAATGACTACTGATAATTGTTAGTGGTACCTAACATACATGCTTGTTTTACTTTATTGATCCATCTACTAATCTTTTTTATACATCTACACATATTTTAATTCAAGGACATTTGTCATTTAAAATTTAGTGTTGGCCTGGTGATTTACCTTCAGCATTGTTTGCTGCCATGCCACAATACACTCACTCTGTTGGAACAATTGTAAGACAATGGAGTGAAAGGTGCATGACCAGGAGGAGGGGGTGGAGCAAGTGTGTCTAGATGATGCTTGGAACACTCATTGGATTCCTTGATGATTCGTAACACCATCAAGGAATCACCTGTCTCACCTTCTCCCTTTTGGTTGCATATTGACCTATTCCAGTGTCTTAGTTTGAGCAGAGTGGGCATGCTGTGGTAGGTTTGGTAACTGGGCTAGCCAGATCTGAGAGATTCCTGCTCCCATCTGACATCAAGAATGGGGGATGGGATTCACTTTCTAAATTAATGTTTTGCGGTCAGGGTGAGTCAAACTAGAGATGGGATTGCTGTTAAAATAGGTTCTCTGCTACTGGCATAGTGACAGGAGTCACAATATGCAACATCCCCCCCCCAAAAAAAAAACTGTGGGACAGTGGGAAAAGGGAGGTGGGCAGGAAATGACTGGGATAGGGAGGGATGACCAAGAGACTAACCCTGATTAGAGAGGATTTTTATGTTTAAACACAATCTGTAATCAAAGACGAATAAGGAACACCCAGACATTTTATTTTTATTATTTTTTTTTTTATGTTAGTCTTTGGTAACTGGGTAAGGCCCACTAGTTTTCAGGGGTGACCTGGGAGCACTGGGTAGTTAAGTGACTTGCTCAGAGTCACACAGTATGCAAGTGGAGGTTGTGAGAATCAAACTCAGATCTGGTCTCCTGGATGTATCAAGCTCTTTCACACCTCGTTCCTCTAACTTCTAGGCTATACTGCCAGCCCATTTGGCTGTAAAAAGCAATATTTAGCTAAATATTTGAGAAAAGGTAATCACACACCCCATAATACACACCTATTAGAATACTTATTTATTCTTATTTAATATGAATATATTGGTAGTTATTCTTATTTGAAATTGCTATATTGTTAAATAAAGTGAGATAAGTATGTGTATCAATTGTAACTAGCAATTTTTCAGTTGTCATTGGTCACATGGTTACTGAATTTCATATTATCTGAGTAAAACTCCAAAGCAACAGAGGCAAACCCTACTCTCCTACATAGCAGCAAAGGGCACTAAAGGTTACACCATCAGGACATCACTGAATTTTAAATGAAAAATGCCCATCTATTAAAACATGTCTGTGTGATTATAAAGTAAGCAAACTGCCTCAGGATAAATGTATCATAACTACATCGTTAATTATCAGTTATAGCCTTAATAGCTTGCTTAGCAAGCCCTAATTAACCTCTTAGGTGGCAATAATTGTTTATCACAAAAGATGCTATTTATGCCACTTAATTTCATTAATACCAGAAAATGTGTAAGCAGCACACATTAAAAAGCAACTGCCCAACCCAATTGCATGGAGAGCTGAGGTGTTGAATACCCTATCTCCTGCCACGCCAGCGACCTATGTTTGGGAACAAACATGGGTTGTTGGGGGTTGGCTGGGTGGGAGAGGATCAAGCATCTGATGGACTGCTCTCCTGTCCTGGGGTGGGAGGGCATGTTGGCACTGCTGCAAGACATCCACCAGGTGGAGGCCTGGTGTTAGTGCGATACAGGACCAACACATTTTCTATGTGTGGCTTTAGGGGATCGACCTTTAAAAAAATAATTGCTAAAGCAAGAAAACTAAAAAAGAAACCTTTGAAATGCTGAAGAAGTAAGTTTTATTTTTGTGGATTGAATATTGATTGCTCTGTGATTTTTATAGTAATTAAAGAAGAGAGATAAAAAATAAAACACAGTTTATGTTCTAGTTTTGCATTGAAAATGAAACAGCAAAAAAGTCATATAAATAAAACAAATGAAAGTGAATTAGTCCACTAATATCTCTGTATCTTGCACTGAATTAATTTGTTTACACATTTACAAAATATTTTATTATAGACAACCACTCTTCCCTGAAAAAAATGGCAACCAATGACATTTTGGAATTATATAGTGGTTTAAATAAAAGGCTAATTTTCAGAGTTGAGTCTTGTTCCTTTGTTTGAATTTATTAGCTATAAAAACTGTAGACCTGCAAGCTTGACCTCAATTATTGGGAAAGTATTGTTGTCCATAGTTAGGGATGACATTGAGAGTTTTGTCGACAATAATAAGCTTGAGGACAGTACACAACGTGGGTTCCGTTAAAGGTAGATCTTGACGAACTAATTTGGTGGAATTTTTTTGAGCCAATTAGTAGAGCCTTGGACATGGGAAAACTGGTGGATATTGTGTACTTAGACTATAGCAAGTCTTTCAGCACATACCACATATAGAATTAATCTATGAGATCAGGAAACGTGGATTGACAAATCATATTATTTCATGGGTGGAAGACTGGCTGAATAATAGGAAACAGAAAGTAGGACTTAAAGGCAAGCTGAGGAGCTGAGGAGCCAATTAATAGAGCCTTGGACATGGGAAAACTGGTGGATATTGTGTACTTAGACTATAGCAAGTCTTTCAGCACATACCACATATAGAATTAATCTATGAGATCAGGAAACGTGGACTGACAAATCGTATTATTTCATGGGTGGAAGACTGGTTGAATAATAGGAAACAGAAAGTAGGACTTAAAGGCAAGCTGAGGAGCTGTGATCAGTGGGGTCCCCAAGGCTCTGTACTGGGGCTGACCTTGTCTAGCATACATGTGTCATCAGTGCAATGCAAACATGATGAGTGGATGAGTAGGTTTGCAGATGACACTAGAGGCATGGGACTTGGCAGGTAAATTGAACTTCAATGTGGACAAGTGCACAGTAATGCATTTTGGATGTAGGAATCCATGAGCAAGCTATGTACTGTGTTGGGCTCTATAAAGCAAATCATAGATGAGAAAGATTTAGGAGCAGGGGTAGCAAATGACCTGAGACAAGAAATGTTGTGCACTGAAGTGACTAAAAAATGTAAAAAAAATTGTGGTCTGTATTGGTGAAAACATAACTAGTGGGAACAGGGATGGCATCATGCCCCTGTTCAGGGCATTGGTGAGGGCACATGTGGAGTATTGTGGGACATTCTGTGCACTGTATCATAGGAAAGAGATCCAGAAGAATTGAAGGAATACAGTGTAGAGAAAACAAAATGGTCAGGGACAGAAAAAAAGCATATGATGAGAGAATGCATGAGCTGGGGTTACTCTCCTTGGAGCAATGCCAGTTAAGAGGGGCATGTTTTTAATTTATCAAGTCACCAGAACTATGGATTTAACAGAAAAGGTGGCAATTAACAAATAAAGGGAGAAAAATACAAACTGGCAAGGGGGGGGGGGTTGCTGGTTGCAATGGATGGTTATGACATGGAATAGTGTACCAAACAGGATAAATGAAATCAAGTCACTGGAAATTTTTAAAAGATAATTTGACAGATCTTTAAGGGATCAGTATATATCTGGATTTAACCATTGAGAAATGGGTGAGGAACTAAAATTGGCAATTTGTTTTCTTTGTATTACCTATGAAACCTACTGTATGAACATTGCATATGTATTTATTTATTTATGTATGTATGTATGTATTTATGTATGTATGCATGTCTTTGATAACTGGATGGGTGCACTGATCCAAAGGACTATTTTCAGGCATGATCCGAGCCCCAGCATGGCACATTAAGCAATACAGGTGTAGAGAACAACAATAAACACGCCTCGACATAAGGTGCAGGAAATTACAGAACAAGGGGTCAATACATAAAGTGCAATTACATAAAAATACAAGTCATCAAAGAAGGCCAGCATACAGGTTAAAGAGGACATTAAATCATTTCTACTTGGCAGCTGATAATAAGGTTTTTATTCTTAGAAATGATATGCATTCCCCTAAATTACCCACATTTAACTGTACCTAATAAAAAGTGATATGAAAAACTGTATTTTGCATTGTTTTGTTTTTATGGGCAGAGTTCTGTTGCAGTTCTCTTCGGGGAACCAATAACTTGGAGTTTTAACCATGTCACAGTTTGTGTACAGAACTTTAAGCACTATTCTAATAGGTCAACAGTTCATAATTAGCATTCTTTGCACAAACCGTGACATGCTTAAAACTCCAAGTTTTTGGTTCCATGAAGAGAACCTTAACAGAATGCTGCACATTCAAACAAAACAATGCAAAATACAGTTTTTGTATCACTTTTTATTCCGGTACAGTTAAATAAGGATAATTTAGGGGAATGCATATCATTGCTGTGAATAAGAACTTTATAAACAACTGCCAATTAGAAATGATTTCCTGTCCTCTTTAAATTACATAGTCACAGGCCATGTGATGTTAGCTATGCTGAAGAGTCTGTTGAAATGTGAATGCTGTTTGATCATTAGGTAGACAGATCAAGGGCAAATACATTTGAGGTTTTGCTACTGGAGCAATTTACTTTTTCTAATTATTTACTGTATATACAAAACACACATCTAAGTATACTGTAAGTACAATTACAATTGAAAAAAAAATACAAATTAGTTTATTTTCCAGAATCAAGTAATTGATATTTTTACAAAATGCTAATTCAATTACAGTATGTAGTATTTCTATTAATAATTTGTATGTAAGTCAACATTTTGTCTTCTAAATGGAGTGATCTGTGGTAAAAACAATATTTACATATTTGCATAATTTCAAATAAAACTATTTGCTATACAGAACAAGTCATGAGTCTGTCACAAGCTAGGAAAATATGTAACATTTTAAAAGTTATAGCATTTCAAGATGATAGGGTTACAAAAGTCTCTAAAATATAATTATAACTCCTATTAAAGAGTTTAGTTAAATAAGGAAAAGTACCCTCAAGCTTGAGAGCAGGACTTCAAATGACAAGGATAAAGAAAGAAATAAACAAATGCAGTATCTCCTCTTCAGAATCAAAACCATCTAGAACATCTATAACATTTTGTTCTTCCAGTGCTGGCATATCTGACTAAAGAGTTATTTTCAAGATCCACTATATCAAAAATTTCTTCTTGTTCTGATCAAGCTGTTTGTCAGCTTCTTTCAACTCTGCATTTGTGCACAAACTCCCCTAAGTTGCTTAGGGACAAACAATGGGTGTTTTTTATCATCAAGATTCAACAAGCACTTTGTGGGGAAAAAGGACACAACGTTTCCCACAGTTTAATCAAATATTCCTGGAACTAAACAAAACATTTTGCCTTTCCAGGATAAGTGGACTAACATTTGGAAATACACAACATTTTTCATTTTGGAAATAAAGTGCTTCTTTTTGCTTAACGTTCTGAGTCAGCAAATCTCTGTCAGTGTCAATGGCAAAGCTGGGTATCATATTGGCGTAGGGATTTGTATTTCTGATATTTAAGTTCTTTTGTGAATTAATTAGCTGAGTCTCAGACATTAATATGGTTTAGAGTTCGTAGCAGTTGGATCTTGTTTGTTGGGTTCTTTGTCATAATGGTGATCGCTAAACAGCGATTGCCATTACAGCGAGTGTACATCACTGAAAAGCAAAACAGTGATGTACACTCATTGGTAACACCTCAGCTGACAGCCAGCAGCATCATTTATGCAGGGGGCTGTGCCCCCACACCCCTGCTCATGGGAGGTTTTGTCTATGCACCCCCGTGATTTTAGATTGCCAACTCCGGGGTGCATGCCAGGAGGAGACAGTCCCAAAGAAAAAAATTCCGTCAACAGCAAAAAATGTATGCCCCTCCCCAGCCCAGAACCCTGAAACTGCTGCACCAAAGCTAGTCACCCTCACCATCACACCATATGGTTAGCTTGGCAGCAACACACCACACTGCCCTACACAAACCCTCTTCCCTATCCCTCCCCTTTTGGTCATCGTCCTACACTACCACTAACTCTCCCTCACTCATCCCTACTCTTGCTACCCTTACAGGGTCACTTACATGTGAAGTGTGGCAAATAAGTCGCCCATTTATAGTCACCAATATCACTGGATGCCTGTTTGTTCAATTCAGAAGACTTTAGTCACATGAGGCAGATTTCACTAGGCAGCTTCGGAGATTCAACAAAGACTGGGTTCAGTGATTATCTAAAAAGTTAAACTACACATCAGTAGTATTTTTCAGTACAGCTACTATTTTTATATCTAAGGCTGTTCTCTAACATCCATTCTTTCTTTGGAACTCAGTTATTGATCATGCATTAGTCATTGCAAATGCATTCATAGTCATATGTTTAATATGCATTCTTCTGTTTTTTTTTTGGTTTTTTTTTACTGTTTTCATTTGTTTCTTACTAGTCAAATCCAGGTCAGCCCTTTATTCTTTTACCTTATTTAAAGACATTTTTACAGAGTCTGTGCTGGTCAGGTTGGAAAACTGGTCAAAGACCTGGCAGCTGAGTTTCAAAGCAAAAAAAAAAAAGCAAGGTAGTACACATTGGGAAAAAGAAGCCAACTACGCAGTAGGAAATGGAGGAGGGGTGCTAAAAGGCATCAAGGAGAACAAGCATTTGTCAATGTCGAATGTTGGCTTGCTGGCATTGGCATTGGTAGTGCAGGAGTTAGAGAGATGCATAATTTGCCAGAAAGTGATTTTGAACAGCAACTGTGCCATTTGGTGCCACAGGTGCAAAAACACATTTTGGGAAGGATGTGAAAAACAATAGCTGTAATGTTCATGAGGAGGTATAAAAAAAATGTCAATACTGAATATCTGGAGTGAAAATATGAAAATTTGGTGAAGTTACGAGCGTGCATAGAATCTGCTCAATGCACACCAGTAACGCAATTATTTTGGGGATTTTTTAACCAAATTTTCAACATAGGCATTTTAGAAACTCTACTCATGAACAGTGTCACTGTGATTTTGTTAATCTGTACTGAAATTTGATTTTGCATAGCGACCGCGCCATTGTGCGCCACATGAGTGAAAACACATTTTGGGAAAGATGTGAAAAATGACAGCTGTACTGTTCATAAGGAGGTGTGAAAAAATGGCAATGTTGAAAATCTGGAGTGAAAATATTAAAAATTGTCGAAGTTACGAGTGTGCGTGGAAACTGCACAATGCACGTTCATAACAGTCATATTTTTGTTTTCATTTCCCACTGAATTTGCAAGATAGGCTTTTTGGGACCACCACCTCATGAACAGTGGCATTGTCATTTCCTTAATTGGTCCTGAAAGGTGATTCCGCGCAGTGACCGCGAAATGACATTTCAGGACCGAATAACGAGATAACAGTGCATGTGTCCATGGGGTGGGATCCCAAGAACCCCATATTGAAGAGTTGGAGACAAAATTCAAAAAAATGGCTGTGATATCCACCTAAGTTGATCCCCCCCCCCATTTATGTCATTATACAGCTTACTGGCCTTTCTTCAGTTCGTGGTTGGCTTTGAAGAGTCCAGACGTGTTCCCGCTCCCCTGAAGATAGCAGTTCCAGAGGCAAGTATGAGGTGAGGGGGATGTTGAGAGGTGGGGTGCACAAAGGGTGAGTACGGATTGGGGGAGGGGGTGCCACCAACAGTAAGGGACCATTTTCTTTGTTTCAGGTACTAAAAAAGAAAAAGAGAATACTGTGGACGGTTTTCTTTCTTTACAGGTGAAGGAAGAAAAATGTTGGGCACACTGGGGTGGGCTCCCAGAGTGCCCCATGACTTTTGGGAGTGTGATGCTGGCCACACTGGGGTGGGTTCCCAGTCTGCCATACAATGGGGGTGGGGCAGGGGCAGAAACATGCCGATACGGTTGGCTTTCCATTAAATGGAGGTACACTGTGGTGGGCTCCCAGTGTATCACACAATCTGAGGGGTGTTGGACATGCTGACAGGGTGATTGGGCACCCCTGAAGTTGGCTTTCTGGGGATTGTGTGGCAGACGGTGGCAGCCGCCATTTTGTTTAAATGTTTCACCAGGAAAAACACATAAGGAAAGCGTGTTATCTGTGCCACTGCATGATGAGCTTGTCTCTGATTGCAGTGGCACTTTCCTTACAAGTTGTGTCCACTTTACTTACAACATCTGTTAGTGCTAGCATGCTGCGCTCATTGGGGAATGAGGGCAGCACATACTAAAGCATGCCCTGCATTCGTTGACATACCTTGAAATGCGCTACAGGGCAAGATGTTGCTTGAAAGACGCCGCAAGCCAACATAAAAAGGATGTAGGGTCATGATACAGTATCAGAAAGCTTAAAATCCACAGCACACTGTAATAGAGATGCAGAAAGGAAACGAGGATGTTGGTATACTAGAGGGAGATAAACAACAGACGTTGGGAGGTAAACCTCCCCACTGTACAGGTTGTTGTTGAGACCACAACCAGAGTACTGTACAAGGTATTGGAGCCCGAATGTAAGGAAAGGTGGCAAAAAAGTGGAAGCAGTGCAGAGCAGGGCAACCAAAGATAATCCAGGAACTAACGGGCATGTTACATAAGGGGATACTTCAAGATTTGGACATGTAATCCCTTGAGAAGGGAAAGAAAAGGGGAGACATGAGAGAAATGTGCATGTACATGCTAGAAATAAACAGTGTGCATGCCAAGGATTTTTTTTTTAGTTTGAACTCAAATACAGGGGCAAGTGGAAATTTACTCATACTTATAGGGGCAAGAAACAAGAGAGATATCCAGAAATGTTTTTTCATGGAAAGTGTGCTGGCAAGTGTAAAAAGATACCAGAAGAAGTGGTATAAGGAAAAATCGGGAAGCAGATTTAAGAGGGCATTGGACAGCATATGGGCTTAGTGGGGGGGAGGGGCAGGATTAAGGGCTGGAGTGGCCAGCAGGTCTAGAGCAGAATAGCTAGGTATGTTGCACAGACTGGATGAGCCAATAGGTTTTTATCTCCCAACAATATCTCTGTATCTAGGAAACTAATGCCATCAAGTTTCTTATCAAATGTCTGTAGCAAATTTATGAGACTTGAAAGAGACGCTCATAATTTCATCACTTCCCTGGAATGCTAAAGAGAGTGTGGCTGCAGGTGGTGTTTGCATCTGTGTATCTGCAGCAGATAAAATCAGTGCAGCATAAGCTTGTAATGGGTGCTCGATTTTCTTAAGAAACTTTATCCCTAACTCTTGAATAAGAGTTGTTCTGGACATCGGGTCAGCAACAATGGGGGTAACTCCAAATGCATCTGGCAAAGCAGTCATTATTCCAAAGGGTTCAGACCCAAAGGGGCCAGAGAAGGAGGGAAGATGAGGCTACTGTAACAAAGTTTGGCATTTGCGTAGGCAGTGCTGAAAAAATGAAAATGCTCAATGGAAAACTGAGAAAGAAACCATTGGAAATGCTCACACAGCTAACTGCTCAGTTAGATGTCAAGCACCCACTTCTGTGCCATAAATGCATAAATCGTACCTGGACTAGTTTCAGCTTCAGTTTATTTATTATAATGGAAAGGCATGTGGACATAAGCTGCCCATTTTCACAAGCATCCAGTTTTGGACAAATACAATAGAAGGATTACATTATGCAGGCAAAAATAGTGATTGGGTTACAAAAATAGGGAAACAGGAGACAATGTATAGGACAACTGAGCACTGATATGGTACATAACAATATGGGAAAAAACATTTACAAGTGCATTGGTAGAAAGATGCTAAACTAGACTTGGACAATTGAGTAATCAAAAGAGGCTAAACAATATAATGCAAACATTCACAAGGGCATTGGTAGAAAAGTGCTAGGCATTATCGGTCTGGGATACTGCTTCCTCAATATTGGGTGAAATTCAGTTGATGAGGAGGTGGAGGAGAGGACAAGCACCAAGTGGGAGTATCATGCGGTGGTACAGCTGCAGATGGCGGCCTGAGAAAGGTAAGACTTTAGGTTGTACTTACAGGAAGCCGGAGAGTGGCACTCAGTGATAGCAGAGGGAAGACTGTTGAATAGCTTGGCGACCTTGTAGGAGAGGGTGTTTTGGCCATGTGTGACTACAGAACTTCATTATGGTGAAGTGAGCCTGTCACTTTTTACGCAGTCACTAGTGTTGTAAGACTGAATTTTGTCTGGAAATACTGCTAAACATTGCCCAGTTACAGGACCACAGTGGAGGTACCCATAGCTACTGTATAGTTCATTTTATACGTGAAAAGTATGAGGAATCTCCAGAAATGGGCTGCTTGCAGTCTTGCCCTTCAGTATAATTCTGGGCAATGATCTTGACCCTCATGGAAAAACTGCCTGTATTACCGCAAGAAAACAGTAAAAAGAATGATAGGTGAGACTGCATATGCCCACATGCCCTTTGATCTGCCTTGCACTGTCAGGAGTGCAAGAAAGAGGTGCAGGTAAATGTGCATAAGGCAAAGCAAACATTTTTTATGGTGTCTAATCCATGCAACTCTGGGTGCCTTACAGAGAAAGCAAATTCAATATAATACATTAAATAACAATAAAAACACAATAAAATTCAGGGCAATGATGATACAGTGCCACAGTAGGCCAAGGTAAATAAATGAATCTTGAGCAATTTGTATGAGTCCACCAAGGGCACATTGCAAACCACAGCTGAGAGACTGTTCCAGAGTACTAGACTAGCAACTGCATAAGCTTTGCCACCAGAGAGCTTCAGTATGGAACGCAGTCTAGAAAGCAAGCCACATCTTGATAGAATGGAGAAAATGGACAGGAATTTGCAGGATCAGGGTATCTTTCAGATAGCTAGGGTCCAAACCATGCACTGCCTTGTAAATTAACAAGCTTATCTTGAGGTTGGCACACCTCTAAATAGGAAGCCAGTGCAATTTCCAGTGCACTGTCATGACATGCTGGAATTAGGACGTTCCAGCTATCAGCCAGTCTGCTGATTTCTGGGCCAACTGCAGGCAGTGTATCAAACCCAAAGATAACCCTAGATATAGTGCACTGCAGTAATTCAGCCAAGATGTTGCAAAGGAATGCACAATCATGTTACGGTCCCCTGGCACAATATATGGTATAACTGGTTGATGTTATATACTGTAAGTAAAAAAGTCACTTTAGACTACCACTGATAGGCAAAATTTAAAGGTTAGCTTGTAGCCCTCAATTACCCCCAGATTATACACCCTATCTATAGCACTGAGTGTACTACCACAAAAATATGGTAAAGCTGTAGTACCACCCTTCATTGCTGACTCATGGGAACCTGATTTAACCACCTCTATCTTACCTGGGTTAAGTCTCAACCAGCTGGAAGGCATGCAGTCATGGATATCTCTCAGGCAGCTGCTCAATACGGAGGCAGCAGATGCCCAATTAGGTGTATAAGACAAGTACAACAGGATATCAGCAGCATATCAATGAATCCTCCATGCTGTACCGTTGAATAATCACAATGATAGGCAAACATACAGTATATACAACAAACAACAAAGGGGCCAGAACTGAGTTCTGTAGCACTCCACTGGTGAGGGCACCCATCTTGGAGATAGCATTTCCCTTGGCTCTCTGCCATGTTCCACCTATGAGGTGGGGCTTAATCCAATGCAAAATCATGCCAGTGAGTCCTGCGTAGTGCCTAAAGTGATCCAAAAGGAATCCATGGACTTCCATACTGAATGCCGACAAGAGATCTAGAAGGAGAAAGATCTATCCTTCACTATAAGGAGATAATTAAACACCTGTACAAAGGCTATCTCCATGTTCCTGAATCCTGACTAAAGAGGCTCAGAAATGTTCCATTTTCCCAGGTGCATCTCTAGCTGAGCTTCCACCACCCTCTCAATAACCTTCCCTAGAATGGATAGGTTCCAGATGGGTCTGTAATTCACTAGGACATCAGGTCCAAAGGTGGGTTCTTCAGGAGTGACTTTCTTACTGCCAGTTTCAAGATAGCAGGAGAAACACCCTCCTTCAAGGAGCACCTGATGATCTCAGTGATGAATGGTTCAGATTCCTATAACAACATAAGAACAGCCAGGTCCCTCAATCTCCATATGCCATCAGATTCTATATTTGTAGATTAGCCCCAGATCAAGTCAACAGTAGGTTGGGCACAGCCCTGAGATCACATAGACCACCTAATCCACCAATATTGGCTCAAAGTCCTCTCAAGTCTGGAAGCTGCCTCTACCCCCCCCCCCCCTTTCTGGATACCACAGGCCTATGAAAGGCCACTTGTGGAGTTCCTCCCAATAGAGGATATCTTGTCCTGGAAGAACCAATTAAACTCCTCAGTCATCCATTGAAAATGCTCTTCCAGGTAATAGACAGGGTGAATTAACCAATCTGTCCACAGTGTGAAGAAGCTGTGCTGGTCGATTCTTCCTGGCTGTAATCACCCTTGACAGGAACACTGTATTTTTCACAGTGATTGTATACTGATACTCATGATAATGAATTGTCAGTGCCAATCTATCCTCCATGAAGCAGGATCTCCTCCAAGAAAGAAAGAAAGATCCAACCTCCATCCCATCAGTCACCACCATGCATCATAATACCATGGTGAGCTGTGGCAGGAACTCAAAGGATAAACATTTTAAGATGCAAGGAATTCTAAGAAACTGTAAGAGCATATAATGGCCCTCAAAAGCTTTCCCAACTCCTACAGAATAAACTGTCATTATGCCCAAGATGTCCACTCCTGCCAGGAACTTGCAAGGATCAAGATTTTATTTTGGGCAGTAACAAACCATCTCCATATGGGAGGGAATATCAATTAGGGGGCACCACATAGGAATAGAATAACATGATTATCTGACCTACTGACTGGATCAACCCTAAATTTGCAGATGTCAGGATCCAATGAGAAAACCAGACCTAAAGCATAGCCCTTTTTGTGGGTCCAAGTGGCAGTTACCTGTGTGAAGCACAGTGAAGTCCTCAGTTGGAGGAATCATTGTTCAAATATGCTAGGCCTCATCATCAACCCAGGCATTGAAATCCCCCAGCACAAGAAGTCTGGAAGAGTCCATGACCAGGTTAGCCATTAGGTTCATCAGTTCATGCAAGAATTCATTCCTGTGCCCTTGAGGCCAGTACATAAGAAAAATAATGCAACCTGTACGCAGACCATCATTTACTGCCTTGCATTCAATCAACCTGCTGGATCTTGTGAGGTATGCCTTTAGTCCCAGAATGCCTCTAAAACAGGCCCCCCACCCTCCTGTGCTTCTGCCTTGGGCATCATAGAATATCTGGCAAGACAAATGACTCTAGTACAGGTCTGCAGCCATCCCCAAGTATGGTTTCCATGATACATAGCAGGACAGGGTCCATGATAAAAACCTCTATAACCTTAGTTTTATTCTGCAGAAACCAGATGTTACATAGAACTGCCCAAAAGGGAGGAGCACAGTCAGTTGGTCTTCAAGCCATCTTGCTGATGGAATTGCAAGGAGCCCATGGGATACAAATCAGACAAGGAGGACCCCTGTCTGTATTTCGTTTACTCCCCAGGCATTTACTGGACCTGACACATTCTGTTCCACCATCTCACTTGGCTACCCTCAAAACCAAAGTCACGGTTTTGAATACATCTAAGGACTCCCAGCTCCCTGCAGTGGTGAATCATCAACTCAGGTGAAGTAAAAGGGAGTCAATAAAAGACAACAGTTACCGTAACTGGGCAACAAAGTAGACAAACTTTGTCTCAACACTTTAAAAACATAACCCAACTTAATACCCACCACCCAAAATACAACAACCACCTCCCAAATTTAAAATTTAAACAAATAAACCAACCCACACATTCCAACCTCACCTCAGATCCTCAAACACACTTAAAAAACTTTATAAAACAGACAACTTTCACTACAGTCCATACCATATTCTTTAAGGAGCCTTATTACCTGATTCATAATAAAATGCAGACAGATTAAATGACTTAGAGCTGCAGACTATAAAGAAATATAAGAGTCAAATACAGAATAATGCATAGGCAACTGTGTGTCATGAAGTTTTTTTTTTACACACCCTCGGTGTGTGATGTCCCATAAACCTCGAGAGTGAAGCTTGAAAGGTTTATGTGGAAATCACACACCGAGAGTGTGTAAAAAAAGCTTACAAAAGACATATAGACGCCTGTGTTTCATTTTTTATAATTACTGGTGCAGGGACTGTAGGCGGCGGTCAGTTCTGTCCAGAATCTCATGTATGGTGCTTGGTTCATATTCTGAACCATCTGGCTGTTTTTTTTGCACATTATGTAAAATTAGCTAGTATCTTACCTAGTTCAGTTGGTGGTATAATGTGTATCTCTCTGGCTTCATTTAGCTGCTTCAGAAATCCTTGGAGTAAACTGAGGTCACTGCTCATTTTTTGAGCAGTGTTTTGGTTCTCTTGCTCACTGATTAATTTGTCCATGTTGGTACTGCTGGGAATCATGAAGCGGTGTTTCAGCTTATTTCTTTGTTAGCATGAACACTACTGAAAAGCAGGGGACAATTTCCAAAATAGGTACTGAGCCATTTCTGTGAGTGGTTTTGAGTTGTTTTCCTGGTTTTTAAAGTCGTGCTTAAGAGTAGGCTTTTTGCACTTTTGCTGTCAGTGATAGTGTGAGGCATCAAAAGCCATAATAATCAGTTATGATGGTGCTTCTCGGTTATTATGGCTTTTGAAATGGAACCCAGACCCATGCATTAAAGGGGGTCACCAGTAATTATACAAAAATCCTGCTTGGAACATACAACTGTTCACTAGAAAGTCAATGAAGAGATTGGCATGGATCCATTGAAGAAGGTGAGACACAGACCTCTCTCATGAGCATAGGCTACTCTTTCAGTAATATAGACTGAAGAAACTAGGTGGTGAAATGGCTTTAGATAAGCCTTGGAACAAAAACAGTCCAGAAAGTTGGTAGCCAAACTAAAAAGCAGACTCATGTCCCTGCTCACTGCAACTAATGTATTAAAAAACATGGCTGTTTTCTTACTGCAGCTCAACAGTTTAACAAAGAAATCCACTTTTTGTATCAGTTAGACAAATGAAGACAAAACAAGCCAAACTAAGGTCTTACCCTGGTGATTTGAACACTACTACAATGCTACACTCTTCCAGTCCAATCCTCTTTGGCCTTGCCCAGCCCACCAGATGGCCCTGCACCCTGAAAAGCTATTCATTAGCTCTACTGCTCAGAAGTATGGCAGGATAAATCAAATGATACACTGTTCTACAGGGGAGAAATTTCAGGAGCCAACCTAAGGCAGGCTGTGCACAGATACTGAATTGAGCAGTCTCAGTGACATCTAAGTTGAGTGGGAGATGCAGAAGCAGTGGGATGTCCTCTGTCATCAGACCCAAACACACAACTGCTTGCCATGTTCACCAGTGTCTCTTCCAGGCAAACTTCAAAAGGAGCTTGGAGCAGGCAGTGGTGAAGTCCACTTGCAGAGAGGTTGGCTAAAAAATTGTGTAGATGTGGGCATCTAGACACAACCAGAATGACCAGTCCAATAGGTAATAGACATCAGGTAGATAAATTGCATAAAACAGTCTGACAGTAAAACCCCAGATCTCTGGAGCATACCTCTCAACTGTCACACATTATGAGGTAAGTCACTTATTTTCTCCTCGGAAATTCTTTGTCCCACATGGGGAAGGTGATATTCCACATGTTCCACTGAGACTTTAAAGCAGAAATTCATAATACTCTATTACGTTCCGTTATCAGCAAACATTAAGAACATTAGTGCACTGATAGCCATAGTGTTCTGAACTTGCAGTGCCATGTTTGATGATATGTCATATATTTTGGTCACTTGTCACACATCTTGTCACACATTTTGGTGAAGAAAGGTTGAGAGGTATGCTCTGGAGTGCCATGGGCTGATCAGCGATCCAGAGTCAGTAGATGGTCCCTTTATTCAGAGCACTCCACCTACACTTGAAAGAATAGCTAAATTATCCTCAACCACATCACTTTAAAAACTAGCTAACTCTAAAAGATGAATATCCTTTGTGCCCTATTTTAACACTAAAAAGCCAACAATGAGCAAAACTAGCTGAGAACTCCAGAGACTTCAGGGCTCAGTTTGATAGGCCACCCAACATGGTGGCCATCAGGTCTGCATCTCATATGTCTCCATCACTGCAGTAGAGTGGGGCTGCAGAGTATGAGAAGAAAGTGTCTTCAGGGCAGCATAGGGCTATCACTAAAGCTGAATTATCCCAGTTTTAATTTAATGAGAGAATTAACTGTGGCTCACAACAGCAGTGAGGAACCACCACAAGAAGCAAACCTGAAGGTGCAGCATTGTTAATTGATGAGGCACTAGTGTGCAGAAATAGGGGGAAGAAAGTAGAGGTATTTTAATAGATAATTGTGCCCTGTGAATACTGGAGACATTTGCTTGAGGTGGCTGTTCTTATTACAACTTCTGGACTCTTAGAGATAAGTGGGATATGGAACAGACTTTCTATAAAACCTTTATTAGCAAATCATCTTTCCAGGTGTTTCCTGGTACTGACAAACCTACTTAACATGCCAGAAAACAGGGAAGGCAGAAGATGAGGCAAAATCACTTCTTATACCAATGCCAGTCATAGATGGGCCATTAATTAATATTTTTTTTATCACGTAACACTTTCTGCTCCTTCATTGCGGAGTGGGCCACAACGACCACCGGCACTCGAGCCCCCAGACCAGGTCTGGAATACACTGCATGTGCCTGACTCACTTAGGCTCAATGAAATTAACTGAACCCCCCCTGGGGGCCTGTGACCGGGAACCAGGTGGTCACGCCTGTCATGTATGGGGGTTCAGGGCTTGGCCATGAGCTGCCACGGTCACCTCACAATTTTCCACCATTACTTCCCCAGGGAGCCTGACATGCAATGACATCTGATGCATCTACGTGCAGACATCTGCCGTGCTCCCTCCCCCTTAGAATGCATGCCACTGACAGTGCGCCAAGCCTCCACTAGGTGCCACTGTAGTGTGCCACATACCCTTTACTCACCCCAGAGGAAGGAGAGCAGTCATGGGATGATCAGTGCTTCCTCTTCCCTGCCAGCCCCTGATGCTCCAAGTCTGTTCTGAATCTTGGTCGCTGGCATGGCGCAAGGTGTGGCATCCAGCACTTTAACCCTCAGCACCACCGAACCGGCAGACCATTATTTAATTAAATTAATCAATTAATTTAATTAGTTAATTTATCTGAAGCTTCGAATTATAATACCTTTGAGCTAGTAGCTCTTTTACAAAGGTTCCACGTCAGGTACAAGATATACAAAAGCACATAACAGATACAATGGTTTCTAGCATGGGAGAGAATTACAGATTAAACAATCATATAGGTAGCAGCTAACAGCTTTGTATAGAGAAAACAGCTACTGATTCAGCAAGATCATATTGGGCATTTAGGAAAGGTCAGGGATGGGTGGGGTATTTGAGAAGGGAAGGTAGAATAGAGGAGTGGGTCATAGAGAGGGGTAGGGGAAGGAGTAAAGAGGGAGGAGAAAGGCAGCAAGGTGTTGCTCTGAGTGGGCTACTCAAAACAGTCACATTTTCCAGCTTATGATAGATAGTATCTGAGTTTTGTTTTGAAATAGCCAACCTTAGTATCATTCAACAACGCAGCAGGGAGGCTATTTAGCCATTTAGGGGCCCGTTAGGTGAAGGACCACTGTGCAAGGCTTGTCCTTCTACATGGAATATGGAGGGCATTGTTGGTAACACTTCTGCTGTGCTGTGGGGTATGCACTGGTTGTAGTAATGTCTGGAGCCCTGGGGGGGGGATAGGCTACAAAGTGCCTTCTTACCCAGGAGAAGGCAGACTTGGTACATTATTCTCTCTTTAATGGGGTGGCTATTGATATTGTGGGGTCCTGAAGTAACTCCAGCTGTACAGGAAAAAGATTTATTCTTCTGGTTGTTGATTCTGCTACTAGATACACAGAGATAGTCACAATTTCTTCTCTGGAAGCAGAAAAGCAGAGAATGAATTCTGGGGATTTTCTGCTAGTGGGGCCCATGAGAAAATGTTATCAGGCATAGGAATGAACTTCATGTTTTCACTGATAATGATCTTGTCAGAAAAAAGTGCTAGATGAGCTACAATAGCTCAAAACACCAGCATGCCATCCATAGTGCATTTAATTAGTAGAATGATTTAAAGTGGAGTCAGCCAGAATGTAATGCAGTACATTACAATAATTGACATGTCACAAAAAACTGAAAGACAAAAGGGCTTAATTTCCATTCATTTTTTGGTGAATAGAGTAGTGCTTGTGTATACTGTACTTATGAACTTTGAACTTTGTCCTTTGTCTATTGCCACACTTGGTAGGTAAGTTGGGCAGCGTGTAGGGAATAGAAGGCCCAGCACCAAGGGTGAGCAGAGTGCTGGAGGAGGATGGTGGGTGTTTCACAATGTGCTAGGTGAAAACTGCTGGGAGAATCTGACCTTTATTTGAAATTTGGGAGGAGCTATTCCCCAACATTGAACCTTGGGCTTCAGCCCTCCCATTGAATTACACTGTACCGTTCAGCATACTGCAGCACTCTGTAGTATGCTGCAAGATATTGTGTTTCATCCCAACTGGTGCCCCTGTAAATGACAGACTAAAAAGAAAATTCCACGCACCTTTTCAAATAATCCTCCCAGAAATCAAGGCGCATATTTACCCCTACTTACTATTTGCCTACAGGGAATTGCCACATAAAGCCACATGATTCTCAACATTTGAGTGCATTACAAGCTCTATGAAGACTCTGAGATATAATAAAGTGTTAAGTCCTTAAAAGTTATTGTGGAACAACAGCAAAATGTTTGGTTTAGTGAGTCATGTATATTTGTAGAAATTTAACTGAAGTCTATCAAGCAGAAAAGAAAAACTGATTTAAAAGCGATTCCAAATTGGCAGTCTGCTTGCTTGAGATATCAAAAATAATTGAACATTTGTACTCTTAGAGGAACACATAATAAGTTAGAACAAGAACAAAACATTCTCTTCTTAGATAAAGGGATACTCATTAAAGAAAGAGTACAGCTTAAACAAGACACAGCAGTGTGGTATCCGCTAAAGACCATCTGATTGAAAAAAAATAGAAATGGATAAAATAAAAATTTATATTAAAGTAAAAATATATATTTTCTTAAGAGAAACTATAACAATTGCTTATTCATAAAGACACAAGACAGTACAGAAAAGGTAACTGACTGTATAAGTCACTTATACTTATACTTAAACTTACAATAATAGGAAGACCTAGCATCTGTTAATTGTCAATAGTTACTAGGAAAAATGAAACTATTAATTGAACAGTTACGACATTATCAAAGTGAGTCCCTGAAATAACTTGTGAAGTTTACACAAAGTATCAATGAAGAAGAACAAGAAAAATGAAAAAGGCTTAACCAGAGAGTTATAGAAAACCCACACTGGCAAAAAGACTAGGGAGACTAAATACCAACAAATTATATCCAGATTTAAGACTGCTACAAAGTATTACATATTTACAAAAAGACATACAAGAAGTTGACGATAGCTGTTCTCTTACTGGGCCAGAGTTAGCAGAATCCCAAAACACTTACCATAGACTTAAAGAGGAACTTTCATGATGGTTCAAAAAGTTTCAGCTTGTCATTAGATGTAGTACTAGACTTGAAAAGGTGTGTGGTTTTGTTATTTTTGGCTAGTGTTTACTCTGCCATCCATAATTTGGATTTGTCTTTGAGCCCTGCTGCACTTGCCATTGCTGTTCAGCTGCTGGGCTGCTAGCTCTGATGACATCACTATAGGGTAGAGGTGACTCACACAGTGCAGTACTATGCAGTTGCAACAATGTTGCAAGGAAACCTATCAGTGCTCAGAGTACATACTGTGCCCCCTTCCTAAGACACCCTGTTAGCAATGCATTATGCCAAAATCCAAATGCCTTGTCGTATGTTTTTTCTTTTGTGTATGAAATTGGTCTACCCTACAGTGATGTCAGCAGTACATCCCTGGGTCCACAAAACAGCACCAGTCTTGCTATAGAAGCTCTGGTACACCCTGCAGTTTTAGCAGCTCAGAATGCAAAAACTAACTGCAGCGGACAGTAATGAAATACAGTTCCAGAATCAATGCAAGAAGGGATAATTTATGCATGAAAGTCAAAAGGACTGGTGATGATCCTATTTAAATCTAAATGGCAGGAGGAGCAGGACAAAGAGAAACTCCAGTTACAGAGGAACTTACTAACCAGGTAGAAACATTAAACAGTGGCAGGTAAAAATGGAATATGAAAACCTAAAAACAAAAATAAGTTGAAAGTGCAAATGGTTTCTTGGGTCCTTGTGAAGTCAACTTTTTAGAACCTCAAGGAAACTTCCTTTCAACCACCAACATTCAGTCATGTTCAGTCAAGTTCTGAAAAGGAGGAAGAGGCTGAAGAAAAAGAAACAGTGGGAAATAAAGTGTCACAAGACAAGGCAACTAGTGCACAATTAGAACAGATAGAGGAATTGTCACAAAATTAATGTGATCAGTTTAAAAAAACACACAAAAAACAACACAGACATTTAAAAAAATATGTGAACATAGTAACAAGCTGAAAAAAGTTTGAGGAAAAATTACAAATGATAGAGACTAAAGGCAAACAATGGAAACAAGTACAGAACCATTTATGTCTCAGACTCTGACAGCAGTTCCAGATATTCCATTACGTCTTCCTTTCACAAAGATGATTGTGACTCAAGAAGGAACTCTCCCAAAGGTCTAAAAAGAGAAAGAGAGCTTCTAGAAAGAAAATTTATAAACGTGAAGGGGCTAAAATGTTGACAACAGCTGCTGTATAGAATTACTTGGAGGGTAATGTGACCTTATAATATCTAGTAATACTACTGACCAGCACATACATAATTTGAAAAATATGTTTTTATTTTATTTAGTTTTTGTTAACCGGTAAATGCACTAGCCAGCAGGTGACTATTTTCAGGCACGACCGGGAGGTACAGTTACAGGACAGAGTGATACAGTATAACTTACACATACAAACAAGATACATTGGAATAAGAACATAGTGATACAGTGCAGTTTTATGCATACAAGCGAGAATCATTGGAACAAGAACAGACATGCATTCATTGAACAAAAACTAAGGGTGAGGTGCAGATGGTAAGTGAAGGGAGAAAGAAAGGGGGGAGTAAAGCTCCAGGGGAAGTAATGGGCAAGGCAGGAGGGAAAAATTAATACAGAAGGAGGCGGCGACGGCTTTAGGTGGATGAAGGTTACAACCTGCAACCGGCTGGTGGAACCGAGAGTCGGCAGGAGAGAAGGAGAGGTCGGGAAGAGGGGGAATGTTATGGTAGGAGCATGAAAAGAGGGGAAAGGTGATAGGCAGGAGAAGGAAGGGTAAAGACCGTATAAAGGTAAAGAAGGACAGAGGGGATGGAGGGATGGTTAAAATGGGAAGGGTGGACGAGAGCAGTGTAAAGGGCAGTGAAGGGTGAATCAGTTCGGGATGTGGGTAAGCCGGGAGGCAGGGGCATGGTCTAAGAGGAGCGGGTGAGGGTAAAGCAGGGAACACTCCTGGGTAGGAGCGAAAAAGAGGCAAGAAAGGATGGAGAAAACTAACACAGAAGGGAGGCGGCGAATACGGCTTTAGCGGTACAAGGTTACAACCTGCGACCGGACAGGTGGAACTAAGAGATGGCTGGTGATAAAGGAGAGATCGGCAAGTTACGGCAGGATGCGAAAGAGGGGAAAGGTGATTGGTAGGAGAGGGAAGGGGGTGAGGACAGTACATAAGGGTAGAGGAAGGACAGAGGGGGATGGAGGGGTGGTTAGAGAGGGAAGGAGGGGGAAAAGAGAGCAGTGAAAAGGGCAGATGGTGAGGGGTTGATCAGAAGGGAGACGGCAATACTGCTTTGTGAACAAGGTTACAACCTGCAGCCGGACTGGTGGAACCGAAGACGGCAAGGAAGAGAGGAGAGATCGGCTAGAGGGGGGAGTGTTGCAGGCGAGGAAGAGGGGAAAGGTGAGAGGTAGGAGAGGAGGGGGTAAGGACAGTACATAAGGTGAAGGAGGACAGAGGGGGATGGAGAGGTGGCTTAAGTGGAAAGGGAAGGAGGAGAGCAGTGAGAAGGAAGGGTGGAGAGGGGTTATAAGCTCAGGGGACGTGGGTAAGCAAAGTGACTAGGCATTGTAGAGAAAAATACACCTGAATGTTACAAGGCTGAACATCCATACAGGATGTATAAGTACAGTGCATAAGTGCAAGCAATTATAAACTAGCAACTATACAGATAAGACATGTGGGTAGAAAGTATAACATTTACAGTGGAGCACAAGAGGTGGTCTAGACAGGGACTAAGGGTTTTAAGTGGGATCAAAACATACACATTGGTCCATCGAGGCAAGGAATGTTCTTAGTCTGTGCTTAAAAGCTGCATGAGAGGGGCACTTTAGTCCAAGGCAGCGAGTTCCACAAGTGGGGCAGCATAACTGAACGATCCAGAACCCTTGTTTGTACGGCAAAGGGGAACAGTTAGTAGAGATTTGTCTGATGATCTCAGGTCCCGCAAAGGTATCACCGGCTGAGAAGTTTTGATAAAGATGCTGGCTTGGACACTCTAATGATGGAGTCAGAGAGGCTGCAGAGGTAATATTGCCTGGTGGAGGAGGGGACAGCCAGCCTAAGTCTTTATATCAGCTGACTGTGGTGTTTCAGGCGTAGTGCTTTGCCGCATACCTACAGGCTTGTTAAAGGTGGTGTCCCATTTATGCAGAACAGTTTTGATAGCCTTAGTTAGGATGGGAGCACAATAGGACAAGGTGGTAATAAGATTCCCCTAGCAATGGCCAATTTGGCCGGAGGGTGAGCAGGTAGTTTGTCCTAGGCGCCCCAGTTTACAGTTGACAGTTTTACAGGTTTCTGGATATGTTGCTTCAAGTCAAGGTTTTGAAAGTTGTATACCCAACAACGGAATGAGCTTACAGTCTCCAGAGGATCCCACTTATGTCAAGAATATTGAGTGGTGATGAACAGGTTCTTATTTTATGGGGTGACCCAAATAGCATAGCTTTAGTTTTAGTTGAGTTGAGTACTAGGCGATGAGTGTTTAGCCAGTGTTGCACAAAGTGGAAGTCTGAAGTAAGGGCAGTATTAAGGTTGGTAGCATTGTCTGAGTGGGCATAGATAACCAGGTCATCTGCATAAAGTAATGAGTTGTCAGAGGTTATTACATCGAGGAGGTTGTTTATGAATAGCGTGAAGAGGAGAGGACCAAGTATAGAGCCCTGCGGAACACCAATATTGATCACTGTGCTATCAGAGATAGCCGAGTTAAATTTAACCACTTGAGACCTGTTGGCGAGGTAACTGCTGAACCACGTTGTGACAGGGTATGAGAAGCCCAGGTTTCTGAGGGAGGCAAGCAGCAATGGGTGATCTACAAGGTCAAACGATTTTGTAAGGTCAATGAAAACAGCCCCTGTTAGCTGCCCTTTGTCCATATTGGTAAGAACATCAGAGGTAAATTTTGCCAGCGCAGTCATGGTGCTATGGTGTTTCCTGAAGCCATGTTGTGCGGCGCATAGCACATTAGAGTTTTCAATGAATTCAGTGACCTGCGTGGATACGATTTTTTCAAGAATTTTGCTAAGAACTGATAGGATAGCAATTGGTCTGTAGTTTGACGTATCATTCTTGCTCCCTTTTTTAAACACAGGAGTGATTCTGGCAGCCTTCCAGATTTCGGGGACAGTGCCAGTGGAGAGGGATAGGGTGAAGATTCTGGCTATAGGTCGGGATATGAAGTGAGCTGCCATTTTTAATAGACGAGGTTCCAGTGTATCAGAGCCAGGGCTAGTGTTGTCCGAGATGGCCTTGAGGAGTTTGAAAACTTGGTTCCAAGTAACCGCCTTAAAGTAAAATGGTTTAGTTGAAACAGGTAGAGAGTCAGAGTTTGATGAATTTAAGTGGAGCTGCGATGCAGGAGATTTAAGGGAGGATGTATAGGCAGATAGGTCAGAGAATTGCCGGTTAAATGCGTTGGCTATGGTGAGGGAGTCATTGCAGTGGACACCTTGGAGAATCATTTCTGATGGAGTGACAGTTTGAGTGGAGCCTAAGAAGGTTTTAATATGGCTCCAGAATTTCCGAGGATCATTAGAAGAGCTAGTCAGTAAGTTTTGACAATACCTGCTTTTGGCAAGTCTGATACGCTTTTTACAGTCATTCCTATGCTGTTTATATAAGAGATGGTCCCAGGGTAGCCCTGTTTTTTTGAATTGTTTCCAGTGCTTGTCTCTGGTTTTGAGTTTGCACAGGAGTTCTTTGTCTAACCATCTGGATTGCTGACCTCTGATCCTTCTTTTAGCCTTTGGTAAGTGTCTCCCTTGTACTACTCTGAACTTGGTGAGGAATATGTCGAGGGCAGTTTCAACATTCGTTGTAGAAAAGATATCAGACCAGTCAATGTCAAAGATGTCAGAGAGAAAGGCTTGTACATCCAGGGCAGCATAGTTAGTGAAGGTGATCAGGCGGGATCGAGGAGAGAGGTGGGCAGGAGCCAGTGACAGATCATTGGCGAGTGGTCCGTCAGGAGTCAGCCAGGACTGCTGCTTTGAAACATGATCCGTCTGTGGTGAGAGATCCAGTCCAATAACGTACCTGATTGTGAATTAGTGATCCTAGTGCACTCAGTTATGAGTTGATGAAAATTGTGCTTTTGGATCAGTGAACGAGGAGACTGTGATGTGGGCCCAACCAATTCAAATTAACGTCCCCTAGAAGGAAGGTTTCATTCATCTTCACAGTTTGGGATACATGCTGGAGTAGATTCTGAAGACCGTTCAACCCACCAGTGGGCGGGTTGTACACACATAAGATGTGCAGGTATTTCGTCCCAAGCATCAACATCGCATGCAGTGATTCACATTGCATGTGGGGATCAGGGTTGGGCACAATACTGAGAGTAAGATGATTTTTATAGTATATGGCAACACCGCCCCCCCTTTTGGAACCAGACCGGTCTTGTCGAGCGATATTGTACCCTGGTAGGGAGCAAAATGCATCTGAGACATTCGGTTTCAGCCACGTTTCGGTGAGGCATAGGATGTCAGGATTTACCAACTTAGCCCAGACTTCGAGCTCAGTTAGGTGGCTCAAAAGGCTTCTAATGTTCATGTGGGCTAGCACTAGGCTTTTTTTTGTTCTAGTTGTGGCTGACAGTGGAGTGTTAGGTTGGGGACCGGGGTTAGATTCGATGTCCCCTGCCTGCATGAGTAGTCTCCGTGCAAGGAGATTAAACATGACTCTAGGGAACATAAAATGTTTATTTTTATGTTTGTCACTGTACTGAAGATAGAAATGAAGTGATAGGTAGGTACATCCTCTTTTAAGTAGTATAAGGTGGGTAATAGGTAGTTGGGCATGACAGGAGAGAAGGAGATTAGAAAACCTAAAGTCATTTGTTGACTGAGTACAGTGTTCTTCAGTATTAGTAATAGACTGAGTGATACTGTCCATACCAGACAGGAGAAACAGGCAGATGAGGGGCTAGGTTAGAATAGCTGATGTTCCAGAACAGGGTCATTATAGTAGAGCCGGAGTGAAGGTGCATAAGTACAAATAGGAGAAAGTGTCTGAGGATTTTACAGGGCGTCGGGGGCCGAGGATTCACGGAGATCCTGGAGCACATGTACAGAAGGTTTCCAAGTTATAGTGCAGCACAGCAGGGCAGGCTGGTTTGACAGAGTCGCTGCTTAGCAGGGATAGGACGCTGCCCCTAGTGGGAGAGGAGTATAAGGAGCCAATGGAAAAGTAGACACTTGGTCATATGACAGACAAGCCTATATAACTAAAGGTCGACCAGGGTGGGTGAGGTGGGGGAGGGTGGGGAGCCCGTGAAGCGCCGGCGGGAATAATGCTAAGAGGAGCTGTATCACGGCCCAGCGGCAGCGCTCACAGTCCCCGGGGTTCAAAGTGGCAGGCAGCTTCAGAAAATGGAAGCGAGAACAGCCGCTTTCTGTGCAGGATGGTACTGGCTAAAGTCCCGACCCAGCAGAAGAGAGCCGGTGGCAGGGAGGTTAATGGAACGCACCTTGTGGGCTATGCGCCTTCAGCGGCACAAGGTACCAGGGCGGCCGAGCTCCTGGTTCCTGTCCTCGGCTAAGAGCGATGGTGCAGCCCCTGGCAACAGTCGAACTGGAGGAGCTGAGCTTTCGGCGCCATGGTGCTGGGACCCCAGTGGGTATTCTCAGGTCCGTCCGATGGTTCCTGGTCCTGAGGAGGGGGATCCGAAGCCCGCGGGCTTGAGAGTCCTGAGGAGGTAGGAAGGAGAGGAAGTTATGAAGCTTAAAACAAAAGAAGAAGGTGGAGGTGAGAAAGGAGGAGGAAATTCAGCAGGAGGTAAACTCAGAAGTTTGAGGCAGGTAAGGAAGACAGAATTTGAACACAATAGAGTTAAGAATTTAAACTAGAAAAGGCGGAATCCTAGGAAGGCAGTTGAAAAGCAGTTTCAGTGACTATACAGGCAGTTTTAACTTTAGTCAGGAGATATTACAACAAAGGACTCTAGAGATTAAGCTTTAAAATAAGAATAGTTCTATACAATTGCTACAGAGGAGCTGTATCATGAAGCCCCGCTGGCAGCGCCACAGTCCCGGAGGTTCAAAGTGGCAGGCAGCTTCAGAAATGGAAGCAGAACAGCCGCTTCTGTGCAGGATGGTACTGGCTAAAGTCCCACCCAGCAGAAAGAGAGCCAAGGCAGGGAGGTTAATGGAACGCACTTCCGGACTATGCCTTCAGCGGCACAAGGTACCAGGGAGCGAGCTGAGCTCCTGGTTCCCGTCCCTCGCTAAGAGCGGATGGTGCGCCCTGGCAACAGTCTAACTGGAGGAGCTGCTTTTCTTTCTGGGCGCTATGCAAACGGGGACCCAGCGGTATCTCTAGGTCCGTCCGATGGTTCCTGGTCCTGGAGGAGGGGATCCAAGTCCTGGCGGGCTCGGGAGAGTCCTTGTGGCTATGCGCCTTCAGTGGCACAAGGTACCAGGGAGCGCAGCTCCTGGTCTCCCGTCCTCTGGAGCGGATGGTGCGGCCCCGGCAACAGTCAACTGGAGGAGCCTGGCTTTTTCAGGGTGCCGCTTGGTAAGCCGGGACCCAGCGGTATCTCTAGGTCCGGCCTGATGGTTCCTGGTCCTGGAGGAGGGGGATCCAGCCCGCAGGCTCGGAGTCCACTTTAACACAAGAAAATAAAAAAGTGACATGATTAAGTGATCTCTGGTGACTAGATTTGAACGTGTACTCCCTGGAGCAGAGAAGGAAGAGGGGGGACATGATCAAGACCTTCAAGTACCTTACTGGTATAAACAGGGGTAGCATCTTCAAGATGAAAGGAAGTCAGAGGACGAGTGGGCATGGCCTGCAAGTGGAGGGAGGACAGTTCAGGGGTAACATTAGAAAATACTTCTATTCAGAGAGAGTCATAGAAAAGTGGAACAGACTCCTAGAAACAGTTGTTGGAGAGGAAACAATGGATGGATTCAAAAGGGCATGGGACAATCACATGGGAGTGTTAAAGGGGGAGGCACAGGTCCAAGCAGATAGCTAGGCAAATGGGCAGACTTGGTGGGCCTAGTTCGGTCTTTTTCTGCCGTCACACTTTTATGAATCTATGATATAGCATACTGATATGCCTATAAAGCCAAAGACTCAGTAGAACATTTATTTAGTCTTAGTTTAATTTTTGTTGACCAGAAAAGGAAGGCTGGACAATACTGCCTATTTTCAGTGATATTGGGGGGTGGGAAATGAGTACAAATCTAAACTAACTGAAACGGAACCATATTGAGCTGTCGGTGGCATTTACGTAAGACAATGAAAAGGGAAGCTGGTAAATGTTCCACAAAATAAGCAGCCAGAGATGCAGCTTATAAAATGAAGTGTGAATCAGACTATAAGAGATGTATTTAATAAACTGAAAGATGCGTATTTTTTGGAGCAGATACAGATTCCAGCCATGTTAGTGATTGTTTCAAAGAGTTGCATTTTGATTCTTTGCTTAACTATGTTGAGATTCAATTAGCAAGGGATATAAAAAAAGAAAAAAGGAAGATTCCCTGGATTATTTACCAGGCTGAGATGGTCTGAGAAATGGCCTGCACTGATGCGATACATCTCCTGAGAAAGGAAAAGTCTGCCTCCAAGGCAAAATATTTGAGGCTACTGCTTTGAATACCTTAGACATAAACAATCGGGAGCTATCTGCTCACAAAACTTCACAGAAAAAGAAAGGTGAAATTAAATCTTCCACAAAAGCAGCTGGAGAATCAGTCAAGGACCCCAGAACAACCTGTGAAGGACCAATAGCTTTACCAGATCAAGAGTTTTGCCTATGGCAAATATAAACCTTGGAGAAGATTTGATAGAGGAAGAAGTGGTTACGGAGGCCACATAAGTAATTACAAGGGTCACCAATACCATAATAATGGTCACTGTAACTATAAAGGGTCTCAGAATAGGTCTAGTCCTACTTTCTTGAACCACGGAAGATGTGATAAAAAGTTTTCAAGATGAAATGAAAAAGGAAATCAGAGACTGAAAAGCTCATCTGCAAGGGCATTTGTCACAGACATCCTATGCACCTGTTTCTCATACTGTGCAAACACTTCAGACATCCTATGCATCTGTTTCTCATACTGTGCAAACTCACAGACATCCTATGCACCTGTTTCTCATATTGTGCAAACTCAGACATCCTATGCACCTGTTTCTCATACTGTGCAAACTTATAGACATCCTATGCACCTGCTTCCCATTCTGTGCAAACTCACAGACATCCTATGCACCTGTTTCCTCATACTGTGCAAACTCACAGACATCCTATGCACCTGCTCTCATTCTGTGCAAACTCACAGACATCCTATGCACCTGTTTCTCATACTGTACAAACTCAGACATCCTATGCACCTGTTTCTCATACTGTGCAAACTCACAGACATCCTATGCACCTGTTTCTCATACTGTGCAAACACCACCAGGGGACATGCTGCAGGTAGGGTCAGCCTTTCACAGTAAATACTTGTTGGTAGCTTCTGTTCCTCTATTGCATTCGAGGTCAATGAAACTGTAAATCTGAAAAATCATAAAGAATCTAATAATAATTAAAATGAATATCTGGCAGTTGAAAATACTACATATATGCCATGTCTCCCCAAGAGATGTCCAGAGTTAATACTAAAGATAAAGTAAAATGCCAATGTGGAACTGCTAAGTTTCCAGGTTGAATGAAACATTAACTCTACCTGGGCACTTTAATTACAAAAGGAAAATTAGACAGATTTTACTTTGGGGTATGCACTGAAAACAAACCAGAATGTGAAGATTTGCAAGGTATAGGGGGATAAGTGACTCTCATGCCTAAAATCCCATTTGAAAAACTTGTCAAAGTCTTAGGTGAAACAAAGTCCTCACACATGTACAGTAGGTTCTTCCACATGACTTGCAATTTGTAGGTTATGGAGAGGAAGTTCAAAAACCTCTACATAAAGTCTGGATGAAACTTAAGTTTTGTAAAATTAATGTTACACATTCTGTATATGTTACCAGTAAGACAGATGATGATTTTCTAATTGCAAATGACCTTTGGAAAGGTTTGGACCTATAATTAATTACTTTTCTGCAAATGTTATGGTCACAGGTGAAAATATGATCCCAGGTAAAAAGGCCTAACCCATATAGGAAGTGTTTTAATGATTCTATACAAGCTGAGTCATGTTACATAGAAACATAGATGATGTTAGAAAATGCCAGTGGTCCATCCAGTCTGCCCGTAGTTCCTGTCAAAACCCAGAACCTATTGTTCATATTTCCTCCTCCCTACTTACTGCCCTGCATAACCACTGTACCTTTCACTCTTTCCCAGCCATGTTTGAAACTATTTATGGTTTGGTACCCACTTGCTTGCTGGTATACTGTTCCATGGTTCCACCATCCTTTGTGTAAAATATAATTTCTCACATCCCTCTTGAACCTCTTCCCATCAGTTTCTCTTATGTCCCCTTGTCCTTGAACAGTTACTCATGCTAAATAGTTCCTTGCAGTTCACCTTGCATATTCCTTTTAGGAACCTGAAGGTCTCTGTTATATCACCACTCTCTCATCTGGTCTCCAACGAGTACATGTTCAATGCCTTAAGCTAATCCCCTTCAGATCTGCTCTGTTGGCACTGAATAATCCTACTTACCCTTTGTTGCACTCTCTAGCCTGACCTTATCTTTCCTGAGGTGAGGACTCCAGAACTGGGCACAGTACTCCAAGTGCATCCTCACCAATGGTCTATAAAAAGCTACTAATACCTCTTTTCTTCTACTGGTAATACCCTTCCAATACATCCCAGCATCCTATTTGCCTTACTATAAGCCTTGTTGCACTGGCGTGATTGTTTAAGGAAGTCACTAATGATGACTCCTAAGTCCCTTTTCTTGGCTGTAGTGCTCAGCTTTACGCCTTTCATCCAGTATTCTGTCCCGAGGTTCTTGTTCCCTGGCTGCATCTTCTTTTACTTATGGCATTAAATTTCAAATGCCAAACTGTGACATATCTTTCTTTCCTTTGGTGCCCACTTTGCATCACCTTAATTCCCTTGTCACTGTCTACTCTCTCCACAGAGCTTAGTATCATCTGTGAAGTGACACACCTTACCCCAGATTCCTTCTGCAATGTCGTTGATGAACATACTGAAGAGGCTAGGACCAAGGATGGATCCCTGTAGCACCCCACTCGTGATCTCCCTGTCTTCTGATTTGACACCATTAATCACAACCCTCTGCTACCTCTCCTTCAACCAACATTTTGCCCATCTTGCTATATACCTTGCTGCACTCAGATCCTATGTCTTCTTCAGCAGTCTTTTGTGAGGCAATGAGTTGAAAGCATTGTTGAAGTCATGGCATAGAAAAGGATGCTGTAATGTTCACACTGAATTTTGTATGTTCTGATGTACCCGTTTAGGCTGTACTGGGTAATAATGAAAAATTGGTTAAATGGAGGAAAAAGCCCATGCGGTTTTATATTAGACCAGGATGTGGTCAAATCTGAGACAAATGCAAGGGTAATAAGTTTCTTCACAAAGAAGGTGTTAACTCACCTCCTTTACCTCTTAGTGTCCTGTCCACACAGAGGACAGTGAAACTGAAAGGCCACTAAAGCACAAGTCTTTTCTCTGAAATCTTCAAACAGAGAAGAGGGTAAGTATTAAGTACCAATTAAAGCAGGGTCCTTGCTCTCAACTAATTATGTACTGTGTTTATGCTACGAAAACTGTTTAATCAGTCAATTGCTTTTTGAAGATATTAAAGAGTCAGACGCCTGATTTAACATGCATAACAAAAAGAGAGTAGCTTAAAGATGTTCCAAACCACAAAGGGAGTCTCAAAAGTATAGGATTCTGTGCTTTGAACCTACAGATAGATAAATAGGGGAACCTGTGCGATACATTATTTATCTACACAAGAGCATAGAAACATAGACTTTGACTGCAGATAATGACCACATGGACCACCTAGTCTGCCCATGTCCCTACTTATTTGATAAGCTACAGATCCTAGTTAACCAAAAGCCTACTTCCACCTACCCCCACTAGAATTGCCTTATGTCTGTCCCATGCATTCTTGAATTTCCCCACTGTTTTTTACACAATGACCCCCTCAGGAAGGTTGTTCCATGTGTCTACCACCTTCTCCATTAAAAAATACTTCCTCATGTTTCCACTTAGCTGTCCCCTCCTCTATTGTCAAATTGTGCCCCTTTGTTCTTGTATATCCTTTTTCTGAAAGATCTACCTTCTTGGACTTTGTTGATTCCCTTGAGGCACTTGAAAATTTATATTATGTCCCCCCTCTCCCTCCTTTCCTCAAGAGTATACATATTAAGCTCTTTTAGTCTCTCTTCATATGGCTTCTGGTGCAGACCCTGCACCATTTTAGTGGCCCCCTTCTGGACTGCCCCATCCCTGTCTGTGTCCTTATGGAGATGGGGTCTTCAGAACCACACGTAGTACTCCAGATGGTGTCTCACCAACTGTCTGTACAGAGGGATAACAACTTCTTGTTTTCTACTGGTGATGCTTCTCCCTGTACATCCCAGAATCGCCCCAGCCCTCCTTATTGCCTTCTCACATTGCCTGCCTAACTTTAGATCATCTGCTATGAACAACCCCCAGGTCCCTTTCCATTTTTGTTGTTGTTAGTACCTCCTCCCATTGTGTACTCTTCCCCTGGGTTTTTGTTTCCCAGGTGCATTACTTTGCACTTCTTTGCATTGAATCTAAGCTGCTATACTTTTGACCATCCCTCCAACCTTGCCAATTCCCTTCTCATCCTTTCCACCCCCTTGTGTATCAACCCTGTTGCAGATCTTTGTGTCATCTGCAAAGAGGTATATTTTTCCTTCCAGTCCCTCTGCAATGTCACCTAGAAAGACATTAAAGAGAACCAGACCCAGTACTGAACCCTGCACTACCCTGATAGTAGCCCCTCTTTCTTTGGAGTGGACTCCGTTTACTATTACCCTCTGTGTCCTGTTATCCAGCCAGTTTTTATCAGGTTTCCACCCTGGGACCCACCCCAGGGACCAACTCCCAGGCTGGCTAACTCTCTATGAATCTTTGTGTGGGACTGTGTCAAATGCCTTGCTACTGTCTAGGTAGGGCTACATCCACAGCCCCTTCCTGGTCTGCTACTTTGGTGACCCAGTCAAATAAATCTATTAGATTAGTCTGACATGACCTTCCCACTGTGAATCCATGCTGCTTGGCCCCTGTGCCCTGCTGGCCTCTGGGTACACAACAATTCTTTATTTCAGAAGTCATTCCATCATTTTCCCTACCACTGAGGTTAAACTAACAGATCTGTAGTTTTCTGCCTCTGCCTTGTTCCCACTTTTGTGAAGGGGAATCACATCCACCCTCATTCAGTCCTCAGGTACCACACCATCCTCCCATGATTTGTTAAAAAGGGTAGTCATTGGTGTCACTAATTCTCCTCTTAATTGTTTTAGAATTCTGGGGTGAATCCCGTCAGTCCCAAAGAGCAGTTTGATCTTGGGTAACCTCACAAGTGGCATAAGCCATAAGTGATGTGCCCCTGGTCAAATTGCTTGAGTGTAGATTAATAATTTATCACACAGGTTCCTGTTACATGTCCTGTTTACACAATAGGCTGGTCGGTTATTATTTGGAGGGGGATGATTGACAGGCAGTGGCCCACAGTACAGCAAACCCAAAACCACGAACAATGAAAAAAATACCATTACAGTGAAAGTCGCTGTAATGGTCTGCGGTTCACCGTTGCGGCTTCTCCCAGTGTTGTGCCCCCTCACTTCAAAAAACATTGGTTATTGACAGCACAATACTGAGTGTTGTCATTTGCCGTCACTGTACTGGATGTCAGCAGATTTACAGTCGACAAAATGTGATGCTTCCATTTACAGGTAGTGTTTATCCAACATATGAGTGATAAATTCCAGGTTGTAAAATGTATCATGCATGTGTGCAGATTACTTTTTATAACATTGCATTTGTGCCCATGCATATTGTATAAAATTACCATACTATATCACATTATTTATATGTGGTACAAGGCATAAGATCTCCTTTGCGCATTGGGTTTGATGTCCTTGTACAACTGGGTGCATGTCTAGGTCTGACCAATAATGTTTTGTGGTCATGGTTAAGATGACCCTTACTCACCCAAAGCCATGTTTACACAGCGGAAGCGCTCTTCATTCTCTGCTGCTCCTTTCCCACTGTGCTGTGGGCTCCACACAGAAGTTCTGACCACACAGCTGGCTTTTGCTGTGCTTCAAGTCCTGCCTCGGATGGGGTTGGACATTCTGTGGAGAGCATTTGGTTGGCAAGGAGCTGGACTAGCAGTAGATCAAGCACAGAATAGTGTTTACAGTGCCGCTTAATGCGCTTTGATCTGATAGATGTCCCACTCTGGCATCACAGCCAAAATTGATCCACAGTGCTCTTAACACACCCTGGTAAGTGTCTACACCACCGTGTTTTTGGCAGATCAACCTGTCGCGCGGGTTGATGCACCACATACATGGTTGGTGTGAACAAGGCTTAAGTGACTCTGCAGTCCTTGAGGTCTGAATAAAGTATAGCTCAAGTGTGCCAAGTAGTGAATGACTTTACTATGACTATGACTATTGCAGATAATGTAAAATAGTTTCCTGTTTGGGTTAATGTAAGAAAGGCCAATAAAAGTCTGATCCATGTGCATTATTCACACTTAGCAAACAGTTTTCTAAAAAGGGTTTAAGATCCATTTCACCCTGCCTATATGTGACCAACAGAGGCAGCCATCTTTGGGTACCTAATTCTATACCAGAGGCTAGAACTATAAATGGCTATTCCTGCCATGGAGAAGCTACCTGAAAACATTAGCAAGGGTGCTGAAGTGTGTGGTGATGATAAATCTTTACCAAATGGTCTAATTACTCTTCAGGAGGTTTGTCCATTTGGAAAAGAGAAAGTACATGCATGCACAGTTGAAAATGGTGACTTTGTACTGTCCATAATGTGATGTAGACAGCCCGTTCTGAGTGCTGGATCATATTTTTTATATAAAATGTATTAACGACTGTCTCTGCTGAAAATCAAATGCTCTAGGAATGACCTTACTCATCCCCACCTCCCAGATTTCAGATGACAGATGCAGGCCAAGAGAAATGCGACAGCATGTATCATACACACTCAGTTTTAGAGAAAATGTGTTACATGGAAGACTTTAATCAAAGATCCTGTTTCTCTGAGTTAATTACAGAGTTGTTTAAGTTAACTTTGTTAAGAGGAAATCATAAAAAGGTTTATGACATTGAAGAGAAAACATAGGTTATTACACAGAGGTGAGAGGCTGTAAAGGCTCATATGAAGCCTGTGTGAGGAGGATGCAGCATGAATCAAAAGGGTGTCATTGAAATTGAGTTATGCTAAGGTTGCAGAATTAATACTTTGAAATTACATCCTGTGGTTGTATAGAAATATATATTTTCAGATATTTGGACAGCGAGAGCAAGATGACCTCATGCAAAAAGAGGTGGGCAAACCAGCTTTAAAGATTATTCTGTTTCACTACAGACACACTTTGATCGGACACTGACCAAGAAAACATCTGAGCACTGAAAACAGGTATTTAGAAAGCTAGACAAAATCTAAATATTGCTGTAGGAATTGCACTGTTTTAAATCTTGTTTTGTTTAAGGATATGTATGTCTTGTGATATAAGAGTTCTGTATTGTATGTTTGATATATTATTATATATTTTAGTAAAAACTCTAATTTTAGAGCATACCTGATCTGTCTTTGAATTGCTTTCTTTTGCTAAGAAATATTTATGGTTACAGCAGACAGCAGATATAAGCTTGTTTGGTGGTACCAAACCGGAAAGAGAAGCTTAAATCTGAGGTCTTTATTAAAGTTTTAAAGGGTTCATTTCTGCAAGCTCTGATTAAGTGCCCAGAGGCAAAGATATCTGGCCCCCAAAGACAGATATACCTGAGCTTGTGCATTGGGTATGCTAGCAAGAGGTTAACAGTTTGAATCTCTCCAGAACTTGTGACCAAAGGTTGATCCGAACTCACAAAAACAGACAAGAGGGTTACCTTGTCCATTACACTGTTCACAAGACTGCGCTCAGAGGTAGGCACTTTGGTAGTAGAGGGCCTGATCTGCTGAGTGAGTTTGTGACACATACAGTGCCTTCAGAAAGTATTCACCCCCCTTGGATTTTGCCACATTTAGTTGTGTCACTACCAGAATTTTTAATGTATTGAAATTATTTTTCCCCCTTGATTCACACAGCATACTCAACAATTTAAAGGGGCAAAAATATTTGTATTGTGTAACAAAAATGTATGAAAAATTAAAAACTGAAATATCTTGTTTACTTAAGTATTCACCCCCCTGAGTCAGTACTTTGTAGAAGCACCTTTGGCAGCAATTACAGCTTTGAGTCTTCTTGAGTATGTCTGCATCAGCTTTGCACATCTGGATTTGGGGATTTTCGCCTTTTCTTCCTTGCAGATTTGCTCAAGCTCTGTCAAGTTGGATGGGGAGCATTGGTGAACCGCAATCTTTAAGTCTTTCCACAGATTCTCAATGGGATTCAAGTCTGGGCTTTGGCTGAGCCACTCAAGGACATTCACCTTCTTGTTCTGAAGCCACTCCAGTGTTGCTTTGGCTGTATGCTTTGGGTCATTGTCCTGTTGGAACGTAAATCTTTGCCCCAGTCCAAGGTCTATTGCAGACTGATGCAGGTTCTCTTCAAGGATGTGCCTGTATTTGGCTCCATTCATTGTTCCCTCTATCCTGACAAGTGCCCCAGTCCCTGCCACTGAAAAGCATCCCCATAACATGATGCTGCCACCACCATGCTTCATGGTAGGGATGGTGTTACACGGGTGATGAGCTGTGTTCGGTTTGCACCAGGCATAGCGCTTTGCATCCAGGCCAAAGAGTTCAATTTTTGTTTCATCAGACCAGAGAATCTTTTGCCACATGGTCTCAGAGTCTGCCACGTGCCTTCTTGCAAACTCCAGGCATGCTGTTATGTGGCCTTTTCTCAGGAGTGGCTTCCGTCTAGCCACTCTCCCATAGAGGCTACATCTGTGAAGTGCTGCAGAGATTGTTGTCCTCTGGACAGGTTCTCCTATCTCAGCCATGGAACTCTGTAGTTCTGTTAGGGTGGTCATTGGGTTCTTGGTCACTTCCCTGACCAAGGTCCTTCTTGCCCAGTTGCTCAGTTTGGGAGGATGGCCTGCTCTAGGAAGAGTCTGGGTGGTTCCGTAATCTTTCCATTTCCTAATGATGGACTTGACTGTGCTCCTGGGAACTTTCAACACCCTAGAAATGTTTTTATATCCCTCCTCAGATCTATGCCTCCTCACAATTCTATCACAGAGTTCTACGGATGGCTCCTTGGTCTTCGTAGTAGAGTTTCTGCTCTGACATGCACTGTCAACAGTGGGACCTTATATAGACAGGTGTATTTCCTCTGAAATCGTGTCAGCCATTTGAACTGACCACAGGTGGACTCCATTCAAGTTTTAGAGTGATCTCACAAGGAAATTGGATGCACCTGAGCTCAATTTGGAGTGTCATAGCAAAGGGGGTGAATACTTATCAAATCAAGACATGTCAGGTTTTTATTTTAAATTACATGTACAAAATATTCCAGAAGTTTCATTCCACTTTGACATTATAGAGTAATTTATGTAGATAAATGACAAAAAAATCCCATATAAATGTATTTTAATTTGAGTTTACAACATCACAAAATGTGACAAAATCCGAAGGGGGTGAATACTTTCTGAAGGCACTGTAACAGTTCATGAAAGTGAATGTTCAATAGTAGTAAATGTGGCAGAATCTTAAAATGTTTCTGTTGTAAGTAAAGAAAATTTAACATTAGAAGAAAATGTACATTACCCTGAGTTCAGTGAACAGGTTAAACTGTAATTTCTAGATGGTGGAACTCTCCTATAGTATTTAATGAAAAAAGATGACAGAGCTACAGGAACTCTCATACAGTTTTGTAAGAGGTAGTGGAACTGAATTCCTGTGGGTTCCCGCCCAGTGTATCCCCTGATTAAGTCCTAACCACAAAGGCACACCGGTTACACATGAATTAAGCATATCTGGGATGCATAGGCCTCCACCCTCTGATACCAGTGCAAATGTTGATATTAGAGATGGGTGAAGTCCACAAACTTTGCTCCACAAAGTAATTTGTGAATTTCATGCACTTCACAAAGTGCAATCCGTGGATCGCAACCTGGGAATTTTTTACTGTGAAGTGTGAAATTTGGTCACAAAGTATTCCACACTTTACTGCAGAATTTCACACTTCATGGTAAAAACTTTGCAATTTGGGTGAAGTCGAAGTTTCCCAGGTCTGGGGAAACTTTGCAAAGTTCTGTGAAATGCAAATTTGTACAGTTCGGGGGAACTTCGCCAGCAAAGTTTACTTCACTACATCTCTAGCTGATGTCCACAAACCATTCCCCTCAGACATGTGCACTTGGGAACTGTGGAGGAGCCAGGTGTGGGTTGGTGGTTATTATGGGGAAGACATCCCACCTGCAAATGTCCACATGACAGCAGATCCCCTGCACCACACTGAACAGAGGATTTTGGGATAAAGCACTTCTCTAAGGAGCCATTAAATGGCTACAAAATTCTTGATTTTCAAAAACAGTATAAAAGGTACTCATCTCTATACCTCAATGAAAGATTGCAGGGCTGTGGGCAGTCAGTGTGAAGAGGATCAATCAGGCACCATGGGAGTTGGGGCAGCCAGATAAAGGGGCATAGTGGTTAACTCAGGGTCTTACCCTGCATGGTTGCTGCCCTCTCCACCTTGCTGTGCAACATGGAGAACACATTAAACATTTCACATAACAGGCACACTGCCTGCACCAGTGCAACTGGATGCTGATAATTTGCGCATCTAAGCCAAGCTCAGTTGCAAAGGAACTTACATGCCAGTCGTGGATGCTGCAGTGTGTCCTTCTCATGGAAATTCAAATGGAGCACTCCACAGTCATGTTAAGCCCTCTGCATCTGTGGAGGCTTCAGTAGATGGGTCCTGCTTACCTTTTTCATTAGGACTATGCAGATACCTTTTCCCAAATAACTGGGCCAAAAATTCAGTATTAGTCAGCCAAATGTTTGGGAAAAGGTATTCAGGGATTTGTGGGAATAAATGAAAAAGTAAAAAGAAGCTGCTCCCACCCTCCTCCCAAATCCAAATCCTGTTAAGTGTAACCCCTGTCCCACACCCTCAGTCAGAAGTCCAATCACACCCTTCTTTCCCAGCACCTGCAACTGGTTAAATATTTAATACCCTTGAAATAAAATCCATGATGGGTGACTGACACAACCAACCCTCTTTGTTACCAGCTGCCATCTTTCAAAATGAAAGTAGCGCTTGTTTGCACTAAAATGCACCTTATGTCCCCACACACCCCACTCTGGACAACCATACCACCACCCTCCTCGAGAGACTTATTCGTTACCCCAGTTACTGTGTGGTATATACAGTAGTGCCATGTGTTAGCAAATTCTGAAGACAGAATAATTGCTAAACACACTTATACATTATCTGGTGCAAATGAAACAAAAGGTAAGTAAAATGTACAGTAAGCTAACAACAACAACTAAGTTAGAATCAATGGGATCTGTGCATGAAGAGGTGGACTGCTTATGCACTGTGGATCTGTGGCATGCAAGCAACCCTAAGATGGAGCATACAAACCTGGGGTCCAGTGAACCCTGGTGGCATTCACGCAAAGGGCATCCTTCTGACTGATTGCACAGCTACACGCGGTGGCTGGTCCGGGGCATGTCTGGGGACGTGCCTGCACTGCACCCATTCATAAAGGCACAGAATGCTGGATGGGGGGGTGCAGAACATGCAGGCAGGGACCCTGCTGTATCTTTTGTATACCCCCCAAAGAAACCTTGAAGGCTATGTGAAAACACCTCTCCCACAATGCTGCCCTAGCACTCTGGGTGGTAAGGAAGGGCTGCAGGCAGCCATTCAGGCATTTGCCCATCCTTTGAAATGTCAATCCTCCCATGCCTTCCCAGAATCCTCCACTTGAAAAGTGCAGGGGATTCACTTTGGTACCCAGGGCAGGCATCTGACTGGATGCCTGCTTGTGTCCCATGGTCTCCCCTTCCCCCCCGTGCAGCAGTGCACCAGGGTGACAGGGCCACAGACAGCCACCCTGCAGAGATGCATGATTGTGCATACTGCGCAATATGCATCTTTTCGCAGGTGCAGAGCTACAGAGGTACAGGATGGGCACACTCGAATCGTGCATACCCTGGCCATTACAGATAATTTCCGAAGAAGGCCTACTGTTGAAATGTCAATTCTGTATTCTACTAAATTTTCCGCTTGCATTTATTATTCACTTTTATTTAATTTGCAGACCGCATGCTGATGCAAGCATTATATTTCTTTGTTACGTGCAGTTTGTATTGCATTGAAGAAGAACATCGGGTTGCTGATTAAAAGTACTTGAACTGCTGTAATCGTTTGCCTAGGTTATCCTTAAAACAAAAAAATCCTGGCTTTATATCCTGTTTCAATAAAAGTCATTTAAATCATCTTGATAACTAAACATTATGATACTGTAACTGTTGGGCAATCAATGCACTGCAATATCATTGCTACTTTGCCCTTTGTTATCAGCACATAACTGCCAAGTGCCACCATTCTGACTATACTGGATAAGACCATAGTTCAAGACCATTGTAAACAACAGGTAATTAACCTTTTTTTGTCACAGATTGCTGTGCATTTCTGATGTAAAATAATTCACTGCCCTCTAAAGTTTTCCAGTGTCTCAGTTTGTAAAAGTTTAACAGTGAATGTCAAGGTAACACAGGGTTTTGAAGCAGTTGCATGTATGGACTATTCCGATTGCCCTGAATTTTGAAAAAAATTCAGAAAGTAACTTTTTCCATATTGTAAAATGAATTTTATGCAGATATTTGCAACAGTTACTATATGTTTTCTACCCCATCTAGGCAGGAAACATAGAATTTGATGGCAGATAAGGACCGCTTGGCCCACCTAGTCTGCCCATTTCCCTACCAGATGGATAAGCTACAGATACTAGCCAACTAACAGACTTCCTCCTACTCCCCACTAGAATTGCCTTATGTCTGTCCCATGCATTCTTGAATTTTCCCACTATTCTTGACTCTACAACCTCATCAGGAAGGCTGTTCCATGCATCCACAACCATCTCTGTGAAAAAATACTTTTTAACATTACCTCTGAGCTGTCCCCCCTCGATCTTCAAATTGTGCTCCCTTGTTCATGCACATCTCTTTTTCTGAAAGATGCTACCCTCTTGGACTTTAATTCCCTTGAGGTACTTGAAAGTCTCTATCATGTTCCCCCTCTCCCTCCTTTCCTTGATAGAAACAGAGAATTTGACGGCAGATAAGGACCGCTTGGAGGAGGGTTCCCATTATCCCATTCTTTCTGTTGTGGCTTGGACATTGGACCATTCTCATAAACATGTTCATAATGTTTTATTATTTTCATAATGTCAAAACAAGCTATATAACAGAGGACTGTATCTTTTAAATCATGGCTAAGTCTTAGTGATTGTACTATATATAAACCATAGATTACCAGCTAGTACACAGCCACACAATACTGTTTCATTTAGGCATTTGAAAAGTGAAAATGATCAATATTCTGCTTTTTAGCAGTAAGGGACATTTTGCATTACAAATAAACATGTAAGGAAACCAGTCTTGCTAAACCCTAACATATGAGCAGGTCACATATGAATTCTAACTGAATTCTCTTTAAGAAACTACAGTAAGAACTATAAACAGCAAATGACAATGTTCCATGGACGAATAATGAAATAAGGTGTAAATAAAGAAAGCAAAGCTGGCAAGCAGCACAGCTACAGCTAAACCATGGAAGGGAATCAATAGAGGTAAGGGCGGAGTGAAAAAAAGTAACTTAAAGCCAATGTAAAACATTTGTCAGTGCCAAATGTTTGCTGGCATGCTGTTGCAAGTTAGAACAACATGACTTTGAGGCTCTGGGCAGACCTTTCTCACTTCCAGTAGCCACTGCCTTGTGGACTTTGGGGTCCATCAGGCTAAGAGGTTTCGGCCCCCATATTCAGAGTTGGCCATGTGTGCTGCACTGACAGGAGCATTGTGCAGCAATAAGCATACGGGTGGCTCGAGGGCAAGACTCAGACAGTGCACACGATCTGACTGGAGCGAACTAACTGTCTGAATATGGGGCCATGCCAGCACAGCACATAGTAAGTATGTGCTGTGCTGGCAATGTCCCAGACTGAATATGGGCCGGAGGAGTCCATGGAGATAGTGCAGCCCAATCAGAATAGTGCCAAGGCTCCTATGGGCCATATTAAGCCCTAACATGCTAACTAGCCCATTGGGCTTGCAAGACGCTATGGTCCATTTACATGCACATTATGAGCTCATTAACATGTGTGCATGGGCCACCCAAGTGCCCATTCAGTAGCTGTCATGAATATTCCTTGTGGTGTAATGGTCTCCCCACCACTGGTCGTCTGCGCTATAACTGTCTTTAATATTCCTGGTGATGTAGTGATCTAGCTTTCCCCCAATCGACTGTCCTAAAGCTGTCTTGAATACTCCTGGTGGTCTAATGTTCCCTCCCATAACGGCATCTGACCTCCTCTGGAACTGCCTACTCGGGACCCTCTTTCCACATTCCCACACCTCACTCTGGTCATCCAAGCTGAACTACAGCAATAGTGTGAAAGCGACTGGCACAGTTCTCCACCTACCACCTTGCTGGCAGGTGTCTGACTGTCAGTGAGTGATCTTTTTTTCTTTTTTTTGCATTTTGTTTATGCCACCTTCATCTTTGGTACCTGGATCCCCTCATTACCACTTACTAGGCAGCCATTCCTTGACCATCCCTTAGACATAGTCGCCCCCAAGTCGGATCAGAAGGGTGGCAGGACCTCCACCAACAGGATATGTAGTTTAGGCCATATACTGGAACAGACCAGTTGAGGTTGAGGAACACATATGCTGGGACCGCTTAGCCCCTGGTAAAGGGACAACAGTTCTGTTTTCTCTCAGTCACCAGTGTATGTCTGCAGCTTTCCCTTTTCCTGATTGTTCCTTCTGCTAAACCACCACCTGTGGACACTAAGATGGTAGTGCAGTGGTGGAGAAAGCAGCCCATCCTCTCCAGAGAAGGAGCGTGTCCTCTGGAATGCTTGATGCTCCTCTCCGCTCACTTCCTAACCCTGTCACTGGGTCACGGGTGATAGCACTACTGCTGTGCCAACAGGCTAGCAAGAGCAACCCATTTTCTGTTTTGTTTTCACAGAAGCTGGTAAACATGGAGACCAATATCCCTGTCCTGCAGCTGTCTAGAAGGTTCCTGGTGGTGTTGTTCCCTCCATAGGTGCATCCAACCCTTTCTTGACCCACCTCTCAGAATCCTCCTTACTGCACCCCTCCATCTCAATCCGGTCACCCTAGCCTAAGTACAGCAATAGTGAAAGTGACTGGCATATCGCTCCATTCACCACCTCGGCCAGCTGGTGTATGACTGTTAGTGAGAGATCACTAGTACTGTAGAAAAGCCATCTGACTGTCAGTGAGTGATTGTGAGTACTGTAGAAACAGCTATTTGTGCAATATTTGAGATTGCTCACTGATAGTCATATGGGGCCAGCCAAGGTGGTGAGCCGAGGGATGTGCAGGTTGATGTCACGATTGCAGTAGTTTGGCTTATGTGACTGGGGCAAGGAAGGGGGATTACAGGGAGTAGGGTCCTGAGCAGGTGAGTCAATAGGGGTGTCAGATGCCCTTATGGGGAGGACCAGTAAACCACAAGGAATATTCCAGACAGCTACAGGAAAATCTTTGGAGGCAGTATACAGCAGTGATTATGGGTACTTAGTTGTAAACCTGGAGACCCAGGTTTGAATCTCATCAGCCCCCACTTGTATACTGTGTGACCCTGAGCAAGTCACTTAACTTCCTCGGAAAGAAGCTCCAGCTTAATGTGCCTTTTCTGGTTACTAGTTCCCCCCCCCCTTCCCTTTCCTCTTTGCACCGGTATAATCAGTCAGTTTCTAGCATTTACAGATTGCTTGCAAATGATGCATGAAGCAAGTCTTTCTTTTTTTTTAATTCTATTTATGCTACCTTCATTTCTGGTGCCTGGATCCACATTGACACTTATCCAACAGCCATCCTTTGACTGCTCCATAGCCCTGGTCCCCCCCCAGGTGGGGTCAGAAGGGTGGCAGGACCCCCTCTGACAGGATATGTAATTTAGGCCATATATTGGAACAGCCCAGTTGATTTTGGGGAATGGAATGTATCGGGGCAGCTTAGCCCCTGGTGACATGGCCAAGTTTTCAGTCCCTCCCCCACCCCGTGTATTGTATGTGCACATGCCTGAACATGCCACACAATGATGTCCACAGGCACCCCTTCTGTTAGTGTTCCTGAAGCTGCTCTGTCTCCTGTGGGCACCCAGATGGCAGTGCAGTTTCTGAGAAAGCAGCCCACCCTCCCCAGAGGAGGAGAGTGTCTTCTGGGATGCTCGGTCCTCCTACCCATTCACTCCCAAACCACAGTCACTGGTGTCACAGGCAGTAGATTACTGCTGTGCCAATAGGCTAGCCAGAACACGACAGCTTCTATTACTTCCACAAAATTGGCAAACATGAAGAAAGCCCATGCTCCATTGACATGAAAACCCTGCAAATGTCCACCCTTTGATGTGATCCCTTCCACTTACCAATTCAAAACTCAGCCAGCATGGAAAAACTCCAACCCTAGTGGCACATCTCCTCTACTGTGATCACATCCGTCTCCTGACACATCTTCCAGCCAGCATGGAGAAAACTCCTGGCTAACTGAAATGAAGAACCCTTTGCTGTGATCCCACCCACTCACAGCACATCTCCCTGTCATCGTCCAGCCAGCAGGAGAAAATCTTGCCCCATTGGCACAAACACACTCTGCTGCTATCCTGACCACCTCTTAACACATCTCCCGGCCAGCATGAAGTGTGCTGACATGTTAAATGCTGAGTCGCAGTAACTGAGGAACTGGACAGAGGAGGGAACCAAGTGCATTGGTTGAGTGTTCCTAGGACTGCAGAGAGGGCAGAATTGAAATCATCACAGAAATGCAAAGCTGTTCGGGGCTTGTTACTTAAATTTTTAAATAATGTTATGCACTAAAATGATTGCAGCCATACATGCCTGTCTTCTTGTGTTTTATGTTTGTTTGCACGCATGTGCAAGAAACATAGTGCCATCATCGAGTTTCTGGAGTGTATAACCCCTCTTCAAATTCTCTCCCTGTGTTTGCAGGCACGGCCACAGTTGCCCAATGCATGCTGCAGCTATCTATGACAGCACTCGGAATGCAGTGACTTACAGTTGAAAGGGAAAGAGCCACTTCAGTGAGCACGATCAGATAAGGGAAGTGCTCACTGAAGTGCTCCCCCCCCCAAACAGTCTTCCAGGTGCCATGCTGGGAGCCCACCCCAGCATGGCAACAATGTGTTTGTCCAACTGGGGTGCCCAATCCCCAGTTGGCTCCCTCCACCAAAAGGTTACCGAGGCCACGCTGAGGCCACCCCAGCATGGCAAAAGTTGGAATGGCTGACGGGGTGCCCAATCCCCATCAGCTCCACTGCCACCCCAAAGCTTTCCAGCTGCCACGCTGAGAGCCCACCCAGTGTGGCAAACATCCTGGGTAGTGTAATTGCCATGCTGGGGAGCCCACCCCAGCATGGCAAAAAGTCCCGTGTCGTAATCAAAAAACAAACAAACCTGAAAACACAAAAACAGTCCGCCGCAGTCTCCTGCCCCCTCCCCCACCCGTGCCCCACCCTCTGCGCACCCTGCCTTCCCACAACCCCAGCTCGGTCGCGACGATCTTCGTGGACCGGGAACACGTCTGCACTCTTTAAAGCCGACTGCGAACTGAGGAAATGCCGGTAAGCTGTATAATGTAATGAATAGGTTTTTTTCAACTTTGCTGCATATCTCAGGCATTTTTTTGAATTTTGGCACCAAATTGTCAACATTGGGTTTTTGGGACCCCTCCTCATGAATTCTGTCACTGTCATGGCATTAACGGGGCCCGAAGGGTGATTTCATGGTCACTGCACGAAATCATCTTTTGGGACTGATTAATGAAATGACAGTGCCAGTGTTCATAAGGTGGGCTCTCAAAAAGCCTATGTTGAAAATTTGGTGAAAAAATTCCCACAAATGACTATTTTTCGAGCATGCGTTGTGCTGTTCCTATGCATGCTCGTAAGTTCGCGAATTTTCAATATTTTCACTCCAGATTTTCAACATTGCCATTTTACCACACCTCCTTATGAGCAGTATAGCTGTCATTTCTCACTCTCACCCAAAATGTGTTTCCATGCATGTAGCATACAATGGCGCAGTCAGTGTGCGAACTCAATGTATGGGACACATTAAAAAAATCACAGTCACACTGTTCATGAGCAGAAGTTTTAAAATGGCTATGTTAAAAATTTGGTGAAAAAATTCCAAAATGACTGTTTTATGAGCGTTTGTTGCGCTGATCCTATGCACGCTCATATGTTCACATATTTTCAATATTTTCACTCCAGATTTTCAACATTGCCATTTTACCACACCTCCTTATGAGCAGTACAGCTGTCATTTTTCACATCTTGCCCAAAACATGTTTCTGCCCATGTAGCACATAATGGTGCAGTCAGTGTGCGAAATCAATGCATGGGACACATTAAGAAAATCACAGTGACACTGTTCATGAGCAGAGGTCTTAAAATGGCTTTGTTGAAAATTTGATGAAAAAATTCCTAAGCAGTTTCCACGCACCCTCGTAAGTTCATGAATTTGTAATATTTTCAGTCCAGATTTTCACCAGTGGCATTTTTCCACACTTCCTTATGAACAGTACAGCTGTCATTTTTCACAACATGGCTGAAATGTGTTTTCACACTTGCAGCACAAAAAATGTGTGGTCACTGTGGGAAATCATTGTTCGGGACAGATAAAGAAAATCACAGTGACACCGTTCATAACCGGAGGTCCCAAAATGCCTGTGTTGACAATCTGCTGTAAACAATTCCCAAACTAATTACATTACGGGTGCACATTGCACAGTTTCTATGCACGCTCATGACTTCACCAGTTTTTTTAATATTTTCACTGCAGATTTTCAACATTGCCGTTTTGTACACCTCCCCATGAACAGTACAGCTGTCATTTTTCACATCCTGTTCAGAATGTGTTTTTGCACCTGTGGTGACAAATGCTGTAGTCGCTGTGCAAAAGCAGCTTTCAGCTAACAAACTGATATTACCACTGTTCATGAGGTGGGGTCACAAAAACCATGTTGAAAATTTGGAGTGAATTGTCAACGAATGCCTGAGGCATTAGGGTTTCCACCATAACACCCCACCCTGTAGAGAATGACAGGCATCAGGGCTGTGACTTGGGATTGTCACCTGCAATGCTCATACCATTCCACCCCCACCCACACCCTGCAGCCACTGAGAAGCATCAAGGTGTGCCTTGGACTCTTCGGTCCCAAAGTTCACCCCATTCTCCTATACTGCACCCATCTCACAATATTTCCTGGTGGAATGGGGTGTGCATAAGGGCCAAAGACCCCAAGGCACACCGTGACACTTGTCGGTGTCTGCACGGTAGGGTGTGGTGAAATGGCGTGGCCGTTATGCCTGATGACCCAAAGGCACACCCCAATGCCTGTCAGTCTCTGCAGGGTGCTGGTGGGGTTGGCTTCAGTTCAATACTTCACTGCTATTCCTATTATGCAGCTCTGTAACTCCTACACTACCAATGCCAATGCCAGCAAGCAAACATTCGGCATTGACAAATGCTTGTTTTAAGTGATTCATTAGAAAATGAAATTAAGAAGAATTCAACTCTTAAAAGGGATAGAAGAGTTCAAAAGAGGGATCCATGCTTATTTCCTTCAGACTGCTCGAATCCAGACTTTAAGCACAAACTTATATACATTATGAATGGACATTAGAAGGTCTCTGATGATTCAAAAACACTATAATGTCACTTTCCCAGATACAGAAATACGGGAATTTTTTTTTCATTTTGTGCAAGCAATTTGGTGTAGGATACAAAAGTACCCCATCGTGCTCAACAAACATATTGCAGATTCAGATTTGCTCTGCACTTACAAATCTTTTTGTCACTGACTTTCATCCCAACGGACGATGTTCTAACATTTGATGACAGAATGAAGACATTCAGACATTTGATTATTTGAGACAATATGGGTTGAAATGCGAGGGCGTTCTGGTCAGTAGAAGGCATTATTTCCACCGGAACAGTGGAATTGCTGTGATGCCACCTTGAGGGATTAGTATGCACAAACAATGCTGTTGAGGGGTGACATCGTGGATTTAACAGTTGCCTTGGAGCCTGTCACCCCAGTATATGGAAGCTGATAAGTGCTTAAAGGAGGAACAACGGCTGACAGAAATGAAGATTGAGCAGATGGTTTCTGGTGCGGGGATAAGTTTGAGGAAAGGAAGTGCAAAGATATGAATGAGTGGATTGTCTCGATTGTGGGGGAGTACTCACAGAGGAGCAGATACGACTACCTAAGAGGGCTCACCTACAATTTTCAGTTCCAGATCTGATCTGAAGAAATCACCCTCCCCCAACTGACACCCTGAAGTGATGAAGTGATGGTCCACAGGAACCGGCAAAGTAAAATTTTTAATGGAGGCAATAAATAGAGAATAATGGATGGGTAGCTAGCTATAACAAGGATTTTATACACCCCAAGGGGTGGAATGCCACATAAACCCGAAGCAAAGCTCGAGTGGTTTATGAAGGCATCCACCCAGAGGGGGTGTATAAAATCCAAGTTTTAACTATCTACCCATCTTTTATTTTGTATAATTGCTGGGGATCATTTTTTTGCCACAGCAATTGCACAAAATAAATGTATGTATTTACAGAGTTGAGACACCGACTGTTGGAAAGCCCAGATTTCAGTGTTGTAAGTAGCTGTCCCTAAATGGAAGCAATGTTTATTTATTCTTTTAATTTTAACTGCCATGATGAAGGTTTGCTGTGCCGAGAGATTTTTTCTTCAAAAGAAAAAACTTACTACTGATGACTCCTGTCGGGAACACTGCAGCACTGAGGCATTGCAACGATGGCGCAGAAAAGGGAGTTCCCAGTGAAGATAAAAGAGAAGTAGGGAAACCAGGCGCTTGAATGCCGTTATAACCAGCTGGTTATAACACTGGAATTATAACCCGGTTTCCCTATGGGAAAATACTATAACCAGTTATTATTAAAGAAATATGTGCAGAAGAGCACACCAATTCACTGTGACTTGTTTTTTTTTTCCAGATTCAAAAGTCGTTGTTATGACACTTGAGAACTTCATTCTGACCAGAGCACAAGTACCGCTATTTAGTTCAGTCACGATTATCATTTGGCATTTGGCAGGTAGTGGTGCTATTATGGGTGTTTCGCCGATATATGCTGGTCACTGAGATGTAATTCGCTATATTTAGATCGCGATTGTAGCAGTCACCAAAATGAAGTCCCGATTTTTACGGGAACCCCTCATGAGTAGTGAATTAAAAAATAAACACAAAACAAATTTTTACTGAGTGGGAAAAAAGTCCAGGTATTGCATAACATTAATGCTGTAGAGGTAGGGAGTTTGGAAATATTGGTAGGAGCTGAGTCATGTGCAAACTACAATATACTGTGTGGATAAGTAGCTGTGTCCAACAGAACTGGTTTCACAGGTTCATGATGTCTGCAGTGGGAAACCCAGACAAGCTCCACTCATGCTTTTCATGCCAGCATTTTGTGTTCATGCCTGCATTTTGTGTGTTGGATTTATCACATTCTGCCCTCTTTCCTGAGAAAGATGGGTTGGGGTAACTTAAGGGTATCTTAAAAGCTATCCATAATAAGAGAGAGTGTAATACATCAATATACCTGCAGCTTGCAGTTAACTATATCATATATTTACAGTTAATAATCTCTACTAACATACTAAAATGCCAGCAGAATAGGCCTAATGGTCTTTCGTGTCTGCTCGTTTGGTCAGCCCCCACCCTGGGTGCTGACCTTGCTGCCCCCCTCGTCTTCTCTGGCTTCTCCCTTTCCAGTTCCGGATATTCTTGCTGCATTGGATTTTGCTTCCTGAACCCTTCCCTGTACCTGTCCCACCCCTCTTGAACCCCTCCATTGTCTCTGCCTCCACCAGCCCCCTAGGTAGTGCATTCCATGGCTCTACCACCCTCTCAGTGAAGTAGCACTCCTCCTTTCTCCCTGAATCTTCCCCCTTCCAGCTTCCACCCATGCCCTCTAGTGGCCCCTTCCTCCTTCCTTGGAAGCACCCTCACTGTTCCTCCCTTATTTACCCTCTTCATGTACCTGAAGACCTCTATCATGTCCCCCCGGTCCCTTCTCTCTTCCAAAGTGTACATATTTAGCTCTTCGAGCCTCTCCTCATAGGTCCTGTCCCCCAAGCCCCAAATCATTTTGGTTGCCCTCCTCTGGACCCTCTCCAGGAGGTTAATGTCCCTCTTTAAGTGTGGCCTCCAAAACTACACGCAGCGCCAGGTGCGGCCTCACCAAGCAGTTAATACAGACGGAGTATCACTTCCTCCTTCTGGAGGTGATCCCCCAGCAATGCATCCCAGCATCCTGTTGGCCTTGGCTGCTGCCCTCCTACAAGTCTCAGAGTTGTTCATCTTGACATCCACCACCACCCCCAGGTCCCTCTCAGCCATTGAGACTTGTAGTATTCCCCCAGGGTGTACATTTGGCCTGGGTTTCTGGCCCCCAGGTGGAGTACCTTGCATTTCCCTGCATTAAACCTCAGCTTCCACTTTCTAGACCATCTTTCCAGAGCCTCCAGGTCCCCCTGCAGGGCCACCCTCCCCTCCTCCCCATCCACCACCGCCCCAGTTTCGAGTCATCTGCAAAGAGACTCATCTCACTCCCGATTTCTGTCCTTATGTCAGATACGTAGGCATTGAACAGAAGGGGCCCAAGGACTGATCCCTGTGGGACCCCACTAATGACCCTCCTTGGGGAAGAGATTATCCCACCAACTACGACCCTCTGGGTCCGGTCCTGGAGCCAATTGCCTATCCATTGGATCATCTGGTTTCCCACCCCCATTTCTCCTAGTTTATCCAACAGGCCCATGTGAGGAACAGAGTCAAATGCCTTGCTGAAGTCTAGAAAGAGGACATCCACTGGTCTACCCAGGTCCAAGGCACTTGTCACCCAGTCATAGAACTCCACCAGGTTTGTCTGACACGATTTCCCGGGATGAATCCATGCTGTCTATCGTCCAGGCACCCTGACTTATCCAGGGCCCCCTAGCCTCTCCTTGACAATGCCCTCCATCACCTTGCCCACCACTGATGTCAGGCTGACAGGCCTGTAGTTCCTGCCACCTCCCTTGATCCCCCTTGTGGATAGGCACTACATGCGCCACCTTCCAGTCTTGGGGCACCCACCCTGTCCTCAGAGAGATGGTGAAAAGCTCTGCCAGGGGTTTCGCCAGGACATCTGCAAGTGTATATTTCCATGGAGGGGCCACAGTCTGCTTACTTAGCTTAAAGTATTACTTAGCCCCACTAGCTAAGTAAACACTTAGCTCTATTGAATGAACAATAAAAATCAAAGAAACAAAATGCAAAAAAACACACTAGAAAGTAACTGATAAACATAAAAGTTAATTAAAAGCTGCCCATAATAACAGACTGTACAGTAACACATTAATACAACAGCCATCAGACATGCACAATAGTAAATGAACTGCAGGCTCCCCATTCAAGGTCACATTATGGGAAGGTAGGTCAGAGAAAAGGGTGAGGAGAGAAGGGGGTGTGTGAAGAGGGTGGGTGCTAGGGAAGGTGGGGGCAAGAGTGAGGCCCCTCAGATGAGAATAGGGAGGAGGGAGCAAAGGGTTCAGATGGGCAGTGGTGGCAATAGGAAACAATTACTCAGGGAACCCTCCAGCTGTGAAAGGGCATGGGCGAAGGATACCTTTTCCACTGTAAGCACCACTCGCCAGCCACAGGGAGCTCCATCCACCTGTTATATAACATAAACACTCTATTTTGCCTTAACACAGTTTATATTGTCATTAAATTCCACAAGTAAATAAAACATAATGCATTTTAAATTGCAATTGATCATGAAAGAATTTTCAGGCCCCACAACAGAAACCATCTGAGGACAAAACTCAACACCCCTCCACCACTTTAACTTTCACCTAATCAATTGCCCTGCTGTTGCTACACCAACATTTCAAACCAAATGCCAAAATGAAAGGGCATAGCTTAAAAGTAGTGGTATTCTGCCTTTATCTATAGAGCACTGATGCAGAATTTCAGCTATGGACAACATCTAAAGAGATGGGAAACAAAACGATGTCAATCTTGTCCTTAAGCTCCCTTAAGCTAAGTAAGCAGACTGTGGCCTCCTCCATGGAAATATACAATACTGATACTATTGTAACTCCTGGCATACAGAGTTGAAAACAATTGCAGTCCCAGCAACCCTACAGGGAGGTCAAGCTCAACTACAAAAAACGGTACAGGAGCACAAATCGACCATCACAGAACTAGACACGCAGGCTGATGAGACAGAGAGAATGCTCCCCTATCTCACTAAATAGTCACCTGTCTCCAGGACAAAATGAAAGACTTGGAGGGTTGATGCCATTGGCAGAATCTAAGAATCTATGGGATTCCCAGAGACATTGAGGGAACTCATATCACAGCATTTCTCAAGACATTGTTGACCACAATTCTAGATCTACCACAGGACTTTGTATTCAATATTGCATGAGCTTACCAAACCTCGAGACCCCAAAGCCTGACCTCACTCCACTGTAGCATGCTTTTTGTCCTACAAAACAAAGGAGTATATTATAACCCATCTGGAGGAAAGGCACATTGATGTTCAACAATATGCTGACCTTCACTGACAATGACAACGCCCAGGCAGTATTGGCCAGACGCAAGGAGTACAATAAATATTTTTAAGCCACTTCGGGATTGGGAACTCAAGTTTCAAATGCCATTTTCCTCTAAGTTAAGAGTCATGTTTTCTGAAGGGGCCAAACTTTGTCGCACCCCAGAGGAAGCCCTAGCAACATTAGCAGCATGGGACATACACCCATTATAGCCTCAGTGCCCTTTGCCACAACATTCACAGGAGAGAAGAGACTGAAAGGCTGCCCCCTGTAAAACACAAAATGTCCAAAAAACATGTACTCTCACAACCGTGCAAGAAATTAAAGACATTCTTCATACGCTGAATGGCTGAACAGAGATGAACATTCAAGATTCCACTGCTGCAGGATTGCAGTGAGTGGGGATGGTTAGGAGGAGGGGTTGTAACTCAAAGGAACTACCATGCTTCACACTAAGGTAACTGTTCTCATGCTAAATCTCTGAATCTAAACTCTCTCCTACTCTCCATCTTGCCATCACCTTTTCTTCTTTTCCCAATATTTATTTATTTATTTATTTAGCTTTTGTTAACCAGGTAAGTGCACTAGCCATAAAATGAGTATTTTCAGGCACGACCCAGGAGAGTACAGACATGCAGAAACTTTACAGGATAACAAATTATAAGTGCTTTACATACAATGAGTTAAAGAGGATACACTATATCAGAACATACAAAGTAAAGCACTTTACATACAATGTGTTAAAGTGGATACAATATATCAGAGACATACAGAGTAGACCACTCATTAGTTCATAGGTGCCTACCTATGCATTAAATAGAGAGGACCGGACAATAAATTATCAGGTGACATATCGTATGAACAGAACAAGGTACACGTAATACAAAATGAAGAAATAACCATTGAGAGCAAGGGGTGTCATTAAGGAAAAGGTCGGTAAGTGAGGAAGAGGGGAGCAAGCCATGAAATTAGATTATATGGGTGTATGTAAGTTTAAGGGAGATGCCTGCAGTGCAAGATTGTATATGGGCAGGGAAAGGGAGCCGGGACAGGCTGAGGCAGTAAGAGGGTTATATAGAGATGAGGAAATACTGTTGTATGGCCAGAGACATCAGTCATTAGATAGGGTGAAAGCAGGAACAGGTATCAGCAATCAGCAGATTAGAGTGCAGTTTTCTCTTAAAGCATGTGTGGGAGTTAGAAAGTCTAATGTCTTACTTGTCAGTTCTTCTCGGATTATAGAATGTGGTACTGTAGCTCTTGAAACAACTCTCTCTGGAATGTCGGGCAGGTAAGATGCTGAGTAAAATGAAATGTATGCCAATTAAAGGGGGCTTTCTCTCTTCTCACACTAGCACGGGACAGACACCGGGGGTTAAAGTAAAATAAAACTTGTAGAGGAGCCCAATCCAGGAGGACAGGATGAATGGGAGGGTTGGATAGAAGGGGAAACAATACAGCCCACATGGTGATTGCAGATATCTAGCCTCCGCCTGAGCCAGCAAGAAGACGTGCGCCCCTGCAAGCGATGCTTTGAGCTATAGCTACTTCTCTGCGAAAGTGCACATTGTCATGCACTTTAAGTATGGAAATGCACTCACTCATTGAAAGTCAACCACGGGGTGTGTAAGATAAGGGATGACTGGTGCCGATGATTTTACAATATGAAACACAGCCACCTAACTCTTTTAAACCAGCAAGCCCCAGTTCCTCAGAACATGCTTGTGGTGTCAGCAGAAACCTGAGTACATTTAACGACAATTCTAATGGAAATGAGCCAGGGACTGCATATCTCATAGAAGATATTTGTCCCTGAAATTGGGAAGACTATTGTCAAGCATTTCTATCCAGGGGCAGCAACATAATACCCCCTAATAGGTGAACTATGGTACATCTTCAGAAATGCCCTCATGGATGAACCTGCTACAGTATAAGTGGCCCATGTTACCCACAGGTATATAGCCACCTCTGAGATGATTACAGTGTGGCACTCCTATATTCTACAGGTGCTACATATAATTCTCTAGCCTGTGCCAGATGTTCCTTTTTGTTTCCAACTCCTGACCTATAACTAATCTGATAATCCTTTAAGGGGACACTGGGTAAATGTGCTCCTCTCCCAACCACTCTACCTCTACAAACTCCCAAGCTTACTCTATCCAGCCTTGAGCTGGAAATCTACTCAGCACTATCCTCACATGTTGAACTCACAATCTACTTGGTGGACAGTCCTTGAGCACCCCACCCCTCAAAAACCCGGCGATCACAAATACCATGCTTCATGATGACCCCAAATTATTGTTCAAGATCAGACTGAGTCACCTACCCTCCTTGAGTCCTTTCATAGGACCCTAATAGAGACATATGGACATAAGTGAGGAAGAAGGAATGATGCTTGAGGATGGGTGGGATGGGGAGGGGAACAGATAATTAAAAAGCAGGAGGCACCTCTTCTCTTGTACCTTTACAGGGTGTGGTGGATCTCATATTAAATTTGTACAGTGCCACCCTATTGTAATTGTACTAGAAGGTGGGAGCAGGGGTATCTTGCCCCTCACTCCCTGCCCCACCACTAGGTGGCTATGGGGTCCTCATGCTCTACACATGCTGCCTATACAGTACCTTATTATACCTACTACCCCAGTACTTACAAAAGAAATTGATCAGACTGTTGCTGACATCATATCCTCTCCAATTTCATACCAACACTCATCCAACCGATCATGGATATTCCATGGCAGAGGCAGCTGTCACTCAATATCTCTATCCTCCAGCTAATGAAGGTAGATCTCTGCTCCTCCTCTTCTGGGGCACAGGGGCTAAGTACTCCAAAGACCCCTACCTAGGAAGATCTTTCACCCCCTATAGTTGGGCCTGTTGCCCTCTTAGTATTTTTTAAGGATGTTGCTTATTCTGGTTCAAAGTCACTATAGTAGTTTTGATTCTTACCATGTAAAGTGGTATCAATCTGTTTTGTGTTGAATTGAATATTTTTTTGAAGTCAAGCAAGGATCACCAAGACAAACTTACAAATTCTGAGCTTCTCAACACTGTGCTTTTCCATTTAATTTCAGAGTCTGATGGTGGGGTCACATATTCCTACTGCAGGATTAACAGTCCTAGTTGTATATGTGCATCACAAAAAATTAGTAATCATGACCACTAAACAACTTCATGTTAAAATATATAAGGAATAAGACACAACAAGGTGTGGTTTATGGGCTAAGCGCACACCCCAGGCACTTAATGAGGCATGAGGCACTAACGCCAAGTGCCTTTAGCACCTGGGAAGTTCTCTTATCAGCCCATAAACCACACCTCAGAGCGTCTTATTCCACTTATAAAATGGTCCCAGTAAAGAGGTTAATTAAAAATGCATAAAAAAGTATACACCAAGAGTATAAAAAATATGTTCATATCAAATTCAATAGGAAAAAAATAGTCCTTGTCCTTGTCTTGGAATGGCTGTGTAAAATTATTTGTCACCACTCTCCACTTCTCACCCACCCACAGTAACACTACCACTCTCCACTTCCCACCCACTCACAGTAACAGTTAAATCTGTGCTTATTTTACTTTTCCCCTTCACATTTCTTAGTTTTTCTCTGTGTCTGAGGCGTGACTGACTGACTGACCATGGAGTTCACTTACAGCAAGTGGGAGTGAACGTATCTGATATCAGCTGCTGTACTCTTAGCTGATGTTTCTTGTCCACCCCATACACAAATAATTCTTTGTGTGTCTTTTTATTTTTTAAACCTTGTCTGCTTGATCGCCTTTAGCTGTTTTCTGGCATTGAGAGTCCCACTTGAGTCGGAGCAAGTGGGTCCCTTTGTGGCCGCCGTACAGAGTGGTTTCCTTGTGGTTTTCAAACTGGGTGATCAAGGGAGCAATTAGACATTGGGTAGTTCTTTGGTTTCTTGACCAACAATGCTGGCAACGCAGATGTGTTTGTGGTTTTATGGAGGGGAGGAGGGCTGTAGATCGCAGATCGCAGACTGCAAGTGCTATAATAGAATCGGGGACCATGGTGACCATTTACCATCGTGAGACCCGTACATCAGCCACTGCAGAAAAGGGCAGCCAGAAGAGCAAAATTGCAGGTTGAGAATATATATATACTTCTGTTTATGTGGAGGGGGAACGGGGGGACTTAGTATAATGAGTGGTTGTTTGGGTACTGTTTCTGATTGTTGGGGGGCAGTGGTCCAGCTCAGCCACTACGGATAGAGGTTGCCTCAGCGCAGTGATCTATCTTGTTCTCCATCCTGACTGTCCAAAGAGGTGCTGGCTGGCACAATATACCCTGATAAGGACACGGCCAGAGGCACCTCTCAGCCAATCAAGATGAAGAAAACTCCTGACCCATTTCATAAAGTCCCCTAATGTGAATGGTTTGAATAACCTGATAAAGCACAAAAACACTTTTTATATTAAAAAATGTCATCCTAATGTGGTGTTTCTACAAGAAACATACCTTAAAAAAGAAATATAACAATCCTGACTAAAAAGACAGAATAGGCCCTGCTCTGGCTCCACCATAAATATTATGAAGGAGGAGCTCGAGCATCATAGATGCTCACCTACCATCTCCGTAAGCAAACCCAAATGTTAACAATCACTAAAATAGCCAGTCTGCTGGTGCAGCGGTTCAATTTCCGTCTGCAACGCCAGTGACCCAGGTTCCAGAAAGGACTCGGGTCGCTGGAGGGCCGGCCGGGGGGGAGAAGGCTGGAGCATGTAGCAATGGCTCACCTTCTCTGGGTGGAGGGTGGGGTTATGGCCCTGTGCTTTTTGGCCCCTAGCGGAGGCCCGGGGCATTGCAAGATGTCAGGCCCCAGATGTCTAAGGGGAGTGGCAGACGTTGGCGCAAGCCATGACGTCTGTGGCACGCCACTCCTTGGGAGGAAATAGGAAAATGACACCTTGGTTGGGTCAGATGACTGCCTCCTGAACCCTCACTATGGTGCTCCTGGACCCCTATTGCCATCTCAGCAGCACCCAGGAGTGTTGATATAGCCATACAGGCTCTTCCCCTATGAAGGTAAGGGACCCTCCCGATGCAGGAATACATTAGGGTTGCTTGAGCTGGCTGTGATGTGGGTTGGTGGGGTCTGGGGTTGCCAAGTGAGTAAGGTCCATGTGGGGCCTGAAGGAGAGACCAGCTAAGGTAAGGGTGGGAGCATAAAAGAAATAATACAAAAACAATCACTAAAATAAAGGAACCATAGACAGGTAGATTTGCCTATTTGACATCTCACATCCTAACCATTTTCTGCAAGTTACATACCGAGCTTTATTCAGAACTCCCCTCCAGATTCAAATTTGATCTCTACTTTTGGCAAATTTGAAACTTCTGACCCTTGAAATGCAACATGCATAACAACTTCTGCACTCCATTTCTCTACAAGAGCTGTCAAACTGTTCATAATCTGAAAAACGGGAAAAGCCCTGGCCCAGATGGATTTGGGGCAGAGCTTTATAAATGCACCTTTGAACTGATAAAAGGGCCCTTCCTGGAGGCCCTCCAGAAAAGCCATAATATAACGGATTATCCTACGTCTTGGAGACAGGCGGTGATATCTGCCATCCTGAAACCAAATAAACCTGCCCATCTATACAACTCTTACAGACCAATATTGCTTTTGAACCAAGATTGCAAAATCTACAATAGCACCTTGGAGCATAGACTTGATAGTATCCTACCCTGTTTAATTCATCCAGACCAATCAGGCTTCATTAAACTACGACAAATGATGGGCAATATCAAGAGAACCCTTCAACCCTATATATAATTAACCATGCCCATTCCCATTGAATCCCATTAATGATTTTAAGTTTAGATGCCGAAACACATTTGATGGGGTCTCTTGGACCTTCCTTCAGTCCTCCCTTTTAAAATGTGGCTTTCCTCAAAAGTTTTTAGATAATATAAAAGGAATATATACTGGTCCCAAAGCCACTGTTAAAGTTAATAGATCTCATTTTGAACATTTCCCATTATCAAGGGGTACCCGCTTAGGATGTCCTCTACCTTTTTGCCCTATGTAGAACCCATTGCTCAATATCTTAGACAAACGGGAGATACAAGGTTACTTATATAGCTGGATACTCTCACAAGCTTGCATACTACACAGGCAATTATACATAACAAAACCAGAAACATCACTAGCAGCTTTGGAAAATAGATTAGCTAATATAGAGCAGATAACGATATTTCAAATTCAGTCAGCTATTTTCAAGGCTGTGTTTAATTACAGCTTTTAAATTTGCATGGTCAACAATAAACATGGCTGCCAAAGCAACTAAAAAATTTTCTCCCAGGGATGACACATTAACTGCATCCACTTTTCTATAATGCAGTATGTGAGGTGTTGCCAGCTGTAGAAGTGTGGAATAATAACAGATGTAAAGACAGTAATATGATGCATAAAAACACAAATAAATGCTTTTGTCAATTTATTTTCAAATAAAAAAAATAAGTTCACAGAAAGGAAAAAATTGGTGTTAGCTCCACAACGATCAAAAATAGGAATATTTCTTTCCACAGACTCCTGAAATGTCTTTACCCTTCTTTGGCAATATTTTAGCTCTTGTGTGAAAGCTTACACACAGGCGTCATCCTCCTACTGTGGTCAGTCCAATACTGATCCACCTCTCTAAAACTATCCCTGGTGGAGAGTTCTTATAGTACTGAATTCCGTGAACTCATAGTCATGTGACTATGCAATAAGAAAACCTTGGCTGGTTCTGTGGCTACTAACCCTCACACTGACTATCGAATTACAGAAAATGTAACTTTAGAATTAGGTGCATTATATTTCTTAGTATATACCACACTAAAGGCTCTTAAAATACATTTCTAGACCTTAATTATAGGAGGAGGTGTGGTTTAGAACTTAGCTCACCCCCCTTACGCGACATCACACTCTCCAGTTCCAATAAATGGGCTGCCAACCCTATAGTAGGATCCTCCATGATGCAGGGTATTTCAGGTAATTACAACATTTATACAAAAATGTCACATTCAGAAAGGAAAAGCAAGGTTACATTCTTTGAAAAGAATCTACAACCTTAGCAGAGAAAAGCAGATGAGTGGCGCGCAACCTGTCTGTTTTCTTGCAAGGTTTTAGACACATTTATTCCTAAGATGCAAAAAAGGAACATTTAATTATTACAGCTACAGTTTTAGTAGTCCTGTACAGTAGTCTGCCGCACTCTAAAACTTTATTTGACTGCACAAAGCCCTTTTTCTGAATACTTACAGGCATTCATGCATAAATTTATTTACCTGATGGCTGCAATTTCATCCGACGGCTTTCTTGTCAACCCAGCCCTTTTAGTTGCCATATCGCTCTGTTTCTGGTAAATACAGCTCTTTTGATGCTTTTCTTAGACACTATAGGGCTTCACACTGTATGCCCTCAGTGTCTTTATTTTGAATTTAACAGTTTAGCCCCTCTGCAATGTATCCGAGGAGCATGTACTGCAGCAGCGCTTCGGGGCTAAGAAGAAGTGTACTGGTCTCTAGCAACTGTAAACAGTTGCGCATATGACTGCTGCTTTTCCTAATCACAACAAATGGTTTGCGTTTCTGCAGCTTAGCAGCTGTAATTGGGAAGCTCTTTCCTGCACGAAGGTGTGCAGGGGTCCCCAGCAAAATTAATGCGGCAGTGTGTGAATGTGCGCACACACGGAACTACCACTAGACTCGTTGGAGTTCTACAGTGCTAAGTGCTTTTCATCTTCTGTAATACAGAGGCATCTGTAACATGCCTCTAGGTAGAAAGCAGGGGATTTTTAACAAGCTCTTTTCAATTTGACTAATATTTCTTTCTTTAAGCACTGTGGTTTGCTGGGGATAGCTGCATAAGGGCAATTATACTTTGAAAATCCTGTAACCTCATTGGTCAAACACATCACATGACCATGGTATATCCTGCAATAACCCATGGCTGAGAAATAGCATTTATAAAAAACATATTTAAAAGCATTTTAAATGTATTTTACACATGGGTCCATTGTATAATCAGTAATGAGGCATTGAGGTGTGGGTTATTGATGGATTTCCTTTCTTGTGTGGTTAAGTCACTGTTGCACCCTGTGACACACCACACAAGGTATGGGTAAATCCTCAATAACCCACACCCTGTCATGCCTTATTGCTTAATTAAAGCCCTACACCATGTTTATAACCAACTGGATACCAGCTCTAGGGATTTCAGATGCAAGATAGATAAATAAGGGGATAAAGTACAGTAAGGAAAAGATTTAAAAGATTGCCAGGTTGGCCACTCTGATAAGAAGATTAGGATAGATAAGGAAAATAGAAGAAGACAGGATAGAGTGAAAGTAGAAAATGGGGGAGGTTGCATCTCCTTAAAGATTTTAATACTTTATTCTTCATAACAGGACTCCCTGTTACATACCTACCACCACAAGAAGGCAACATAATATTTCATATTTGTTGACTAAGACCCTTCACCCTTGGAAGGGTTGGAACTTCCACCCACCCACCCCAGAAGTTCTCCTCTGGGACTCTTAATAACTAATTCTGTATAAATGCAGTAAAGACATACTATCAGAATTACTACACAGAACTATTCCCTGAGGTTTAATGCTTTTCACAAACACTACACTCATTCATATTACATCAGACAAACCAATATCATATTGTAACACTAGATATGCTTTCAGCACCATATCTTGATAGGAAATCTGCATTTTTATGTTTTGCACCAGACCAGTGTTTCACAGTAAAACAATATGGTAGTAATGACAAGTACCAATGCATAATCCACATGTTCTTGTCCTTCATTTGGTTAAACCAACATAGCAGATTATGGTCTGTCATTACCATAAAATCATTGCTCCAGAGATAATATTTAAGGGATTCTATGGCCCATTTCGTAGCCAAACATTCTTTTTCTTTTGTAGAATATTTTATCTCACGGTCATGTAGTTTCCAACTAATGTGTAGTACTGGATGTTCCCATTTTTCATCGTGTAGTCAGTACGGCCACCAAGCCTGTATTGGAGGCATCTGTCTGAATCTCAAAAGGTTTCTGAAAATTGGGGTTAGTTAGAACTGGGGCTAAACAAAGTACTGCTTTAATGTTTCTAAAGGCTTCCTCCCACACTGTGGTCCACTTAAACTTGTTGGGGTATTTATTTTCATCAGTTTGGTTAAGGGAGTTGCTAGAGTGGCAAAGTTGGGGATGAACCGCTGATAGTAATTTGCTAAACCCAAAAAGGACTGAACCTGTTTTTTAGTGACAGGAATGGGGCTGTTGACTACTGCCTCCATTTTATCAATCTGGTTTCAAAGATCCTCTCCAATAACAAAACCCAAATACTTGGTCTTAGTTTTTGTGATGGCACATTTGAGGGTTTACAGTCAAACCTGCAACCTTGATGGTTTGGATAATTGCATTTAGATGCACCAAATGCATAGGCCAATCAGGGCTAAAATGACCCACATCATCCAGAGAAGCAGAATTATACTGGGTATGAGGTCTTAAGATGTGGTCCATATATTGCTGGAAGGTGGCAGGTGCCCCATGGAGTCCAAATGGCATCATAGTAATTGAAACAAACCCACCAGGGTGGGGAAGGCTGTTATTTTTAGCACTGGTGGCCAAGAGAATCTGCCAATATCCCTTGGTCAAGTCTAACTTGCTTATGTAATGGGCATTTCCGATTCTATCTAGTAGGTCATCTATCCTAGGCATAGGATACCCATCAAAATCTGACACAGCATTCACTTTCCAAAAATCCAAGCAGATCATTTTTCCACCTTCCTTTTTATTAACCACTACCATTGGGGAAGACCATGCACTCCTTGAAGGGACTATGACACCCAATCGTTACATCTTTCTCACCTCATCAATCACCTCCTGCCCAATTTTTTCTGGAAATCTGTAGGCCTTTTGATGTATGGGTTTCTGCTGGTTCACTTTAATGTCATGTATCACTCCTTTAGCTCATCCTGGGGTGGTTGTAAAAGTATCCTTAAAATAATGTAGCAACTGGGCTACCTCTGTTTTTCAGGTTTTAAATCTGGATTTAAAAAATGCTCCTATAACTTATGGGATGATCAAGTCTCTCATAAGCAGAGTCCAATTCAGTTTGTTCTATCTCCTGGTGTATGTATAAGGACTGGACTAGTGGTTTTCTGCCCATTTGTGTAGAAGGTTAGCGTGATACACCCTGTTTGTTGGTCGATGACCAGGCATTTCAATTTTAAAATTGACAGTCCCTGTCTGCCTAATGACATCATAGGGGCCCTGCCAATGCATTAATAATTTGTTCTCAGTTGAGGGCAGTACTAACAAAACATATTCACCAGGCATAAAACATTTGCTCTTTACTCCTACATCCTATTTGTTTCTGGGTCACATTCAAGTGAGCTAGGGTTACATATTTTACCAGTCTCTCTCTCTCAATGCTGCCATACAGTCTAGAATGTCACTGTACCCAACATTTGTACCTTCCTCCCAGTGCTCTTTCACCACACCTAATGGTCCCCATGGATTTCTTCCATAAAGCAAAGAAAAAGGTGAAAACCCAGTCGTTGCTTGGGGTACCTCCATGTAAGCAAATAGAAGGTAAGGGAGGTATTTGTCCCAGTCCTTCCTTCTTCCTGAAGGATTACTCTGTAACATCTTTTCAATGTTTTATTGAATCTGTCCACAAGTCCATCTGTTTGTGGATGGTATGGAGAAGTACGAACAGCAGATACCCTAGGAGATGATATAACTCCCTCAATATAACAGAGGTGAAATTACTGCCTCTGTCAGTGAGAATCTTCTGGGGCATTCCCATTCTACTAAATATTTTAGCCAACTCTTCGGCCATACCCGGGGGCAGTAACAGTGTGCAAAGGAACAGCTTCAGGTTACTGTGTGGCATAATCACACACTACGAGTATGAACCGGTTACTCTTTAAAATTTTGGTAAGAGGGCGCACAACATCCATTGCTATTCTTTCGAATGGTGTTGTAACATATGGTATGGGCTGAAGGGGCACCTGATCTCTTTTTCCACCTTGGGCAACCAATTGGCATTTCTTACAAGCACGGCAATTCTCTGCCACATCTTGATGTATACCTGGCCAACTAGGCGGAAAGTAATCTTTGTGAGTTCAATCCCTCCCTTCATGACCTGCCATTGGGATATTGTGGGCTAACTGCATCACCTTCTCTCTATAAATCTTAGGTACCATTAGCTGTTCTACATGTTCATTCAATACAGTATCAACAGATACTCTATACAAGATATTATTTTTTAAACAAAATGAGATAGTCCAGGGTGTTTCACTTGATGAACCTATAAAAAGAGGTTTTAAAGAAACATCTGCTTGTTGTTCTTTCATAATGTTTTGTAAGGGTAATCCTGGAGCAATGCCAGCAATGTTGTTCTTCTGTTGTTCCACCCACTGTCTTTGTCTCTCTTCTTTCTTTTCCTAGATTTTCTGGGTTTCCCTGAGTCCTCAGCTCCCTCAAAGAAATCCTCTTCAAAGGAAAATATTGGCTCTAACTGTTGCTTTTTAGCTTGGGCTCAGGTTACTACACTCACTGGTTCTAGGTAATTCTGCTGTGCTTGCATCAGTGAGTTAAAATGGGGAAAGTCTTGGCCAATGATTACTGGAACTGGATAAGGAAATGTACCATCTTGCATCTAGAAAAGTCACCTGTATGGTGAGGGGAGCAAAGTCCAGTAAAGAGCAACGACTGGCACAGGGGATACATGGAGGGGAAAAGGGGTTCTTCCAGTAATTGGGGAGCGGAGAAAAACTAAGGGCCATCTCAACAGATTGAGATCAGAAGGAGGGTGGGTGGAAGAGGCGAGGGACCAGGCAGAGGTATTTAACGAGTACTTTGCCTCTGTGTTCACTAGGGAGGGGATGGGATATCTACAAAGCAAGGCACGATGGGGATAGAAGCGGCAGTGAGTGGGATCAAGGGAGCAACAGAAATGGAACAAGAGGGAGGGAGAGGTACCCAAGGGGTGTCACATCTGGATAAGGATAAAAAGGCCAGTAAGGCGGAGGGGACAGATGATGCTATCTTTGCCAAAAGGGTGTGGTTAGCCCTCAAGGCCCTAAAGAAAGACAAATCTCCTGGGCCGGATGGCATTCATCTGAGAGTATTATGGGAATTGGTGGACATGCTGGCTGCACCCCTGGCAGAGGTCTTCAACAGGTCACTTAAGACAGGGAGGGTACCTAGGGATTGGCGAGAGGCACATATGGTGCCAATCCATAAAGGGGGGTCGAGGGAAGTACCAGGTAACTATAGACCCATCAGTTTGACCTCAGTGGTGGGAAAATTAATGGAGGGTATACTAAAGGAATGATTGGGGGTGTACTTGGAGGAGGTGGAGGTCTGGATAGTCGGCAACATGGGTTTGTGCCAGGTAGATCATGTCAAACCAATCTTGTGGAGTTCTACGAATGGGTAACATCAGAACTGGACAGGGGAAAGCCTGTGGATGTATTATTCTTGGACTTCAGCAAGGCATTTGACTCTGTCCCCCACAATGGTCTGGTGGAGAAACTGATGGGGTTAGGAGTAGGCCCTTTGATGGTCAGATGGATTGAAAACTGGCTAGCTGGACACACCCAGAGAGTAGTGGTCTGTGGGAAGCTCTCGAACCCTAGAGAGGTTGGTAGTCGGGTACCACAGGGCTCGGTCCTGGGTCCGATCCTGTTTAATGCATACATATCGGACATCAGGGTGGATATAGGGTGTGAAATGAGTCTCTTTGCTGATGACTCCAAGATGGGAGCAGTAGTTGAGAGAGAAGAGGGGAGGTTGGCCCTGCAAGGGGACCTGGACACCCTGGAAAGCTGGGCTCACACATGTAAATTAAATTTCAATATCACCAAGTGCAAGGTGTTGCATCTTGGGTGGAGAAACCCTAAACACAGATACATCCTGGGAGGGGAGGCGCTGGAGGCCTCAATAGGGGAAAAAGACCTAGGGGTCATGGTGGATGCATGTATGAATAACTCTGAGCAGTGCAGATGAGCAGCTAGCAAGGCAAACAGGATGTTGGGATGTATCATAAGGGGGATCACCTCTAGGAGCAAGGAAGTGATTCTGCTGCTGTACAATGGACTGGTTAGACCACACCTTGAGTACTGTGTACAGTACTGGAGACCACACTTGAAGAGGGACATACAGCTCCTGGAGAGAGTACAGAGGAGGGCAACTAAGATGATACGAGGGCTAGGGGATTTGACATATGAGGACAGACTTGAGGAGCTCTGCCTGTTTTCATTGGAGTAGAGGAGAGAAGGGGACATGATTGAGGTCTTCAAGTACCTCAAGGGAATAAATAGGGTAAACATGGAGAGGATCTTTAGACTAAAGCAGGGAGGTATCACCAGAGGACATGGTTTAAAGTTGGAAGGTGGAAGGGTGAGGGGGGAAGAGGAGGAGGTTTTTCACTGAGAGGGTGGTGGACTCTTGGAATGCACTGCCTGGCTAGCTGGTTCAGAGATCCACAGTGGAGGGCTTCAAGAGAGGGTGGGACAGACACAGAAAGTGGATGTATCAGATGATGGCCTGGCCCAGAGGGGGTGAGAATGGATGATAGGGGTTTCTGGAACACAAGGGGGGGGCCTCGGCACCCAACTAGGGATCTGAGGTTCGAGCAGACTAGATAGACCGTAAGGCCTAATCTGCTGGCAAATAGTATGTTAGTATGTTAACTGGCAATCTGAATACCGGGCCAATGGTCATACTCATTACTGACTGTCATTCCAACCACTGTTGTGTGAAATTGATGTATACCCCCATGTATACACATCACTGTTGTATCACCTTGGTTAACCTCACTGTCCGGGGCCAAAATCCACTCTCATCAGGGTCTGCCTACTCCCGGAATCCAATAAACCCAATGTCTGTTGGTCTCCAATTCCCATATTAAGCAACATAACCAATATTGGCCAATGCTAGGTGCAGCATATCAGTTCTTTTTTTATTTGGGCAGTCCTTCACTATATGGACCTTGCCAAGGCACCCTTGGCAGATTAATTCAGAATATGGTATTCTTCTCCCTCTATCTCGCCTGCTGTAATTATTCTGGCGTGTATTGGAATAAAAAGGTCTTACCAATTCTGTAGTCTGAGGTGGGGTATTCTGCTGTCCCTGTGGCCCTCTGGGTCCAGTGGGTCAAGCAGCCATGTAATCCTGTGCTAATTTCATAGTATCCTCAGCAGATTCAGACTGATGCTCTTTTACCCATAACTGCACGTCATGAGATAGTACCTGAATAAACTGCTCAATAATAATCATGTCCATAATCCGCTCTTTGGTTTTCAGCAATGGCTGTAGCCATTTCCCACCATAGTCTCTTAGCTTGGCATAAATCTCTCTTTGAGTATCATGAGCTGTCATTCTTTATGTCTGTAAACGCTGTCTGTAGGTCTTTATGCTAATATCATAGCATCTTAACACTTCTTTTTACACAGTCATAGTTATTAGCATCTACCCCACTTAACTGGTTGTATACCATCTGCACTCTACCAGTTAAGGGACCAGTTTATGACCCATTGGTGACGGAGCCATACACATGTCTGGGCAATATGCTCCAAAGTGGTGAGGTAGCTTCTATATAGTCACTTTCTGATAGTTTAGTTAAATAGTGGATTCCCTGCAGGAAGGGCCTCAAACAACTGGTACAGCAACCCAAAAGAGACAGGGCTATCCTAGATCTAGTACTGACTAACAGGGAAGGGATCACAGATCTCCAGGTAGAAGGTCACCTGGGGACCAGTGACCATCACATGGTATGGTTCAATTTGGCTACTACATCTAAATCATCCCATTCCAAGGCAAAAATATGGGACTTCAGAGGAGCTGACTTTGATAAGATGGCCAACAGAGTTAAGCTAGCCCTGGCAAAAAGAAACACAGGTGAGGGGTACAGGCAAAGTGGGCAAGCATTGGGATGCAATACTTGAAGCAACATCCCATTGTGTTAGACAGAAAAGGAAGTGCAAAGAAGAAGGAAACCGCTTGGTTCTCAAATACAGTAGCAGAAAAGGTCAGAGCCAAAAGACTGGCCTTCAGGAAATATAAGAGAACACAGCGGGGTGAAGATAGGGAGGCATACCAAACTGCCCTAAGGGAAGCAGGGAGGCAGTAAGGCAGGCAAAGTCCCAAACTGAGGAAACACTAGCACTAACAGTAAAAGAAGGTGACAAGACTTCTATAGATACATTAGTGAAAGGAGAAAGTCCAGAGGAGTATTGCTAAGCTTAATGGAGAAAAGGGAGCATGTGAGGGAGGAGGACCCTGTAAAGGCATCTATCCTAAATAGATACTTTGCTCAGTATTTCCTGAAGAGAAGGTAAGGCAGGGCCCACAGCTCAGCATCATGGACATGGGGGGAGGAGGTGAGCACTACTCCTCTCACAAAAGAAAGGGTCCTACAAGAGCTTGCTAAGCTCAGGTGGATAAGGCAATGGGACCTGATGGCATACATCCCAGGGTACTTAATGAGCTAAAGGGGAACTAGCAGAGCCATTAGCAGAACTGTTTAGTGAGTCTCTGAGCACAGGAGAGGTCCCAGAAGTCTGGAGAAGGGTTCATGTGATCCCGCTCCACAAGAGTGGTAGCAGGGAGGAGGCGGGGAACTACAGACCAGTCAGTCTTACCTCAGTAGTGGGCAAGATTATGGAGGCACTCCTAGAAAGGATAGTGCAACACCTGGAATCCATAGGGGCACGGGATCCAAGACAGCATGGGTTTACAAAGGAAGGTCCTGTCAAACTAATCTCATAGATTTCTTTGACTGGGTAACCAGAGTAGTGGACCAAGGAGGAGCAGTTGATGTCACCTTGACTTCAGCAAAGCTTTTGACACTGTTCCACATAGAAGATTGATAAATAAGCTGGGTAGGCTCGGGTGGATGGAAGTTAGTCAACTGGATGGCAAACTGGTTGACGGGCAGAAAACAGAGAGTGGTGGTAAATGGTATACAGTCAGAAGAGATGCAAGTCACAAGTGGGGCACCTCTAGGATCAGTCCTGGGGCCAGTCCTCTTCAACATCTTCATTAGTGACCTTGCAGATGGACTAGAGGGTAAGGCTTGTCTGTTTGCAGATGGCACCAAGATCTGCAACAAAGTAGATGATCCAGTTGGGGTGGGCAGAATGAGAAGAGATCTGGATAAACTAGCAAAATAGTCAGAAGAGTGGCAACTGGGATTTAATGCAAAGAAGTGCAAAATCATGCACATAGGGAAGAGAAACCCTGAAGCCACCTATAGGCTGGGAGAGGAGTTGCTAGCAGTCACAAAGGAAGAAAGAGACTTGGGCATCATCATCACTGATGACCTGAAATCATCCAAGCAGACCTCTAAAGCAGTAGGTAAGGCTAGGGGGTGTTAGGGTGTATTAGTAGGGGTATCACAAGTCGTAAGAGGGAGGTAATAATCCCTCTTTACAAGACACTGGTTAGGCCCCATCTGAGTACTGCATGCAGTATTGAGGCCACACCTTCACAAGGACATTAACCAAATTGAGGCAGTCCAGAGAAGGGCAACCAAAATGGTGCAGATGACTTCAGAAGACATATGAGGACAGATTAACAGAGCTCAATATGTATACCCTTGAGCAAAGGAGGGAGAGAGGTGATATGATCGAGGCATTCAAACACCTTAAGGGCATTAACAAGGTGAAAAGAGTCTAACATGTTTAAATATAAGAAAAATAGCAGGACAAAGAGGACACAGCATGAAGATTAGGCGGAGGCCGATTAAGGAGAATTTGAGGAAATTCTTTTCAAGAAAGGGTGGTGGATGCATGGAATGGCTTACCACAAGAAGTGGTGGCTATGAATACAGTGCAGGGCTTCAAACAGGCATGGGATAGGCATAAGGAGCAATACAAATGACTATGAATAGATAGGCCACTGACAGAGCAAAGGCCAATGGCACATTTATAAGGTAGAAAAGAAAAGGGCAGACTGGATGGGCTTTAGGTTCTTATCTGCCGCAACTTCTATGTTTCATGTGTTTCATGTAACTTGACATCCCGGTATAGTTTAATCAGGTCACCAAGAGAGAGGGCCTGAAGCCTTCAGGGTAGCTGGTCCATTTCTCATCCTGTCATTGACGCTTCTTGGCTTGACATGCCTGTCCTCCTCCTCTGGCGATGATCCTCATCTCTCTGGTGATGATCCTCATCCCCCTGTCAGTCCATCTCCACTTGGTGGATGCACAACCATTGTAATAATTCTCAAGGGTCATCTGGTACTGGGGTCATCTGAGCAGCTTCGGCTCCATCTTGCTTCAAGGTCTCTTCATCCACATACACATCCTCCAATCTCTTCATCTTGTGTATCGCTCCGGGACCCAAGCCTGGCAATAACTGTATCCCAGTCCTCTCAGTTACTGATCGGGTAATGTGGTATGCACCTTTGTCTGTCTGGTCCCCTTCCTCCATCTCTTAGGGTAATTAACTGCAGTACCCCCTGGCAACACCTCCTGGGCAGTCTAGATGTGCCGGTTTATCCCACCGCTAACACCAGTGTAGTAGCGCGGAATAATAACAGATGTCCAGACAGTAATATGATGCACAAAAATGCAAAGAAATGCGTGCTGTCAATTTATTTTAAATAAATAAAAATAAAACAAAATGTAAGTTCATAGAAAGGAAAAAATTGGTGTTAGCGCCACACCCATCAACAACAGGAAATATTTCTTTCCACAGAGTCCTGAAAATGTCTTTTCCCTTCTTTGGCAATATTTTAGCTCTTGTGTGAAAGCTTACACACAGACGTACTCCTCTTAATGTGGTCAGTCTAATACTGACCCACCTCTCTAAAACTACCCCCTGTTGGAGAGTTCTTATAATACTGAATTCCGTGATCTCATAGTCATGTGACTATACAATAAGAAAACCTTGGCTAGTTCTGTGGCTACTAACCCTCACACTGACTATGGGGTACAGAAAATGTCACTTTAGAATTAGATGCATTATATTTCTTAGCATATACCACACTAAAGGCTCTTAAAATATATTTCTAGACCCTAATTATAGGAGGAGGAGAGGATGTTTAGAACTTAGCCCATCCCCTTTGTGACATCACACTCTAGTTTCTATAAAGGCAGCTACTTCATAGGCTGACAACCCTACAGTAGGATCCTCCATGATACAGGGTATTTCAGGTAATTACAACTTTTATACAAAAATGTCACATACAGAAAGGAAAAGCATGGTTAAATTCTTTGAAAAGAATCTACAACCTTAGCAGAGAAAAACAGATGAGGGGCACGCTCCCCATCTGTTTTCTTGCAAGGTATGAGATTAATTTATTCTTAAGATGCAAAAAAGAAAAACGTTTAATCATTACAGCTACAGTTTTAATATTTCTGTACAGCAGTCTCCTGCACCTCTAAAACTTTATTTGGACTGCACAAAGCCCTTTTTCTGAATACTTACAGGCATTCATGCATAAATGTATTTACCAGATGGCTGCAATTTCAGCCGATGGCTTTCTTGTCAACCCAGCCCTTTCGGTTGCCATATCACTCTGTTTCTAGTAAATACATCTCTTTTGATGCTTTTCTTAGACACTATAAGGTTTCACACTTTATGCGCTCAGTGTCTTTATTTTGAATTTAACAATTTAGCCCCTCAGCAATGTATCCGAGGAGTGGGTACCGCAGCAGCGCTTCGGGGCTAAGAAGGAGTGTACGGGTCTCCCTAGCAACCGTGAACAGTTGCGCATCTTCAGCTTTCCCTTCAGCTGCATGACCGCTGCTTTTCCTAATCACAACAAATGGTTGCGTTTCTGCAGCTCGACGGCTGTAATCAGGAAGCCCTTTCCTGCATGAAGGTGTGCAGGGTCCCCAGCGAGTGTGCGAGCGAGTATGCGAATGTGCACACACATCACAGGTGCTACCACTAGACTCGCTGGAGTTCTATGGTGCTAAGTGCTTTTAGTCTTTCTGTAACATACAGAGGCATCTGCAACATGCCTCTAGGTAGAGTGCAGGGAATTTTTAACAAGCACTTTTCAATTTGACTAATATTTCTTTCTTTAAGCATTGTGGTTTGCTGGGGATAGTTGCATAAGGACAATTATACCCTATTAAAGCCCTACACCATGTTTATAACCAACTGGATACCAGCTCTAGTGATTTCAGATGCAAGATAGATAAATAAGGGGCATAAAGAACAGTAAAGAAAATATTTAAAAGATTGCCAGGTTGGCCACCCTGACAACAACATTAGGATATGTAAGGAAAATAGAAGAAGACAGGATAGAGTGAAAGTAGAAAATGGGGGGGGGGCTGTATTTCCTTAAATATTTTAATACTTTATTCTTAATAACAGGACTCCCTGTTACACAAGCACATTTATCTGATGGCCAACAACATACCACCACCCTGGTCTACTTACATCTATAATGGTAAACCTAGCAAAGGACCAATAACTTTTAAAAGCTTCAGAATCCTCTATCTTACCTTAGGAATTAAACAAAAAAAAAGCAAATCAGAAAGATTCTTGTTTTGGTTTGTCCCAACTGCCAACCAAATTATTTAAATTGTTGTTAACTAGTACTGTTGCTTTAAAATATAATAATGCATATTGTAACCATGGTAACTGCATTAGGAGGCATGAGATTTGTGAATGATTTTAATGGTTCTGTGATTTGCATTTTTAAATTTTGCAGGTTTTGCATGAGTTTTATTATATACGGTACAAGTCATTGAATTTGTGTGTACATTCACTCTTGACAAAGTGCCAAGCACAGGCATGAAACATTATGATTATTGGCTTCATATTCAATGTATTGTTTTTTTATATGTGGCTATAGGCATAATGAAATGCATTTTTTTGATACCTAGATGATGGTCTTAGTGTCGGTTACACAAGATCCAGCGTGCAAGGTTTGTAGTTGTGGAAATGACCTCGGGGGCAGCAGGGGAGGGAACAAGATGGGAGACTGAAATTCATCAATAAAACTAAGCAGTGCCTACATTCAGATACAAGGAGGGTTTATCAAATTTGAGATCTGCTTACCTGTGACACTTCTAATATTGTTTACATGGCTACTTGAAAATGTGGCTCATTTTATATAAGCAAAAACAAACAGGATTTTCAAAACATGCATGGGCAGCACATGCAAGATATGAAAATGAGAACCTTAAAAATATTTTGCTGCACACATTAAGTTTATGAGGAATCAAGGTGAAAATTTTGAGACATTCACAGGCATTGAACTGGTGCGTCTGGGATCAAGGAGTGGGAATATAAAGAATTTGCCATTGAAATGAGAGATCTTCTGGACATATACGCTGGGTGCCCTATGATCTCCTGGTTTAAATACAAGATTGGAGGTCTCCCCATACCTATAATTATTATAATAATCTTATCATTGGAAAGTGTCCTCTGGTGGGGGGGGGGGGGTTACTGGGTGATAGTAACCCTGCTATCGCATATGGACTAATAGTGTATTTTGAGATAGCCAGGGTATCTTAAAGACATCGTAAGAAAAATCATTTTTGATACAGTGAAAGTTAACATACCTAATCTCCACTTTTAATATCTTCCAGATATTCATCTTGCCATGGGGATTCCCTCTGTTAATTTTATTATATCTGGTATTCTGACTGCTGGTTACAATTAAAAATGAACTTACGAATTTGTGAACTGACACATGAACTATTGGAACCAGAAAGTATGTGGTGGACCCCCGATTAATTGAGATGTGCAGTGAAGAAACTACTGATGAAGAAATAAGTGTCCATGGGGGACTCTGGACCCTACAAGACCTCCAGTGCATGTGTAGTGAAACATTTGTCAGAAGAATGAGTACCCACGAGGGAATTTTGGACCCTGTGAGAATTTGATGTTAATCATTAGTAGTATAATAAGATATACATATATTATGCCTTGATAAATTATATGATTAGCATTGGAAATTATATATGAGTAGTATGGAACTGGATATTTTAAAGTTGTTGGTATTAGGGTACTTTGCATGTTTATGCTTAGATAGTAATTATATGTAGTAGTTAGAATGTACGCTAACTGATCATGTGTTCTTTTGTGGGAGGGCTCACCAATACTACATGAGTACACCAGTACTATTTAATCATTCAGAAAACTTAAATTTGGTAGCCCTTGATTAAGTTCTGGGCGTGAAATGCTATTGGGCTTGTCTTTTTTTGGGGGGGTAGCACCTTTTTACTTTCCTGATGTGAAGTTTGTGTGTAGATAAATTAAGTTGATAAACGTTCAAACTTTTCTACACAATTGTGCTGTTTGCATTCCTTTGTTCACCAGCATCGATGTTAGTTGCAAGGTTTGCTTGTTTATCTCTGATTGATTTTTAAGTCTAACTCAGCTTTTGTGTGGGGGGGAGGCTCTCCATGGATTTGACTAGTTCAAGTACCCAATGAATTTCAATCTCACAAAGCTCTAAAAAACACCACAGTGCAGTTTATTGTTCAATAATATTTTTTACTAAGGTGAACTAGACAACTTGGCAGCATGTCACTTGCAGTATAGATGACTCAAATTCAGAAAGGACCCAATAATTCTTGCTGCCCCAGCTGGTGGTGGACAAGAACAAAAAAACATAAAAGCTGCTCCAAACCAAAGGTAGATAAATAAATGTTTTCATCTGTCAATTACAAAGAGGGATACAGGCATGAAATGAAGACTTATAGTCCTGTCTAGCATCTCGTAAGGGTAGCTTCATCAGGGGATCATATAATGGAGGTGACACATGGAAGTGTTAGCCTTGGATTCATAGCCAGCATCTCTTTATCTGTAATTTACAAATAAATTTGATTTAGTTAGTGTATGCGTCTAGTTTTTTTTTTTCCTTATCTCTTTGCTTGACCAGCAGCATCTTTAGTCAGAGTGGGAGGTCTCTTCCCTGGTGTTACTGGCTTGTAGTGTTCATTATGGGGGGGCGCTCTTGGTAATGATGTTGCTGCACCTTTCAGCACATGACAAGTATCAAAATAGGACAAGGTAGTCTGTCTAAGAAGATCACGTGTCCATGCCCCTCATGGCTATCTGCCAAAACTGTATAGTAGGAAGAATTTTTACGTGCTGAACACATTGAGAGTGCTGACACATTCAGTCTTTGCTACGTAACCTAATCCAGCTCACCCACATGCTTCTATGATTACTCTTCTTTCTGCCTGTCTTTGCAGATCCAAAACAACTAAGCCACAACATAGATTCAAGCAAGGCAGCGAAGTCATCTTTTTTTTTGTTTACCTACAGTACACACAGTCCATATCTGATTCTCTGATTATATGACCTGCTGAAACTGTGACAAACCCAAAGCACTGAGATTTGTCCATCTTATCAAATTGCCAAGAAAACAACAAGCCATGACCCATTTCACTACTCACAATTAATAATTTAAAATCACATAAGCAAAGAGAGGAGGAGCCCTGCAACTATTTTCCAACTACTGGCTGTGAAAAAATAGAACAAAGAAAAGAATGAAAAGTAAAACATGTTAGCCTGTGGAAGTAACTTGGTGGGACAGTCAGTGCTTGTCCTTAGGTCTGGATCCTTTGGGTCCCAGTTCTGTACCCACCTGTTCCTCACAGTCTTGACTCTGTTTCCTGGTCCCTGTCCTGGGGTCTGGACTCTCTGATTACTGTTCTGACTCTGGGATCTGGTTGGACGGTGCCCCAAGATGAAGGCTGTGCATGTCCTACTACAAATTGCAATCTCTTTCCGTGGTGTCTGGTGACCTGATTTAACTTTCTGAGTACCAAGAGAGCACCTGTTCACTGCCTGCTCAATGTCACACCTCTCGATAAAGTGCACCCTACAATCTCAGCCGGTCAGGCTGCTTAACGGTTACCATGGAGACAGATTTTATTTCCAACCCCAGGATTTCCTGATTTGAAGTGTGAGGGAATAATATTAATATTTGTTTCTACCATTACGTGTGACATTTGAATGCATGCTTACTGCCCAGACTCATCCAAAAAAGGATAAGCTACAAGGTCTGCCTCAAACATAATGTCCCCATGGGGAGGGCATTTACAAATGAAAGCTAGATCTGATGCAATGTCCTGTGCCCTCCCTGAGCACCAGGTACTAATAAACCATAAGGGTGCTTCTGATCAGACCTATCCCTTCAGTTGCAATCATCAAACATTGTTTTACAAACCTCAAATTTATGCCAGTGGAAATGCTGCAGCCTGCATGTGCATGGACCCTCCTTTTCCGTCCCTCCTCACTACGTAGAGGAGTTCTATCATGTTCACAAGAAAAAGCTGAAACTGCATAAGTGTGTACTCTCCTGAAGTGTCCTCCTCCTCTTGCTGGGCACCCAGATACTATACTGCTAGTGTGCTGATAGCTGAGAGTGGTCTCTCCTGAAGCATCCACTCTAGCAGTCATGCTGTTCCTTAGAACCCTGATAAAGTGGTTGTTGCAGACCCTGTAAGAACACCTCACCTTAATGCCATCAGAACCCTGATTTTATAGTACTTAAATAAACTCTACCTTGAAACTAGCCAATTTGTTCAACCTACCTTGATAGGCCAGATTGTCAGAATGCCCATCAGCACCCCCATATTGGGTCACTCCTCTTATACCTCTGCTGAAATAGCTCTCCCTCACTTTGTCTGTGTTCAGCAGGTATCAGGCTCGGGACAGGGTATTGAGACACAGTTGGGAGGTGGGAGAGATTAGTGTCTGCAGTGGTGATGGATTGTTGCTGTTTTTCATGATGGACTACTGAGAGGAGAAATAATTATGGTCTTCAGCACACTAAAGGATGTAGACAGAGTGGAGTTTAAGAGTTCTAGTGGGACTGTGGGCTATGCACTCATACTGCTGAAAGGGGTAGGTGCTTAGCATGTGGAACAGTCCATCCAGTGCAGTTGTGAAGCTAACACTGTTCAGGCCTTCAAGCAGGGACTGAGAGATAATATAAGTGATTTACTCAAGGACTGCATTCATTAATTTTTTCATTTATGTTTGCTTGCGCGTGCAAAAACATGACATCATCGGAGATTTCGGAGGTGTGTCACCTCCTCCTCCAATTCAGGCAGTGTGCTGGCAGGCACGGCCCCTGTAAGCCAATGCATTTTGGAGCTGTCTATGACACGCTCCAAAATGCAGTGGCATACAGTTGAAAGGGGGAGCTACGGCTAGGTGAGCAGTGATAAGAAGCTGCTCCATGCAGCTTCCCACCCCCAGCTGCAGGCATCGCGCCCCGCATGCGATATAGCTGACATGGTGCCCAATCCCGTCGGCTGAGCTGCATCGTCTCCTCCCCTCCCAGTAGTTGGTGCCACGCTGGGAGCCCACTGCATGTGGCAGTCAGTCATTTGCCAGCGGGGTGCCCAATCCCCATCGGCTGTAGAGTCCCTAGTGTGCCAGCTGGGAGGCCACCCCAGCGTGTAAGCCCAAGAGTTTTATTTTTATTTTTTGTTGCCGGCCGGGGTGCCCAATCCCCGTCGGCTTGAACCCAAAGCCCTTTGTGCCATGCTGGGAGCCCACCCCAGCATGGCAAGCAATCCACGAAGTCTTTTTTTGTAACCTGTAAAGTAAAAGCGGTCCTTGGCCCGGCGTCTCCCGAACCCCCTCCACAACCCGCACCCACTGCTTGTTAGCCTCCCCACCCCCTCACCCCATACCCCTCGGACTCTGGCGGCGATCTTGGGTGGACCGGGAACACGTCTGCACTCTTCAAAGCCGACCGCGAACTGAGGAAATGCCGGTAAGCTGTATAATGGGCTAGATAGGAGGGGTTCAACTTTATTGCATATCTCAGGCATTTTTGGGAATTTTTGCACCAAATTTTCAACATGGGGTTTTTGGGACCCCTTCTCATGAATGATGTCACTGCCATGGCGTTATTCGGGCTCGAAGGGTGATTTCGCGCAGTGACTGCGCAGTGACTGTGAAATTACCCTTCGGGACTGAATACCACCATGACAGTGACATCATTCATGAGAAGGGGGCCCAAAACCCTCATGTTGAAAATTAGTCAAAATAAAATGACTGTTTTACTTAGCGTGCATTGTGCAGTTCCTATGCAGGCCTCGTAAGTTAGTCAAATTTCAATATTTTCACTCCAGATTTTCAACATTGCCATTTCACCACACCCTCTTATGAGTAGTATAGCTGTCATTTTTCACATCTCACCCAAAATGTGTTTCCACTTTTGTAGCGCAGAATGGCGCAGTCGGTGTGCGAAATCAATGTACAGGACAAATTAAGAATATCATAGTGACACTGTTCATGAGCAGAGGTCTTGAAATGGCTATGTTGAAAATTTGGTGAAAAAATTCCTAAAAATGACTGCTTTTCGAGCGTGCATTGCGCAGTTCCTACGCACACTCATCGGTTTGCGAATTTTCAATATTTCCACTCCAGATTTTCAACATTGCTATTTTTCCACACCTTCTTATGAGTAGTACAGATGTCATTTTTCACATCTCACCCAAAACGTGTTTCCGCCCATGTAGTGCACAATGGCGCAGTCATTGTGCAAACTCAGTGTATGGGACACATTAAGAAAATCACAATGTCACTGTTCATGAGCAGAGATCTTAAAATGGCAATGTTGAAAATTTGGTGACAGAATTCCTAAAAATGACTGTTTTACGAGTGTACATTGCACAGTTCCCACGCACGCTCGTAGGTTTGCGAATTTTCAATATTTCCACTCCAGATTTCCAACATTGCCATTTTTCCACACCTCCTTATGAGCAGTACAGCTGTCATTTTTCACATCCTGCCCAAACCGTGTTTCCGCCCATGTAGCGCACAATGGCGCAGTCAGTGTGCAAACTCAATGTATGGGACACATTAACAAAACCACAGTGACACTGTTCATGAGCAGAGGTCTTAAAATGGCTATGTTGAAAATTTGGTGACAAAAGTCCATAAAATGACTGTGTTACAGTGAGCATTGTGCAGTTTCCACATCCTCGTTAGTTCATGACTTTGTAATATTTTCAGTCCAGATTTTCACTAGTGGCATTTTCAACACTTCCTTATGAACAGTACAGCTGCCATTTTTCACAACATGGCGGTAGTGTTTCACACTTTCAGTGCAGAGAAGCGTGGTCGCTGTGGGAATTCATTGTTCGGCACAGATAAAGAAAATCACAGTGACACTGTTCATGATCAGAGGCACCAAAATGCCTGAGTTGACAATCTGCTATAAAATATCCCCAATCTAATTATATAACGGGCGTGCGTTGCACAGTTTCTATGTACGCTCGTGACTTCACCATTTTTTTAAATATTTTCACTACACATTTGCAACATAGCCATTTTTACACCTCCCCATGAAAGAGTACAGCTGTCATTTTTTACATCCTGTTCGGAATATTTTTGCACCTGTGGTGCTAAATCCCGTAGTCACTGTGCATAAGCAGCTTTTGGCTACCAAACTGATATTCCCCCTGTTCATGAGGTGGGGTCACAAACAAACATGTTGATAATTTGGAGTTAAAATACCAACGAATGCCTGAGGAATTAGGCTTTTCAACTAAATCGCCCAACCCTATAGAGAATGACAGGAATCAGGGGTGTGACTTGGGATTCTTGCCTGTGATGCTCATACCATTCCACACCCTGCAGTCACTGAGAGGCATCGAGGTATGCCTTGGACTCTTTGGCCCCAAACTTCACCCCATTCTCCTATATCGCACCCATCTCACGATATTCCTAATGAAATGGGGTGCGCATAAGGGCCAAAGACCCCAAGGAACACGTGACATTTGTCAGTCTCTGCAGAGTGGGGTGTGGTGAAATGGCATGGCCGTTATGCCTGACGACCCAAACGCACACCCCACTGCCTGTCACTCTCTGCAGGGTGGTGGTGGGGTAGGCTTCACTTCAATACTTCACTGCCATTCCTATTACGCAGCTCTGTAACTTCTACACTACCACTGCCAATGCCAGCAAGCAAACATTCAGCATTGACAAATGCTTGTTATTTTTATACTGAAAAGCCTATGAACACAAGTGCCCATTTTCACAGATGTCCAGTTACAGATAAAATATAAACAAACTTTTCTTTCATTTTTTTTATTTATTAAATTCTCGGATTACAAATACCTTTGAGCAGAAACTGCTCGTTTACAAAGTTCCACGTCAAAGGATGAGGTCAACATACATACACAGGCAGTAAAAAATGCACAATAAACAACCAAAACAACTAAAAGAAAAAATAATGATACTCAGTTATAACATACATTGTGATAATATTCATAAAATGAGCAGCTTGAGTAGGCAGCTGGCTGCGGTAACAATAAGAGATAGAGGGCACCATAGCCAGTTAGTATTGCACGCATGCGACCGGGAGAGGAAGTTGGCAGGCTAATGGGTCACTGTCCGATGGTGGTGGAAAATGTCTTGTACCAGTGGAGATGTGAAGCAGGAAAGGAGTCACAAGGAAGGCCCAGTGCCAGAGGGAATGAGATTGGGAAAGGGCGGGCTGTGAGACGGGAGTGAGCTGGGAGGTGTTTAGAGATCTCTGTTCAACCGAAACAGTCACATTGAGTGGTAGAGGTGAGGTAAAGTTTGAGATTCCTTTTGAAGGGTCCAAGTGTAGTAGAGGAAAGTGCTTCTTTATTGAGGGAATTGAACCATTGGCTCTATAGATAAAGGACCACTGACCCATGGATGTACGACATCTGGGAACCTGAAAGGTTAGAGATTGGGGACCACGTGTTTGTTGAGTGCCACTGTAGGTAGTAAGAAGTGAGCTAACACCAGGTGGCATGAGACCAAGGAGAATCTTTTTGGTAAGTAAGCAGGTCTGGTATCGTATTCTGCTGCGTAGGGGTAGCCAGCTGGCCTGTGCATAGAGGTCACAGGTGTGAGTTTGTCGGGCTGCACCCGTCAGTAGTCTACAGGCTTTGTTGAGAGCAACTGAGATCCTGTGGAGGGCACTTGTTGGGGCACAGCCATAGATGGCAAGGCTGTAGTCAATGATAGAGGTGACAGAGCTGTGGATGGCTAGTTTAAGGGCATCCGCAGGCATACAGTGCTTGTGTTTGTGTAGTAGTCTAATCCGTATATTGGTGGTCTTGGCAACAGTGTCAATATGCCGAGTGTAGGAGAGGTACTATCCAGGGTAATACCAAGGTACTTGAACTCCTTGACATGTTCAAGTGGGTACCTAGCGTGGTTCTTGATGGTGAGGGACAGAGAGTTGTGCCTGCTCTGTTGGTTACAGAAGGACATGGCTTTAGTCTTGCTGTGGTTCAGGACAAGTTTATGAGAATTGAACCAGTCTTCGATGCGATTGAAGTTGAGCTGCAGCTGGGATTCAAGGACTGTAATGTCATGGTGGCTGGAAAACAGGACTGCATCGTCTGCGTATAGTAATATTTTTTGGTGGCAGGCACTGGGGAGATTGTTGATGAAGAGGGAGAAGAGTAGAGGGCCCAGAATAAACCCCTGGGGGACTCCGGAACAGACCGGTTTCTCATCCGAAGAGATCCCTGCAATCCTTACACGTTGGATCCGATTATCAAGGTAGCTGATGAACCATGGAAGGGCATCGCTGGAGATCCCAAAGGAGGACAGCTGCTTGAGCAGTAGGGGGTGGTTAACTGTGTCGAATGCCTTGGTAAGGTCTATAAATACTGCCCCTCCACAATTCCCTTTGTCAAGCTTGGCATGGATGAAGGTTGTAAATTCCAGTAGTGCAGTGGTGGTGCTGTGCCCTTTTCTGAAGCCATGCTGCTCTGGGCACTGTACATTGTACTTATCCAGGAATTCAACTAGTTGGTCCGACACTATTCGCTCCAGCGCTTTGGATAGTGGGGGGAGGAGTGAGATCAGTCTGTAATTGGTGTGCAGTGTCCTATCTCCGCTTTTGTGAACTGGTGTGACAGTGGCTTTCTTCCAGAGAGAAATAGGCCCAATCTAAGTGAGAGATTAAAGATCTTTGTAAGTGGTTCTAAGATTTCATCGAGGACTTGTGCCAGCAGTTTCAGGTCAAGGAGTCACTACTGTACCCTTGTTTGCCGATGGCCTTTGAATGTATTTTCTAGCTACTTGTGGTGGGACCTCCTTAAAAAACTGCAAAATACAACATTATTTACACAACAGACAGCAAATAACAAAACATGGAGTTTAGATAAAAGTCAATTAAAACAACTACAAGCAGCATTAAAGAATAACTTTTGAGTAATTCCTTGAAACCAACAACTCTACAACAATTTGTAATATTACTAGGTAGGTGATTGTATAACTCGGTAGCCTTAAACTGTACAGGCTTTTGTGCAAAGTTAGTAAGAAATAATGGTACTTTAAATTGGCTTCTAATACTAGATCTAGTACAGGTAGAATAGATTTTATTAGGGAAAAGACTAGAAACACTGTTTGGTACAAAACCTAATTGGATTTTATGTAAAAAAGTAAAGTCAATGATCTAAGACTGAAAAGTTCAAATAACTGTAAACGTCCAGGTTTCTCATATAAATTGCAATGATGTATCAACCTACGTAAACAAATAATAAAATGTAAAATACTATGATAAGTGGATTTCAATTTATTTAGCATTTTCTCAGAAGAAAATAAATAAACTATTGAACCATATTCTAAGAGTGAGAAAAGAAAACTATGGGCAAATAAAACCTTGTTTTAGGAGTAAGATGTTTTAATATGAAATAGCATGCCATAACGTTCATGCAGTTTACCAATCAGAGAAGCAATTGGTGGTCAGAAGTTAAATGCTAATCGAACACAATCCCCAGATACTTCAAAGTGTGGACCCTTTTGATTGCTTTGTCAAAATTATTTATTTATATTTTTAATTTTCTTTATCCATGTTCACACACACAGTTTTGAACTTTCTCGGATGGGGCACTCAGCTTACCTCCTTCCCACCACATCTGAGACTCACTCCTGACACTTGGAAGGGCTAACTCCTCCACTTTGTCAGGCTTCCACACTCACCGAATGCCACCCTATGTGTGGACAATCCGTGGACCGGGAGCTTTGAGGACAGCCGATGTACACAACTGCTGGGCATGGGGGTAACTCCTGGATCCCATCATCCCCTATCAGGATGGGGCTGTTCCCCTGAGCTCAGATGTGCAATGATGCCCTGCTTGATGTGCACATGCTTCTGTTATTATTGCCCTGTTTAGGTCCTATGTCCGTCTTTATCTTGAATATGCATCACAGTTATGGTGTCCATTTAAAAAATCAGATAGTTATATACTTGAAAAGGTACAGAGAAAGTTTACTAAAAAAATATCTAGTCTTGAATCCACTTCCTATGAATCTAGGTTAGACATATTAAAACTTATGCCTCTTACCACTAGATGCCTTAGAGGCGACCTTCTTCTCCTATATGACATTGTTCATGACCCATATGTCATGACTGAGTTAGGATTTTCTTTCAAGTCCTCAATACATAATACTAGAGGTAATTTCCTCCAGTTAACTGCTAAATCATTTAAACATAATAATCAAACGTTTTTCTTTACTGTGAGAACTATTGGACCCTGGAATAGACTTCCATCTGCTGTGGTTACTAGTAACACTTAAGATATTTTCAAACATCACCTCAACATGTTAATTATGTCTGGGTATGACTTATATTACTCTTTGGCCTAGTATAAGAGCATTATGGGCTTCGGCCTACTAGCTCTTTCTCCGAACCTTAGTATGAATCCTTCCTCATCCCCACTGACCCCCAGCGACCCGTACTCATTTCCCGAACATGGGTGCAGCGAGTTGTTGTGAAGTGTAGCATCGCGCCTCAACCCTCAGCACCACCAGGCGGCGGCTTTGTTGAAATTATTAATTCATTTAAAATCAAAGTTACATGGATTCCTAGTACCAGAAATAATTAAGACTTTAGTCTTGACTGAATTTAGTACTAGATTATATAAATTAAACCAAAATGTAAGGCTTCAAAATAACTTTGGAGATAATTTGGAGCCTATGTTCATCTGAGCCTGAGCAAAGCAACACAGCATCGTCCACATATAATATGATTTCAGTCTTGGTACAAATTTCTAGTAATGAATTTATAAATAAGGAAAAGAATACGGGTTCAAAATGGACTCCTGCAGAACAGCAGGGTCTAATGAATTTTCCTGAGGAAAAACAAACATTAATAAGCATTTTTTGTGACATGTTACATAAAAATGTCCCAACCATCCAATCACTTCCTCTGAAAAGTTAACCTTGTACAACAACCTTTTCAGCACCATATGGTCCACCAGATCAAATGCCTTGGTGAGGTTCACAAAAGTCACTGCCAATAGATTGATTCTCAAACAGCCCTAAAGCTGACACAAGCTGCTGCCAAAGGCATCTTGCATCAAAGCACAGTGCACCAGGGATCCTGTGGCTGATTCTCTATGGGGCTGGGTCCTGGTGGCAAAGTCTTATGGCTTGCATCAACCATTGTCTAACACACCTGGAGGATTTGCTGCAAACTGCAGGGTGGGCATGCACCACTCTAGACCCTGCTGGTCTAGCAGTGCCCCCCCCCCATCCTCAATGTTGCTTGTAATATTAGTCATTATAACAAGTGATAATAACACTGATGAGGTACAATGACGAAACAAAAGATACCTGGAAACACCTTATCAACATCTGTTAATGCTGAAGGGCACAGAACATTAAAAAAAAAGAAAGAAAACCCAGCAAATATAGTGTAATACAAAAAGGACCTGCATGATCTGATTTTATGTATGAAGCAGATAATTACAAATTTCTAACTAAGAAAACATCCCATTATCTCTCCAAAATGAGTTATTACTTATCCTTAGTTAACTCAAAAAAAAAGAAAACCTGAATCCCAAAGTGGTATGAAACACTACATCAATATTTTAGCTCCAAAACAACCCTTGCTGGAAAGATGCAGTTTTTGACATGGCCTGTTGCCAAACTACAAAACTAGGGGTGGGGGTAGACTTCAAGTGTCACACCAGTAATCTCTTGGCCTCTAAAGCTGCTGACCTCCACTCAGCAAACTGAACCCCTGTTCTTTTGTCCACTGATGTTGACATGGCCCTCCAACACTTTATCTCTACTCTAACCTTGATTTGGACTATCATGCAGTCCTTAGCACTTCCTGGGTAAGATGTCACCATCTACCTTGGATTACTCCTGAAATCCTCTCCCTTTGTAAAACTAGAGACAGTGCCTGGTCTCTCTTCAAATCCAATGACTCCTCCTCAAGCCTCCAGGAATATCGCCCCCTCAAGAAAAGGTGCACCAATACAATTCGCCAAGCCAAATCTAACCACTTCAAATCTCACCTCTCTCTCATAACCCCAGGTCATTCTACTTCTGGCCAACCATTAAGACCCTCCTCAATCACACCCCATACCACCTCCCCTACCCTTGCTGCAAACAAGACACTAATCTCAGACCCTTCAACAGTGGCATTTATCTTCAACAAATACTTCGCATCCTGTGCACTCCCTGACTCTACCTCACCCCACACTCCCCACCCCAGTCTGTCAGCTTCAACTTCCTCCATCTCCTCCTTGGAGGTCTGCCACACCCTATCCTCCTTAAATACCACCAAACGGAGCCCTGGTGGCCTCCACCCCTTGCTCTGGCACCTCTCTGTTCCAGCTATCATAAACCCCCTGAATTGCATCCTCAATTTCTCCTAAACAACCAACTCTGTCCCCACTACATGGAAACTTGCCAGAATAATACCCCTCCTCAAGGGTGGGGATATTTCTCTTCCAAGCAACTACCATCCCATCTCCCTCTTTCCCTCTATAACCAAGCTCCAAGAGACACTGATCCTATCCAGGTTGTCCAACTTCCTCTCCTCCTAAACTTTCTTCTCAAACTACCAATCTAGCTTCTGCAAAGGACACTCAACTATCTCCTCCATCCTCTGAGTCTCTAACTCTATCCTTGCTGAAATGGACAGTGGGCACATCACTACAGCAATTTTTATAGACCTCAACAAAGCTTTTGACTCTGTCTCCTACCCACACCTCCTACAAAAACTCCAAAGAGATGGTCTGTCCTCCTCCTTCTCTGTGTGGTTTAGCTCCTACTTCTGAGGTAGGATGCAGTCAGTCTCAGCAGTCAACTCTGTGTTGCCTCCCTTCCCTATTCTCTCTGTAGTACCCCAATGATCTATTTTAGTCTAGCTCATTTTTCATTATTTATCAATGACCTTTCAACTGTCTGCCAACACTATAGTATTCACTTCTATGCAGACAACACAATCCTTTACATCTCTGGTTCCACCTCTGACTCCATCCACCCTAACTTCCAATCTGACTTCAACCATGTCCTCTGCTGGTTTCAAAAGAACTCTAAAAATCTACACCAAGAAAACAGTCTCCATAGTTTTCTGGACCCACTCACAAGCTTTCTAAGCTGCACCACCACCCCTCCTTCACCACCTTGGATGGATCCACCCTTGACTCTGTAACCTCCTGTAAAAATCTGGGCCTCTGGCTCAATCAGCACCTCAACTACTCTGTCCATATTGACTCCATGTGTGCAAACTTCACCCCAACTCGGGTGCTCTTTCAGAATAAGGACTGCATCTCCTTCACCACCACCATGTCTTGCTCTACAAGACCTTCCTCCCCTGTTCAATTACAGAGATGTTATCTATGCTTTGCCTCCCCACCATCTCCTGCCCAGGTATCCTCCTCCACTCCTTGTTCTCGCTACCAACTCCCCGCTTCGGATTCACCATTCCTCTCCTCATCTCCTTAACCTCCCACATGCAGAAGAAACATCTACTCCTTAACCTCCATTGCCAAATACATGTTCAACGTCCTTCCTCCTTACCTGTTTTCCACCCTCACTCCTGCCCCAGTCTCTTCCTACTTCCTGCCATACTATCACCCCTGCACCTTCTCCATACCTCATATCTGGTCCTGTTTGGGCCTTGCTGCCTTTTCATCCTATCTCCCCCACCTTTGGAGCCAACCACCCCCTAGCCTTCAAGACTCCCCCTCATTCTCATCCCTCAATCAGCTACTAAAACTCATCCCTCCCCCACCCTGCACTTGCCTGCCCCATGAGCATAATTCTGAAGTTGTTTCTGGCCAGTCCAGCTGCTCTGTACATAACTGTATAGCTGTATTGATTCACCCACACTTATATTCTCATTGTATACAGGCCAAACATAGTAAATTAGTACTGCATTACTGCTTCTGTTATAGCAATGCCTCTAATGTCTTTAACTGCTTACTTGAAGTAATTGTTATTTATTTTCCTGTACCACATTCACCTGGAAATAAGCCCTGGCTCATTGTGTCTTTCCTGGTTATCAACTTTTAAATAAAATAAATAAATATTGAATTTATACTTCAGAGACATTTGGCTAACTAATGATGAGTCTTTCAAAATCCAAAAACAGGATGTGTGGGGTACAGAAGGTTTTAAACAGGTTCCAGGTAGTGTATAATTCTTCCTCACCTGTCCTTCAGTATGGAGCATTGCCAAAATATGTGGTAAAGTGTCCCTGATTCATCTACACATCTCCAATAAACATTAGATGGACTTAGGCCCATTGAGAACAATCTCTCTGGGTTTTGTACCAACAGCTTAAAACCTTCTTTTGTATAAGTTGCAGCCATGGATCAACTGTGGCCCGATGTGCCTCAACCCAACATCTAGCCTGATTTTCCATCATAATAGGGATATGAAACTCTGATGCCCATTTGGATCTGTGATTGCCAACAAGGCAAATACAATCCAATATTAATTAATATATCTGACTCGTCAGGCTTTTAGAGAGCTGGAGTCATTTTTGCAACTGTCTGACTAAGTCAGTTTGTTGTGATGTGAAGCCAAGGCTGAAAAATGTGTTGCAGCTGCAAGAACCACCATAGGTCCTGAGGGTATAAATTGTATTCCCATTTCATAGATAGCTAGACTATGATGGCAGATAAGGACTGCTTGGCCCACCAAGTCTGCCCATTTCCCTACCTACTGGATAGGCTGCAGATTCTAGTTAATCAACAGCCTATTTCTTCCTACCCCACAAGAATTGCTTTATGTCTGTCCCATGCATTCTTGAATTCTCCTACAGTTTAAACCCCATAACCTCCTTGGGAAGGCAGTTCCATGCATCCACCACCTGTTATAGGGTAGAATAAGACCCTGTCCCATTTGTTAGGGAGAAAGTGTTAAAATGCAATGATCTGTGTTCTTTCCTTTTCTCTCTCTCTCCTCTGTCTAGTTGCACAATCAAGTTTTCCTGTGAGACCTTCGGACTTGATCAGCCCAAACAGTTTCTCAATCCTTTGACTCTCACTTTTCTCTTGCTGTCTTTCCTCCCTTGCATATCTAGCTCTGGTAATATAAAAATAAATGGGAATCAATGTATGGAAATGTAGCCGATAATGAGATCATGTTTATTTAGAGAATTGTGTTACTGTTAAAATATATATATTTATAATTTAAGATAACTGTAAAAAGCCAGAGGTTATTTGAGTTCAAATGCCTGAGCCTTTTGCAAAGGCTGGAGGTACCTCAGGAAGTTCACAATGTTCTAGCAGCTCCAGAAACTGACAAAGAACAGGATGCTTGCAAAGGATGGGGGTTGTAAAATATATAAAAACAGCTAAAGCTAAGCTGCAAGGTAGATTTTTGTTTTACAAGAGATTTTATTTTGCCACTGTACATAGTTATTCTGATCAGGTTTATTTTATTTTATATTACTACAACTACAAATAAACAGTTTTGTGGAATGTTACAGCTGCTCCTGTTTTTTTCTATGCTTTCTGTCCTGTGCCTCAATGTCACCGCCCTCTGTGAAAACATATTTCCTCACATTGCCCCTGAGCCGTCACCCCTCTATCTTCAATTTTGGCCCCCCTAGTCTTGCATATCTTTTTCTGAAAGATAATAATAATATACTTTATTTATATTGCACCTTTCTGAAACAAAGGATCATTAACAATAAACTTCTTAAGACAATAAATAAGACACTAATACAGTGATACTGAAAAAAGATGTGGGGAGTAGTGCAATGTAATGGCTGTGGTGCAGCAGTCTTTCAGGAGTCTTTCTGGAGGCTGAGATGCTGCCCTATTTGCAGACAACTCTCTGCCCTGAGGGAGGAAGTTGACCATCTTCAGGCCACACTGGACAGTAGTAAGGGAACCTTCCCCCAGGCCACACTGGATGGTAGGAAGGGAACCTCCCCATTCCTGGGAGCACCAGAGCCACCACCACTATCTCAGAGGTTGTGAAGAAAACACAGCAGTTGGACCACAGTGGGCTCAGGGAGGGTGAGGATGGTGGAACAGAGGCACACCCAGTCAGTTGTTCCACACCACAATCCATACACCATTCTGGGGGAGCATAGCTCCCCTATGGATGCACCCACAGAGGAGACTAAGGAGGCTGAGGACAACTGTCACAAGGGAGGCCCACAGGAAGGAGGCAGAGGACACCTCAAGGAAAGGAAGCAGCTCCTGGTGGGGGACTCAATTATTAGAGGGATAGAACTGGGGGGAGTAGGGAAAACTGAAGTAAGGTGCCTGCCTGGTGCCATGGCTTGGAGAGACAGGAAGCGCATTCTCAGGATCACGAGAACAGCTGCATGGGAAGCTGAGCTGGATGTCACTGTCCAGCTAGGGACAAATGACTTGGCTCATCATGAGATTAGAGCAGTGCAGAAGGACTTTGTAGAATTGGGGAAGGGCCTAAGACAAGTAGCACACACAATATCCTTCTCTGAGGTGCTGCCTGTTAATGGCATGAGTGAGGTGAGGGTACTTTGCACCACGCAGTTTAATGAATGGTTGAAAAAATGGTGTGGAGCATAGGGGTTTGGCTTTATTGGGGACTGGGGTTCCACCTGGAGTGACACCAGCCAATACTGGCAAGATGGTCTGCATCTGTCCAGGAAGGGAACAAGTCTTTTGAGCCATCAATTTAAATGCTTCATAGAGAAGCTTTTAAGCTAGTCAAGGGGGGAGGCACTGATAAGCAGCAGGAAAATCCCAGCCTCTCCCTACAAAACAGGGTACTAAATGACAAAAAGACCGAGGTAGAAAGGTCAGTGGGGGATGCTGCAAAAGTTGGTAAAGCCATCAAGAAATGGAGAGCAATGAGTACCAATGCCCGTAGTCTGAGTAACAAACTTCCTGAATTAGTGGTCTTGATAGAGGAGGAACTTCTGGATATCGTGGCAGTCACAGAAACATGGTACACACAAAACCATGACTGGGACGTAAACATACCAGGATACACTATCTACAGGAAGGACAGGGAGGGTAAAAGAGGAGGAGGAGGAGTAGTAGCTCTTTACATAAGGGAAGGAATCAAAGCAACAGAACAAAAGGGAAAACATGGAGGAGAAGAAGCACTGTGGGTAAATTCTGAGACCGGCAATGGCACCACAATCTGCACAGGGGTTGTATACAGACCCCCTTCTCAGGGGGAGGAAATGGACAAGGAAATGATAGAAAGAATACTTTGAATGGCAGAAAAAGGGGAGATATTGCTGATGGGTGATCTGAATATGCCAGATGTTAACTGGAGTGCAGTTGCAGCAGCCACTTCGAAGAGCAGGGTTATTCTATATTCCCTATAGGGGGCATGCCTTAGACAACTAGTATTGGAGCCCACTCGAGAGAGAGCAGTCTTAGACCTGGTTCTCTCAAATGGAGATGAAGAGAGGATCACAGATGTAGAAGTGGGTAGCCATCTTGGAACTAGCGACCATCGAACAGTATGGTTCACAATAAACACAGCAATAGAGTCAAGCCATACAAAGGCAAAAATACTGGACCTAAGGAGGGCTGACTTTGCCAAAATGGGTGAGTGCCTAAGGAATGCACTAGCAAATGGGCAGGAAAGAGGGGTGGAAGAACAAGAAGAATAACAAAAACTGCCATCACAGAGATAACAAGCCTTTGTGTGAAGCAAATAAACAAAATGAAACAATGTAAGAAACCACTATTGTTCTCAAAGGAAGTGGCAGTGAAGGTTCAAGAGAAAAAGAAAGCATTCAGGAAGTCCAAGGAATCACAGAAGGAGCAGGACAGAGAACTGTATCAGTTAAAGCAAAAGGAAGCTGGGAAGGCAGTCAGAACAGCAAATGTCCAAACCAAGGAAAAGATAGCCAACTCAGTTAAGAAGGGGGATAAACCTTTATAGGTACATCAGGGAGTGAAGGAAGACCAAGGGAGGTTAGTGAGGCTTAATAAAGGGAGGGAGGGTGGCAGAGGGTGACTGTGAAAAGGCAGAGATACTAAACAAATATTTTTGCTCAGTATTTACAAAGGAAGTGGGGGAGGTACCTAAAACAAACAGTAGAAACACTCTAGATACAGAAGTTGATACCAGCCCATTTACAGAAGAAAGGGTTCTGAAAGAACTCTTAAAACTGAAGGTGGACAAAGCAATGGGGCCTGATGGGATTCATCACAGAATTCTAAAAGAACTAAGGGTAGAACTAGTGACACCACTGACTACCCTCTTTAACAAATCATGGGAGGATGGGGTGGTACCCGAGGACTGGAAGAGGGTAGATGTGATTACCCGTCACAAAAGTGGGAGCAAGGCAGAAGCAGAAAACTACAGACCTGTTAGTTTAACCTCAGTGGTAGGGAAGATGATGGAATCACTTCTGAAGGAAAGAATTGTTGAGTATCTACAGGCCAACGGGGCACAGGACCCAAGGCAGCATGGATTCACAGTGGGAAGGTCATGCCAGACAAATCTAATAGATTTCTTTGACTGGGTGACCAAAGTAGTAGATCAGGGAGGGGCTGTGGACATGACCTACCTAGACTTTTGCAAGGCATTTGACATAGTCCCACATAAAAGATTAATATACAAGTTAGCCAGCCTGGGAGTGGGTCCCAAGATGACAGCCTGAGTAAAGAATTGGCTAGAGAATAGGACACAGAGAGTAATAGTAAATGGAGTCCACTCTGAAGAAAGGAGGGTTACTAGTGGGGTACCACAGGGTTCAGTATTAGGACCGGTCCTCTTCAATGTCTTTATAAGCGACATTGCAGAGGAACTGCAAGGAAAAGTATGTCACTTTGCAGATGACACTAAGATCTGCAACAGAGTTGATGCACAAGGTGGGGTGGAAAGGATGAGAAGGGACTTGGCAAGGTTAGAGGAATGGTCAAATGTATGCAAGCTTAGATTCAATGCTAAGAAGTGCAAGGTAATGCACCTGGGAAACAAAAACCCAGGGGAAGAGTACACAATGGGGGGTGAGATACTAACAACAACTAAAATGGAAAGGGACCTGGGGGTAGTCATATCACATGACCTAAAGGTGGGCAAGCAATGTGAGAGGGCAACAAGGAGGGCTGGGGGGATACTAGGATGCATAGGGAGAGGCATCACCAGTAGAAAACAGGAAGTTATTATCCCTCTGTACAGACAGTTGGTGAGACCCATCTGGAGTACTATGTGCAGTTCTGGAGACCCAATCTCCACAAAGACATAGACAGGATGGAAACTGTCCAGAGGAGGGCAACTAAAATGGTGCAGGGTCTGCACCGGAAGATATATGAAGAGAGACTTAAGGAGCTAAATATGTATAGCCTCGAGGAAAGGAGGGAGAGGGGGGACATGATAGAAACTTTCAAGTACCTCAAGGGAATCAACAAAGTCCAAGAGGGTAGCATCTTTCAAAAAAAGAGGTGTGCAAGAACAAGGAGGCACAATTTGAAGATAGAAGGGGGTCGGTTCAGAGGTAATTTAAGGAAGTATTTTTTCACAGAGAGGGTTGTGGATGCATGGAATGGCCTTGTGGAGTCAAAAACAGTGGTGGAATTCAAGCATGCATGGGACAGTCATAAGGCAATTCTAGGGGTGGGGGAGAAAGAAGTAGGCTGCTGGTTAACTAGGATCTGCAGCTTATCCATTAGGTAGGGATATGGGCAGACTGGTGGGCTATCGTCCTTATCTGCCATCAAAATCTATGTTTCTATGTTTCTATACTGGTTCATAAAATATGTTAAACATCATCATCAAGAAAACGCTGACAGCCACAAATGGGTATTTAAAGCATGTTTAATTTCTCCACAGACATACACTCCGAGGTGGATAGGGTTGAGAATTCCAGAGGGTTAGGATAGGTACATAAAAGCATGGGCCCCCAAAATTCAAAGAAATCATTAGAACCTCTAGCAACCACTCATCTGCCGAGCAGAGCGATTGCTTAGGGCAGTAGGGTACCAGAAGCTTTTTCAAGTAGATTGGGCCTAGTCCATGTAGGACTTTGTAAGTCAGAAGACTGACTTTAAAGGTGATCCACCACTGTACTGGCAGCCAGTGCAGTTCCCGAGCAGTGGAGAAATATGACAGTACGAGGAGTACCCATCAATAACCAGGTCGCAGTGTTCTGCATGAGCTGCAAGCAGTGGATATCAACCCCAGGTAGCCCTAGATAAAGAGAGTTGCAATAGTCAAGTGCGGGTCACAAGGTGTGGACCAATGTAGGCAGGTCACTGGACAGAACTAGTGCTTAACCCTGGAGATGTTCCTCAGATGGTGAAAGGATGATTTCACTACTACTCACACCTGTGATTGTAACATCAGCCCATCATCAAAATCACCCCCAGGTTCCACACCTGTTCAGAGGCTGGGAGCTGGGAGCCACCCAGAAATAATCCTGAAGGCAAACCAGCTCCCACTCAGTCTATCCTGCTATCGGTTCCTCAGTTTTTGCCTTTCTATTTTGACTGCCTTCCCCGCTTCCTTCTGCTTTAACTGGTGCAGTTCTCTGTCCTGATCCTTCTGTGTTTCCTTTTACTTTCTGAATGCTATCTTTTTCTCCCGAACCTTCCCCACCACCTCTTTTGAGAACCATAGTGTTTTTCTTTGTAGAATAAAACATGATTATACTCTATCAAGTAATCAGTCTCAGCCAATCTGATTTATTTAGTGTTCAATGTTATTTTAAAATGCTAATGGCAGGGTTTTGAATGGTGTCTACTTGTCCAATGTCATGTGCTTATTTGTTTTGCTTTAGAAAATCATTTTATTACTGATTACATACCATTTAGTTGCCTTTAGTCTACTTTTTAATGTTGTTGCTGTTGTTTCTGTGTTCTAGATATACTATGAGGTCATGTCCTTTGTTTCACAGATGGATCTCTGAACAGCACTAAACAGTGCAATATAGTACTAAAAAAGAAAAAAGTAGAAGTGGATATCAGTATTTATTTTATTTATTTAAATAATGGAATGGGGAAAAGTCAGCCTGGTGACAGGGAGGACTGAGACATTGAACACCTTACCTCCTGCCATACCATTCACTCATGTTCAGGAATGATCACAGGTTGCCCAGGGTCGGAGAGAATTAAGCATTATAAGGACTACTCTCCTCTCTCTTTGGGAGTGGAGGCCAGCCATCTTGGCCTCTGATTGCTGCGAGGATGAGGCCAGGTGGTACTGCCAGTTAGCAAGAGGCTTGAAAGTTGAGGCTGTGGCTCTGCAAGGCATGTGCACTTACAAGCATGCATCCTGATGTTTCCCCATGATAGAGGAGAAAATGAAAAATACTACAGGCAGACTTCACAAGCATTGCCTGCTCCTCATTGCCCATGCTGCCACATGAACACCATGGCAAATCTGTGCACCAGGGAAGGACAGCTCTCTCCCTCCTGACCACACCATGGAGGAAACTGTGAGGAATTCAGCCACAGTTGGTTGGGGGAGGCAAGTGCTGATTGTGGGGAGCAGGGATAGGGCTGAAGCTTCCCACTTCTGAGAATAAAATCTATATGAAAAAAAGGGAAAGGGGTTGTACAAGGTAAGCACATTGACAGTGAAAATTTACAGTATAATATTGAGTAGTTTTTTTCTGAATTAGACATGTAGGAAGTAGGATGTTAGTTAGACACAGTGGGCTCAATTTTCAAAGCCCCTGATTGCCATAAGCCCCGGGAGTGCTGAAGATATAGTGCACCAGGCTTGTGGCAATCACCCAGATGGCAACTGGGATTTTCAATCCCACTCACCTAATGATGCAAGGTAGACCAACTTTTTCTGATCTAGTTTGCTGCAGTCCTGGGAGCCACTTTTATAGAGCTTGCACCAGATATTTGGCACAATCTGCTGTATAGTGTGGGAACTGTCACGACTGTGCCTATTATTGGAAATTCAGGTGCAATTGTGGCAAAGGGGGACAGTGCACCTCCAGAAACTAAGTGCCATGGTGCAGGGCTTTACAGAAGCCATGCACCATGCTTTGTAAATTGAGACCTGTGTAAAATTTTTTATTATAAACTGTCTCTGGAAAATTAAGTTATCTGACTGGTTACCTAAATGCACAAACCCAAGATTTACTTGAACTGCACTATACTGAACAACAATCCACCTTACCATAAGCATATCCTTACACGGCTTCCAAACTAAATTGCCATGACCAATATTGTCATGACTTTTCTACCAAACATACCCACCACAAATAACAACAGTATACCAACAGGTGTGTAATAACCATTACCTTAACACCATCAAAACATTCTGAAACTAAATATCATGTATATTTTCCACTAGTGAGTTGCAAACCATTGCTTTTTCCTCTAAGCTACAGTACAGTCTAAGTAAAGCTCTCATAGTTGCTGTTCCTCTACCCCACCACCCAGATGAGTAAGCCACCAATGTTTGTAGACTATTATCTCAAATAACCTGTGACATTGCAGGGAACTTTAAACAACATAATAGTTGCAAATATTCTGCTCAGATGTTACATATTTTCTATACTAAGCGTCTCTACTTTCTTTATTACTTTATGGTGTAAGTCAGGGGATTGCTCATGACTAATCATCTCTCTCAGTTTCCCTGTGTATGAGGCACTTAATATATTGCACACTTAGTTACACACAGGTATCCTGGAAATTGACGTCTTCACAGGGAGATTTTCATATGTTTAAATTATTAGTAACATTGAGAAATGGGAATATATGCTGAACAAACATGGTATACACATATGTGCAGTTTCAGGATCTTGGTGGCAGGATAGTGCAGAATGGATTAGAAATATAGATGGATACAAGATATTTTATAAGGACAGAAAGGACAAAAAGAGGAGACCAGTGGTAGTATATGCAGAAATTATGTGGATGTGGCCAAAATGAATATAACTGAGTCACAGGTAGAACATATATGGGTAAAACTAACACTGAGTGAAAGGAGAAGTACCAAAATGGGAATAGCTTATGGACCACCAGCTCAGGAGGCTGTATTAAATAAGAAGCTTTTATCTATCATTAGTAGTGTGGAAAAGGAGGAAAACCTTATACTTGTTGGCAATTTTAACCTGACAGGAAAAAAACTGGGAGAAGAAAGAGGATAAAACCATGCTAGAAAGAGAATTGTTGGAAACATCAACATTATTAAACCTCAAACAGTATGTAGATCAAACTAAAATCACAGAAACACATTTTGGACCTGGTTTTAAGTAACATGGTGGATCAAACTAAAGGTTGTAGGGTCACAGAACCATTATGTGGCAGAGGTCATGATATGGTCACTTTAAGGATTAAAAATGTAGAATTAAAGACAATGATTTAACTAAAATCAAAACACTTCTACAAGGCTGATTTCAAGATCATGAATGAAAATCTAAGAGGATGAAATGGAAGGCATTATTCAGTAGATAAACTTTGGAAGATAGATGGGAAACTGAAAGTAAAAATAATGGAGGTAGTGGAAACATTTGTGCTTGGAAAAAAAAACAAGTATAACAGTAATAGTAGAATACCAAAGTAGGCTGAACTGCACTATAAAGAAATAATTAAGAAGAAACAAAATAAATCAGAAAGTTAATACACAAACCTTACAGGAAGCAAATATGAAAACAGTTAAAGAATGCAAGAGACCAATGAGAAAATCAAAGTGCTTACATGAGCTTAACATGATGAGCAACATTAAAGATAATTATAAAGTGTTCTATGATTATGTAAATGGAAAAAGACAGGAACATAGGCAAGTGGGTCCTGTGGTACATAATGGCAAAATTCTAGGTACCAAACTGGATATGGCAGACATCTTTAATAACTTCTTTTGCAGTGTCTACAGAAAAAATGGACAATAACTGGTTATATATTCAGTACAGGAGTCCAGTCCAAAAATAAAAATTCAAATTGAGGAGGTAGAATCAAGATTACAGGGAGTCAATCATATGACATCACTGAGGCCTGATGGGGTATACCTAAGAGCGCTTAGAGAGCTGGCAGAGGAACTGGCAGAACCAATAACAAAAAATGTTTAAACATTTTTTTAAACATTTCAAAAATTGGTGGATAAGGGCCAGGTTGTAAAGTGATGGAGGGAGGTCATGATTATACAATTATTCAAAAAAGTAACAAAATAATATTATACAAACTACAGATCTGTGAGTTTGACTTCTTAATGGGCAGATTCTAGAAAGCATTAAAGAATAGGAAAAATACGTACTTAAAGATCTAATGGATTTGTCTGTTGGAAGCTGAGAACCTTGCTACACTGCAAAGAACAAACTATAACTCCATTTAGGACCTGGAAAACTGGTAAGGCATAATACAGGTGGGACTTATTAAGAAGGGGAGCTACGCTTTCTACAAAAAGTTTCATTCTTTTTTTCCTTATTGGCATTAAGCAGAGAATTGCAGGATTCCATTAAAAGTGTAGTAATTTTATAACCAGAGGGAGGATACAACTGAATTTGCCTGATTGTTGGGGTTGAGACCCAGGATTTGGAAGGATATTTTGCAACATTTTAAAAGTGTCTTGCTGGCTGAGGAGTGAGTTCATTTTTATCCCTGGACTCAGTAGAGTGGCTTGTGCAGAAGTGGTCTAGTAAATTGTGGTGTTAGTTGAATAACTATAAGGGCAATACTCACCAGGGTGGTGGAGCAGTTGTGTATTTGATTGTTTCTAACAGTCACCAGTGGCTGAGGACTACCGACCACTTTCAATCTACAATTTCCACCCCCTGCGTGGCATTTCCTTTATAGCCACCATTCTGACATCACTTCTCAACAGGTCTTGGGGCAGAACTGTCATATCCTTAATAACCCAGCACAGTGCAAAAGGGTTGGTACACACCACAAATAATAATAATAAAAATTACATACATACATACTGTATATATATATATATATATATATATATATATATATATATATTTATATTATATATTGTATATTATAAGGGAGAGGGACATGTGGGGAGTGGTGCAATGCACTGGCTGTGGGGCAGTATTTTTCTGGCAGACATTCTGAAAACTGCATTGCTGTCCTATTTGCAGGCAACTGTCAGCTCTGAGGGAGGAGGTTGCCCACCTCCAGGCTGAACTAGCAAGGACTAAGGAGGTCTCCCCCTTCCAAAGAGCACCACTGCCACAACCACTGCCTCAGAGGTTGCCAAGTATGAAGATCAATTGGACCACAGTGGGTTCTGGGAGGGTGTGGGTGGTGGACCAGAGGTGAAGCCCACTACTGGTACCTCTACACAAATCATATGCCATTCTGGCAGAGCAAGGTTCCTCTATGATGGCACCCTCAGTGGAGACCCAGAAGAATGCTGTGGACATACACAAGGGATACCCACAAAAGGGTGGCAAGGGACACCACAGGGGAAGGAAACAGCTTCTGATAGGGTACTCAATTGTTAGGGGTAAAACTGGGAAAGGAGAGGAGAAGGAAATAAGGTGCATGCCTGGTGCCATGCGCTTGAGGGACAGGAAGCGAATCCTCAGGATTGCAGAGCAGCATCACAGGAGAGGGAACTAGACATCATAGTCCACCTTTGGACAAATGACCTAGCTAGGCATGGATCAGTGCAGTGCAGAATGAATTTGTGGAGTTGGGAGGGGTCTCAGATGGGTAGCAAGCACAGAAACCTTCTCAGAGGTGCTACCAGTCCATGGCAGGAGTGAAGCTAGAGTACTGCACGCCATGCAGTTTAATGAATGGTTGCAAAACTGGTACAGGGCACAGGGCTTTTGCTTCATTGGGGACTGGGAGCCACCTGGAGAGATATAGGACTATACTGGCATGATGGTCTGCATCTACCCATGAAGGGAACCAAGCTCCTAGATGAAAGGTTTAAATGCTTCCTTTGCAAGCTTTTAAACTAGCCAAGGGGGGAGGCACTGATAAAAGGCAGGACATTTCAAGCCTCCCCACAAAACATGGCAGTAGTAAGGTAAATACTGAGGTACAGAGCTCAACACAGGGCAGAACAGGTGTAAATAGAAAAATAGACAAGGACAATAAGAGCAGGGATGGGGGAAAAAGGATAAAAGCCAACATTAAATGGAGGGCAATGAGTACCAATGCCCATAGTCTGGGAAACAAGCTTTTGAGCTAGTAGCCCTGATGGAAGATGAACAATTGGATATTGTGGCAGTCATGGAAACATGGTACACCGAGAACCATGACTGAGATGTCAACATACCAGGGTACACAATCTACAGAAGGGACAGGGAAGGTAAAAGAGGAGGTGGAGTAACTCTATACATAAAGGAAGGGATCAAGGCTACAGAACTAAAAAGTAATGGGGGAGGACAAGAGGCACTCTGGGTAACCTTGGAGACAGGGAATGGCATCACAATCTGCACAGGGGTTGTATACAGACCCCCATCTCAAGGGGAGGAAATGGACAATAAAATGATAGAGGACATTCTCAAAATGGCTGAAAAAGGGGAGATACTATTGATGGGGGACCTGAATATGCCAGATGTTAACTGGATAACGTGTGCTGCAGGCCACATCCAAGAGCAGGGTCATTCTTGATGCCCTGCAGGGGGCAGGCCTTAGACAGCTAGTGTTGGAACCCACCGCGAAGGGAGCAATACTAAGACCTGGTAATCTCAAATGGAGAGAGGATCACAAATTTAGAAGTCAGTGACATCTGGGAACTAGTGACCACTGCACAGTGTGCTTCACAGTGAGCACAACCATGGAGATAAGCCATACACAAACAAGGACACTGGACTTTAGAAGGGCTGACTTTGGCAAAATGGGTGAATACCTGAAAAATGCACTAGCAAATGACCAAAAAGGAGGTGTGGATGAACAATGGAGAAAAATCAAAACTGCCATCATAGAGGCAACAAGCCTTTGTGTGAAACAAACAAAGAAAACCAAGCGGAGTAAAAAACCACTATGGTTCTCAAAAGAGGTGGCAGGGAAGGTTAAGGAGAAAAAGGTTGCATTTGAAAAGTATAAGGAATCACAGAAGGAGCACGACAGGGAACTGTATCAATTAAAGCAGAAAGAAGTGGGGAAGGCAGTCAGACTAGCAAAGGCCCAAACTGAGGAAAAAATACCAACTCAGTTAAGTAGGGGGATAAAACCTTTTATAGGTACATTACGAGTGTAGAAAGGTTAAGGGAGGGAAAATGAAGAATAATAAAGGAGACGGGAGGTGGGCAGAGGGAGACAGTGAAAAGGCAGAGATACTGAATGAATACTTTTGCTCAGTATTCACAAAAGAAGATGAGGAGGAGTTACCTAAACCAGACAATAGAAGCACTCAGGGTAGGGGGGTTGACACCACTCCATTCACAGAAGAAAGAGTCCTGAAAGAACTCCTAATGCTCAAGGTGGACAAAGCAATGGGACCTGATGAGATTCACCACAGAATACTAAAAGAACTAAGGGAGGACCTAGTGATACAGCTGACCATGCTTTTTAACAAATCATGGAAGGATGGGGTGGTACCTGGAGGAGGGCAGATGTGACTCCCCTTCACAAAAGCGGGAACAAGACAGAAGCAGGAAACTACAGACCTGTAAGTTTGACCTCAGTGGTAGGGAAAATGATGGAATCACTTGAAAGAAAAATTGTTGAGTACCTAGAGGCCAGCAGGGGCACAGGACCCAAAGCAGCATGGATTTACAGCAGGAAGGTCATGTCAGATGAATCCATTGATTTCTTTGACTGGGTGACCAAAGTAATAGACCAGGGAGGGGCTGTGGATATGGTCTACCTAGACTTTAGCAAGGCATTTGACTCAGTCCCGCACAAAAGATTAATAATCAAGTTAGCCAGCCTGGGAGTGGGTCGCAGGGTGGTAGTCTGGGTAGCAAATTGGTCTGCACAACAGGACACAGAAGGTAATAGTGAACGGAACACATTCCTAAGAAAGGGGTGTTACTAGTGGAGTACCTCAGGGCTCACTACTTGGTCCAGTCCTCTTTAACATCTTTATAGGTGACATTGCAGAGGGTCTGAAGGGAAAGGTATGCCTCTTTGCAGATGACACAAAGATCTGTAACAGAGTTGATATACAAGAGGGGTAGAAAAGATGAGAAGGGACTTGGCAAGGTTGGAGGAATGGTCAGACATATGGCAACTTAGATTCAATGTAAAGAAGTGCAAAGTAATGCACCTGGGAAACAAAAACCCAGGAGAAGAGTACACAATAGCAGGGGAGGGACCAACAACAACAAAAATGGAAAGGGACCTGGGGGTAGTCACATCAGATGACTTAAAGATGGGTAAGCATTGTGAAAGAAAGAATTGTTGAGTACCTAGAGAAAGAAAGAACTGCTAAGTACCTAGAGGCCAGCGGGGCACAGGACCCAAAGCAGCATGAATTCACAGCAGGAAGGTCATGTCATATGAATCTAATTGATTTCTTTGACTGGATGACCAAAGTAATAGACCAGGGAGGGGCTGTGGATATGGCATACCTAGCCTTTAGCAAGGCATTTTACACAGTCCAACACAAAAGATTAATAATCAAGTTAGCCAGCCTAGAAGTGGGTCCTAGGGTGGTAGCCTGGGTAGCAAACTGGCTGCACAACAGGACACAGAAGGTAATAGGGAATGGAACACATTCTGAAGAAAGGGAGGTTACTAGAGGAGTACCTCAGGGCTCAGTACTGTGTCCAGTCCTCTTTAAAGTCTTTATAGGTGACATTGCAGAGGGTCTGAAAGGAAAGGTTTGCCTCTTTGCAGATGACACAAAGGTCTGTAACAGAGTTGATAGACAAGGGTGGTAGAAAGGATGAGAACAGACTTGGCAAGGTTGGAGGAATGGTCGGACATATGGCAACTTAGATTCAATGCAAAGAAGAGCAAAGTAATGCACCTGGGAAATAAAAATCCAGGAGAAGAGTGCACAATTGCAGGAGAGGTACTAATGACAACAATAATGGAAAGGGATCTGGGTGTAGTCATATCAAATGACCTAAAGGTCGGTAAGCAATGTGAGAAGTCAGTAAGGAGAGCCAGGGGGATACAGGGGTGCATATGGAGGGGCATCCCAAGTAGAAAAAGGGAAGTGGTTATCCCTCTATACAGACAGTTGGTGAGACCCAATCTGGAGTACTGCATGCAGTTTTGGAGACCTCATCTATGCAAGGACATAGGCAGGATGGAAGCAGTCCAGAGGAGGGCAACTAAAATGTTGCAGGGTCTACATCAGAAACCATATGACAAGAGACTGAGAGAGCTTAATATGTATACCCTTGATGAAAGGAGGGATGGGGGGACATGATAAAACAGTGGGGGAATTCAAACATGCATGGGACAGACATAAGGCAATTATAGTGGGGGGTTGCAGGAAGTAGGCTGTTGGTTAACTAGACTCTGCAGCTTATCCAATAGGTAGGGAAATGGGCAGACTGGGTGGGCCAAGTGGTCCTTATCTGCTGTCAAAGTCTATGTTTCTATGTTTCTATGTAAAAGTTGGTAAGGAGAGCCAGGGGGATACTGGGATGCATAGGAAGGGGCATCACAAGTAGAAAAAGGGAAGTGGTTATCCCTCTATACAGACAGTTGGTGAGACCCCATCTGGAGTACTGTGTGCAGTTTTGGAGACCTCATCTACGCAAGGACATAGACAGGATGGAAGCAGTCCAGAGGAGGGCAACTAAAATGGTGCAGGGTCTGCAGCATAAACCATATGAAGAGAGACTGAGAGAGCTTAATATGTATACTCTTGATGAAAGGAGGGACAGGGGAGACATGATAGAAACATTCTAGTACCTCAAGGGAATCAACAAAGTCCAGGAGGGTAGCATCTTTCAGAAAAAGAGATGTGTTAGAACAAGGGGGCATAATTTAAAGATAGAGGGGGGATGACTCAGGGGTATTTGAGGATTTTTTTTTCATGGAGAGAGTGGTGGATACATGGAACAGCCTTCCTGTGGAGGTTGTTGGGTCTAAAACAGTGGGGGAGTTCAAACATGCATGGGACAGACACAAGGCAATTATAGAGGGGGTTGCAGGAAGTAGGCTGTTGGTTAACTAGAATCTGCTGCTTATCCAGTAGCTAGGGAAATGGGCAGACTGGGTGGGCCAAGTGGTCCTTATCTGCCATCAAAGTCTATGTTTCTATGTTTCCATAAGACTCAACATGGTTTCACAGAGGGTAAATCATGTCAAACAAATGAAATTAACTTCTTTGGAAAAGTTAGCAAGGACCTTGATAATTTTAATACTTAACCTGTTAATGCAATATTTTTGGACTTTAGCAAGGCCTTTGACTGTGTTCCACATAACAAACTAATAGTCAAACTACTTGCAGTGGGAAACAACATCAGATTAGTGAGTTGGGTGGAGCTCTGTCTGATAGAAGGAAAACAATGAGTATCTTTAAATCATCACCTATCTGAGTGGGAGAGGTTTTGAGCAGAGTGCTACAGGCATCAGTCCTTGGGCCCACTCTTTTTACTGTACATTGTGCTGCTTGGCCAGCTGGTTATGATTGCTGTATGACATTTGTAATATCAAAATATAGTGTGTGATTGTCACAGTGTTCCATGGGTGCCCCCCTCCAGGCTTCTCTGAAACAACAGGATATATAATAGACCACGAGATCTCTGTAATGTAATTAACCTCCTTGAGACATTTCATTTTATGACCTGTTGCTTCTCTGAAGTGGAAATGAAATGGGACTTTATGAGTCTGCCAGAGGATGGAGATCATAAACTTTTATGACGTCTTAAGAGGAAGAACATTTAGTATCAACTGGTGTTAAAAAGCTATAAAACCCCTTTGAAATGCATGGGAAGAAGGAACTGGGAAATTAAAGACTGTCATAATTTGGGAAATTAGTTTTTACTAAAGTCACATTATTTAAAATACTTCCTGATAGGACATCATGTTTGTATTTTTTTATTTTCTAAAAGGAGGAGCTAGATGACTCATAGAATGGGTGTGAATAGACACAGTTTAAACTATACTGTGTCTGAACTGATTTAGTATATCTCCATCTCGGGACTGTAGAAACACACAGCTCCCTGCTATGCAGCACTTAGAGGTAATACATTAGATAGAAATGTATCTAACTGAATGTTGGTAGGAGTTTGTCTGTAGTTTACTTTGTTTTCTTTTAAAGGATTGTATGCTTTTTGATATAGTGTTCTGTTTTTCCTTTTTACATATTTTGATCCATTATTAGTAAATATATTATTTGAAAGATAGAGTCTGGGTGTGTCTCCAAGTTCTTTTTTTGCATATGACGTATAGATGGTTAAGTTTGACAGCTGTTCTGAAAAGCTTGATGGTGTTACTGAGCTTGAATAAAAATTTAGGAATATACCTAAGGTCTTTTATAGAGTTTTAAGGGTTCATTTTGGATACAGGGTTAGGTGCCTTTAGGTGAAAGATAATACTGCTTCCCCCAAAGAGAATATTATCTGAGCCTGTACATTTGGGTACGCTAGCATAAGGTTTGCAGTTTGAATCCCCCCAGAACTTGAGACTAAAGGTGATTCAGACCCACAAGCAGATAGGAGGGTTACTCTGTATATTACCTCTTCACACTCTTGTGCTCTGAGGTTGGCACTGTGGGAGCAGAGGGCCTGACCTGCTGAGTGCGTTTGTGACACATATATAATCCATGAAAACATCAGGGAACATCTGATGGCAAAATCTGCTGATTATTCTAAAGTAGGGGCTGTGGAAAGCAAAGATGTGGATACAGAGTAGCTAAGAAGATAATTGACTGACATGAAAAACTGAGCAGAGATACAGCAGCTTTACTTTAATTTAGATGTGTGTTGTGATTCATGAGGGGCAAATGCACACAAAAGTGTTCTCTGGGCATTGAATCTGCTCATCTTCTCTTCATAGTTCTGATGCCCCATGAATCCCCATGTTTCTACTGTTACAACAGTAAGAGTGATTGCAGAGGTAGTATTAACAAACAAAGCACAGCGTATTAAAAAGAGAATCACTGTCCATCAGACTTAATATGCACTGTTGTCTGTCTACATGAAAGGTTACAATCCTATGCGTATGAGTCACAACAGGTTGCTGTGGAAATTATTTATTTATTTGAATTTTGGTAACAGGGTAGGTCCACTAAGACAGAATGTCCCTTTTTCAGGAGCGACCTGAAATGATTGATAAGAAATGATTATAATATCACAAAAAAAGAGCTTACATATTTTATGTAGACTAGTAGAAGGAGCAAGTGCAGTCCAAAGGATAAGAATCCTGTTTCTATATAAACGTCCTTAGTTATTGGCAATAAAAGGATAATAATAATTATAGGATATCCAACTGAATTTATTTATATTTTCAGAAATTCTCTCAGAGTCAACACGTGCACTTTAATTACACTCATGGGTGTAGAAAATAGCTATAAAATCCACTTGTTGTATTGGAGAAGATTTTGTTTTGTGCTGCAAATGGCAGGTATGAACTGAAAACTGGGCTGAATACAGTGTACATCAATGTTTTATTTGATGTGACATACCAGTACCAGTGAAGAACATTATAAAGAAAAAAACACCTTTTGATAAAACACATAAATTCTGAGTATACTGTTTTTACTGACTGTGCAACTGCATTGACTGTAGTCAGTGAGTCTTCAAAACAATATACCATTTCTTACTAGATAATGCATTTTTAATACATAGGTTTTAAATCAGTACCAAATAAAGTACATGTGTTAAACATGCAAAGCTGACTAGAGTAATTCAACTCTGCCCTATAAAGGGTCAGAAAGTGAGGGAAAGAAAGAGTCCTTTAGAAGCAAAACATTAATAAAAAGTTTTAATTGTATATATGTATGAGTGTTCTTTTGAGTCTTATTAATGTTTTTTATGTGCATCTAGATTACAGCACATTACTACTGACAGCACCACTGTCCTGTTCACCAGGACAGTTCTTGCTGGACATCACTAGCTGCTTGGGAACACAAATGAATATCGATGGATTCTCTCTTCCAGACGAAGATCCACAGAATGTTCCATGTTTTTATTCTACTACACCCAGCATTCCAGGTGTAGCCACATATTCATTTAATTTCTCTTCTACAAACCCTAATTGTGCTGTTGTAGTTTTGGTAAGTAATAATAAGTTTAAACTCTTCATTTATGTGAATAACAAGATTATTATTTTTGTTATTATGATTAGCCCATCTACGTAGAAAGCACTTTCATTTAAAACTGATTGTTCTATAACAAGTTGGCCACTGTTATCTTTATCAACATTTTTTTTAACCCTGGAGTCTTTAGTCTTTACAGGTAATGCTCATTCCTCAAGCTTATTGTAGACCTTATGTAATGGCTTTTTTTTTGGTTATTGTTGTTGCTTTACAGTTTTATCAAATGTTTCTAAATGAAGACTACAGAGTTGAATAGTACATTGTATGGAACATGACAGCATGGTTCATAACATCATTTAATTTGGGCAATAAATCAAAGTTCAAACAATAATGAGCTGAAAAGTATAATGCTATAATATAACAACATAACAGCAGCTAAATAAAAATAAGAACCTATGCCACGAGCTGGATCTTTATATAAAGATGACAATGGTGCCTGTTGTTCTTCACAATAACTAAGCATAAATGATATACACTAGTAACAACCCTTGTTTTCTGTTCAGTATAGTAACTGATGAACCCCCATAAACACATTTGGATTCTAGTAGCTTCTTATTTTTGAAACTATTTTGAAATTTAGTAATTCCATTCATCAAACATTGTCAAAATATGACTTATAGCTGAAAGAGACTCTATGGCTATGATTTCCATCCTGTACTTTATTTTCAAAGCTGGGATTAAATAGATATGCTTCTCAAACAAGTACAATACTAATTTGCAAGGATTCCCTAACTACTCTACTACCCACAGTACTCGGTGATTCTCCTGGTAAGAAGACAGTTGTCCAGGCATATCTAGATGCTCAAATGTAGTTTGTGTTTCTCAGTTTATCTGCTGGAATCTGTCTGACCAATGGTATTTATTGTGTCATTTGTGCATAATTTAAAGTAAGCTTTTTTTAACCTTCTTATGAGTTTTTTTTCTGTCTACAATTTTCTTAATTTCAATTGTCAGGCATCAACTTTCATTGCTGGATCTCGTTAGATATTGAATGCTGCATACATCATTCTTGTCAGGATCTGATTACAGTCAATATGCAAATTGGCTATTCAAGTGGCCTGTAGTATTCATAGAATGTACACCTATGTTGAGTTGTTGAGAAGTTCTGCTTTATTAGTGAAGTTCATGTGAAGTTGCGAATGTCATAGTTCATGAAGCATAATGAAGTTCCAAGTGGCTGAACGCACTACACTACACCATCCTAGTTTTAGCTATTTAAAGAAAACTGTTTAATCATGTTAGAACCCTTCCCCCACTCTCTGTGACATATTTAAATGCCACCTTTCCACTAAACAAAATCAATTTGGTATGTAATGATAATAATAATAAGTAATAACTGTATTTATAAGCCGCCTTTCAAAGCCAAGGTGCTGTACAAAATAGAACCGATCAAATACAACATTAGTATTCTATAAAATCCAGTTAAAACATTGGTACATAATACATTTCCAAACAGCAGCATAACATTAATGGCTAGAACTATCAGCTAACATCATCAGAGAACACTGTCCTAAACAGATAGGATTTAAGGGCTGACTTGAAACTTTGAATGGTCAGGAACTCTTTCACCCGATGAGGTAAAGAATTCTACAGGGTAGGGGCTACATAAATATAAGACCAAGACCCTGATGTCTTTAAATGCACCCTGGGAATCTCTAGCATTCCCTCATTAGTGGATCAAAGTGGGTGGGAGGGGCAGTAGGGGCAAAGGGTATCTTTCAGGTAGCAGGGTCCTTGGTCATGTAGGGTTTGTGGGTCAGTAAACTGACCTTGAAGGTGACCCACCACTGTACTGCCAGCCAGTGCAATCTGCAAAGCATAAGTGTAATGTGACTGGTTCTAGAAGTACCAATCACAAGTCTGGCTGCCACAATCTGCACCACCTGCAAGTGGCAGAAATCAACACTGGGAAGCCCAAGGTACACAGCATTGCTATAGTCGAGGTGGCTAATCACAAAGGGATTGACCAAAGTAGAAAGATCATCGAGAGGAACCATGTGCTTCACCCGGAGGATATTCCTCAGCTGAAAAAATGAGGACTTGACAACTGCCAACATCTGAGATTTCACGGTCAGCTCATTGTCAAAAATAATGCCCAAGTTATGCACATGATGTGAGGCATCTAGTGGAGAATCACAGAGTCAAAGCCGAGATAACTGCCCCACCAGCATACCGGATACCCAATAATCTGGGTCTACCACCAACACCTCAGCCTTATCTGGATTTAGTCTTAGCCAGCTGGCACTCATTCAGTCCTGAATTTCAGATAGACAGTTGTTAAATACCAAGATCACATCCTCCTGCCCAGGTACAAAGGACAGGTACTGCTGAGTATCACCTGCAAAGCAGTGAAAACTCAAGCCATACCACCTAATAATGTCTCACAATGGCAACATGCAGACTGTGAACAATATGGGTGTAAGGATGGAACCCTGAGGAACCCGACAGGATGTGGGAGAGCATCAGAGGAATAAAACCCCCTGACCACTCTTTGAGTCCTACCCTGGAGAAAAGACCTAAAACATCTAAGGACTGTACCCGATAGCCCACTTATGATCTGCAGGCATTACAGCAGCACACCATGGTCTACAGTGTTACATGCTGCAGAGAGATCAAGGAGAACCAAGATAGAATGATAAATCTGATCTCTCACTATTAGGAGATCATTAAGCACCCGGACAAGAGCAGTCTCAATTCTATATCTCTTCCTAAATCTGGACTAGATAGAATCATAGACATCATGGATGGTAAAATGGTCATCCAGCTGCAGTGCAACCACCTTTTCAATAATCTTACCCACAAAGGGCATGTTAGAAACAGGTGTGTAGTTAGCAGGATAATCCAGGTCAAGGGAGTTTTTTTTTCAGGAGTGGTCGCAAGACCTCCTCCTTTAGGGGATCAGGACAGACCCTCCTCTCCAGTGATCTCCAGATTATCTCTGCAACGATCGGGCTGAACTCATCCATGCAACCCACTAGGAGTCACATGGGGCCTGGATTGAAACTACAGTGGGTTGGCTACAAAGTCTGGATGACCCTTACCATGTCAGTGAATTCCAGCAGGCTGAAATCCATCCCAAAAAAATGGCCACTTTTGATGTCCTGCTGACCTTCAGAGCACCTCCCGGAGGAGGACTGGCTGATCTCTGACCTAATGGTAGCAACATTATCTGAAAAAAAATGAGCAAATTCATGACACTTCTCTTGGGAAAAAGCTCCCCCAGCCTGAAGACAGACTGGATTGCACAATGTGTCCACAGTCCAGAATGGCTGAGCTGGTCTGTTTTATGCAGTGGCAGTCTCCCTGGACAGGAATTCTGCCTTCTTATGGGTGGTTTGTCGATTGATAGATTGCATAATGTTCTATTAACCTAAGACTGTCACCCTCCAGGCCCAATTTTGGTCAGGCCCTTTCCAGCTTTTGCCCAACTCTCCTCAACTCATTCAAGGTCTCATCAACCATGGAGACCTTTTTCTCGATGCAAAATTAGTTGCTCTGTACCATCTGGGGTGCCAGAAATATATAATGAATACTGAGCAGAAAAACTAGCATTCATAAAAACAGAGTGTGTGCATGACATGTTATCTTCGTACTTGTGATGCACACATTCTTTTTGAATGACAGGGTATGCTGATTTACAGTGTGATGTACTCAACTGCAATTTAATGAAGTGGCTGGTTGCTTAACTAGCATATGCACATTTGACTGTGTCAGCAGAAACAGGCCTCCTGGTCTATCAGTGTCTGCTTACGTGTGCAGCTAGCTCCCCTAAGTTACAGCTGCCCCACTTCCTCCCCTTTTGTTCACACTCAGCAGTTCTCAGCCTCAACCACCCATACTCTCCCCTATTCTCTGTCCCATGCCCTTTTAAAGCTACCCACAGATTGGCATGATATCACCATCTCTGGTAGGGCATTCCACTTTGACACCATTCTCTGTGAAATAATGCCTCCTCATCTGCCTCCTAAATCTCCCCCACTCTATTCTTAGCCCATGCCCTCTAGTGTCCCTTCCCTTCTTCAGTTTAAAAACCCTGTTGGCTCCATCCTTGTTGATTCCCCTCAGATACTTGAAAGTTCCAATCTTGTCCCCCTCTCACTCCTCTCCTCCAGGATGTACATATTCAGTTCCGCCAGCCTGTTCTCATAGTCTCTGCCTCCCATTCCCTGTACATCCTCATTGCCTACTGCTGCACTCCCTCCAGTAGCTTGATATCCTGCCTCATGGATGGCCTCCAAAACTGCACACAGTACTCCAAGTTTGGCATGACCAGTGACCTGCAGAGGGGCAAGATTACCTCCCTCCACCTGGCTGAGAATCCCCTCGCTATACATCCTAGCATCTTGTGCACCTTCGCTGCCACTTTCCTGCACAGGGCAGATTTGTTCATGCTCCCCTATTACCATCACCCCGGTATCCTGTGATAATAGCAACTAAAGAACCATGCCTAAATAATAGTGAGTAAAGAAAAACAAATGAAATAATAGCCAGTATAATTCAATAGTGAACCTCCCTAAAAGCGACTTTTGCATGTCAAAATAGCGATCGAGAGAATCACTACCGCTGAGAGCTTCTGAATAGAATAACAGCAACCTCACTTGAGTTCTACTACCGCAGCAACAACCTGACTATAAAATTGACTCATACAGCTTCTGAATAGCAGAAAATCACTCGAGTCCCACTACCGCCGCTGAGCGCTTCTGAATAGCACATTGAGCAATGCAACGCCTGACTCGAGTCCCACTACTGAATAGCACATAGAAACTAAGGAACTTGCATTGGTAAAAGATAAAAGATACAAAATACAGAGACCATTCTGAGTCACATCAAAACAGCAAAAAAAGCTTTTAAAAAAAACTGGTAATTGCCAGAGAGCCTTTATTGAATGCACGTTGATTGCTTTCCTCTGATTCTTCTAAGTCAAATTAAATCTTATATTGGAAGTTGTACGCAAGACCTTTTAAGTAGTCATAGGTAGATCTCTCACCATATTGGCACACAATCTTCTCAATGCGCTCATTTTGATCTCTATATTTTCTCTTTGTCCCTCCTGGAGTTCTAACAGCATGTAACTGCTCCAGCTAAATTTCAGTAAGCCTTTGTTCTTCTATCAAACACTCTATAAGCTTCCATATACTAGGATGGCTGGATCCGAGGTGGGAGTTGAAACCTCTATGCCACCCCTCATTGTTAGTGCATGATAGTCCCAGTATAGTAGCTGCTTTACAGTTCCAGTTCTCAACTGGGAACATTGCACATCTTCTCTTTGAATGTCCTTTTATCCTTCCAAGCCAAGTGTCCTCGAAGTAATCGAGGATTGGTTGCAATAGCTCTTCATTTGAAGTTAAGAACTCATTCTCTCTGAGCTCCTCAAATGAACTTACAACATCATCTGGTGGGACAAAAGCCAGAGACAGCAGCATTCTTAGATGTAGTGCAAAGTTGGAGTCGCTACAGTATCTTTTTTCTACTTCATGGCACTGTTGTATTTTACACCACACAGCTTGTGCAAAGTGAAAAAAACAACCATGGACCGATGTGCTTGTGAAAACAGTAGTGAACCCCTTCCATGCAGCTCTTTCATAGTCCATAATTGCTGTAGAGGGGCTGTTATCACCACACATAGCCTTAATTTGCCTAAAGACGCCCTCATATGAAATTGCAGTGCGTGAGCACATAGGGATGAAAACAGCAGATATAAACTGTCCAGAACGCATTGCCTGTATACTGTATAACTGTAAAAATAGTGATGGGCATGACTTAAAGGTACCATCCATCATCCAATCTGGACTGTCCTTCAGCAATCTAATGTTACCCTAAGTGCCAAATATAAGAATTCTGTCAGTTTCTAATCCACTATCGTAAAGCAGGAATTTTTCACCTGATCCAAGCACAGCAAACTCATTAGGAATTACAAGTGCCTCCACACATGTAGGAGTTACTGGACCAGCATGCTCTTGTTGCCTTATTCTTTGAATTGTACACTTCATTAATTGAATTTCAGGCAGGCATCCAAAATACAGAATCAGGCACAGTGGCAGTAGATGTCACAAGTACTTGTGACGTGCTCTCTACTGTAGTTTGTGCTCTGGCTCGAATATCTGCCATAACCTGATGCGCTGCAACATCTCCTGAATCAGCAACATGGTTATGCTGTTTAATAACAGCTGAAACAGTGTCTGCAACTGTGTGAAGCCTGGCCACACATTTGAATGTATGAGCTTCCCACACCTCCAATACACCTTATTTTCAGTTTCTTTATCCAAGCGATATAAGTAGCCCTCATAAGGAACTAGTGGCTTACCCTTTTGACTCTTGATAAATTCAACAGACATCTCTCACCTGAATCAATGTAATTTCGGTTGAAACCCAGCACAAGAAACAGTGACACAAGGTAGGGGACCCATTGATGCAATGGAACTTATACATTGGAGAGGATTATGAGTGGACTATGGTCTGGTTACCTGGCAACAATAGCTATGCAGAAACAGGAAACAAATTTGAGTGATTGGTAGATAAACAGAGTGGATACAGTGATAGTAAACAAAGTATGAGAGGCTACAGGTATAGAAAACAGTTTGCTATACTTGCTATTCAGTTATTATGATGCTTGCTATACTTTAACTCACTACTCTTGGTATCGCTATTTTACACTCACTGTTTTTGAACTTGTGATTTTTTTTTCATGATTTTTACATAGAACCCATCACTCCTAGGTCCTTCTCTTCAATGATTCACAGCTTCACCCCCCACCCAACTAGTATTATCTCCTTGGGTTCTTCACTCCAAAGTGCATAACCTTACACTTCTTTGCACTGAACCCCAGCTGCCACCTCTCTGACCACTTCTCCAATTTTGTTAGGTCCCCCTGCAGTTGCTTCCATCCCTCCTCCTCGTCCACTACTGCACCCATTTTGGTATCATCTGTGAACATATTCACCCTACTCACCATTCCATGGGTGATGTCAGAGATGAAGAGATCTAATAGCACTGGGCCCAGCACCAAGTTCAGCGCACCCCCACTCGTCACTGGTCTAGGTGTTGAGAATTCTCCTCCCACCATCATCCATTGTAGCCTCCCATTCAGCCAGTTTGTAATCCAGTTTGTTATCTTTGCCCCCACTCCCACACCAGTTAGCTTTCCCCAAGTTGTCCATGTGGTACTGAATTGAAGGCCTTGCTGAAATTCAAGTAGAGGACATCCACTGCATGGACCCCATCCAGCTCTCTTGTTACCCAGTCATAATATTTTATTAGGTTAGTTTGATAATACTTCCCCGATACAAACCCATGCTGCCTCACATCCTGGGGGTATGAGTCATCTAGAAATGACACCATCCTCTCCTTCAGTATCATTTCCATACTTTTGCCCACTATAGAAGTGAGACTGACTGGCCAATAATTGCCCAGATCATCCCTTGGGCTGCTCTTGTGTATTGGTACCACATGGGCCATCCTCCAGTCCTGAGCCACTCATCCTGTATCCAGAGAGATGCTGAGCAGATCCGCTAGTAGTTCTGCCAGCACCTCCACCATCTCCATCAGCACCCTGGGGTGGATACAATCTGGCCCTGGAATCTTGTCCACTTTTAGTGCCCTCAGTCCCTCTAATACATTACTTCCTTCAATCATTCCATCCATCACCTCTTTCCCCCCACCCTCCCAGTCCAAGGTGGTAGTGGTCCCCCCTTCTCCTGCACGAACACTGAGCAAAAGTATTAACTTAGAGCTTCCTCTTCTTCCTCTCCCTTTTCCACCCATTCACCACCCTCTTTATCCTCACCTATTATCCCTGCACTTCCTTACTGTCCCTCTACTTATACTACATTCACCAGTTTACTCACATTTTGATTTATTTATCTGTTGTAAGATGTAGGATGTTAAGGATTGTTTCTTTGCTACCTATGATTGTTTGTGAGTCTGTATTTTGTACCCTCCTGGGTCATGCCTGAAAATGGACTGGGTTATTGCATAATGCACTTACCCAGTCATCAAACGCTAATAAATAAATTAATTAATTAATCTGGGGTGCCAGAAATATACAGCGAATACTGAATAGAAAAACAAACATTCATAAAAACAGAGTGTGCACATGACATCTTATCTTTGTATGTGTGATGCACACATTCTTTATGAATGACAGGGTATGCTTATTTACAGTTTGATGTAATCAGTTACAATTTAATGAGGTAATTGATTGTTTAACTCTCTACTTTTGCTGCACCCTCCAGTTTACTCACATTTTGTACAGATTTAAATATATTTAACCAATTAGTGATGTTGTTTAAATGCATTGTGTAAACACCAAAAAATTGCATTTGATAAAGCACTAGTATAATGCAGAACTGTTTATTTATTTATTTATTATTTGTGTTACGGCTTAGGCTTTTTATCCTTTCATTTTGTATTTGTAAAATACATTTTTTCACATACTTTGCTTTTTGGATTAGAGCTGCTGACCTTTTCTAATTTGAAAGAGGGGAATTTTTTTCTACTTATATTTTCATCCCCACCTGCTTCCACTCTCTGCTGAACCCACACCCCTCCTCCCCATGGCATAGTTTGCTGCCCAACATATTTGTGAAGTAATGTATTATATTCCCTTCTACAAACCTGCACACCAAAACCTTTCCCCCTGGTTTCTGCCACCCACTCCAATGATTACTGAAAATTCCTCCTCCCAACCCTCATTTGGACCTCACCTCCTTCTTACCCGCTGGGCACCCAAAAATAGCCTGTTTTGAAGCATCTGTCAGTGAAGAAAACAATCTCTGAGTACAGAGCATCAACTGTCTTCAGTGTAGGTATTGATACTGACATGAATGAATGGTGTATCAGTAGATCAGATTTACTATAAGAAAAATATGTTACCATCTATTCATTCGTGCCATTACTGATGCTTACACTGAACAGAGCAGGTGCTCTGCGCGGGTCGACAGATTTTTTTGTTTGCAGGACCTTCACAACAGGATGTTTTCAGGTACTTAGGGGAGACAGGGGAGGAAGGTATCAGAGTAGATTTGGCTGTGTACAGTTTGAGTCATTGTCAAGGTCCAGCCAGATCAAAGGAAGTGGGGGAGTGGTTTCTGTCACTTGGCAAGGGGATAGGAACACAGTACTTTTCTTCTTCACTTTGGTGGTGAACTTTGCTGGGGGGAGGAGGAGTTTTTCAACAAAGCATGGCAGCAGGGTGGGGGTAAATATATGAAACTGGTCTGTGTGGTGAAAGGGGGTATTTGGAAATGGCATAGTAATTGGGTGCTGCTAATGTGATTGAAACAAGAATTATTTATATACAGTGGGTTCAATTCTCAAAAGGTTTTGAATGCCCAAGCCCGTGGGGCTGAACACATGGCATATGACACTTATGGCAACCCTGGCTGGCAATCGGGAGTCTCAATCATGTGCATCACCATTCTGTGAGTTAGACCAGCTTTTGCTTTTCTAATTTCATGGACATTTTTACAGCATTAGCATTAAATATTTTGTGCAAACTGTGGCAAAAAGGGAAAGTGTCACAAATGCACAGAACCTTTTAGAATCAGGCACAAAATGTGTAAATGTGTTGTGCAAGATCTTCAGTAACCTTTTGAGCATCTAGCCCAGTAACTTCAAATAGTTCTTCATGAGCAAATTGCTACTTAACTCTGTGAAAACTATGGTAAGGGGCATATCACCAGCAACTATACTGGAACAGTGCAACTATTGTATGTATAATCTTTGTTGAGTAAAGCAGGCACGTCAGTACATGAAGAACTTTGCAGTTTGCATCAGGAAACTTTAAAAAGTATTTTGTGAAGCAAAGTTTCCCGACTTTGCATGTCCTAACTCCTATGTATATTAAGTAAAAAAGAAGATTATCTATAAGGGCATTATAACCTTATAGTTTTATACACTACCCCCAAAAAAAAATAAGGTAATAGTAGGCCTAGAAAAGGAGATTCTCTTAGTTTTATGAATGATCTATTTATAGTGGTCCCTTTTGTTAGTTTTATTTGTTAATGTAAAAAGAAAAGATACATAAATACATTTTCTTAACGTTATTTGGCCAGAATTCATAAACAAACACCAAACAAGTTAACAGTAATTTTAGTATAAGAAGCATGATCCTGTGAAACCACAAGCGGCATGCAAGTACTGTATCTATATGAAAGGTACCAGCTTAAGGTCTGAACCACAAAAAGACCCAGATACTCTGTACCCACAGATGCTGGTGCACTTGCCAACATCTAAGACACCCAATCCCCCCCCCCATACATATGAAGAGAGGAGTGTAAAGTGGCTGAGGGAGAAGTAGGACATGACATTGAGTATTAAAAATGAGATGAATGACCCAGCCCACTTCCAGGTAAAGTAATGCCAGTGCAGAGTGGGTCCCCTACTCAGATTGTAGCAGAGAAGTCTGGGACATTGCAGTCCTCCTAGAACAGTGTGTTTGATTTTGTACTCTTGCCTTTGTCATGTATTGAATTTACTTGTCATTGTTATCAATTTGTCTTGTTAATGGTTGTAATTCTTCGAGGCTGTACTTAAGAAATGGTGACCTTGATGGAAGAGGGATGCCTGGATATCGTGGCAGTCACAGAAACATGGCTGGGATGTCAATATACCAGGGTACACAATCTACAGGAGGGACAGGGAGGGAAGAAGAGGAGGAGGAGTAGCACTCTATGTAAGGGAAGGGTTCAAAGCAACAACACTAAAGGGTAAACAGGGAGGACAGGAAGCACTGAGGGTCACCCTGGAGACTAGAAATGGATCCACAATCCACACAGGGGTTGAATACCAACCCCTGTCTCAGGGGAAGGAAATGGACAAGGAAATGACAGTAGGCATCCTTGGGATGGCAGAGAAAGGGGAGATATTGCTGATTGAGACCTGAATATGCCAGATGTTAACTGGAGCACCTTTGCTTCAGTCACACCCAAGAGCAGGGCCATTCTCGATGCCCTACAGGGAGCATGCCTCAAACAGCTAGTTTTGCAACCCACTAGGGAGGAAGCAATCTTCAACCTCGTACTCTCAAATGGGGATGGAGACAGGATCTCTGGTCTTGAAGGGGGTAGCCATCTGGGAACATGTGACCACCAAACAGTGTGATTCAAGATAAACTTAGCTGTAGAGTCAAGACACACAAAAGTGAATGTACTGGACTTCAGTAGAGCTGATTTTGTCAAAATGGGAGAGTGCAATAGAAAAACACTAGCAAAGAGGCAAGAAGGTGGGGTGGAGCAACAATGGGGAAACATCAAAACCGCCATCACAGAGGCAACAAGCCTTTGTGTGAAGCAAATAAACAAATCAAAATGAAAGAAAAAAACACTATGGTTCTCAAAAGAAGTGGCGGGGAAGGTAAGGGAGAAAAGAGAGCATTCAGGAAGTATAAGGAAACACAGCAGAAGCAGGACAGAGAACTGTACCAGTTAAAGCAGAAGGAAGTGGGAAAGACAGTCAGAATAGCAAAGGCCCAAACTGAGGAAAAGATAGCCAACTTGGTTAAGAAGGGGGATAAAACATTTTATAGGTACATTAGGGAACAAAGAAAGACTAAGGCAGGAATACTGAGGCTGAATAAAGAGGAATGTGGTTGGGCTGAGAGCAACAGTGAAAAAGCAGGGACACTGAACGAATACTTCTGCTCAATGTTCACAATGGAAAAGCAGGGGGAGATAACTAATCCAATCAATCGAAGCACTCTCGATAGGGGGGTTAATATTAGTCCTTTCACTGAAGAAAGGGTTCTGAAAGAGCTTTTAAAAACTGAAGGTGGATAAAGCAATGGGGCCTGATGGGATTCACCCCAGAATTCTAAAAGAACTAAGGGAAGAACTAGTAACACCACTGACTGCCCTTTTAATAAAGTCATGGGAGGATGGTGCGGTACCTGAGGACTGGAGGAGGGTGGATGTGATTCCCCTTCATAAAAGTGGGAGCAAGACAGAGGCAAGAAACTACAGACCTGCCAGTTTGACCTCAGTGGAAGAGAACATTATGGAATCACTTCTGAAGGAAAGAACTGTTGAGTACCTAGAGTTCAGTGGGGCACAAGACCCAAGACAGCATGGATTCACAGCAGATATCATGTCAGACAAATATAATTGATTTATTAGACTGGGTGACCAAAGTAGTTGACCAGGGAGGGTCTGTGGACATGGCCTACCTAGACTTTGGCAGGGCATTTGACATAGTCCTGTACAAAAGATTAATAAACAAATTAGCCTACCTGGGAGTGGGTCCCAGGTTGATAGCCTGTGTAAAACATTGCCTGGACAACAGGACACTGTGGTAATAATAAATGGGAGCCCACAGTGAAGAAAAGGGGGTTGCTACTGGGGTACAGCAGGGTTCAGTACTGGGGCCAGTCCTTTTTAATGTCTTTATAAGTGATTTTGCAGAGGGACTGGAAGGGAAAGTGTGTCTCTTTTCAGATGACACACAGATCTGCAACAGTCTGGATATGCAAGATGGGGTGAAAAGGATAAAAATGGACTTGGCAAGGTTGAAAGAATGGTCAAATGTATGGCAGCTTAGATTCAACGCAAAGAAGTGCAAAGCAATATACCTGGGAAACAAAAACCCAGGTGAAGAGTTCACAATGGGAAGTGAGATACTGACAACAACAAAAATAGAAAGGGACCTGGGGGTAGTCATATCAGATTACCTAAATAAGGGCCAGCAATGTGAGAAGGCAGAATGGAGGTCTGGGGGGACACTGGGGTGCATAGGGAGGGGCATCACCAGTAGAAAACAAGAAGTTGTTAGCCATCTGTACAGACACTTGGTAAGACCACATCTGGAGTACTGTGTATAGTTCTGGAGACCCCATCTCTTTGCAAAGACATAGGCAGGGTGGAGAGTGTTTGGAGGAGGGCAACCAAAATGTGCAGGGTCTGCAGCAGAAGACATATGAAGAAAGACTAAAGGAGCTTAAGATGTGTAGCCTCAAGGAAAGGAGGGAGAGGGAGACATGATAGAAACTTTCAAATACCTCAAGAGAATCAACAAAGTCCAAGAGGGTAGCATCTTTCAGAAAAAGAGATGTGCAAGAACAAGGGGGCACAATTTGAAGATAGAGGGGGGGATGGCTCAGAGGTAATATGAGGAAGTATTTCTTCACAGAGAGGGTTGTAGATGCATGGAACTGCCTTCCTGAGGAGGTCGTAGAGTCAAAACAGTGGAGGAATTCAAGAATGCAAGGAACAGACATAAGGCAATTCTAGTGGGGGGTAGGAGGAAGTAGGCTGTTGTTTAACTAGAATCTACAGCTTATCCATTAGGTAGGGAAATGGGCAGACTAGGTGGGCCAAGCAGTCCTTATCTGCTGTCAAATTCTTTGTTTCTATGTTTGTCTAGAGCACCTTACTTGGAAAATAAAAACTATATGACTATCCTTGTAGAAGGAGCACCTGCATTTTTCCAAAAGGAAAATAATGTTCTGGTAGCAGTGGACCAGTCCTCCATGTCCACTCAGAGGGCTGGGAGGAAACATTTTGTTTTTTTGGAATAGGCCAAATGAAATCCAAAAATGCTCATGGGGGATGTGGTAGCAATCAGGCAAGCATTCCTATAGGGGTTCTCCTGGAATTCTGCTGTTGTTCTTTTCGGCATCTCCTTGGTGCATGAGCAGTGTGCCACACAGATGTGCATCCCTGCCCCTCATATAGGCATGTATGTAAAGCAGGACTGAGTGTGCAGGTCTGGGACAACCCACAAAGTTGGTACCATGGGTGACTCAACTTGAAAGAAAGGAACACTCCTTGGCTTCCATCGTCCCTCCACACATGCATAAAAGATGCCCAGTCATTCATGGATTTCACCCATACTTTGAAAGTTGGCATCTTCATTCAATACATAAAGTACAGAGATGCTGGACATTGATCCTTACTTGGATGAGCCCAATGTTTCATCTAGTTCAGCTGATGCATTTGGTGAAAGTGATGTCAGTGAAGACAATCCAGATCCATATTTGCATGGAGGCATTCATCATCTGAGCAATAATGACCTGTCATGTGTTGCATATTTATTTAGAATATTTTGATATTACATTATATTGTAGTGTGTTAATTTGACATGCATAATGAGAAATGTAGTTAAATGATACATATGTATACCCCCAGGAAATAACTTTAAAAGCTGTTTAGTGACAGATTGTAATAGATTTGGTGAATAAAAAGCAAACCACTATACTTTACACTGTACTGTACTGTAAAGTGTTGTTGGTTTGTTGTCAGCTCAGAATCATTTCCTCAGATCTGCTTTTTTTGAGGTGCATCATATATATCTCATTGTGAAAACACTTATTTTTTGCTGTTGAATATAGCACCTGTGTTTCTTTAATGTGTTGTGATAACATTCTTTCTCAGTATGTTATTGGATCATTAGTGAAAAACACTTGTCATAGGGACTCCCTGAAATCAACCAGCCCATAACCTGCTTGATTAAAAACTGACCTTTATCTGATCAGATTACTGCATACATCATTTTTACTTTCATACCATTTTAAAAACCATCACCATGTCATTGCATAATCTTTTACATATTATTTCATCCTTATGTCTTGGGGTTTCTCCTTTATTCAAATTTTGATTTTGATTTGATAACATTTATTGTTAAACAGGCAATAATTTATTAGGCTATAAATTCTGTTTACAACAAAGTCCTGTATAAACACTGATCACAAGAGGACTAGACATAACATACATTTGACTAATCAGTTACACAATTAAGAAAGTTAATTAAAACGTGCAAACTGACATGTCAGCATTCAAACTTATTTACATCTTTTCGCAAACTTAATGACTCAGGTGTAAATGACTCGATACCTATTCCCTCTCCTGGTTCCCTTCCCTAGATTCAGGAGTCCCACCAGATCCCCAGCCTTGCCCCCTCTGGGGTGACTGCCCCATGGGGGGCCTTCCTCTGCCTTGCCTAAACAGCTTTATGGCCGGGGCCCCCCCATTTTCCTCCCATCACCGTTGCTCTCATCAGCAACCCAATGACTCTGTGTGAACTCCATACTTGTTGCCCTCAGTTGGCAACCCTATGACAGGAATCCCCCCTTCTGTTCAATGTACATTCTTATCACTTCTAACTATTGGGAGGGTGAGTGGGACTAACCTTTGGCAAACAGCAGGAAAAAGAGGGCTTCCCCCTCTCTGCAGCCCCTCATCTACCCCCCCCACTATCCCTTCCCCTTCTTGTTTCTCCACTAATCTGTAACCCTGTCAATCGGTGCTGTCCAGTCTGTCCCCTCATGACCTCATCTTCTCTAAACTGGCCCCCCAACTTCCTTCATTAGATCCACTCAGACCTACTGTTACCTCTTCCCACCATACCAATTCCTTCCCTGTAAACATTACTTCATATTCCAGTGAGCCATTGACAGTCTATGTTGTCCTCTCTAGGGCAACCCCCTTTGCCATAGAAACTCCCTGAAATCAACCAGTCCAACACCTGCTTAGTTCAAAACTGATCTTTATTTGAGCTGATTATTTGATACTTCATTTTTACTTTCACACCATTTTAAAAACCATCACCATGTCATTTCATAATCATTTACATATTATTTCATCCTTATATCTAGGGGTTGCACCTTTATTCACATGTCAGCATTCAAACTTATTTATATCTTTGCTCAATCTTCATGGCTTTGGTGCAAATGACCAGATACCTCTTCCCCCTCCTAGTTCTCCTCACTGGGTTCAGGTGTTCAACCTGATCCACAGCCCTGCCCCCTCTGGGGGGACTGCCCCATAATAGGCCCTTCCCTACCCTGCCAGAACATCCTTCCAGCTGGGGCCCCTCATCTTGCCCCATTAGCCAGTATCTAAGCTATTAGCACTAAGATAAGGGCAGCCCCCCAATCCCATGCCAAAATTCTATAGTCTCCAATATGTCCCCATTGAAAGCCGTGTTGCCTGTTATTGACATATGCACTCCATCATCCCTGTACATAGCTGGTACATCATGTGTGATATCCTCATGCCCCATTTACAACCCCGGCCCCCAGGCCTAGGCAGCCATTTTCCAATTTACCTACTTGCAGGCCCTTTCCACTGACTTAACATCCCTTGCATGTTGCCATACCCTCCTGGGAATAATCCATAATCAACAAATTTTACCAGGGAAATGAAAACCCAGGTGAAGAGTACACAATAGGGCCACCAATAATTTATGATTTATATGTCTACTAAAATCTTGTATGTCAGCACCACTCATGGGATGTCCCCCAAATTATTTCTCCTAGCATGTATGATTACTAAGTCAGATGTGGGCCATGCCCTGCTTCTTCCATCCAGTAGTGGTAACAACTGCTGCCAGCATAATCCCCTCACCCTGTACCACTTTATTAAGGTCTTATCTGGGTCTTGTCCCAAATGTAGGCCCACTAGAGTTATTAATGCCCATTTTTCTGCCCAGTAAATAAAGGAATGGCCCATTATCCACACCACCCACTGGCATCCATCCTCTGAAAAACATAAACAGAAATGATTGGTATCTATTTTCTTATGTACCTTCTGTAGGCTTGGGATGCCCATCTTCCAACTTTTTATACGTCAGTCCCACTCCCATCCCTTACTGCCACCTCTGACGCTGCCCCAGTCCTAAATGAATATTATGCAAAGTGGCTGGGGTGTTGCCTGATGAACTCCATCCTTTACATTAATACTGTCATGACCTGGTATGCTGTCTCTAGGTCTCCATTACTATGCTGGAAAAAACACCCCTCTCCAGGTGGTATCTCTTCCGTATATACTTTAAGGGAGTCTACTATGCCCCAGTCATCCACCTCCCCTTGCCTTAGCTTTACTCTGGTCCCTCTCACTACTTAATCTGTTTTGGACCAACACAGCCATATGAATGCCTTGTCATCTACCTATAAGATATCCTGAAACTTCAAACCCACCGATTGATCCTCTTTCAAGCTAGCCACTATCTCACTGACCTGGAACCCCCCTTTCAGTATTGCTAGGAATATCACCCTTAACTCTGACTTCTTAAGTCAAGGTGAAGACCTGCTTAAGACTGTCCAGCAGGGGATCATTCAAGTTCAATGCTGGTTGATTTTAGGGAGGTGGACTTTCAGAACATGGAGAAAATTCTCAAGGGGCATTTGCGGGAGATAAAACCAGGTTTGGACGTAGAAGGTAGGTGTGAGATCATAAAGCAGGAGATACTGGAGGCCACAAGGACCTGTGCAAGTGTGAAGCATAAGGGTAGTAGGACTCGTAAACTATGCTGGTGGACCAAGGAGGTCCAGGAGGTGGTAAAGGAGAAGAATGCTGCCTACAGTAGGTACAAAAAAATGAGAGGAGAGAGGGATAGCGAAAACTACCACCTTGCATCCAGGAAAGTCACCAGAGTGGTGGGGGGGGCAAGGGCCTGGAAACAGCAGAGGCTGGTGCAGAAAATATGGGGTGGGAAAAATGGGTTGTTTAGGTATATTGGTGAGTGAAGAAAAGTCAAGGGCCAGCTTAGTAGGTTGAGGACAGCTGGGAGGGTGGGTGGAAGGGGCTGTAGAGCAGGTGGAGGTACTGAAAGACTACTTTGTCTCAGTGTTCACTAGGGAGGAGGCTGGGGAACTTACAAAAAAGGTGTTGAAGGACACAGAAGGCACAGCAGACCTGACTGTCAGGGTATCTGCTGAAGAACATGCCACCCAGGAGGTAGGCCAGGGGTGCGATATCAGGCTGGTTCTGCTGAATAGGAGAGGGGGGAACAAATGTTGATATTCCTATTGGTCAGGTGTGGGAAGCCCTCTAGTCCCTAAAAAAGGATATATCTCCAGGGCCTGATGCTATTCATCCCAGCATACTGAGGGAGTTGGTCAGATGTTTTGGCTGTGCCATTGGCTGATCTCTTTAACTTGTCATTCCAGACAGGGAGGGTGCCAAGAGATTGGAAGCAGGTGCATGTTGTGTGTAAAGGGGGATCTAGAGAAGAGCCAGGAAATGATAGACCCATTAGTTTGATATAGGTGGTGGGGAAGGTAATGGAGAGCATACTTAACTCATACAGGCCTAGATACGCCTGTAGGTGGCATCTGAAAGTATAGCCACTCAGGCAAATAATGACTGTAAACATATTTAGCTGACTTTCACTCAGGCGTGGAAATGTCTGAGAAAGTCAGCACTTTTTACCTAAATATTAAACAAACCGAATTGCTTAGAATTGATTTCATAGTACCATTAGAAAGGTAATTTTGTGCTGAACAATTTTGCTGCTGATACTTTGAGTATCTCACATAAACTTTAGGAGTTATTTGCATTTGTTTAAGATATTGTGTGCAAAGCTGACATTTATTTCTCAAGCCTCACCTAAACACCTTGAATAAATCTGAAAAAACCCACAGCTGTTTGGTATTTCAGCTAGTAAAAATAAAACAACTAATTGATTACAATTGATTGCATGGCACCGTAAGAAGGGTAATTTTGTGCTGAACAACTTTGCCACTTGTACTCTGTGTGTAGCACTTATGGTTCAAGAGGTATTTACATTTGTTTGTGACATGCTTATTATGGCTTGATTTTGCTTAGAAAGGCCCAGGATGCAGTGCTAAGAGTATATAGGGCACATGTGGTGGAAGTCTCAAAGAGCTCTTGTGGTGTGAATGAGTTAAGGAAAGGCAGAGAGGTTTCTTGGAGGAGATGGGTTAACTGGATGACCAGCAGCGTGGATTTGTGCCAGGTAGATCATGTCAAACAAACCTTGTAGAGTTCTATAAGTGAGTGACATCAGCACTCGGCAGGGGGAGTCCAGTGGATGTACTGTTCCTGGACTTGAGAAAGGCATTTGATTTGGTCCCTCACATTGGCCTAAGAGAGAAGCTGGGGGGATGTGGGTAGGCCCATTTAAGGTTAGGTGAATTGGAAATTGACTTTCAGGTCACACTCAGTGGGTAGTGGTTGGAGGGGAGATCTTGTCTCCTAGGGAGGTCATAAGTGGGGTCCCACAGGAATCAGTCCTGGGGCCACTCCTGTTTAATGCCTACATCTCAGATATCAGAGAAGATATCGGGTGTGAAATGAGTCTCTTTGTGGATGACTCTAAGCTGGGGGCAGTGGTGGAGGGGGAGGAGGAGAGATTGGCCCTGCAAGAGGACCTGGCTGCTCTGGATAGGTGGTCCTGCACCTGGAAATTTAAATTAAACTCCTCCAAGTGCAAGGTACTACACCTAGGGCGGGAAACCCCCAACTATGTGTACAACCTGGGAGGGGTGAGTTGCAGGCCATGGCAGGGGAAAGTGACTTAGGAGTCTTGGAGTCTTGGTGGATGTTAATTCAGAGCAGTGCAGGAAGGCTGAAGTCAGGGCAAATAGGATACTGGGATGCATCACTAGAGGGATTACCTCAAGAAACAGGGAGGTGATTTTGCCACTATACAACAGCCTGGTTAGACCACATCTTGAGTAGTGTGTGCAGTTCTAGAGGCTGAACCTAAGGAGGGACATCCAACTCCTGGAGAGGGTTCAGAAGAGAGCAACCAGAATGATCTGGGGCCTGGAAGACATGACATATGAGGAACAATTAGATGAGCTCAACCTGTTCTTGCTGAAGGAGAGAAGGGACCAGGGTGACATGATTGAGGTCTTCAAGTACCTCAGGAGAGTAAATAAGGTAAGACAAGACAGGTTCTTTACACTGAAGGAGGGTGGAATAACCACTGGACACAGCTGGAAGATTGAGGGTGGTAGGATTAGAGGGGGGAAAGGAGGAGGAACTTCACTGAGAAAGTAGTGGATCTGTGGAATAAGCTAACCAGGGAGCTGATACAGGCAGCTACGGTGGAGGGATTCAAGAGAGGGTGGGACAGGTATCGGCAAGGGTTGAAGCTAAGGCTAGTTTGCTAGTTTACCTGGGGGGGCAGGAATGGGGGATGCAATAACAGTAGAAGGAGACAGATAGAGGGCTATGGTACCCAATCAGGGTTCTGAAGCACAAGCAGACTTGATAGACCAATAGGGATACTCTGCTGGCATCTAGTATGTTAGGATGTTAGTTTACAGAACATGTCCCCCTGATAGGTCTTCTGTTGTCTAGTTGCTGTGCCTGCAATCATGACCATCCCTGCTGCATTCTGTGCACTGCTGGCACCTGGGTGGTGGTTCCCCACCCTTGTAGCTGGCAAACCATACCAATGCCCACCATATGTAAACCGATCGTGGATCCTGCCATCCCTGTCTTTCATCTGTCTACCATGTATCTCATTATGTGGGACTTAGATACTGGGCCACTTACCTCTAACCCTCCCCCACTTTCAGAACTCCTGAAAGCTCTGCCACACGTTCTCATAGGCCCTCAGTGTGTTCAGTGCCCAGGCATTCTGAAAGAGGAGTTGGTCTCAGCCTCTATGACTGTTTTTGCTAGCCAGACACCCACCTTGCCTCTCATTTATTCCACAGCATTGTCTAAGGAGGGATGTGACACCACGCTCCTTTCCACAGTGATGGCAACATTAACTGAATCCCCCTCTAGGTAAGAGAGATGGCAGTTTAGCCGACACTTTCTTGGCAGCTTCTTTGGCACTATGCCCAATGATGAAGCCCTCAAAGGGAAAAAGGAGGATTTGAATGGGCCCCCCACCCTCCTGCTACCTTCTCTTTTTTGATTTTTCATTCAACTATACCCTCCTTCCCTTTTATAGATTCCAGATTTTTGCTCCCATGTTTTTTCTGTCCACTGCATATTGGAGGTTAAAACCAGACTTAAACTTCCCCTCAGCCTGTCCCTCACTTTTTTGTTCATATAATCCCTGTACCAAAAAATTTAAATGGCTATTTTAGTGGGGGTGGTAGCCATACTGAATTATCCCTGTTTTGCTGCTCTGTGGGTATCAGATTATCTCCCCTCAAAACCCCCCTTCCGTATTGCCCCCTGTGTCCACTACCTCGATTTGCATAACCTCCCCATCCTCCCCATTAAACCTCCCCCCAAAGGGCTGCCATTGTAGCTGGAACCCTGATATTTTCTCTTTGTGTACAGCATCGTGTAACAGGGTGGGCACTAGCACACGTACAGTATGCGTTGCTATATGCCCAATAGGTTTTTGAGTTTGTCGTCCCATTCCCTTTTTTCCCCTCCTTACCTGCTCTCCCCCCCCCCAGGTTGATAGGGTTTTGATCCATAGATCAGATAGTGTGACATCTTGGTGTACATCCCCATGAGATGCTATCCTATGCCTGAGTTTCTCACCGTACACCGACCACCCATATCCGCTCTTTACCAGGTAGGCATCCCTGATAATGGCTGAGTAAGCTGGCAAAGGTACTGCCAGTTGTATTTTTTTTTTTTGCAATATGATGGTGCTAAAGTGCATGAAACCTTCTATCCACACCCCAGGAGCTTTCCCCTTGTTGCTGTTGTCCTTTGCTAGTTTCCCCAACAATGGCCAAAGTCACTGCCATCTTTGATTTTCCCAGTTTCCTTCTGTTCATACTTCTTAGCTGCGTCTTTGTCCACAAGGGCAAACATCCACAAATTCCCCTTTCCAAATTTTGTCCTTCAAGGATTGTGGCACATGTTCCCCAGGATCAAACCTGGAAGCCCCCCCCACACCCGCACTTATCCCCCCCTTCTGCACCTTCCATCCCCTGTGCTGCTTTTTGTTCACCTTTCTTTTCTCCCTTTAATTTTTGCCAGGTCTTATCCAACTCCTCCCACCCTTTATCCCTATTTTCTGCCTTAATGCCACCTAATATTCCCTCAGGCTGCTATCCACCAACAGGTCCACTGTCGGTCCCTTACCCTGGTCAGGCTGTGGCTCTTCAACCACCTCAGGGGTGTTCCTTGTCGCCCTCTTCTTCAGGGGCTCCTTCTAAGGCGGGGCCATATTTTACTTCACCTTCTGCCTCTTCTTCTCCTCCTCCACCTCACTGAGCTCCTTGTTGATCACCTGTACTTGCTTATTCAGGTCAGCAGTCTTTTGTGCCAGCTGCTCTCTGGTGTTCTGTTTCAGGGCTGCTGCTTTCTTTGGTACCATCCTGGAACCATGTCAAGGAAACATTAGCCATCTGCCAGAACTGTTCCACCTCTACTTCTTGTTGCACTTCCCATTGCACTCCTCCCCCCTGGTTCAACCTTCCCACTGTCTCTATCCCACTTCTGTGCCTTGTGGACACTAACCCCCCCCCCCCACCTGAGAAAAAGTTTTTTTTTGTTTTTTCTTTGTCTGGCAGCCCACTGTGTGAAAATATTTCCTAGATATCTCGGAATGTGGTCCGACACATTGCTATCCCTCCAAATCAAAGATGTGCCAGCCTAAATGGAGAATCTGCAGCTCAAACAGCTGTGGCATTGAAGTTCTGAAAGTCAACTGGAAAGAAGGTCTTCTGAGCCCCCTCTGAGGATAGCCACAAACATTCAGTGGGTGTGGCGCTACCTTCTCCCATGTGTCCTACAGTCCCCATCACGGCCCCTACCGCCCTAAACTCTGGCACATCATTGACTCTTTCCTGTTTTTTTTTATCCAGGTTGGATGTACGTCCACACCAAGAAAACTAGCCCCCCAAAGCGCGTGACTCTTGGCCCCTGCCCTGAGGCCCTGTGCACTGCAGCTGACACAGCATTCACTGGTAAAAAAATGTGTCCAATGTACTTGGTTATTACCCAGCTTCTCCCCATCCCCCCCTCCTTGTGCTCTTCTCCCTGGATTCCATGGCCACTGGGACCCACGACGCTTCCCTCCATATAGTCCAGCCTGTCACCACTTCAGGAAAGAAGAAAAAAGGAAACATTAAATAAACCTGGGAGGCCTCAGTGGCTGCATTCCCTGCCACTGCGCCCCCTCTCCTTACTCTGTGTGGCTCACTTTAGCCTGACCACATGGTCACTTAGTGTAGGCTGTGGATCCCTTCCCTGAATTCAGAAGAAACCAGAAAATTCATGAAAAAGACACTGTCCTGAAATCCCATGTCTAAAAGTGGCATTATGGTCTATATATTTTCCTTTTTTGAAAAACAAAACCAGGGGCGTCATTTAGGGGTCACCAGGGGTCGTTTTCGTGACCCCTATGAAAATTATGCAACCCCTATGGCAGGGCTTGCGACCCCTGTCTTCCCTGGGGCTCCTTATGGGACCGGATGTGCTTTGCCGGCTGTTGCTTGCCTGCTTGGTGGCATAACATGCCCCCTTGGCCATGCACATGCTTGTGCTGCTGCACAGTGTGTGAGGAGGACCGGAGAGATGGTTTCTTTCAGCCAGGGAGTCAGGGAGCCTGACAGTCTGTGCTGTGCTGCAAAATTATCACAGACACAGACTGGTGATGCAATCAGGGATGGAGGATGGGATGGTGCCGTGCCGACTGTCTTTCAGGTTACCTTAGCTCTCCCCTGAAAATCTTGAAACTTGAGGTAAGGGCAAGGCATTGAGAAGGCACCCCCCCCCACCACCACCACCACTCACTGCCATGGCCTATTCTAAATGTTTATTAGCATTCTGGGATAGCCAAAAAACACCACTGAACTGGACCTGACCAAACTAGTAAAAGCTGGACCAGGCACAATTTATGTGATTTATGTCAGGCCATCTGGCTTTTACTGGTCTTGTCCTATTCCAGTGGCTTAGTTTTCATTAAGTCCCAGACCACCGGAACCAGTCAGGACCAGATAAGTAAATGCTGGACTGCCCCATCTTGCCTGACTGACTAGACCATCAATATCTGTGCAACTTGCATCTGATCCTTCCAGAATAACCAGTCTGGCTTTTATCAGTCTCTTCTGGTCTGTTCCAGTGGCCCAGTTTTCAGCAAGTTCCCATTTAGGTTTCCAGATGAAAGAGATAAGGCCATTACCTCATTACTTGCTACTGTACAACTCTTGGTAAACATTTTTTTTTCATGCTGCAGTATTCTGGCTTTAGTCTATTTCCTATACATAAACAACTGTATAATCAGCATAGCATGTTAAGTAATTTCCCAATTTTATAACAGAAGAAAATAGTTCTATATTTTATCAACACAGCACTTCATTAATAAACATAAAATACAGAATGTTTGTTTAAGGTACATTTTTGAGAGGTCAATGCAAAGGTGATTCAAATAGCCCCAACAGAGTTTCAGCTTTGGTTTAGTTGAATGCTGCTTTTGTAATGATCTGCTTAAGAGGTTTATTTTCCCAGAACTTATATATTTCCTTATATTTATGTATATATTTACAGGAAATTGAAGCATCTTAAGTTTTTTGGTGGGGCACCACCATGCCACCTTAAAAGCAGGGTGACATGAAGCTGGGAGGGTCCATGGGTACTGTTGTGCACAGGGCCCATGACCATGTAAATCCAGCCTGGTCACTGCCTGTGACATCTGTGAGCCTCTCAGGTCCAGATTTAGGGTTCAAACACAGTACTGAGACTGCACTGGTCAGGGTGCACAATGATCTTCTTAGGTCGCGGGATAGAGGAAAACAGTCAGTTCTTGTTCTCCCTGATCTCTCCTCAGCTTTTGACACTGTGGTTCATGGGTTGTTGTTGGACCACCTTAGGGAGTATTTTCAGTCACTGGCATGTCATCTTTTGGTTTGATTTGTAAAGCACAATTAAAACAGTGGCTCAGGGAAGACACAATGTCACACGCACGGGGTGCACTTACTGAGATGAATCAGCATAGAAGACACAGAGCTATAAAAGTAGCAAAATTGGTCATCACTCCACAATGCCCAGTTCAAAAAATCCACAAGTAAATGTGCATCACGGATGGGCCAAGAAACTTTGAAATTTCAATTCCAGCAGCTTTGCTTTATTTTAATAAACACACAGCATTAAATGCAGATACCCATGCTTTGGTATCCTACCACCTGGTAATCTTCCGTGATGTTTCTATGTATGCACTTTACACTACCTGGATACCAGAGCATGGGTACCTGTCCTGCTTTTACTGCTTTGTGTTTATTAAAATAAAGCAAATGCCACCCTTTCTGGCCCCGCCCACACTGCGGCCCCGCCCACATTGTGCCCCCCCCACCTTGCTACCCCTATAATTTGCTGAAATGATGCCCCTGAACAAAACCAACTCAATTAGCTGGATAGATCATGTCTGCATGCTCTGTCACAGGCCATCCTACACCCAGACTGGGACCCAAGGCCTCAGGGTGGTCCTCGTCTTCTTCCTAGGCCACTCTACACTTAAACACTAATCCCCAGGAGGTGCTGCTATGGCCTTTAATAATCTCCTCATTATTCTTTTTTTTTTAAAGAACAAAACAGCCAAGGCCCTTAGCTCCTGGCTGTGCCTCCAGCCAGTAGCCAAATTCTATCCCAGAATGGGGACTCCACTGCACTGCATGTCTCACTCAGGCCCTGTCACATGGGCCCACATTTTACAGGCTGCCCTGCTGTCCTAAAAGTGCTGTGAGGGGAAACTAAAACTTTAAAAACCCAGTCCTCAATTTGCTAGCACGCCCTACCAATTTGTCTACTCAGCATCACCATCCGATCCTTATGCTCTCGTTGTAGCTACTGCAACATCGCCACCACCACTGTCTCATCGCTGTGCAGCCACCCACAGCACATGCCATCAGCCCATCATCTGGCCATCTCTGAAATGACACTCCAAATGAATCAAAATTAGTTACACAAAAAGCGCCACCCACCCAGACTATCAGCCTAGTGCCTGAAGAAAAAGTCAAGCTCCACGACGGCCCTCTATGTTCCACCCCTAGTCAATCATAGACCACAGGAAGAGAGATCCTAGCTCTCCCACCCTGCATGGAGAAAAACTGCTGATTTTGCCCAATTTAAGCGCAAACCCCCCCAACTTGCTGATCTAATCCCCAGAACATCTCTGTTCCCATCTCGACTTACCAACCTGTACATTTCTTGCATTCATGTAACTCATGGGCAGGCCACAAGCACAAGAGTTTACACAAAACTAAACCGACCATCAAAATATCTTAGCCCACAACTTCTGCAGATTGGAATGAAAAGGAAAACCATTAATTAAACAAACAATGTTGTGGATAATGCCATACACATCTGTTTGCCAGATAATACAATAATAATACAGCGGTCTGCTTAACCCAGGGCCTACCACACCCTACCTTCCAAATCTGCTCAAATCAATAGGTAGTATCTATACAGCGGCAAAAAAAATAGCTTCTGGCAAACTGCAGGAAAATAGGGTTTCTCCATCTCTGGAGCCCCTGATCTACCCCCTCTAGCCCCTCCCCATCTGATCTCTCCACCAATCTGTAACCCTATTATTCAGTGTTGTCCAGTCCATTCCCCATGACCTCATCTCCTCTAATCCCCCCCCGCTTCCCTCATTAGCTCCACTTAGAAAAGGTTTTCTCAAATGGTGAGGCCAGTCTCCTTGGGGAGGCCCCAACCTGTTCCAGGGGAGGCTCAAGCATGCCTGAAAAAGTACTGTATTTAACTTTTGAGTTTTAGATATTTTGTATGAAGGGGTGAGGCAAACTGAAAGAGGATACTAGTGGGTAATGTTATGCCTTTATTTACAAATCAGTGAACAGGAAAGGCACACTGAGCCAAGGCCCATTTCAGGTGTACCCGGGGAAGGGTAGGAGTAAATACAATTCAAATGGTAACTGCCTGCAAAACAGTCATGCAGTACAAAATGAACAATAGTGCAAACAAATAGGAACAATGCACACATAATGAGAGGTAACAATTGACCAATTAGACTGGTGGGAGAACAGTTCAAAAACATGGGTTTAGCAGAGACGTACTGGGGCATAAGCAGGAGGGGGCAAAAGGATAGTGAGAAGTTGCTTAAAAGCAGAGTAAGAAAGGGAGAGAGATGTGTGCATGGAGGTTATTCCAGATAATAGAGAAACCGAGAAAGCAGTCTGACTGACGAAGGTATTGCAACAAGGGGTAACAATGGTTCAAGAGTCAAAATAGAGGAGAAAGTAGGCTGGTCTGGGGAAAGGGGTTACAAGTGTGTGTGTATGGTGGGAGGGTTACAATAAGCTGAATAAAAAAAAATTCAAGTGTATGATGAATTGCTGATTATATGTATTATTGTTTTTGATTTGTACTGTACAGCTCCCAGAATCTATGGAATCGGGTGCTTTATAAATAAAATATCTATCTAAAACGACAGCCAACTATTCAAAGAAGTTTCACTTTATTCACGATGTACTGTGCAAAGTATGCTGTTTGTCTATTGAGAAGCCCGATATTATTTCAGTAGGTATTTGGGGGATGCTCAAGATCCTTTCCATGGCTTGTGGGAGGCTGACTACAACAAAGTCTGAGAACTAATGACTTAGCCTTTCTGCTACTTCTACCCCCTACCTCCTTGCCTCTAGACCTTCCTTCTGATTTCAGTGAGCCTGTGACAGTCTAGATTGCCCTTTATAGGTCAAACTGCTATGCTGACATCACAAAGAAAAACTAGCACTGTGGAGCTGAAGGTTGGAATTGTACAAATGTTGCCATGCAGTCTTAGAACTGAGGGGTTTTAAGTAGTATATTGACCCTGTCGGGGGTTCATAGTTAATCTATGCAAGCAATAATACCCTCCAGGGTGGGGGGTATTGGGCAATACCTGATGCCCAGGGGCATAATGAGGTCCGACACTGCAGGCGGAGGGCCTTATAGCCCCTGGAAGGTCCGGAATTGCTCATACCGCCCACCCTGGAGGATATTATTGCGCTTAGAAAATGGACTAAATGTAAAGGGTTTTTTTAACATTTAAGAATTATAAAAAAAATTATAATAAAATTACTACACATTACCTTAAAGTTGATTTGTCAGTAAAATAGTCCCTCTACTGATATGCTTACCAATACTTACCGGTAGAAGGCACTGCAGCTTTTTTGTGGCTTTCTTACTGCTGTGTAGGATATGTCCCTGCTTGCCTCTTGAACCATCATCCACCCCACCGCTGGCAGGAGCGTGATCAGGGAAACAGACTGAAGAAGTTAGCAGTAATGACATCAGTTTCATTTTGTTAAAAAAAAACACATGTAAATGTTTTCATGGAGCTGAAGTGGAGGTGGGGAGAGTGCCAGAGACAGAATTTACATAGTGCTCTATGCGAGTACCGCTGAGCACACCACCTACTTGCGCTACTTATTTAAAATGAAAGAAAACTTTTTTTTTTACCATTTTCTGAGAACTGTGCCAGAGTGTGCCTGTTATCATGGAGGGTGTCCGTGACTTATCTGCTTGTGGGTCTGTTGGTGGCAGTTGTTTTTTGTTGGAAGCAATCAGTTTACGAGTCGCCGACGATTGGGATCACAACTGTGCTCCGGTGGGGAAATAGCAGGAGCGGCGCGAGACTAGTGTTACATTAACTGGCACTTTTGTTTTTTCTTTTGTCTAGTTTTAGCAGAACCTGTTTTTATAAAGCAGGCCGGGATCAAAGGATTGCAGTGGGGCTGTGGCAGGATTTGCCTGTGAGTGAGCGAGCGAACGGGGGGGGGGCAGAGTCCCTTGCTAACTGACATGGGAACAATTGCGGTGTTATCATGGCATGGTGGCACCTGGAAGTTGAGGAGAACCCCCCCCCCATGCACACACATGCACACACACACACACACACACACTACCGTAGCTATATTTGGGAGGTAGACCTTGAAATGTCCATAGCTGGGGACTGAAGGCAGAGATTATCGCTGTTTCAGCAGAGAGTGTGAGGGCACTGGGAGAGACTGCCTTGAAGTTGATTGTACTGATGGCTTTTATTTTACATTTTCAAGCAGGGAGTCTGTGGAGAGCCAGAGGCACTGGCAGTAATACACTGAAAGCTGATCTGACAGCTTTAACAGTATGATCTTTTTTTTTTTTTTTTTTATATGCGGACATTTGGGATGTTTACCACACGGGATTTTAGTGCACTACTGTAGGGAGCTACAGTGAAGCCAGTCTCAAGTATGATGTTCAGTTCACTCATGAAGGTTGTCTCAGAATTTGACTGCACTATCTGTGTGACATCTAGACACTGTAGATGTAACTGAGCCCCTGGTTGGTTTGTGTTGTGTGTGTGTCTGGTGGGGATGAATTAGACTTCAGTCTCTCTTAGCAAGCAATAACAAAAATATGGTAGTTAGTTAGAGTGTGGTCAGCTCTCTAAGATTTGTGACATGAATGAGAGAAAACAGCAAATTGACTTGCGAGAAAGCTCTGTCTCATACACAGCAGTCCTACCAGAGATAGCGCTGTCTCACTAATCAGTTTGTGGTCTTGGAGCCGATCGGACCAACTAATAAGAAAAAACTGCCAATTCCTTGCAGCAATAGGCTAAACGGGCAGGCAGACAGGTGGAGAATGAGGGTTGAGTGTCGGCTCTCACTTACCGAAAAAAAAAATGGCGGCAGTTTGAAATTGAGTACCCACACTTCAGCCAATGAGGAAGCAGGGTGCTGGGCACACATATACTTTGCTGGCTATCAGGCAGGCTTAGGCTGGGGCTTTTTATTTGGTGGGCAACTATTGTCTGATAGATGCCAACCTAAATATATGTCTCAGCCAATCAGAAGAGAGAGAATGGTCTTTGCCCATTTTCTAAAAAAAAAAATAAACTGGTTGAGCAACACAAAATGTTGGTTAATAGCTGAAATCAGGCACAGTGTCACAATACAGAAACTCATTAAAAGGTAACAAAAACTTGATTTAACTTGATTTTTGCAAAACGTCACAGCACATAATGTAAGCATTCTAATAAGCTGAATGAGACTTTGTATTAAAAAAATAATTTTGCAGTTTTTAAAAGCCTAAATTGTCTTTACATTCACTATCTCTGCTGGTAGACTACTTCATTCACTTGCATGTTAGAATACTAGATTTGAATTTTGAGGGAAGACATTTTGTTAAAAAAATCCCAAAAGTTTCATTTTAAAACTGGTTCTTCTAGTCCTAACTCAAGCCACCTGACCTTGTTTCTAACTTGGCAATTTGTGATGCATGACTCTAATCTCATTCTCCCTTCTTCCCCCTGCAGGTAAATGACACCTATGTAACATACAGCATGAATGTTCTATATCCATATAACTCAACTGATGGTATCATTCATTATAATGACATACAGGTGACATATAAATGCTCCTTCCCCTTGGATATGATATCAAGCCTTGATCTAGCTGTGAATCCAGTACTGAGGTATGACTGTTCTTTTAATTCAATTGCTCTAAAACAACTGGTGGTCCAGTGAAACATATTTAGTTTGCTTTTACGTATAGATCCCATGGAATGCTATGACCAGATTGAGGCGTAGCAATTATAAACAGTTATTTCCTTACAAAGAATGAGAATAAAAGGAACACTGTATGATGCATACTCACAGGTGTAGATACCTGGATCATTCCTGCGGCTTTGGTACTCTTGAGAGAAATAGATGGTAAGTCTCAGGCACATAAAAACAGTAATACTGCTGACTGCAGAAGACCAATGAATCATCCAGTCTGGCCAAATAGTTTTCCTTACTCCACCTTATAACCTACTGTCCTGGCTGGTTTTCCAACCAATCACCTCCCCCACATCTTCCCCCATATTTAGCCCTCTTAGTGTAGCTATCAGCCCCTTTGCTGTGTCCAAGCTGTGCTTGAACCTGTTAATAGTCTATGCTGGTAGACTGTTTCATGGCTCAACCACCCTTTCTGTGAAATAAAACTTCTTTACATACCTCCAGAACCTTCTTCCTTTCAGCTTCTATTCATGACCCCTTATTACTGACTCTATTCATATTAAATAGGACCTCACTGTTCACCTTGTTGATTCCTCCTAGGAACCTGAAGGTCTTAGTCATGTTGGTCTCCTCCATTTGGAACTCCATTGATTGTGTGTTGAGAGCCTCCAGTTCCCCCTCATAGGATCTGCCCTGCTGGCCACAAATCATCTTAATGTCCCTTTGCTAGACTGACTCCAGTCTATCTCTATCTTCTTCAGGTGTGGACTCCAGAACTAGGCACAGTATTCCAGTTGTGGCTTCACCAGTGACCTAGACCTTGGCAAAATTCTTCTTCTTCCTCCTATATAATCACCTTCCCAGTGCACCCCAATTACTGTTGGTCTTATTGCATTGACCATTTTGTTTTGTGTCTCTACATCTCATAAAGCTGGTTCCAGGTTCAAAATTAATTCAGTGGCTAAACTGAGCCACACAGCAGAGCACCTTAAAGAGCTCGGTGTTTCCTTTTATTACTATTCTTGTCTAAACTGATGTGAGTCCAGGAATGTGAGTTTATTTGTTTTCTTTTTTCCCCAAGGTGTTATTTCTAGTTTTGTATTGGATTCATGAATAACTATATGTTGTCTCACATATGTTGCATTTTACTTGCCATTAATATTATATTGTAACTTGTGTCTCAAGAAACCAATGACATTGAGCTATCACAACTGGCCTTTTCTATCAGGAAACATATCCAACAACAACAACCAATACCATTCAACTCTGCTACTCAGGCTGCTCTAGAGTGGTGTGATATGAGTTGAGTATTTTCTCATATGCAGAATTCAACATTGGAATATAAAATTTGCACCAAAAACTTTAATTCTGTAGATTTTTAGTTCAGTTTCAGGTTATTGTTCTGTGACTAGAAAAATACAATTGCAATCTGACATACAGTATATGGATAGCATCATATACTGCATATTATATAAAGATGAAGGGATAGATATTCAAAGGAGTTGCACCTTGCGCAACTGAGTTGCACCAGCAGAACCCCAGAAATGCACCCTGGGGTGATATTCAAAAGGGAGAAATGCACTGCACAATTCCCTATGTGCCACGGTGCAAAGATAATGTATGCAGCACATCTCCAGGGGGCATGCCCATGCATATGTGACACATTTTGATATTCAGCTGAGATGTGCCATGCATCTGCTGGCACCTCACAGCACAGAGATACATACATGGGCACAAAATTATGCCTGTAAAAAACAGACCTAACTGGCAGCCACCCATAGGCGGGCTGCTGTATTGTAAGGTGCAACACAGCATCCACCAGCCCCTGGGTGGCTACTCCCATGAGTGCCACGTCTGCTCCCAACACAGTGCACACAGAGCACTGGTAGTCCAGTGGTTCCCCACTTCCCGCTCCGTACCCTGATAACTGCATAAAGTTGAACAGCCCCAACCCTGATGGTCTAGTGGCCCTTCCCTAGCCCCAAACACTGCTCCCTAAAAAAAGGTGTACATGCAGAGACATATACCCTGGTAGTCTAGTGGCCCTGCCTGATCCCCAATTCCATGATCCCAGACACATTCCCCAAATACAAATATAGATCTCTTGGAAGTCTAGTGGTATCCCCAACCCCCCACCAACACAGGACCACATGCCACCTAAGTCATCGGTGGGCAGCAAACCTACCCCCTCACCTCTGCTGACCACCAAATGACAGTTTACAGTAACACCTGTAAGCTCATTGTCCTCACTGTCAACCAATGGGCTTGCAGTGTGTACTGTAATAGTCATTCACAACTTTGTAATCTAACTTTTTTCTAATATACCTCTGTGTTTGTCTGATGCATGCTTGGATCCCCCTACTGTAGCCTCCACCATGTCCTTTGTCGTCTGCCCTAGATATCCCAGACACCATTAAGTCTTTGACCCCACCCTTAGACAATGCCTAGGCAGAAACATAATGGTTGGACCTTTGTGAGCTCCTAGAGTGTTGCAGTGGCAGGCAGTGTACACACTCCTCAGCATACACTGCTGCAGTATTCCTTCCCTATATTGCCAGGAAGGGGCCACCAGAAGGAGGCACCCACAGCATCAGAAAGAGAGGATATGGTGGCATTCAGAAGGGGAAGCTCCAAGAAAGAAGCAGCCACTGGTGGGGGACTCTATCATGATGGGGATAGATCTGGGAGAAATGGAAGGGAAAGAGTGATGAAGTGTCTCACTGCTGCATCAGCTTGGAGTGGTGGGGAGCAGATCCCTTGCTTGGTAATAGTAGTAGTAAGGACATAGGCTCTATAAGCAAAGCAAATAATTTCAGGACCTTACTTTATGGACTTGGCTTTCTTGTTATTGACTTTTAACAGTACATTGATTTTACCCTGAGTGTCTTGAAAAAGTTTAGCGATATCATACATATTGTAATAAGGGAAATAGGAAGCAAAAATTGTTTAACCATGAAAGGCACACAAAGCCGAAGCTTGTTTATAGGTGTAAGCTGGAAGCACAAGGAGGTTAAGTGACATGCTTAGGATCACACAGTATGCAAGTGGGGGCTGTGGGATTGAAACCCATACTCTATATGGACAAGCTATATGCAAATAGGCCAGCAACAGTGCCAGTAAGACCTTCCAGGTCTCCAACCTGTCTGGTGTGGAAGACTCCATCTTTTTTTTTTTTGTATATAGCCTTTTCTGGTTTTCTTGGTAACAAAGATACATGGTTTACGTACAGATGTATGTGCTCTTGGTAGTGTTGTCCAATACAGCTGGTATAATCCTGGTGTCTCCTGAGTATGAGCCAGCAAGGAACTTAAAAAAAAGTTCTTGATTGTCCAACATCTGCTGTCCCAATATCAAGTGTGCAATGGTGGATGAAATGTAAATGACAGCTAGCAGAATATAATTTCCTTCATACGCTGACATTGCTCACTGGTGCATCATAACCTTGAGTCCTGTGGCTGCTAGCCACATATCACTTAATCTCTGAAAGACAAAACAAATAAAGAAGAGGGCTTTGGCCCCCTCATACATTGCTAGGTTAGTTTTGATCACTAAACAGTTTCAACTGATTTACATGAAATCACTTGTCAGTGGCTACTTGTGGATATATCCTGTAAAGTGTATCAGTGCTGTGGTGGTGCTGTATGCTTTTCTAAAACCATGCTTTTGGGGGCATTGTTACTGATATTTGTTGAAGTAATCAACCAACCAATTGGCAGGAATGCACTCTAGCACCTGAGAAATTGGTGGGAGGATAGCTGTGGGGTGGTAGTTAGAGTAGTTTGCTCTATTCCCACTTATATGTACCAGCGCAATCACCTCAGCTTTCCAGACCAGTGGGAATTTTGCAGTTCTCAGTGATAGATTTAGGATTTTTGTTAGAGATGAGAGTATCTCCTCAATGGTGAGTGCAACAAGTTTCAGATCAGGTGAGTCTCCACTAACTCTAGAGTTTCCTAACAGTTGTTGTAGATATTTGTTTGCCTCTGTTTTTTTTGTGATGATTTTGATTTTGTCATATTTGCCATAGTAAATGGGATTAGTAACCTGTAAGAGTTGTGACTCAATCTTCTACCATTCAAACTGCCAAAAAGTGCAGTTTTCCATGAAAAAAATTATTTTATTGCTGTGTTCTGCTCAATTTGCATAACCATGCCCCTTTTTTTCTCCATACTGCAGTGCCAATGGTGACATCATGCAAGGGGAAATAACGTTTTTAATACTGTGTTCAAACAGAGACCTCTGTTGGTCAGTCTTGGTATTGCAGACATCCTTTTTCTTTCACAATTTTGAATTCAAAGCAGAAGATGGACACCAAAGAAAAAGAAAAGTAGTCTGACCCATAATTATACTCCTGAACTACTTATCGTCATTCAGGCCCTATAACATAAACATAGAAAAGTGTCATCACTTTCTCACACTTTGACAGTAGCTACCACTTCAGTCCACTCACATCACCAGCAGGCAGTAAAAGTCAAACAGCATCTACGCAGACTGGCAAATTGTCTTTTTTGCCAATCTGCATCACAAAAGCAGTTTCCAGAATGATTTCTACAGACTGTACTGCTGTAAACACTACCAACACCGGAGACTGTACTTTGATGAGACAGAAAAATCAGCTATACACTGTACCCACAATGCCTTGATATACAGATATATTTATACACACATATATAGATGTTGACAGCAGATAAGGGCCTACAGCCCACCTAGTCTGCCCATGTGTGCACATACTAGGCTTCTCTAGAACTAGGTTATATGTTTACATATTAGGTGCTATTCTGCAGTTCCCACTACCAAATCAAGGGACTATACCTCTGAGTAATGAACATTTAAGTCAACTTTATAATTTACCCATCATTCCATGTTGCTGCATGTAAAATATTGACAGTTCCCTTGCATGACATCATTCTGGGGGTGTGGCCTCACACATAAAACTGAAGGGTTCACAGGAACAAAAACGTACAAGAAAATTACTATGACAGATTTTTTTACAAAACAAATAACATCTGAAGCATGGGTGGCAATGGCATACTCTGTGAAACAGGCATTAGCGTAATGTGACTAAATCACTTTAAGGTAAAGTGAGGGGTGGCGACCTGATGGACAATAGGGCAGTTATTGTTGTTTATGTTATCTGTAGTCTCAAAGAAATCATGGGGAAGCACACTGCTTAGATCTGAGAATGTAGCATTAAAAGTATTTGCTATAAACTTTGGGTCTTGGGTGATCACCCTATCCATATTGAGCATGGATGGCGAGGCCTTGATGGTTCTCCCAGTTAGTGACTTCATATTGGCTCAGAACTTGCAGCTGTCAATGCATGAGATGGAAAGTTCATTTTTGTAGTATTGACTTTTGGCAGATCTGATGGCCCAGGTGCAGTTGTTACGAGATTTTTTGTAGTTCTGAATGTCCACCTGCTTTCCTATACTCCACGCCCAGTACCAAAGATTGTCTCTTAGTTTTGTAAGTTCAGTTAGGGGAGGTGAGAGCCAGGACTTACTTGATCCCCTAGCTTTATGTTTTCTACATGGAGCATAAGTGTCACATGCTACATTAAAAATGGTTACAAATTTGCAGAGAGCTCTGTCTACATCTTCAGCAAATTCTATAGTACACCAGTCTTGCTGCCGAGGTGGTGTTTTAACTGTCCCAACTGCCATTTTTTAGTACACAGGTTGTGACTGTTTTTGGGGGTGGTTTTATTACCTTGTTCGACCAGGTACATTAAACAAGGGAGTGGTCACAGATGGTGACAAGGAGTATCATAATGTTCACGATTCTGTCTGGAAAATTGGTTATCACCCACTCCAGTAGCATACTAGTTCCAGTGTGGTAATTCGTTCTGGTGGAGGAGTCATGTTAATAGTGAGATTGCATCTTTTTATTTAGTTATTTAAAATTGGTGACCTAGAAAGGCACACTGAGCCGGGCTCATTTCCAGGTACAAGCTGGGTACAAGGTGTTCACTGAGGTATGCATAGAGTACAACAATTGTTTGTTACAGACATTAAGTACAACATCAAGAAATTACAGTACAAATGTAGATATTTACAGTATTATAGAAGCATCAACATTTACAGTGTTTTATAAACTAGCACAGAAATTGTACAGTAGAGAAGTTGAAATACTATTGGAGGCAGGCGTGTGCAAAAATTGACTAAATGAGGCCTCAGAGTGTAGGATAGGCCCAAGTTGTGGTGGGATCCAAGGAGCATCTGTGACAGATAAGGGAGGAGAGCAGCCTGAGGAGTTGTTTAATGGCTGAAAGGTCGGAGGCCTGGTGAATGTTTGGTGGAAGTTTGTTCCATAGGAGGGGGGGAGACGGTAAGAAAAGGCAACTTGACCAGAAGCAAAGTGGGGTCGTGTGAGGTGGAGAGTATGTGCATCCCTGTGGTGGATGGTGTAGCCTAGGGAACTGGCTGGAGTAAGGCAGGAAGTAAGGTAGGGTGTAGGGAGCCTAACCAGTATTTAGCTATGAGGGAGGCACTGTGCGACAGTTCTCCTGTGAGAGATCGGGGCTAGGCAGAGAGTAGAGGAGAGGAGAGAAGGCAGTGATGAGTAATCGGGGGGAGGCAGTGGTAAAATGACAGAAAGAGTTGAACAGGATGTTGAGATTAGAGAGAAATGAGGTTGGTGCCATAGCATAGATGATGTCTGCATAGTCCAGCACTGGCAAGATAGTTTACATATAAGTTTGTTTCAGGGGAAGAGGAAGACTGACTTTGTTGTGATAGAGGATGGCCAGTTTGGGACAGAGTTTGGTGCAGATGGCCTTGACATGGGTGGAAAAAGTTGAGGTGGCTGTCCAGCCAGACTTCCAGGTACTTGCAAAGCGGGACTGACTCGAGGGGGGGAGCGTTCAGGGTGGTGATTGCTGGGGGGCCAGTAGGAAGGCAAGTTTTTGTCCAGATCCAAACACCATGGTGACTGTTTTTTGGCATTAAGTTTAAGCTGTTTTTTCAGGAACCAGACTTGGACTTGGTTGAAGTCACTTTGAAGATTTGAGAGCACACTGTTGGGGAGGGGCCCGAGGCACAGATGCACGTTTGAGGTGAGACAAGTGGAGGGGAGGTCATTGATGAAAAGAGAAACGAGGATAGGGCCAAGAAGAGAGCCTTGGGGGACACCTGAGAGGATTGGTAGATGGGGGAGGGGGTGTCACCTATTTGTACAGACTGCTACTTATTCTGGAGGTAAGAGTGGAACCAGTTGATGGCAGTTTGGGCAAGGCCGAAGGAGTTAAGTTTGCAGAGCAACAGATGGTGGGAGACAGAGTCAAGGGCTTTTGCCAGGTCGATGAAAATGGCGGTGGTGGTTTGGCTGTTGTCCATGGCTGAGAGGATCGAGTCAGTAACTCATAGTATGGTTGTGATAGTGGAGTGGTGTTTTCTAAATCCTGATTGAAAAGGTGAGAGGGAGCTGTTGATGGAGTGAAAATTTGACAGTTTGGACAGCATGGGGAATTCTTGAATCTTGGTGAGGGAGGGGAGGAGCAAGATGGGTCTGTAGTTTCCTGGTTGGAAAGGGTCTCCACCTTTATGAAGAGGGAGTATCTTGGCCATCTTTGTAGGTCGATGCCTCTGGGATAGCCAATTGATGTTAAAAAAATCTCCTAGCATAATTACCTCTGAGCTAAATTATAGTTTATTTAGGTAGTCTATAACCATCTTGAATACACGGTTGTGCTCTTTGGGAGGGACGTACTGTATACCAAGACTACAGCTAGCTATTTGTTGGCCAGTGTTTGGACATTGCTACCAGTATTTAGATTGGAGAGGGTGTGAGCCTTAATGGTGTTCTTTATGTAGATCACACAGCCCCTGCCTTGTGTACTGGTCCTATCTGCTATGAAAATTGTACAGCCTTCAATACAGAGTGACACATCCGGTATCTTCTGAGTTAGCTATGTTTCTGCCACAGATGGCACATCAGGACTGTGCTGTGTTATCCAGACCTGGAGCAAGTCAAATTTAATGATCAGGCTACAAATGCTGATGGAGGCAATTTTGAGGGTTCCCTGAAGCCTTGAAGGCCCATTAGTATGTAAAGTAGGGCCAGGGATGGGGTTGATGTTCCCTGACATGAGCATGCGGAGCAATTCGAGTCTTCTGATTTGATACTTGAAGTGTTTATGGTTTTCTTTTTTTAAGTGGCAGCTTACTCTGCCAGTTTTCAATTTGCATGTGATTAAGTTTAGTCTGGTAATGGGGGGGATACTGGGTAGGTGTCATTAGTACTTTGGCATATCTCAGTTCCCATGTTTACTCCCCTACTTATGTTACATACAACTGGGCTGGTCAGGTTTGCAGGCCTATACTAATTTGTTACCATGACAAATTGACTGCTATCAACTTTCTGGGTGATTATGAACCCTATTTGGGAGAACAACAATAGTAGGATGACAATGTGCAACAATAATATGCAGGACTCATGTTACTATAATGGTACCCTTTGAAGTTTGGTTGGTCTGCCTAACAGAGTGACCCCCGATGGAGAATCAGACTGAGGGCGACCATTGGGAATATTGAAATATGGGAAATACTATCCTAAAGTCTTAAGTCCTAGGCATGGGTGGGGGGAAGGAATTTGCCTGCGAATGTAGTGGTGGGGGTGGGGAATAGTAATACTGTAGGCTTAAGGGTAATAAGTCAGGGGTTTAGTGTTACTGCCAGGCTAGCATAATGGTTGCAGTCTTTGGTACAGAGGGTCAGAGGTTCGGTTCCAGCCACAAGCAGATGGTACTGGTAAAGGGAAATTAACTGATGCAGGAGGTATTCACAAGAAGGCAGTGGAGAAATCAGGTTTCAGTTATCACAGGTAGAGATGAGCAGGAAGGGGTAGGCATCAGCAAGGGAGGGGTCATCAGGGACTCCTAATGGCCAGGAGTTATAACCTGCAAATGGGGTAACAGGGTGTTTGAAATAGGGCTGCACAATCACATGACAGGTCACATGACCTGACCTCCCCAATTAAGGAAAGCACTGCATAGGGCGGAGGGTGGGTGGAGAAGTCGCCATATCAGCAGCAACGGACTCAGCAGCCAGTCTGGTTAACTGTGCTCTGCTGAGAACCAGTACCTGGTTTCTTGGCCACTGTTGTAGCTCTCTACTGGTAGGGAATAGTGTGTGGGGGATTGCTACTGAGCTGGGCAGCCTTGTTTCTTTGCTGCTGCTGCAGCTTCTTTCTTGCAGGGAAAGAGTGCAGGGGGATCACTACTGGAGCTGGGCAGCCTTGTTTCTTAGCCGCTGCTGCAGCTCTCTGCTAGTAGGGAGAATGTAGTTGGGCTGTCTATTATAATTTCACTCACTCACTCCTGCCTCTGCTTCTTTTCTTTGTCTGTTTTGGTTTTAGTTTAAGAATCTGATCCTTATGCTCCAGCATAAACCCATCATCATTACAGCTAAAGGGAAAAATCTGGGCACAGAGTTTTCATTTTGTTGTACAAAATGTATGTCCTCTTCCTCCTCTAAACAAGGGGACATTGATGCTCCATTTGTGCCATCAGGCCCAGCTGTAATTGATGTTTGCTAGAATGTTCCAGTCTTTTTAAAATGGTCTTCATTGTCTTATTTCTATTCCCGTTCAGGAACTCTCTGATTCAATCAAATATAATTCCTCTTCTATAGTCCTTGTATCTCTTTCAAATGTTTTCCTCTTCCTGTCACTGATTTTAGCATCATTTCTTTTTCTAGTGTCCTGTAGTGTTTGCAAATATTTCCCATATGAAGTGTGATCTGAAAACATACTCACTGTTTTCTCTCTGGCTTTTAACTCTGTGCAGACATCTGCTGCTATCTCAATGGAATCTTCAATAATTAATTTCATGAACACTGCTGAGGCTTCAAAATTTTATTTATTTATTTATTTATTGAAACATAGCCTTTGAAGACAGATAAGGGCTACTTGGCCTACCTATTCTGCCCATTTCCCTACCTATTGTATAAGCTGCAGATCCTAGTTTACCAGTAGCATACTGTACTTCCTCCTACCCCCACTATAATTGCCTTATGTTGGTCCCATGCCTTCTTGAATTCCCCCACTGTTTTTGACTACATGGCCTAATCAGGGAGGCTGTTCCATGCAAACACCACCCTCTCTGTAAAAAAAAGACTTCCTTATATTGCCCTTGAGCCATCCTCCCTCTATCTTAAAATTTTGCCTTCTTGTTCTTGTGCATCTCTTTTTCTGAAATATGCTACCTTCTTGAACTTTGTTGACTCCCTTGAGGTACTTGAAAGTTTCTATCATGTCCATCCTCTCCCTCCTTTCTTCAAGGGTATACATATTTATTTAGTGAAAAGTTTCACCAAGAATGGCACACTGAGCAACAATTTGCTCATTTCCAGGTACATCCCAGGTGAAAAGGGAGTGGGAGTAACAAACATATCTAACATACATACAGTACATACATATATAACATATTTCTAGCATACATACTTAGATGCACATTGCATAAACATACATTTGAAATTACATTTAAAGAGGTTAAGAATATCAGAATATATACAGAGAGTCCATACAAAGTTAGGGAAAATGGGCTGGGATTAACATACTTGACATCCTGCTTAGGATACATACTTAAACAAAACATTACAAACATTGGACCCTATGCACTATGGTGCTGAGTGGCTCGTACCATGTATCTGTGATACATAGCCACTCCACACCCATTATGCCCCTGCATGGCCAGCCATGGTAGTCATCTATGGGCATGCAGCCTCTGCCAGACAGCAGAGGACAACATAGTCAGGGTGGGAAGGAGGTGTGCTTGGGGGGCATGCTCACACTCCACAACATTTACAGAGTCACAGAGCACTGGGCACAGGGGGTGCACAGTATGCAGGAGGATTCCCTGTTGTAAGGTCTGCATTCCCCCCAGGATGCCACCCCTCAGGTCACCAAATGTCAGGCAGGGCATGCCTTCCACCATAACATGCCACCCAAGAACACAAGCAATGAATGGTGGTCTGGGAATGGCCAACTGGGCACTAGCCCACTTCATGGTTGTCACGTGCATCATGGCAGCAGCCATTTTTCTCAACCCATGGATGCAAGGCATGCACTGGCGGACCAGGTCTAGCATCCCATTGGATGCCCCCCTGGTTCACATTGCTATGCTCTGTGCTGCTGTGTGCCAGAGTGGCAGGACTGTTAACAGGTGTGCACCGGTAGTGCATACCCCAGAGTGTGCACCTGTCTGAAGGTGCAGCCCTTCATGGCAGGATATGCACCTCCGGCATGTACTTCCCACTCCTATGTGCATAGGGGCCCTTATGAGCTTAACACTAGCAATGCTTAAACACTTACAGTCATTCACAGAGATGACACAACTGCAGTTGGGAATGCAAGATCAAGTATGAGTCAGGTTTGATATCTAGTGGTGTGAGGGGAAAAAAAACTTCCACCGGGGGAATTTCTAAGAATGTTGTATTTTCACTCCCGTGAAAGTGTGGAAATCAAATAAGCAATTTGTGCAGAAATTCTGATTTAGAATGGTGGAATAAATGTATAAATTGCAGATTATAGTGTCAAACTGCAGAGACAAAAGTCCACAAAACTTATCACTGAACTGCAGAATAATTGTACTGAGTAATAATTTATTAAACTGCAGAAAAACAATTCCTCACAACTGTTTCTTTTTGCAATTCATGTATATTATTCTGCAGTTCAGCCAAACAATTCTGTGGAACAGGGCAAAAATCCAGCAAACATATTCAGAAGATTCTGATCTTACCAAAGATAGAAGTTCAGAAATTTCTGCAAAATTTATGAATTTTCATGAAAGTGCCACAAAAGTGGAATTCACAATATTCACCCACCTCTAGCAAGACCAGATGTGAATCAGTAGACAATACTGATGACAATAGTGTGGCCTAGCATGGAGCAGAGAAGGCAATAGGTTTAAACATAATTAGGAAGTCTTGGGAGGAGTAGCTTTAAACACAATTATAAGTATGAGAAACTAAGTTGTGTAGAGATGTTGAGATGGACAAAGGTGAAGAGGGTTTCTAATTTCTTGGTGGAGGAAGTTCCATAAGTTAGGTAACGGTGAGAGAAAGTAGCCTGTCCAACAGAGGCTTGAACTATGAGGGATTACCATGGTCCAAGTGTCATAGTATCTCAGGGAGTGCTAGGGAGGGAGGAGGGAGGGATATGGTAGAGGAGAGGCAAGGAAAGAGAACCAAACCAGAATTTGGAGATAAATTTAACACGATGGAAAAGTCACTGTTTTCGAGAGAGGGAAATGCAAGAGATTTGTAGAGATCACAGTGGTGAGTGATGGGGAGTACAAGGCAAAGTGGAAGTAAGAGTGGAAGAGGGTCTCTAATCTGGTTAGGGAAGTCTTGGGAGCAGCACTGTAGACCACAGCACCATTGTCAAAAATTGGAAGTCTCATTTTCTGGACAAGTGCACACCTGGCTGATAGTAATACGTAACTGTGGTTCCTGTACAGTGTACCCAGCTTGGGGTGCATTTTTTCAGGATGGCATCCACATGTCCTGAAAGGTTAAGGTGCTGGTCAAGCAAAACCCCTAGGTATCTAAAGGAGGAGGAGACCCCCAGGGCTGTCCCATCATGAGTGTGGGAGGATGGAAGGGACAGAAGCTGAAAGAGTCTCTGCCATGTGCCAAAGGACATGGAGACAGTCTTCTCAGCATTTATAAAGAGTTGGTATGAGCATAGCCAGTGCTGAACCTTCTCAAAGTCAAGTTGGAGTCTGGGTGCTACATCTGTGGAGGAATTGCTGGAGGTGTATAGGTGCATGCATGTGGATGGAGGTTGCGGTGCAGACTGAAGGAATTTAGAGAATAGGAGAGGTCATATCACTGAGCTCTGGAGCACACCTGTGTTAATGGGAAGTGGACTAGATACAGGTTAAGCAATTCTAACTGATTGGGTCCTACCTGCAAGGTAGGCCATGAACCAGTTTGTGGCTTAGTTCAATAGCCCAGCTAAAGAAAGATTGTCAGGAAAGAGGGGTGGGAGATTGTGTTGAAAGGCTTTGCAAGGTCTACAAAAATAGAAAATGTGATTAGGTCATGATCCATCCTTGAGAAGAATGGAGTCACTGAGCCTAAATAGGAAAGTAGCGGTAGAATAGCGCTTTCGAAACCGGATTGGAAAGGTGGGAACAAGCAGGAGTCAGTAAGGTAAGAAGACAGTTTTGGGAGTACCATATGCTCCTGTAATTTAGAAAGGATAGGGAGAAAAGATATAGGTCTATAACTACTGGTGTGCACTTTTTCCCATATGGAAACCCGATTGTAATTTTCTATTATGACCAGCTGGTTATAATGGCAAACATGCACCAGGTTTCTCTCAGACCACGCATGTGCCAGTCTCCGGTCTTCCTTTAGAACGTGACATTCCCAGGAGCAATGCCCCTTGCAGTCGGCAGTTGGTTAATTATTTTTCATCACAAAAAAGGTAAAGAAGTCTCTCCCTCTACTCACTACCCTAAAAGGAAAACAAAATGGAAAATGAACACATCGGCCAGTTTCCCTGTCCGCTTGCAAGAGCCAATAGGTCTCCCCACCTCTTCATACCGGAAGGACACTGCAGTTCTGCAACCACCATTCATAAATGAGTTTAACTATAGAAAAAAGAAAATACAGGAACAACTGCTTTTAGTTTTTCCACTTATTCCTGCCTCAGATAAGTGGAGCACTGTAACTTGGCAAACCGCGGACTGAACAGAATCTCGACTTGTCAGCAGCTGCCTGAACATCAATTTGTTTCCTTATTTTATATAATTGTTGAGGCAGAAAAGCACATGCCAACAACTATATAAAATAAAATATAGGGTAGTTGTATAAAACTTGATTTTACACACACCGTCATTGTGGGATGCATGTCATAAACCCCTTGGGCTTTGCCCTCGGGGTTTATGTAGCATCTCACAATTCAAGTGTGTGTAAAATCTTGTTACACACACCACTCCATATATTATTCTATATGTAGTTAGTGGGAGAGGAGGGGGTCACCACCCTCAGGGAGTGGAAGGACAATAGCATGCCTCCAGGTGGTTGGGACAGAAGCTGGAGAGAAGGAAATATTTTAAAGGGCAGACAGAGGTGAGGATATTGCATGGGCAGATAGGCAGAGTAGCTTTGGATCTAGCCCATCAGTTGAGCTGCCTTTGAAGGGGTTTAGGGCAAGGAGAGCTTCCAAAATGGTAGAGAGGAACACTGTGGAAAAGGAGAAGGAGGCTTATTTAGTGGAAATAATATCTCTGGAGTTAGGAGATAGCAGAAAAGGAGAGGAAGGTGATGGGAGCGAAGAAAGAAGGGCAGAGGTGCAGGAGGTAAAGTAGGAATTGAATTCAGAGGTGACAGCTGGGGGGTCAGAGATTATGGAGTTGTTTAAATTATGGAGAGGGTTAGGGAGTCCTATGCGGGGAGAATAGAGCATGAAGAACCTTCCAGGTTTATGAGGAGTGATTTGTTTTTGAATGGAAGGTTGATTTATAAATATTCTGCCTTAGCAAGCTTAATGGCCTTGGCACAAGAGTTTCAAAGTGTCTGGTAAGTTTGTAAATTGCTAGGTCACTTTGAAGCTTTATGAACCTTTCAGGCTTGGTCATGAGTGTATTGGCAAGCCAGTAATTCAAGAGTGATCCAGGGGAGGTGGTGTCCACTAACTCTGGAGCGCCAAAGTGGGGCATGTTGATTCCAGGTTTGTAATACTTTTTCTTGGAAATAATCCAGAGCTACATCAATAGAGTTTAGTGAACAGATGGGAGACCAGTCAGTAGAGGCCAGGTCTTGGAAGAGGAGGGTGATGTTCAGGGATCTATAGGATCTGGTTAATAGTATTTTGTGTGATGCCTTGGAGCTATGAACTTTTTGAAGCATGTAAATCATATGATGGTCACTTAAGGCATCAGGAAGGATGCCAGCTGAGATGATTCAGTGTGGATGGGAAGTGAAGGCTCAGTCAATGAGAGAGTGATTTAGTGTTTTAGAGTTGTCAGGTAGGTTTCTGAATACATTGTGTTAACTTCTGAGCAGTTATATCATTTTGGACTTTATTTATGGTAGTGGACAGCCAATTTAGGTTGAAATTATCCATTATGTAGAGTTCTCCAGTGGTGCAATGGGATACAATAGTGATTATGAGATCAGTGACGGTGGATTTGGGGAGGCAGGGTGGCAGTGTACCCCTGCCACAAAGATAGGGACTGAGAATGGAAGAGACAGTCTTAATATGAGTGCCTCATAAGCTGCTGGAAGGGATGTGGTTAGATTGGTAGTATATTGGACTGATGAGCAGATGTACAGCAACTCCTCCACCTCTGTCTGTGCTGTCTTGACGTGAGAGTGCTAAATCAGAAATGGAGATAGTGCTGTCTGGTGTTTTAGGGTCTTGTCTCTATTTGTCCATACATTTCTCATTTTCATCTTCAATGCTGGTAGTTTCATCACCCGTAGCCCACAGGGATCCTTCTTACACTGAAGCATGCTTCTGAGGACATTGATTATCTATAAAGTCAATGTACCACTAGCCCATTAGGTCCAGATTAATAAACACCTCATCAATTACTAAGTTAGCAAATTCAGAACTACTTGTACAAGCTTCAGCTGTGAGGGCAATTGTAACATCATTTTTGTAGCAGCAGGGTACTTACACAAGAAAAGTAATCACCCGAGCCACACAAAGAAATCTATCATATATAGTCAAGCACTTTGGTATCACCGCCTCTGTTCAAATGAGGAAGACAGAGACACACATCAGGTGATGTTGAAAAACACCTTTACTGAGCAGGGTCACTCATCCAGAGAAATTGACAGAGCAGTGGAACAGGCAACACAGGTCCCAAGAGAACAGCTACTGCAATATAAGGAACGGATGACTACCAACAGAATACCCTTAGTAGTCACATACCATCCTGACCTTGAACTCCTACGTAAGATTATTAAGGATCTCCATCCAATAATTAGTGAGGATGAAACCCTTAACTGTATTTTTCAAGAACTACCACTACTATCTTTTAAACAACCACCTAATTTAGCCAACCTGATTATTAGGAGTCAACTTGAACTGGAACAGAATACCATGACATCATATGGTACATGACCCTGTCATCAACGCACATGTAAGACATGTAACCTCATTTCCACTTCAGACTATGTGGTTACATCACAAAATAGACCATTCAGGATACAGGGGAATTATACATGTACATCAAGTAATGTGATCTATTTTATCCAATGCAAGAAATGTCCTTGCACAGGTTATGTGGGGGAGACAGGCCAACAACTCCACACTAGAATGAATTCACACAGACATTCTATTAATCACAAGATGATTGAGAAACCAGTAGCCCAGCACTTCTCCCAGGATGACCACTCAATCTCTGATATGTCTGTGATGGTCTTAAAAGGACATTTCAACAGTACACAACAGAGACGGGCTTCTGAAATTAGACTTATTTTACTTCTCAATATGGTGGCGGATGGATTGAACATTGATGTTGGTTATATGACACATTATTCCACTTAAACTTTCACAGACCTCTACTTTAAAAGATGGACATAAACACTTTAGTTCTTCAGTGGGCCTTTGATTTTGAAAGTTTATGGTTATCTACATGTTGACCTCTCGTCTTAACACTGGTGAGTGCGTTTAAGTGTGTGTGTGTGTGTGTGTGTGTATATACTGATGTATGTATGTATGTGGGTGTTTTGTGTGTGTTTGGTGTGTGTTTGGTGTGTGTTGTGTTTTTGTGTGTTCTGGGTATGGTGTGTGTGTGTGTGTTTTTATTTGTTGTGCACGGTGTGATGCGGTGTGCGTGGATTGCGTTTGTTATATTTGTTGTGTGTTGTGGTTGTGTGGGGTGTGCAGGTGTGTGTGTTTGGGGGTGTGGTGTGGTGTATGTACACACATATGTGTGGGGGGAGCGTGGCATGGGGCAATTGTTATGGCTAGGACACTTAGTTTTCACATATAGTGTACATTTACTTCCTTCTATTAGTTGTCAGTGGTTGGATTACACACTGTCATATTTTTAACTGCTCATATTAAGATGCATATCTCATTTACTTGGGGGTTCATAAAAGGTGTAATTCCTTTGGGTTTTCATTTAGATTCCTTAGACTGATTCTGTGCGTTTTTGTTATACATGGACTTTGTGTTGAAATCTGCATTATCAGGCTCATGGTCTAGTTTTCTTGGGGGTCCTTGACAAGTATTTTTTTATTTGGCACTTACACTTACAAGTGATACTTTCATGCATCATGTATATATGTGTAGGTTAATTTGAGGATTGTTTTCAACTTGCAGTTATACCTAATTTCAGGATTTTGTCTCTCATTATCTGTTCTTTAATATACCAGGAAAATTGGAATGTAAGTTGTAAGCTCATCTTACATGTATTAGAGAGAATGCAACTCCAAGGATTTTTTATCACTAGAATGCTTTCTTGGCATACTGAGACATTTTAAAATGTATGTGACAAGAACTCTCTGACTGTAGAGAATTCTTGATAACCTTTGACCTTCTGAGACTCCTCAGTTAAAGGCATACTGGTGTTAATTAGCTTCTCTGACGTAATCTTCTGTTATGTTTTAAATGTATATGTTAAACCAATGAGAATTATTTCTGTTTTTTCAATATAATCTGGTGTTAATAGTATGGGATATTTGAAAAATACTGCCACAAAGCTTCTGAAGAAGGACCTGGTTGGTTGGAAAGCTAGAGCACTTTGTTCTTTTCTGTAACATCCATGTTGGTCCAATAAAAGGTATCAAATCATTTGTTTCTGGATCTGTTTTAAAAGGACCAATAAGGCACCTACAACATTTTTTTTGCCTTTTGAAATGCAGTAACTAGTTGACATTTATTACAAATATAATTGTGAGATTGTTTCCCAATAGCATACATTTGGCAAGAGGAGCAGCAGTTTTTAGCTTGTTTCATGATTATTTGGTACTTACAATTGCTAGTTTCAGGAATGAAGATTCAGCTCATAGAATCAGGCATCCACTGATTGTTCTATGTTGCCCTTGTCCTGATGTCCCCGGCGGTCTCGTGCGTTTCTGCTACGGCCCATCTGCAGCACCCACTCGCTAGTATGAGTGTATTTAAGTGTTGAAACCGGAAGCGTTGTGCTTAAACTACTTCCGGTTTCACGCTTGTAAATTGTGAGATAAAAATGCAAAATTAGCCTTTAAAAAGGCTCTCCCTGGTGGTATTACGGGATATTTTGCTGGATAAAGTGCATTTTGAGATTGATGCAAGGTATTTGCAGGTGTTTAGTGCGTGTCTGGCTGTTGGTAATTCAGCCCAGACCACTAGTATCCCACAGTCCTCAGGTAGATGGCAACAATACTACAGGAATAGGGATAAGACCCTTGTTCCTCACACTGCCAGTAAAACAAGTTAACAAACAATATGTTTCATAAGCAACAGTATACAAAGTGCATCACAACCTCTCACCAGAGGTATGAAGGTACATAGGCTATTTTTCTTATATTGAAACATGTTAGACTCTTTCACAATGTTAATGCCCTTAAGGTGTTTGAATGTTTCGATTATATCACCTCTCTCCCTCCTTTGCTCTAGGGTATACATATTGAGCTCCACTAATCTGTCCTCTTTTGTTTTCTGATGCAGTCCCTGCACCATTTTGGTTGCCCTTCTCAGGACTGCCTCAATTTGGTTAATATCCTTGTGAAGGTGTGGTCTCCAGTACAGCACGCAGTACTCCAGATGGGGCCTAATCAGTGTCTTGTAAAGAGGGATTATTACCTCCCTCTTCGGACTTGTGATACCGCTACTAACACACCCCAACATCCCCCTAGCCTTACCTACTGCTTTAGTGGTCTGCTTGGATGATTTCAGGTCATCGGTGATGATGATGCCCAAGTCTCTTTCTTCCTTTGTGACTGCCGGCAACTCCCCTCCCAGCCTATAGGTGGCTTCAGGGTTTCTCTTCCCTATGTGCATGATCTGGCACTTCTTTGCATTAAACCCCAGTTGCCACTCTTTCGACCATTTTGCTAGTTTATCCAGATCTCTTCTCATTCTGCCCACCCCATCTGCATCATCTACTCTGTTGCAGATCTTGGTGTCATCTGCAAACAGACAAACCTTACCCTTCAGTCCACCTGCAATGTCACTGATCAACATATTGAAGAGGACTGGCCCCAGGACTGATCCCTGAGGTACCCCACTTGTGACTTGCATCTCTTCTGACTGTATACCATTTACTACCACTCTCTGTTTTCTGCTCATCAACCAGTTTGCCACTCAGTTGACCAATGAATGACCCACCCCTAGCCTATCCAGCTTATTAATCAATCTTCTATGTGGAACAGTATCGAAAGCTTTGCTGAAGTCAAGGTAGGCGATATCAACTGCTCCCCCTTGGTCCACCACTCTGATTACCCAGTCAAAGAAATCTATGAGATTAGTTTGACAGGTCCTTCCTTTTGTAAACCCATGCTGTCTTGGATCCTGTGCTCCTATGGATTCCAGGTGTTGCACTATCCTTTCCTTAAGGAGTGGCTCCATAATCTTGCCCACTACTGAGGTAAGACTGACTGGTCTGTAGTTCCTTGCCTCTTCCCTGTTGCCACTCTTGTGGAGCGGGATCACATTAGTCCTTCTCCTGTCTTCTGGGACCTCTCCTGTGTTCAGAGACTCACTAAACAGTTCTGATAAAGTCTCTGCTAGTTCCACCCTTAGCTCCTTTAGTACCCTGGGATGTATGCCATCAGGTCCCATTGCCTTGTCCACCCTGAGCTTATCGAGCTTTTGTAGGACCTTTTCTTTTATGAAGGGACTAGTGCACACCTCCCTCCCCCCTGTGTCCATGGTGCTGAGCTGTGGGCCCTGCCCTACCTTCTCTTCAGTAAATACTGAGCAGAAGTATCTATTTAGGATAAATGCTTTTACATGGTCCTCCTCCTCACAGACACTCTTATCCCCTTTGATATTAGCAATACTCCCTCTGGACTTTCTTCTTTCACTAATGTATCTATAGAAAGTAGTCTTGTCACTTTATTTTACTATTTGTGCTAGTGTTTCCTAGGTTTGGATCTTTACCTGCCTTACTGCCTTCCCTGCTTCCCTTAGGGTAGTTTGGTATGCCTCGCTATCTTCACCCTGCTGCATTCCTTTATATTTCCTGAAGGCCAGCCTTTTGGCTCTGACCTTTCCTGCTACTGTTTTTGAGAACCAAAGTGGTTTCCTTCTTCTTTTGCACTTCCTTTTCTCTCTAACACAATGGGATGTTGCTTCAAGTATTGCATCCTTAATGCTTGCCCACTTTGCCTGTACCCACTCACCTGTATTTCTTTTTGCCAGGGCTAGCTTAACTCTGTTGGCCATCTAAAGTCCCATATTTTTGCCTTGGATTGGAAAGATTTAGTTCCTGTCATTTAAAAATCAGCTGTTTTTGCTTCTGGGGCGGTCCCTGATTCCTGTGATGAAGCACAGCTTGCCTTTTCTGGAGTCCGATTTCAATAAACATGGCAGCGGCTGTTGCTGACCACCTCTCACAGTCTCCATGAAAGCCAATGGGGGTGCCCAATTCCCTGTCGGCATGTCCCCTCCCTAGTTTATTTGTTGATAGGGTATCCCAATCCCCGTCGGCATAATGTTCCCATCATTTGTTTTAAATAAACATGGTGGTGGCTGTCACCGTCAGCGTCTCACCATGAAAGCCAATGGGGGTGCCCAATCCCCCTACTGGCATGCCCCCTCCCAAGTTAATTTGCTGATGGGGGAACCCAATCCCAGTCGGCATAATGTCTCCCCTCATTTGTTGTGTGATGAAGGGGGTGCCCAATCCCCCTCGGCTCATGCATACCCCAAACAATCTGTATATGCTGATGGGGTGCCCAGTTCCCACTAGCTACAGCCCCCCAACAAATACCCCATTGTCCTTGTAATAGAAAAACCATCCTGCCAGGTCTTTTTTTTTCTAAAACCAGTAAAAACAGAAAACTAGCCCTTGTTGTCTCTGGTGCCCCCTCCCCCAACCAGCACCCACCCTCTGCACACCTGACCTCCCCATATCCATCCTTACACCATACTTACCTCTGGAGCCCGGCGCAATGATCTTCGCTGAAGTGGGAACATATCTGCACTCTTTAAAGCTGACAGCTAACTGAAGAAATGCAGGTAAGCTGAATAATGGCATAAATGGGAGGGGTCAACTGAGGTGAATCTCTCAGCCATTTTTGTGAATTTTGGCACCAGATTTTCAACATGGGGATCATGGGACCCCATCTCATGAATTAAGTGCCTGTCATCTGGTTATTTTGTCCCAAAAGGTGGTTTTACAATCACTGTGTGAAATCAGTTTTTGGGACTGATTAACAAAACAATAGTGTCACTGTTCATGAGGTGGCTTTCCAAAAGTCTATGTTGCAAATTTGGTAAAAAAATTCCAAAATAATGACTGTGTTAAGAGTGTGTGCTGCACAATTTTCACACACCCTCATAACTGTGCGAATTTGTAATATTTTCTCTCCAGATTTTTAATATTGCCATTTTTTCACACCTCCTTATGAACAGTATAGCTGTCATTTTTCACATCCCTGCCAAAATGTGTTCTCACGCTTCTGGTGCACAATTGCGCGGTCGCTGTAGGAAATCAGTGTTCGGGACAGATTAAGAAAATCACAGTGACACTGTTCATAAGCAGAGGTCCCAAAGTGCCTATGTTAAACATTTGGTGACAAAAGTCAATAAAATGACTATGTTATGAACGTGCGTTGCACAGTTTGCATACACAGACTCGTAACTTCAAGAAATTATAATATGTTCACTCAAGATTTTCAGCATTGTCAATTTTGCACACCTCCTCATGAACTGTACAGCTGTCATTTTTCGCATCCTTGAAATTCCACAGAGGATCTCCACTATCTTCATAGATTTTCATATGCCCTGTCCACACACAGAAAAATCCCTCTGTAATGTTACAGAGGGTTCAAACTGCTACTGTAAGTATTTGCATTTACACTGGTAACATTACAGAAGGCATTTTCGTAACCATTACAGAAATCTGTTGTGAGGTGGTTTCAACAATGGTTTCTGTAACGGTTTCAAAACTCTGTTTGGCTCTGTCCACACTACACCAGTAAAATCCTGTAACATTTTCAAAATGTTTTCGGTGGTAGTGTGGCTGCACTGTAACATTTTCAGTCTGTAACACTTTCAAAACTTTACAGATTTTCAGTGCAGTGTGGACAGGCCTTAGAGTGGTGCACTATGAAACATTAAAATATCCAAGCAATACTAGATGCACCCACTCTTACAGTCCATCACAGTTGTAAGAAGTGAGACTAATGCCTTATACTAATTATACCACAGATGAAAAATACTTCAGATTTTAGAATGATATTTATTTTAATCTTTGAATCTCTTTAAAAATTCCATCATAATAAAGTAAAAAAAAATAGCACTAGGACAGACACAATACATGCAAGAGCAGTGTAAAAAAAGCATTACATTTCTTCACAACTCAATGCTTCTCATATGAGGCATACTAAACACATTAAATTCCAAGTCTAAATATACAGATCTTAATTACAACATTAAAGTGCATTCACATCACTTAATTTAAGTGCACGAAAATATGTGCTTAATAAAAGGTAACCATCAATACTAAATACAGCAATACGCTGATTTCACTCGTCCATCAATCATTAATTAATTGCAACAAATGTAAATACATTACAAATAAAACAATTATGTGGTCTGAGTCCCAGAACCTGTGTTTCTTTAAACTTTAATTCTCTTTCTTTATATCCTGGACTTCATTGTTGACTCTTTCTCCTTAATATTCAGGCTATATTCCTGTGAATGAAAAGGAAAAATGACAAGATCCAAAACCCCTATTTTTGTATTCATTTTATTTATCTGCATTTGATATTTTAACCCACTACTATCAACCATTCAACATTTTTATGTTTTAAGATTCTGCTTTTATTGTTTTCATTAATGAATGTGCTGCTGTCCCAAATGTTAGCACTGCATATCAAAAACTAACTGCACAGCCATAACACTCTCCAAACATTCCATACTTAATTGTACATTTTCTGGTAGTACCAGATATTTGGAACAGGATAAGGTAAAATCTTCAGATCAGAATAAAAAAAGCATACACCAGACTGGGGGAGGGTGACTCATGGGGGAGGGACCCATAGGAGGAGACCAGGAAAAACAGGACATCTGAAAAATGTATTCTTGGGCCTACAACATAGTTTTATTATTTAAACAGAAATCCAAGGCTTTATCGGAAGGTTAACTAACTGTAATTTATTACAATCACTTTCTTTCCTACAATTTTAACCCTTTCTGACTTCTCTTATATATTAATACTGCTTCTTTAGCAAATTTTAACTTTCACTGAATCATCTAGACTTGATGGAAAACAAGCCCAAGCTCTACAGATTCAAATGCATTCTTTCTGGCTTTCACATCCTGCCGAAATGTGTTTTCGCACATCTGGCACACAGTGGCACGGTCACTGTGGGAAATCAAAGTTTGGGACAGATTAAGAAAATCATTGCGACACTAATCATGAGCAGTGGTCACAAAATGCCTCTGTTGAAAATTTGGTGAAATAATTCCACTAAATGACTGTGTTATAAGCATGCATTGTACAGTTTCCATGTACGCTCATAGATTTTCATTCCAGATTTTCAACATTGCCATCTCTTCACACCTCCTTATGAATGGTACAGCTGTCATTTTTTACATCCTGCCTGAACTGTGTTTTCTTACATCTGGCACAGAATGGCATGCTCTCGTGGGAAATTAACTTTTGGGACAGATTAACAAAATCACAGTGCCACTGTTCATGAACAGAGGTCCCAAATGCTTTTATGAGGTAGGGAATCACAAAATAGCCATGTTGAAAATTTGTAGTGCAAATACCAACAAATGGCTGGGGAGTTAGGGTTTCTAACCATAATGTCCCACCCTGTACAGACTGAGAGGCATCAGGGGCGTGCCTTTGGATTGTCAGCTGTAATGTTCATGCCATTCCACTCCCATCCCCACCCTGAAGCCAGTGACAGGCATCGAAGTGTGCCTCGTACTCTTCAGCCCCAGAGTTCAGCCCATTCTCCTACACTGCACCCATTTCAGTATATGTCCTTATGAAATTGGGTGACTGTAAAGCTGAACACCCTAAGCTACACCTCAACACTTGTCAGTGTCTGCTGGATAGGATGAGGTGAAATGCCGTGAGCATTATGGCCGATGACCCAAAGGCACACCCCAATGCTTGTCCATCTGTGCAGGGTGCAGGTGGGGTTGGCATGAGTTCAAAACTTCACTGCCATTCCTATTCTGCATCTGTCTAACTACTACATGTTCAATGCTAATATCAGCAAGCAAACATTTGGCATTGACAAATACTTGTTAACAGCTGTGTTACAGATTGTATATGAATATATCAGTGATACACAGTGGGGACCTCACAAGTGGTGTAAACACCATGAGTGTAGATAAATAATTTACCACACAAGATCCCCTCTGTATTTAATTTATGCAATAGGATAGGACCTTAAGTAATAATTTGTTTAGATTTTTAAAAAAAATATCATTTCTAAAAGTCTCTGGGTTTATTTTTTGAACTAGTGGTACTATGTGTTAAAAAAAAAAAGCAAAAACAACTAAAGAGGCAGCACAGGGAAGGAGGTGCCCAGAATAAAACAGCAAACAAACAACAGAAACTCTGGCACTCTCCACCTCTCAAATAAAAAGTGAACACTCAGCTATGAAAATAAAAAAACTTTAATAAGAAGCAATAGGAACTCCACCTACCTATTTGAGAGGTGGAGAGTGCCAGAGTTTCTGCTGTTTGGTAATATGTGTTCCCCAATGGGTGTTTACTCACCTGGTAAAGGTGATTGTGTTGGTTGGCATCCATGGCACTCCAGTCATTACCTCATGGGTTGTAGCCCACCTGATAGGCTAGTGATGCACATGACCCAGATCAAATTTCTAGCATATCCAGGTCCCAGGAACCCCTGTTCTCCAGTTCGAATCTTCCATAGCTGAAATCAAGGTTAGTTAGTGTAAAAGAAGAACATACCATGCAGGCACAATCATCTGAAAAATTAAAGAGAGAGAGGATCAAAGAGCCAAGTAGAATGCGGGCTGCGGAGGGGTACCGACGGCCGGCTGAACTCTTATTCCTCTAGTCTGTACGGACTAGTCTCGGTCCGGAGGCCCGACTGGTAATTAGTTCTAGAGCAAGACAACTTGCGCTTAGTCCCCTATTGGGTCTACCATGGGGGAGATCCCCCTTGATCAGTCCCGGTCACTCTGAGCACTTGGATGGGAGGGCCTTGGAGTGCCATGGATGCCAACCAACACAATCACCTTTACCAGGTGAGTAAACACCCATTGTGATTGGTTGGCATCCATGGCACTCAATCATCCTCATGGGAGATAAGAAGCAGTAAGAACCCAAGGGTGGGAACCGAGTGGTCTAAGAGTGAAGGGCTGAGGGTGTCACCATGGGGGGTCTGGGCAGCAAGTGTGCCCTCTGGCCCATGACTGGACCAGTAATAGAGTAATAGGTGCCTGGCGGAGTGGAGGAAGGACTCCGCGTAACTGCCCTACCTAGGTCCCCCGAGGCCGCAATAGCTCATTCCCACCAAGCGTGGCGATCGCTCTGGAGGGATGAGCCTGAACCCCTGTGGGAGGTGGAGTCAATCGGCTAGCAGGCGCATCGTTCTGGGTGACTCTCCTTAGCCAGGCGATTCTCCTTAGTCATCCCCCAATGGGACTTGGAGGCGGTTCTGCTCTGCCGCTGACCTGCAGTGGCGACAGACTCTCTGTCTTGTGGAAGCTCGGGTTCGGTCAGAGGCCAGGGGTGGACCAGCACAGTAACATGGGGCGCAGTGGGGCCCTATTGAAGCCCTTCCGTGAAGCGGTTAGTTCAATTAGGTTGCCCTCTGTGACAACAGGGAATTCCTGGCTGGTAGACTGGAACCGATGTCGGCGGACCCCTGATGGGATGAGCACTGACCAGGTTCCAGCGCCGGGTGAGGCCCCAAGCCCCAGCACTCAAGCTGAGCTGATTGTCCCCAGATCCAGTCTTGAGGAAGACCCCAGCCGGTCCGTTCCACGCGAGGTTCCAAATTAGTTACACTGGGGCCTGAACCCAGGCCTTGGCGTGTGAGGTAAAGCGTGATGACCAATACACTAGAGAACTCTCTAGTGAGAGCCAACCAAGAGACTCTAGGACCAGAGGAAAACCCACGGATCCATTGCGGTCGCGTTCCGATCGGAGGTCTCTGCGATGAGGCCTGTAGTCTCTCCTACAACTAGTGGCTGCACCCTGAGGACGGAGGATGCTAGTCTCTCGTCTACTCCCAGTTGGTGGAGTAGAAGGGTGTTAGCCCTGTCAGCCTGCTCGAGGGCCTTGCCTTGTTCCAGGTACCCCCAGTTGTTGGAACAAAATGAAGTTAGCCCTGTCGGCCTGCTCGAGGACTATGCCCTGCTCTGGTTACCACCGCTGGAACCGGGCCATGACTCCCCTAGGCGGGGGGGCGAGACCGTCCGACTGGGGTGGGTGTTGATGACGTCATCATAAACCTGCTGCCCCCGGACCCCTCCTCCCTGGAGCCGAGCCGTGAGCTTCAGGGTCCGTGGCGTTGGTGAAGCCCTGACCCCTGAGAAGGTATGTCTGTTCAGGAGGGATCCTGAAGCTGACAGTGACCTTCTGCCTGGCCGCTGTGAGTCATGGCCTGCGTGGCCGGTATGGTGCCACTATTGGCTGGGCGCCATGACTCCCATGCCTGGTTGGGGTGGAGGAGTCGGTGGAGGTGGAGGAATAGTGACCACTGACCTGATCCCCCTTGCCAGGTGAGCTGTTCCTAGGCAGCTGGAGTCGTGTCCCCCCTAGTTGCTGTGTGGCCATAGCTCGATTGTCAACCAGGCTAGGACAGGTCGAGCGTGGGCCTGGAGCCGACACGACCACCTAACCAGGTGAATACAACCTTTGTAGGTGTTATGGCGGGTGATACGGTTCTCGCCTCCAGTTGGATAGAGAGTCCGACCCTGCTGGTGGTCACCGGCCCTGTGGTGTTGCGTCTCCCGGCAAGCTCTCCCGCCACGGAGTGTCACGTCCGCTGCAATGGTGGTTGGAGCGGTGTCTCCTGAGGAAGTCCCCATATCAAGTTGGTCTTCACCGTCCGTCCTGCCCAGGCCAAACCTCACTTCGAGGGCGCGGTGCCCTGGCCTGTTGTGAATTTGCTTGGTGTTGCCCCTTGATTTGGAGAGGGTGTATGGGCCGCCTGGCTCAGGGTGGGCCTTCATTCCATGGGCCATGACAGGTCCCTGTGTGATTGAACTCGTGACCCCTGGTTGACCAGATCAGTGCTCTAACCCCTGAGGCATGGAGCCCTACCAGAATCCTGCTGTTGGCTCTCGGGTTTTAGTTCATGTATCCCCTCCTGGGTAGGATGTGGGTGTTCGCCTTGCTTGACCTGTGGCGAGGAGGAGGAGCTTTCTTCTCTGTTTTCCATCCAGCCGTGGACTCCGAGGCTCATGAAGTGTAAGGCCATTGAAGTCGTAGGATGATAGAAAGCTAAGTAATTTGCTCAGGGACACACAGTACACACATGGAGGCTGTGGGAATCAAACCCAGGACACCACGCTTGCAGGTCAGAGCTTTTGACCACTGTACTATACTGCCTCCCGATATGGGAGAGGGCCATGTGGTCTATCGGTGGTGAGAAGACCTACCGATGCCTCGTATGATGTGCCCGGTGGCCGTCATTGACCGGGTGTGACGCCCACGTGGTGGCATAGGTAGCTACGGGCGCGATAGGTCAGGGCCCCCTCCGACTTCTTGGTATCAGGCGGCGTGAGGCGCCCCAAAGTCTGTTCTGTAATAAAAACGGTGCAGAGGGCCCTCCTCCTAGTTCAGGAGGTAATACTGGGAAAAAAAAAAAAACCTAGGTGCTGAGCGGTTTATGGGGTATCCCTTGGCACCGTGATTTGAACCCTTATCCGAGCGAGGGAGGAGGCGGAGTTCGCCTCACCAGCGGGACTTCCTCCCTTGACATCAAGTCTTATGCCTGAACTACTTGGGCGTTTGGATTGACCTGAGATGTTGCGAGGGAGTAGCCACTGCTACCCCTGAGTTCTACCTCATCCTCGGGATTGGAAATCCCGGACTCTGGGAGGGAGCTGAGGGCCCTGAGGGAACAGTACGGGGTCGGATCCTCTGACTCGGGAGCAGTGTCTGCTGGCGAGGCGCATCCCTGGTTTGGCTATAGTGCTGGGGGCGGCAGTGGCCCTAGCAAGTGGACACGTGACTACCGCCAAGTCTGCCAGGAAAATTGGGCTGTATTAAGCATGTCCCGCAGTTCCGCCTCCCTGGGTTCAAGGGACTAGTTCCTGAGGGTCCTAGGGTTAGCGGGTTCGCTGGAGCCGAAGGGTTGGCTGGTGACTGCCTAGCTGCAGCGTTCTTGGGTGCTAAGAACCGCATGGTAGCACCGTCCTTTCTAAGGGCTGCTGCCTAGGGTCAACCGGGGGGAGTGCCCTGCGCCGGGCGTCGGTTCTCCCCCGGGCCCGGGCGACCTGTCCGATTTCTTGCGGCAGAGTGCCGTAGAGGCCTTACCCTCTTCTCGGGCCCTGGGTTGAGGCGAAGTGGCAGACTACTTCTCCATGTCCTTGTACGCGCGATGTAAGGGACGTGTAGGACAGAGTCCTCAGGGTGGGGACTCTTCTGACTGCCCCCCTGACCTGTCTGAAGGGGGACAGGCCGAACGAGCAAGAGCCCAGGCAATACCTTGTCCCTCAGAATTTCTCTCCTTTTTTTTTTTTTTCATATACTGAAAAAAGACTGAATACAGGTTGTGGAGGAGCTAAGCGAGGAGCCCCACAACCAGGACAAAGGGAAAGGGAAGGTTATGGCTCCACAGGTTCGACGCCAGGGCTCGCTATGGGAGGGAGCCGTGGGATGACCGGGAGAGAGACTACCTTCTTGGGTCGCTGTGGGAGGGACCAGAGTGGTAGGGGACAAGAGAAAGAAGAAGAAGGGGAGGCTTCAGAAAAAGAATCGATAGATCTGTTGTGTGGGGAGAGGAACTGACTGCAGGTTGTAGGGGAGCTATGAGAGGGCCCCAGCAATCCGGGCCAAGGGAGAGAGATGGTTTTTGGTCCACGGTTCAAAACCAGGGCTCGCTATGGGAGGGAGCCATGGGACGACCGGGAGAGAGACTACCTTCTCGGGTCGCAGTGGGAGGGACCGGAGTGGTAGGGGACAAGAGAGAGAACAAGAAGAAGGGGAGGCTCCAGAAAAAAAATCGATAGATCTGTTGTGTGGGGAGGGGAACTGACTGCAGGTTGTGGGGGAGCTATGAGAGGGCCCCCGAAACCCGGGCCAAGGGTGAGAGATGGTTTTTGGTCCACGGTTGAAACCAGGGCTCGCTATGGGAGGACGTGGGACAACGGGAGAGAGTACCTTCTCGGTCGCTGTGGGAGGGACCGGAGGGTAGGAGACAAGATAGAGAGAACAAAGGTAGAGGAGCGGAGTGAGTAGACCTGTTGTGGGGAATCCACCAGAAGGATGTTGTGGAGGGACCCTACGGTGGAGGAACCCCCAAACATCCGCTGATGGCCCAGATAACCACCCCTGCCAACGTAAACAGGTTAAGTGACTTGCTCAGAAACACCTGATGTGATGAGCTTGATTGCACCCTGATCCCAGGGTCACACAGTATGCAAGTGGGAGCAGTGGGGTTCAGCATCAGGTCTGGGCTGCTGGATGTCACCAGCTTAGGCCTAAACCACTGCGCCATACTGCCTCCTTGCCGGGAGAGGGTGGCGAGCCTCGAGGTCAGGGCTGGAGCACCTGAAGTAATGGGTTCGATCATACCCTGATCCTCTAACCTGCAGGCTCTTGTTTTTTTTTTTTTTTTTGAGGGTCTGCAGGAGGCCGAGGTCTCCCCTGAAGAAAATGAGTCCCTGACGTCACTGGTGCCCCCTTGCCATTGGTGTTTCTGCCGTAGGCACGAGGGAACACAGGCTGAATTGGGCCTATACAGTAAGATTTTTCTCTTCCTTTCTGGTTGACCAGATCAGTCGACTGGAACCCCCGCTGTAGCCAGGTCGCGTGAGAGGAACACCTGGCGTTGCTCCCCCGCTCAGAGTGGCGGCCTCAGCTGGAGGAGGCGCCAGCCACCAGAGCAGTTCTGGTTGAAGGGAAGCCTGGGGTGAGGGCCCGGCCGGCGACCTACTAGAAGGCCGGCGAGTGTGAGGAGGTGTCGCGACTGAGAGGATGGGGCCGGGATCCTCTGAGGCCCCCTCTGAGTACGGATTCAAACCAGGACTCCAGGATCCGGCTCGGAGCTTAAAACCACTGAGCTGTCGCCTCTGCCACGGCGAAACAACATGAGCGGCGACTGGACGGCCCGGCGCTCCTCCCTAACCTTCCTAGGAGGGATCGAAAGGGGGAAGAGAAAACTGCTTCCCGGTGGCCGCGCGGAGGCGTGATGGACAGTTAGACCACCGAGAGCTGGCGGTACACGGAGCGCTCCGATGCCGAACGGCCCGACTCTCCCCCCTGCTCCCTTCAGGGACCCTGGTGCAGGAAGCCACGCGGTCGACGCGTGGTCGGGTAGGCCGCCGACCAGCCGGCGGTCTGGGAGGCTGAAAGAGGCTCTGCGAGAGAGGGAGGGTGGCCGCAGGACAACAGGAGCTACGATGAGGCCTGTGGAAGGAAACAAGGAGGGAAAGGGGAGAAGCTGAATAGTGACGCGTAGATGCTAAGCGGAGCCAGCACGGCGCCCCCCTCCCCAAGCTAAGGAGCCTAATCCTGGAGATAGCTACATGAGGGCAGATACCCAAAACTTGTTACCCCCTTAGCACAATAAATAAACGGGTACCTTTTGTATCTACTGCAGGTAAGAGAGATAATATTTTCAACTTTGTATGACTGGTAAAGACAGGCATTTTCACTTATGTATTACTTGAACTCAGTACCCTAGGCAGGAAAGCAGAAGCCTGCTAGAGTACTGATTAACAGCATTCGTGGTGCAAACAAGGCTAGCTAACACTGGGGCTGAGCTAGCCCCATAAATTTCTCCCAGTTAATTCCCAGGAGAGTTTTTTTTTTTTTTTTCTGTAACTGCATACATGCCTGCGAGGTTGAATATTGGTTTATATAGATATATCCCATACAGGATCTTACCTGGTAGGAGTAGACAGGGATCCCTGGTGTGCTTCCTGCCTGATCAGATGCACGATTCAAAACTGGAGAACAGGGGTTCCTGGGACCTGGATATGCTAGAAATTTGATCTGGGTCATGTGCATCACTAGCCTATCAGGTGGGCTACAACCCATGAGGTAATGACTGGAGTGCCATGGATGCCAACCAATCACAATCCCATTTCCTATAGCTATTGTCATGTATTTGGAGTCAGGATTTTAAGCTGGCACTGAATTGTGTCAATTCATGTGTAGTGCAGAACTTCTGCAGACATTGCAAATCACTGCTACAGTTGTTTTTTGGCAAATGGTAATCCGCCACAGAACATGGTCAGAAAAGTGTTAGAGAAAATCAGGGCCTTGACTATTCATGCTGCTTACATCAGGCAATCAGCACTCATTCACCACACTGGTACTCATTTGAGCACAGCCAAAAAGTGCAAAAGTAGTAAAAAGCAGGTAGATTAAAAGAAGACTTGGAGCACAGGGCAAAACCAATCAATACTAGTAACAAACTAGTCAAAGGTCACATACCAGAATATCATAGAAACAGAGAAACAGATGGCAGATAAGGGCTGCATGGCCCATCCAGTCTGCCCTTTTTTGAAACACTGCTTCTGCTGTAGACCCTTCCAGGTCTATGGCACTTTCTCTTCCACCCACTACTTATCCCTTATGATCCCTTGGACCTATACCAGTCTTTCTGAAACCCTGCACTGTTTTCACCCCCACTACATCAAATGGAAGACTGCTCCAAATTCCCACCACCCTTTTTGTGAAGAATTCCTCATGAATCTACTCCCCTCCAGTTTCATATCGTGACCTTTTGTTCTGAGGCATCTCCTCTTATGAAAAATGCCTCCCACTTGTACCTTATTAAACCCTGTGAGGTATTTAAAGGTCTCAGTCATATCCCCTCTCTCCCTCCTCTAATCCAGTGTGTACATGTTTCGTTCCTTTACTCTCTCCTGATAGAACTTTTGATGTAGACCGTGTATCATCTTGGTAGCCCGCCTTTGGATGGCCTCCAGCCTGTCTATGTCCTTCCTGAGATGTGACCTCCAAAACTGGACACTGTATTCCAAGTGAGGTCTTATAGAAGACTTGCATGGTGGCCACATCACTTCCCTCTTCCTGATGGTAATACCCCAGCATATACTCTGCTGTATCCCACTAGCTCTACCAATCGCTTTGGTGCATTGTTTGAAGACAGAGTGGGGACAGCTCAGGGGCAATGTGAGGAAGTATTTTTTCACAGAGATGGTGGTGGATGCATGGAATGGCCTTCCTGAGGAGGTTGTAGGGTCAAAAACAGTGGGGAAATTCAAGAATGTGTGGGACAGACATAAGGCAATTCTGGCGGGGGCAGGAAGAAGTAGGCTGTTGGTTTACTAGAATCTGCAGCTTATCCAATAGGTAGGGATATAGGAAGACTAGGTGGGCCATGCAGTACTTATCTGCCATCAAAGTCTATGTTTCTTCATTTCTATCCAATATGATTACCCAAGATACCTTTCCTAGCTGGTCATTGCTAGCATCTCTCCCTCTATTTTGTACTACACCCCCAGGGTTTTGTGACCCAAGTGCATTATTTTTCACTTTTTTTTTTGTATTGCACCTTATTTGCCAAACATTTTATCACTCCTCAAGTTGCTTTCATCTCTTTCCATCCTTTACACACCCTCTGGAGTGTTAACTCTGTTGCAGATCTTTGTGTCATCTGCAAAGAGGCAGAGAGGCAGACCTTCCTTCCAGTTCCTTTGTTATGCCACTAATGAAGACATTAAAGAGGATTGGCCTCACTACTGACCCCTGTGGTATGCCACTAGTCACTCTCCCCTCCTCTGAACCAGCTCACTTTACCACCAGTCTTAGCCTCCTATCCACTAACCAGTTTCTTTCCCAGGTTACCACCTTGTTGCCTGCCCCATGCTACCCAACTTGTTTACCAGATTTACCAGTCTCCTATGTGGCACAGTGTCAAAGGCCTTGTTGAAGTCCAAGTAGGCCACAACCACTGACCCTCCATGATTCAATATATTGGTTGCCAAGTCAAAAAAAATGTATTGGATTTGTTTAGCATGACCAACCCTCCATAAAGCCATGCTGCCTTCGGTATTGCATGCAAAGGTATTCTAAAATACTTGTTATGTGGGGAGAAGTCAGCATGTATATTACAGTAGTTAAGAGTTAGAAATCACCGATGTCTAGGCCAATGGGATCACATAGGGCCCAATGCACTATTGTTGACAGGGTACATGCCATAGACACATACCCAAGTTGTGTCCCTCCACTAACTGGCATGGGTATGCAACATGCACCATGAAATATTTCCATTTGCCTATCCTTAGCACCAGCACTCAGCAATGTAGTCATACAGTGAAAATAGAGGCAGCATTTAGGTTGGGATGAGGGTTTGGGCATTAAATCAGATGTCCTTCCTGCCAGCACACTAAATCCCCAGCTATGCACCCAGCACTAGCCAGGGCCCATTCACTAAGGGCAGGTTGCAGCAGGGAGTCTCCAGCCCTCAAAGCATGTTAGCAGGGCTGGAAGCTGCTGTAGAGGGCTGACCTTTTGCTTCACTGGGTCACCATCCAGACAAAGGGGGCATGTAACAAGTATGGCAGAGTGACTGTTGCTAAAGCCTAAGCTTCCCTCCATAGACACTTTGTGAGTTTATGACTGGTGTGGAGAGTAACACCACCCCAGGTCAGTCCTTCTGTATACATTACATTACATTTGAATTTGGAACCCAGAGACATTATTTTAACAGAAGCTTAGTTTTATATATATATATATATATATATATATATATATATATATATATATACACTGCATATTATATATGGCACAGTGGTAGCACTTTAATTAGGGTTGAGGAGGCACTTTAATGTTAAATCTCAAATTTTACACTTTAATAAGTACAACCAATTTAATGATTTGCCTGAAATTGTGCATGCATAGTTGGTATCATAGATCTCTTGATCTGGAAAGTTTTGTTCATGTCAGATTTGTGATTGTAGAGCTGTGGAGTCTAAATCTGTGAAAATCCTCAGTTTTGTCAATTTTTTGCTTCTCTCTCAGCCCGAATGTTTTTTCCATCTGGTCTGGAATTTTCAGGGTATAAAGGACTGGGTTAGGAAGTGCCTTATGAAAGGTTTGGTGAAAATATTAATATGTTCAAAAATTATTAAAGTTTAAATTTTACCATTGTAGCCTATGGGGAAAATATGTCACCCTCAAAAGCACTTTTGCTTTCACAAAGCACTTTACTGCCACAAATATGTTTAGTACTTTCATGCTTCCCCATCTTGCTTTCAGTTACTGAGGCAGAAAAAACTTTGTAGTTCAGAAAATACTGTCTCTTGGTAAACACCAACAGTTGGGTTTACCTAATCAGAACCTTAGGAACATCACCCTGGCATTAGTTTTTTACTATGATGCCATTGCCTGGAATATGTTTTTTTTTTTTTATTTTATCTCCATATTAGTCACAGAACTTTCGTAAAAGTACCAACAACTTTTGCAAAAGTTCCACAGGTACCTTCGCGAAAGTCCCACATATTAAAAGGCAGGACTTTCATGAATGTTCTACAGTACTTTCACGACAGCTCCTTCAGCTAAACCAATGGTACTTTCGTGAAAGTCCACTGAATTTTCAAGAAAGTTCTGCAGGTAAACAGTCCCCAACAAACAGTTTCTTTGCCACTTCATACCAAAAAAACAGTTAGGTCTTTTGGGCTGAAATTTGTAGGGTGGCAAGCCCTTGCCCCACGGATGTGCCTTTTACTGGTTTGGTAAAGAAACTGATACCAGTTCCACAGTTACAGCACTCTGAAATTACAAATTTACCCATAGGATAACATTGTAGTGGTCGTGGCGCCTTTCATAGATACATAGATACATAGACAGTGTTGGCAGATAAGGGCCTGTGGCCCACCCAGTCTGCCCATTTGAGCTTGTAAGTTCAGCTTATGTTTTTCTAGAAGTCTGTTGCCCCTTACCCCTGACCTCCAGAATTCCTTTATGTCTATCCCATGCATTCTTAAATCCCATGATTGTTTCAGCCCCCACAACTTCCTCTGGCTGGGTGTTCCACTTGTCCATCACCCATTCTGTGAAGAAATTCTTCCTCATGTTTCCTCTGAATCGTCCTCCCTCTGCCTTCATCCCATGCCCTCTAGTCCTGGAACATCTTTTTCGCTTAAAAATAGTGTATTCCTGCACACTGTTCCTCCCTGTAAGATACTTGTATGTCTCTATCATATCCCCTCTCTCCCTCCTCTCCTCCAGGGAGTACATATTCAGTTCCTTCAGCCTGTCCTCATAGGACTTGTGATGCAATCCATGTACCATCTTTGTTGCCTTCCTCTGAACCTTCTCTACCCTGTCTATGTCCTTACATAGGTAAGGTCTCCAGAACTGTACACTGTACTCCAGGTGGGGTCTCACTAGAGTCTTGTATAGTGGAATTATGACCTCCCTTTTCCTGCTGGTGATGCCCGTGCCTGTGCATCCCAGCATCCTATTCGCTTTACCTGCTGCCTTGTCACACTATTTCCCTACCTTGAGGTCATCAGAGATGATAACCCCAAGATCCCTTTCCTGATTGATGCATGCTATATCCACACCCCCCCAACTGATATATTGTGCCAGGGTTTTTGTGCCCCATATGCATTATCTTGCACTTCTTTGCAATGAATTTCAACTGCCAAACCCCTGACCATTCTTCAAATTTCTGCAGGTCCCTTCTCATTCTGTCTGAACCCTCTGGTGTGTCTACTCTGTTACAGAGCTTTGTGTCATCAGCGAACAATGAAATTCTGCCTTCTGGGTCCTGCGCAATGTTACTGATGAAGATGTTGAATAGGACCGGTCCCAGCACTGATCCCTGTGGTATCCCACTGGTCACTCTTCCCTCTGTGGAATGACAGCCATTTACCACCACCCTCTGTGTCCTGCCGCCCAGCCAGTTACCTACCCACCACACTACTGTCCTGCCCATACCCATATTCCCCAGTTTGTGTAATAGTCTTCTATGTGGCACAGTGTCAAAGGCCTTGCTGAAGTCCAGATAGGCCATGTCCACTGCCCTCCCCTGATCCACCTCCCTAGTCACCCAGTCAAAAAATTCAACGAGGTTGGTCTGACATGACCACCCCCTGGTGAAACCATGTTGCCTTGAATCTTGTAGTCCATTGACAACCAGATGTTCCACCAGTCTCTCTTTCAGTAGTGCTTCCATGATCTTCCCCACTACTGAGGTAAGGCTGACTGGTCTGTGGTTTCCCGCTTCCTCTTTGTTCCCACTTTTGTATAAGGGGACTACATCTGCTGTCCTCCAGTCTTTGGGTACCTCCCCTGTTTCCAGTGATAGGCTAAACAGGATAGCCAGAGGTTCAGCCACCACCTCTCTTAGCTCTTTAAGGACCATGGGGGTGCACCCCATCTGGCCCCATTGCTTTATCAACTCTTATTACTGTACTTCCAGTTCCTTCAGGACCCTTTCTAGAGTAAAGGGACTTGTGTCCATTTCTGCACCATTCTCACCCCTTGTACTTCCTTCAGACCCATTACCCTCCTCTTCCTCAGTAAAGACTGAGCAGAAAAACCTATTCAATAGGTCAGCTTTACTGTTGTCATCCTCCATGTGGCCCCTATCCTCCCCCTTCAGTCTCACTACCCCTTCCGTTGCCTTTCTTTTTTCACTTATGCCGGATATATCTCAAAAACAGTCTGAGATATGGATTTTTTCACTAAGTGCAACTAAGCATGCATGTTAGTGGCCAGGTCATGAATTCAACTGTGAAGGAATTTTTTCCAGAGTTCTTATGGTTACTGAGATATTGCAACTTTTGCAGCACAAGGCTTACCTGGAATGCCGCTAGGCCTGTGCTGTGTCTCTGTACTTATGGGTACATAGAAGCGTGGGGTCTGTAGGGGCCTGTGCTCTCTCATATGCACCCCATAATGCAATAATGGGAGCACAGGGCCCTACATTATGCAATAGTTGGAGTGCAGGGTCCTTAGGGCCCTGGGCTCCCTCACAGAGATGCAGTATCATTAAATATATGTATACTTATGCATAGATGGACTCCCATTTGAAAAGCAGAGACAATTCCAAAATGTAAGCACAATGGAGATGCAGGGCCTGCACTATGCTCCCACAACATCATATGAGTAACATTACACTTTCTATAAAAGAAGGGACATTCATTGCAAAAACCTTTGTTAATGCATCAGTTAGGGTTGTCATTGCAGTGACAAAAGTTTGGAAATTTGATGTTAGAGTTAGAAACCCTACCCCCCCCACCTCCACTGTCCACATACCAACAGGAGTCAGGGCATGCCTTGGAGTCGTTGGGCCTAACTCTCACCCATTCTCCTATACTTTACCATGTCAGCTTCCTTACAAATGGAATGGGGTCAAAGTTAAGCTGATGTCCCCAAGGCACACCACAACATCTGTTTTCGCACAACTAAAGGCATTGTTGAGTAAAAACTGCCTCAAATTGCAGTACTGTTTCATGAACACTGCCACTACTTGTGGCACTACTACCACCCAAAAAAACATTGGCCCCTCTAAAATATTTTAAACCTTTTCTGGACACTTTTTTAGACAAATAGCTATAGAATCGTGTTCCTTGGCCACTGTTTAGGTAAATACCTGTACCTGTTTACCTAATAAAATGAGTTTTTCTCCTTTTACTGCCTCCAAGGGGGCCAAGGTGTGGTTTAATAATAAAAATTGTTTTTCAGATTACAAATATTTTGCAGACATTGGGGCGCCTAATCCCTGTGTTGGCATATATTTCCCCTCCCCCATAGTGTCAGACACTGGGTAGCCCACCCTCAGTGTCTCAATATACTCCATTGTTTAACTATTTATTTCTGATACTGGGATGCCCACCCCCAGAGTGGGATGCCCACCCAAGCCCATCTTAAACTTGTATGCCACCTTCATTGTATTTGTTTTTTAAATTTAAACTGTATGTTGGTGAACATCAGGGTGCCCAATCCTCATGTTGCCATTTACTCCCCTTGAGCACAGTGAGACAGTTGGGAGCACACTCCCAGTGTCCCAAAAAAATAGTTTTACGCTGTAAAGAAAAATAAAACTGTCCCCCGAAGTCTTTTTTTAATTTTTCCCCTGTAAAAAATAAAACAGTCTCTTGTTATCTCCCTGTCCCCTTCCCCCATCCGGACCCTCCCACTGAGCAGCCCACAACCCCACATCCCTTCCTTGCCCTATACTTACCACCAGTGATTGTCTTCTGTCATCTTCTGTGGACTGAACACATATGCACTCTTAAAACCAAGTCACAAACTGAAGAATCAAGGTAAGTGCCATATACAGTAATGGCTGTCAATGATGTTTTGAAATTATGTTAATATATCAGCCATTTTTGGATATTTTTTCTCTGAATTTTCAAAATAGATTTTTTTGGACCCCACCTCATGAACACTGTCACTGTTGTTTTGAAAATCAGACCCGTAAGTTGATTTCATAGTGGCTGTGTGAAATAATCTTTCAGGAATGCATAATGAAAGGACAGTGCCAGTGTTCATGAGCTGGGGTCCCAAAAAGCCCATGTTGAAAATTTGATGAACAAATATCAAAAAATGCTCAAGTTACATGTGGTCATTGAAGTTTTTCTATGCATGCTCATAACTTCAACAGTTTTTAATATTTTCACTCCAGATTTTCAACATTGCAATTTTTTTACACAACCTCATGGACTGTACAGCTGCCATTTTTCACATCCTGCCTAAAAAGTGTTTTCTTTCCTGTGGTGCTGAATGGTGCATTTTCTGTGTGAAATCACCTTTCAGGACTGACTAAAAAATGACAGTGCTAGTGTTTATGAGTGGGATCCCAAAGACCATGTTGAAAAGTTGGAGAAAAATACAGATATAAATATATATATATATATATATATATATATAAGAGAGAGAGAGAGAGAGAGAGAGTACCCCATTTAAGCATTTAAGGTTAAATGGTGAAATTTACACTTAATAACTTTGCCATTGTTCAATGGATGTGCCTGAAATTTGACAAGCATGGGGTATAACCACAGTTCTTGGGATCTGCCAACTTTTCACCGTTTGAACATACAGCTGCGAGTTATTAAGCAACATTCTGTAAGCGCATTTCGTTTTTCACATTCTTTGCTCACACCTACAGGTTATGCGGTTTGTGTGACCAGTCCAAAAACTTCAGGGAACATGGTGCCAGGGTCCCTTATATGCCCTTTGAAGATTTTGTGAAAAAATATTGAACGGTTCAAAAGTTATTCAAAAAACAAGCTCCCATTATAAGTCAATGGGAAAAGTTATCAAAAAATTCGATACTTTCACAAAAACACTTTTTAGTGTCGCAAATGACCCTAGTAGTGTTGCAAATCCACCATTTTGTTTTCAGTTACTGATCACAGAAATGCTTGGCAATTAAAATTGGGACCATCTAGGGACATAATTATTTTGGGGGTTACCTAGTCAAGCCCTGAGGATGCTAGGCGTGTCTTTATTTTGGGGTAAAACATCCCAGAAATATGTTTTTCAAATTTGTGGGAAAATTAGTGTTATAAGTAGTGTCACACTTACAATTTTGCAAATGTTTGTGAAAGGTGTGAAATCATGACACTACTTTTGTAGACTATGGCCAAAGTGACAGGAATTCTTTGCCACCCTGCTGCAAAAGAACGGTTTGGTCTTTTGGGCTGACATTTGGAGGAAGGCAGCCAGCATTTCACAAATATGCCTTTTGATGGTTTCGTGACACAATATTGCATGGACCCAAAGTTACGGTACTCAAAATTTACATTTTTCCCATTGACTAACAAGGTAGTGTCTGCTGCACCTTTGGGGCTTGTATCTTGGAAATGGTGTAAGATGCTGAATTTCTGGCACAAATTAGTGTGAAATCTTAGCCAGGAAACTAGTGTATCATGTGAAATTTTAATTTTTTTCTCGTCGTACAGTTACTGAGATATTAGCAATTTAGTGTTACAACTGTTTGTTTTCTGCTCCAAGGCACATTATTATGCATACATTCTCTGTTTCACTATGCTTCTCAAAAGTGGTTTTGGGAGAAATAAGGTGTGCAATCCAGTTACTGTTACACATAGGCTTTACACTTCTGTTTCTGTGCCTGTTTGCATTACTGTTCCCATGTATGCCACCATGTGATTAACTTTTCCATTTCGTTTGCACTTGTGTTTTCGTTACTGTTACCAATTGTGTGTCCATTACTGTTTGTGTTTGTGTTTTGCTTAGCATCACCATGTGCATTACTGTTACTATGTCACAAGACATCACGTGGTGGGAATGTGGGGTCCACTCCCACCAGTGCATTCTATTCACTATTTATAGTCCTCATTCTCAATAAGAAGGGAAATTCATGGCAAAAAACTATGTTTAATGCATCTGTTAAAGTTGTTTCACAGCAACAAAAGTAAGGAAATTTAATGTTAGGGTTGAAAGCCCCCTTGCACCCCTCAACTCCCCCCAACTGGCACCGGGGTGTGTGTTGGGGTCATCGGTCCTAACTCTCACCTCATTCTCCTATACCTCAGCTTGTTTACACATGTCATGGGGTGAGAGTTAGGACCAATGACCGCAACGCACACCCCAATGCTGGTTGGGGGCTGGCTATGGGCAAAGGGGCTTTCACCCTAACACTGAATTTCTTGCTTTACCACATGGAACAACCCTAACTGATCATTAAATGAAGTTTTGTCAAGAATATATATATATATATATATATATATATATATATGTGTGTGATGGATAGATAGATAGATAGATGAGATAGATAATGAATAGATAGATAGATAGATAGATAGAATATAGATATAGATATAGATATAGATATAGATATAGATATAGATATAGATATATATGTATAAGACAAAGAACCTCTGTGTGCAAGCACTGAGGCAATGGTTACCCCAAAGGGCATTTGGCTGGGAAGCCAAGTTTTAAAGAAATACAAAATCACACATGTCCCCACAATGCAAAGTATCATGGACTGCATATGTAAATCACCACAGAATATTATGCTGGTTCAACTTTAAGCAGAAATGCATGGTGCCAAAGGCCTCTCACACAGTTTGCAAGGGTGCCAACAGAAGACATACTGTTGGCACCTTTGCAAACTGTCAAAGCTTCCTCGACACCATAAAGATGAACCAACTATAGTGATTTCATAAGCTCTAATGCTTTGCATTGTGAGGACATGTTGATTTAATATTCATATATATACATATATATATATTATATATACAAATATGGGATACACAACAGGAGATGGTGGAATAGTAATTTATTTTCACTAGTGATGTTTGACCATGGGTAACCTCACAAGTGGAATAAGCCATGAGTGATGTGCTCAAGATCAAACAGCAAGAGTGAAAATAAATCAAGTTTTCCACAACATCCCTGCTGTGTATTTCATTTATGCAATAGGCAGGGACCTTGTAGTTGTTTTTGCTTTCATAGGCTTGGTTATTTTTTTATAATTAAATATGTTTTGTTGGTATGTTTGTTGAAGTCATGCTCTTCCACCTTGGAGAAGTGCTGCTGTTATGCCCATCATCAAGGATGCCATGTCATAATGTGAGCACTGACAGAGCAATGTATGTTTGGACTGATGGGGAAGCAGGTATCTCAAAAATTTTAAAAGAAGATGGTGGCACAGTTTAGTAAGCGAGGTTGTTTGCCTGGGATAGGGAGACACTGTGAGCTTCCCTCCATCAGCAGTTGAGTTGTTTGGGCTGCCGGCAAATGTTTTTTTTTTTATGTAGTTGTTTAAACTGGACAGAATGAACAGCATAGAAGAGCCAAGGGACAAGCCACAAATGAGTGGTGCTAGTGTGCTGGAAATAGGAGAGAACTGTTGGTGATTCTGGAGCATGTTTAAAAAGGTAACAAACAAGCAAGCTGTTTGTGCTATACAGAAATAGAAAGGACAGTGATGTCTGTTTGTGGGCTAGTGAAATACATTTGATGAAAAAGAAACTGGGATTTCAAAAAGCTGCCACATCTGGAGGAGTGAGTGAGGTTGTTGTTGGGTTGGCAGGCTGACAAAAAGTTAATTGCTGTTTTGGGTATCATTTCTTTTGTAGACAGGGGCCCAGATATTCAAACTGCGCCCAAAAAGTGCGCAACAGCAGGAGCAAGTGCAAGTCCATTGCACTCATGGCAAGAGGTGTGATATTCAAAAACTGCGCTGGCCAAGAAGAGCCGACAGCCAACGACTGAATATCGCACCACCTGCACCATAGCACAACTAGGGAGGTGAAGCTGAGCGTATCTGATGCACCATAGTGCAAGAAGGAATGTTCAGCTGAGCAGTACAGATGTGCCATAGTGCAACCAGAGACTCCCCCCAGCAGCAGGGCAGCAATACAACAGTACAACCAGGGATGCAGGGGTTCACCATCCATGTCACAGATGGGCAGAGGAACACACAGCAGAACAGACATCGTCCCCCCACACCCCATACACTGCACAACTGGGGGAGGTGTGGAATAACCACTGGTCCATGGAGACCAGCAACCAATCCACAGCTGGGCCATGATGCCCCATCACACCCCCTAGCAAGCTGTGACTGGCACACAAGGAGGGCTGACCACCCCGTGCCACACCATCCCACCAATGCAGAGCACACCCTGCACTGTGACCCCCAGACACCCTGCCCAGGAGCAGCATCCACCAATGCAGGATACCCCATGCATGCCACCACCCCCACTGTGACAATGTAACCCTGTGCACCACAGAACCATGCAAGGCAGACCCACCATGAGCACCTGTCAGCAGGTGGCAGCACACAGTAATGAAATGACTGCATATACAGTGCCACCATGCACATCCCCCCAAGGTACAGCTGAGACTGACCATGCGTCCAGCACAAAGTACCCACACATGACAGGGCATGCCCGGACCCCTACCAGTGGTACAGCACCCTGCACACCCTCCCAGAACACAATCTGACTCAGCACTGGCCACAACAGCCAGTGCAGACACCTACAATGGTGCATGGAAGCATGCACCACACAGGATGCAACACAGTGCATGGACAAACACCCACCCATACCCAAGGGCACACCAATACAGGGACACAGTAGTCTGGCAACCAAGCCCCCAGTGTGTGGCCATGGAAACTGTGTACACATGGCCAGCACTCCTCCATGGCACAAGAGTGCCAGCCACCCTGTACAGGCATTGTGGAGCTGTACGCCACCAGCATTTGCTTGGAGCACAAGTGACAGACAGTGGTGCACATCCCCTGCAACACACACAAGCCACAGCATGGAGGTGGGACAACAACAGCAGAGGCCACAGTGTCAACTGAGGCAGACATGCACCACACCAGTGACAGGAAGCAACCCAGCATTGTGACGGGTACAGTGGCTGTCCTGCATGGACAGCCACCACTGACATGCCAGCAGACTGAGCAGGTCACGGACATGCAAGGGTGTCAGCTGCACAGGCCATGGATGGGCTGACAGTTGCACCATGGACACAGAGCATGCACCATGGACCACTGCACACAGTCATCCAGTGCACAGGGAACAATACACACACCACAGACAGTGACTGATAGCTACTCCCACACCATAGTCACCTCCCCATGGACACACACACACATGCACATGAATGCACCACCCCTGACACCATGCACACCATTGCAGCTGAGCACCTATAGCCGCTGCAAAACAGAGACCACCACATTAGGTATATCAACTCAAATATATTGTACGAAACATGCAAAACTATTTACAGATATATACAAAAGGTTGGGGGGAGGGCCACAAACAAGGTGGGGGTGGGTAAGGGGCAGGGGTGAACAAATGGTAAAGGGAAGGAGGGGTGTGAGGGTGGGTCAAGGGGATAGGGAAAATCGGGGGCAGTAGGATGCTCATTGGGATACCCCCACCCTGCTCTGGCTGCTCCTCCTGCCATGTCACCATTTGACTCCCTCACGGTCAATCCTCTCTAATATTTCCAGGGTGGCCCTGGCCACCTGCAGTATCTCCTGCAGCATTCTTCTGGTGGCTTGCAACTGCCATCCACCTAGGACAAGGGAGAAGAGTCAATAGGTGTGAATGCACAGCCCCATGCAGCCCACCCACTGTGCATGGCATACAGCCATGGGACATGCCTCTGTGATGGTGTGTGACCACACACTATGATCACGTCCACAAGACCTGCCCATCCAGGAGCAGACAGCCATGCGGACTGCTGTACACACCCAGTGGCCAAGTCCTGCACAGCACCACTGTGGCTGTTCAGTGACATGGCTATGTTGTGCGAAGGCAGTGGCATAGCCAGGTACCCGGTACACGCATGGACCACCATTGATGCACTCCCAGACATGCAGTGCCACTGGACAGTGCTGACTGTAACAAGTTGCATGCATGGCAGTGGTGTCAATGGGTGGTGACCATGCCTCACTGCCTGCCCTGTCACACAGCATGAAATACTAATCATGGATGTAAGGCACTCACCATCATCAAACTGGTCCTGCAGCCTCTGTGGACCTTTGCCCCTCCCAGAGTGGCAGTCCTCCTGCTGGTGCCTCCTCTCCCTCACCAGCCGTCGCTCATCTGGGCCTAAGGTGCAAACATGGAGAAAGGAACATCAGTACAATCCTGTAGCAAAATCCCCCTGCCCCCATGTGTGTGCAATCCCACACAGCCAGACCCACCCACTCCACGCCCTGATAACACCACCACAGCCAACACCAGATGGTCCCCCCCATGTTCCGGACATATACAACCGTGATACCCATATGGAAGATAAAAGTGTATGGATGTTGCACCTACCTGGCCATGGCACAGTGCCCCTCCTGGCACGTGCCCACAGGCGGGCAAGCAGGTCCGGGTCCCTCCGCCTCAGGTCCCCATATCTGTGGTGGCACTGTTCTGCCATCTTCCCCATTCCTATGGCCTCCTCCAGGGCATCAGCCACCTCCTGCCACACCTGACTCCTGGACCTGTCCAGGGGTGCCTCACCAAACAGTGGGCCAACAAGTGGCTCCACAATGGCAACCAAGTTTGCCATCTCTACCTGGCTCCACTGGGCAGCTCTACTCCGCGTCATCTCTATTGCTCAGTTGAGTCAAAATAGTACTCTGCAGCATGGTTCTGCCACGTGAAGATGCTGTGTGGTACAGCGCTGCCATTCCCTTTCGTGCTGTCACCGAACAGCATGATAGTGGTGCACCCATGCCTGACGCATGGCGCCTAGGGGGCAAAGGTCGGGCACAGGGTCGAGGGTCTCTGGCACACGGACAGCCACAGTGCGATTGGAACCCAATGCAGCTAGTGCAATTGGGAGCCTGTGTGCCACCTCCTGTAGTGGACTACTGTGCTGTTGCCCCAGTGCGCCTATGACGCCCCAGTGCCACAGTGCCATATAGGTGAACAGCGCTGTAGTGCCACTGGCATAATGCCCTGCATTTCCTCCCATGCACAGCATATCAGCAGTGCAGCAGGCGCCTGCATCATCAACCCGGGCATGCACAGTTAGGTATGTACTGCGCACACCACAGAACTGCGCCCTTGGCTCAGCACGTTAAACACAATTGTGCAAAGCACAAAAGCATGATATTCAGCCGTCATATGCAAATCTAGTAATCAGCCATTCAATGGCGCAGTCACTGCATTTGCATCCACATAAAGATGCGCCTCACCTCATTTGCATGGGTTGCGCTGTAAAAGTGCGACATTGGGCTGCACTGGCCATAGTCGGTTACTGCAGTCTACTGGTGAGTTGCATGCTGTTTGGGAGTGTGGACTGTGGATTTTGGGACATGCATGGGAATACACAGTCACAGGTAACACCTGTCATTCTCACAAGCTGAATCATGACCGAGCGAGTTGTGGAGGAAGAGGAACAGAGTTGCTGGAGGAGGAGGAGGACAAATTTCACGAAGGCCAAGACGGCCTACCTGGACCAGGAGCTGCTTTTCAGTGGATGCCAGGGAACACCAAGGCCCGTGCTGCTGCATGGGAGGAGGTGGCGCGTGCTGTGAACCTGCATGGCAGCCACCAGCGCTCCATGCAGGAGTGCAAGAAGAAGATGGACTCAGACAGGAGGAAGATTAAGGAGAAGGTGACTGCCATCAGGGCAGCACGATCTGCGACAGGTGGGAGACAGCCGGAGGTGCTACGCCTGACCCCACAGGAGGAGTGGGTTGCTGGCAGCATGCAGCGTTGTGCCATTGAGGGTGTTCTGGGTGGTGGATTCCAGATGGATGATAGCCCGTCACTGCATGGTAGGTCATGATCTGTCTATGGGGGGGCAGGGTAGGTCACATGCAGTAACGCGACTTTGTTTTCCCTTACTGCTCCTGAGCATCTGCATAGGTCAGCGGTGATGGGCCTCTCCACTGAGGCCAGTCAGATGGAGATGGAGGAGGGCCCATCCACCTCCACAGGAATACATGGCTCAGTGCAACAATGGGCCCACTTGGATGTCCAGACTGATGTTGTTGGAGCAGGAGAGGTGGAGGACCTGCCCGTGCCCCAGCATGCCAGCATCCATGGATGCCTGCATGCTGGGACTCAGGCTGGTGCCGGGTCCATCACTGATGATGATGTCGCTAACGTCATGGGCAGTGACACATGTGTGCCACAGGATGGCCACACAGCAGGTAACATCGTGGCCATGGCTGTGGGTGGTGCCGCCGTGGAGGCCTGCATGTCATCACAGTCCCTGCCTGTGCCTGTCAGCACCAGTGGGGCAGCACTGGTGTGTGTACCGGACAGTGGTACTGTTGCGGCCACTGCGGCAGCACCAGTGAGCCCTGGGGAGTGGCAGCCAGAGGGGCAGCATCAGCAGTCGACCAATGGGCTTGGGGGTACAGTGTCAGGGTGTGGCGTCAGTGCACTGCCTGTGGACATGCCCAGGCCTGGTTCTGGTGTGCAGTGCCTACCCTCAAGGGATGCTGAGCATCAGGGCCGCACAAACCCTGAGGGACAGAATGCCGATCAGGCAGATGACCTCTTGGATGAGCACACCCGCATGCTGCAAGCATCAGTCAATCAGCAGATGTGGCTTGTTACGGCGGTGGATGCACTGAGTGCAGCTCTGGAGCAGGCAGAGGAGTGTCACAGCAGAGAAACTGCTTTGCTCCTGGCAGGGATGGACTGGATGCGGGAAGATGTGACTGCTGCCATTGACAGGCTGGCACATACAATCACAGCTGCCATGGCCACAGGGCGCACACAGTTATTTGCCCATGTAGCGCAGACACAACGCAGTGCAATGTCAACCCTCCATTCCCGGTGTCGTGCGATTCCCTCCTTCTCGACACCGGGTTCAGCTGTGGGCATCCTGAGCATGCCTGGTACAGGCATGTTCGGTGGGCTGCAGAACCCTGCGTGAGCACGGTCGTGTTCACACAGTGAAACCGCTGGGGGACCATCAGTGCCACCCCATGAGGCTAGTGGTCAGCCTGTCAGTGCTGGTGGGTCTCAGTGGGGCTGCTCACACATCCGTGGAGGCTGGGGCACTGTGGCACGTGACTGACCTGTCTCTCAAAGTGGCTACTGTCTGATGCTGCCCTGTGTGCATTGTGTCATTCAGCGGGCAATGCACAGGTTGGTACCCGGCCCTGCATGCAGACACACAATCCATCTGCACACCCTCCCGGCAACTGTCCACATTTGCATGTGCATGATGATACCTGCATTGTGCTGTACACCAATGTGCAATGATGCCCAGCATCTGACACATACGCACAATGACAGGAAGTGGGTGTGGTGGTATGTGGACATGTGTGTGGCTAGGGGTGGCGTTTTGGGTCAGTGTGCCTCCTACCCTTTGTGCATGTCTGGTGCAGGGTGTGTGTGTGTGTGTGTGTGTGTGTGTGTGTGTGTCTATGCCATATTAGACCTCACCCATCCCTGGTGGTGTGTGTGGTTCCATGCCTGGCCACTTCCCTTGATGGCATGCACCCCAGTGTGTGTCCATGCATGTTTGTGGGTTGTGCCTTTGCTACTAGTGGTTGCACATGGCACCATGACTTACCTGGGTTGGCTGAAGTGCTCCTCTGTGATGGTGTCCTGGTGCAGCTGTGCCAGTTGGAGCAGTTGGGGGTCCTATCACCCAAGGGGGGGCTGCCCATCACCATTGTCACTGGTGTCCTCATCGTCCCCATCGCTGTCCCCCTCTTTGACTAGTATGGCTATCCCACATTCATTGGCCATGTTGTGCAGGATGCAACAGGCCAGGAATAGCCCACAGGCCTCTGAGGGGCTGTACTATAGGGCACTGCCAGAGGTGTGCAGGCAACGGAAATGTGCCTTCAGCATCCCAAACACCCGCTCGATGACATTACATGTGGTGGTGTGTGCCTCATTGTAACGTTGCTGTGATGGGGTTGTAGGCCGCCAGTATGGTGTGAGCAGCCAGGGATGGAGTGGGTATCCACTGTCACCAGTGTGTAGAGGGTGGAGGTTAGTTTGGTGATCAGCATTGCCCTGCCCTGGGCCATGTAGGCCACTACCCATATCACCTCTGACCATGCCCCTCCCAAGCCCTATGTTTGTCCATGTGGTTTGCATACTCACCCACTAGGTGGCCAGTGGGGATGTCCCCACTCTCGAATCTGTGGCATAGTGCTGACTGTTACCAGATGAAGGCATCATGTCCTCCCCCAGAGTGTGTGGCACAGACATTGATTATGCACCCCCGGCATCACACACAACCTGGCAGTTGATGCTAGCATAGCCCTTGCAATTCATGTATGTGGCCCACTTGGGGCCAGGCGGTGTGCAGATGGCCACATGGGTGCAGTCTATTGCCCCTAGCATGTCAGGCATAAGTGCTACCCTGTGGAACTCCTGTATGTTTACTGTACACTCCACCGTTGTGCTTGGGAAATGGATGTACTCTGCAGCATGTGGCAGCAGTGCGCTGAAGAATTGGGTGAGGTGGCATGACGCAGCCAACTGGATTATGCCTGTGGTGTCCCCTGTTGGTCTCTGGAAGGTACCCATGGTGAGCAAGCACATGCAAGCTGTCACTTTAGTCCCCACTGACAGAGCATGGCTCCGTCGTGTGGGTGCCTGTATCACATCACTGCACAGCTCACAGAGCCACCTCAGAATTGTCTGATTCAGGCAGTACTGGCCCACGATCTCCATATCACTATACAGCTTGAAGCTGGTGCAGGCTCGGTACTGCCTGTTGGGGGCATACTGCCGATGGGCCCTTCCACAGCCGCGCTCCCCTGCTGCCCACCTTCTCTCCCCCCTCATTAATACTTCCATCTGGATGGTGGCACTGGCCATGTCCCTGGCTTGTGTTCACCCCCCCAGCAGCTGTTTCTGTGTCCCCCCCACTGTCCTGGCTGCTACTTCCCCTGGACCAGGAACACCTGACTGTGCTGGCCTCACTGCTGTGTGGCACTTCCCCCTTCTGCAGTGTGGCTCCCCACACCTTCCCTGGGCCTGTGGGTTCCAGGTGCCCTTTCACTGTCCTGCTCTGTGTGTGTGTGTGTGTGTGTGTGTGTGTGTGTGTGCCTGTGTGGCTGGCTATAGTTCAGCAACTTTAGGCTTCCCTGTAGCGTTCTTGCACCTCTCCCTTGTTCCTTTTTATTTTGACTCATTTCCACTATGGCGCAACTTCCGCTTGCTCCCCTATTGCGCATGGCGCATGTTTCTGAATATCGCACTGCACCATTTATGCACGGTTCCTCCTCCTTCAGTTGTGCATACATTCATTATCATTACACTGTTGCTCAGCGTGATTTGGGGGCACAACTGCCTCCGCTGAATATCGCAGAATGGTGCATTTTCGGACTTGCGCTGGCGCAACCCTATTGCACATGGCGCAACCCTTTTGAATATCTGGACCTGAGAGTACAAGTGGAGCATATGTTGCTGTAGAAAAAGGAAAAAAAGAAAAGTTAAAACAAAAGCTGACAGTAAAATTATACTTTGTTTCAGTGCTTAGTAATGGAAGCTCCCATCTGCCAGTGGTCTTGATGGATGGCCAGACAACTTGAATCTGGTCTAGTTTTAAAAGGAAAAAGAAATGCACACATGGAGGCTGTAGTAAATTAAAACTAAATGTTGCATCTGTCGAAGTTGTATGAGGTGTTCTTGTCTGTGGGTGGTCTTATTTGAAGCAGACTGCACTTGGAAAATGCAACAGGTGCAGGCAGGGAAGGGGTTGATGATGTATTTACTGTTAAGATAAATGGATGATGGCATTTCTACTATGTGTATAAATGTGAGATTCCACATTTATACACACAGTAGACACATCATTAGCCATTTATCACATGATAACATTTATCAGTGGAGATTTATCTCCACTCCTACTGCATAACCATAAATATATATATATATATATATATATATATATATATATATATATATATATATATATATAGATATATATAAATATATAGATATACTGTAATATATATATATGTATATATATATATATATATATATATATACAATATCGCTAGATAGATATATCATGCAGTGACCACACTGTTTGGTATTTTAGTCTGAAATATTTAGCTTAGAAAGAGGTTTGGTCAAAGAACAATCTAGCATTGGTTTGGCAAAAAAATATTAATCCATTCCATAGTTCAGTCTAAGATTTATATGTATGTTTTTTGAACTGGGATTGGGCTCTTGATCAAGGATTTTGTCACCTCCTGAAAGGGGATTTATAAAATCTCCATTTGTGAAGAAAAATTCCCCTTTCGTGAGCCATCTTGTTTTAATGTTTTCCCTTAAACAAAATGTTGTAGCTTGCCCTACAGCTGACTTCTTTTGCAAATGAAGCATGGGTTTTGTTCAGGGTGACACCATCTATAAACCCATGCCTTTGGTTTCCTTCATTTTGGTCACAAAATGACCATTTTAAACTTTTAAATTCTTTGTTCATGACTCACTTCTGATCCTTTTTCTCGAGCTGACAAAATCCCCTTTCACGAGCTGATTTCCTTTTGCGAGGTAACAGAATCCTTGATCATGACTTAGGGACCAGATAGCCTTATCTTGTGAACAAGGATAACTCACGAAAGGGGATTTTGTCAGCTTGCAAAAGGAGATCACCTTCCAAAATGAGATTTTGCCAGCTCGTGAAAGGGAATTTTTTTTGAATCCCCTTCCTGGAGCTGACAAAATTCTCTTTCATGAGCTGACAAAATCCCCTTTCTTGAGCCGATCCCCATTTGCAAGCTGACAAAGTCCTTGATCATCATTTCCTGACCAGCTGGCCCTTCTTACAAACAAAGATTGGTTTGCAAAGGGGGATTTTGCCACCTAGCAAAAGCGGATCTATTTGTGAATAGAGATTTTGACAGCTTGTGAATGGAGAATTTTTTTTAATTCCTCATTCACGAGCTGACAAAATCCTCTTTCTTCAGCTGAAAAATCCCCTTTCACCAGCCAGTCCCCTTTCGTGAGCTGACAAAGTCCTTGATTGTGACTTCCAGACCAGATGGCCAAAACCTGACGATCAAGTATTTCTCACAAATGATGATTCTGACAGCTTGCAAATTGGGATTGACCTGGGGAACAGGGATTTGGCAACCTCACAAACTAGAAATTTAAAACTTTGCCAGTATACTGTAAATAAATGGTTTGGTCTTTTGGCTTGAAATTTGCAGGGTATAAAAAGGTGTCCCAGAGATGTGAGTTATGCTGCTTAGGTGTAAAAAAGTTCATCAGTTCCATAGATATGCCATCACGAAGTTGAGATTTTCCCCATAAGATAATAATGTGATTCCAAGAGTGACATTCAGTGCCCATATCTCAGAAACAATGTAAGATATATATTTTTTACTACCTACAACATAGGTAGACTAAGCACACATAGAGGTTTCGATGTCATGATTACAAATGCAGTAGAATTTGTTTCATAGCTTGAACGGTTACTGAAATATTGGCAAATTAGTGTTACAAGAGTTCCTTTTCAGACCTTTTGGGCCAATGTATGGCTCCGTTGTTATGCATAAGTGGAAACGCAGGGCCCAGGGGGCCCATCCTGCCACAGACACATATTGTTATGCACAAAGGGACAGCTTGGTGGGATCCCAGGGCCCGAAGGGCCACTGCTTCCACCAACTCAAACCACTTACATTACACTGTCTCAAAAAGTAAAGAAATTAATTGCAAAAAGCTTTGTTAATGGATCAGTTAGGGTTGAAGCTATAAAAGTAGGGAAATGAGATGTTAGGATTGAACCCTTAAACTCTTTACCCTTCCACCCCACTTCCCATGCTCCACACACTGACAGGCATTGTGGTGTACCATGGGGTCATTAGGCATAGCTTTCACCCCATTCTCCTATGTTGTACCATATCAGCATCTTTGTGCATTGAATGGGGTGAGAGCTAGGCCTAATGACCCCATGGGACACCCTGATGCCTGTTGGTATGTGGAGGATGGGGGTAGGGTGTGGGGTTAGGGGTTCAACCTTAACATCTCATTTCACTACTTTTATTGCTTCAACCCTAATTGATGCATTAACAAAGTTTTTTTACAATTAATATATATGCATTAATATATTAATAATGTTATAATATAATAATAATATAATAATATTAATAATAATATAATAATAATATAAATATGTTATAATATATTAATATGTTGCACCCTTTGCAAACTGTGTGAGAGGCCTTTCGGCACCATGCAATTCTGCTTAAAGTTGGACCAGCATAACATTCTGTGGTGATTTGCATATGCAGCCCATGATGCTTTGCATTGTGGGGGCATGTGTGATTTTGTATTTTCTTGAAACTTGGCTTCCCAGCCAAATGCCCTTTGGGGTAACCCTTGTCTCAGTGTTTGCGCACAGAGGTTCTTTGTCTTTTATATATATATATAAATATATATATATATATATATATATTTGGAAGGAAAAGTCTAAATTAAAAAGGGACCATGAAGAAGGAGAAATAGGGCTAATTTAAAACAAAGACACAACAAAATGTACTGGGGTTATAAACAGACCTCACTCATATGTTCAATTATATAAAACATATAAACAACAGGTTGTGTGTTCCCTTTTTAAAGTAGCACTGGCTGTTGTGAAAACTTCATTGCATAAGCATTCATGTACAGTATATCAAGAATGCTAAATTCAAGTGGTTTGTGAGCATATATCATAGCTGCAATATAATATAGGGTTCAGTACATGTGTAAATGGCAGTTGTTAATCAGAAAGACTGGCAGCTAGTAATTACTGACCCATCCTAGTTAGTTTATATTTTGTTTAATATGCTAAACAAGAACTGCACAAGACAGTGATGGAACTATGTACTACTGGCACAGGTTTGTTTACTTGCATATTATCCAGGTTGTCTATAGTGAAGAAGTGAAATAAATATTGCATTGTCCAGTTGTCTGAACTTCCCGGTAAATGGATGTGGGTGTGATGGGGTCACTAAAACAGGTGTGAAGAAGATTCTCTTCTCTTATGATATGGGATGCATGCTGTGGCTAGGTTGATATCTACTGCTTTATCTCACCTAGAAGAGTCTCCAACACATTGTAATTTGTAAGAAAAATGGGAAGCATTTTTGCTGGTTTCTGTGGAACATTGATAGTTGGCATCAGCACAACTTGAATCTTCAAATATTCCAAAATAAATCCAAATTTCACGACATTCCAATCTTTATCATTAAGAATATTTACAGAAAATCAGACTCTTGGCCCCTTATCTTGATCTGCCTCTACTACCTTTCCAGCATTGAAGTCAAAATTCCCCACTATAACATTACATCCTATTGCAACACAAACGATTTTAACATCACAAGCAAAGGACTTTGACTTCAAGACAGGAAAAGGGGCTGTAATAGATTATGTCTAAGGGACTAAGAGTCACATATCATGTAATGATGTTCAGTAATAAGAAACTGAATGATCAGAAATGACAATTTGGGAATAATTTGTTGTAATAGATTCTGCTAAGGCCATCTGTAATTATTTATTTTATATCTGGAAATTATAAAATCATTTTAAAGAGAAAGTTTTACTATGCAGTCAAGGTCTTATTTGTAAAATAATTTTCTAATGACTACATTCCAGTAACAGTGCTTGAAATTTCATAGCATATCGTCATAACAGAATGAATACAGTACTTCTACATTAGGTTTCCAATTGCATAAAAGATATTTGCAAGTGTGAGTCTTATCAGCCTGCTGACCATAGCATGAATTTTTACCCATTCATGGACTCGGTCCCTTTGCGTGGGCCACAGGAATAGTTGTGGGAGATGTTATGCCAGATCCCACCAGGCAAAACATTACAAGGTAGCTGTGTGACAAAAATGGCTACAAATAGGGGAGACTATTGTAAACTGGCTCCCTCTTTGCAAATCTGGTGCATACAAGAAAAACTGTCTTCACAAATGAAGCCTCACATGTGGCAGTTTTTCCCTGCACCTGTGGCAACTTCTCTGGCTTTGAAAATCTAGCCTCAGTATTGGTGGATGCACTCCTTTCTCAGCAACTCTGAGGGTATCCACATATGATAATACATGTATATAGAGGATAGTGGATAGGCAAGTGTGTTATATGGATTTTTTTACACACCTGAGGTGTGTGATGACCCATAAATCTTGAGAGCAAAGCTCAAGTGGTTTATGAGGACATCACACACCTGAGGGTGTTTAAAAAAAGTCCCTATAAACACACTTGCCTATAATATTTTTTAATTACTGGTGTAAGGAGCGATTGTTGACCAGGCAGAGAAATGGATTGTGGCTGTGCAGATTGCACTTAATTGGTCCAAAGCCCTGACCAAAGTGCAAAAACAACAGGATCAACCTGTTAGATGTTTTTGCTGGAATGGCAGGATCAACTTGATAAACAATGAAAAAATATATAACTTACACAGCAGGATAGTGGCAAACTATTTGTCTAGTCAGGCAGGGAATTGATGTGGTTCCTCAGAAACAGAGCTGCCATGTTTTCTGGACTGTTGAGACCACCCAGAGGGACACTAAGAGTCAATCAGGTATCACACTACATAAGATTGGCAGTGACAGGTTTTGTAGAATTCCTGAAAGAGCCATATTAACTCAGTCTGATGCTGTATTAACTTGGTGTGACATCAGATCAGGTTGATATAGCTTTTGAAAAGTTCATAAAACAGGTTGAAATCAGGGGTCAGCAGTAATAATGGTAGTTTAAGAGGTGACTGTTCCTCTTGGGTATCATGTTTATAGTTGCAGTGCCCAGATTTTTATCTTTCTGTTCTGATTATCTTTATTTTTTAATTAATTAATTTATTTAATTTTATTTTTTTATTTTTTATTTTATTTATTATCACAATCGGAATTACAACGCTTTGAGTCATAGACTCCTTTACAAAGGCTCCATATCATGGCACAGAGAATACAAAACATTGTGAACAGTACAATACAGTGTGGACATAAATGAGAGCAAAACTGTAGAGTCAGGTAACCCAGTGTCTATAGAAATTTATTCAATAACCAGCTCCTGTGCAAAAGCTCTAGGTGTTTGTGCAATGGTTACAGAACATTGTGAACATGACAACATTACATTATATGGGTAAGCCATGCAGGTGGTTTTGGTTGCATTTATTGTATAAGACATTATTTTCGCTGGAATAAAAATGTTCCTATATTCATTATTTTAAAAGTCCAGTGAAAATTATATGCCAGTGAAAATATATACTGCAATTGATAAGTTAGCTTGCTCTTGCACTTCAGCTAAATTAGACAGCCATGGACATGTCAAAGCAGACAAAACAGTGAAATTTAAGGGCAGTGAATTAATTCTGTTATACAATATTTTTTATATTGATTTTCATAATTATTAGAATGCAAACAAAGATGGTTGTTTATTACATAGTCATTTAAGCGTTAATTATTTTCGAATATGTTGTAATAAAATTTACATTTACATTCTGTATTCAGCACAAAAAACATAACCATCACTGGCACTGGAACCTATACTACTACGATGGCTTTGTACAAGAATTCAGATTACACAGGACCCTACACTGTAGCAGATATGCCAATTGTAATGACTGTTGAACAACCACTATACATTGGGGCTTTCGTTACTGGAGTAGATGCAACTAAGTTTTCCTTGAAGGTGGTTAGCTGCTATGCAACACCTACAAACAGCAGTGACAGCACTAAATATTACATTATTGATAACAGGTAGGTGCCTGCCTCTTCTCTTCTCAGAAGTAATAAGTAGAACTGGTTCTAAAAAAAACTCAGATAATATGGTCTGCTATAAAATTTAGTACTGAAAAGACACCCACCTTTTTAAAAACAGTTTAAGTGGCTTTAAAAGCAAATTATCAGTTAGTCTAATATCTACATGCAAATATTAGGAATAATGAGCTCTGATAAAAAAAAAAGACAGAACTCCATAGAAACTGAGAGGTTTAAAGGTTTAGATCTATGTGTTTGTAAAACTATGTATTTAGTTATTTATTTTATTTAAAACTGATGACCAAGAAAGGCACACTGAGCCGAAGCTCATTTCTAGGTGCGACCCAGGTACAAGTGTACACAGAATGGGGGTATGTGTTTGTAAAATGAAGAGAGCAAAGCAGTAAAGCAAGGAATACACTGAGATCTGAGAGAAGAAACAGCTGAAACAATCAGGATGCAATACAGTAATGCTGCCTTGCATCACACAGTACTGCAGTATGCTGCAGCAAACAATGTAATTCAATGGCAATTGAGTCCCTTTGTCATGCAGTATTTTGTGACATGTCATGTATGGCAAGTTATTGCATTGCATCATGGCTGGCTCTGCTTTGAGTATAGTTGCTGAGAAAGACAATGCCATTCTTTAATACTCAATAAATAGAGGTATCCCAGTCACTGTAGAAACAGCTGTAAAGTGCCAACTATAAACACAGAGTATTCCTATGGGCAGAACACACACAAACCAGGACTTCATCAGGAAATAAGAAAACATTACTTGGTAGTAGCACACTCATGGTTATAATTCAGCAGTTCAAAGGAAAAAAGAAAACACAACTTGTAGTTTTCTTCTTTATTTCTGATCACATGCTGCTTCATGTATGCTCTGCCCCTAGGAATACTCCCTGCTTAGTTAAGTGCTGGTTAATGTGAGTTACAGTATGTACTATTCTCTATTTCAACAGCATAAGCTGAGTTTCTTTGTAAGTGCATGATTTGTGTGTCTGTCAGTATTCCTGTGGGCACTCTGTGGCAACCACAAACAGCCATGCCTGGTACATGCCCTGCTACACCAGATCCCAGTACATACATTGCTCTGTATACAGGACTGGGATAGAGGTGGCTGTGATGGGAGGAGCTGCTTTTCTGCACCTTCCACATATTCAACTGTGTGTTGTAGAGGGCTGGCAGAGGAGACAAACACTATACAAGTGGTCACCCTGTTAACAGACACACTCCCCCTCTGCTCAGCAGTCTGTGGACCTCTAAGGCCACATCATGCTCAAGGCTTCCTAGCCAATATGGAGGGTGAAAGGTTAACATTGTTTACATTATTTTATATTTAGTTTAGTAATAGGATGTAAGAGTGCTTGGAGGACTGCCATATCCCACAATGCCCTGCTTTACACTGCTAGATATGAAGCTGGGGATTCAGTCTGCATCTGACACAGGCATCTTATTGGATGTCATCTGTTTTGCACAACTGTTCCCCAGGCCATTCCAAAACACTTGCATGAATCTCTATAAATGCAGAAGGTTGTGGGTGTAGCACAGCTGCACAGGGTGTCTCAAAACTGATGCTGGCAGAGGTACTCCAAATGGAGAAAAAGATAAAATAATAGTCTGGGTTTCTACTCCTGGTTAGAGTTATTGCCATTCAATGCACTCTGATATAGTGCAACATACTGCATTTACAGTACCTTACTTTTCCAACATTGTGCAAAACTGTTACATAATACAGAAAGTACTGTACTTATAGGCTATCAAAAGTAAGTTCAAAATGCTCTGCTATAACAGGGTACCTAGGCTGAGAGCATGCAAAAATGCAGAATATTGCCAGTGATTTCAGATCACATGATCTTATCCACAAAGCCTCACTATATTAAATCCAGGATGGGTAACAGACCCCCAGTTGCTTGATATTTTATTTTTTGTTTGTTTGAAGTACCACTACCAGACTCGGTCTTAAGGAAGTCTTCCTACTAGTACTTTTTTAGCAAGTCCTATCATGTGTTTTCTTGTTCTTAATATATGGGTAGCCCTCGTAATACTGTAACATCAGAAACCCATAAAAAATGTGCTTTAATACTATTGTTAGAGCTCTAAAGATCATATTAGGAAATCTTGTATTGCCGTCATTGCAGCTCTAATGATAGTATTACATGATCTAGTAACACTTTTGTTCCAAGCTCTAACAGTATTATGAGATTCCCCCATGGTACTATATTCCTTGTGTGAGTGCGAGTTGACTTTTATCAAAACCACTGCATACAGTAAAAGCTGACTAGCTGCTGATAAGGGCACAAGAAGAAAATGGCACTATGGAGTGTGTATTTGTATGTGTGTTTCTCAGTCTAGTCATTAAAATTGGATCCATATATTACAAACAAACTAATAACTAAATAAATAGAGGACTGTGTATTTCTCGGCCTAGATTACAGTTTCAAGGTTCTGGTAACATATCGAAGCCTCTTGAATGTAACTCTTGAGTCTTATATGTGGGGGAGCCAGTATAGCGCAGTGGTTCTGGAGACTTGGGTTTGAATCCCACAGTCCCCACTTGCATACAGTGTCACTCTGAGCAAGTCACTTAACTTCCCTGTGCTCCCAGGTTGCACCTGTAAACAAGCTTTCAGCTTAGTATGTCTCACCTGATTAAAGAATTGGAAAAAAAATATGTCACCAGAACCTCTCGATGGCATACTAGCTTTGTAATACACAGTCTCCTATCTATTATTCTATTTACCAAATATGGTTCCATTTTTATGTGGCACTTTAGTATGCAAAACATTCCCTGTAACAGGAGTCCCAGAAACTGAAAATACAATCATTCTAGAGTGATAATACTATTGTCCAGCGCCTGTAATACTATCATTCAGAGGTCTGAAGGATAGCATTATCAAAGAACGAGAACAGCACAACTGTAGGACCCCCTCATGGCATGGCCATGGCACTGCAAATGCTAGACATGCAACCTGTCAATTCTGGAACCCTGCGTTATGTTTTTCTGCATTTCCTGTGTGGGAGGGTAGAGCGGTTCGCAGCTCTATTATGCCAGTTTGACAACTAAGTTGTCGACCGCCATCACAGTGATGGATTTATGTAGACTGCAACTTGCGGTTGACATAAATCTGACTGGAGACCCCAGCTGTTTTTTCATCAGGGGGATCTGCCCCCGCACCCTGCAATCTCTAGGATTCTAACTCTGAGTCAGAGATGGATTGGGAAGGGTGTACAGGACTGGGAGACAGAGTTCTGGGGTCTCGGGTGGACTATTACAGTGAAAATGCAGATGTTGTCGGCATTGACATTTTCGCTGTAATTGTGCTGCCGAACAGGGGGCATACCACATTTTGCAAAACATGGCTGCCATCTCTTGCTGAGCAAGAGTAACTTCTACCACTGGCAGTTTTGTTGTGTTTTTTTTTATTTGTTTTTTTTTTAACAAGTAAAGTACTATGTGGTTGAGCCTGCCTTCAGTATGGCTAATGAATGCCATCGCTACATCCACCAACAACCACAACCTTGACCAAAGAAACAGAAGAAGAAGCTTGCTCTACAGGTTTTTGTGACCAGTCCTAGATGTAGGCCATAAATGCTTCACCTGACTCCTTCCTGACACTCACTATCACTGCTGCTGCTCAGCTGATCCAGCCCCACAGCTGATGATGGCATCAGATCACTTCTGCGCAAAGGACATTTTTTTGTATATTTTAGTGCCATGTTAAAGTAGCATATGTATATAGTGCAAAAAATAAATAGCTGAGTGTGTATCACAAGGGAGAAATATCATCTCTAGGCATGCTCATTGCTTCACCAATATTTCATATTGTCACTCCAGATTTTCAACGTTGCCATTTTTATACCTCCTCATGAACAATACAGTTGTCATTCTCCACATCCTGCCCAAAAATGTATTTTCATCCCTCTGTCGCCAAATGATGCAGCTGCTGTGCAAAACCACCTTTCAGCTAACAAAGTGATTCTGCCGCTTTTCGTGAGGTGGCCTGACAAGCAGCCCATGTTGAAAATGTGGAGTGAAACTACCAAGACACACCTATGATGTTAGGGTTTCCAACTGTAGCACTCTACCTGGTAAAGACTGACAGGCATCAGGGGTGTCACTTGGGATCATCGGATGTAATGCTTACAGCATTCCACCCCCCCTCCCTGCAGCTACTGACAGGCATCGTGGTGTACCTTGCACTGTTTGGCCACAAAGTTCACCCCACGCTCCTATACTGCACCCACATCAGCGTATTTCCTTATGGAATGGGGTAAGTATAATACCCAACGACCCCAAACCACACCCCGACACTTGTCAGTGACTACAGCGTAGGGTGAGGTACAACGGCATGAGCATTACTGCTGATGACCCAAAGGCACACCCCAATGCCTGTCACTCTCTACAGGGTGGGAGTGGGGTTGGCATCACTTCAGTACTTCACTGCCATTCCTATTATGTGTCTCTAGCTCCGGCACTGCCAATGCCAATGCCAGCATGACAATATTCGGCATTGACAAATGCTTGTTCATTTAGTCTTTGGTAACCTGGTAAGGCCCACTAGGCATAAATGCCTGTTTTTAGGGGTGACCTGGGACCACTATGTGGTTAAGTGACTTGCTCAGAGTCATACAGTATGCACGTGGCGGTTGTGAAAATCACACCCAAGTCTGGTCTGCTGCATGTACCAAGTTCGTTCACACCTCATTAATCTAACCTCTATTCCATACTGCCAGCACTTGACTATTTAACCATTAAAAACATATAGAATAATGGCCAAGGAGGTGGTTATAATGAGAATTTTACACCCCTGCAAGGTGTGGAATGCCATATAAAACACAACAGCAAAGCACAAGGGGTTTGTACAGGCATCCCACATTGAGGGAAGATGTAAAATTCGAGTTCCACACACTTCTCCAGCTTTTATTTTATATAATTTGTCTAGTGCACTTACCCAGTCAACAAAAACTAAATAAATAAATAATTTCTGGGGATCACTTTTTTTCGCCTTAGCAGTTATATAAAATAAAGAGATCTCCATGGCACCATGCACTTGGTCAGCTTTGTCGCGGTCTTCAACTCGTGGTGAAAATCTCCTCGTGCTAAAAATCTCACCATGTTAGTGACTTTGTGAAGAGGTCCTTTGAAAGTTTGTTTTGTTCATATTTTAAATTAACTTATCGCTGATTCCAACTGGCGGTGAACTGCGACACGGTGTGTAGTTGTGTAGTTAAGAACGAAAGATCGGTTTCTGCACGTGCTCAGACCTGTTACAACCTGCGAGTTATAACGGGGAAATTATAACCCACTTTCCCTACTGGAAAAAGCACTCCCCAGTTATTATAAATCAGTTCAGTGCAGAACACCTCTGCTTGTTGCCACCAAGAGGCCTGCCTGTCTGCTGTCACATCCACTTGTGTACTGTTCTGTCGTAGTAGCCAAAAGGGCTGGGTGCAGTTATAGTACTTTGCTATTTCTCCTTAAAAAAAAAAAAGTATTTGTGGAACCCATCAGTCAGTGTAGTATGCTTCTACTTATTGCCACCTAGCATCCCTGACTACCTGCTGTCATGTCCATTTGTGTACTGCTCTGTCACAGTTGACCAAAGGGCAGGTGCATTTTAGTACTTGTCTATTTAACCTTTTAAAAGAAATCTGTAGTACCAGTCAGGTCAGTGAAGTATGCACTGCTTGTTGCCACCTAGAGGCCTATCTGTCTGCTGTCACATCTATTTGTGCACTGCTCTGTCATAATGTAGTAGCCCAAAGGGTTGCCCGCAATTTAAGCACTGTGTTATTTCTCCTTAAACAAGCATTTGTCAGTGCCGAATGTTTGCTTGCTGGTATTGGCATTGGTAGTGCAGGAGTTAGAGAGTTGCATAGTAGGAATGGCAGTAAAGTAGTGAACTAACACCAACCCCACCCCTACCCTCCAGAGACTGACAGGCATTCGGGTGTGCCTTTGGGTCAGCCATAAATCTCACACCATTCCACCTTACCCCACCCTGCAGACAGTGACAGGTGTCACAGTGTGCCTTTGGGTCTTCGGCTCTTATGCTCACCCCATTCCATAAAGAAATAAGGTGAAATGGACATAGTATAGGAGAATAGGGTGAACATTACAGCCAAAGACCCTAAGGCACACCTCAATGCCAGTCAGTGGCTGCAGGGTGGGGGTGGAATGGCATGAGCATTATGGCCAGGAACCCAAAGCCACACCCTCGATGACTGTCGGTCTGTACAGGGTGGGGAGTTAACAGTTGGAAACCCTAATGCCCTGATGGTTTGTTGGTATTTTCATTCAAAATTTTCAACATAGGCTTTGTGGGACTTCATCTCAGGAACAGTGGGACTGAGATTTCATTAACCTGTTCCAAAGCTTGAATTTGCACTACGACTGCACCATTCTGCACCACAGTCGCAAAAACACTTTTTGGGCAGGATGCAAAAAATGACAGTTGTACTGTTCATAAGGATGCAAAATGATCAATGATGAAAATTTTGAGTGATAATATTACAAATTCGTGAAGTTACGAGGGTACGTGGAAATTACACAATGCACACTTGTAACACAGTCATTTTATGGACTTTTGTTATCAAATTTTCAACATAGGCATTTTAGGACCTCTGCTCATGAACAGCATCACTGTGATATTCTTAATCTGTCCTGAACACTGATTTCCTACAGCAACTGTGCTATTCCATGCCAGAAGTGCGAAAACCCATCTTGTCCAGGATATGAAAAATGAGAGCTGTACTGTTCATAAGGCGGTGTGAAAAATGCCAAAGTTGAAACTCTGGAATGAAAATATTACAGATTCGTGAATTTATGAGTGTGCATGGAAACTGCGCAATGCATGCTCATAACTCAGTCATTTTTTTGAATTTTTTCACCAAATTTGCAAATATGGCTTTTTAAGAGCCCACCTCATGAACAGTGACACTGTGGTTTCATTAATCAGTCCTAAAAGGTGATGCTGCATTGTGATGTGAAATCACCTTTCAGGATTAAATAACACCATGACAGTGACTGAATTCATAAGGAGGGGTCCCAAGAACCCCATGGTGAGAATTTGGTGCCAAAAGTCAAAATAATGGCCAAGATATCCACATATGTTGAAAATACCATTGTGCCATTATACAGCTTACTGGCATATCTTCAGTTTGTGGTCGACTTTGAAGAGTGCTGATCAGTTCCCAGTTCTCCGAAGATCATTGCACCAGGCTCCAAAGGTAAATATGGGGTGAGGGGGTGGTGAGGTGGAGTGCACAGAGCATGCTTGCGGGTTGCAGGAGGATGCAAGGGACTCAATGAGGGACTGTTTTTTTTTAACAGGAATTAAAAAAAAAAGACACCACGGGACACTTTTGGCATGCTGGGGTGGACTCCCAGCATGTCACCTGGATGTTTGTTGGGGGGGGGTGAGTGGAGCTGATGGGGATTGGACACCCTCGTCGGCCATACAGTGTGCTGGGGGGCACATGAGCATTCTGGGGTGGCTCCCAGCATGCTACCTGGGTGTTTGTTGGGGGGACTGGAGCCGACGGGGATTGGGCACCCCCATCATCCATACAGTGTGCTGGGGGGGGATGTGCATGAGTCAAGGGGAACTGGGCATCCCCTTGGCATACAACAAATGGGGAGCGCATCATGCTGATGGAATTGGGCTACCCTGTCGGCAAATCAACTGGGGAAGAGGTGGCATGCCGATAGGGGATTGGGCACCCCCGTCAGCTTTAACATGGACTGGGAGAGTCAGCAACTGTCCATCAGCTTCATGAGGACTGTGAGAGCCTGACAGAGAAGCCACTGCCATGTTTCTCTGAAATGGGACACCAGACAATGCAGCTGTAATGGGATGCTGCAGTCAGGGACTGCCCTGCAAAAACAGCTGATTGTTGATGATGGGGTGCTCCCTGATTGCAGCTGCCAGTTTCTTTCAAGGTTGTGGTAAGCTACAGTATTGCTGTCATGGACAGCATGATTTTCTGTTGGTGCCACACAGAACAGCCCCAAAATGGGCTGCTGGCATTGGCAACAACACTGCCGTTCCTCCGCAACTCATTGCTGAAGCAAGCTGCCATAATATGTTTCTTGTGCATGTGCACAAGTAAACATAAAAAATAACTTCTTGATCAGTCGGTCAGTTTAGTACTCATCTACCTAGCATGCCTGTGTGCTTGGGAAGCAGTTCTAACCCTAACTACTACATTAATTAAGTTTTTTGAAAAGAATACCGTATATACAAATATCTATGAATACTGCATAATATGATATTGCAATTATTTCCCATAATCATAAATTGTCATCATGCAAACCTGTACCATTTAACCATGAATAAATTACTTCTAGTGCTTGTCTCCTCCTTGGCCCTGGTCTGTCATCATGCTTTCATGTAACACCTTTATGCCTCTATCCTCCCTTTGATACTGGTCTATCTTCCCACTTTCTCCAGCCTTCTTTTCACACCTCTCTACTGCACTCATCCACAATCTACACGTAATCATACTATAAAGGTCTTAACTCCCCTTTCCCTCTCCCAGTAGGCCCCCACCGCTGCATCGGTTCTACTGACCTATCCTTGGCACTTCACTTCTCACAATGTTTATCCTTCGCTTACATATTACATACCCCTCCTGGTACCCCATGTGCCATTAGTTGATGGTTCTCCAAGCCATTTTCATGGCTAATACTAGTGACTGCCCCTGGTAAATGAACTAACTGGTGCTTCTATACAGAGAAAATGGTTTATATACAGTTGCATAGTTCAATGGTGGACCTGCTCCCCTGTATTTGAATCCTCCTCTGTTCTGACTTTCCTTGTCTTCCTTTTATTATTTGACTCCCCTATTACTGCACCATTGTGTTTGTGTTTATATACTTATTTACATGTATTTATGTGTTTTTATGATGAATGTTACCCGACCCTGTTCTAACCAGGTCCATCTTGTAAAAGAGTTCTGCTCAATGATGTTCGCCTGGATAAATAAAGATTTTGATTGATTGATTGATTGATATTATTTTTCTTTTCCCATCTTTTTCACCTATAAACTAATTCTCTCCTTATTGATAACAGTTGTCCTATGCCTGGAACATCTGGAGTCACATTTGTTGAAGATGGAATATCTCTGAGGACACGTTTCTCTATCAAGCTCTTTAAATTTGTCAACAAGCCACAGGTCTACCTGTATTGCAGTTTTTCACTCTGTAATGTAACCTGCCCAGTGGTAAGTACTTATTAGTAGGGATGTAATTTTATTGTGGATGAGGTTTTAATGACTCATTGTTTGTTCATGAAATCATTAGTAAACAGTAGTAAATGGTGTGGCACTGTCATCATTGCTACATTCTGATGACACTAGTGAAAGTCATGGAAGTCCTGAATAAAGATCAAACGTCATGGAATCAATGATGTGTGTGACTGCCATGACAAACTTACATCCCTACTTATCAGTGAATAAGTGTATGTGAAAGTGTGTGTCAGTGCGTGTATGCATAATTTTACTTGCATATTGTACAATATATACATTTGTATTTGTTAAATGAGATGTGATACTCAAGAAAAAAAGTTTCCGACTGGCATTTAATACTATCAGATCATAATTTAACAAACCTTTACAGTTGATACACTGTCTTTCATTAGTGTGGAGAATTTGCTTCATTTTTTCATTCCTGATGTGTGGGCAGGAGTTTGCTTGTATGTGTCTGAATATAAATAAGTCACATATTCCTGTTCTGTTAATAGATTGTGAGTGCATTACATTATTTGATTCTCTGCATCTGGGTTTGTAAATGTTCCAAGCAAAAATCAACCATTTTTATTATGTTTGCATGCAAAGAATGCAACTATATTGGTGTCTGTCTGAATTGTGACATGATTTTTGTGGACGTGCCCCTTCTCTACCTATCACTGCTTCAGAATAGTAAATCCCCTCCTTAATTCTGCCTACTATCCACTTTTCTCTTCCTTTTCCCTTTGACGTTCTTGCCTTGTCACAAAGCTAGAAAATGCAAGGTACAGGGTTTCCTTCTGCAGATTGAATCCTTACACCTGCATTTCATTTCACATATGTTCTTCTGTTTACAGCTTTCCTATTTGTTTCTCTTGATTGCTTTATTTCTCAGAGAATGAAAGAAATGTTGCATAACCCATATAATTTGCTTACTCATGATGCAGTGTGTGCAACTCATGGAATAGATGAGTAAGCCCCCCACTCCTGGTGCCTAGGGGTATGCCTCTTGGTAACTTGGTGGAAGGGAGGAGCACTCTGTCTGGGCCACAAAATACAATCCACCGTTAAAGCCACAACAGTCCAGGCTGCTGACTCTGGACCATGCCCCAGGCCCACGCTGCCAGAGCAGGCCCACTCACAGGAAACCCATTGACCCTTACAGCCATATATGCCTGTAGGTGAGACTACTTAATACATCAGGCCCCTATCAGTGCCTACCCTACCAAGGTGCCAAAGTTCACTTGGCTGGCCTCCATAAACCTCTTTTTATTCAGGTTCTGTCTCCCAAATGCAGATAGACATCCATGTTGCTCCAATGCTCCCCTTCTGACTATGGCCCAAACCACCACAAATTGTTACGGGTCTTCGATGGAGGAGGGCTGGGTGCAAGAGACCCACTCCAGCCCTGCCGTGGCCCTCCTGCCGAACCTGCAGACTAACCCCCCCCCACCGACTCTTCTCTCTTCCAGTCTCTCTCTTCTTCCATGACCCTCCCCCTTGGCACCAAAATCCCTCCTATTTATACCCCTTTGGAATGGAGCCCCCTCTCAGCAGATATCAAGCCCAACATCCCATACCTACTGGCACCATAGCTCTCTAGCCATACCTAATTACACTTAGCATCCCAAATTAACTAGTTAGCTCTTAGAGGGTGCTTACACTTTCCCCTCACTCAAAATGTTCATCCCCTCGAGAACACCTAACCATGCCACACCACCAGCCCCCAGAGAGGAGATATGGTCTCTCTGCCTCCTCCCAAGGGCCAGAGCACCAAGCTGGTTACACTGCCAGAACAGAGGAATTTTGCACATTCAAAACCCTTTGCACTGTAGCATCTTTACTACTCTTACTGGGGATGAATGGTGACCCACCCACTGGTTTCCAGTCACCTACTAGGTACTACAGCAGAGGCGTCCCCCCTTACTACTCATTCTATCTATTCTAACTATTTTCCAAAATTAATAGAGAATTTCTAATGCCAGGAAAGAGTATATTACATTTTTACAGTTTCCCCCAAGGGATATGCATAACTTTAACTATTGGTAATAGATCTTAGAAAGGATTAGTAAATTTTAAACTACTATGGTACCAGTGAGCATTTTAAACATCCTCCAAATCCAATATAATAATTCCACCACTCATTCTTTAACTGCCGTCCATATGCTCCACCCTTGCCACCAACTCACACCACCACCAGGTACAATTCAAGCACTTTTGCATACTTCTGATTCTAAAATAATAAAATAGTCCATTATAAATACATTTTCCACTTTTTGATTTTTCTTTTAATTTTCATCCCTTTTTTTCCCAAACACAGAATCAAAATGTTATTGATTAGGGAGCGGATACGTCAAACCCCTAAAACGCTTAAAACCACATCAACATTAACCATAAGAGGTCAATCTCACCCAGCCTCCAACATGGGGTCCCTAAGTTGATCAGTCCTGTGGTGTTCTCCAAAATTACCACCAGCGCCGAGGAGCAGATTTAAAGCAGTCTTGGGCTTTCTCTCTAGGGCCAGGTAACATGGGCTGAAATTACTTTCAGAGAAATACAACTCTGGGTCCAGCTTGCTGTACTTCTCCCAGAAGGCATTTTCACAGATAATGTAATATTTTGTTCTTTGACCCCCTAAATCCTGAACAATGTTGAAAGTTTTGAACAAAGTCACACTAGTCCATACAGTTGATAAAACATTTGCTTGGCTGTTCTGATGGCTTCCTACTCATTTCTTTCCAAATCTACTGCACTTCTATGACTTTTTGCTTTAACTTCGTCCAAGGCAGCCTGAAACACTTAGTCCTCTCTTTTCTCCTCGATTGCATCCCAATTATGTTTGGTCAGGTAGGGGTAATTTTCCCATGATACTCTTTTCTGATGTGGTGACAGACCCAGCGCTCAGCCTGTGTCCAGTCGGGTATACTGCACACAATGGTTCTTGGGACCATACCCTTCAGCAGCTAACTCCCCGAAGTATACTTGAGATAGCGGGGGTCCAAGAGTTGGAGAGCATCCATGTCCTTATGACACTGGATACAGACCTGCTGCAACTGAAGGACATTATCTGGAAAGCTTTTACTAGGAAACCAGTAGGGCTTGGGGATGTGTGTATCATTCCAAGTATTTGAAGCATTTCAAGTATTTTCAGCTTGCTTTTCTCACCTGCTAGCATTTTCATAAATTAATGTAAATGTATTTGTGCATTCTATTTATTTTCTAAATTAATGTAAATGTATTGCACAACGTGCCATCTTTACGGCTTGGGTTATGCCTGAAAACAATCTACTGGATCAATACACCCACCAGGTAAACAAACAAATAAATAAATATCCTGTTCCCATAACTGGTCATCAAAAGTATAGTCCTCATATGTCACAGCAGGAGGAGGGGGCACAATATGCTGTACTCTTGGTCTTCTCCTGCCCTAGAGTTTCCCTCTTAGATGGTTTCTTCCACCTCCACATCAGGATGCTGATTTACTGGGGCCTCTGCAACCACGGGGGGGGAGTCTCTATATTTCTTCACATGGCCGGTTGGTGCTGGGTGTGGGTCCAATGCAAGGGATGCAAATGGCTCAGTCCTACCTGCCACCCCATGGCCTTTGCCACGGAGAGGGTCAGACCCTGCAGGAGGCAAAGGCTGGGCAGACAGTTATCACCCCTCACTCCCTGAGTTACCTCACTAGCAGCAGCCTCCACCAGTTCCCAGCTGTCCACATGCAAGGGCAAATGTGGTGGCCATACTCCATGCAGGCTGATACTCAATAGCAGACTGACCTAGAAAAGCAACACCACTGCCAGCACAGTCCAAACAAACAGGGAGGACCTTCACTACACCCCTAGAATGACGGCAGATCACACACTTCTACGGCATTCCCCTTTTTGGGGGAACCTCCCATAGACATGAGAGCAAAGAGGCAGGCACCAAAACCATCCAGCTTCCATCTCTCGAGGCTTCAGTCATGGTGCTGTTAGCAAAGTTTTTAGAAAGTACTTAGTAGTGTCTGTGTCCAAAACAAGTGGCTCTCTCCTGGCCTTAGTAATTTGTGGCGCAGTTACTGGGGTTCACAAAATGGTGTCTCTTGCTCAAAGCAACGTGATCTCCAGTCTCTATTCAACAGCCTTCAACCAATCAAATGGGATCCCAGCATTCTGCATATATTAAAGGCATGGTAAACAGTTTAGGGTTGCAATGTGGCCCTGCATCAAAGGCATGGATTGGCACAAGATCATAATGGAATCTGCACAGCAGGAAAGCCTCCCTGCAGCTCCCAAAAGTTAGTCAAGGCACATAGCTTGCTCTCCAAAGTTTTTTTCCCAAATCCCAGATGAGTCCCCATGTCTGTAAGCCACCCACTCTCAGTGTCTAGGGGTATGTCTGATGGTAACTTGGTGGGAGGGGGACACTGTACAGGCAAGTAAACACAATCCAAGAAAAGTGAAATAATTCATTACCTGGTTCTTCTGATGGCAGCAAATTGCCTTTGCTTGGATTTGGAAGCAGGCACACATGGTAGTTCTTATGGTGGGCAGCAGAGAGCAAGTTTATTAACAGAACATAATTTGCACAATTCAATTGATTAAATTCACTGTCCACTCCAGAATCACAGATGCAAAAACAGATTTACTGAACCATAAACAACTACTCCATGGAGTGTGGGGGTAAATATATATGGTGGGGCCACATCACAAGCCAGCACTTGTCTTTTACTCTGCAACAGTCTCTTTGGTCAAAAGACTTCTGTTATTTCATGCAGCACTACCTTGAGTGGTAAACGCTACATTCCTGGCATCAGCTATTCTGTGGGCCATGGCAGGCCACACTCAGAGGTAGAAAGTACTTAGCAGCACTTTCATTTCAAATTCCTTCATCTCTATTCAAATCTTTATCAGGCACTTAATTACTTTTCAGTTTCTTTACTCTCAGATTGGACAACCTTAGGGACCATGACAGCACAAGATGCTTCTACTGCCCCAATCCCTTTCAGCACAGGACCTTAATTTACACTTTTTCCATCGGGAAGGGGGATTACTTCACTTGGAGCACTTTTATTACTTTCAGGTCTTACACAGTCATAAACATGGTGGGCCAGATTTTCAAAGGACCCTTAGATCCACACAAGCTGCATCAAACAACCAGCTTGAGTCAGATCTAGGTGCGCCAAATACTGTGCACCATATTTTGCAAGAAAAGCGGTCTTTGTGACAAAGTACCCCAAACTGAAGCAAGAGGTCCACTGCATCAACAAAATGGTGTAAGGGATGAGAATGACACAAGCTGCACCATAATAAATGGTGCATGTTGAGTCAAAAAAAAATGACTCAAGGAATGAAAATCACACAAACTGAGTACAAAAATGGTGCAAACTGAGTAAAAATGGTGCAAGCGGGGTAACAAAAATGGTGCAGGATGAGTCCAAAAAAATGACTAAAGGGGCGGGATTTTCAAATGACAGTGCATGGCTTGCGACAAGCCCTGCACCAGAGGACTCTGCAATCAGTGATGCACTAAACCCCTTTGCTGCAACTGCACTGTATTTTCTAATACCAGGTGCAGTTGCGATAGTTTCCCTGATTTACAGCAGCTTGTGCCAAATGTCCAGTGCAAGCCCCGTGTCTTTGCATCCAGGATGTGGCACAGGCTAGACCACAAATATATTGTCTAAGGACCTGCAGTCAGCACAAGGGATAGAAAATCCTGGTTGCCGACAGGAGACTGTCACAAGCACCGTGCGCCCTGCGTTCAGTGCAACAGGGGGCTTGCGGCATCTCAGCAGATTTGAAAATCCTGCCCAAGGAAGGAAAATGATGCAAACTGAGTACAAATATGGTGTAAATTGAGTAAAATGGTGCAAACTGAGTAAAAATGGTGCAAGCTGAGTCAATAAAATGGTGAAAGTTGAGTAAAAAATTATGCGAATGATGCAAGCTAAGTAAAATAAAATGGCAGATGAAATGGCCAAAACTAAGCCCCCAAAATGTTCTAAACTAGTCCTGCAGGAGAACACTGACCCTTAATAGTAGTATAGACAGGTCTGACCACCTGCTTTGGGTCTCTTCATATGCTCTAGTGTCCCTTAGACCAGCTCTGGCTGGTCTAACAGAGACAGGCATCTTAGACACGAGGACAGGACTTGTATTCTTTGAAAATCCCAAATAAGGATGTTGCATCATTTCAGTGATGCAGGCATCCCTTCCAACATGGTGCAGTTATTTTTGGTGCACACATGGAGCAAACCACTCTGGTGCATGTAGGCCTGTCATTGATGCAAGCACCATTTGAAAACCAGAACTAGTGCAAGGTTTGATGCATCCTGCTCCTTGCATCAGTTGTTTTGATGCAAGCACCCTGCATCATTCTCTGTCCTTTGAAAATCTGGCCTGGTGTTCTTTAGCAAGAATCAAACCACAGAAATCCTTCATGACACTCAATCACTGAGGCCACATGCCTAGAATGGCTTCCTAAAGAATTCGCATCCTAATCTGAAACCAACAACACCTCTGCTCCTGCATTGATTCCAATAGCTGAACTGCCTTCACCAAGGGGAATGCCGCTTGTGCCACATGAAGCAACCACACAATCAGCCACCCACCCGGGTCCATATCAACTGTTCCCTACATGTCTCTGAAGACTGCCTAACCAGAGACTCCCAACACTGTAGCGGCCACCAGCCAGGGGAAAGGGGTAGTGTTTCCACTGCTACACCCACAACAGTCCAGGCTGCTGCCTCTGGACCATTCCCCAGGTCCACGCTGCCAGAGCAGACCAACTCACAGGAAACCCACTGATACTCACAGTCACCCATGCACACAGGTGAGACTACTTGACATCAGGCCCCCAATTGTTGCTTACCTTCCCAAGATGCTGAAGCTCATTTGGCAGGCCTCCAACAACTTCTTTCTACCTGAGCTCTGGCTCCCAAATTCACCAACAGGCCCCCCTTTGTTACTCCAATGCTTCCCTTCTGACTACAACCTGAACCTCCTTGCATTGTTACATGCTGATCTTTGAGGGAGGAGGTCAAGGGTGGCAAGTGGCCCATCCCAGCCCCGCCTCCACCTTCTGGCCAAACTTGCAGGCCACCCAACTCTTCTCTCCCCAGGACTCTATCTTTCTCCTCAGCCCTCCCCCTTGGTGCCCAAATCCTTCCTATTTAAACACTTTGGTGATGGGGCCCCCTGCCAGCAGCAAGAAAGCCCAACATCCCATCCTACTTGCACCATAGCTCTCTATCCATGCTACATAATAGCATGCTACATAACTACACTTAGCAACCCAAATGAACTAGTAAGCTCCCATAGGGTGCAAACAGATATTATTTTCTTACTGTGGTAAAAAGCAAGTAACACAGATATTACATAATATTCCTATTAGGGATGGATGAGTCGGCTGTGACCTAGTTCTCATTCCGGCTCTGATTTTTATCAAAAAGGTTCTGATTTACTCTGATGAATTGTAGACCTATTTTAGTCTATCTGAGTATGAGAAATGCATTAGTATCATTCTTTTTTATTCCTCCTGTTAAAAAAATGTATAATTTTTTATTCCTCTGTTAAAAAAATTAACAAAATTGTAACCTTTTAAAAAAAAGTCTGCCTATTTTTGTGTCATTTTTCAAGGTCAGCAAGCAGCCAACAGCAGTAAAATAAATTGACTGTTGTTCTTGCTAGTCCTATTTGTCAGCCAACACATGTCATTCATATGAAATAATAAGCTGCATTCATAAAACTCCTGCAAATCCCACAGCTGTGGGAAAAAAATCAGTACAAGTGGGTTGCCACTTGCAGAACTGTAATTTCTCCTGCAGCTATGGTATTCCCAAAAGATGAGCCAGTTTACAACTGGCTCCATGATTTATGGCAGCTTGTGAGTGGTGTTGCATGGAAATCCTACCAGCTGAAAAAAATGTTATGCCAGTGGGACCAGCCGTAACATCTTCTGCAGCTGTTGAGGATGTGACTAGCAATCTCTGTAGCTACCAAGATTTCAGTCTGCAACTGGAGTTGGGGTGTGGGACTTAGTCCCAAAAATGTTTGTGAATCCAGCACACTGTAAGCAAGTGATTTGGAGCTTTACAGTGAAAGGAGGCAGTATGTCAAACACTGGAAAGAGAGAGAGAGAGCGAGACCAACACATTCAACAGCAGAAAGTTAATAGCAGATTGCATCTTGCAGACCTTCTCTGAGTCTGGCATGCTTTTTGGTGGGAGACAAGCAGCATGAGTAGAATGTCTTGGGGCCCCAGCCATCCCTCCCACCCTTTTGACTTGGTATGTTATTTTTATGGCTCCATGGGCAGAGCTCTGCAGGCTTTTTGGGGTTACAAGGAGAGAGACAGAGAGAGACAGAGAGAGGACTGACAGCATATGATGACTGTTCTTACCCTGATTGCTTTGGACTGGACATGACTCAAAACTCTCCATCTTCTCTGGATTTATTGCAATGTTCTGTTTGTGTTAGCCCCCTCCTTACCCCATACCAGCACTACACTGCACTATTTCATGGATGGACTGTGAATTTTAGTTAGAAACTTCAACTATCAGTTTCTTGTAAGCCATTTTAGACCCCCTTCAAAATAATTGTGCCCTTGAGTTTGTTCTGCATGGCTTTCCATTCAAACTGAATCTGGAATGTGAGTTTCAGCAGAAAGAATGTGAAACAGAGAACAGAGCCCAGCCATGTGCTCCCCCACCCCACACATACATCCATGGTTCAGTCTGCAACATCTAGCCCAACACTGTGAGCTGTATCAAATTACAGAGCTTGTAAGGGAGGGGTTTCAACAGAGCTCAGTTATTCACAGCAAGTTGCTGAGGTGTTGCTTTCTTGAAAAAGTGTGTGTTTCAGAAAAATTTTTTATATTAACTAATGATTTAAGCTGGTGAAGTTGTGTGCCTCATAATTGTTTTACTGTTATGTCTGTTCTGCATGGCTTTCTATCCAAACTGAAATGCTTTGATACCACAGGACAAAGGTCATAGAATGCTGTTGCACTTGTCTGTGGTGTAATAACTGTTTAATAAGAATGGAAAATCAGTGCCACCAGTGCTCTGTTCCTCTCACAGCTGTTGTCTCCACTTACCACACATGCATATATAGACCCAAACACAGCAGCTCTTCTATTTTTTTATTTATTTTAACTAATAAGTCCACCCTGCATCCAGCTGCTAATGCCCCATCTGGTGCCACTGATAGTCTTTTGCTTTCAAAGTCATTTAAAACAAGAATCTTACTTACAAAAATGAAAGGAACTGTGAAATAAGCATGGGCAAAATCTACACTGTAACATATTTGTCTGAATCCAAGTCGATTTAAATGAAAGCACATAAATGCAGATCTTGCTCTCACTCATCACCCACATCTTCCTTTTTTGTGAAGTAAGCTTTTTTCAAATGACTGTAAAAGCAATAAACTGTCAGTAGCATGGCAATCAATATTAGCAGGTGGGTGTAGCATGGGTTTGTAAGTTTACAATTTCTCAAAATTAAATTTGTGTGTGTTTGTGTGGAGGCAAGAATGTATTTTTTAAGATAAAGAAATAGACTGTATAACAGTGGATGCCCAGTCATATACACTACAAGCCTGCATTGCCAACAGAATTCTGACTACTCTTGAGGTCAGTGACAACACAAGTTTTTTTGCATGGCTGGCAATCTATTATCCTCTATACACGAAATGATAAATTGTGAGATAATTCTTGGCTAACCGAGATTGCTTATTTCTAAACTTTTCGAGTACTATTATTTGCACAAAACATCTTGTGCAAACAATTTTAATACTACAGTTCTAAGTTCATATAGCATAGTCCATTTCATCACACAAGGGTTTCTTTCATTTTCCTCAAAATCTAACAGTTGTTTTTTAAAGAACGGGTTTCTATTCTGCAACCCCCCTCAACAAAAGCAGCACCTCACCAGGCATTTAATCCATGCAACCATAAAGTTAATTTTTGGGTCACTTATTATAGAAATTACACTCGTAAAAAACTTCCATGGCTCAGGTAGACAAAATGCTCCTACTTTCTTATGCGGAGCCACTACCACATGCTAGCACATTTTGTGATGTCAGTACAAGAACAATGTGTGGGGGGGTGTTCCATAGACTGTAATAGGTCCAGTTTTCACAAGCATCTCTTTTATACTATTAAGTACAAACATTGAGAAAGAAAGGCCACTGCTCAACTAACAAATTCCTTGTTAGCTGAGTGATGGTCTTCCTTTCTTGTATAAGCATGCATTCATTCATTAAGGCTCAGTCAGGCTTCCAGCTGTGGATGTGAGAGGAGGGTTGTGCTGGTGGCCAGCTCGGGGTGGACTCAGAATGGGGAGAGTGGGGTTGTGTGGCATTGGTGTGGGGCACTACCTGATGGGGTGGGTGGGGGTTTACTAGACACTAGGGAATGGGGTATTTATTTTAAAAATATATTTATATTTTTATATTGTGGCCAACTGTCTAGTAATCAGTGGGGGTGTGTAGAGGCCAGGGTGATTATTGTAATTTTTCAAACTGTATCTGGTGATCAGTGGGGAAGGGGGTCCATTAGAGACCAGGGAATGTAGGATTTAATTTAAAAAAATGATATATATTTTTACATCGTGGCTGACTGGCCAGTGATCAGCAGGGTATGTGTGGGGGGCAAGGGTGACTGAAGTAATTTTTCAAACTGTATCCTGGGATTGGCAGGGTCGGGAGGGTTGACTAAACACCAGGAAATGGGGGATTTAAGTTAAAAAAAATTTTATGTATTTTTTATTTTGTGGCTGACAGTCCTGGATATGGTGTTGGTGTGTGGGGACAGCAGTGATTTTAAATGATTCAAACATCAAACAGTATCTGGCAATCAATGGGGGGGTGATCACAAGACATCAGCGATCGATTGGGGGTGGTGCTGGGGGATTATCCATTTATAGCCTCTACTTACCATGGGTTTTAAAAGTACATTTGCACTTAAAACCCCCCAAAGCAAGGCAAAGTCACACAAATGGTGAATTCCAACTTGTTTTGGACAATTTCACAAACAGCTCAGCAGAGGCGAATTTGGCAACTTTGCTCCATAATCGCCCATGGATAAAAACTTTGTTGCATCTCTAGTGCCGACTGGTATGCCCCTCCTTCAAGGTGCTCCAACTGCACAGCCACCTGTGGTGACTCAGTTGACATTATTGGAGTGGAGCCTGCACCCAACCCCTCCTAGGAGGAGGAAAACATTCTCTGGAATGTTGAATCCTCCTACCCCTGACTGGCTCCCAATGGCCTAGGCTCACATCCAAATGCAGGTCACTAGTGTCTTGAATAGAAGTGTTACTGCTGCCCTATCATGATGCCTAGGTGATAGACTTTTAATGGCTAGAACTGAGGAGATGACACTGGGTAAGAATGCTGTGACAGTGAAGGAATGGAAATGTTTTTGTCTTTTTTATTTGAAAACAACACAGTGCTAGGTTCCCTTCACCGGTTCACTACAGACCAGTCAGCCTCACCTCAGTAGTGGGGAAGATCATGGAAGCACTACTGAAGGAGAGATTGGTGGAACATCTGGTTGTCAATGGACTACAGGATCCAAGGCAGCATGGTTTCACCAGGGGGAGGTCATGTCAGGCCAACCTCGTTGAATTTTTTGACTGGGTGACTAGAGCGGTGGATCAGGGGAGGGCAGTGGACATGGCCTATCTGGACTTCAGCAAGGCCTTGACACTGTGCCACATAGAAGACTATTATACAAACTGGGAATATGGGTGTGGGCAGGACAGTAGTGTGGTGGGTAGGTAACTGGCTGGGTGGCAGGACACAGAGGGTGGTGGTAAATGGCTGTCACTCCACAGAGGAAGAGTGACCAGTGGGGTACCACAGGGATCAGTGCTGGGACGGTCCTATTCAACATCTTCATCAGTGACATTGCACAGGACCTAGAAGGCAGAATTTCACTGTTCGCTGATGACACAAAGCTCTGTAACAGAGTAGACACACCAGAGGGTGTAGACAGAATGAGAAGGGACCTGCAGAAACTTGAAGAATGGTCAGGGTTTGGCAGTTGAAATTCAGTGCAAAGAAGTGCAAGAAAATGCATATGGGGCACAAAAACCCTGGCACAATATATCAGTTGGGGGGTGAGGATATAGCATGCACCAAGCAGGAATGGGATCTTGGGGTTATCATCTCTGATGACCTCAAGGTAGGGAAACAGTGTGACAAGGCAGCAGGTAAAGCAAATAGGATGCTGGGATGTATAGGCAGGGGCTACACCAGCAGGAAAAGGGAGGTCATAATTCCACTATACAAGACACTAGTGAGGCCCCAGCTGGAGTACAGTGTACAGTTCTGGAGACCATACCTACGTAAGGACATAGACAGGGTAGAGAAGGTTCAGAGGAGGGCAACAAAGAAGGTGCATGGATTGCATCACAAGTCCTATGAAGACAGGTTGAAGGAACTGAACATGTACTCCCTGGAGGAGAGGAGGGAGAGAGGGGCTATGATAGAGACATACAAGTATCTCACAAGGAGGAACAGGGTGCAGGAATACATTATTCTTAAGTGAAAAAGATGTTCCAGGACTAGAGGGCATGGGATGAAGTTGGAGGGAGGACGATTCAGAGGAAACATGAGGAAGAATTTCTTCACAGAACGGGTGGTGGACAAGTGGAACACCCTGCCAGAGGAAGTGGTGGGGGCTGAAACAATCACAGGATTTAAGAATGCATGGGATAGACATAAAGGAATTCTGGAGGTCAGGGATAAGGGGCAACAGACTTCTAGGAAAACATAAACTGAACTTACAAGCTCAAATGGGCAGACTGGGTGGGCCATAGGCCCTTATCTGCCGACACTGTCTATGTATCTATGTATCTATGTCTCACTGCTGGACACAGCTTTACACATAGTGGATTCCTCAGCAGCAAAGTGCCATTTTGTAAACTCATTACCACGCAAAAAGCTTGTTTCACCCCCATGAATACCTCTGTGAAGTGGCCACATGAAAAAAATATGTGAAGTACCACTTCCCATCATGAGAAGTACAATAACTGCACTTCCTGTAGTTTGTCATGAAGCAAAATGTGTTGACCTTACACATTCCAATCAGTGTGTGCTCTTACATTCCAGGCTTAAATTTAAGATTTAAAGAGATATTGATGGCACTGGGAATACTTTGGAAATGATATTCAGCTACAGTTTTATTTCCTATGTTTCCCTTTTTTATTTTCCACTTAATCACTCATAAGAAAATCTATATAGAAGCAATAGCTTTGCCCTTTGGAGTTCATATGATCCTGATTTCTGTCTGCAACAGATATCATAATCCCTTGCTTGTGACATTGTTATCATTTCCATGGCAAGCTAGTGTGATTCATAACAGAGGACTATGCTGCAAGGTGTAGACAGGCAGCAGGAGCAGATGGATTTGTTGGGACAAGCATCCTATTTGCAAGCAGCTGCCCATCAAAGTAAAAAGGGAAAGAATACACTGTAAATACAAAACATATCTAAAACTGAAGCAAACAGTATCTGTGTATCAATATTATATATTGTTTCACTACTGTATAGATTACCATTGACCATGTAAATGATTCAATATGAAGATTCATACCACTCCATTAATGTGTCCAATACTTTAATGATTTAATGACTTGCTACCATTAATACAGTGTTTTCTTCCTGATTTTGCAAATTTTTCTACATTGAACTTTTTGAAAATCTGTTGTACACTTCATTTTTAACCTTTTGTTACTGTATATTTATGCAACTTTAGGGATCCAGCCATGTGGTTGGACCACTGTACCCTAACTCTCAATATAAAGGCAGCTAATATGCCACCTTCAATTGTAGAGGTTATCCACTATCATGCTAAATGGTACCTGGATTCAGACAGATTCCACAGTCTAATGAATACGTTGAATCTGACTGTAGCCTTTTCTAGTAATTAATTGCTGCTGTGGAGGCCAGTAATATGGTCCTCACTGTGACCCTGGATAACCTAGCACCAGTTTGATCTCACTGCCTGACCTCATGCTGTAGCATTTCTTGGTTTTCATCAGAGCTCCAGCAGTTAAAGGTCGGGGACAGAAGGTTGGATCACTGGGTTGAAAGAATTTTAGGTACATTTTGACAAGCATTTCCTAGAGGGAAATTATTAGTTCTACCAGGAGGCAGTCTGCACTGCAGAAAAAAATACTTCTTAAGTATTATTGCAGCCAAGAGGAATTGACCAGCAGCACACTTGTTCATATCATCAAGAGTTTCTTGCATCCTATCTGTCTGAGAGGTAGAAAACTGGCCAGAGAGGAAATGTGTGAATGGTTTAATGATTTAATGTCAAGTGTGTTGAAATCTGGGACCACATTTCCTCTACTTCTAAGTTCATTTGCTTTAGGAAGATTGTTGAAGGTATTAAAAAAAAACAAGGTTTACTTGTACAGATTTTACACCAGTTGGATGCTAGGGTTTTCAGGCAGGTATTCACCAATATATGTAGTAATAGTTCAGACCTGATCTTGTACTGGCACAGCTCCAGCAGGCAGGGCTTTATAGTTTTGCCATGGTCATTATGAGTACAATCAATGGATCTCTTGAGAAGAGGTTGTTAGCAGTAGTGTGGGTACTGCTCTGCCCACATCTGAAAAAGGCATTGTAGGTCCTGATAATCTTATAAACTATCTTCTCATCTTAAACCTCCCATTTTTGGTGGTTTTAAAACAAGCATTGTGAAGCATTTGATTGGTTGACCACCTTGCGGGAAATTACATTTTGAGCCATTCCAGTCTTGGGTTTGAATGGGCTGCAGCACTGAAATGGCCCTTGTCGGTGTGTGCAATGATCTCTGTCTGGTGAGGTATTTAGACAGTAGTCCATTCTTCTCCTCCTCATCCTGTCATCTGCTTTTGTGCAGGGAGGCATCACATGCATATAGAGTGCAACCCTGAATGTAGTCATGCATGACCAAAGTGTTGCATGACCACTTAATGTTCATGTCATAAACTCAGGGTTATTAAATCAGCATAGAGAGGGCATATCCTTTCTTAGCTACATAATAGTGCATTCTCTGATCACATACCTAGTGTTTTGCTTAATTGGAGACTTAAAAACATGTATCTACTTCACTCTGAAGGCTGATCCTATTGTAAAATATCCTAAACCCACTAGATATCATAACATATCTGATGATCTCCCTTTGGGGTTCAGTTAAAGTGTTATCTGTGGGATGGCCATATTCCAGTGCACATATTCCATGAGCTATTTCCACTGAGACCCAATTTCAACTTTTAGTAATAATACAAATTACTGTACATAGACTGCTTTATTCCCCCCTCCCCCCAAAAAAATAATTCTCTGATTGTTTTCTGCATAATAAGGATCCCCTACATAAAGAATTTGATGGCAGATAAGAACCACTTAGCCCACCTAGTCTGCTCATTTCCCTAAGTAATAGATAAGCTGAAAATCCTAGTTAACCGATAGCCTACTTCCTCCTACCCCCCACTAGAATTGCTTTATGTCTGTCTCATGCATTCTTGAATTCTGCCACTATTTTTGACCCCAAGGCCTCCTCAGGAAGGCTGTTCCATGCATCCACAACCCTCTCCATGAAAAAAAAACTTCCTCACATTACCGCTGAGCTGTACCTCCTTGATTTTGCACATCTCTTTTTCTGAAAGATGCTACTCTCTTGGATTTTGTTGATATCCTTTAGGTACTTGAAAGTTTCTATCATGTCCCTCCTTCCCTTCTTTCCTCAAGGGTATACATATTAATTTCCTTTAGTCTCTCTTTGTATGTCTTCTGGAGCAGACCCTGCACCATTTTGGTTGCCCTCCTCTGGACTGCTTCCACCCTGTCCATGTGTTTGTGGAGATGGAGTCTCCAGAACTGCATGCAGTACACCAGATAGGGTCTCACCAACTGTCTGTACAGAGGGTTCACAACTTCTTGTTTTCTACTGGTGATGACTCTCCCAATGCATCCCAGTATCCCCCCACCATCCTTACTGCCATCTTACATTGCTTGCCCACCTTTAAGTCATCTGATATAACTACTCCCAGGTTCCTTTTAATTGTTGTTGTCAGTATCTCACCCCCCATTGTGTACTCTTCCCCTGGGTTTTTGTTTCCCGGGTGCATTACTTTGTACTTCTTTGCATTGAATCTAAACTACCATACATTTGACCATACCTCCAACCTTGCCAAGTCCCTTCTCACCCTTTTAACCCACCTTGTATATCAAACCTGTTGCAGATCTTTGTGTCATCTGCAAAGAGACATACTTTTCCTTCCAGTCCCTCTGCAATATCACTTATAAAGACATTAAAAAGGACCACACCCAGTACTGAAGCCTGTGGTACTCCACTAGTAACCCCGCCTTTCTTCACTGTGGACTCCGTTTACTATTACCCTCTGTGTCCTGTTGTCCAGCCAGTGTTTGACCCAGGCTACCACCCTGGGACCCACTCCCAGGCTGGCTAATGTGTTTATTAATCTTTAGTGTGGGACTGTGTCAAATGCCTTGCTAAAGTCTAGGTAGGCCATGTCCACAGCCCCTCCCTGGTCTACTACTTCAGTCACCCAGTCAAAGAAATCAATTAGATTCATCTGACATGACTTTCCTGCTGTGAATTCATGTTGCCTTCAGTTCTGTGCCCCACTGGCCTCTAGGTACTCAACAATTGTTTCCTTCAGAAGTGGTTCCACTGTTTTCCCTACCACTGAGGTAACACTAACAGGTCAGTAGTTTCCTGCCTCTGTCTTGCTCCAACTTTTGTGAATGGGAATCACATCTGCCATCCTCCAGTTCTCAGGTACCCAACCATCCTCCCATGATTTGTTAAAAAGGGTAGTCAGTGGTGTTACTAGTTATCCCCTTAGTTCTTTTAGAATTCTGGGGTGAATCCCATCAGGACCCATTGCTTAGTCCACCTTCAGTTTTAGGAGTTCTTTCAGAACCCTTTCTTCTGTAAAAGGACTGATATCGACCCCCCTGTCCAGAGTGCTTCTATTGACTGGATTAGGTACCTCCCCCTTCTCTTCTTTGGTAAGTAAGTAAGTACATTTTATTGTCAACAAATTAAATTTGTTATTACAACATCAATAAATATACATGTATTACAAAATTAACACATCATCTTGTTCTCATATACATTTTATCATATAACAATGTACATATATGTAACCCACATTCTTAAACCTAGATTATAAAAATATATTATCTATTTGAATCACCGGGGTCCTTAACTGGGGTAAATTTTATTTTTAAGTTGGATATGTGACTTTTTATTTTCGATTATCCTACAAAATCTTAATACCTTTTCTAGATGTAATTTATCTTCTGTTTTTAGTATATAATTAAACTGATATGTAGATTGCATATTGAGCTTGGAGAGTATATCACCCAGTTATATATTCCTTTGGGGTGAGTATAAAGTGCAAAATACAAGAAAGTGCATAGGAGTATCCTCGTCTTTTCCACAGGCACATGTTTTGAAATTACCTCTGCCATATTTTTTGTTCAAAGCATTACTTTCTATAAGTTAAAATCTGAACTTTGTGTATGCTTTTCTATTTTAAGGGGTTTTAATTAAATATACTGTAAATAATGATTTAGTCCAGGTTGATTTATTACATTATTAGCCAGCCAATTGCTCAATTGTAAGTTTTTGGCCATAGCTATTTCTCTCCTGAAGATAAATGTCTTTGATTCTAGTCTTAAATTTATTTTACTTCTTTGTACGATATTTTATAACTGAGTATAATCAGATCCAGTAGTCCATATTGCTTAATAATTGTATTCAAAACAATAGTGCTTGGAAAAGTGAATCCACTCGAATGGTACAGCAACATTTCCTCTAAACACATTCTAGGAAAAGCATTATATTCCATGCTAAACATTTTGAACCAATAATTTACCATCCTCACTTCTGCAAAACATTTAATTTGGTAATGTTCTAACTCTAATCTTACTAAAATTGATGCAGCCCCCTTAGGTGCAGCCAGCAAGAATTTATAAAATGTATTTAAAATTATTTCCATCTGTTCTGCTTTTTCCAATCCCCATACCTCTGCTCCATATAATATCTGGATATGTATTTTAGCATGTATTATCCTAAGCAGACCTGTTATTGCTTGTCCTCCATATTTATAGTTAAACCTTTTGAAAAGTGGAATTATTTTATTGATCCTTTTAGTAATAGTATTGAGATGTTCTCCCCATTTAAGACTATATGTAAAGGTTATACCAAGATAACAAAACTTGGTTACATATTCAATATCATCTTTACCACGTGTCAATTTACATATTTTACCCTTTTTAATAAGTTTGTTATTTAAAATCATATACTTTGTTTTAGTAAAGTTAATTTCAAGGTTAAGTTTAAGACATTCCATGTGGAAATGTGATATACTTCTTTTGATCCCCAGGTAACTTGTGGAAATTAAAACCACATCATTGATGTACTCCAAATATGGGCATGCCGAGGATCTCAGCCTGGGCATGTGCAGCGTGGATCTCTTAACTCTATCAATATTTTATTTAGAAATAGATTAAATAAAATGTGGGACAATACACAACCCCGTTGAAGGCCTAAATTAGTTGGAATTTTTTTGGTGCAATCCCCATTAGTGTTATAGCGTACTGATGTGTAGTTATCTTGATATAACTTTTTTATTAATTGCAAAATAGCTTGATCTAATCCATAACCATGCAATATTTCCCATAGCTTTCCCCTAACTATCCTGACAAAAGCTGCTTTCAGGTCAACAAAGACACAGAATAGTTTTTTGTTTTTTTGATTTTAGTGTATTTATATATTAACTGGGACAAAACAAAACATTGATCTATAGTGGAGTGGGCAGGCATGAAACCTGCCTGAGCCTCATCTAAAATCTTTTCACTTTTTACCCAATCCATTATTTTGTAAGATAGTATCTTTGTAAATATTTTGGGGGAGTTATCTAACAAGCTAATTGGTCTGTAATTGGAAGGGTCTCTCCAATCTCCCTTCTCAAGAATGGGGACTATTATGTTTTCCCTCCAGGTGTGCAGTTAAGTCCCTGTATGTATAATCATTTAAAAAAAAATTCAAAGTACTGGAATCCACAAAGCAGCATCATCCACAATGATATCCATTGGTATCCCATCTGGTTCAGGGGCCTTATGCCTTTTAGCATTTTGAACAACATGAGATATTTTCTCTGTAGATATTTCAAACAGCATTTGGGGCCAATCATCTTCATCATTATGTTGAGCCATATCCTGCCTATAGAACATGGCTTTATAATGTTCTTCCCAAGTTAAGGGATCTATATAGTTCTCAAGCTGCGTGGTGTTCTTATCCCAACCCTTAAGAACTATTCTCCATAATGTTTTATTGTCTTTCTCTATTGTTATTTTCTCAAGCTGATTCCACATCTTGATTCTATAATTTGTTCTTTTAAATTCCAGCATCTTTTTATACTCTTCTTTGGTGAATACTGAGAAGTATTTGTTCAGTATCCTTCTTTTTTCACTGTCCCTCTCTGCCCACGCACCTTTTCTTTATTCAGCCTCAGTGTCCCTTCCTTTGTCTTTCTTCACTCCCTAATGATCCTATAAAAGGGTTTATCCCCCTTCTTAACTGAGCTGCCTATCTTTTCCTTTGATTGGGCTTTTGCTATTCTGACTGCCTTCCCTGCTTTCTCCTGTTTTAACTGGTAGATTTATCTGTCCTGTTCCTTCTGTGTTTTCTTATGCTTCCTGAATGCTATCTTTTTCTCCCTAACCTTCCCCACCACCTCTTTTGAGAACCATAGTGTTTTTTTCTTTCATTTTCATTTGTTTATTTGCTTCACACAAAGGCTTGTTGCCTCTGTGATGGCAGTTTTGATGTTTCCCCATTGTTGCTCCACCCCTCCTTCTCGCCTGTTTGCTAGTGCTTTACTGAGATACTCTCCCATTTGACAAAATCAGTCCTCCTGAAGTCCAGTACCTTCACTTTTGTTTGGCTTGACTCTACAGCTGAGTTTATTGTGAGCCACACTGTTTGGTGGTCACTTGTTCCCAGATGGCTACCCCACTTCTAGATCTGAGATCCTTTCTCCATCTCCATTTGTGGGTACCAGGTCTAAGACCGGTCCCTTCTGAGTGGGTTCCAACACTAGTTGTCTGAGGCATGCCCCCTGTAGGGCATCGATATTGGGCCTGCTCTTGGATGTGGCTGCAGCAAAGGTGCTTCAGTTAACATATGGCATATTCAGGTCTCCCATCAGGAATATCTCCCCTTTCTCTGCCATTCTAAGCATACCTTCTATCATTTCCTTGTCCATTTCCTCCCCCTGAGACTAGGGTCTGTAAACAACCCCTGCGTTTATTGAGGTGCCTAGTCTCCAGGATGACCCACAGTGCCTCCTCTCCTCCCTTTTTACCCTTTAGTTCCATTGCTTTGATCCCTTCCCTTACATAGAGAGCTACTCCTCCTCCTCTTCTAACCTCCCTGTCCCTCCTGTAAATTGTGTTCACTGGTATGTTGACATCTCTGTCATGATTCTCTGTGTATCATGTTTTTGTGACTTCCACAATATCCAGTCATCCCCCTTCCATCAAGGTCACCAGTTCAGGGAGTTTGTTACCTAGACTATGGGCATTGGTACTTATTACCCTCCATATTTACTATATGCTGGATGTGACATGAGATTAGTGAATTAGGAGATTAAAGGTCATTGGTAGAATTTGTTTTTAACTCTTTCTCCATTCTTTCAGTCATGTGGAACCAGAGCCACAGAAATAGATAATGGTGTTGTCATCAACATGACTGCAGTTGGACCTTTTGTAACTAAAGATGATGTTTCCTCAGGTAAAGATTGTTTGCTTTTACGGTTGCTCTCAGATTATTCATACATTTGGAAATTGGAACAGGTTTGCATAGAATATCTGTTATACATGACCATTTGAACCAAGATACAATGGCACCAAAAGAAGATAAGAGAGATCTGTAGCATCACTGATGTTTTATAATTTGCATTAGAACTGTTTTTTTCACACACCTGTTGAGCTGCTGTGGACTTATTTCATCTTGTAGATGCATACATAGACACATTTACAAATGTGGATGATGGTAGCAGAAAAAGGCTTCTCAGCCTAGCCAGTCTGCCTTCCCTACCAAACTACTCTGCACTGGTCCTAGTCGCCATCCTTCCCCTATATTTCTGCCCTTCCCTTTCTAGATTATCACCATATGCCTATCCCAGCCCTGCTTGAAGTTGCTTACTGATTTGGCCTGTACCACTTGCACTGGCAGCTTGTTCCACTTGTATATCATTCATTCTGTGTAAAAATGCTTACGGACATCCCTTCTGAATCCCTTCACTAAGTATAAGTGAGTTCTCTCTTGTCCCTTTTATTAAACTCAAGGTGAAATGTTCCCTGACACCAACCTTATTTATGCTATGCCGCACTTGTATGTCTTGATCACGTCACACCTTTCTTCTTTTTCTCAAGGGTTTGCATATACAAGTCCTGCAGTCTCTCCTCATATGTCTTGCTCCTTAGTCCATGGACTATCATACATCCTGTTTGTTGTATTGCGTCCACCTTGTCACAATCTCCCCTCAGGTGTGGACTCCTGTACCTTGTACAATGACCTATACAATGGGAGGATCACCTCACCCCAACTTATACTACTTATCAACCACCCTATGAAACCCAGTATCCTGTTTGCCATGTTCACAGCTCTATTACAATGTGTTGTTATTTTTAGACTCTGTGATATTATGACCACTAGGTGGTTTTCCTCTGTGGTGCTCTCTGCCAAAAAGCCCCTATTTTATATTGCACTCTTGGGTTCCTCTTCCCAGTCTGCCTAACTTTACATTTTGTTTTGCATTGAATTGAAGCCCAGCTGCCAAATTATTGACCAGCACTCCAACCTGATAAGATCCTCTGAGTTCCCTCATCCCATCTTCCATGTCCATGTTTGTGCAGATCTTTGTATCATCTGCAAAGGGGTCAATCTTGTCATTGATGCTTTCTCTTGTGCTCTTACTAATAATGCAGCAAATCCAATTGAATTCCACTGTGAGCAGTCCACAACACATAAAAGGATTTTTGACTCCAAAAATCAATGTTCTTGATTTCTGGAGTCAGTGTACTCTTTGATACTGAAGTGTTGGTATTTTTTTGAAACTTTAATGGGCATTGAAAAGAAGAGTTCTTTTGAACATGTCTGTTTTTTTTTATTTAAAACCAATTTGTACACCCTTTACAAATAGTATCAGTAGTTTGATATGCAAATTATTTTAGCCTATAGTTGGCATATGATTAACATGGATGTACATGTAAATTGCTATGATTGAAATGTAGTTTAAAAACAATTTTAGAGCTTCTTTGGATTGGTTCCATGTCAAAATAGCAATAAAAAAAAATTGCTATTACAATGAGTGTACTTCACCGAAAAGCAATATGACAGTGTACACCCCTCGGCGAACTCAACAACAGCAACCAGGGGAAAATAAACACATCTATGTGGGGGGGCTGTGCCCTCACACACTCCCCACCCCCACCCGCAAATGAATATTCTCAGCTTCAGGGGGTGCATGTTAAGGAGGGGGAAAACCAGAAAGCAGAAAAAAAAACAAAGTCCCTCACACAGAAAACAAATAAACATATTACCAATACCGATTCCAGACCCCTGGGCCTCTCTCACTGCAGGAAGCCACCTACATCATTAAACCAGAACGCCAGCTCTGCAGCATACCCTCAAACCACAGCCCACATACCTCTGCTTCCTGCCTGGACCCTGCTTCCTTCCTGGACTCTACTCTTCCTGTCCTTCACTGTCTTACTCCGTCACCATTTTCTCCCCCTAATTAGTTGTTCTAACCATGCTTGCCACCCTTTCAAGGTAGTTCAGATCACAAGCTGAGTTACTCAAAATCAAGTCGCTTAATTGTGAGTCACTATAATAACGTGATACCAATTGGATTCTAATTAGACTCCTTTCCTAAGGAGTACAGTGCACTTACGCTTTAGCTCTACCCATTATATCATACGGTACCTTAGCACATATACAATATAGCAATGTCTGTTTCCACAAGAACAGAGAACTTTAAAGGGGATATGAAAAGTAACCATGTGACTTAATGACTTTGTAGTACATACCTGTCGGTAGTATGTGCTGGTACTCTACGCATCAGCACAGTAGTATTTCCATTTTGTCATGTACCAAAGAAATTAAAATTCCCGTTACATTCTAAATGCAAGATGGCAGGTTCTGCAGTCCTTTGAGTCATCACACACACACACAAACACACAGATAGTGTTCATCAGCAGGAGATAAAGAGTTAATTATGGACTAATAAGTTGACACTGTCTATTTCCTGGGCCTCTGTTAAGACCAAACTAGAAAACAATGCTCACTGCCACAGCAGAGACTCCATTGTTCTCAGTGCAAATCACAAAGCAAGAGAAAACATGGTACAGTATTCGCTCCGTGCATTTAATAAAAAAATACAAAAAATACTATAACTCAGTTAGTTGTGAATAATCTTTGTAGATACAGTCAAAATATAGCAACTGTGTAAAATTTGCAGTGTGCTCTCACAAATTAGATGCAACATTTCATTCTTAAAAGGCACTTTGTCAAGGGTTGTCTCCACCTTGTATGCTGCTATATGTTTATATGTGCTGTTAGAGTTTTCTCTCATCATATAAGTTTTCTGTTTTTTTTATTTATTTTAAAACATGCATGTAGCATTAGCACTTATATGCTTGCAGGTGAAGTGGATTTTTCCTCTTTAAAGTTCCCAGTGTGTGACACAGGCTAACAGGATATGCAGTTCTACTTGATGATTGTCTGGAATTTCATAATTTTTAATATATACAGGGGATATGCCATGGGATGACATAAGCTAAGAGAATGAGAAAGCAATAGATCAATACCCCCAAATAAAGATAACAATGATAGCTTATGTCAATTCATGTTATATCTGAGTTCTACATCAGCTGTTTATTTGTCTTTATAGAAATGGTAATATAGAAATAGTAAAATGGTACAAAAGTAAAAATGTAAAGTACTATACATAGACTACTGCATGTCAAATAAAAAAGAAATGGCATCTCATATTTAATTTTTTTACTGAGAGAATGTTGCCAGACAAGGCACACTAATCTATAGTAGCTCATTTGATAGGCACCCAGGGGTGGAATAAATTAAGTTGGTCACTGAGCATGCTGAGAAATTTATCTTCCCATGTCAAAATATATTTGTGAGCACGCTCAATGTGACCAGAATGAATCAGAGCATCTCCTAGCATTCTAATTGACCAACCTCTTTATTACTGCTCATGTTGCCCAACATAACATGTTTACCTTAGCAAATTTAAGAAACGGGATCTCTTTAGTTTTTCCCTTATTTTTTTTTTATTTTAAAGGGACCACTGTCAACTCTTTTTGCATCATATTATTTATAGATGAAAACCCAACTGCTTTCCTTTTTTATAAAATTCATTAAAGTTGCTAGCAGTTTTATAGTATCTGATCCTTTCATAGTATAATTGAAATGTATGCTAATGGTGTTACTGTACCCAGACTTGTTGTGTTTCAAATCCTTGACCTACTCTTACTGAATACACCCTGAACTTTAGGTCCCCCTACAAACAATGCAGTCACTCATAGTGCAATATCCTCTTCCCCTTGTACTGAATAATGATGCTTTTGAGGGGGTCCCAAGTCCAGAAAAGATGTTGTGGAAGTTGATCAAGGACTGCAAAAACATGTCTTGATAAACTAGAACCTGATAACATAGTTGAAAGTGGAGGGGGGTTAAGTGGGATGTGAGGAAATTATATTTTATGTAAAGGGCGGTGAAGCTGTAGAACAATCTGCAAGCAGAGGGGTGGCACTAAGATCAAAAATGGTTTAAGGCATGGCTGGCATGGAGCAAAGGGTTTGGCAGTTGCTCAAGTCATCAGCATTAAAGAGGTGAGTGTGGGGGGGGTGGGACCAGGAGGGATAAAAACCCTTTATGGAGAATAAGTCAAGGGGCACATAGGGACGTGTAGGCAGATTAGATGGACATTTGGTCTTTTCCTGCTGTCATTGTCTATATAATTAAGAATATATGCATTGAACAAGGGAGAAAACATTAAGAGGAACATATGTGAAGCAATATACTACTCATAGAGTGGTGATACCATGACAGGTAAATACTGCATGAAGGTACTGTATTATGATGGCATCCAACTGTTTACCAATGTTGAATAGGATACAATATGGGATTTTATTTATTTTTTGTTATATTTTTAAAAATAAAAGCATTTTCTACACAGTAATGACATCTAGCCAATGATGCTGCTTACAATGTGAGACTTTTTTGTTACTACGTTATTCTCTTTTGGAAAATATTTTGTAACATGGATGCAATTCAGTTCAGTTAATTAACTTTTGGTTTACCTATGCAAGCCTTTTACATGAGAGTGCTGTACGAATTAATGCCAGTGCACAATATTACCCTTAGGACAGGTTGTGGAGTGCATTTGAACAGATGTAAAAATTGTGACACTACACTGTACATCAAGTAAGAATGTTGTCCCTAACTGTGAGCATTTGTCCCTGATTTTAATGGGCAGTATCCCTCACTTTGGTCCTGGCATGGTGAAAGGTATGCATGCTGGGGTAGCCAGGTGTTGCAGCTGACACTGCTATGATTTCACTGCAATCTCCTATGATACCCCTTGCAAGCCCTGGAAACCCCTTAAATATTAGTTGCCTAGCACTTACCCTTCCAAAAATATAAAGCCATGAGACTTCCAATGCCACTAACAATTAGATAAGTCCTGAAAGGATTAACATAAACTAGCTCTTCAGAGAAGATAAATCTTCACACACACACACACACACATTTGGGAGTGATAAAGTAATGTGAAACTCCTATTGAGTTATTTTCTCTAAAAGCTTGCTGTGTTCTCTGTTGGAAATTAATGTCAATAAATTATCTAGGTTCATAAGATTAACAAATCACATGTCAATAATAATTAAATTAACAAGCCAGCAAGTGAGTATACTGAATTATGTGTTAAAACAGGTCAAACAGACTTCCAATGTTTCTTTTTACAAATGCCTGGTACATCTCTGGCTATCCCCCCCCCCCCCAGTAGCTGGCTATTCAAGCAAGGTTTTTTTTTTTTTTACACTAGTGTGCAAAAATAAAAAAAAAATAATTCTAATTGCACTGTTTCAGACAGTTAAACTGCTTCCAAGAAGTGGTGTAAGTAACTTGTCTTTGTGCCTACTCCAAGACACTAGCTGTTAGGTCACTTAAAGCAGGCAAGAGGAGAGAGAGACAAACACGCTGAAAACAATAGTGCTGGAAACAGTCTTTTGAACAGAGAGGGGAGTATTTCATTCAACTGGCATAGTGATTTGGAGATTTAGAAGGATACACTGAAAACTCCTAATTTGTGCTTCAGTATACCAATTTCCCAGCTGCAGCTTCCACCCACTGCAGCCATGAAAAATAGTAGCAATTCCTGATATAGGAGATGACACAGTTGCATATAACACAATGTACAATATTTGACAATAATAAACCACTAGGTTTTTACTAAGGTTATTGTACCCTCTAAGTACGGTGTTATGAGTGGCAGACCGTGCCAAAACAACCTGATCACTATCTAGAGGTGGATAAGGACAGGGCAGAAGATATAGACAACCTGGATTCATATGAGACAGGATTATATGAAAGCTTTTGGACAAAGTATACCAGTGCAGCATATGAGAGGCATACACAAGAGGAACTGGTAGTTTACTTGGTCCCAGGAAGCAGAGGGCTCTGCTAGACAGGCATTAATTCCAGTGGATTGCAATATACAGTGGTGTCCATCAGAGTCTGGTGCTGGAATCATGTTATTTTCAATTTTAGAAATTTGAATTTGTGATTGTAGGCTGATAACCATTAAAGAACTGTGATTGGTAGGGTTCTGGCATCAGACATTGTTGCTGCAAATATTATCTTCAGGCACACATAATTATCAAAAAAATAATTAATATTATTTGTCATTTACAGACACACCAAATTCATCAGACTCTTTAGGTGAGTATTTTAAAAAGCACTTTCTCATGAACAGTCACTGAAATGCCAGAAGCCGGTGCAATATTTATTATGTGGCTATCAGTTATGGGTTTCTTAACTGCAGTTTTCTACATACCTCACTTACATTCTGTCATTGAGTGTCAGGCCTTCTCTGATGTGAAGGAACTGCTCCACACTAAGTTCACTCCTGCTTCTGCCACCTGGGTCTCCTCTCTGTCAGCTTACATCCCCTAACTACTCCCCCGGAGGTGGGAAAAGACTGACTACTTACAGTGCTAGCCAGAGATGCATAAGTACAAGCAAAGCCTCTATTTTTCTGCAGCACTTCTGTCCTGATTTCTGAGTGGAGATGTTGCAAAGTTTTACTTTGCCAGAGAAGTTCTGGCAAAGATATACAAGTCACCTCACCATAATCTTTGTGAAAGACCCACTTTTCCAATTTGCAGTGAGTTTTCATGGGGAAGTGGTACTTTATTCAGGCAACGTCAAGGCAAACTTAAAACTTTGTTGGGGAATTTGCAGTACTTCACCTTAAATAAAGTGCATTTATACCTGCAGAAAACTTCAGTAAAGTATCTACATTGTATCAAGTGCTACAAAGACCTATAATCCAGCAGAGCTAACAGCTCCTAGAGGAACTGAGGAGGTGGCCAGTCAGTTCACAGGCCATGCCCACCTCCTCAAAACTGGCAAATTGCAGGTGTCTATCTAATTCAGGAATTGTGCTGCCCAGATTTTCAACCCCTGCAAAAACTCCAGGTAGGCACTCAGTGCTTAAGAGCTTCTGTGTAGAGAGGGTCTCTCCACTTGATAAAAGTGAGCCCTCCCACTGTTCACAAGCACTACGAAGAGTTAAAATCCAGCAGAACCTAACAGCTACTAGAGGAATCAAGAAAGATACCAATTGGATTTCAAGCCAAGCCCACCTCTTTGAAACCAGACAATTGTGTTCATTTGCCCAATTCCATAGTTCACTTCCTGCTGCTTCAAAAGTAAGTGAACAATAAGTGGACTTCCACATGAAGGACCACAGTGCAAAGGACTTCACAAGGGAGTATGCCAAGATGGAGTCAACCAAGGGAGGCAGCCACAGACTCTGTCCCTTGACCACATGTAACCAAAAAGGGGACAGCAGGTGCTTTAAGTCATATGACAGTAGGAAGGGAAAGGAATAGTATCCTAACCAAAATCAAACTACACATGAATTAGGAAAGGCACAAGAGCCAAGGGCTCTGAGAAAAATCTTATATAGGGTAGGTTAACAAAAGAAATTTAAAGGTGTAAAAAAACAAGCAGGCAGCATAGAATGAGTGAAGTGCTGCAGTGCACTGTCTGTGGGACAGCAGTCTCCTATGATACCTTCTGGAGTCTGGGCTACTGCCTATATAGGTGCATCTCTCTGGGCTGAAAGAGAAAGTTGCCAGACTCAAAGCTGAGCTGGCTTGGGTTCAGAGGACCTTCTCCCCCAGCTAGGAACTGCCTAGTCCACCACTGCTACTACAGAGGCTAATCAGAAGGAGGAACGGCTGGATGACAGTGGACTTAGGAAGGGTTAGGGTGGTGGAGCATAGGCACATCCAAAAACTGGTTTCACTACAGAGAAACATAGAATCATAGACTTTGACAGCAGATAAGGACAGCTTGGCCTACCTAGTCTACCCATTTCACTACCTATTGGATAAGCTGCAGATCCTAGTCAACCAACAGCCTACTTCTTCTTACCTCCCACCAGAATTGCCTTAGGTCTGTCCCATGCATTCCTGAATTCCCCCACTGTTTTTGACACCACAACCTCCTCAGGAAGGCCATTTCATGTGTCATCAACTCTCTCTGTGAAACAATACTTCCTCACATTGCCCTTGAGCCATCCCCCTCTATCTTCAAATTGTGTCCCCTTGTTCTTGCACAGCTCTTTTTCTGAAAGATGTTACTCTCTTGGACTTCTTTGATTCACTTGAGGTACTTGAAAGTTTCTATCATGTCCCCCCCCTTTCCTCAAGGGTATACATATTTAGCTCCTTTAGTCTCTCTTCTTATGGCTTCTGTTGCAGACCCTGCACCTATTTAGTTGCCCTCCGCTGGACTACCTCCATCCTGTCTATGTTCTTGTGGAGATGGGGTCTCCAGAACTGCATGTAGTACTCCAGATGGGTTCTCACCAACTGGCTATACAGAGGAATAACAACTTCCTATTTTCTGCTGATAATGCCTCCCCCTATACATCCCAGTATGCTCCCAGTCATCCTTATTGCCTTCTCATATTGTTTGCTTACCTTTAGATCATCTGATATGACTACTCATAGGTCCTTTTCCACTTTTGTTGTTAATCCCCATTCTGTAATCTTCCACTGTTTTTTTTCCCCCAGGTGCATTACTTTTCACTTCCTTGCATTGAATCTAAGATACCATACTATTGACCAGTCCTCCAACCTTGACAAGTCCCTTCTCATTCTTTGCACCTCTCCTTGTGTATCAGCCTCGTTACAGATGTTTGTGTCATCTGCAGTGAGGCATAAGTTTTCTTCCAGTCCCTCTGAATGTCACTTATAAGGACATTAAAGAGGACTAGACCCAGTACTGAACCCTGTGGTGTCCCACTAGTAACCCCTCTTTCTTTGGAGAAGACTCCATTTACTATTATCCCCTATGTCCTGTTGTCCAGCCTATTTTTTACCCGGGCTACCACCCTGGGACCCACACCCAGGCTGGCTAATTTGTTTATTAATCTTTTGTTTGGGACTGTGTCAAATGCCTTGCTAAAGTCTAGTAAGGCCATGTACACAGCCCTCCTTGTTTAACTACTTTGGTCACCCAGTCAACAGAATCTATTAGATTCATCTGACATGACTTTCCCACAGGAATCCTTGCTACCTTGGGTCCAGTGCCCCACTAGCCTTCAGGTACTCTACAATTCTTTCTTTCAGAAGTGATTCCATCATTTTCCCTACCACTGTCTGTAGTTTCCTGCCTCTGCTTTGCCCCCACTTTTGTGAAGGTGAATCACATCCATCCTCCTCCAGTTCTTAGGTATCACACCATCCTCTCATGATTTGTTAAAAAGAGCAGTCAGTGGTGTCACTAGTTCCCCCCTTAGTTCTTTCTGAACTCTTGGGTGAATCCTGTCAGGCCCTATTGCTTTGTCCACCTTCAGTTTTAGGAGTTCTTTCAGAATACGTTATTTTGTGAAAGAGCTGGCATCAACCCCAATCCAGACTGCTTCTATGGATTGGATTAGGTACTTCTCCCTCCTCTTCTTTTGTGAATACTGACCAAAAGTATTCATTTAGTATCCCTGCCTTTTCACTGTCCCTCTCTGCCCACTCACCCTTCCCTTTATTAAGCCTCACTATCCCTCCCTTGGTATTTCTTCACTCTCTAATGTACCTATAAAAGATGTTATCCCTGTTCTTAACCGAGTTGGCTATCTTTTCCTTGGTTTGAGCCTTTGCTATTCTGACTGCCTTCCCTATTTCCTTCTGCTTTAACTGTTAGAGTTCTCTGTCCTACTCCTTCCATGATTCCTTATACTTCCTGAATGCTATCTTTTTCTCCCTAACCTTCCCCACCACCTCTTTTGAGAATCATAGTGTTTTTTTTTCTTTTGGTTTGATTTGTTTATTTGCTTCACACAAAAGCTTGTTGCCTCTGTGATGGCAGTTTTGATGATTCCCCATTGTTCCTTGACCCCTCCTTCTTGCCTGTTTGCTAATGCTTTTCTAAGACACTCCCCCATTTTGGCAAAGTCATCCCTCCTAAAGTCCAATACCTTCACTTTTGTATAGCTTGACTCTAGAGCTGAGTTTATCATGAACCACACTGTTTGGTGGTCACTTGTTCCCAGATGGCTACCCACTTCAAGATGTAAGATCCTCTCTCCATCCCCATTTGAGAGTACCAGGTCTAACATTGCTCCCTCCCAAGTGGGTTCCAACACTAGCTGTCTGAGGCATGCCCCCTGTAGGACATCAAGAATGACACTGCTCTTGGATGTAGCTGCAGCAAAGGTGCTCCAGTTAACATTTGGCATATCCAGGTCCCCCATCAACAATATTCCCCCTTTCTCTGCAATTCTAATGATGCCTTGTATGATTTCCTTTTCCATTTCCTCCTCCCTGAGATGGGGTCTGTAAAAACCCACACATGGATTGTGGTGCCATTTCCTGTCTCCAGGGTGACCACAGTGCCTCCTCTCCTCCCTGTTTACCCTTTAGTTCCATTGCTTTAATCCCTTCCCTTACATAGAGAGCAACCCGTCTTCCTCTTCTACCCTCCCTGTCCTTCCTTTAGATTGTGTACCCTGGTATGTTGACATCCCAGTCATGGTTCTCTGTGTACCATTTATCTGTGACTGCCACAATATCCAGGTGTCCCTCTTCCATCATGGCCACCAAATCAGGAAGCCTGTTACCAGACTATGGGCATTAGTACACTACCCTCCATTTTTTTATGGCCTTAATCATTTTTTCCACATCCCTGTCCTTATTGCCTTTGTCTTTTTCAACCATTTACCCCTGCCCTTCTCCCTATAGAATTCTCTGTGTTGGTGGTTACCTCACTAGCTGTCCTGATTTCTTTTTTTGGGGGGGTAGGATTTCCCTGCTCCTTTTAAGTGCCTCTCCCATTGCCTAGTTTAAATGCTTTCCAATAAAACATTTAAACCTATCACTTAGGATACTGGTTCCCCTCCTGGATGGATGCAGACCATTGCGCCAATATAGACCTGTATCCCTCCAGGTGGACCCACAGTCTCCAATGAAGCCAAAACCGTGAGCTATGCACCAGTTTTTCAACCATTTATTTAATCCCATGGTGCTCAACACACTAGCCTCACCCATGCCCTAGACAGACAGCACCTCTGTGAAGGTTACTGAGCATGCTACTTGTCTAGGGTTCCTCCTCAACTCCACAAAGTCCTCCTGCACTGCTCTGATCAAACTCCTAACTCCTACATCACCTTTGCAGAGCAGGAATGTATCATGAGGCACTCACAGTTGTGGACAGAGGGAATGTGGGGGTTATCCCCAGCATAGACCTTAAGGGGAGTGACAGTATACCCCATAGGGAAAGCAAATCCTGGTGGGCAACTCCATTGTTTGGGGATAGAGTTGGGACACAGTGCAAGTACTGTGATGGAAAGGAGGTTTAGTGCCTTCCCAGCACCATGGGATGCAGACATGGAAAGAAGAGCCAAAGAATCACTGGGGTAGCAGGAAGGGAGGCAGAGCTAGACATCATTGTCCATCTGGGGACAAATGACCTGGCTAGGGTTGAGCCAGCTTTAGTGCAGGAAAGGTTTAGGGAGTAGGGGAGGAGTCTTAGGCAGGTAGCATGATCAGTGACCTTCTCAGAAGTGCTACCCATCTATGACAAGGGGAAGACAGGGTTCTCTGCAGCAGGATCTTCAATGCTTGGTTGAGGAATTGATGCACAGGGAAAAGTTCCAGGTTCATTGGGGACTGGACCCCCACTTCAAGGGAAAAGGGCCTGTACTAGGTAGACAGTCTGCATCCATCCAGCAGAGGGGCTACAGTTCTCAGCAAAGGCTTAAATGCTACATGGGCAAGCATTTAAACTAGTTGAGGGAGAGGAATAAGACTGGGAGAAAAAACCCCACAAGTTCATGAGGCTAACTATGGAATTCCAGAGGAGTAAACCCTGAAGGAATCAAATAAATATATAGTCCTGCAAGTGAAAAAAATGAAGCTGAAAAAAGGGGGCATGATAAAGAGGGCAAGGAGCAAAAGGAGAAAGCGGCAACACCATCTAGAGATCCAGGTGTGCCAATGCTCACAGTCTGGGCAGCTAAATTGCAGACTTAGAGGCCACCATGGCAAAAGCTGACCTGGACTTAGTAGCCATTACAGAAACCTGATTCAGTGAAAACCAGAACTGGGATGTGGCTATACCAGGATATAATCTGTTTAGAAAAGACAGGCTAGAAAGAAAAGGGGGGAAAAAGGCTGTTTATGTAAAAACAACATAAAGGCTATAGAAATACAGGAGGGGAGGTACGGTACAGTATTTGGGTCACCCTGTAAAAGAAGAAAGAGGCATTCCTTCACACAGGGGTTGTATACAGGCCTCCATCACAGAGGGTAGAAATGGATAAGGAAATGTTGGAAGTCATCCATAAGTCGGGCTGCAAGGGAGAAATGTTACTAGTAAGAGACTTCAATCTGCTGGGCATGGATTGGAGCCTCCCTGCTGCAGTAACAACCAGGAGTAGGGACATTCTGGATTTCCTGCAGTGGTCATTCCTTGAGAAACTGGTTAAGCAACCCACTCTTGAGGAGGCATTGCTGGACATAGTACTGACAAATGGGGACAGCACTGCTGACGTCACAGTGGGGAACCACCTGGGGACTAGTGATCACCAGATGGTGTGGTTTAATGTAAGAACAGAGACAGAATCAAACCACACAAGGACAAGGGACCTGAACTTCAGGATGACTGATTTTAAGAAATTGGAAGCATGCCTCAGGGATGCCCTGGCAAGGATAGGAAAACTAGGGGGAGTAGAAGAACAGTGGGCTGCAAGAAAAGACGGAATTGAAAAGCTACTAAGCTCTGTGCCAGTCAGGTCAGTAAGGGCCAGAGAAAAAGAGACAGATATGGTTCTCTAGAGAGGTAGTGGAAAAGTTGCAGCAAAAAAAAACCTTCAGAAAATACTAAAGAACACAGAACAAGGAGGAAGATAGGTAGAGTTACGAAGAGAAACAAAAGGAGTCAGGGTAGGTGGTTAAGAGCGCAAAAGCAAAAACAAAGGAAATTACAGACAAATCATTAAAAAAGGATGATAAAACATTAATGAAAAGAGAAGTCCAAGGAGGCATAGTAAGACTGAAAGGGGAAGGAAGAGTTTTGTATAAAAGGACCAACAAAAAGCGACATATTGGGCAAATACTTCTGTTCAGTATTTACACAGGACTGGTAGGAAATGGGCCTGTTACAGGACAAGGGCATAAAGGGTTGCGAGGTGAACACTAGCCCTTTCACAGTGGAAAGAGTCCAAAGGGTGTTGTCAAAGTTAAATGTAGACAAGGCAATGAGTCCACACACAGTGTATCCACTGTTGCTGAGGGAGCTCAGGGAGGAGCTAGCTGCACCTCTGACAGACCTGTTCAACCTGTCACTAGAAACAGGGGATTTACTGTGTGACTGGAGGAGGGCAGATGTAGTCCCACTCACAAAAGTGGAAATAGAGATGAAACAGGAGATTAAAGGCCAGACAGTCTGACTTCAGTAGTGGGCAAAGTAATGGAATCATCTCTGAAGGACAGGATTGGAGAATGCCTTGTTACCAGCAGTCTACACAATCCAAAGCGACATGGATTCATTGAGTGGGATTCCTGCCAGACAAACCTGATTGAGTTCTTTAAATTGTTAACAAAGGAAATTCCCCAAGAAGGGGCATATGACATAGCCTATCCAAATTTTAGCAAGGCCTTCAACACTGTTCCACATAGAAGGTTGGTAGACAAACTGAGTAGCCTAGGAGTAGGTCTCAAAATAGTAAAATGGGTGGAGAGTTGGCTTAATGGTAGGGGCCAAAGAGTAGCGGTAAATAGGGAACTCTTTGGGGAAGGCACGGTAACTAGTAGGGTGCTGCATGGGTCAGTATTAGGTCCCATCCTCTTCAATGTCTTTATTAGTGACAGTAGAAACATAGACTTTGATGGCAGATAAGGACCACTTGGCCCACCCAGTCTGCCCATTTCCCTACCTATTGGATAAGCTGCAGATTCTAGTTAACCAACAGCCTACTTCCTGCAAACCCCCCCACTATAATTGCCTTATGTCTGTCCCATTGATTTTTGAATTCCCCCACTGTTTTAGACACCACAACCTCTCCAGGAAGGCGGTTCCATGCGTCTGCCACACTCTGTGTGCAAAAAAAGTCCTCACGTTACCCCTGAGCCGTCCCCACTCTGTCTTTAAATTGTGCCCCCTTGTTCTTACCCATCTATTTTTCCGAAAGATGCTACCCTCCTGGACTTTGTTGATTCCCTTGAGGTACTTAAAAGTTTCTATCATGTCCCCCCTGTCCCTCCTTTCATCAAGGGTATTCATATTAAGCTCTCTCAGTCTCTTTTCATATGGTTTCTAATGTAGACCCTGCACCAGTTTAGTTGCCCTCCTCTAGACTGCTTCTATCCTGTCTATGTCCTTACGTAGATGAGGTCTCCAAAACTGCACACAGTACTCCAGATGGGGTCTCAGCAACTGTCTGTACAGAGAGACAACCACTTCCTTTTTTCTACTTGTGATGCCCCTCCCTATGCATCCCAGTATCCCCCTGGCTCTCCTTACCATCTTCTCACATTGCTTACCCACCTTTAGGTCATCTGATATGACTACCCCCCAGGTCCCTTTCCATTTTTGTTGTTGTTAGTACCTCCCCTGCTATTGTGTACTCTTCTCCTGGATTTTTATTTCCCAGGTGCATTACTTTGCACTTCTTTGCATTGAATCTAAGTTGCCATATGTCTGACCATTCCTCCAACCTTTCCAACTCCTTCTCATCCTTTCCACCTCCTCGTGTATCAACTCTGTTACTGATCTTTGTGTCATCTGCAAAGAGGCATGCCGTTCCTTTCAGACCATCTGCAATGTCGCCTATAAAGACGTTAAAGAGGACTGGACCCAGTACTGAGTCCTGAGGTACTCCACTAGTAACCCCCCTTTCTTCGGAATGTGCTCCATTCACTATTACCTTCTGTGTCCTGTTGTGCAGCCAGTTTGCTACCCAGGCTACCACCCTGGGACCCACTCCCAGGCTGGCTAACTTGATTATTAATCTTTTGTGTGGGAATGTGTCAAATGCCTTGTTAAAGTCTAGGTAGCCATTTCCACAGCCCCTCCTTGGTCTATTGCTTTGTTCACCCAGTCAAAGAAATCAATTAGATTCATCTGACATGACTTTCCTGCTGTCAATCCATGCTGCTTTGGGTCCTGTGCCCCGCTGGCCTCTAGGTACTCAACAATTCTTTCTTTCAGAAGTGATTCCTTCATTTTTCAAACCACTGAGGTCAAACTAACAGGTCTGTAGTTTCCTGCTTCTGCCTTGCTCCCACTTTTGTGAAGGGGAATCACATCTGCCCTCCTCCAGTCCTCATGTACCACCCCATCCTCCCATGATTTGTTGAAAAGTGTGGTCAGTGGTGTCACTAGGTCCTCCCTTAGTTCTTTTAGGATTCTAGGGTGAGTCCTGTCAGGCCCCATTGCTTTGTCCACCTTGAGTTTTAAGAGTTCTTTCAGGACTCTTTCTTCTGTAAATGGACTGGCGTCAACTCCACTACCCTGAGTTCTTCTATTGTTTGGTTTAGGTAACTCCTCCTCTTCTTCTTTTGTGAATACTGAGCAAAAGTATTCATTCAGTATCTCTGCCTTTTCACTGTCTCCCTCTGCCCACCTCCCCTCTCCTTTATTAATCTTCACTATCCCTCCCTTAACCTTTCTATGCTCCCTAATGTACCTATAAAAGGTTTTATCCCCCTTCTTAACTGAGTTGGCTATCTTTTCCTCTGTTTGGACCTTTGCTTTTCTGACTGCCTTCCCACTTCTTTCTGCTTTAATTGATACAGTTCCCTGTCGTGCTCCTTCTGTGATTCCTTATACTTTTTGAATGCAGCCTTTTTCTCCTTATCTTTCACTGACACCTCTTTTGAGAACCATAGTGTTTTTTTATTTTGCTCTGTTTCTTTATTTGTCACACAAAGGCTTGTTGCCTCTATGATGGCAGTTTGATTTTCTCCATTGTTCTTCACCCCTCCTTTCTGGCCATTTGCTAATGCATTTCTCAGGTATTCATCCATTATGCAAAGTCAGACCCTCTAAAGTCCAGTATCCTTGTCTTTGTATGCTTGTCTTCATGGATGTGTTTATTGTGAAGCACACTGTGCAGTGGTCGCTTGTTCTCAGATGTCTACTGACTTAAAATTTGTGATCCTCTCTCCATTTTAGAGTACCAGGTCTAATATTGCTCCCTCCCGACAACTGAGAGGGTTTGGAAGGGAAGGTATTCTTATTCATTAATGACACAAAAATCTGCAATACAGTAGATACACTGGGTGGGTTGAAAGAATGAGGGAGGAACTAAAAATGTTGGCAGCATGGTCATAAGTCTGGCAGCTAAGATTCAATGCAAAGAAACTGCAAATCATGCACTCAGGTCACAAAACCTGGGGCAATGTACCAACTTGGGGAGGAGCATTAACAGTCACAAACAGGAAAGAGACCTGGAGGATTGTCATTCCTGATGACCTGAAAGTACAGTACGTCACATTAAACTGTTCCTTCGGTGAGCTGCGGTAGCGTTTCTGAATGAGCTGCATAAGTATTGCCGGATCCAGCACAAAGCCCTGCATAAACTTTCTTTAAAGTAGAAAACTAAGTTTTGCATTGCACTGTGACTTGACTGTAGATGCATTTCAACTGAGTTGCAAAAACATTTCACAAACATTGATCTTGAGCTGGTAAAGCACTTAAAAATAATGCAATATGAGTTGCCAATGCGTTGTCAAGTGTAAAAAACAATGCTAAACCAGCTCATTGGTGGAAGAGTTTAATGTGACATGTACTGTAGTTAAACAGTGTGACAAGGCAGTGGACAAGGCTAGCAGAATGCTCAGATGCACAGGAAGGGGTATCACCAGCACAAAAAGGAAGGTTGACACTGTAGCACATGACAAGCATCTAGATGGAAGTATACCAGGAAAACTACATGAGAGACAGACAAAGTGGTTTGGTAACTATAATGGGTGTGAAGCAGAGGGTTGTAGTGGCAGCCAAAACTAACTGTACAGGAGTACTCAGTGACGTCCATTAGGAATCAATCCTGTAGCCATTGCTATTAACAATTTTCATTAATGATCAGGAAGAAATGATCTCTAGCTGTATGAAAAGCTTTACTGATGATAATAAGCTGGCCATTGTTGTGTACTCCCTTGAGAATGGACAAACCTCAGAAGACTTGAACAAGCCAAATATTTGTTTAGACACCTGGAGCCAGATATTCAAATACACGCAAAGAAAACTGCAGACATTTGCACTGCACCTTGCACTTGCCTGAAGGTGCAAACATATGAACATATGAAGCTGCCGGCAGAAAAAGGCCCATAGGTCTACCAAGTCTGCCTGAGTGTGCAACTTGCAGTTTAATACTCCTGCAGCTGCACCCCCCATCCAGTCCCTTCCCATCATCCCCTCTTCCCTGGCTTTCCCACATTTTGTTCCTGTCTGTACTTACCCTGCCCTTGACTCTGTCCCATCCCCTCTTAAAATTGTCCACTGTTTTCAGTTTGATCAACTCTTCGGGCAGAGTGTTCCACCCAGCCAGCACCCTCTCTGTGTAGTAGTGCCTTCCCATCTCCCTCCTGAATCTTCCCACTTCCAACTTTAGACTGTACCCCCTCATAACTCTTCCTCCTATTAGGCAGAACAATCCTCCCTTTCTGAACTTGTTTATACCTTTTAAGTATTTAAAGATCTGTATCATGTCCCCCCTTTCCCTTCGGTCCACAAGGGAGTACACATGTTGAGCTCTCTCAACCTTTCCTCATATGCCTTCTCTCCTAGCCCCATGATCATCTTTGTCACCCTACACTGCACCCCCTCCAGCAATTGCACATCTTTTTTTAGCTAAGAGCACCAGTACTCCCAGTGTGGCCTCACTAATGATCTGTTCAAGGTCAGAATAACCTCTTCTGTCCTGGGGGAAATGCACCCCAGCATCTGATTGGACCTTGCTGCCACCCATCTGCACTGTACTGATACTTTCATGTTCCCTGGGATTAGTACCCCTAGGTTCTTCTTCTCCTCTGAAGTTGATAACTGCACCCCTCTTAGCAAATAGCTGGTCCTGGGGTTTCTGGCTCTGAGGTGCATGATCTTGCACTTCTTAGCATTAAACACAACTGCCACACCTCTGACCAGTGCTTGAGTTTAGCTAGATCCTCTCTGAGTACCTGCCTAACTTCCTCACTGTCTACCTTTGAACATATCTTTGTGTCATTGGTGAACAGGCTTATCTTAATCTTCACTCCCTCTGCAATGTCTCTTATAAAGACATTGAATTAAACATAGCTTAGCACTGAACCCTGTAGTACTCCACTAGTTATGGGTCTTGGCTTGTAGCAGTAGTAGTAATTCATTTTTATTCAAAAGAATAATAAAATACATTCAACTGAGTGAAGCTCATTTTCAATTAAGTTCCAGGACAAGTAAGGTGTATGTACTTGGGTGTCTTCCCCTTACAACTATCCTCTGCTGTTTGTTTTAAAGCCAGCTCCTATCCCTCCCCATCAGTTTCTCCCCTGCCAAGTTCCTCAGCTTGCCCAATAACCTTTTGAGTTTGAGTGGCATTGAGTAGAAGGCTTTGCTGCACTCTAGATACAGGACATCCACAGCATGGCCCTCATCAACCACTCTTGTGACCCAATCAAAGAAGTCAATTAGGATAGTCTGCATGATCTTCCTGAGACAAACCTGTACTGTCTCTCATCCTGGAGCCCATTACTTTCCAGGAAGGTTATCAAACTCTCCTACAGAATGATCACCATCAGCTTTCCTACTACAGATATCATGCTTAATGTTTTGTAATTGCTGATTCATTCTTGAGCCCACTCAAATGGAGGGGCACCACGTGAGCCATTCTCCAGTCTCTGGGTATACACCCTGTCTCCAGGGAGGTGTTAAACAGGTCTGCCAGAGGGCCTGCTAATACCTTTAATAATCCTTTCAGGACTCTTTAATGTACACAGTCAGGTCCTGGTACCTTGTCCACCCACAATGCTTTAAGGCCTTTTAGAACCCTTTCCTCTTGGATGACCCTGTCCATTACCTCTGAACCTCCTCCCTCCTTTCCCTTGTGGTATTGTCCCATCCTTTTCTTTCATGAACACCAACCAGAAGTACTCATTGAGTGCTTCTGCCTGCCCTGCTTTTCTACCCATCCTCCCTCTCTTTTGATTCTAATAATCTTGTTCCTACAACTCCTCTTCTCCCTTATACACTTGAACAAACCTTATCTCCCTCTCTGATCCCCTGAGCCAATCTCAGTTCCCTTGCTGCTTTAGCTACCATGACTTCCCTACTCACTTCTGTAGATTTCTTTGAGTACACCTCCTTGTCTTCATCTCACCCCAATTTCTTGTACCTGTTGAAGGCTACTCTCTTTTTCACTCACTTTGTCATCACTTCCCTGCTGAGCCAGCTAGGTTTTTTGACCTGGACTGCTTACTCTGCAGCTTGGCACACATGTTCTTGGCCTCTGTCAGACCATTTCTGTTCAGCATCAATCCCTGTGCAATACCAGCAAAATGCCCACTGAGGATGTTGCCCATCCTGGCAAAATCTGCCTTTATTTGCTAGCACAACATCAGTATGTTCCTCTTCCTGGTGGGCTCTGAACCTCCCTGTTCTAGGTGGCTGTCCTGGATAACTTCAAGCAATACTTGTTCGCAGGTATTTGTGGTAGTCACGGTCTGCCAGTCAGTCCTAGGTAGGTTGAAATTGCCCCCTGTGACCGTACTCCCTCTGTTGCTGACCTTCCTGATTTGCTCCCCCAACTCCCTGTTATTCTCCTTATTTTATGATGATGGACTGTGTACCTCCCCATCCTAATCTTCTTACCATTGCAGTTTTGGAACAGAACCCATATGGCTTCTTGCTTCCCCTCATTCCCCTCCTCCCTGGTACATAGTATCCCCTCCCTCATGTAAATAGCCACCCCTCCTCCACTTCACCCCTCCCTGTCCTTGTGGTACACCTTGTATCCAGGGATTGTGAGATCCCAGTCATGGTGTTGGGTAGCCCATGTTTCCATGATGGTTGCAATATCTCCCTTCCCTACAACCATCATTGCCTGGAATTCTGCTACCTTGTTTGACAATCTCCTAGCACTCAAGGATACTACAGTCCACCATGATCCTTGCTCCTCCTCCTCTTCCCTATCTTTGTTCCTTGATAGATTCCCCTCTGCCATGTCTGGGGAGAAACCTTTCCTTTCTTCTTTAGTTGGCAACCCTTCTTTGTAGTCTTCCTCTACCCACCCTTCATCAGTTTAAAGTTTTTTTAGTCTTAATGTAATTTTCCAGGCCCTGCCTCAAAGTCCTGCTACTCTTATTACTGAGATTCAGCTTATCCTCTGCATGTAGTCCCTTTTTATTCCATGTCTCACCCCACTCTCCTACTAGCTTGTACCCCATTGTTGTGCACCACTCCACCAGCCACTTGTTGAACTCCCCTATTCTTTGCATCCTAGTGTAGCTTGCCTTAGGTGAGGGAAGCAATCATTGGGGGGCAGAACTGGGGGAGGAAGGGGAGAGGCAGGTGAGGTGCTTTCCAGCACCATGGCTTAGAGGGATAGGAAGACATTCCTCAGAATCACTGGAATGCAGGAACAGCTGCATGGGGAAGAGCTGGACATCATTGTCCACCTAGGGACAAATGACCTGGCTGGAAATGGGATCAGAGCAGTGCAGGAGGTTTGTGGCATTGGTGAGGTGCCTTGAACAAGTAGCACACATGGTAACCTTCTCGGAGGTGCTGCCTGTCTATGGCATGGATGAGCTAAGTATTCCAAATCATGGGATTCAATGAATGGTTGTAAAACTGTTGCAGATCTCAGGGTTTGTCTTCATTTAGTCTGGGGTCCCCTGGAGTGATACAGACCTATTTTGGCATGATGATCTGCATCTGTTCAGAAGGGAACCAGGATCCTAGGAGATAAGTTTAAAAGCTTCATTGGTAAGCATTTAAACTAGCCAAGGTGGGGGCACTGAAAGGTACAGAAATCCCAGCCACCCTCTACAAAACAGAGTAGTTAGTGAGTTAAATACCAAGGTAGAGAAGTCGATAGGTAGCAGGATATGGGTAAATGGAGAAAAAGGCAAAGGCAGTAAGGTCCGGGATGGAGATAAAAGGGGTAAGGCTATCAAAAAATGGATGGTGATGAGTACCAATGCATATAGTCTGGGTAGCAAGCTCCCTGAACTAGTGGCCTCCATGGAAGAGGGACTCCTGGATATTGTGACAGTCACAGAAACATGGTACACAGACAACCATAACTGGAATGTCAACATACCAGGGTACACAATCTACAAGAGGGACAAGGAGAGTAAAAGTGGAGGAGGTAATTCTCTATGTAAGGGAAGGAATCAAAGCAATGGAACTAAAGGGTTAGCAGGGAGAAGAAGAGGCACTGTGGGTCACCCTGGAGACAGAAAATGGTACCATAATCCACATGGGGTTTGTATACAAACTCCCATCTCAGGGGGAAGAAATGGACAAGGAAATTATAGAAGGCATCCTTAGAATGGTGAAAAAAGGGGAGTTATTGTTGGTGGGGACCTGAATATGCTAGATGTTAACTGGAACACCATGTTGCAGCCACATCCAACAGCAAAATAATTCTCAATGCCCTACAGGAGGCATGCCTCAGACAGCTAGTGTTGAGAAGGAGCAATCTTAGACCTGGTACTCTCAAATGAGGATGGAGAGAGGATCTCAGATTTAGAAGTGGGTAGCCATACTAACATACAAATGTGCCAGTGGAAACAGACCATCCAGTCTATCTAAGTCTGCTCAAGTGTGCAGTTAGCACCCCTAGTTTGCAGCTGCCCCACCCCCTCCCCTATGTTATCCCACTTCCACCCACACCCCACACCCTCACTCTCCCCTGTTCCCTGTCCCATGCCCTTTAAAGCATATTTACATGATACCACCCATTCTGGTAGTGTGCTCCATTTTGCTGCCATCCCTCTTTGAATAGTGTCTCCTCCTTTCCCTCCTGAATCTTCCCCCCTCTATTCTTTGCCCATGCCTCCTGGTGACCCTCCCCCTCCTTAGCTTAAAGACCTCGTCTGCCCCATCTTTATTGATTCTCCTCAGATACTTGAATGCCTCTAGCATGTTCCCCCTGTCCTTCTATCCTCCAGTGTGTACATATTCAAGTTTCCCAGCCTGCTCTCATAGTCTCTCCCCTCCATTCCACATATCAGCTTTGTTGCCCTCCTCTGTACCCCCTCAGTCATCATGCTTTAGGTATGGCATCCAAACTGCACACAGTACTCTAAGTGCGGCATTACCAGTGACCTGTAGAGGGCAAGTCCACCTCTCTTCACCTGAATGAAAACCTCTCGCTATGCACCCCAACATTTTGTTCACTTTTCAGCCACCCTCCTGCACTGGGCAATGTTGTTCATGGTCCCTGTTATCATTACCCTAGATCCTGCTCCTCCTCAGTGATCCCAACTTCACCCCAGCCAGTATTCTCTCCTTGGGTTCTTCACACTAAAGTGCATAACCTTATACTTCTTTGCATTGAACCTCAGCTACCACCTCTGACCACCCTCTAGCTCGCTTAGGTCCCCCTGAAGCTGCTTCCATCCCTGGGAACAAATGACCACCAAACAATGTCAAACCATACACAAGCAAGGGTACTGGACTTTAGGAGCGCTGACTTTGGCAAAATGGAAGAGTGCCTCAGAAAAGCACTGGCAAACAGGCAAGAAGGAGAGGTGAAGCAACAAATATTGCTCCACAAATTAGTGCAATTAACAGTAAAATCCACAAACTGCAGAGTTTAAAAACTTCATATGTAGCCAGCCCAGTGGCACTGAGGGTGGAGGCACTGGACGCCACACCGTGCAATGCAGGCGACCCAAGTTCGGGAACAAGCCTGAGTCATCAGGGTTGGCAGGGAGGACTAGGATCAAGCATCCATGGACAGGTCTCATAGTCCTTAGTGGGCTTGGAATCACACCATGCTGCAGTTGCCCCTGGGGACACCCGGAGGCACTGCAAGCATGGTGTTACTGGGGGGGGGGCATGGCAGACATCTGCACATTGTGCATGGACATCATTGCATGTCCGTGCTCCAATGGGGAGAAAATCAGGAGGAAAAATGTCTGGGTGCAACCAAGCAGCTAGATGGTCATGCCCTGTGATGCTGGGAGAACTGTCATGGAATCACGCTGAGGGGGTCCTGGGGCCAACCTGGTATGGTAAGGTAAGGGGATGGGAGCCCTCCAGTGGGTCAGTGACAGCTGTACCAGAACCCCCATCATGCAAGTGAGCCTGCTGTTCTCCTGGTGGGCAGGGCTGTTGGTTGGATGCCCATGCCAGTGAGGCGCCGCAGCAGGCATAAAAAATAGAGATGTGATAAAAAAAAAAAACTTCATATGCAGCTAAATGTTAGACATATGTTGCTAGAAATTCCCAAAGAAATTCATATGATGTTTCTTATTTTTTAAACTTTTAAAGTAGTTTAACTTTATGAATTTATTCTAAATTCTTTCCTATTTTCTCAGACTCTTTAGTTTTTCCATGGGCTTGGAAAGTGAGTTGCCTTCTGGCATTGCTTCTCCTCAAAGTGATGTAGTCCCTGAATATCATTGCGAAGCTCCACAAGAAGAACGTTGACTCCTGTCTTGCTCTTTCTAACTTGTAAATACTTATTGCTTACCAGGGTATATCGAGGGCATACAATTAAAATCAGGAGTTCTCGCTTTATTAACATTCAGAAGTGAGGATCTTTCTGCCAGATTGCTCTTGGGCACCAAACACTTTATTACATCCAGATTTACTGTATTTTCTAATGGGGTTAAAAATTGTAATCACTGTGGTTGGTAGAGTCTCAATATGTGTTAAGTTCAGGAGCACTATAGAACTTGTTCTGTTTACATGTTGGATCAAGAATAGAGTCCTTTCAGAACCTAAATTATTGTGTTACATGAATCTATACTATGTACTGTACAAAGTTTTACAATTAATTGACAAAACTAACTCATTTTTCTGTTTCCTGTGAATGATTTCTGACACCTTTGTCTACTGTCAGTTTAATTTTTTTGTTCTGATACTCAGCCTATTAGCAACATTTGGGATCTCTGATTATTTCAACCTTTATTTTGTCAGTGACTCAGTATAAAGTATATTTAATCATGGAACACTGAATTCATTAAAAAAGTGCATTTACATTTTTAAAAAGTATTTAAAAATATTATTTTTTATAAATGTACTCCTTAAATTGTATTCAGGTTAAACTTAGAATCATACAGTTGAGGTCAGCAGTAGAAAGGGCCCAATTGCCCATGGCATCTACCCAGTCATTTTTAGTATTCACAGGCCAACAAATGCTGGACCAGAGCCAGTCTACCGAGGGTCTTGACTGTGCTTGACACTCCCCACCATAGTCCCATTATCCCATTTTCTCAACAGCTCACCATACACCCTTATCTGGCGTGGACGCTTCCGCTGTGCATATCCGATCTGTGTTGGAAAGCCAGCTACAGAGTCTGTGTCAATCACCTCTGGCAATTCGTTCCACATACCCAAACCCTTCTGGTAAAGAAAAACTTCCTTAGGTCCCTCATAAAGATTACCCTGCCAGTCTCTATCCATGGCTCCTTGCTACCTTGTCCTTTCTTTCTGGGGACAGGGCACTTCTGCCTTTATTAACAGCCCTGAGGTACTTAAAAGCCTATGTCATGCCCCTGACTCCCTCCTACTGTCAATTATATTCATATTGAGACACTCTAGCCTGTCCTCATATTCATCCCCTCCTGCCCAAGTCCTCTTCAGAGCACTCCTTGGAACAATTTACACAAGTCCCTGTCCTTCAAATGCTCCATAACTGTGCACAACACTTGATGTGAGGTCTAACCAGGGAACTGCTCAAGGAAGACTAACCTCCTTCCTTTTGTTGGTAAACTCCTCCTATACCCCCTCCCAACATTCTGGTGTAGTTGTCTTCCCCCATAAATGCACACTGTTTTTTTTTTCGTCACTGCACAGATGTGTTTATGGAGTCTGCAAACCAGTCAACACCTGCAAATATAGCCATACCCTGTGTTCTTACCTCATTACCTCCATCTCACCCTGCTATCTTTATTGTATAGATATGTTTGGGTAGCATGGAGGTACAACATCTACAAATACAGCTGTAAACCAGTATCTATAATTCATAACACCCTGCTATCCTTATTTCATAGCCAGGTAAGAAGTGGGGAAAAAGCACTCCAATTATGTGTTTTCCCAGCATTCTGATTCATATTATACCATTATACCATAGTAGCATCATCACATGGAAATGTTTTTATTGAAGGGGCCCTCCTTTTTAGACTGGGGTATAAACAGGATAGGAGATCACTTCACAGTTGCCCATAGGTAGAAGGAAGGCCCTGACCACTCTGGCACTCTTAATCGATGGAAGGGATTCTCATATGGATTGCACTAGTAAAGGGAAACTGGAGGAGAGGTATTTGAGTAAGTTTACACTGGCTGAAAACATGTTTTTAAAGTTAAGCAGGAAACCAACAATTTTAATTGAAGGTATTCAATGGATGTCATGTAATATAAGAAGTGTCATTAATTAAATGTTGACTATAATTATTATTGCATGGCATGTAATGTGCCAGTTTGGGAAAAGAAATCTTGAAAACTCAAAGTCTGACTATAAATCAGTTACATCATATAGCAATGTTCTCCTCATGGTTACCTCAACTGGGACCAGTGTTTAGTGTCTGTAATACATGCCCAACTGTAATGTATGATTCTGCATTTGTCTTTTATGCTTATAATCAATAAATACTCTGCATTGCAAAGCATCATAACGTCTCACCCAGTTACTGTCCATACCATTCTTGCTGACATTGCATGAAGAAAAGCTTGTGGTTATTAGTGATCTGGATTTTTAAATATTGTATTTTCATATACCAACATCAATGCACAAGTCATCATTTTCTAGAAATGGCATACTTTTCTGTCATTCACTCATGATGGCTTTAACACTCCTAAGTCTGCTACTGCCAAAACATGATGACTTTTGAGTGGTAAAATTATCCGCAGTGGATAACAAAATTATTACTGAGAAGTAAGCAATGAAATTGGAAATGTTTGTTACCATGTACTGTAATGATTTACTGTTTGTTATCTGCTGCATGGTATTGCATGAGTCATTTAAAGCAAACCGGGTGTAACTGTAACATTAGTGGGCAACAAGATCAGCTAAATTTCCAGAATCCTGCATGGAGGCTTAAAAAGCTGGAACACAGAAAATGTATGGGTTAAGGACTGGGTTCTGTCATCATCATCATTACCTAGAGAACTATTAGCATTATATGAGATAAGTAAAAGGGGAGGAGATAAAGTTCGTTATAATCACCACTGGGTCAGAAGAGGCAAAAGGCACCAGCAAGTGGTAGTACTGGTGTAAGCATCTTGATTTTCCAGTGCTTATTGCCCCAATGAAAGTTAACATAGAGCATACAAATCACTTTAATGTGAATGGACAGATTGGGACTAGGGTTGGGTTAAAATACGAAATTCAAATTCTAACAGAATTCAATGGAATTCATGACAATCCACAGAATTCCAGAATTTTTCCTTGGAAACATGGCAAAACTTCATTGTACACATTAGTATACTTTGTACATGTGAGAAAATAACCATGCGAACAAAATCTGCAGTCAACTTTATTTTCAGTAAAACTTTCCAGGGTTTGCATGCAAGCAATAATACCTGAGATGATGGGCGGTATTGGGCTATACCCACCCACTCAGGGGCATAATGAGGCTCAACGCCACAGGCAGAGAGCCTTAAAGCCTCTGGAAGGGTGAGCATAACCCATAACAGCCACCCTGGAGGGTATTATTGCACTTAGAAAATGGGCTTGCTGTAACATTTTAATATGGGATTTAATAATATTAAAAAAAAATTAACAAAAACACAAGAACAATGGGATTTAAATCTTGTTATTGTTAAGTAGTCCTTCTGTTATTGTGTTGTTCCATCTCGTGTTGCCCAGCCCAGCTGTTCTCTTCTTTGGTCTCCACTCCACTACCTCCAGGACTGTTTTTGACCTGTTAATTGTGGGGTTTTTTGGTATTGTAGTTTCAGGAGCAGGACACAGAAAAGATGTTGTTTCAGTTTAGCTTTATTTTTTTTTATTTCGGTGCTGGACAGCAAAATGGATTTGCGAGTGGTAAGGCGCATAACCATCTTACGTTGTACGAGGCAGTTTAAGACATGTGACTGCAAGGAGAGATGGCAGTACTTTAAATTCTTTCTTTTTTTTAAACCTTCAGCACAGATATTATTTTTAATTTGTGGGCAGTAACTGGGGAGGAGACATCTCATTTCCTGGTAGGTTGTTTCCTGGTTAGGGATGTTGGATGACAGACAGCAGAGGGGAATGAGTATGAGTTGCAGGAGAGAGACGCAAAGCGACAAGTAAAAAAAAAGTTAAAATGGAGAAAAAAAGACAGGAAAAAAGTACATTGGTTTGTTTTGGGAAGTTTCTGAGTTGTTGTGTGGGTTAATTAGTACATACCGGGTGACTACTGTAACTAAACGAGCATTCGGGGGCCAGTCTCTTGCTAAGCGAGACAAAAAAATGGCAGACATTTCAAATGAAAATGTGTGTGGGGGGGTAACCAATTAGGGAGCAGGGTGGGCACCAGGATTCTGGAGGTAGGATTGGCTGGGCTGGTACTTTTAATAGCTGGGCATCTGTTGCCTGATAGATGCCCAGCTAGAGAAGTCCCTCAGGCAACCAGAAGGCTGAATTACTTTTACCCATTTTCTAATGACAGCTATTCTATATGTGAAAAAAATAGTGACAAAATAATCTGCAGTTAAAAAGGGGTATATAGTAACATTGATCTCTATTCTGTTTGTGCAAAAACTGAACCAAATAACACATTAACTTCAGTAAAGAAAATATCACAGTTTAACTCATCATAGATCACAAATCCAATAGCTTATTTGTTAGTGGAATTTTGTGGAATCTTTCAAAAAATTGTCATTGAAAATTTCAGAAGTGGAAAGATAATTATGTAAATATCATGAAAGAATAATTAAAAAGTTTGCATAGTCTATCTGGAATAAGGACTACCCTTCTTGCTCCCATAAATATATGTTTAAAACAGCAGCGTATGTCATAGTAAACATTTTCACCTGTATCTAAAGATCAAAAAAAGGAGAGAATGATTTGATACCTTTTATTGGTCCAAATCATTTCTTTTTTTCTGGATCTTTTGTCACAAGGACAAATATGGCACATACTGTAACTAATTTTCTGTGTCTCCTGTATCTAGTACTCTATTTTGAGTGCCCTTGTTCTCCTGCCTTGAAAACTATCCCTTTTTACTTGTTTTGAGTCCCCTTTAGAACTGTACATTTTGTGTGGCACAAAACATGCCCCTATGGATTGTGAACTGGCTTGCTGGCAGAAAGCAGAAGGTTGCCAATGATGGACAATACTCAGAGAAGTGATGAATACCTTCTTAAAGCATCTCATAGAGATTGGTGCTGGGGCCACTACTGTTCAACAATGACCATTAGTTACAGTATTTATTTGAATTTTGGCAACCAGCTAGGCCCACTGAGACCAGCAGTCCCTTTATCAGGGATGACCTGGGATTAATTATATTCAAGTAAAAGAACCAACATGAAAGCCAGTGGTGTCATCTCACTGGGGCCCGGGGGGAGCATGTGCCCTCCCCAAACTCATGGCATCAGCACTGCAAAAAAATATAATCATAATGTAGACGTGTCTTGTCCGCCTGGTTTCTGTCTTTTATAAAGGCAAGGCATGCATGCTATCCAAGACACCCCAACCCCAATCATGACTGAACTACAGCACCTATAGTCACTGTGGGGGTGAATGAAAGAACTGCAGAGGAAGGGCCAAGAACAAAGGTTGCAGAAGAAGCAGCTATAGCAGTGATTAGTGGCACCCTCATTGTGACCAGTCTGCATGCCCAGTCAGATTTGTCTCAGTTTAGAAAATGGGTAGGAAAAGTCTAGTTTCTGATTGGCTAATGCCACTAACTTTCAGTCGGGTATCAGACAACAGAGACTGGAATGAGTCCCAGTCTCTGGCTGCCTGATTATCTCACAATATTACAGGGCCGATCGAATTTACACTTTCAAATAGCCGCCATTTGTTTTTTCTCTATTAGTGAGAGAAAGAGCCTGCCATGTTGATTTCAACACAGAAATGGGTAGGGTCTCGGAAAATGTATCACAAGGTGCCATGTAACACATATCTAGTAACACCAGCACAAAGTAAGCAAAGCAGCAGCCTGACAGAAAGACTTTTCATACCCGAAGCAACCTGACAGAAAAGCCCCCCACACACACACACACAGCCTTGCAACTGAACAGCAGTGCAGTGTCAAGAAAAGTGATCCATTTAAAAAAATTAAATTTCTCACAGAACTGCTACTTTGTTCTGAAAATTATTTAAAAGTGCTTTACACTCACCTGCCTCATATATTTAAGCAGCGCGGCTCCGTTCCTTTACCCGTCGGTCCATTAAGATGTTTTTTTCCCCAAATCTACTTATTTGTTTTAAAATAATGCTGCACACTTGCCCTGGCTCATTGATTTGAGCTATGCTACCATTCAAAAATTAACCTTCATCAGCATTAGCAGTTTTTACCCATGGACAGTATGTAGTTGACCAACACCTTATGTTGTTCAGTGATATTACGTGAAAGCTTACAGGATGTTGACAGCACAAACCCCATGCAACAGTGGGACTGTTCTATACCATCTTGGCACCTCCACAGCTGTCCGCATGTCAGCAGCATTCATCTGCCGATCTAATTTAAAATGGTAGCACTGCCAAGTAAAGGCACTCAGTGGAGCCACATAACAAAATAAAAATACACAGTAACCTGCCTGTTTTTACAGGTTTTCAACTCTTTTTTTTTTGCCAGCTCTCTCCATTCACCTTCAGACCTTCTGTCTCTCTAAGCAGCTCCAGATAGCATGATCGTTCGCCTGCAGCCTCTCCCATTCCAACACTGCATGTCTTTTTTGGGGGAGCTAGGAATGACAAACCACAGTTTGTTACCCAATAAACAAGGCATTTGTCAATGCCGAATGTTGTCGCGCTGGTATTGCCTTTGGTAGTGTATTGTGGAAACACATGTTTGGCAGGATGTGAAAAATGACAGCTGTACTGTTCATAAGGAGGTGTAAAAAAATGGCAGTGGTAAAAATGTGGCATGTAAGTATTGCAAATATGCGAAGTTACAAGGGTGCGTGGGAAATGCACAATGCACACTTGTAACACAAGCATTTTATGGAGTTTTCTCACCAAATTTTCAACATAGGCATTTTAGCACCTCTAGTCATGTACCGTGTCATTGTCATGTCCTCAAGCTGTCTCAAAAAGTGATTTTGCACAGCGACCGTGCTATTCTTCACCGGATGTGCAAAAACACATTTTGGGCAGGATATTTAAAATGTCAGCTTTACTGTTCATCAAGAGGTGTGGAAAAATGCCAATGGTGAAAATCTAGAGTGAAAATATTACAAATGCACAACGTTATGGCGTGCATGCAAACTGCGTGACGTGCTCTTAACACAATCATTTTATGGATATCGTCACCAAATTTTCAACATAGGCATTGTAGGAACCTCTGCTCATGAACAGTGTCACTGTTATTTTTGCAGTCTGGCCCGAACACTGATTTCCCACAGTGACCGGTATTGTGCTCGGAAGTGCAGAAACACAATTCAGCCAGGATGTGAAAATGACAGCTGTACTGTTCACAAGGAGGTGTAGAAAATGACAATGTTGAAAATCTGGCATGAAAATATTGTAATTCATGAAATTACAAGCTTGCATAGCAACTGCATGATACACTTCATAAAACAGCCATTTTGGGATATTTTCCACCAAAATTGCAACATAGGCTTTTTGAAAGCCCACCTCATGAACACTGCCACTGTCCTTGCATTAATCGGTCCCAAAAGGTGATTTCGTGCAGTGACTGCGAAATCACCTTTCGTGGCTGATTAACATCAAAACTGTGACAGAATTCATGAGGAGGCATTCTAAAAACCCCATGTTGAAAATTTGGTGCAGAAATTCCAAAAAATGCCCAAGATATGCAGCAAAGTTGAAAAAACCCTATTTAGTCCATTATATAGCTTACCAGCATTTCCTCAGTTCGAGGCCTGCTTTGAAGAGTGCAGACATGTTCCTGGTCCACCGGAGATCATTGTGCCAGACTCCAGAGGTAAGTAATGGGTGGGGGTGGGGGAGGCAGGGTGCGCAGTGGGTGGAGTGCGGTGGTGGGTGGGGAGACTCGAAGGACCGTTTCAGTTTACAGGTACAGAGGAAAAAAACGGACAGTTTTCTTTTACAGGTCATTTCTTTTGTTTGGGGGTACAGTAGCCGATGGGAGGTTGGGCACCCTGTCAGCCTGAAGAAGGGGACATGATGCCAGCAGGTGGGATCCCCATCGGCGCAGTAGCGGGAAGGGGGGATGCTGGCCGGGGATTGGGCAACCCATCGGCAAACAACAAGGTAGAGGGGCACATTTTGCCAACGGGGAGTGGGCTCCCCCATTGGCACATACTTCACCGGGCAGGGAAAGCTGACTGGGGGATTGGGCACCCTGAAGTTGGCACTGTCGGCAGTGTAGCGGCCACTGTGTCACCATGCTACTAGCTGGCGATCATGTAGGAAGGGTCTGCTACGTATGCTGAGCTTTGCTTGGATTGCAGTGGACCTTTCCTTAGATGTGCTCGCCAGCTTAGTATGCATGGTGTGGCATTGGCATGCAGGCTGATTGGGGAATGAGGGACGCACCTACTGGTGCGTGCCCTGCATTCGCCCAACAGCAACCGCACCCCCAAATCCCCACTGCTGCAAGATGTTGGCTGTGCACGCGCCAACATAATAAATAAATGAAGCGCCATCACCAAGGAGTAAAAAAAAAGCACAAGGTGTGCATGTGTGTGTGTGGGGGGGGCAACAAGAAACTGCAAGAAAACAAAATAAATTGACAGTCTCTCTGGCTGTGTTTTTCTGTTGGGGTTGGGAGAGGGGAGCCTGGGATGAAAAGATACTGTAGAAAAACAAAGGCAATCAACAGTCTCTGTCAACTTACAAACGGAGGCAGTTTTTAAGTACAGTCTTCAGATGTAAAAAGTCAAATGCAGGTAAAGGAACTATTTTATTTCAATACTTACTTTAAACTTATTTTTCATTAAAGGAAAACTGTCCAAAACAGTGGGGGCAATCACCAGGGCTGCAAAAACACACGATTTAAACAACCAATATAGTTTAAAATGAATGGAGCTAACCTTTTTATGAGTTATTTATTGTTGTAATGTTGCTCCTCGATGTGCCATTTCAAAAGTGCCACCGCACCGGAAGACAGAGTGTGACCGTGGCATCTGGTCCTGTGTTGGAATGCTCGTAAAATGATGAGCGAGGCACATTTACATGGGATAAAGAAACACTGTGCCATGTAGAGGTCTATTAACTGAACCTCTAGAAGCAAATCCAGTGAAGCAGACCGTGTAAGGTATTTAAAATCGTTCTTAAAGTTGGAGATCCAAGCTCAGTCATGTGCAGTAGCACCTAGTGCTCCAAGTTTGGGCATGCGCAGAAATAGGTAGGGTCTTGCAAAATGTATCTCAAATTTCCATGTAAGACATACCTAGCAACACCAGCACAAAGTAAGCAAAGCAGCAGCCTGACAGAAAGACTTTTCATACCGAAGCAGACTGACAGAAAAGTCACCCCACACACACTCACACAGTCTTGCAACTGAACTGCAGTGCAGTGTCAAGAAAAGTGAGCCATTAAAATAATTACATTTCTCACAGAACTGCTACTTTGTACTGAAAATTATTTAAAAGTGCTTCACACTCGTCTGCCTCATACATTCGAGCCGCCTGGCTTCCTTTCCCTGCCCACCCGTCTGTCTGTTAAGGTGTTTTTTTCTCCAAATCTACTTATTTGTTTTAAATAAATGCTGCCCACTTGCCCTGGCTCACTGATTTGAGCCATGCTGCCATTCAAAAATTAACCATCATCAACATTAGCATTTTTTAGCCACGGACAGTATGTAGTTAACCAACACCTTATGCTGTTCAGTGGTATTATATCAAAGCTTACAGGATGTTGGCAGCGCAAACCCCATGCAACAGTAAGGAACTGGGAACTTGGTAAAACATAATATTGTAGGGGACTAGGAAGGTAAGCTACACTTTCTACAGAAAGTTTCATTATTTTCTTATTGGCATTAAGAATTGCAGTATTCTATTAAAGTGTAGTAATTTTATAACCAGAGGGGTTAAAATACAACTGAAGTTGCTTGATTTCTGTGCTAGACACATAGGATTTGGAAGGATCTTTGTGCAATATTTTAGAAGTGTCCTGCTGGCTGAACAATGAGTTCATTTTTATCCCTGGACTCAGTAGAGTGGTTTGTGTAGGAGCAGTGGTCTAGTACATTGTGGTGTTGGTTGACTTACTATGAAGGGCAGTACTCACCAGGGTGGTGGAGCAGTGGTGTATTTGATTTTTTCTAACAGTCACCAGTGGTTGTGGCCTACCCACTCACCCTTCCTCTCACCCCCCGCCAGGCGTAGCATTTCTTATAGCCAAGGTTCTGACATTACTTCCTCAATAGGTCTTGGATCAGAACTGTCATATTTTTAATTACCAAGCACAGTGCATACAGGGTAAGTACACACACACAAAAAAAAAAATATATATATATATATAATCATTCTATATTATAAGGAAGAGGGACATGTAGGGTGGTGCAATGCACTGGCTCTGGGGCAGCAATTTTCGGGAGACATTCTGGAACCTGCAGTGCCGCCTATTTGCAGAGCAACTGTCAGCTCTGAAGGAGGAGGTTGCCCACCTCCAGGCTGAACTGGCAAGGACTAAGGGCCTTCCCACCCAAAGATCACCAGTTCCACAACCACTGCCTCAGAGGTTGCCATGTGTGAAGAGCAGACGGACCACAGTAGGTTCGGGAGGGCGGAGGTGGTGGACAGAGGCGTAGCCCTGAGTTGCACCTCTACACAAATCATATGTCAGCCTGGCAAATCAAGATTCCTCTATGATGACACCTCATTGGAGACTAAGAAAATGCAGGGGACATCCACAAGGAGACCCACAAAAGAGTGGCAAGGGACACCACAGGGAAAGAAACAGCTTCTGATAGGGACTCAGTTGTTAGGGCTGTAGACCTGGGAAGGAGAGGAGAGAAGTAAGGTGCCTGCCTGTCCATGACTTGGAGGGACAGGAAGCGAATCCTCAGGTTTGCAGAAGCAGCATCACAGGAGAGGAAACTAGATATCATTGTCCACCTCGGGACAAATGGCCTAGCTAGGCATGAGATCAGTGCAGTGCAGGATGAATTTGTGGAGTTGGGAGGGCCTCAGACAGGTAGCAAGCACGGTTACCTTCTCAGAGGTGCTGCCAGTCTATGGCAGGGGTGAGGATAGGGTACTGCACACCATGCAGTTTAATGAATGGTTGCAAAACTGGTGCAGAGCACAGGGCTTTGGCTTCATTGGGGACTGGGGTCCACCTGGAGAGATGAAGGTCTATACTGGCATGATGGTCTGCATCTGTCCAGGAAGGGAAACACGCTCCTAGATGACATGTTTAAAGGCTTCCTTGGAAAGCTTTTAAACTAGCCAAGGGGGGGGTGCTGATAGGAAACAGGAAAGTTTAAGCCTCCCCTCACAAAACCTGGCAGGTAGTAGGGTAAACACTGACGTACAGAACTTGACAGAGGGCAGGACAGGGGCAAACGGAAAAATGCACAAGGGCAATAAGAGCAGGGATGGGGTAAAAAAGAATAAAGCCAACATTAAATGGAGGGCAATGAGTACCAATGCCCATAGTCTTGGAAACAAGCTTCCAGAGCTAGTAGCCCTGATGGAAGAGGAACACTTGGATATTGTGGCAGTCACAGAAACATGGTACACGGAGAACCATGATTGGGATGTCAACATACCAGGTTACACAATCTACAGAAGGGACAGGGAGGGACAGGGAGGGTAAAAGAGGAGGTAGAGTAGATCTCTACTTAAGGGAAGGGATCAAAGCTACAAAACTAAAAAGTAAAGGGGGAGGACACGAGGAACTCTGGGTCACCTTGGAGTCAGAGAATGGCATCACAATCCGCATAGAGGTTGTATACAGACCCCCATTTCAAGGGGAGGAAATTGGCAAGAAAATGATAGAGGGCATTCTCAAAATGGCTGAAAAAGGGGAGATACTGTTGATGGGGGACCTGAATATGCCAGATGTTAACTGGGCGACATGGACTGCATTCTCAATGCCCTACAGGGAGCATGCCTTCGACAGCTAGTGGTGGAACCCACTTGGAAGGGAGCAATATTAGACCAGGTACTCTCAAATGGAGAGAGAATCACAAACTTAGAAGTCAGTAGACATCTGGGAACAAGCGACCACTGCACAGTGTGCTTCACAATAAACACAACCATAGAGACAAGTCATACAAAGACAAGGATACTGGACTTTAGAAGGGCTGACTTTGGCATGATGGGTGAATATCTGAGGAATGCATTAGCAAATGGCCAGAAAAGGAGGGGAGGAAGAACAATGGAGAAAAATCAAAACTGCCATCATGGAGGCAACAAGCCTTTGTGTGAAACAAATAAAGAAAACAAAGTGGAATAAAAAACCACTAAGGCTCTCAAAAGAGGTTTCAGGGAAGGTTAAGGAGAAAAAGGCTGCATTCAAAAAGTATAAGGAATCACAGGCAGACATGACAGGGAACTGTATCAATTAAAGCAGAAAGAAGTGGGAAGGCAGTCAGAAAAGCAAAGGTCCAAACCGAGGAAAGATAGCTAACTCAGTTAAGAAGGGGATAAAACCTTTTATAGGTACATTAGGGAGCATAGAAAGGTTAAGGAGGATAATGAAGATTAATAAAGAAAAGGGAGGTGGACAGAGGAGACAGTGAAAAGGCAGAGATACTGAATGAATACTTTTGCTCAGTATTCACAAAAGAAGAAAGGAGGAGTTACCTAAACCAAACAGTAGAAGTACTCTGGATAGTGGGGTTGACACCAGTCCATTTACAGAAGAAAGAGTACCGAAAGAACTCCTAAAACTCAAGGTGGACAAAGCAATGGGGCGGCCAGGATTCACCCTAGAATCCTAAAAGAGCTAAGGAGGACTAGTGACACCACTAACCACACTTTTTAACAAATCATGGGAAGATGGGGTGGTACTTGAGGCCTGGAGGAGGGCAGATGTGATTCCTTTTCACAAAAGTGGGAGCAAGGCAGAAGCAGGAAACTACAGACCTGTTAGATTGACCTCAGCAGTGGGGAAAATGATGGAATCACTTCTGAAAGAAAGAATTGTTGAGTACTTAGAGGCCAGCGGGGCACAGGACCCAAAGCAGCATTGATTCACAGCAGGAAGGTCATATCAGACGAATCTAATCAATTTCTTTGACTGGGTGACCAAAGTAATAGATCAGGGAGGGGCTGTAGATATGGCCTACCTAGACTTTAGCAAGGCATTTGACACAGTCCCGCACAAAAGGTTAATAATCAAGTTAGCCAGCCTGGGAGTGGGTCCCAGGGTGGTAGCCTGGGTAGCAAACTGGCTGCACAACAGGACACAGAAGGTAATAGTGAATGGAACATATTCTGAAGAAAGGGGGGTTACCAGTGGAGTACCTCAGGGATCAGTACTGGGTCAAGTCCTCTTTAACGTCTTTATAGGTGACATTGCGGAGGGTCTGGAAGGAAGGTATGCCTCTTTAGGCTGACACAAAGATCTGTAACAGAGTTGATCACAATGGGGGAGTAGAAAGGATGAGAAGGGACTTGGCAAGGTTGGAGGAATGGTCAGACATATGGCAACTTAGATTCAATGCAAAGAAGTGCAAAGTAATGCACCTGGGAAATAAAATCCATGAGAAGAGTACACAATAGCAGGGAGGTACTAACGACAACAATAATGGAAAGGGATCTGGGTGTAGTCATATCAGATGACCTAAAGGTGGGTAACCAATGTGAGAAGTCAGTAAGAAGAGCCAGGGGATACTGGGATGCATAGGGAGGGCATCACAAGTAGAAAAAGGGAAGTGGTTCTCCTCTGTACAGACAGTTGGTGAGACCCCATCTGAGTACTGTGTGCAGTTTGGAGACCTCATCTATGCAAGGACACAGACAGGATGGAAGCAGTCCAGAGGAGGGCAACTAAAATGGTGCAGGGTGATGGCTCTGGGGTAATGTGAGGAAATTCTTTTTCACAGAGAGAGTGGTGGAACCGCCTTCCTGGAGAGGTTGTGGGGTCTAAAACAGTGGGGGAATTCAAACATGTATGGGACAGACATAAGGCAATTATAGTGGGGGGTTGCAGGAAGTAGGCTGTTGGTTAACTAGGATCTGCAGCTTATCCAATAGGTAGGGAAATGGGCAGACTGGGTGGGCCAAGTGGTCCTTATCTACCGTCAAAGTCTATGTTTCTATGTCCGCATGTCAGCAGCATTCGTCTCCCGATCTAATTTAAAATGGTAGCACTGCGAAGTAAGGGCGTTCAGTAGAGCCGCATAACAAAATAAAAATACATAGTAATCTGCCTGTTTTTTCAGGCTTACAACTCTTTTTTTTTGCCAGCTCTCTCTGTTCACCTTCAGACCTTCTGTCCTCTAAGCAGCTCCAAATAGCATGATCGTTAGCCGCACCTCTTGTTCCAACACTGCATGTCTTTTTGTGGAGCTAGGAATGACAAACCACAGTTTGTTACCAACAAATAAATAAATGAAGTTTCATCACCAAGAAGTAAAAAAGAGCACAAGGGTGCATGTGTGTGTGGGGGGGGATCAACAAGAAACTGCAGGAAATCAAAATAAATTGACAGTCTCTGTGCATCTGCTTTTCTGTTGGGGTTGGGGAGGAGCAGGGAATGAAAGATACTGCAGAAAAACAAAGGCAATCAACAACTCTGTCAACTTACAAAAGGGGCAGTTTTAAGTAGTCTTCAGACATAAAAAAAGTCAAATGCAGGCAGAGGTACTATTTTCTTTCAAAACTTACTTGAAACTTATTTTCATTAACATTTTTAACTAATATTTTTACAGTACCCATTTTTTATACATAATACCCTCCAGGGCAGGTGGTATTGTGCTATACTCACCTCCAGGGCTATAAGGCCCTCTTCCTTGAGTCGGGCCTTATTACCCCCTGGGCAGTCCAGTATAGCACAGTACTTCCCACTCTGTTGGGTATTATTGATTACTAAGCATCTCCTTCTCATGCTTCAGTCTCCTATCTAGTTTGCCACACTTTCTGTAGTTAGTGCCATCTCTGAAAAGCCAGCACTACGGAGGATAATGTACTGGTAGGAAGGGCCATCAGAGTGCACCTTTCATCATCATTTTAAATCCAATATAAGCAAAATGCAACAGGCTCAGCAGAACTTGCTTAACTAGTGTTGACTTGCTTCATGAGTAGAGGTGGGTGATGTTGGCAAACATCACTCCATGGATTAATCCATGAATTGTGCAGAATTTTGTGAATTCTGCATGGTGAAGTTCCACAGTGAAATGCAGAATTCTACCAGTGAAATGCAGAATTTTGCCCCACAATTGTGGAATTTTTCTGAAATTCCACACTTTGCAGGCAAAATTCCACCATTCACAGGTGATATTCTGCACTTCACAGGTGGAACTTCTCCATTTCAATGTTTCTGAAGGTGAGGAAAACTTCACGGAGCTCTGTGGAGGTGAATTACAACTGCTTTGTGGCAAATTCACCCACAAATCTAAACTTCACCCTACCTCTGCTTGGGAGTGTGGACACTGTTGTGATTAGTGTTGGAATATAGTATATGTGTGTGTATTACTTTCACCAATTAGTCATGGTTTGAATGGTGAGAACAGCGATGAATGAGCAGTAGAGGTTGCCAGAAAACCTGTTTGCATCCTGCAGTCTAATTGGCATTGGAATCCTATCTATCCACTGTTCCTCCTGTTAACTGAGCCATGATTCATTCTGACCTCATTTCACATACACTGTGTGTGTGTGATATGAGATCACTGTGAATCATTGCCCAGATGGAAAATGTGGCGGTGGCTTTGTCATTTGCTTTCAAAGACCAGAGCTGCTGCCTAAGGCCATGTGTAAAAAGTACCAAAAGCAAGACAAAAGAAGCTCAAAACCCTAGTGCTACCTCCCTATTAAGATTTAACCATGGCACTTTGTTGTGTGAGTGATGATGAGACGCTTGTGTGAACATGATGTGATGCTGGAACTGACTGGCCGATCATCTACCTACTGTTTTTTGAATGTACAGATGTCATGTGCATATCATGATGCTTAAAAATGATGGTGACTGCCTGGGAATGGGGGATGTGTGCTGGAACTGAACTTGGCAGGCCAGGCCACAAAAGTTATTTAAGTTGACCACTGTTGGTACAGTACTTGGATTGACCCATGCTTGAGGGGGGAGTGTGTTTGCACTGGGCTAACCTAAGCCGAGTATAGGCCACAAATGTTAATTGACCATGTTGGTACAGTACTACTACTACTGCTACTACTACTACTACCACTACCAGTGGGTCCTGGATCAGGACCCATGTTGGGGGAAGTGAGTTGTGCAACCCCTAGGTGGCACTATCCCAAGGGCTACTACCCCTGCCTGCTTGGTTAGTAGCAGGTTAAGAGGCCTGTGTAATGAAACGGGTGCCTCCACCTGGAGGACAGGGTTGTTAATGGTCAAGCTAACCTGGGCACAGCCCTCTGGGACACTGTAACCCCCTCTTTCCATTCTAGAGGCCTGAACAATATACAATAACTACTTTTACAATAACCCTTATTCACCAGGCAGTTACCCACACTGTTTGCACTTACCACCAAGGCTGGTTCCTCTAGCTTGACCCTGAGGACCCCCTAAAACAAGGTTAAGCACAGCAAATAGCAACAGTACAATACTTTTGGCATAAACTGGAACCACAGTCAGGTTAAATGCAAACAAAGTTAAATCTGATTTATTCAGGGGACACAAACAAGGGAGGGGCATAATCAGGTTGATTTGCTTAAAAGCTATATTAATCAGACAGTTATGCATGCAGTTCAGAGGCCCTACACAGTCACACACTTTGTGTACCCATGTAGAAAAACGGTGGACTAGCCAGGAATGTTGCAGCTGGTTGAGGCCCTGTGATGGAAGAAAGCAACATGCACAGCACACACTATTTGTAATCCGGATCCGGAGAGCTCAGTTTGTGAAAGAAAAGGCAACAAGACAATCAGATAACGACACTTAGAAATATAGAAACATAGAATTTGATGGCAGATAAGGACTGCTTGGCCCACCCAGTCTGCTCATTTCCCTACCTAATGGAGAAGCTGCAGATCCTAGTTAACCAACAGCGTCCGTTTCCTACCCCCACCCCCTAGAATTGCCTTATGACTGTCCCATGCATTCTTGAATTCCACCACTGTTTTTGACTCCACAACCTCCTCTGGAAGGCCATTCCATACATCCACAACCCTCTCTGTGAAAAAATACTTCTTTACATTACCTCTGTGCTACCCCCTCCCCCATCTTCAAATTGTGCCCCCTTGTCCTTGCACACCTCTTTTTCTGAAAGATGCTACCCTCTTGGACTTTGTTGATTCCCTTGAGGTACTTGAAAGTTTCTGTCATGTCTCCCTCTCCTCCTTTCCTCAAAGCTATATATACTAAGCTCCTTAAGTCTCTCTTCACATGTTCCGTGCAGACCCTGCACCATTTTAGTTGCCTCCTCTGGGCTGCCTCCATCCTGTTTCTGTCTTTGCGGAGATTGGGTCTCCAGAACTGCAAGCAGTACTCCAGAAGGGGTCTCACCAACTGTCTGTACAGAGAGAGAACAACTTCCTGTTTTCTACTGGTGATGCCTCTTCCTATGCATCCCAGTATCCCCCAACCCTCCTTACTGCCCTCTCACATTGCTTGCCCACCTTTAGGTAATCTGAAATGACTACCCCCAGATCCCTTTCCATTTTTGTTGTTGTCAGTATCTCACCCCCATTGTATACTCTTCCCCTGGGTTTTTGTTTCCCAGATTCATTACCTTGCACTTCTTAGCATTGAATCTAAGCTGCCATACATTTGACCATTCCTCCAACCTGCTAAGTCCTTCTTATACTTTCCACCCCTCTGTATCAACTCTGTTGCAGATCTTTGTGTCGTCTGCAAAGAGATATACTTTTCCTTCCAGTCCCTCTGCAATGCTGGTTATAAAGATATTGAAAAGGATCAGTCCTAACACTGAACCCTGTGATACATCACTAGTGACCCCCTTTCTTCAGAGTGGACTCTACATTATTACCCTGTGTGTCCTGTCCTCCAGCCAATTCTTTACCCAGGCTACCATCTTGGGACCCACTCCCAGGCTGGCTAACTCATATATTAATCTTTTGTGTGGGACTGAGTCAAATGCCTTGCTAAAATCTAGGTAGGTCATGTCCACAGCCCCTCCCTGATCTACTACTTCAGTCACCCAGTCAAAGAAATCTATTAGATTCATCTGACATGATCTTCCTGCTGTGAATCCATGTTGCCTTGGGTCCTGTGCCCCTCTGGCCTCTAGGTACTCAACAGTTCCTTCCTTCAGAAGTGATTCCATCATTTTTCCTATCACTGAGGTTAAACTAACTTTTAGATTTAGCTGTTGTAGCAGGGAGCTACCCTGTTGTTTACTCACGATAACCAATACTGGACATGGGCAGAACGCAATCGAGACTGCAAGCTGTTGAGCTGGAGTGCCCAGAGAAGCAGGGCCCACATGAATCACTGAGGCATCATTCCTGTTCAAAGCGTTGTGCAGGGTGCTGATCCCCAGGCTGGTCTCTCATCGATGACTTTCTCTGTGTAGCAGATATTCTGGCTGGGCTGTGTAGCAGGGCCCAGGCAAATGGAAATGGATACAGATTCAGTCCGTGGAGCTGGATACAGCCTCGAGCAAGCAAAACACAGTTCAGACACACAGTGCGTAACCAAATCATGACCCACTATAAGCACACAGCACAGTCACTTGTAAGGAAATCCCACTGTACCAGGCAAATGGCTCTCCGTCACAATTATAGAGTCTCTGCACAATCCGAGAGTTCAGAGGTAGCTGGAAGTCCTGACAGGCCAATCACATTCAGCAACTTCAGTCTTCTTCAGGTTAAAGCCTGGTCACAATTCAGTGGCTTAATTCATTCTCCAAATTCGGATTCAGTCTGAAAAAGGCACAGGTTCCCTCTCAGGGACAGCAGGCAGGCATGGAGGCTAAACTCAGGCCTTTCCACAGTTCTCCACTATGGATTGCTGATCGAATTATTTCGAGCTGTTACTTCTTCACTTCCCAACTCAGATCTGAGTTTTGGAAACCTCATCTACGCAAGGACATAGACAGGATGGAAGCAGTCCAGAGGAGGGCAACTAAAATGGTGCAGGGTCTGCATCAGAAATCATATGAAGAGAGACTGAGAGAGCTTAATATATATACCCTTGATGAAAGGAGGGGCAGGAGGGACATGATAGAAATGTCCAAGTACCTTAAGGGAATCAACAAAGCCCAGCAGGGTAGCATCTTTCAGAAAAAGAGACGTGTAAGAACAAGGGGACACAATTTAAAGATAGAGGGGGACGGTTCAGGGTAATGTGAGAAATCTTTTTCATGGAGAGAGTGGTGAATCGTGGAACTGCCTTCCTGGGGTGGTTGTTGGGAGGCTAAATCAGTGGAGAATTCAAACATGGGACCAGACACAAGGCAATTGTAGTGAGGGTGGCAGGAAGTGAGCTGTTGGTTAACTAGAATCTGCAGCTATTCAGTAGGAAAATGGCAGATTGGTAAGGGTCCTTACTCATCAAAGTCTATGTTTCATAGAAACACAGAACATAGAAACATAGACTTTGATGGCAGATAAGACCACTTGGCCCATCTAGTCTGCCCATTTCCCTACCTAGAGGATAGGCCGCAGATCCTAGTTAACCAACAGCCTATTTCTTCCTACCCCCCACAAGAATTGCCTCATGTCCATCCCATGCATTCTTGAATTCTCCCACAGTTTTGGACCCCACAACCTCCTCCGGAAGGCTGTTCCATGCATCCACTACCCTTTCTGTGAAATAATACTTCCTCAAATTGTGTCCCCTTGTTCTTGCACGTCTCTTTTTCTGAAAGATGCTACCCTCTTGGACTTTGTTGATTCCACTGAGGTACTTAAAAGTTTCTATCATGTCCCCCCTCTCCCTTCTTTCCTCAAGGGTATACATATTAAGCTTGTTTAGTCTGTCCTCATACGGCTTCTCTTGCAGACCATACACCATTTTAGTTGCCCTCCTCTGGACTGCCTCTATCCTGTCTATGTCCTTGCGGAGATGGGGTCTCCAGAACTGGACACAGTACTCCAGATGGGGTCTCACCAACTGTCTGTACAGAGGGATAACAACTTCCTGTTTTCTGCTGCTGATGCCTCTCCCTATGCATCCCAGTATACCCCCAGCCCTCCCTACTGCCTTCAATCTGATATGATTACCCCCAGGTCCCTTTCCTTTTTTGTTATTGTTACTACCCCCCCATTGTGTATTCTTCCCCTGGGTTCTTGTTTCCCAGGTGCATTATTTTGCACTTCTTTGCATTGAATCCTAGCTGCCATACTTCTGACCATTCCTCCTTTCTATGCTCTAACTGAAACTGCAAGCTGTCTGGGACTTTCCCCAAGTTCCAAAAGGTTTGGTTGGCTGATCTGTCTGTCAGTTACAACAAGAGCCCCGCTCCAGGTTATTTTAGGTGCCAAAAGCCCAAAACTACAATTCCTACAAGTTTTGGCCCCACCAAGCCCCTGTAGGCTCCATTTTAGAGTCCCAAATGTACTGATTGACCCATTCTGCAGTCCGGGACCAAGGTGATGGAAACAAACAGAACTGTCCATGCTGCAAAGAAGGAAGGTTAGAACAAACTGCAATATTATTATTGCTCTAACAAATGATCAGCAAACAAGTACATCTTCTAACAGAGCTCCCTCTCAGACTAATTATGACTGCAATCCAGGCAGCTCTTAAAGAGACAGTACACAGAAGCTATATAGGCACTCTCTGGCAATCCATTTAAATTGCTAAAACGTAGAACACCAGCCTGGTAGTGAGCATTTAGGCAAGCTCAAGGAAGACTTCAGGAACCCCCATTTGTAGGGAGGTTACAGTTGTAATGGGAGATGTGTAAATTGACCCACTGTTGGTACACTAACCAAGACCCATGCTTTGTCGGGGGCTGGGTATTTTGGAACAGGTCCTGATAGTGCCAAGCAAAAATGTTAGTAGTGGACTCACCAAGTAAGTTACAAAAGTTTGATTGCTAGTGGTATTGATGATGGTGATAGTGATGGTGGTGGTGGTGGTGGTGGGGGTAATGTGTTGGAACTGGGCTGGGCAAGCCACAAATATGCTTGCGCAGTACCACAAAGACCCACACTTGGGGGTGGTGGGACTGGGCTAAACTGGCCAGTAATATTAGATGGCAACCCACAGACTGAATAAAGACTTCAAAAAAAATGCAACACTACCTTGCCATTCTGAGATTTACCACAGAAACATAAAAGGTGTTAGCAGATAAGGGCCTCTTGGCTGACCTAGTCTGCCCTATTTCCCCTATCCACTCCCTATATATTATCTACTCAATCTCTGTGGCTTATTCTGTCCCCAGTCTCCCACTCTTCCTTACATCCAAGATCCCTCAGTCTCTATCCCATGCTTTCTTGAATCCCATAATTGTTTCTGATCCCACCAGTTCTGCCGTCATGCGTTCCACTTGTCTTCCACTATTTCAGTGAAGAAATGTTTCTCACATTTCCTCTGTACCTCCCCTTCTATTTTCATAGCATGAACCCTCGTTCTTGAGCATCTTTGCTTTGGAAAATGTTATCTTCCTGTACCTTGTTCTACCCTGTGATGTATTTGTATGTTTCTGCAGTATCATATCCCCCTCCTCCTCCTATCCTCCAGCGAGTAAATGTTCAGTTCCTGAAGCCTTTCATCATAGGCTTTCTGATATATGCCCTGCATCATTTTATTTGCCTTCCTCTGAATCACCACCACTCTAATTATGTCCATTTGAAGATAGGGCCTCCAGAACTGGACATAGTATTTGAGATGCGGTCTCACCATTGATCAATACAATGGCCTAATTACTTTCCTCCTTCAGCTGTTAATGCCCCTGCTTATGCATCCCAGCATCCTGCTAGCCTTCCCCACTGCTTTTTTGCACTGTTTTGAAACCTTTAGACCATCTAAAATAATCTCCCCGATAAGTCTCTTTCTTGCTCCATGACTGTCAGTGCTTTCCTTCCAGTTTATATGTCGCCCTGGGGCTTTTGTGCCCCCTATGCATTATTTTTCACTTTTTATTGTTGAAACCTAGCTGCCAATTCCTTGTTTATTCTTTCAATTTTGTAGGTCATTCTTCATTGTATCCACCCTCCTGTTGTGTGAACTCTGTTACAGAGTTTCACATCATTTACAAAGAGGCAAACCATACCTTCCAGACCTACAATGACATCACTGATACAAGATATTCAAGAGGACTGGGCCCAGTACTGATCCCTGTGGCACCCCACTGGTCACTTTGCCAACTCCAGAGTGGGTTCCATTCTCCACCACGTTCTTAGTTCTACCACTTAGCCAACTTTGCACAATTTTGTAACCTTAGTGCCAACTCCTAGCCCCCCCCCTCCCAGATTGCTTATCAGTCTTCTATACAGAGTGGTGTTACAGGCCTTGCTTACATCCAGGCAGACTACATCAACCCTCCTGATCCACTTCCTGGTTACCCAATCAGTGAACTCAATCAGGTTTGTCTGGCATAACCTCCTTCCCATGAAACCATATTGCCTTTTGATCATGTAGACCATTGACAATAAGGTATTCTCCAATCCTTTCTTTTAACAGTGACTCCATTACTTTGTTGTACGCAATTATGGCAAGTGTACATCACCATAATTCAATTTCATTGCTGTACACCACTGGCAAAATAAATAATGGTGCAAAGGACTCTGTTGCTTTTTATGTCATGCGGGGGGGGGGCACAGCCCAGCTTTGCCCTCGCTACACACCCCTACTTAAGTATTCTCATCTCCGGGGGGCTGCATATCGAGGGTGCAAATGTGTGGAAAAAAGAATACTGGGGCCAAGCGCAAGACAACATACCCGCGCCTGGGCCAGAACTCCAACATCCTGGCTGCTCCAGCCTAGTACCCACCCACCACACCATGGAGCCAGCTCCAGCAGCTCACCCTGACAAAACCTCTCACCCCAACTCAGCATGCTTGGTCCCGCTGCATACATGTACATATAGCAGCATCCATCACCATTCGTGAACCCTCCCATGCGGTCACCCTCCTACTCCCTCTCTGACACTTTTTAGACAAATAGCTATAGAATCGTGTTCCTTGGCCACTGTTTAGGTAAATACCTGTACCTGTTTACCTAATAAAATGAGTTTTTCTCCTTTTACTGCCTCCAAGGGGGCCAAGGTGTGGTTTAATAATAAAAATTGTTTTTCAGATTACAAATATTTTGCAGACATTGGGGTGCCTAATCCCTGTGTTGGCATATATTTCCCCTTCCCCATAGTGTCAGACACTGGGTAGCCCACCCTCAGTGTCTCAATATACTCCATTGTTTAACTATTTATTTCTGATACTGGGATGCCCACCCCCAGAGTGGGATGCCCACCCAAGCCCATCTTAAACTTGTATGCCACCTTCATTGTATTTGTTTTTTAAATTTAAACTGTATGTTGGTGAACATCAGGGTGCCCAATCCTCATGTTGCCATTTACTCCCCTTGAGCACAGTGAGACAGTTGGGAGCACACTCCCAGTGTCCCAAAAATAGTTTTACGCTGTAAAGAAAAATAAAACTGTCCCCCGAAGTCTTTTTTTAATTTTTCCCCTGTAAAAAATAAAACAGTCTCTTGTTATCTCCCTGTCCCCCTTCCCCATCCGGACCCTCCCACTGAGCAGCCCACAACCCCACATCCCTTCCTTGCCCTATACTTACCACCAGTGATTGTCTTCTGTCATCTTCTGTGGACTGAACACATATGCACTCTTAAAACCAAGTCACAAACTGAAGAATCAAGGTAAGTGCCATATACAGTAATGGCTGTCAATGATGTTTTGAAATTATGTTAATATCTCAGCCATTTTTGGATATTTTTTCTCTGAATTTTCAAAATAGATTTTTTTGGACCCCACCTCATGAACACTGTCACTGTTGTTTTGAAAATCAGACCCATAAGGTGATTTCATAGTGGCTGTGTGAAATAATCTTTCAGGAATGCATAATGAAAGGACAGTGCCAGTGTTCATGAGCTGGGGTCCTAAAGCCATGTTGAAAATTTGATGAACAAATATCAAAAAATGCTCAAGTTACATGTGGTCATTGAAGTTTTTCTATGCATGCTCATAACTTCAACAGTTTTTAATATTTTCACTCCAGATTTTCAACATTGCAATTTTTTTACACAACCTCATGGACTGTACAGCTGCCATTTTTCACATCCTGCCTAAAAAGTGTTTTCTTTCCTGTGGTGCTGAATGGTGCATTTTCTGTGTGAAATCACCTTTCAGGACTGACTAAAAAAATGACAGTGCTAGTGTTTATGAAGTGGGATCCCCAAAAGACCATGTTGAAAAGTTGGAGAAAAAAATACAGATATAAATATATATATATATATATATATATATATAGAGAGAGAGAGAGAGAGAGAGAGAGAGTACCCCATTTAAGCATTTAAGGTTAAATGGTGAAATTTTGCACTTTAATAACTTTGCCATTGTTCAATGGATGTGCCTGAAATTTGACAAGCATGGGGTATAACCACAGTTCTTGGGATCTGCCAACTTTTTCACCGTTTGAACATACAGCTGCGGAGTTATTAAGCAACATTCTGTGGCGCATTTACGTTTTTTTTCACATTCTTTGCTCACACCTACAGGTTGTACGGTTTGTGTGACCAGTCCAAAAACTTCAGGGAACATGGTGCCAGGGTCCCTTATATGCCCTTTGAAGATTTTGTGAAAAAATATTGAACGGTTCAAAAGTTATTCAAAAAACAAGTTCCCATTATAAGTCAATGGGAAAAGTTATCAAAAAATTCGATACTTTCACAAAAACACTTTTTAGTGTCGCAAATGACCCTAGTAGTGTTGCAAATCCACCATTTTGTTTTCAGTTACTGATCACAGAAATGCTTGGCATTTAAAATTGGGACCATCTAGGGACATAATTATTTTGGGGGTTACCTAGTCAAGCCCTGAGGATGCTAGGCGTGTCTTTATTTTGGGGTAAAACATCCCAGAAATATGTTTTTCAAATTTGTGGGAAAATTAGTGTTGTAAAGTAGTGTCACACTTACAACACTTTTGCAAATGTTTGTGAAAGGTGTCGCAAATCATGACACTACTTTTGTAGACTATGGCCAAAGTGACAGGAATTCTTTGCCACCCTGCTGCAAAAGAACGGTTTGGTCTTTTGGGCTGACATTTGGAGGGAAGGCAGCCAGCATTTCACAAATATGCCTTTTGATGGTTTCGTGACACAATATTGCATGGACCCAAAGTTACGGTACTCCAAAATTTACATTTTTTCCCATTGACTAACAAGGTAGTGTCTGCTGCACCTTTTGGGGCTTGTATCTTGGAAATGGTGTAAGATGCTGAATTTCTGGCACAAAATTGTGTGAAATCTTAGCCAGGAAACTAGTGTATCATGTGAAATTTTAATTTTTTTTCTACGTCGTACAGTTACTGAGATATTAGCAATTTAGTGTTACAACTGTTTGTTTTCTGCTCCAAGGCACATTATTATGCATACATTCTCTGTTTTCACTATGCTTCTCAATAGTGGTTTTTGGGAGAAATAGGGTGTGCAATCCAGTTACTGTTACACATAGGCTTTACACTTCTGTTTCTGTGCCTGTTTGCATTACTGTTCCCATGTATGCCACCATGTGCGTTAACTTTTCCATTTCCGTTTGCACTTGTGTTTTCGTTACTGTTACCAATTGTGTGTCCATTACTGTTTGTGTTTGTGTTTTGCTTAGCATCACCATGTGCATTACTGTTACTATGTCACAAGACATCACGTGGTGGGAATGTGGGGTCCACTCCCACCAGTGCATTCTATTCACTATTTATAGTCCTCATTCTCAATAAGAAGGGAAATTCATGGCAAAAAACTATGTTTAATGCATCTGTTAAAGTTGTTTCACAGCAACAAAAGCAAGGAAATTTAATGTTAGGGTTGAAAGGCCCCTTGCACCCCCCAACTCCCCCCAACTGGCACCGGGGTGTGTGTTGGGGTCATCGGTCCTAACTCTCACCTCATTCTCCTATACCTCAGCTTGTTTACACATGTCATGGGGTGAGAGTTAGGACCAATGACCCCAATGCACACCCCAATGCTGGTTGGGGGGGCTGGCTGCGGGGGTGCAAAGGGGGCTTTCAACCCTAACACTGAATTTCCTTGCTTTTGTCATTATGGAACAACCCTAACTGATCATTAAATGAAGTTTTTTGTCAAGAATATATATATATATATATATATATATATATATATATATGTGTGTGGATAGATAGATTGATAGATAGATAGATAGATAGATAAGATATAGATAGATAGATATAGATATAGATAGATAGATATAGATATAGATATAGATATAGATATAGATATAGATATAGATATATATGTATAAGACAAAGAACCTCTGTGTGCAAGCACTGAGGCAATGGTTACCCCAAAAGGGCATTTGGCTGGGAAGCCAAGTTTTAAAGAAATACAAAATCACACATGTCCCCACAATGCAAAGTATCATGGACTGCATATGTAAATCACCACAGAATATTATGCTGGTTCAACTTTAAGCAGAAATGCATGGTGCCAAAAGGCCTCTCACACAGTTTGCAAAGGGTGCCAACAGAAGACATACTGTTGGCACCTTTGCAAACTGTGTAAGAGGCCTTTCGGCACCATGCATTTCTGCTTAAAGTTGAACCAGCATAATATTTTGTGGTGATTTGCATATGCAGCTCACAATGCTTTGCATTGTAGGGACATGTGTGATTTTGTATTTCATATATATATATACATATATATATATTTATATATACAAATATGGGATACACAACAGGGAATGGTGGAATACTTAATTTATTTTCACTAGTGATGTTTGACCATGGGTAACCTCACAAGTGGAATAAGCCATGAGTGATGTGCTCAAGATCAAACAGCAAGAGTGAAAATAAATCAAGTTTTCCACAACATCCCTGCTGTGTATTTCATTTATGCAATAGGCAGGGACCTTGTAGTTGTTTTTGCTTTCATAGGCTTGGTTATTTTTTTATAATTAAATATGTTTTGTTGGTATGTTTGTTGAAGTCATGCTCTTCCACCTTGGAGAAGTGCTGCTGTTATGCCCATCATCAAGGATGCCATGTCATAATGTGAGCACTGACAGAGCAATGTATGTTTGACTGATGGGGAAGCAGGTATCTCAAAAATTTTAAAAGAAGATGGTGGCACAGTTTAGTAAGCTAGGTTGTTTGCCTGGGATAGAGACACTGGAGTCCTCCATCAGCAGTTGAGTTGTTTGGGCTGCCGGCAAATGTTTTTTTTTTTATGTAGTTGTTTAAACTGGACAGAATGAACAGCATAGAAGAGCCAAGGGACAAGCCACAAATGAGTGGTGCTAGTGTGCTGGAAATAGGAGAGAACTGTTGGTGATTCTGGAGCATGTTTAAAAAGGTAACAAACAAGCAAGCTGTTTGTGCTATACAGAAATAGAAAGGACAGTGATGTCTGTTTGTGGGCTAGTGAAATACATTTGATGAAAAAGAAACTGGGATTTCAAAAAGCTGCCACATCTGGAGGAGTGAGTGAGGTTGTTGTTGGGTTGGCAGGCTGACAAAAAGTTAATTGCTGTTTTGGGTATCATTTCTTTTGTAGCCAGGGGCCCAGATATTCAAACTGCGCCCAAAAAGTGCACAACAGCAGGAGCAAGCGCAAGTCCACTGTGCCCATGCGCAAGAGGCGTGATATTCAAAAACTGCGCTGGCCAAGAAGAGCCGACAGCCAATGACTGAATATTGCACCACCTGCACCATAGCACAACTAGGGAGGTGAAGCTGAGCTTATCTGATGTGCCATAGTGCAAGAAGGGATGTTCAGCTGAGCAGTACAGATGTGCCATAGTGCAACCAGGGACTCCCCCCAGCAGCAGAGCAGCAATGCAACAGTACAACCAGGGATGCAGGGGCCCGCCACCCATGCCACAGATGGGCAGAGGAACGCACAGCAGAACAGACATTGACCCCCCACACCCCATGCACTGCACAACTGGGGGAGGTGTGGAATAACCACTGGCCCATGGAGACCAGCAACCAAGCCACAGCTGGGCCATGGTGCCCCATCACACCCCCTGGCAAGCTGTGACTGGCACACAAGGAGGGCTGACCACCCCGTGCCACACCATCCCACCAATGCAGAGCACACCCTGCACCGTGACCCCCAGACACCCTGGCCAGGTGGAGCGTTCACCAGTGCAGGATACCCCATGCATGCCACCACCCCCACTGTGACAATGCAACCCTGTGCACCACAGAACCATGCAAGGCAGCCCCACCACGAGCACCCATCAGCAGGTGGCAGCACACAGTAATGCAATGACTGCATACACAGTGCCATCATGCACATCCCCCCCAAGTTACAGCTGAGAGACTGACCATGCATCAGCACACGAGGTACCCCATACGTGACAGGGCATGCCCCGGACCCCACTACCAGTGGTACAGCACCCTGCACACCCTCCCAAGAACACAGTCTGACCCAACACTGGCCACAACAGCCAGCGCAGGCACCTACAGTGGTGCATGGAAGCATGCACCACACAGGATGCAACACAGTGCATGGACAAACACCTACCCATACCCAAGGGCACACCAACACAGGGACACAGTAGCGGGGCAACCAAGCCCCCAGCATGTGGCCATGGAAACTGTGTACACATGGCCAGCACTCCTCCATGGCACAAGAGTGCCAGCCACCCTGCGCAGGCTCTGTGGAGCTGTACGCCACCAGCATTTGCCCAGAGCACAAGTACCAGACAGTGATGCACATCCCCTGCAACACACACAAGCCACAGCATGGAGGTGGGACAACAACAGTGGAGGCCACAGTATCACCCGAGGTAGACATGCACCACACCAGTGACAGGAAGCAACCCGGCATTGTGACGGGTACAGTGGCTGTCCTGCATGGACAGCCACCACTGACATGCCAGCAGACTGAGCAGGTCACAGACATGCAACGGTGTTAGCTGCAAAGGCCGTGGATGGGCTGACAGGTGCACCATGGACACACAGCATACACCATGGACCACTGCACACAGTCATCCAGTGCACAGGGAACAATACACACACCACAGACAGTGACTGGTAGCTACTCCCACACCATAGTCACCTCCCCATGGACACACACACACGCACATGAATGCACCACCCTTGATGCCATGCACACCATTGCAGCTGAGCACCTATAGCCCGCTGCAAAACAGAGTCCACCACATTAGGTATATCAAAGCAAATGTATTGTACAAAACACACAAAACCATTTACAGATATATACAAAAGGTTGGGGGGAGGGCCACAAACAAGGTGGGGGTGGGTAAGGGGCAGGGTTAAACAAATGGTAGACGGAAGGAGGGGTATGAGGGTGGGTCCAGGGGGTAGGGAAAATCAGGGGCAGTAAGATGCTCATTGGGAGCACCCCTCCCCACTCTGGCTGCTCCTCCCGCCATGCCACCATCTGACTCCCTCACGGTCAGTCCTCTCTAATATTTCCAGTGAGGCCCTGGCCACCTGCAGTATCTCCTGCAGTGTTCTTCTGATGGCTTGCAACTGCCATCCACTTAGGACAAAGGAGCAGAGTCAATAGGTGTGAATGCACAGCCCCATGCAGCCCACCCACTGTGCATGGCATACAGCCATGGAACATGCCTCTGTGATGATGTGTGACCACACACTATGATCGCGTCCACAAGACCTGCCCATCCAGGTGCACACAGCCATGCAGACAGCTGTACACACCCAGTGGCCAAGTCCTGCACAGCACCACTGTGGCTGTTCAGTGACATGGCTATGTTGTGCAAAGGCAGTGGCACAGCCAGGTACCCAGTACACGCATGGACCACCATTGACGCACTCCCAGACATGCAGAGCCACTGGACAGTGCTGACTGTAACAAGTTGCATGCATGGCAGTGGTGTCAATGGATGGTGGCCATGCCCCACTGCCCGCCCTGTCACACAGCATGAAATAGTAATCATGGATGTAAGGCACTCACCATCATCAGACTGGTCCTGCTGCCTCTGTGGAACTTTGCCCCTCCCAGAGTGATGGTCCTCCTGCTGGTGCCTCCTCTCTCTCACCAGCCGTCGCTCGTCTGGGCCTTAGGTGCAAACATGGAGAGAGGAACATCAGTACAATCCTGTAGCAAAATCCCCCTGACCCCATGTGTGTGCAGTCTCACACAGCCAGCACCCACCCACCCCAACCCTGATAACACCACCACAGCTAACACCGGATGCCACCCCCACATGTTCCGGACACATACAACCGTGATACCCATATGGAAGATAAAAGTGTATGGATGTTGCACCTACCTGGCCATGGCACAGTGTCCCTCCTGGCACATGCCCACAGGCGGGCAAGCAGGTCTGGGTCCCTCCGCCTCAGGTCCCCATATCTGTGGTGGCACTGCTCTGCCATCTGCCCCAATCCAGTGGCCTCCTCCAGGGCGTCGGCCACCTCCTGCCACACCTGACTCCTGGACCTGTCCAGGGGTGCCTCACCAAACAGTTGGCCAACAAGTGGCTCCACAATGGCAACCAAGTTTGCCATCTCTACCTGGCTCCACTGGGCAGCTCTCCTCCATGCCATCTCTATTGCTCAGTTGAGTCAAAATGGCACTCTGCAGTGTGGTTCTGTGATGTGCAGATGCTGCGTGGTACAGCGCTGCCATTCCCTTTCATGCTGTCACCGAACAGCACGATAGTGGTGCACCCATGCCTGATGCATGGCGCCTAGGGGGCAAAGGTCGGGCACAGAGTCAAGGGTCTCTGGCACATGGACAGCCACAGTGCGATTGGAACCCAATGCAGCTAGTGCGATTGGGAGCCTGTGTGCCCCTCCTGTAGTGGACTACTGTGCTGTTGCCCCAGAGCACCTATGATGCCCCAGTGCCACAGTGCCATATAGGTGAACAGTGCTGTAGTGTCACTAGCATAATGGTGACCATGCCCTGCATTGCCTTCCGCACACAGCACATCAGCAGCGCAGCAGACGCCTGCGTCATCAACCCGGCATGTCAGTACATCTGTCTTTGAGGTGATCTCTTCTCCACATTTTCTGTCTCCCCAGTTTTCAGCCTAGCTATACCCCTGTGGTTTTTTTTTTTGTTATTACGTTACTATAAAGGTGTTATTTCCTTTTTACTGAGTTAGCAATGCTTTCCTCTGTCTGTGCCTTTTCCATCCTAACTGCCTTCCCTGCCTCCCTTGTTTTTGTCCGGCATCTCTCTCAGCTCCCTCCTCCTGAGTCTGTTTGCATTTCCTAAAACCAACAGGTAGAAGGTCTTTAGAATGATCAAGTGAAGTTGGCACTGTCTGCAAAAGTTGGAAAATGACCACTTGTACTTGTCTTTATGGTTAGGGTTGTGGAATAATAAAGATGCTGAGGTGCCATAAGCTGTATCTGGGTTCCTCCTTTGATTCGGTGTGTGTGTGTGTGCTGACAACCCAGTGCAGCTGTACTGAGAAACAGAAAGAAAGGCCTGGCTAATAACTTGTTCTAAAGAAGCCATGTATAGAAATATTTATTTATTTATTTAAAGTTGGTAATGAGGAGAGGTACACTGAGTCATGGCTCATTTCCAGATGTAACCTAGAAACAGCAGAGAGCGTAACCAACCTTTAAGAAAGTATACACTGTTACAGACCAGATAGGCTAGGGTCTGGGGCTGCCTAGGCCCCCAGAAAAGTTTAACATTTTTGATGTATTTTGGTGCATTTTAAGTCAGTTGTATCTAGTGCCCTGCTACTACAGCCTTTTACATAAGTTTCTCTATACTGCGTCATAGTGACTGATGACAGACTGCACATTTTGATTTTGCATCTGATGGTGAAGCAGTGGCTGGCAGATAGGTACTTAGTTACCATGCACCTATCACAGTCTTCTTCTCCACTGATGTTCACAAATCACTCAGTTTTGTTTTTAATCGATTTTAAAGGAACATCATATAATGTTCTTTACACTGTAACTGTTAGCAGCATATATATATATATATATATATATATATATATATATATATATTATGGTAGTACGGTAGTGCTAGCATAGTTAGGGGTTGAGGTATCATTTTATGTTAAACCTAAAATTTTGTACCTTAATAACTTTGCAACTGTTCAACAGATTTGCTCTGAAATTTGAATACATGATCAAGAACTATACATCTTGAGATCTGCTTAATTTTTACTGTTTGATATATAATTACGGGTTTAATAAGCATGATCTGCATGCATGTTTATGCTTTTTGAATTCTTGCTCGTCCCACAGGTGCGTGCGGTTTGCGTGACCAGTCCGAAAACTTCAGGGGCATGTGCAGACTGGGTCCCCATGTACTTTTGAAGATTTTGTGAAAACATATTAAACTGTTCCAAAGTTATTCAAAAACAATTTCATTATAAGTCAAAGGGAATGTTAACAAAAGTTTGACAGTTTTGCAATGTACTTTTAGTGTCGCAACAGTAGTGTCTCAAATCTGCTATTTTGTTTTCAGTTGGTGATCAGGAAAATGCTTGGTATTTAAATTTGGGACCTCTAGCAACGCACTCTTTCAGGTTTACCTGTAGGTGGATACTGAGGATGCTAGGCATTTCTTTATTTTGAGCTTAATACCCTAGAAATATGTTTTTCCATTTGAAAAGTAGTATTGCAAAGTATTGTTGCATCACAAAAGTGTTGCAAATTTTGCAGTCATGTCACTATTATTACTTTTTGTACACTATGCCCGAATAACAGACTCTTTTGTTCGCGCTGGAAATGAACGGTTTGTCTTTTTGTTTAAATTTGGTTGCAATGCAGCCAATATCTCCTAGATGTGCTTTGTGGTTTGTGATGTGTTGCATGGATGCAAGTTATTTATTTGAAGGATATTTTTCCTATAGACTAACATTGCGGTCTGCTGTATGACAGAATTTTCACTCCGTTGCAAAATAATGTCCTAAACTGAAATTTGAGAAGAAAGCTAACATCCTACAGAAGTGCTTTTGTGGTTTGGGAAAAATATTACAGATCAGAAAGTTATGCACTTTGAACTTTTTTTTTCCTATAGACATATATTGTCGGGCAGGTTCAGATTCGAACAGGCGCAGATATTGACTTTTGTCAGAAGTGCTTAGGCCCCTGAAGTGGCTAAGAAATAAAATTAGCTAAGAGTCATAATTATATGACTTTTAATTTTTTTATGTCACATGGTTCGGAGATATAAGTACTATCATTTCATTTTCGCTCCGAGATCCATATATGCATTTTTTGTACTACTGTCTTTCATGTGTTTTGGGAAACTAGTTTGTCTGCTATATTACTGTTACCCACCACTCTTCTGTGGTCTGTACTGTTTTCTTTACTGCCTGTCTGCTTCTCAATTGTGTTACTTTCCTCTGTTCATTATGTTTGCATTTGCATGTGTTTTTTGCCATTTGTTCAAAGTTTCTTTCTTCTGTTTTGTTTTTGCATCACCATGCGATACCATTTGCGCTTGGCACTTGTTACCATATGTGACAAGACATCATGTGGCGGGAGTGAGGTAGGGCCCACGGCTTGTCGCCGTGATAGATTACTATTTCATTATCATTCTCAAAAGAGTGAATTAGAGGCAAAATTTGTTTAATGTAGTCGAAGGTTCGTTTACAGTGACAGTGTGAGGCCGATGTTAGGTTGAGTCTTGCACCCTTCCAGAGCCACCCTCATTCAGCATCGGGCGCGATTAGAGTCATTGTCCCAACTCTCACCCCATTCTCCTATTCTCAGCTTCTTTCCACATGTGATGGGGAGAGTTAGACTGATGACTCTAACATGCACCCCGATGCAAGTTGGGGGTGGGCGGAGGGGCAAGGAGGGTTTCAACCCCAACATCGAATCTCCTCACTTTTTGTCACTGTAGAACAACCCTACTCGATGCATTAAATGGGAGTTTTTTGCTCTAAAATATATATATGTATATATATATATATATATAGAGATTCGAGGCAGACTTAGTTAAGAAGTTTATTAGACAGTGAACAGCTGTTAGGTTGGAAAACTCTTGACCTCTCACCCACCCTTCCGTCCGCATTGCGCGCATTGTGATTGTTAGCCCCAACTCCTCACCCCACAGACATGAGTAAAGCAGCAGAAGTATAGGAGAATGGGTGAGAGTTAGACCCATGATCCCAATGCACACCCCAATGCCGATTGGGGTGGGCAGGGGGGTCCAAGGGGGGTTTTCAACCCTAACAGCAAATTTCCTCACTTTTGTCACTGTGGAACAACCCTAACTAATGCATTAAACGGAGTTTTTTGCCTCAAATTTTCCTTCTTTTTGAGAATGATAACGAGAAATAGTGAATGCAATGCAGTGGCGGGAGCGCGGGGCCCAACAGGGACAGCAACGCAAACAGAAATGCTAACAGTGGTGCACATGGTAACACAAGCATGAATGAGAACAGAAAGGGTAACGCACATGGTGGCGTAGACGCAAATGGTCTGCCACGTGATGTGTTGTCACATAGTAACATGGTGCCTGCAAACAGAAATGTCAATGGGCATGGTGACGTAAAGTGAAACAGAAAGATAAACAGTACTGTAGACAGAAATGGCAAAGAATAACAGAAACACAAGCGCAAATGAAAACTGACAGGATAACGACATGGTGGCGCAGACGCCAACGGGTAAGTGAACGGAATGGAACCGCAATGGAAAGGGCAACAGTAACAGTAATAAGTACAGGTTGGTTTTCCAAAACCTGCATAAAGACAGTGAGTACAAATAATGTATGCATAATAATGAGTATCAGAGCAGAAAATGAGAACTTGGAATACTAAACTGCTATATCTCAGGAACCGCATTTATCGAGAAAAAAAAATTTAAAAGTCGATGATTTACAACTGTACTGATTACTTTTTACTTAGCCCCCATTGTGGGCTAAGCATTTTTCCAATGAAAAGTCCGTATCTCGCACCGTTTCTGAGATACGGGCCCTGAAAGGCGCGGCAAATGCTGTAATGTTATCCTATGGGGAAAAAAGAGAAGTTCGGAGTGCCATAACTTTTCCTCCCTGTAATATTTTTTCACCAAGCCACTGAAAGACACATCTGTGGGCTGTTGGCTGTCTTCCCTCCAAATTTCAGGAAAAAAGACCAAACCGTTATTTTGCAGCAGGGATCCAAATGATTTCTGTAAAGCATCGGGCGCCATAATGTTATCCTATGGGAAAAAATGTCAACTTTGGAGTGCCGTAACTTTGCTGCCGTGTAATATTTTTCCAAAACAAGACTGAAAGGCACATCTGTGAGATGTCATCTGCGTTCCCACCAAATTTCATCCCATAACTCCAAACCGTTCTTTTGCAGCAGAGTGCCAAAGAATTACTGTTATTTTGGGCATAGTGTTGCAAAGTAGTGTCGCAATTTTCGAAAGCTTTCGCAAAAATTTGTGACACTTTCGTGAGTGTGACACTACTTTGCGACACTACTTTTTCCAGAAATTTGAAAAACATATTTCTGGGGTGTTTTACCCCAAAATAAAGACATGGCTAGCATCCCTCAGGGCTTGACTAGTGAATACAAAAAGAATTAGGTTGCTAGAGGGTTCAATTTTAAATGCTGCCATTTTATGATCACTCAACTGAAAACAAGATGGCGGATTTATGCATAGTAATAGAGCCATTTATACTAAAGTGCATTTGTACACTGTCAACTTTTGGTTAACTTTTCCTTTGACTTATAATGGAAATTGTTTTTGAATAACTTTTGAACCGCTTAATATTTTTTCATGAAATCTTTGAAAGGCACATTTGGGACCCCTGGCCGACGTTCTCTGAAGATTTCGGCTGGTCACGTAAACCGTATCACTTCGTAGGCGCGACCGAATTTCCAGAAAAGCGTAATCACAAGAACAGATCACGCTAATAGCTCCACAGCTGTATATCTGACCAGTACTAAACTTGGCAGTTCCTAAGGCCTATGGTTCTTGATCGTATTCCAAATTTCAGGCAAATCCGTCAAATGGTTGCAAAGTTATTAATGTGCAAAGTTTTGGGGTTTAACATATAGAAATGGCTCTCCTAATTCTAATCTATAGTGGCACTACCGTCACTAATATACATATATATATATATATATATATATATATATACATCATTTACTACAATTACAAATTAGTTAGATTAATAAATATTGTAACAGGCCCCACCTGGATTTGAAAGCCAATCAGCTGAGAGGAGGGGCATTGCTGGGCTGTTGGGCCCAACAAAAAGATAACTGATCCCTTTAAATGCAGGCCAATTGGCACTGGCAACTGGTAATTTTAGAAAGAGAGCTGGAAAAAAGGGGAGCCTCTGTTCCCCTATGTATGTACCACTGGGTGATCAGCAGAAAAGAGATGGACACAGAAGAGTCAGATAAAAACAACAGTTTACTAAGATTCAGAAAGCAATAACAATATATGGGTAGTGGGAACCTGTACCCTAAAGAAAATAAATAAAAGAACAAACAGTAACTCTCAGTAAAAGTGAAATAGTTTGAAAATTGTCCTAGAGAATCTCAGATGTGACAATCAGTAGGTTAGCCCATCTTGGTAACTGGGAGGCAATGCTTTCTTGATCCCAAAGCCAGGGATGTCTGTGATGGGACAGCTACTATCACTGGCCCTCTTCTGACCAACCCATATGGTCCAATCTTGACCCCGAGGAACTGAGTTGTCTGCAGTTGGACAAGCAGCTATGGCATTGGCCCTTTTTTGCCCAACCCAGATGGTCCAAAATTGACCCCGAGGAACTGAGTTGTCTGCGGTGGGTCAAGCAGCTACTAACATTGGCCCTCTTCTGACCACCCCAGATGGTCCAGTCTTGAACCCGACATTCTGGGTCTGGTTCTCCAGCAGTAGATAATTGGTGCAGGACCACTGGTTCCATGGTACCATACCCCTGACACTGGATCTCTGTACCTCTGGTATGTACCCACTAGACCCTTTATACTGGTCTGCTGGTTCTGTGGTGTCAACCCTCTGGTACTGGAGCTCTGTGCCTGCAAAACTCTGGCACTTCAGCTCTGGATCTCTGGCACTGAACCTGTGATACTCAGGATCTGGAATTCTGTCTCTGGGCCGCTGTCATGCTGGGTCTTGACCCCTGGACCTCCGGTACTAGACCGCTGACACTCCGGTTCTGGACCACTGGCACTCCGGTACTAGACCTCTGACACTCTGGTTCTGAACCTCTGGCACTTCAGCACTGGACTGCTGACACTGGATCTCTGGCACTGGACCTCTGGACCTCTGGTTCTTGAATATAATTGGGGGGGAATTTGTAGAGTCAAGGTTTTCAAACCTGAGCAGCACTGATTCGCTACAGAAATTTGGATTATCAATCAATCAATCAATCAATCACTCACTCAATCAATCAATCTTTATTTATCCCTGTGAAACATTTTCATTTCATTTCATTTTAATTTTTTAGACTTGTAAGCAGGAGGAGCAAACTGCCCATTATCACCAGTGATAAGTTACAATAGACACTAGAACATACACATCAAAACATACAAACATGAAAACATTACACATTATACAAAAATACAAAACTCATAAATTACATTACAAATAATCAGTATGAACATGTGCAAATCTCATTATCCATCACCCAGTATTTTAGTCTAAACACCATTGAGACAACTTATTTATAAGCTGGACCTGCGTCAGGTACTGGTACAAATACATGGCAAGAACAGGAAATATGATACAAGGCAATAAAGACAATAGATACAGTGCTGCAATTAGGCTACAGACTATACATGCTATACATTAGAACACAAGAGAATACTTATGTACAATATATAAATAATACACAATAAAAATATACAATTTCTACAGTGGATAAGATCATAAGGAAATGGTAGTTTAATTGACGGAAGGAGTACCATAAGTAATTAATTAGCGGTCATATCTCCAAAAATGAATTACGAAACAGTCCCCAGCATGTATGCTGCAAGATAGTTGAACTCAAGGAAAATTCATGTGCAGCAAAATCAGGAAAATAATACAGTTCCAGTGGCAGTTTTATATTCAAGCACTGTCTCTTTAAACCCTACAGGCACTGTAGTCCTCAGTATATTTGAAAGCTGCACTCAATACTTCACACTCTGTATAAGTTCCCATCCATAAATCTCAATGGATGCTAGTGGGATACTATGGGTTAGGAGGAGCCCCACCCCAACAGGCTTCTTAGCTTGGAGCCAATTGTAGTTAATCTGTGTAAAGTGCCTCTATGGAAAGAGTTATCTCACATGACTTCGGGCGTCTTCACTTTCATTTAATAAAACTCAGGGCTTCTCCTGACCTCGGCTCTGCTTCGGAAGCTCTTTAATTTAAATCAAGCCCTCTCCTTCCCCTGTGCTCCAACATGAGCATCATTAACATAAATTTAACTAGATCCACCTCTGGGCAGTCCTAGTCCTGGGGCCTTTCCCTAGCCCCTTACCACAGTCATCCCTAATGGTGCCCTATGCGTGATTAAGCAATTTCATTTTAATTACATAAAGCAGTTTAGGCTGACAGCATCTAGCCACTGGTGCTCCTCCAGATTCACCACTCCAGCCCTCAGTGAAGACAAAGGAAGTAGGAGGTGAGGAAATGTGTTGATGCAGGCAGTGCTGGCTGTCCTTCTTCATGGGGTCCTTAAGGTCTTCTCAGTACCAACACTAGGACAGCCTGATGCTCCCCTGCCTCTGAAGATGCGGCCCTGCCTACTTATGCCACCAGACAAGGGACTGGCAGAAACGTTCACTTTTAAATAAAATAATAAAAGGGTCTGAAATGAGCCCACACCAAGTCCAGCCGACAGCTGGGAAGGGAACCTGATGGCACTTCTCAATCTGCCACACTCCCAACCACTGCTGCTTCACTTGTGAATTGGAAGGAGACAGCTGAGGTACACAGACAAGCTCCAGGTTGACTTCAACCACCAAGGTAAACCCACCTGTCCCAGACCAGCTCTCTGTATCCTCTTTACTTCCAGGCTACCTGCTACTCTCCCCTCAGTTGCTGCTGACTGTCCCCAATGGAAGCTTGCTGAATCTCCCCGGTGAGTTATCTCACTGTCGGCCATGAGCCTAGATTCAAAATTGGCACTTGGTTTAACTCTCAAGCTGGGGAACCTCAGCCCTGTTCCCCATGTGCATACATGGCTCTCGTGGCACAAGAGCACTGCTAAATATATAACTAAAAAAATGAAAAGGGGAAGGGGCACAACTTTGCGGACAAACAAGGGAGAGAGGGAATTTATGTTACAATATAGCACTCTAAATTCTAATATCCACAGTAAAGTATTTATGAATTTATAATTCATCCTAATTTAGAATTCATTGCAAATTCATAAATATTTCACTCTGGAGGGTTGTAGAGAGACCAGTTTGTAAGATAATTGCCTTGGCCGCAATGATAACTAAAAAATTAATTATACAACAATGGTGGAAAGCAGTACCACAGTCCATGACAGAGTTTAACAAACAAAAATTACTTTGCATGTTTTAAGACACTTTTATGTGAAAGACTCAGTCTCTCAGAACATACCAGCTACAAAACGATGTCTGTGTGTGTGAGGTAGGGGCAAGCACCAGCGGCTGACTTGAGAGGCTGTGATTGCAAGTATAGTACTATACCATCATAACCTGCAAATTAGAATTTCCAAAGTAATTTTTTTTTGTTTAGTAAATAAAAAAACTTTATAGCACTTGGTGGAAACTTTTAGAGTATATAACTTTTAAGCAGCAAGCAGGATGGTGAGACAGAAAAATCAGTCTGCAATGGACTCTTTGTCAGAAAAGATTTGGAAGGAAATAAAAGTAGGTGGTTAAAGCTTGTTGGGCAACAGTAGTACTGCCATAGAGGCAGAGCTGCGGAAGGCTATGGCCATGGAGTAAAACTGTCTAAAGACATGGTCTTTGGTGCAGTAGACGATTTATCAAAAAGTCAAACCTTCATGACCCATCATGACCCTGATGTGCTTTTTGGTATTGAACCTTTATGCATCAGGAGCTGCATCAAGACTGGTGCAATCCTGCACAAAAAAGAAGAGGGACTGTGGGAAGCCTCCGATGATATACCTATAGTTTCATGCACCACTCCCTCTCAGTCCACTCTATCTCAACACACATTTCTTATAAAGAAAGGTCTGCACTTATTGGATTCATTTCATATAAGGCTTTTTTTAATTGTTTATTTTAATTGTTTATTGTTCATTTTGAAGAATTTCCATTGAATTTTACTCTGGTTATTCTTTAAGGCAAAACAAACAGTAGAATGAAAAAACGATTAGGATACAACCTATGCTCCCATGATAAACAACTATAGTTTCTACAGACAATAGATAAAACATGGGTTATTAAATTATCTACTCCAATGGGGATAAAAAAATCACAGAAAAAACAGTATTCTTATAAGAAGAGATCTCTAAGGTAAAATGATTCTTACAATCCTTTACAAGCTACTTTGATAATAAAGGCCCTTATCTGTGATAGCACCCCAAAAAGGCTGCCACACAAGCAGTGTACAACAGTATTTTATCACAATCAGCTTACGAGAACACCACAGTTCAGCATGCAAGGATCATTCTGCTAATCTGCTTACTGTGACCTGACCTGTCAGAGCCTCAGCAACCTCTTGTCTCATCTGGGGGCATTTTCTTCTCCCCCATTCATCCTAAGGGTTGTGTAATCATTACAGTGCTCTGAGACCCTTGATATATGTTTAGAACATGGGACAGATATATTTAATAACAACACAAACTGCTGCCATTGTTAGGAGGAGACTCCAGTCAGGCAATAAATTATATAAAGAATGATGGATGGGGTGGTGTGTGTAATGAGATTTTACACATGTTCGAGATATGAGGATGTGTGTAAAATTGAGTTTTACACACAACACCTTATTTTATTTTATATAATTGCTGACCAGCACTTTTTTTTCACAGCAGTTGTATAAAATAAAATTAAAAAAACACGAGATCAGTCTTGACAGGCAGCCATCGGCCAGTCGGAATTCAGCACGGTCCGCGACCTGTGAATATTTTAAGTAAATATTATTGTTTAAAGGTTGAAGAGAAGACCTCACCCATTTCTTGTTTTTTTTGTGTTGTTGAGGGTTTACTTACCCCAAGTGGCAGTTAGAGGCATCTGTCTGGTCTAGAAAGGAAGTGGGAGTGAGAGGGGAGAAAGAGAGAGAGAGAGAGAGAGAGAGAGACACAGTGCGTGACTGGCACAAATATGGACATATGGAAACCTGTTGTGCATTTACCATTATAACCATTGGCTATAATGACAAATTATACCTGGGTTTTCCTATGGGAAAAAGTGCTGGCCAGTAATTGCAATGCAATTATAAACCTCAAGGAATGGGCAGAAGTATGGCAGCTTAGATTCAATGCAAAGAAGTGCAAAAACTGAAAAATACAAAAACCCAGGGAAAGAATTCACAATGGGGGGTAGTAACAACAACAAAAATGGAAAGAGACCTGGGGTAGTTATATCAGATGACCTAAAGGTTATCAAACAAAGTGATAAGGCAGTAGTGATGGCTGGTGGGATACTGGGATGTACAGGGAGAGGCATCACTAGTAGAAAACAAGAAGTTGATATCCATCTGTACAGACAGTTGTTGAGACCCTGTTTGGAGTACTGCATGCAGTTCTGGGGACCCCATCTCCACAAGGACATAAACAGGATAGAGGCAGTCCAGAGGAGGGCAACTAAAATGGTGCAGGGTCTGTAGCAGAAGCCATATGAAGAGAGAATAAAGGAGCTTAATATTCCCTTGAGGAAAGGAGGGAGGGGGGAAAATGACAGAAACTTTTAAGTACCTCAAGGGAATCAACAAAGTCAAAGATGGTAGCATCATTCAGAAAATGAGATGTGCAAGAACAAGAGGACACAATTTAAAGATAGAGGGGGGACGACTCAGGGTCAATGTAAGGAAGTGTTTTTTCGCAGAGAGGGTAATGGATGCATGTAATGGACTTCCTGAGAATGTCATGTGGTCAAAATCAGTGGGGTAATTCATGTGGGGGGGGGAGTAGGAAGAAATAGGTTGTTGATTAACTAGGATCTGCAGCTTATCCAGTAGGTAGAAAACTGGTCATACTAGGTGTGCAAAGCAGTACTTATCTGCCATCAAAGTCTATCTTTCTATCTTTCTCAACATTCTGATTCAGCCATAAGATTAAAAGATTAATTTGGGTAAAAAGCTCTTTTCAAGGCACATGCCCTATAACTTACTCTTCTGCACTTGCAGCCTAGATTGGCCTGGATTCTTCAGGACACAAAGCCAGGAAACCAACTCCAACTTAAACGTGAGGATGCCAACCTTTGACCCAGCCTACCAAAACTGGGCCCATTAAAAGGCATTACATTGCACATGCTTTGAGTTGTTGATAGAATGGATGGGGTTTCTTATGGGTGTATCTGTTCGCTACCCACTACTGCTTGATGGGCACGGGATGCAGCAGTTAAAAAAAAGGAGGGGAGAGGGGCAGCAAAGCAAGGCAGGGCACACACAAGCAGCACCTCTTTCACACAGAACCATGACGGGGATGTAAACATACCAGCATACACTATCTACAGGAGGGACTGGGAGGGTAAAAGAGGAGGAGGAGTAGCTGTCTACATAAGAGAAGGAATCAAAGCAACAGAACAAAAGGATAAACAGGGAGGAGAAGAAGCACTGTGGGTCAATTTGGAGGCAGACAATAGCACCACAATCTGCACAGGGGTTGTATACAGACCCACCCTCTCAGGGGGAGGAAATGGACAAGGAAATGATGGAAAGTATACTTAGAACGGCAGATAAAGGGGAGATATTGCTGATGGGTGATCTGAATATGTCAAATGTTAACTGGAGTGCAGTTGCAGCAGCCACTTCTAAGAGTAGGGTTATTCTAGATGCCCTACAGGGGGCATGCCTTAGACAACTATTATTGGGACCCACTCGAGAGGGAGCAATCTTAGACCTGGTCCTCTCAAATGGAGATGGAGAGAGGATCACAGACGTAGAAGTGGGTAGCCATCTGAGAACTAGTGACCATCGAACAGTATGGTTCACAATAAACACAGCAATAGAGTCAAGCCATACAAAGGCAAAAGTACTGGACTTCAGGAGGGCTGACTTTGCCAAAATGGGTGAGTGCCTAAGGAATGCATTAGCAAATGGGCAGGAAGGAGGGGTGGAAAAACAATGGGGAATAATAAAAACTGCCATCACAGAAGTAACAAGCCTTTGTGTGAAGCAAATAAACAAAACAAAACGATGTAAGAAACCACTATGGTTCTCAAAGGAGGTGGCAGTGAAGGTTCAAGAGAAACAGAAAGCATTCAGAAAGTACAATTAATGACAGAAGGAGCAGGACAAAGAATTGTATCAGTTAAAGCAAAAGTAAGCTGGGAAGGTAGTCAGAACAGCAAAGGCCTGAACTGAGGAAAAGATAGCCAACTCAGTTAAGAAGGGGGATAAAACCTTTTTTAGGTACATCATGGAGCGAAGCAAGACTAAGGGATGGATAGTGAGGCTTAATAAAGGGGAACGGGGTGGGCAGAGGGTGACGGTGAAAAGGCAGAGATACTAAACAAATATTTTTGCCCAGTATTTACAAATGAAGCGGGGGAAGTACCTAAAACAAAAAATAGAAACACTCTGGATACAGAAGTTAATACCAGCCCATTTACAGAAGAAAGGGTTTGGAAATAACTCTTAAAACTGAAGGTGGACAAAGCAATGGGGCCTGATGGGATTCATCCCAGAATTCTAAAAGAACTAAGGGTAGAACTAGTGACACCACTTACTACCCTCTGTAACAAATCATGGGAGGATGGGGTGGTACCTGAGGACTGGAGGAGGGCAGATGTGATTCCACTTCACAAAAGTGGGAGCAGGGCAGAAGCAGGAAACTACAGACCTGTTAGTTTAACCTTAGTGATAGGGAAAATGATAGAATCACTTCTGAAGGAAAGAATTGTAGAGTACCTAGAGGTCAGTGGGGCACAGGAGCCAAGGCAGCATGGATTCACAGCAGGAAGGGAATGCCAGACGAATCTAATAGATTTCTTTGACTGGGTGACCAAAGCAGTAGATCAGGGAGGGGCTGTGGACATGGCTTAACTAGACTTTAGCAAGGCATTTGACTCAGTCCCACACAAAAGATTAATATACAAGTTATCCAGCCTGGAAGTGGGTCCCAAGATAACAGCCTGGGTAAAGAATTGGCTGGAGAACAGGACAAAGAGAGAAATAGTAAATGGAGTCCACTCTGAAGAAAAGGGGGTTACTAGTGGGGTGCCGCAGGGTTCAGTATTAGGACCGGTCCTCTTCAATGTCTTTATAAGAGACATTGCAGAGGGACTGGAAGGAAAAGTATGTCTCTTTGCAGATGATACAAAGATCTACAACAGAGCTGATGCACAAGGTGGGGGTAGAAAGGATAAGAAGGGACTTGGCAAGGTTAGAGGAATGGTCAAATGTATAGCAGCTTAGATTTAATGCTAAGACGTGCAAGGTAATGCACCTGGGAAACAAAAACCCAGGAGATGAGTACACAATGGGGGGGGTGAGATACTAACAACAACAAAAATGGAATGGGACCTGGGGGCAGTCATATCAGATGACTTAAAGGTGGGCAAGCAATGTGAGAGGGCAGTAAGGAGGGCTGGGGGGATACTGGGATGCATAGGGAGAGGCAGCACCAGTAGAAAACAGGAAGTTGTTATCCCTCTGTACAGACAGCTGGTGAGATCCCATCTGGAGTACTGTGTGCATTTCTGGAGATACAATCTCCACAAGGACATAGATAAGATGGAAGCTGTCCAGAGGAGGGCAACTAAAATGGTGCAGGGTCTGCACTGGTAGACATATGCGGAGAGATTAAAGGAGCTTAATATGTTTAGCCTCAAGGAAATGAGGGAGAGGGGGGACATGATAGAAACTTTCAAGTGCCTCAAGGTAATCTACAAAGTCCAAGAGGGTAGCATCTTTCAAAAAAAAAGGCATGCAAGAAAAAGGGGGCTCAATTTGAAGATGGGGGGGCAGCTCAAAGGTAATGTAAGGAAGTATTTTTTCACAGAGCGGGTTGTGGATGCATGGAACGGCCTTCCGGAGGACGTTGTGGAGTCAAAAACAGTGGTGGAATTCAAGCATGCATGGGACAGCAATAAGGCAATTCTAGGGGGTGGAGGTAGAAAGGAGTAGGCTGCTGGTTAACTAGGATCTGCAGCTTATCCATAGTAACCTTCTCAGTCTCATTACCATAATTGTCACACAGTGTCAGATCAAATGTTACATTGGTCCTAGGATTTTTAAAAACCATACATTTTGTTTTACTGGAGTTTAGAACTAATTTTTGCCTAATGAACGATTCATGCATTAAACTAAAATTATTTTGTAAACATTGTTCTACCTTTATATAGGATTCTCCATTACATACTAAAACCATGTCATCCGCATGTAAGATAAGTTCAGAATTATTACATACATTACACAATGAATTTATAAAAAGTGAGAACAACACGGGTCCCAAAATGGACCCCTGGGGAACTCCACAATCCAATTTACCCACAACAGATAATGCATCATTTATCAAAGTTTTCTGCACTCTCCCAGCTAGGTAGTTTTTCATCCAAAAAAATCACCTCATCAGTAAAATTTACTTTAAGTAAGCTCATTAATAATTCGTTATGGTCCACAAGATAGAATGCCTTGGTGAGGTCCACAAACCCTGAGGCCACTATTTTACCCTCATCAGGGGCTCTAAGGACCTGGCTTGTGAACTTCACCAAGGAAGTTTCAGTATTGTGTCCTGACTGGAATCCATGTTGAGATGAAGACCATAACCTATATTTATCTAAATGTTCCATAATCTGGTCTGACACAATCCTTTCTAATAGTTTGGATAAAGGAGTCAACAATGTAATAGGTCAATAGTTATTAATATTCAACATACTACCAATTTTAAATATTGGTCTTACAATACCACATTTCCATTTAGAAGGAAACACATTATTACAAATGGAAAAATTAAAAAGTTTGGTCAACTGTGGGGCCATTACTATTATGGCTTTCTCCAAAATCCTGTAGTCAATCCCATTAATCCCAATACTTGGTCTAGGATCCATCTTTAAAATATAAGACAATGTCTCCTCAGTAGATAATAACCAAAAATAAAATGTTGAGATTCCTATACTTTCTAATTTAGCCCTTTCCTCAGCCAGATCCTCATTCATTTCAATATTTAAAACCTGTTCTGGATGTCTACACCTATCAAGCTTCACAAAATATGAATTAAACCCATTAACAACCTTAATTGGCGTGTTCACTAATTGCCCATTTAGCTCAACTGAAATATTATCTGGTTTCTTTCCTTTACCCAATAAGCTATTTAAAGTTTTCCAAATAGCCGTAGAGTTACTGTTCTCAGAGATTAATTTCCTCTTATAATAGTTGCATTTTGCTTTTCTTACTTCTGGCTTACATAAATTATGCAATCTCTTATATTTTTACCGTAGCTCTAATGTTTTATTTTTCCTATGTCTATTCCAGATCTTACTTATTTCTTTCATGAGCTTAACAAATTATGCACTTTAACCATAGTTTATCATCTGTTCTTATTCTAACAACTTTCATTGGTAATAATTTCTCACAAATGTTAATAAAATAGTAACAACATTTCTTAAAAGCCATATCTATATCCTCAATACCATTCAAAAATGTCCACACAATTGAATGTACCTCATCTGAAAATGACTGTAGCTGGAAATCATTTACACAACGATACTGAATACCCTAGGGGTCACTTTACAGCCCTTCACTGACCACCCACAGTAAACAACAGCGTGGTCACTAAGACAGTCTGCTTTAACTCCCAAGATAACTACATGGTCAAGAATGTTAGTAATGATCCAGTCAATCAATGACTCATAACCAGTTCTATAATTATATAGAGTAGTATCAGTTATTAACTGACACATCCCCAGACCAGATACCAAATTTCTAACATCAATTGCTTATGATGAAGACCAATCTAAATTAAAATCTCCTACAATCAACAGTTCCCTTGATGATGGAAAGGATAAATTATGAAAAAAAGCATCAATACCCATTTTAACATTCAGTGGTGGTGCTTACACATTAATTAAAGTCAAGAGTTTTTTACCTCCTAGGACCAGATCAATTGCGGGTGACTCATAATATATACTATCTACATCATCCTGACTCTAACTTACTGATTAATGACTTTTAACATAGAATAAGCACCCCTTCCCCTCTTTCTCTTACTGTCTTTCCTGAAAACATGAATAACCCTCCGAATTTACTTCATCATTGGACAACTTTTTCTGTTAGCCAAGTCCCAGTCAAAGCCAACACATCAAATGAATTATCCACTAACAAGCCTTACAATTGATCCTTTTTAAACATACGGCTTAATATATTTGAATGGCCTATCCTTAACATAGTATTTAAACCCATCTTTATTGGCCCCATATAACCTGTTAGTGGTCCAGGATTTGGATGAACTGTAGCTGACAACATTAAAAAAATCATTAATAGCCACTTATTCCTTATGTAATTTTTACCATACTTCCCAACAAAATGAACATGCCTCGATTCACAATTGGTAATATAGCTATTTTTCACCATGTTATGTCATGAATATAAATGTCCCAATTTGTTTAACATTATGATAGTAAGCTCATAACCTGTACCAAATATTTTGTTGGTGATGTGTGTTGGTAAAAGATTAAGTGCAGAATAATATTGCCCATGTATGGTACCCGCATAATCAAATCTGACCCCATACATTAAACAGATGTATATGGAATAAACTTGGTCAGGGTCAAAAGTAATTACCCACTGTATGACATGCACAGATAAAAATAGCAATAATTTCTCCATGATTTACCCAAGGCATTGCATTAGTTTGGACCACAACCCCTCCCATCTGGGTCCAGGTCTTGCAATCCCCAGCCTCATGCTGACTGGAAGTGACAAGTCCTTTGAGGGAATTCAACTCATCTCCTCCTTCTTCCCCTTTTACCCTTGGTCTGCGATCCTCCCAAGCCACCACACTTGGCTGTGACAGTTGTGTGATGCATAATCATCAAGCTGAACAGATTCTCTACCTTGGCATCTATCTTTGTTTTTAAGTAACTATTTCTTTAATTATCAATTATGTAGTCATTCATTAAGTTTTACAACCCTTTGGAGGAGGCACAAAAAACAGAACAACCCTGTTTATTAGGAAAACTGGGAAAACACATTCCTTGACCCTTAATGCAGTCACCTATAATGGGTCAAAGGGGGGGCCCTGCCTCCTTGGCCCCTTACCCTGCTTTTATGAGGGTGGGCAGATGTGAGTTTGACAAATAGAGGGGAAAGAAGGGAGAGCTGCTGGCTCTCAACTCATTTTATCTTGTTCCTCTTCTCCCAACTGAATGCCTCTGCCTCCAGGCAGCCTTGTGGGACCTCCCCTCATGGTGTTTCCATGACATCTATACACCCCTTGGGGAGGTCCCCTACATTCCTTCCAGGTCCAGGAAGGGAGGGCTCCAGATAATGGCCAGTTACTGCAATGTCCTGCAGCTTCTCTTATTGTCTGGTAACCATCCACTTATCACTTCCCCTGAAATAAATACACAGCACAGGTCTTTGAGGAAATAGCCACAGCCATGCATTTATTGAAATAAATCAGCCCTTATTAGGAGCAGCGTGAGCTGCTGGGGGGATATGCAGGCCTCCTACACTCTCAGCCACATTTCCTGGGCCACCTTAATGTGGGTCTGATGACTAATGTACCTTCTGAGTTGGGACCTCTCCGATGAGAGTTGGTCAGGTCTTAGGGTCAAGTACTCTTGTGACCACCCCCATCTGGCACCACTGTGCCTGAGGAATAATCCTGATGAGGTTGGACTACGACCCCTCCCATCTGAATCTGGGTCTTGCATTCCCCAGCCTCATGCTGACCAGAAGTGAGGAGCCCTTTAGGTGAACTCAACTCATCTCCTCCTCCTCCTTCTTCTCCTTATACCCTTGGTCTGCAATCCTACAGAACTGCCATAGGAAAGACATAGTCTGACCCCCCTAAGCCACTGCTCCAATTAACTTCCAAGACCATTACAAACTAACTCCTCACTGTCTGTCTACTCCACTCTCAACCATTCTCACCTTCCTCCAGTGTTGTGGGAAGATTCTCATCAGCTCCCCAGCCTTAAGGTTCCCAACTCATGGCATGGAGCTTGCAGCGACAATACCCCAACCTTGTTGGCATACTCACTGCACTGGGATGACCCATTGAGACCTTTCAAAAGAGGAACAAAAGTACCTGAGTGATGCCATGCAGAAGACTCTCCATCAAGAAGTTGCACCATTCTGGCAGTGCCCTAGGGTCCCGTTCCTTAGTCCAGTTGGTGCAGCTGCTAATGCTCAGTGGGTACCCATCCCATAATCGCTGCTCCTGGTACCTTCTATGGCATCTGTAAGAAACAACAGAAAGTTAGTGAGAGTGCAGCTGCTGCAGTGCCCAACATCCTGCCTCTCCAGTTGCGCCCTGACCACTTGCTTGAGTGCTACCTGCCTGTCAGGGTGCCACGAAGCCAACTGCAACATATCCTCCATTCCACTCCAGTAACACAGGAGCTGGTAGATGCCATCTCAGTACCTTCCATTGTACCAGTCGGCACACCCTGCAACACTCCATGACCCTCACGGTAATACATGGGCACCCAGCTCCTCTGACCCTGGTGTGCAGCTATCGCCTTTGTGGCTGTCCAATCCTGAGATGCCTAGAGGGCCTATGAAATCTGCCCAATAACCCTAGGAACCCCATTTCCTCTAAGCACTGCAGCTAGTGGGAAGGGATGGAAAGGAAACCCCCTTTTTTATAGTGGACCCAGTAGGGGCATGAACATGGCCATTCAAGCCAGCATAAACCAGTGACCTGCTGCATGCTGGTTATGTTCTGGCTTGCCTCTGTCTCTGTCATTTCTCTTCATTACTTTGACTGAGAATTGTAAACTGCCTTGGTTAGCTTCCAGAACCCCACTTTCCAGATCCTACTAGAATCCTGGCAACTTTATTCCCCCTTACAAACCTACCTGCTGTCCTGCAATGAACCTTGTGTTATGCTTGAGGAGGGCAGGCCCCTCCGGCCTCCTCTCTGCAGGCTCCTATGCATGAAACACCAAGAAAAAAATTCCAGCACATACTTAAAAAGGTCACTTAACTAAGTGTTAGCTCCTGGACTCGACTGAAGGAATGCAGGCTCAGCGTGTTCCTTTAATCTTGTGTTTTTATTTGTAGAAAAAGCACATCAAAGCAGCACATTCACAAATAACAGCCACATTCCACCTTCCACATGTGCATAGAGTCTCCATAAGAGTCCATTAGGTATCCATGAAAGTCCATAAAAAGTCCATAATTCACTAGTTTTAAAACAAAACAAGCCTGTGTAGCAGGCCGGCAAGTTGCTTCTGCAGCAAAGCTGAGGGACACACCCATGTCACCTGATGTGTTTGCAATTAGCTTTCGCAAAGCTCAAACTTTAAATGTGTTTCTTAAAGAAACAGTACACAACAAAATTATTACAAAAACAAAGTGCAAAAGTGCTCAATTAAACTCTATAAATATGTAGCCAAAAGAGTCACAATAGTAGAAAAGATAGAAACTGTGCCTAATATTCCTTAATATGGCAGCAGTATTTTATCATTGCACACAATTCCCTATAGGTGTATTCCAAGGCAACTTTTTTTCATCATATGGGTCTGACTTACCCTGGTAGATCAAAATCAGATTTTCTATGTACAACTGAAAGACAGAAAATAAAGAAAGTTTTCAATAAAGGAACAATAATACGAGTATATACATTATGTTACATTAATACAACACCAAAATATAAAAAAATTACTTTTTCTTCAGAAAAGGATTAATTTCTATCCTGTCATTTAAACCAGGGGTGCGCATGGCATTCATAGAAAAAAATCCAATACTGCTCCCTTTTAAGGAGCAAATTATCATAATCACCACCTCTCTTGGTGACAAAAGGTTTTTCTATAGCTGTAAAATGAAGATCATGTCTACTTCGATCCCCTACTTCCATAATATGTAGGGCAAGGGCATTTGTAATAGCTTTATTTAAAATAGCCCTGGCATATTCTCCAATTCTGATCTTAAATGGTCTTTTCATCTTTCCAATTTAAAATTGGCCACAAGTATACTCCACCATGTAAATTACCCCAGAAATATTACAGGTAATATTACCTCTCACCTTAACATCTTTTCCTGTGGCATGATTTTTAAACCATTTAGTATTTTTCACTAAGGGACAATATTTACAGTTGCCACATTTATTATACCCCCCTCCCCTTTCAGTTAGCCAGTTCTTTGGTTTTTCAGGCAAAGGTTGGACAGATTGGACAACTACATCTTTTATGTTTTAACCCCTACAAAACACCATGTTGGGCCCGTTCTCAACTAGTCCTTTAAGATTCTGATCCTTCTATACTAGATGCCAATGATTTCTTATGATGTTAGAAATATCTTTTGACTGTGAACTATATGTAGTTATAAAAGTAATCTGTTGTTCACATTTCTTTTTCCTTGGTTATTTTGTCAAAAGTGATTCTCTAGGAATTTGATCTCCTTCTTGCTTTGCTTCTATAATAGTCCCAGTGTCATATCCTCAGTCTAACAACCATTCTGACAACTTGTGTGCTCTTTTATCATATTCAGTCTGGCTACTACAGGTTCTTGTTTGCATGTATAAACAGTCCTTTTGATATAGCCTGTACCACATGTCTAGGGTGTGCACTACTGGCTAATAATAACGTATTCCGATCAGTCTCTTTCCTGAATAAATCTGTTTGTACCCCTCCATTTCCATCCTTGTATATTCTTAGATCAAGGAAACATATCTCTTTCTGACTACAACTAACACTAAAGCATAAATTATCATTACTTTTTTCCAAATATTGTACAAATTCCATAAGTTCTTCCTCACTTCCCTTCCACACCATGAAGACGTCATCAATAAAATGTCTCCATAAATCAATTTTGTGTAGATATGGATTGTTCTCAGTTCTTATTATTTCCAATTCCCATTTTGCCATATATAATTTGAGATAACTGGGAGCCATACTAGCTCCCATTGCTGTCCCCATCTTTTGCAGGTAAAAATCATTCTTATAAAAAAATGTGTTAAATTCCAAAACAAATTTGGTAAGTTGTACTATCACATCAGTAGGAGGAGTGATATTTTCTCTCATCTCTAAATAGAATTTTAAGGATTTTAAGCCCTCTTTGTGTGGAATATTGGAATATAAGGATTGTACTTCCAATGTAGCCAGAAGGCTGTTTTCAATTGCTGATTCCTCTAATACATTTAATATGACTCCTGTATCTTTTACGTATGAGGGTATACTTCTGACTCAATCCACTAGGAAATAATCTACAAATTTTGCCAAGGGTTCTATCAAACTATTGTTCCCTGAAACAATAGGTCTTCTAGGTGGATTCATTAAATCTTTATGGATTTTTGGCAAAATATAAAATGTGGCTCTTGTCAGGTTATCTACTGTTAGATATTTATAATCCTGGTTATTTATTTTGTTTTCTTCTTTTATTTTACACAAATATTCATCAATTTGTTTTTTTTTAAATGGTCTTATCAGACTTTAACTTTTTAAAATACATTTCATTTGACAATTGTTTCAACACCTCAATATCATATTTATCACTGTCCATTATTATTATTGCTCCCCCTTTGTCAGCAGCTTTAATAGTAATAGTTTTATTATTGCCAAGATTGTTTAAGGCCTCTCGTTCCTGTTTATTTATGTTGTGAAAAAAGCGCAAGTTAACATCGTTATTCAACGTTGATAAATCATCCTCACAACACTTCTCAAACATCTGTAAAGCTGCAGACAGAGGGGGACAAAAAACAGAACACGGTTTAAAACTATCCACCACATTACCATTTTGTTCAACTTCCAAATCTTGTTCTGTACCTTCTTTTGTTTGATCCAAGTTCATACCCTTATAAAAAATGTTTTTAAACTTAAATTCTGTACTAGTTTACAAAGATCTAAAACAGTATCAAAAAGATTGAACTTTTTGGATGGTGTAAAAGAAAGGTCTTTATTTAGTACCTTTAGTTCCAAGTCATTTAATTCATACTGTGATATATTGACCACATTCAATGGAATCTCCCTTGCTTCCATCTCCCTCTCCAAACCCTGTTGTCTAAAGTTCTTCTTCTTTGATCTCTTTCTACCACCTCATCTTGTGCATTTTCTATAGTTTGTTTCTTCATATACGCTGAATACTCCAAGGTACAGGTGGGGGGGCAGTCCAGTAACACGACACATCCTTCTTCTTCTTCTTCTCCTAAACATCGATCCTCAGCCTGGTCTATTACTTCTAATCTCCATGCAAAATTGACCTTTGAAATATCCACTGGTGTTACTCCCAATTGATTCTCAGCTTCAGTATTTGCAGGCACACTCCAATTGAAAACTCTTTCATTTTTATAATCCTTTTTGTCACAGTCAAATTTAGTATTCTTTATATATAGAAGTATACCTTCATACATAAAAGATTCAGGAGACATATTAAATGTATTAGAGGAATTAGCAATTGAAACAGCTTTCTGGTTACATTGGATGTACAATCCTTATATTCCAATATTCCACACAAAGAGGGCTTAAAAGTCCTAAAATTCCATTTAGAGATGAGAGAAAATATTACTCCTCCTACTGATGTGATAGTACAGCTTACCAAATTTGTTTCAGAATTTAACACATTTTTTTATAAGAATGATTTTTACCTGCAAAAGATGGGGACAGCAATGGGAGCTAGAATGGCTCCTAATTATGCCAATTTATATAAGGCAAAATGGAAATTGGAAACAATTAGAACTGAGAACAATCCCTATCTACAAAAAATTGATTTATGAGATGTTTTATTGATGACGTCTTCATGGTGTGGAAAAGAAGTGAGGAAGAACTTATGGAATTTGTACAATATTTGGAAAAAAGTAATGATAATTTACGCTTTAGTGTTAGTTGTAGTCAGAAAGAGATCTGTTTCCTTGACCTAAGAATATACAAGGATGGAAATGCAGGGATACAAACTGATTTATTCAGGAAAGAGACTGATTGGAATACATTACTATTAGCCAGTGCACACCCTAGACATGTAGTATGGACTATACCAAAAGGACAGTTTATACATATAAAAAGAAACTGTAGTAGCCAGACTGAATATGATAAAAGAGCACATGAGTTGTCAGAGCAGTTGTTAGACTGAGGATATGACACTGGGACTATTATAGAAGCAGATCAAATTCCTAGAGAATCACTTTTGACAAAATAACCAAGGAAAAGGAAATGTGATCCACAGATGACTTTTGTAACTACATATAGTTCACAGTCAAAAGATATTTCTAACATCATAAGAAATCATTGGCATCTAGTATTGAAGGAACAGAATCTTAAAGGACTAGTTGACAATGGACCCAAATTGGTGTTTCATAGGGGTAAAAACATAAAAGATGTAGTTGTCCAATCTGTCCAACCTTTGCCTGACAAACCAAAGAACTGGCTAACTGAAAGGGGAGGGGGTGTAATAAATGTGGCAACTGTAAATATTGTCCCTTAGTGAAAAATACTAAATGGTTTAAAAATCATGTCACAGGAAAAATGTTAAGGTGAGAGGTAATATTACCTGTAATACTTCTGGGGTAATTTACATGGCGGAGTGTACTTGTGGCCAATTTTATATTGGAAAGATGAAAAGACCATTTAAGATCAGAACTGAAGAACATGCAGGGCTATTTTAAATAAAGATATTACAAATGCCCTTGCCCTACATATTATAATAGTAGGGGATCGAAGTAGACATGATCTTCATTTTACAGCTATAGAAAAACCTTTTGTCACCTAGAGAGGTGGTTATTATGATAACTTGCTCCTTAAAAGTGAGCAGTATTGAATTTTTTCTGTGACTGCCATGCGCACCCCTGGTTTAAATGACAGGATTGAAATTAAGCCTTTTCTGAAGAAAAAGTAATTTTTTAAATTTTGGTGTTGTATTAATGAAACATATTGTATATACTTGTGTTAATGTTCCTTTATTGATAACTTTCTTTATTTTCTATCTTTCGGTTGTACACAAAAAAAAATGATTTTGACCTACCAGGATAAGTCAGACCCATATGATGAAAAAAAGTTGCGTTGGAATACATCTATAGGGAATTGTGTGCAATGATAAAATACTGCTGCCATATTAAGGAATATTAGGCACAGTTTCTATCTTTTCTACTATTGTGACTCTTTTGGCTACATATTTATAGAGTTTAATTGAGCACTTTTGCACTTTGTTCTTGTAATAATTTTGATGTGTACTGTTTCTTTAAGAAACACATTTAAAAGGAAGTTTAAGCTTTTACACAGCCTTTGAGAAAGCTAATTGCGAAACACATCAGGTGACGTGGGTGTGTCCCTCAGCTTTGCTGCAGAAGTAACTTGTCGGCCTGCTACACAGGCTTGTTTTGTTTTAAAACTAGTGAATTATGGACTTTTCATGGACTTTCGTGAATACCTAATGGACTCTTATGGACATTCTATGCACATGTGGAAGGTGGAATGTGGCTGTTATTGTGAATGTGCTGTTTTGATGTGCTTTTTCTACAAATAAAAACACAAGATTAAAGGAGCACGCTGAGCCTGCATTCCTTCAGCCGAATCCAGGAGCTAACACTTAGTTAAGTGACCTTTTTAAGTAAGCTGGTATTTTTTTCATGGTGTTTCATATGATGTTAACTGAGCACTGCTTTATCCCAGGTGCTGTCACACTCTCTTTATATACTTTACCCATGCATGAAGCCTACCGGCCTGCCACCTAGGCATCTTTCTGCAGCCAATCAACTCAGCCCGTGTCATGGAGCCCCCTTATCATCTGCTCCAGAGCCAGGAACATGCTCAATAAAATTGCTAGATCAATCTGGTCACTTAACCCAGTCTGAGAGGATGCTGCTGACCTCCAGTGGTGCTCCCTCACCCCTTTGTCAGCTGCCCAGTTGCTGCTCCGTATGTCATATGAAAGGCCTTCCAAGAAAAGTAGGCCTTTACCCTTGCAAGATTTAAGCCCTTCTCCTTTCAGCTAAGGGACCAACCCACTATGCATGGACTGCCAGTCAACATGGCCCAAGCGCTTGCACCACTGTTGCCCACCAATTTACTCTCAAAAGTTGTATTCTAGGCCTGCTGGAGCCACCCCAGCACTCCTAGACTCATTTTTGAGCTTCCACAACCCCAAACAGTACCATTCTTCTCTTACTGCATTGGGGGAGGGATTGACACCTGGTCCCCGTATACTTCCTCGTAAATAAATCCCTAGATGATGCTGCCAAATATGGGCCACCCTTGCTCCTCCTTTGAAGGCCCAGTATATCTGATAAACCCTTTGAACATAAGGTCATACATGCTGCTTCCACAGCCCTAAAGCTTGTAGTTGGTCCCTGAAGCACCCACCCTATGTGTATTTATGCATTTGTTTACTATTACTAATGATTATTCATTTCTCTGTATCCTGCATACCATATGGAGTGCCCCTATCAAGCCATGACCAGGGAAGGTGGCCCGGCCCCCAACTTGAACATCACTGCTTCTTACCTGCAAAAGAGGAGGCCCCAAGCCAAATAACTCTCTTTGAACTCTGGGACCAGATCATCACCTGCTAGCTGTAACCCACATTAACCAGTATAGGAACCCTGTAGAGGAAGCAGGGTACCACCTGATCTGATCTTTGCAGCTCACTCCTGATAACTACATTGTCTGACTTCCACTGAATACTGACTGTTGCAAACCATGCCTTAGTCCCCGTTGTGATTGTTTAAGGAAACCAGTTTGTTGCACTGTTCATGGGTACATATTGTCTTGCATAAATCAGGTTTTGCTCACCGATTTGTGCCTATGCCATGCTCATAGTCCAGGTCACAGGGGTGTGGGGGTGACCCCTACTTGCCCCAAATGCCCAGAGCATGCCCAAGATGGGGCCGTGAGCCCACTGGCCCTTCTTTCCCCTATAGTCTAAATAATTGTCCCCTTAGAGAGGCTTCTGGGAACTACTCAGCTGGTTGCAGTAGCAAGCGTGAAAGCTGCTTTACACCCGACAGTGTGGGGACCCCTGTAAAATAAGCTGCATTGACACCTTGCACATTTTCCGCCGACCAGACTTGATATTTTCTTTTTTACTGATGTGTCCTGCTGAACGCAGAACACAGCATATTTCCTGACAGTATGGGAGTGACATATCACAACTTTCTGTGGCCCTCACCCTAGTAAATATACCATAATTATGAGGGCAGCCATGCTGGTGACCATTATATCTACTCCTCCTTGTTCCCATTCTGATTGTGCAGGGGAAAAACACTCAATTGCCTAGCCAAGGGCACACCTAACACTCACCCTGCTCACTACAAAACAAAATCCCATCTGGGCTTTCTTCTGGATGGTGCTCCTAAAGTTAAACATGTCCATTACAGGTCTGAATCACTGACCTTCATCCTCTGGCCTAGTGAGGAAGCTTGATATGCTATGCCCTTGCTGTATGTTGTGGTGTCCTTATCCCAGGCACTCCATTGCAAGAGTCTGTCATGACCCCTGGTGCACAGCTCCTTAACCATCCCCTGCCTGTGTCCACTGCCACGTGTGCTATGATCTGCTCACACCCCTAATGGTGACGGTCCCTTTGTGCATGGAACCTGGCTAGCCATATTACATGCTGCTGACCAGTTCTTGCCTACCAGCCTACTCTGAGTGCACAACCAGCCTGGAAGACTAATCCCTCCATCGGCGAATAGACATACATCATGTAAGACTGGGCATCTACCAGCCCTGAGCTTATAGTAGCGTATGTTGATAGTGGATCCCCTGACTGGTAAACCCAAATTGGTACTTGTGGGGAATTGGGAGACAGACTCCTATTGCTCCTGTAGGCTGGCACTATGGTGGGTGCTGCCCCCACCATGGACAGTAGCCCCAGACCCGGAAAGCACACAACTCCCCATGTCCTTCTAGAATTCCTTGATGCATCTTGCACATATTCTGTGGTGTTGCCTGTGCACCTGACATTGGCAAGGGCCTGGAGGCAATATTCTGAGATAACCCATGTCTCCTACAGATGCCCTACTTGAAACATGATCTACCAGAGTCAGGTCCTGCTTCCCCTCTGCCAAGGGATGTGGCCGTGCCCCCACCCCAGTATGCCCACAGGCTGTCTCTGTCTAAATCCAAGCTAGAAAATCTAACCCCAAGTCAGTGGTGCTTGCTAGCTCCACTTGACAGAAACACCAGTTGTGGGCCTGGTCCCAACCACAGCCTGCCAGCCATGCCCATGTCCAGAATGGCTCACTGCTACCTAGTAATGGCTATACCTCACCCGTGCCGGGGATGAACTGGTTCAGCCACCAATCGCTCAGCTGGCTATGCCCTACCATGGAGCACCAAGACACTGCGTCCCAACAGAATACCATGGCTACTGCCAGCTGGCAATGGGGACTTAATTTGGTGAGCGATTCAAAACCCTTGCCACTGGACTCAAGTCAAGCATGGCAAAAACATCTTTTTTTTGATAAACCCAACATGAGTAGCCCCATGCGCTACCTTCTAACGTGAGCCTGGTAATGGAAATACCTGTGTGGTGCTAGGCAAGACAGCATGCCTAGCATGGGGCTGTTGCCATTGACAAACTGGAAGGATGCAGCCTGGCACCACCATATTGGGCACTGCCCTGACTGCCTACCCTGTCCCACAAGCATGCTATCACCCCCCCAAGCTACCGCCTAGCAGTGACCATACCAGGGTCCCTAGCCTCATCCTGAACCTTCCTCTTTGTCTTTTTTTTAATTATCTATTTATTATATTTCTTTCTGTGTTTCATACCACCGATCCACAGAGCAAACCTCTGTCACACCACTATGACCCAGCTGTCTCTAGAAGCACACATTAAGCTTGCTCCTCATTGATGTACCTGAAATAGCCTCCCATCCGGTGCTGTTAACTGCTACAGAACCCAGAGTGAGAAACCACCTGGGACGGTTCTACACCACTAGCCAATTCTCCCTGACTGCGTCCTGCTATCTCTCAGACCCCCAGTATACAACGATTCCCTCCATGGCAACCGCACTGGCTTCTTCAATCCCAGGACCAACCAGCATCCCTGCCCAAGATGAACCAGCACTTAGTAAGTAGGATGAAAGCCAGTGCATTGGAAAGGGAGGATGGGGAGTATTCAGACCTCATGCAGTGGGACTCTGCGCTCATTCCTGGTGGCATGGTACATGCTGACTATAGATCAGAAGCTATGTTAGTCATAGCCTGCCATCACTGCCCAATCAGAAAATAGTAAACCCACCATTTCAAACTAAGCCATTCGGGACTGGACCTACTCTGCAGAACATTGTCTGAAGTATCCCTTTCTTCTTTGAACCCACCAGTCCGGTAAGGTGCTGCACCATATCTCTCAACCACTCAGCATTAAACTTATAGCAATGTCCTGCCAGCAACAATGTGAAGGCCAGAATATATCTGCTTTTATCTAAACAATCATATATCTACCAATAAATTGGCCCCACTAACATTATTAAGAACAACAGTAAATCTATGTGGAGCCAGGATAAATTAGTGTAAAATTCATCATGCTATACAAAATTCATAAGAGTTGAGAGGTATGCTCAGCACTAAAGGCAGCTCTTTAGTCTGTAGCACTACAGCTTCTGCCCTTCAGTGCCCTTTCCCTCTCCCACTGCAAGCCCAGATCAAGGCCCTTACCTCTGTCTGAGTGCTAGTCACAGGAGTTGTTTGCAGTTCGACAAATGGAGGGAAAAAAGAAGGGAGAGCTACTGACTCTCAGCTCACTTGACCTTGTTTCTCCTCCCCCCAATGAACACATCTGCCTCCAGGAAACCTTGTGGGACCTCCGCTCATGACATTGCCATGACATCTATACACCCCTGGAGAGGTCCCCTACATTCTTTTCAGGTCCAAGGAGGGAGAGAGAGCTCCAGACAATGGCCAGCTGCTGTGATGCCTTGCAGCTTCTCTTATTTTCCTGTCTGCACCATGAGATACCAACTGTGATACATTAGCATTATCTAAATGGGCTGTTACATGTCATACAATGGTAAATAAATTTATTGGGCAAGCTTGTTACAGTAATATTTTCTAAAAAAAAAAAAAAAAACTCATAGAATCAAGTGGAAACACACTGAGAATTGCATAGCAGACTAAATAACCAAACACAACTTCTCTTACCACAAGAATATGATATCTTGCAATTGAAATAAAGAAGCACAAGCTTACTTTCATATAAAAACCTTATTTATTTATATTGTGGGGGAGACAACATTTTTGTCATGGCTAAAACATTTCATAGTTAGGCAGAGAACAAGTGTCAGAACATTTCCTTTATAGTGTGGGAGCATCTCTTTTATAGTATCTGTTTTACAGTTTTATTTTTTATGAGGAAACACACCATATATGAATGCACTGCATCATGGGTATGGAAATACCTTATTGCCTGGTACTGTATAACACACTACAGTGATACCAGACAAGTGATTATGTGCATACCCAAGATGCAGTGTTTTTGTATGGAGAGTGTTTCCTCAAAAAGAAAATTAAAAAAATAAAACTGTACAACTGATACTATAAAATAGATGCCCCTACACATAAAAAGGATGTTCCAACATGTGTTCTCTGCCTAATAGTCATCCACATGTACTCATTTTGGTCCTTATAGTATTAATAAATAAGAGCCATTGTATAATAGCAATAATGCACAACAGGGTGTGGGTTGTATTTTGCTTTGGGGCTGTTAGTTGCATTTGGTTTTGTATCCAACCTACCCCCAGGCTTGAGGTTATCTCAGCACAACCCACACCCTGTCATACATTATTGCTTAAGCATCAGCCATCCTTTATAAGACAAAGAACCTCTGTGCGCAAACACTAAAGCAAAGGTTACCCCAAAGGGCATTTGGCTGGGAAGCCAAGTTTCAAGAAAATACAAAATCACACATGCCCCCACAATGCAAAGCATCATGAGCTGCATATGCAAATCACCACAGAATGTTATGCTGGTCCAACTTTAAGCAGAATTGCATGGTGCCGAAAGGCCTCTCATACAGTTTGCAAAGGGTGCTAACAGAAGACATAGACACGTGTTTCATCCTACCAGGACTCATCAGTATGCCTCATCTGTTTGACACCCCAGTGGAATGGACCAGCTACCCTTAAGGCAGTGTGCCTTGGATATATTGTTGTGAACCCATTAAAATAAAAAACTATTTAAAAGACAAAGAACCTCTGTGCGCAAACACTAAGGCAAGGGTTACCCCAAAGGGCATTTGGCTGGGAAGCCAAGTTTCAAGAAAATACAAAATCACACATGCCCCCACAATGCAAAGCATCATGAGCTGCATATGCAAATCACCACAGAATGTTATGCTGGTCCAACTTTAAGCAGAATTGCATGGTGCCGAAAAGCCTCTCATGCAGTTTGCAAAGGGTGCTAACAGAAGACATAGACACGTGTTTCGTCCTACCAGGACTCATCAGTATGCCTCGTCTGTTTGACACCCCAGTGGAATGGACCAGCTACCCTTAAGGCAGTGTGCCTTGGATATATTGTGGTGAACCCATTAAAATAAAAAACTATTTAAAAGACAAAGAACCTCTGTGCGCAAACACTAAGGCAAGGGTTACCCCAAAGGGCATTTGGCTGGGAAGCCAAGTTTCAAGAAAATACAAAATCACACATGCCCCCACAATGCAAAGCATCATGAGCTGCATATGCAAATCACCAGCCATCCTTTATGTTGAGATGACCCAAGTGGCAATGTTGTGGGGGCATTGCTTGGAAACAGGTCAATAAGTTATAGGAAGAACCACACAGCAATAACTGTGCACATGTGATTTGAGTGACAGGGGTATAACAGCAAAAGGGAAGTACCACAACCCCTGTCACTCTACACTTTAATTGTGAGACATCAAGTTACCATGTGCTGAGTGCCCGGTCGAGCCACTCCTCCAGTGGAGTGGCTAAGGCACCAACACATTTGGAAAGCTGGAGACCTGGGGCCGTGGTTTGATTCCCCACAGGTCATCACCTGCTACTACTTTTTACTCTGTTTTAAAAAATATAAAGTTCCCCCTTGCTGAGTTTCTCCCCATCCCCTAAGTCCACCCTCCCCACCCCAGAGATTGTTACTTAAATTCTGGGGGGATGAAACCCCCCAGAGAAACACAAGGAAGTCTATTCTGGAGACCCTCATGTGCTGTTTCTGTCAGTTGGTGTTTTACCTGACCTTATTCAGCACACACTGTTTTGTCTGCAGCATCTTTTGCTGTGCTATTTTTGAGTTTGGCATTAGGACCCAGTACCGCATTGCTCTACCTCTCACCCTAGAGAAAAAGCATGTCCTCTGTGATGCTCAATTCTCCTGACCCTGGGCAGCCCCTGAATGATCATTCCTGTGCCTGGGTTGCCAGCATTGCAATCAGTACAGAACAGTTATTGAACACTGCCACCATGCTGTGCGGTTCATCAACAAAGCTTGGAGTGAGTTCCAAGTATTACTGATTTTTCCATAAAAAAGTAATGCTGCCAGTGCTAATAAATTTTGTAGTGTTAGGATAAGCCAGCAGTTATTTTTAGATAGTGAGGGTGATTTTACTGAGGCAGGAGGTGTTAGTGAGGTTTTGTTGTTTTGAGTGTTCAGATCCAGTTTGTGGGTGTCCCATAAATCAGCATTTTAGGTAGTCTTCAAGCCAAAACATCATAAAGTTTCTTCATACATTGAAACTGCATCTGTGGTTTACCACATAAACTTGGATAGGCCCTGGGTTCAGTGTTTGCTAACATTATATGGTGTTCCTTTTTTGGAGGGTTGTACTTCCTTAGTCCTTAAAACAGCCACAGTAAGAACCCTCTTGAGGAAACCATCACTGGACCAGGATGTGCTGGCAAATTACAGGCCTGTCAAACTTTCCAATTTTTGGAGATTATTGAGAAGGTGGGGATGATGCAGCTTTAGGCACATCTTGAGACAGATGACATCTATGAGCCATTCCAGTCAGATTTCAGGCCTCACCACAAGCACAGCGATCATGCTCATCATGGTGTTTGATGACCTGATTTTGGTGAAGGACAGGGCAAAACATCCTCTTCTCATTCCCATTCTCCTATATATGTGTCCTCAGCATTTGACATTGTTGACCATAGTCTTCTGACAGACCTTCCTGGGTTATAAAGGGGACTTGCTGGGACAACATTGAAATGGTTGGAGTTCTTCCGTTCTAGCAGTTCACTACAGGTCGTAATTTGTACTCACTTGTCATATGATGTGGCTCTCTGCTGTGGGCAAGGTCCTGATTCTTCTGTGGCCATTTGAGCTGAGCTTGAGGCCTAGGTCTCTCTGTATAATCCCAACATACTGGGCATCTCGGAGACCTGGCCAAAGAGCTTCACCCATGATCAAAACTGCTCCCTACTTGGTTATACTTTCCTTCACTCTATCTCGTGCCATGGTTGTGTAATTCTGTACTACTACAACTACTACAGGGCCACACTCCTTGACCAGTCCTACAGTGACTTCCCTTCTGAGTGGCTTGCAGTTGAACTAACAATTGCCACAACTAAGAAGTTGCTTGTTGGATCCTGCTATAACTCACTGAGAGCTGGTGTCCCTGGTCTTGCAACCCTCCTGAACCTTCTTGCACCTTTTTTCCCAGCAAAAGACTCCACTCCATTCTTGTAGGGGATTTTCACATTGACTGGGCTGAAAACCTGCTATCTGACTGCAACTCAATAATACAGTAACATAATCTCACCCAGTTAATTACCTCTTATACATGCCTCAATAATCAGTCCAACAAACATACTACCCTGGACTGGATACCGACGACCTAAGCATGCAAAGTTTCCCACAATGGCACACTGTCTGATGCCATTAGTGGCCACTCCCCCATCTACTGTGTCTGGAGTACCAACACCCCCACCCCCCACTTACCTTCTTGACCTTCCACAGCTTCTTTAATTTTGACCCACTCAGGCTTCAGGATGAACTCAGAGCCCATGACTGGACTTCCCTCTATGGTACCACAATCAATCAATAAATCAATCAATCAACCAATCAATTCTTTATTTTGCCAGGTGGAACAACATTGAGATAAACTCATTTTCAAGATAGACCTGGAAGAGGGTCACAAAAGGCAACATGATACATTCACAGAGCATCAGTGGCACACAGCAGACAGATATGTACATTGAGTACAGGGCATGGAAGGTATCAATGTCAGCATACAGGTTTGTGCACAATGCATACAGGTCAAAATTACAAATCAGTCTAGCGTAATATATAACAAAATACACATAGTATACATAGTATATATGCAGGAGCTACACTATGTGTAGAAAATAATAAGGAAGAGGTAATAAGGAAAGAAAGCTAGGGGAAGGGTAAGAACATCAATTACTGGGGCAGTAAGTTAACACAAGACAAACAGAGGTAAGTCCTGACGCAAACATTTGGGAAGTGACTGGGACTTATAGGTGTGAATGAGGGGATGACAGGGATAAACAGGGCCAAAAAATTGGGGGGTCACTGGTGGAAACAATGGCATGTCTCCTTAATGGACAGTGAAAATAAATTCTTGAAGAGAGATGGCGACACTGGGGAAGTGAGCTGAAGTGTGTTTTGTGCATTATTCCAAAGAACAGGGATGACATGGCTTATTGACACTCTACTGAAATGTATTCTAGATTTAGAGATCAAGAGAGAATTATAAGAGACACTTCTTAAAATGTGGGTAACAAGATTCCAAACAGGTGGGCAGTCCTTAATGTATTGCAGCAGTTTATTAATAATGGCTCTATATGTCCAGAACACTGCAATCATTTGTCTCCTGAGGCTAAGTGAGCTCCATCCTATGGTAGTCTAGAGGGTACAGTGATGTGTAGAATAGGGGGTATCAGTAAAATCTAAGTGCTCAGTGATACAGGGAGTCAAGTTTGGAAAGGGCTGCGCTCTAGCTGTGCCCATACAAGAAATCGGCATAGTCTAGGAGAGGCACGAATGTAGTTTGTACTAACCTTCTTTTCCCCTCCTGAGTTAGAAAAGGCCTCATTCTAAAGAAAATCCCAAGCCTCTGTTTCAGTTTTTTTGAGATTTCTTCTATATGGACTTTAAATGATAATTTAAAGTCTATCCAAACTGCTGAGTATTTAAAGGATTCCACATAGTTCAGCGGCTCGCCAAGCATGGTGAGGATTTGAGGAGCCATCCTTGGGGTGTAGGTTTGGAGGCATTCACTGATGGGGTAAAAATCATAACCTTCCTTATTTTTAGCATTGAATGGGAACATTGAGTTCAAAAGATTTTTCTGAAAATGATTAAATTTGATTTGGAGGTCACTATACACATGCCCCAGGGTAGATCTAACTATGTATACTACTGTATCATCTGCAAATAGGTGAATATTTGCTGACTTGATTCTGGTGTTTAAGGTGTTTAAACAAATGGCAAATTAAAGTGGACCAAGAATCGATCTTTGGGGTATACCTCTTGGACGGGTCTTCACAGGGGAAAGGTCACCTCGTACCTTGACCTGCTGACAGCGATCAGTGGCCATTTGAGGTGAGCTTGAGGCCTAGGTCTCTCTGTATAATCCCAACCATTTTAGGGCCAGATTGTTAACACCAATGTTCTTTAGAGCAACCAAAAACAGGGTGTGATCCACCTTATCAAAGGCTTTGCTAAGGTCAAGAAACAACTAAAGCTGAACTTGCACTAGACATCTTTGTGTCAGCCCTGTCTCACACACAAGACAAGCATGTCCGACTCATTTCATGGAGAGTGCATGGGGTGACACTCGTTAGCTCACATCGGACCTCCTCAAGCTTATCAAGCAGTGTGACTCAAAGTGGGCCAGCTACTACAGTTCAGGTACCTGAGCATCACAATTGACTCTGCACTGTGGTATGCCCAACACATAGACAGTACTGCAAAGGTGATTAATTCAAGAATGGGGGTTCTCTGCCATCACAAACACTGTTTAACTTATAAGGTACTGAACCTAGCCATCAGCAGTTCAACAGTCTCCCTCATCGACTATGGCCTTGATATTTACAGGTTGGTGACTGACACGACCCTGCACTTCATTTCCATTGCACTAAACAAGGCATGCCACCTGACCTGCTCACAGGTGTTGCAAGACTTACGCAGATCTGTGATCTCTACACCTGGGCGGGATGGCTCCAACTGAAGGATAGAATAGAATATAATATCAATCCCGCCTCGTCTCCCAGAAATGGTTTCTCAACCAGCCACCTGCAGGAGTCCAGAACCTCATAACCCTGCACTCGAGCACCCAACTTACAAGTACCTCCTCCACTCAGATCTACAAAGTACCCAGATGCTGCACTGCCCTGGCACAATGTGCTTTCTACTATCATGCTCATCTCTGGACCAATGCCTTACCACTTGACATTACCAGTGCTGCAACTATTGACTCATTTAAAGGCAAACTTCAGCAGCATCTAATTACAACCAGCAGCTGTGGCTGCTATCATTAACACCCCGTTTTAACTTCAACCACCTACTTGCACTTTGCCTCATGTCAGCCTTATGCATTGATATATCCCAACCTCAGAACTTCAAGTCACCATGCTACTTCTCACCTGGTACCTCCTCTTCTCCTCCCAATTATGATAACCCCTCCCACTCCCTCTCCCCACTCTGTCATCCTCCTAACCGTACTCCTCCTACTCTCCACCTTGTGTTTGCAACACAGTAGGGTGTCTTAACTTCAGACACTGGCAAACTGTTGTACTGCCTAAGCTGCTCTATTTAGTGTGTACCTTACTGTAACTTTGTCTGTACCAAATGTAATCCTGTTATGCTATACTGTATTATCTTTGTAATCTGATGTGGAACCTATTAATGAGCATTTGCTCCCTGGTGTAATTCAAGTTCTCAATAAATAAATTAATAAATAAAATAAAGCTGCCCCATCCCCATCCCCCTTTCCATTGGAATAGCTACTATCACCTGCAAAATCTCTGCAAGCACTGTTTACAATCTAGGAAGTTGGCCTACTTCCAGACACTTCAGTCCATTCACCTAGGCAATCCCAAGTGTTTCTGATCCTCCATTAATGCCTTGCTCTCCCACCACCAAGCAGCTACGTTCCACCTAAACACACAACTAGACTCCCTCACTGACTCTACTTACATTGTGATTGCACTTAATGCACCTATCTCAAACCTTAACAGCTACCTGGCTAACCTCCCCCCCTCCTTTGCCCCTCCTCCACCTTCCCTTTCTACTAGCCCCCCTTTTATTTTAAGATAATTTCTCCTCCTGTGACTCTAACTCCTTCTCAGCCTACCATCTTGAGGGAGTGCTGGTAGTGATGATCTGCTCCCCCCCCCCCACACTTCTTAAAATGAGTGGCCCAGGACATTGCCTATCCACTTACCTTTGTCTTCAATGTCTCCCTTACTACAGCCTCTGTTCCCTTTGTCTGTAAGCAGTCCAAAACTGTCCCCATTCATAAATCAGGTGACTCTAATCTTATGGACAACTACTGTCCCATCTCCATGTTTACCCATCTTGGTAAGCTCCTAGAGAAGGCAATAAACTACCAAGTTACAAAGCATATCTCCAAATATGATCTCCTTTGTCCTCATTAACATGGTTACAGGTAGGGGCACAGCACTACCACAGCCCTTGCCCTCTTCATCGATCATATGCTGAGGAATATGGATGAAGGGAAGCTAAATGGTGCAGTGTTTATTGATCTGTCTAAGGCATTTGACCTTGTAAATCACAACATTCTGATAGTAAAACTCAATGCCCTTGGTTTCGCCCCTGCCTCCATCACCTGGCTCACTAATTATCTCTCTAGTAGAACACAGATGGTCTGCCTTGGTAGTATCACCTCCCCCCTTTTGCCCGTCTCTGTCAGTGTCCCCAGGGATCTGTTCTTGGCCCACTCCTCTTTTCCCTCTTCATTAACTCTCTCTCCCATTGAAGGGCCTATCCTGTAAATCACTTCTTTGCAACAATGACTTAATACTATACCAAGGTGACCCCTCCTCTCCTATCAGCCATTCTTGCCAATCATTTCTACAAGGCACATTGCTGGCCCTCCACTAACAAACTATTGGTCAATGCTGCCAAAACAAAGGCCATACTTTTCAGTTCCATGCTAAAGCCCTCTGCTCTAGCCAACAACGGTAGTCTTTTCACTGTCAAATCCCCAGATGAATCTCCCCTTGACACTGTTCCTGCCTTCAAGTATCTGGGGGTAATCCTGGACCCATCCATAACCTACACTGACCACACTGCCTCACTGATCAGGCACATCAAGCAGAAGGTAGGGCTCTGCTGTCACATGATCGACCACCTCTCTCCGTAAGCCCGCCTTACTATTGCCTATCGCAACCTCCTTCACCTCCTTAACTATGGCTGCCCAGTATACTCCCTTACCTACATTACCAACATTAACTGCCTGATGCTATCTACAACTGTATATGTCACATTGCCCTCTGCACCCCTCTTCTCACTCACCACTGCACTCTTTACCAGTCCCTTAACTGGCTTTCTCCACAAGCACAAGCACAACACTCCTACCTGCTGGACCAGACCATTGCTGATACTTTGCACAATCCCTCCTGCTCTCCACTATCCAATCTTAACTGGCCTAGAACATACTGTTGCAATCTACATCAGTATTCACACCTTCAACAAGAACACCCTAACACTTTGGATTGGGAAAGGGAAGGGTAGTGATAATGGGGGACCTCAACATGCCAGGAACAGACTGGGGGACTATGACAACACCAGTGGCCAAAGATCAGAAGCTGCTGAATGTCTTTCTGGATGTGTTTCTGACACAACAGGTGGGTGAGCCAACTAGGGAGGCCCGGACACTGGACATGGTCCTGGTGGACAGTGATCAGATTAGGGGCCTAGAGGTGAGGGACCCTTTGACGGGGAGTGATCATGCCACAGTTTGGTTCTTCCTGGACCTAGGGGGAGAGAAAAGCTGAACAAGGACAGTAGTAACCAACTTTAGAGGTGTACACTTCAGGGAGATGGGAACGATCCTTAAAGATCATCTGGACAGGATAAGGCCAGATATGGATGATGACAGCAGGTGGGAGATCATTAGGAGGGGAATACAGAAGGTTACCAGATCCTGCACAAGGGAAAGGTGTAAGTTCGGTAAGGCCAGAAAACCCTGCTGGTGGACCCAGGAAGTACAGGAGGTGGTGATGGAAAAGAAGGTGGCCTATAGGCTCTTCAAGTGCTCAAGGAGTGAAAGGCATCAGGAAAAATGTGAGCTGACAGCCAAGAGAGTCACCAGGGTGGTGAGAGCAGCTAAGGCAAAAAAAGAGCGGTACTTGACCAGTGGGATCCAGAAGGGGGACAAGAGGTTCTTTAGATACATAGGGGAAAAAAGGAAAGTAATGGGAAAGATCAGCAAGATAAGGGTAGGGGATGGTTGGGCACAGGAGGTGGGGGCAAAGGCAGAAGTTCTAAATGAGTAATTTGCCTCAGTGTTTACCTGGGGGGATGGAGGAGCTATATCTTGCGAGGGGAGCGGGGGCAAACCGGAGGAACGGGTGGGACCAGTAGAGACCAGGGGCCCAGATGGGTCTGGGGAAAGGGAGTGGCCACCACCAACAAGTGGGGGGCCAGTAGTGCAGGGTGAAAAGGGGGAAGACGTGGAGGCTGAAGTCCTGGTAGAGAGAGTAAAGAAATCCATCAGGTCCCTTCAGACGGAGAAAGCACCTGGGCCAAATAAGATACTTTCCAGTGTGCAGAGGGAACTGGCGGATGTCCTCGTAGTCCCTCTAATGGAGCTTTTCAACATCTCCCTGAGGACTGGGTGGGTTCCCCAAGACTAGAGGATGGCCCATGTAGTGCCGATCCACAAGGGGGATCAAGAGAGGAGGAGGGAAATTACAGGCCAGTTAGCCTAATATCGGTGGTGGGCAATGTGTTGGAGGGTATTGTCAAGGAAAGGCTAGGGGGGTTACTGGAGCAAACTGGGTACTTGGATGATAGGCAGCATGACTTTGTCATGGGAAGATCCTGCCAGACAAACCTTGTTGAGATCTATGACTGGGTGACGAGGGCTCTGTACCAGGGTAGGCCAGTGGACGTCCTCTTTCTGGACTTTAGATTTAGAAGTGGGTAGCCATCTGGGAACAAGCGACCACCAAACAGTATGGTTCACGATAAACACAGCCATACAATCAAGCCATACAAAAGCAAGAGTATTGGACTTTAGGAGGGCTGACTTTGGGAAAATGAGAGAGTGCCGCAGAAAAGCACTAGCAAACAGGCAAGAAGGAGGGTTGGAGGAATAATGGAGAGTAATCAAAACAGCCATCACAGAGGCAACAAGTCTTTGTGTAAAGCAAATCAACAAAACACAACGAAGGAAAAAACCACTATGGTTCTCAAAAGAGGCGGCAGGGAAGGTTAAGGAGAAAAGGATAGCATTCAGGAAATATAAGGAAACACAGAAGGAGAAGGACAGAGACCTTTATCAGTTAAAGCAGAAAGAGGCTGTGAAGGCAGTCAGAATAGCAAAGGCCCAAACTGAGGAAAGGATAGCCAACTCTGTTAAGAAGGGGGATAAGACCTTTTAAAGGTAAATTAGGGAGCGAAGAAAGACCAAAGGAGGGATACTGAGGCTTAATAAAGGGAAGGAAATATAGGTAGAGGGTGACAATGAAAAAGCAGGGATATTGAATGAATATTTCTGCTCAGTATTCACAAAGGAAGAGGAAGGGGAGGTACCTAAACCAAACAAGATAAACACTCTGAAGATGAGGGTCGATACCAGTCCATTTACAGAAGAAAGGGTTCCGAAAGAACTAATAAAATTGAAGGTGGGCAAAGCAATGGGGCCTGATGGGATTCAATTAATTACACCACTGACTGCTCTCTTTAACAAATCATGGGAGGATGGGGTGGTACCTGAGGATTGGAGGAGGGCAGATGTGATTCCTCTTCACAAAAGTGGGAGTAGGACAGAGGCAGGAAACTATAGACCAGTTTGTTTGGCCTCAGTGGTAGGTAAAATGAAGAATTGTTGAGTACCTAGAGGCCAGTGGGGCAGAGGACCCAAAGCAGCATGAATTCACTATGGGAAGGTCATGTCAAACGAATTTAATAGATTTATTTGACTGGGTGACCAAAGTAGTAGACCAGGGAGGGGCTGTGGACATGGCTCACCTAGATTTTAGCAAGGCAGTTGATACAGTCCCACACAAAGCATTAATACACAAGTTAGCCAGCCTTGGAGTGGGTCCCAAGGTGGTAGCCTGGATAAAACATTGGCTAGACAACAGGACGCAAAGGGTAGTAGTAAATGGAGTCCACAGTGAAGAAAGGAGGGTTACTAGTGGGGTAACTGCAGGGTTCAGTACTGGGACTGGTCCTTTTTAATGTCTTTATAAGTGACATTGCAGAGGAACTGGAAGGAAAAGTATGTCTCTTTGCAGATGACACAAAGATCTGCAACAGGGTTGATACACCAGATGGAGTGGAAAGGATGAGAAGGGACTTGGCAAGGTAGGAGGAATGGTCAATTGTATGGCAGCTCAGATTCAATGCAAAGAAGTACAAGGTAATGCACTTGGGAAACAAAAATCCAGGGCAAGAGTACACAATGGGGGGTGAGATACTGACAACAGTAAAAATGGAAAGGGACCTGGGGGGTAATTATATCAGATGACCTAAAGGTGGACAAACAATGTGAGAAGGCAGTAAGGAAGGCTTGGGGGATACTGGGATGCATAGGGAGAGGCTTCAATAGTAGAAAACAGGAAGTTATTATCCCCCTGTGCAGACAGTTGGTGAGACCCCATCTGGAGTACTGTGTGCAGTTCTGGAGACCCCATCTCAGCAAAGACGTAGACAGAGTGGAGGCTGTCCAGAGGAGGGCAACCAAAATGGTGCAGGGTCTGCAGCAGAAGACATACGAAGAAAGACTAAAGGAGATTAATATGTATACCCTTAAGGAAAGGAGAGAGAGAGGGGGGACATGATAGAAACTTTCAAGTACCTCAAGGGAATCAACAAAGTCCAAGAGGGTGGCATCTTTCAGAAAAAGAGATGTGCAAGAACAAGGGGGCACGATTTGAAGATAGAGGGGGGTCGGCTCAGAGTTAATGTGAGGAAGTATTTTTTCACAGAGAGGGTTGTGGATGCATGGAACAGCCTCCCTGAGGAGGTCGTGGAGTCAAGAACAGTGGGTGAATTCAAGAATGCATGGGACAGACATAAGGCAGTCCAAGTGGGGGTTAGGAGGAAGTAAGCTGTTGGTTAATTAGGATCTGCAGCTTACCTGTTAGGTAGGAAAATAGGCAGACTAGGTGGGCCAAGCGGTCCTTATCTGCCATCAAATTCAATGTTTCTATGTTTCTATGTTTAGCAAGGCATTTGATTCAGCACCCCACAGTGGCCTGCTGGCTAAGCTGAAGGAAATGGGGGTAGGGAGACAGTTGTTAAAATAGATAGGAAATTGGCTCTCTGAGCATACTCAGAAGGTGGTGGTTAGAGGGTTAGCCTCATCCCCGCTGTGGGTTTCTTCTGGGGTTCCCCAGGGGTCAGTGCTGGGGCCGCTTCTATTCAATGCCTATGTCTCGGACATCAGGAGGGGGATCAGGAGTGAGATGAGTCTCTTTGTAGATGACTCAAAGCTTGGTGCAGTGGTGGATGAGCAGGAGGGTAGGATGGCCTTGCAGAAGGACCTGAAGCATCTGGAAAGGTGGTCAGGAAAATGGAAACTAAAATTCAATGTCGGGAAGTGCAAGGTTCTGCACCTGGGAGTCAGAAATCCAGGCCAGGTGTATACCCTGGGAGGAGACATGATTCAAGTCATGGCTGGAGAGACACCTGGGAGTAGTGGTAGATGTCAAAATGAACAACTCAGAGACCTGTAGGAGGGCATCGGCAAGAGCAAATAGGATGCTGGGATGCATCACCAGGGGGATTACCTCCAGAAAGGCAGACGTGATCCTTCCATTGTACAACTGCTTGGTTAGGCCACACCTTGAGTATTGTGTGCACTTTTGGAGACCACATTTAAAAAGGGACATTACACTCCTAGAGAGGGTCCAAAGGATAGCAACAAAAATGATCTGGGACCTGGGGGAGAGGACCTATGAGAAGAGGCTCAGGGAGCTTGACAAGTGCACCCTGGAGGAGAGGAGGGACAGGGGGCACGATAGAGTTCTTTAAGTACATGAAAGTGATCAATAAAGGAGGCCCAGTCAGGGTGCTCCAAAGGAAGGAGGGTGGGGCAATGAGAGGTCACGGGTGTAAGCTGGAAGGGGGCAGGCTCAGAGGGGAGAGGAGGAGATGTTATTTCACTGAAAGGGTGGTGGTGCTATGGAATGCACTGCCCAGGGGGCTGGTAGAGGTGGAGATTGTGGACGGGTTTAAATGGGGATGGGACAGGTACACGGGGAGAGTAAATCTGACCAAGCCCAGTACAGGTGGAACATCTAGAACTGGGGACAGTATAACCCAAGGGGGGATGGGACACCAAAATCGACCCACAGTGTAGGTGCTGAAAATCGAGCAGACTCGAAAGACCATTAGGCCTATTCTGCTGGCATTTTAGTATGTTAGTATGTTAGTATAACTATGAGGATGAGCCTAAGAGCCTTCTGTGCAGCCGGACCCTCAGTATCAAACGACCTCCCCTCCTCCTTACGTCCCCCCAACCAAACTCTAAATCTAAATTCCATGTTAAGAATGCACTTTCTGTCTACCATGACCTGCATCTACCCACTACTACCATGACTTCACCTCCCTTGCAGCTCACTCTTACCCCTTATCCCTCTAGTGCTCCACTCTCCTCTCCTGCCCTGAATAATATTGTTATTCCTTTTGTTGAATGATGGAGCAACCTTATCCTGTTTACCTAAATGTTATTCAGATTATTTGCTCAATTGCTGATGTACCTAGTACTTTTTACCTTGTATTTTCACTGTTAGCTTGACCTACACTGTTATGTTCCCTGAATGATTCATGCTGCTCTTTCTCTTTTTTTATTATGTTGTATGTGCCAGTTTCTGGCCTGGGCCATGACTGAAAGAGGTCTTTGGATCAGTGCACCAACCCAATTACTAAATGAATAAATAAATAAAGAATCTTTCACCCCGCCCCCCAGTAGGGGAAAATGTTACTTTTTGGACTGGGGCCTACAAACCAGAAAATACTGTCAAATAACTCCCGAGTTCATAGTAATGGAAATAAAAATTCCACCCCATTCATCTCAGCCCCATCCCCCAACCGCAGCCTGAGAATCCCCAGGACCACCACACTGGAATGAATAATATTTGTAGAACCTACCACACTGCACAGCGATCCTCATCCTTCTGGTTTTTACCATTATGCTAGAATGCCACTTTCTCATTCCAGCAGTGTTTTGTGTGGCTATGCTCACAGCACGTCTGGGACATGAAACTGGAATTCAGGCCCAGCGGTGAAATTAGAAGGATGAGGATTGCAGCACAGTATGGGACCTAATAATAATATATCTACTTCAAATAAAAGGACTCAAGGAGTTTCTCAGGGTGGGGTAGGGAGGATGGTGGGGCTAAGCTGGATGGGGGTTGGCTGTTTTGATTTTTAAGGTAAAGCCCTAGCAGACAAACTAATGGTCAGGGGCTGCTCCAAAATGGTTTTCAGATTATTGTTTTTAAATTCCACAGAATTAAAAAAAGTATTCTGCAGAATTTAAGATAAACCACAGAATAGTTTTCTGGGGTTTATGTGATCCATGGAATAACCACAGTTTATTTCATCCATGAAATAATTTTCCTTGGTCTGAGTTAATGTAAACTGCAGATTTGTTTTACTCATAGTTCATACTAACGCTTCATTTTTTTTTATTTTTTATACTTTATCACCTTATCCACCTACCCCCATCTGTCCAATCTGCGCACGTTCAGCCTCACTACACACCCCAGGAATTACTTCACTCCTGAAGGCTCTACTATGCTGCTTTGAAAACACTTTTGTTGACTGGCATCACAGCGACAGGATTTATGTCTACCGCAAGTTGCAGTAGACATAAATCCCATTTGTCTCCCAGTCCTGTTTTTTCATCCAGTTGAAGTTGATTCTGGGAGGAGGTGCAGGACTGGGAGACAGTGTGCCCCTGTGTCAGGTGCACCTACACAGTGATCTGTCAGCAACCTGTTGATTTTGTTGACGGGTTTATAGGTCACTGTGTTTGTGTCACTGTCGGAGTGGCATACCACTCCTGAACACCCCGGCCTACTCCCCAGGAGTGGAGCCACCAGGGGGCCCCTTCTTCTGACAGAGACTGAATTGTAGAATGGAAATGAGAGCCCAGTCAGTGGTATGGGGTCTGCAATGTGGGTTAGACATCATCATGTGGTGGTGGAATCTCCATATTCTCATTTTCTCCTCAAGAGGCATGTCATGCAATGATGTTGGGGCATCTCGCTGAACGTCTGACATGCCTCCCAAATATAATCAGTCCTGGCTGTTGTACCCCATGCTACAATGAGGGGTTACCCAAACACTGCTGACTTCCTCATCCTCCCTTCTGGAGTAGAGCAGTCCATAGGATGCTTGATCCTCTTCCCTCCGGCCACCCCTCCAAATTCCCAGACTCATTCCCAAACCTAGGTCATCAACATCATGAGTGGCACTACTGTGCTTGCGGGCCAGCTAAATACTGACATTTCAGTGTTCATGTTAACTGAAATAAAGTGTGGAATAACATTCCGCAGGTCATGTAAACCACAGACTAATATTCTGCAGTTCATGTAAACCACAGAATAATATTTGACATTTCATGTAAAATGCAAAATGCTATTCTAGAGTTCATATAAACTGTGGAATAATATTCCGTGGATTTTCTGCGATTTACATTAAATTCCATGGTAATCTCCATGGCTACAGAATTGCAGAAAAATCAGGGCCTTGGCTGTAGGGTTCCTCAGGGTTTCATTCTGTTCCCTGTGTTGTTCACAGTGCATATACTGCCAGTAGGATGGGTCATCAGATGGTGCTTTGTTAGTTTTCACTGCTATGCAGATCATACTCAGCTGTGATATCACGTAAGGTGGGCGCATGAGGAAAGGTGCTGTCCATAATAGTGACTCCTTCCTGGTGCAATCCCTCACGGTGATGGGAGGGTAGGACGACTGGATGAGGGGGTGAGCAAACTGGGTGACAGGTTGTGGGTATGTGTACGTGCACATGGGGGGGCAAGCACAGCAAGCGTGGGCTGGGAGGGGGCAGAGGGGCTGTAAGGGAGTGGCGCTGTTGTGAATGACTGAGCTGCATCGTGGCATCAGGGGTTGGCTAGTGGTTGGGGTGAGTGAGGTACCGGGTTCAGGTCCGGGCACTGGTGCGATTTTATTAAGTCCAGCCCAAACTTTTTTTTTAATGCTTTCACCCCCCCCAACATGCACACCCCCCTGAAGTTGAGAATACTTAAGTAGGGGAGTGAGGGGTGGCAAAGCCCCCTGTGAGGGGGTGTTTGGGGGGGGTGCAGCCCCAGCACAGAAAGCATTAAAAAACTGTCCTGGCGCCATTGTCCTGTGCACCGGGATTGTCTTTTCGGTACTATGACTGTGCGATAGCAGTGATCACTTTTATGCATTCGCTGTTATCACATAGACCCCTCAGCTGTACATTTAATTTACATGTGACTGGCGGGAGGCAAACATTGTGCTGGAGCAATGCCTTAAAACAAAGTCTGACTGGATGGCTTTGAGATGGCTGCATCTCAGTCAGATGAAGATAGAGCTGACAAAACCATATTCCAATCACATATGGCATATTCTTTCCAGCCAGACACCACCAGTATATGGCACCCAATATTCCCTTCACCATCCTTGTACTCATTATGTGAGTGACTGTCATGGCCCTCATTGTGATGTATATGTACTGTACATATTGTAGATGTTAGTTTAACTTTCTCTTGCCAAGCTCTAACATGTGAATTCTCTGTATATTATTGTGTTATAAATAACATTTTCTTTTTTCTGTATGTATAACTGTCTCATAAGTATGTGATATAATTGCTGTGCATCAACTTAAACCTTGACCTTATCAGGTCCATCTTGTAAATGAGCCTTGCTCAATGATGATCACCTGAATAAATAAAGATTTGATTGATTGATTGATTGATATTGGTGGAACCAGATCCTCAGCGATTAGTTGGAAGTTCGGGGTCAGTCAACCTGCTATCTCTGAATGACACCCTTCTGACAGCTGTGGATAGGGTGAAGAATCTAAGATTCATTGTGGACTCTTGGCTGACACTGATACATCAGGTGTCTATTGTAGTCTGCAGTGGATATTTCCAGTTAAGGAATACCTCCCAGATGAAATCCTATCTTGTGCAAGATGATCTGGCAACCCTAGTGCACACTTCTGTGACATCAAGGCTAGACTACTTTAACACTGTTTACCTGGCTAGTAGTATAGCCTTATTGGTTAGACTAACGAGCTGGGAATGAGCTTGGTACATTCAGTAGATCTGGATGTGAGTCCCACAGCCTCCACCTGCATACTATCTGACTCTGAACAAGTCACTTAACCACTCCAGTGCTCCTGGTTCATGCTCAAAAACAGGCACTTGTGTCTCATGGCCTTACCTGGTTACCAAAAGAATAAAATAAATAAATAAAAATAAATCTAGCACTGTCTGGTGGGTTGGTGCACTGCCAACAGCTAGTTAAGAGTACCATGGCCAGATTTATATCTGATGTGTCATTCAGGGACCATTTGTCCCCTGTGCTTCGGTAGCTGCACTAGCTTTCAGTTATGCAGTGTACCACCTTTCAAATTGCTTTGGCAACATACAAAGCCTTGCATGGTCTGGGCCCTGACTGTCTGAAAGACCACTAGGTCTGGTTTACTCCTGGCCACTATCTCTGCTCCACCAAGGAACTTTTGTAGGGCATTATGAAATCTTGCCTAAGCAAACAGGTAATAAAGTATTCTTGGTGGTGTCCATGATTATTTGGAACTCCTTACCTGTCAGTCTAAGGAGTTCTCCCTCAGTGAAGGAGTTTAAAGGGGGATTAAAAAGTTAATCATTTGATCAAGGCTTTGGACAATTACTTGAGTAGAACTTCTGCATTTTTGATTAATTGCTGGTTGCATTAATTAGCATGCATTTTTTTGGGGGGGGTGGTAACTAGTGTATAATTGTATTCATTATTAATATGTGTACGTAAAGCACCCTAAGACTTTGCTATGGGGTGCTTAATAAAATAATTGTCTTGCCTTGCCTTCCCTTTCCAGTAGCCCCATGCCTGCATCAACATGCCTACTTCACATGACTTATTTTTTTATGTCATAATAGAATGAGAAAAACAAAACTATCATGTTCCCCCCTCCCCAGTTACTACTGAAAAACTTCCTCAAACATTATGTATTTTTCTCATTTGTGGGTGAGAGTGACTTCGAGGTCAATTATGAATGGAAAAATCTTGTCTAGTTGGTTATTTTCTTAAACTAGAAAAACAGTTGCTGTTGTGAAGAGAATACATTTTTTTCAGCAAAAAAAGCTCGAATTTAGTGTACTAGAACACATCACTTAAGGTCAGATTCAAGCACCTCACAGAAATGGTCAATGTTGGTAAGCACGTCCATCCTCAAATTTGGTAAAAAATTAAACAATGAAAAGAAAAAAATACTTCAGATATAAAAAGTAGTAGTTCCCTTCTTTTAAAAGATAATATTGGATTCATTTAGCATTCTAGCTATTAAACCAATATGAAATAATTACAATAGCTGATATTTGTGAATAGAAACAAGTTTTTGTGATATGTTTCAGCTTGACAAGATATTATTTTTTTTCACAAGTGTATCCTCAGTCAATATGCAGCAGGCCTTCATGTCTCTATGATCAAGTATGTTTGGACAATATCACTTCTTACTGTGAATGCAACCCAACTTTGTATGACAATCCAGGTATGGTTAACAAGTACTGGTAATTATTTTACATTGTCATAGGTCTAGCGAGACATGGGCAACTGTGATTCAGTCACTGCAGGATTCTAAACAATCAAGCAAATTGACACGGAATGCATAGCTGAGAATATTGAGTTGTGTAGTCAGTGCTGGGGAATCTCGAAGATAAGACTTGTTTGAAAATTTGTTGGTCACTAAATTGTTAAAATTGCCGAGATCCAGTACAATTTTCTTGAAGAGGTTTTGAACATTGTAAACTCATAAAGTTCCCTTTGAATCCAGAGTCTGAAATTTAAGAGTTTCATATTCATTTGCACACCAAAATCTATACTGAGGGATGCATGCTAGTTATTTTCATACATGGACATATCAAAATCATACTAACTACACATTTTCATTCCACTCCTGTGGATTTCTTTTCATAATGAAGCTATTTTGTGAGTGCAATTAGAACTGGCCAGGTTCAAAGATGGCAAGCAGTGAGAGTTACCTGTCAAGTGATCTGACAGTTGTGCATAAGAATGAGAGTAAGGAGGGTGATTCTACTGGACAATGGGGAATGCTTTGAGCATGGGGACCATGCAGTCTATTGGAATACCAAGGGCAATAAATGGTCAGCACTGTAAACTTCATTGTTGCGCTGAACCAGAGGGAGTATTCACTCAAACGGGGATGGATGTGGGAGACACTTCTTGCAACCACTGGTTCAGATTGATTCTCAGTATTTCAGTGCAGCATTGGTCTAGTTCTCACATGTTGTGACAGTTGGAGTCACAGCACAGCATGCTAGCTGGTACAAACCCCGTTTGCATCCACATGCACTGTAACTTAATTCCAACTAGGACAACCTTCTGTGTATAGTCATGAAAATGGGAGGTAGCACAGTGGGATGACTGTTTGCCCCCAGGTGTTTGGTGCTGCAATAACTGTGACTTAAAATGGGGCCACCAGGGGAGGCAAATACCTACTCGATAGTCATTACTGATGTTTGTACTGGGGGGATGGTGATGTGTAAAATGAACAGAAGCCTCTAGTATTCCCCAGGTAGCCAGTGCTAGTTCTTTATACATCCACCTACCCAGTGTGCTCATTTCCCATTCTAGTTTAGCCCCTTTTCTGTTCTCTGTAAACACAGTGTTTAAAAAAAAAAATGATGCCTAGCTGACACAGCATAGAACATGATGGTAGAAAAAAAACACTGAGTCATTCAATCTACCTATAATAGTCTCTCAACATCAATGTCAGTTTTATTTATATGGCAGCTCCTTACAAAAGGCTCTGAACATCTTACAATTAAAAAATACTGTAAAACAATTAAAACAATAAATTAAAACTGGCTTAAAAGAGATAAGAGGCCAGGCTAAAACAAAAATTAAAAGAATGCATTTTCAGTAATGATTTAAAAGTGGTCAGTGAAGGAGCCTCCCTCACTTCACTGGGAAGGGTGAGCCACAAAATTGGTGCTGCAACACCAAACGCCCTATCACCCAAAGATTTCAGTCATGAATAAGGAACAATAAGGAATTCTGCCTCCTCTGACTGGAGGGCACTAGCAGGAGCACAAGGAATCAGAAGGTCTTTCAGATAGCTTGCACCCAGACCATCTAGGGCCTTGTAACTGGTAAACCTTGAAACTGATGTACCACCTGACCAGAAACAAGTGCAGAGTGTGGAGAAACAGAGTGACATGCTCAGATTGAGATGTCCCTGTAACCAACTAGGCTGCCATATTCTGAACCAGCTGCAGGCAGTGCATCAGATTCGCAGACAGCCCCAGGTAAAGAGTGTTGCAATAGTCCAGTCTAGATGAGACTCCTAACCTGAGATAAGACCAGTTGTCTATGGAGTGGTTTTGCCCATGTTTGTCACATAACTATATGTTTTCTGCCTTGCTGCTACCCCTGAGCAACTATTAAGTCTGTAACACTGTCCCAGCCATGCTTGAAACACACATATGGTTTTATTATCCACCACCTCGGCCAGTAGGCTTTTCAACTTCTCTCTCTCTCTCTCTCTCTCTGTCTCTCTCTCTCTGTCTCTCTGTCTCTCTGTCTCTCTGTCTCTCTGTCTCTCTGTCTCTCTGTCTCTCTGTCTCTCTCTCTCTCTCTCTCTCTCTCTCCCTCTCCCTCTCTCTCTTTCTGTAAAATATAATTTCCTCTTGTCACTTCAGAATTGCCCCCCATCATCGTCTGATCTTTTAAGTTCTCTATTCCTTTTGAATAGTTCCTAACAGTTTACCTTTTTCATTCATTCAAAAACTAAATCAATGTTTTTTTCAGGACCTAGAATATTCACAGATTTCAGTTTCAATCTCACTGATAACAATGACAACATCGTTGAAAGACAAAGGCATATTTAATAAAGCAGCACTGAGCAACAGTGTCACGCTGCAACTGCTGCACTCCCTCAGCACCTGGGATTACTTCTTCACCAAACAGTTCATTTTTATGTTTACTTGCATGCATGTGCAAGAAACATAGTGCCATCATAAGAGTTTTCGTAGGTGTGCCTCCCCCACTTCCAATGCCCTTCTCCCTTTTGCAGGTGTGGCTGCACCACGCCAATGAACGTCGGAGCTGTCTACGATAGCTGTTCAGATGCAATGGCATACAGTTGAAAGCAGAAAACTGCTGCAATCAGTGGTGGTAACATGTCGGCAATTTGCATGTTGCCTTTGGCAGGTAATTTACATACTACCATCAGCAGTATGCAAAGTGCCTACACTCTCCCACTGCTTCACATAGCTGTCTCAGACAGATCCTTTTTTTTTTATACCCAAGTAGCACACTGGGAGGCTACCCCAGTGTGCTCATGCGATCCCCCCACCACACATGGTATGGCCTATAGGGGTGCCCAATCCCCCGTGGCCTTTACTGCTCCCCCAACAGACTTCAGCTGCCATGCTGGGAGCCCACCCCAGCGTGACAAAAGTCCGTACGGCTGACTGAGGGTACCCAATCCCCCATTGGCTCCACTGTATGCAACCCAACCCCCCCAGAGTTCCAAGTGCCATGGTAGGAGCCCACCCCAGCATGGCAGAAGTCCTTATGGCTGATGGGGTGCCCAACTCCCCATCGGCTCCACTCACTCCCCCTCAAAAAAGCTTCCAGCTGCTACCCTGAGAGCCCACCCCAGCGTGGCAATAGTCCCATGTAGTCTTAACAAGCACCTGGAAAAAACAATGGTCCTTTGTTGACTGTCTCACTCCCCTCCCACAACCTTCACTGACCCTCTGTGCACCCACCTCCCCACACTCCCCGCTCAACCCTATACTTACCTCCGGAGGCTGGCGAGACGATCTTTGGTGGACCGGGAACAGGTCTGCACTCTTCAAAGCCGACCTCGAACTGAAGAAATGCCAGTAAGTTGTATAATGCAATAAATGTTTTGTTTTCAACTTTGGTGCATATCTCAGCCATTTTTGGGAATTTTTTCACCAAATTTTCAACAAGGGTTTCTTGGGGACCCACCTTATGAATTAAGTTACTGTCATTTTGTTATTCGGTCTTGAAAGGTGATTTTGCAGTCACTGCGTGGAACCACCTTTTGGGGCCCAGTAACAAAATGACAGTGTCACAGTTCATGAGGTAGGCCCCCAAAAACCCTATGTTGAAAATCTGGTCAAAAAATTCCCCAAAATGACTGTTTTACTAGGGTGCATTGCGCAGTTGCTACGTATGCTCATAACTTTGAGAATTTTTAATATTTTCAGTCTAGATTTTCAACATTGCCATTTTACTACACCTCCTTATGAACAGTATAGCTGTTATTTTTCATATCTCACCCAAAATGTGTTTTCGCACATGTAGCATACATTAGCGCCGTTGGAGTGCGAAATCAACGTTTGGGACACATTAAGAAAATCACAGTGACACTGGTCATGAGCAGAGGTGGTAAAATGTCTGTGTTGAGGGGGGCGTGGTTTGGCCACTGGGAAGATGGCAGCCTAAAAAGAGAGCTCTCGCCCTGAAAGTGTCCATCCATGCTTAATCGCCTTGATCCCATGGAGCCCTGACCTAAAAACAGCTCTATTAGTGGGTGACAGTTATACCTTCTGAGCGGCATCTGTTTCAAGTGGAGTTCGGGGAGAGTGGTGTCATTTTTGAGTGCCATGTGTTCGTAAGCCTGACTCGCATCCCTAGACTTAGTACACACATAGCGGAAGAGGGGGAAACGGTGGCTGAGCTTTACGGGGAAGACAGGCTAGAGAATAACGCAAACCAGGACTGTGGTTTTCTTTCATATGTGTTTGGGGAAAAAAAGGAAAAAAGTTTCAGTAATGACAAGCTTTGCAGCCACTATCGGGGAACAGAATGCAGCACCAGTAAGCCCTGACAAGCCCCCTGCAGTACAGCAGTCCCTGCATCATATTACACACCTGCTGCAGACGTTAATTACAAGGGTGGATGGACTAAGCTTGTCGCTTTCAAATACAGTTACAGAGGTCAAACAATTACAGGACAAGGTTAATGACTGGAGCAAAAAGCAGAACATTACGAGGACCAACATTCGTGATTGTGGCAGAGGATGAGACAACACAAGGAGTGCCTCAAAACCTTATGGAGCAGGGCAGAAGATCATGAAAATAGAAACCGATGCAACAATCTGCGTATCATCGGCCTGCCCGAGGGAGCACAAGGGCAGGATATAGAGAAATTTTTAAACAACAACATCCCGATGATATTGGGCAAAAGATGGCAGGACCCCATTGAAATTGAAAGGGCCCACAGAGTGACTGCTCGAAATCAAAATAAATGGACCATCCCCGACCTATAGTGACATACCTGCTCCGCTGTTCAGCCAAGGAGAGGATACTAAGGGCAGCAAGGGATTTGAGAGAGTTGTACTGGCAAGGGGTTCCAATTCAAATCTATAGGGACTTCATACAAGAAATGGCAGCAAAGAGAAGAGCGTTTGGCCCTATCAAGAGGTTTCTGTACCAGAATGATTTTCATTTCAGATTTAAGAACCTTACCAGACTCTGGGTCAGCAAAGGGAGGCAAGAGGTAGTGGTGGATTGTCCAGAGGAGTTGGAGCATTGGTTGGCCCGGTCATGGCCTGGCTTGTAATATTAAACTACATTACCCAAAAAGCTCTGGGAACCTCATGCACCTACATTTTCAGTTAGGAACCTCTCAGCTGGGCGAAGCATGTCTGGGAGCACGATAGTAACGGGACCAGTGCAACCAGTTGGGAACCCCCCTGGTGGAAGGGAGAGCAGGCAATCGCACAAACCAAATCCCACACAAAAGAGTCACGCTAGCTCCTTGTCACAGAGATCGGACATTTCCTTTACTAAATCCAGACACAGAGCATGAAGTGGACCACAGCAGTCACCATGTAAAGACCCTCCTGCAAAAATTTTGCATGGCGATTCACCTGGGCCAGCGGAACACAGGAACTTGGAAGCCTCTTACCATGTGGATATGGAGACAGAAGTTTCAGGGGACTGGGCTGATTATCTGGACATTACTTTAATGGAAGCCGTGGATGCCCCATCAAGATTGAAACCTGGTCTTTTGTCCTACGCAGCGGCCGCCAAGGCTACTCCTGATACTGGGACACTCCCTCGAGGACCACCCGAGCAGGCTGAAGGCTCGAATACTTGAACTTGCAAGGAGTAAAGGATTGTGTGGGGCTAGGATTATTTCTCTTATTTCCCACGACACACACATATATATATTTTTTTTTTATTTTTCTCTCCTTTTATCTCCTTCCTTATTGTGGAAGGGAAGAGAGAATACTCCCCCCCCCCCCGCTTCCGCTTTCAATCACTGCTTAAACCATGGTTGAAAGTTTCTTTTTTCAATGGGAGTGTGAGGTTGGCGGTTCCTAATTTTGTTCTCCTTAATGTAATGGGCAGTGATCACGGTCTCGGTAATATGGCAGTAATCGGAAGGTAGATGTCCTCATTTCCCCCACTCTTCTTACTGGTCTTCTCTGTTTTTTTTTAGGGGATGATGTCGCAGAGTGGGTGGGGGACACATATAACCCCTTCCCCCCTTCTTAAGGTGTTTTTTATCTTTTTTTCTATTGCCTTTTTTTTTTGGACCTGTTACCCCCTCCCTCAACCGAGTCGAGGTGACTGACCAGGGATGTACAATACAGGGGCTGGGCTAACTTGTATTGAGTGATCACTCCCAGTACTTGACCCCTTACTGAGCATTGGAGCTAGCATAGCTGTAGGGTGCCAGAATAACCCTTGTGTGCAGTGATCTCCACTCTCATAGATAGAACTCATTGTAGTGCCTTTTTTTTCTTGGGGCATTATTGTGTGTCTTAAAAAGTTTGTTGATTGCAATTTAATTATAAGTCATAGCTGCATATATAGTCTTTTTTCTTCTTTTTCTTTTCTAGCACAGTAATATATTAAGAGACCAAGGTCAAGGCGTTTTCTATTTCGGGCAATGCTTCCACCTCTATCTGCTCTAATCTGTGGTAGGACAGTGCCGTTGTGGGCAGGGTACAGTATTAAGGTATCAAACCCAGCTGTAGACTCTCCCCCCTCCCCCCAGGACTCACAGTAAGTAACTCTCTTACTTCCTTACCGAGGATAAATAGGATGTAACCAAGGCTCTTAGATGGACATCATGGAATGTAAAGGGGCTCAATCACCCTGTGAAAAGAACAAAAGTTTTGCAGCACTTAAGGTCTCTGAAGGTAGAAATAGCACTATTACAGGAAACACATCTTCTATCAGGGGCTAATAATTGGCTGAAGAAAGCATGGGTTGGGGAAATGGTGGCAATCTCTGCCCCTACCAGATCTAAGGGGGTAGCAATTTTGCTTTGCCGGTCTTCTGTCTGGAAGATAGACAGGGTAAAAAAAAGATAATCAAGGTAGGTGGATAGTGGTAAGACTGACCTCTCTGTCACAGGGTGCCCCTGTGAAGAGTTGAGGGTCCCGAAGTTATATTTATAAAAATACTGGATACCTGAAGGTCCAGCTGTTTACTGCCCTAAAGATGCTGCAATAGTATGCATCGTCACACAGGCAGGCTGTTTAGTTCAGCCTGATGTACATCTTTGGGTTGCTGGATTTATGAGCTCATGTTTGTTTAATTGTAAGGCAACCGCTATTCTAGGGAGCATCCTTTGAAATTATAAAACAAGGGAACCTAACAGCTGAGCCTTAAACTTGTTCTAACCTTATAACTTAGTGTTTAAAAAAAAAATTAAACATAATGAGTGAAAGAGCTATGGTATAGAACAACATTTCTTAATGGTGCCCCCCATTTCTCTGCATTATAAAAATAGGAAGTTAGCACTTAGGATAGAAGTGAGTGCTTTAGGTGTTGCATTTCTAAAACAATTTAAAGAAACAGAAATGATATGGGAAGGAAATAAATAAGAAAACTATGAGGCTTTAAATGCTATAAATATTGATGGGCTGATATGTTAACCGTCGGGGAAACAAATCTGTTTAGGTATTGTAGGTTAGTCAGTAATGAATCTCTCGGTTTGTCTTGTATTAAAAGTTGTTTCCAATAGTACAGGCTACCTGCTTGTATGTTTAGTAGTGAGGGTTTCTCTTTTGTGAGGAAATAACGCTCCGTATTGCAAGGTGCTGCTAATTCTGTTTCAGCCCTATTTGTCCTTGCCGTGCTTTTGAGGACTTGGCTGAGTTTATAAATAATAGTGAGAACCTGTTGGTTCTCTCCTGCTTTCCTTAATAAAATACCTACTTGTAGCCTTAAGCAAACACTCAGTTCTGTAAATATAGGGCACTGTTTTATAATGTACTAAATAAAACATAACATTTTGCGCTCTACAAACCTCCTGAAGGTAGAATAAAGAGGTTTGGTGCTGCAGTTAGGACCTCTTGAAAGGGAAGGTTTCTGTTATTTTTCTTTTGGTGTTTCAGAGCCCCCAGTGGACTCTTTCTCAGCTGCAGTAGTTTTCCTTAAGAGTCAGCCAGCCGTTTCCTGACTGCCTTTATACTGAATAACAAGGGGTGGTGCTTTCTGGGATTAGAGACTGAATTAAATATTTCACAGAAAGACTGTATTTTACCTCTCTGTATGAGAGTGAGTTGTTATGTCAAATAGAAAATGTTTAGACATACCATATAAATTTTAAATGTTGTAAATAAAGAGATAATATTTGAAATAAAGTATACAGGTGGGGTTAAGATGTCATCTGACCCCTGCAGTGCATAAATGCTGAACACTGAGTTTGGTAATCAGATTTGCTTGTGGGTCTGGAGGTACACTCCAGGAAGTTATTGAAGGTGCTCTGTGGAATTTCTATGTGAATATTTGCTTATCCAAATGGAAGATTAAACTGCCAGATTATTCTGTTGTACTGAATTTGTCCTGATGTAAACGACTTCTATAGAAGAATTAATTAAAACTGGAACTTTTAAAAGAATTGGTGGTGTATGTTGCTCTATGATTGCTCACTTACACTTGCACCCTACCACATATGGTGTCAGAAGTGGGTTGCAGTGTGACCTGCATAAGATTTGGTGGGCAGTGAACTTAACAGGACTGTACAGCAGGTCTGATATCCCATTGTTTGCTGCTGCTGTGAGGAGCTGTTCCAGTGATGGAGTCGATGAAACAATGGACAAATGGTGAGGCCTTGTGGGTGCTGCGATAGTACGCATCATCGCACAGGAAGGCTGTTTAGTTCAGCCTGATGTACATCTTTGGGTTGCTGGATTTATGAGCTCATGTTTGTTTAATTGTAAGGCAACTGCTATTCTAGGGAGCATCCTTTGAAATTATAAAATAAGGGAACCTAGCAGCTGAGCCTTAAACTTGTTCTAACCTTATAACTTAGTGTTTAAAAAAAAAAAAATTAAAAATTAAACATAGTGGGCTGGATATTCAAAAGGGTTGCACCATGCGCAATAGAGTTGTGCCTGCACAAGTCCGAAATTACACCATTCTGCCATATTCAGCAGGAGGCAGTTGGGCCCCCCAAGTCAAGCTGTGCAACAGCGCAATGATAATGAAGGCATGTTGAACTGGAGGGGGAGGAACCATGCATAAACTGCACAGCCCGATATTCAGCGGGCTGTGCAGAGTTGTGCAGGCGCAACCCCCAACCTGCTCCTGCACAACTTTGAGCCAAAAAAAAAAAGGAGTAAGTCGAGGGCCACCCACAGGTGAGCTGCCGCATTGCAGGGTGCAACACATAAGTTGCCACCTGTAGGTGGCCCTCAACTCACTCCCTAGAGCCCCCATGCAGCCCAATTGCGGGCATGTAATCCCTCCCCTGACTGGCCCGCCACCGTGGCAAAAGTGTAAAATCCCTCCCCAACTGGCTCGATCAGGCATAAGGTTAAATAACCTCCCACTAGCCCGATTGAGGGCATAAGTATAAATAAACCCCACCCCCCACCAGCCTGATTGCGGGCAACAAAGAGTCCAACTCCCCCCCAGAACATATCTCTGGTGGTCCAGTGGACCTCGAAGCTCGATCGCAAAAAGTGTTCAAACCCCCCTAAGGACCACCTTCCCTGGTGACCTAGTGGCCCCTCTCACCACCCATGAAGTCCCACCACCGCTCCCCGGCGGCGGTGGGTGGCAGCATCCCACCCGCCTGCCACCCCACCGCCCACCGACTGACTGCCCAGTAGGGCTGCATGCCCATTTGTGCAGAGCAAGAGCCAACGGGCGTGCAGCCCATACCGTAAAAGGCAGTCCAGATATGTGAATGAATTCATTCATTTAAAAGAATTGGTGGCGTATTTTGCCTTCTGATTGCCCACTTACACCTGTGCCCTACCACACTCTCCAGAAGGAATTATAATTTTGGGTGACAACGGAGAACACACAGATTTCTTCCCAGCAATAAGTCAGGCAATCTCAGCGCTACAAGCAGATAGCCCCCCCTTCCCATTATCTTAGGAGGAAACTTCAATATGGTGAGGGATATATATTTGGATAAATCCGTTCCCATGGCAGTCTAATCCTAAGGCGAGGCACTCTCTCACTGAGCTACAAGAAGAATAGGCCTTAGTTGATGCTTGGCAGAAGGAGCACCACACTGCTAGAGACTATGCTTTCTTTTCCACACAGCACCAATATAGACTTCTGGTTAGTGAATGACTTGGCTGGGGAGGGTATTTCGGGGACCAGGATAGGCTCAATTATAATTTTGGACCACTCGCCGGTATGGTTGACATATCTCCCCACTAAACAATCTTCTCGCAAAGTCCGATGGCGATGTAACCCATTGCAGTTCAAAGACCTAGAATTTAAGAGTACGCTTTCTAGGGCCACAAAAGAGTATTTCACGCTGAACTCAGACTGTGGTGTGTCCCCCAGCATGGTTTGGAATGCTTTTAAAGTGGTGCTTCGGGGGTGTATTATCAGCTTCTCAGCAAACCAAGATAAAGTACAGAAATTCAAGATGAGTACCATGCAAGCAGACCTAGCTGGGTTAGAACAATCCTTTAAGGAGACCCCGGGAGCAAGTATGGACAGGGAGCTATACCGAAAAATCATTAATTTAAAGTATCAGATTAATGAAAGCTTACAACAAAAGGCTGAGTGGCTCCTCCTTCGATCTAAGCCGGAGTATAAGGCCAATGGGGAAAGGGCAGGGAAGCTTCTGGCTTATCGTTTACGTAAGCAGCAGGTGGCCATGAGGATATATTCCCTTTGTACCCCCTCGGGATCATTAACTTCTACCCTCAAAGAGGTGAATCATACCATGCGGTCATTTTATAAATCTCGATATAAATCCCACTCAGTGGTTAACCCTGCAGAGATGAACCAGAAGTTACTGAGTTTTTGTCGCCAAATGCATCTCCCATCCCTTTCAGCGGAGCAGGTGAGACAATTAGATGCCCTGGTTTCTTGTGAAGAATTACAACTTGCGTTAGGAAAGATGGCGAGGGGGAAAGACCCCGGACCAGACAGTATGTCGGTTGAGCTATATCAGGCGCTAGGTTTAGATATACTCCTGCTTCAACAAGACCTTTTAGACTCTCATAACAAGACTTCCCTCCCACCATCAATGAGGGATGCATTTATTACTTTGCTGCCCCAAAAGTCTTCTGATCTATTGGATTGTGCTAATTTTAGGCCAATATCTTTATTGCCAGTAGATACTAAGATTCTAGCTTAGGTGCTTGCCACCAGATTGAATGTTGTGCTTCCCTCTATCATTCACCCAGCACAGGCTGGTTTTATGAAGGGAAAGACAGGTGCAGATAACACACGCCTATTACTCGGCCTTAAGTGGATAACATCCAGGTCTTCCCACCCCATGGCTGCCATGGGGAGAGACTTTGCCAAGGCTTTTGATTCTATTGAATGGGTATACCTGCATGAAATCTTAAAGGTGTTTGGCTTTGGGCCATACTTTCGGCAATGGATTCACTCCTTGTATGAATCACCCAGAGCATGCATCCTTACAAATGGGGATATCTCTCCCCCCTTCTCATTACAAAGGAGCACAAGGCAGGGGTGCCCCCTCTCTCCCCTCTTGCTTTTGATTGCTTTAGACCCACTTATACGGGTTATTAGCTCAGACCCATTGATTCAGGGTATTAAATGTGGGGGGCAGTTGTATATGGCGATGGCATATGCAGATGACTTATTGCTAACCATAATCAACCCTCAACAAGCAATTCTGGAGGTATTTTTGCTTCTGGAAGAGTTTGCTGCAATCTCTGGGCTTAGGATCAATCAAAAAAAGACTATTGTTGCAGCCGGCCCAGTGGCGCTGAGGGTTGAGGCGCTGAATGCCACACCTCACACCACGCCGGTGACCCGGGTTCAGGAATGGACTCAGGTCACCGGGGGTCAGCAGGGGGAAGGATGATTGAGTGTCCCATGGATGCTCTCCTCCTTTGAGGAGGGATACCAGGGGTGTTTAATGCACCCGACGCCTGGGAGAGCCGGTGGAAGAACCATCTCTTGGGGCAATGGTGGCTTCCATTGGGGGGAGTCAGGGAGGGGAGGACGCCATCTGGCACTTGGCAGGCGTGCATAAGCATGTTCCGCCCGAGCTGGCATCCACAGTGGGATGGAGGGGAGGGACAGAAAAATGGAAAAAAAAACCTCGGCATTCCTGATGACGGCTGCTCCAGCCACCCAGTCTGCATTCACGGACAGACCCTGCTGTGCAAGGTGCTCCGTGGAGGGAAGAGGCAGGTAGGAGTCACCAGAGAGGCACTCTAGGGGCAGACTCAGTGAGGGACTGGAGGGCATTGAGCTAGCCTGAAGGAGAGGATTGGTGAGGGTGACCAGGAGGGGATAAAAAGAGATTTAAAAAAAAAAAAAAAAAAAAGGACTATCATTGCACCTCTAAACCTCCTGTGCACAAGGGAGTGCATATCAGGCACTAGCCTTTCGTGGGCAGACCATAGTTTCCAATATTAAGGAATTCAAATTCCCTTTAAGTGGGCGGCCCTTGAAATGGCTAATTTTTCCCCCTAATATGATCAGCTGATGGTGGAAGTGGAGAGATGGAGAAAAATGAAGCTATCCCTCCAAGGAAGGGTAGCTACAATCCGGATGCTGTTTTTACCGCGGGTCTTATTTCTATTAAATAATTTACCCACACCACTATACAAAAAACTCTTTCAAACATTAGATAAGTTAGCATTTCATTTTATATGGGATGGTAAACCACCTAGGTGGAGTAGGCAAAATATAAGGGTGCATTGGACTAGGGGTGGCCTTAACGTACCTGGGTTCTATGGATATCATTTGGCCTGTATGGCCACCCAGGCCACCAGATGGTTTATGCCACAAAGTGGGGCAACCCCTCTCTGGGTGTGATTGGAAGTGGATTTGGCAAGCCCCTCCTTGCTATACAATCTGTTAGTGACCCATTATAAGATGGACCTACAACTCCCCCCTATAATCACCCATACCGCTAAGGCTTGGAGGTTATTAGGCATCAAATCTCACATGCTAAAACAAGAGTGGTTCCCCCCATTGCAGTTGGCCCCAATATGGTATAATAAGTTAATCCAGATTGAAAGGGTGTGTGTAAATTGGAAGCAATGGAAACAAAAAGGTATACAAACAGTCCAAGACTTGAGTGATCGGGGGGGGGGGGACATCTGCTTTCCTTTGAGCAAATACAGGAAAATATGGTCTACCACATAAAGATTTTTGGCGTTATTTGCAGATCTGTAGTACATTAGCACTTTTGTTTTGTAGAAGCCTAATCAGTAAGAAGTGGCAGTGGCTCACCAACACTTGCTGGCGGGACTCTCGAAAAGGCCTCATGGGGAGGTTTAATAGCACCTGGAGGGAATCACAACCAGATCCGATGCATAGATGTAGAATGCAATGGGAGTCACTATTGGGGGTAGCCATATCTAAGGAACAGTGGTGGTCCAATTGCAAAAATATTCATTACTCGTATAAAGATCCTAATAGTCGTTTCATACAATTAAAAATATTTTTGCTTTGGTATCGTACCCCAGCAATGCTACATAAGAGGGGCCTACTGGGACATAGCCATTGCTGGCGCTGTTTGCAACCAGATGCGTATATTGCACATGTATTTTGGTCCTGCTCCCTCTTGGCATCATTCTGGGATATGGTAGCTGAGGATTTGTCACACGAATTAGGCACCAGTCTGGCCTTATCTGCCTTGTTGGCCTCTTTGGTACTTTTTAGGAGCTACTAGGCATCTTGAATTCCTTTCTAAATCTCTGCAACATTGGGTGGTCTCCTCCATTTCAGAATCCAAATGCCTCTTGCTTAGGTCATGGAGACAGCCTTCCATACCCACCAGAAAGATGTGGCATGAAGCCTTAACTAGGTTATCTTCGTTTGAAAAGCTCTTGGCTCTATAAGGTCCAAATATGCGGCCATTTACTGTTAAATGGGGACCATACCTTCAATCTGACTATCTGCATATTGCATAAGTAGGTAAGAGTCCCCCTTTGCGTGTCCCCAATTAGGTGACGGCCCAATGGGAGGGGTGTTTATCCTTTTCTCCCTTTCATCCCTGCTCCCCTATCTTTCTGGGACTATTGTACACAGGTGGAGTGAAACTGAAGAGAGAGAGGTGGAAGCACAAATAGTACGGGAAGGTGGTAGCAATTCGTGTGGACTGAACATAGGGAATAATTACAACATACAGATGTGTATAGTATACATTTATAAGAATCATGTGTAAAAGAAACTGTAATTTTGTTTCATACAGGCCTGACTTTGGCTATATGGCTGTATCAGCTGTAACACTGTGCAGTGTATCATGGTATTTAAAAAAGAAAATACCCAATAAAACATAATACGATAAAAAAATGTCTGTATTGAAAATTTGGTGACAAAAGTCCTTAAAATGACTATCACAAGTGTGCATTGCGCAGTTTCTACACACCCTCGTAAGTTCATGAATTTGCAATATTTTCAGTCCAGATTTTCAACATTGACATTTTTCCACACCTCATTATGTACAGTGCAGCTGTCATTTTTCACACCTTGTCCAAAATGTGTTTTCACACTTCCAGCACAGAATAACGTGGTCACTGTGGGAATTTAGTGTTCAAGATAGATTACGAAAATCACAGTGACACTGTTCATGACCGGAGGTGCAAAAATGCCTATGTTGAAAATCTGCTGTAAAAATCCCCAAACTACTTACATTACGGGTGTACATTGTGCAGTTCCTACACAAGCTCTTGTCTTCACCAGGTTTTGTATATTTCACTCCAGATTTTCAACAACGCCATTTTTTACACCTCCTCATGAACAGTACACCTGTCACTTTTCATGTCCTGTTTGAAATGTGTTTTTGCACCTGTGGCACCAAATGGCGCAGCCGCTCTGTAAAATCATCTTTCGCATAACTAACTGATAGTGTCACTGTTCATGCGGTGGGGTCACAAAAAACCTATGTGGAAAACTTGAAGTTAAAATATCAAGAAACACCCAGGGCATTAGGATTTTTGACCATAACACCCTACCTTGTAGGGACTGACAGGCTTCAGGGGTGTGACTTGGGATTGTCAACAGTAATGCTCATGCCATTTCACCCCCACCCCCACCCTGCAGCCAGTGACAGGCATTGAGGTGCGCCTTGGATCCTTTGCCCCCAGAGTTCACCCCATTCTCCTATACTGTGCCCATTTCAGTGTATTTCCTTATGGATTTAGGTGAATGTAAAGGCAAAACACCCCAAGGCACACTGCGCCTCGACACTTGTCAGTGTTTGAAGGGTAGGGTGAGGTGAAATGTCGTGACTGTCATGTGTGATGACCCAAAGGCATACCCCAATGCCTGTCCATCTCTGCAGAGTGAGGATGGAGTTGGAGTCAATTCAATACTTCACTGCCATTCCTATACTGCATCTGTCTAACTCCTTCACTTCCACTGCTAATGCCAGCAAGCAAACATTCAGCATTGACAAATGCTTGTTATGTTGGCTTGTACTCAGGTGCAAGCAACATAGTGGCACCATACTAGTTTTAAAGTTGTGCCACTGCTCTGCCAATGCCCTGCTTCATTTTGCAGGTGGGACCACACAGCACCGATAAATGGCTGAGCTGTCTATGACAGCACTTCTGATGCAGTGGCATGCAGTTGAAAGGAAACCACTGCAATTTGCATACAGTCGGCAAGCAGCGGCTGTCGTCGGCAGTTTACATACTGCCTGCATCAGCAATCAGTGGGTGTCATCAGCTGCCTCTCCATCCCCATGAAAGCCAACGGGGGTGCCCAATCCCCCTATCAGCATGCCCCCCAGTTGTTTTGCTGACAGGGTAGCCCAATCCCTGTCGGCCTGAGGCACCCCCCCATCGGTTGCATGCCAAGGGGGTGCCCAATCCCTCTCGGCTCAAGCACCCCCAGCATCCTGTATGGCCAATGGGGTGCCCAATCCCCATTGGCTCCACTCCCCCCCTACACAAAAATCCAGGTGGCACACTGCAGCCCACCCCAGTAATGCAAACAGTCCTGCATCTCTTTTTTTTTTTTTTTTTTGAATCCTGTAAAAAAAAAAAAAGAAAATGATCCCTTGTGGCCTTTCTTGCCCTTCCCCCAACCCGCGCCTGCCCTTTGTGCATGCCACCTCCCACACCCCCGTCACCCCTTACTTACCTCTGGAGCCTGGCACGACGATCTTCGGTGGACTGGGAACTCGCGTGCACTCTTCAAAACAGACCGCGCACTGAAGAAATGCCGGCAAGCTGTATAATGGCATAAATATTTTTTTATTCAACTCTGTTACATATCTTGGCCATTTTGGGGAATTTTGGCACTAAATTTTCAACATGGGGTTCTTGGGAACCCACTTCATGAATTCAGTCATTGTCATCTTGTTATTCAGTCCCGAAATGTGTTTTGCAGTTACTGTGCGGAATCAACTTTTGGGACTGATTAATGAAACAACAGTGTCTCTGTTCATGAGATTGGCTCTCAAAAACCCTATGTTGCAAGTTTGGTGAAAGAATTCTGAAAAATGACAGTGTTACAAGCATGCATTGAACAGTTTCCACGCACACTCATAACCTCGTAAATTTGTAATATTTTCACTCCAGATTTTCAATATTGACATTTTTTCACACCTCCTTATGAACAGTACAGCTGTAATTTTTCACATCCTGCCAAAATGTGTTTTTGCACTTACTGAGCAGAATAGCGCCATCGCTGTGGGAAATCACTGTTTGGGACAGATTAAGAAAATCACAGTGCTACTGTTCATGAGGAGAGGTTCAAAAATATTTATGTTGAAAATCTGGTGGACAAAATCAAAAAAAATATTGTGTTACAGGCGTGCATTGTGCAGTTTCTACACACATTTGTAACTGCCAATTTTTCATATTTTTACTCCAGATTTTCAACATTGCTATTTTTTCACACCACATCACAAATAGTACAGCTGTCATTTTTCACATCCTGCCAGAAATGTGTTTTCACAAATGGTGCAGTCGTTGTGCAAAACCACCTTTCTGGATTGAGTAACAAAATGACAGTGCCACTGTTCATGATGTGGGGTCACAAAAATCCCCATGTTGCAGATCTGGAGTGAAAATAACAACAAACGCCAGGGGTATTATGATTCCCAACCATATTGCTGTAATGGGTATGATTTGGGATCATCACTCGTAATACACACGCCATTCCACCCCCACCTTGCAGCCACTGACAGACATCAAGGTGTGTCTTTTGGTCTTCGGGCCCAGCGTTCACCCCATTCTCCTATACTGCACCCACTTAAGAATATTTCCTTATGAAATGGGATGAGTGTAAGGCACGAAGACCCCAAAGCACACCCAACACCAGTCAGTGTCTGCAGGGTAGTGTGCGATGAAATGGCATGAGCGTTATGCCTGATGATCCAAAGGCACACCCCCAATGCCTGTCAGTCTCTGCAGGGTGGGGGTGGGGTTGGCATCAGTTCAGTACTTCACTGCCATTCTTATTACGCATCCCTCTAACTCCTGCACTACCAATGCCAGTGCCAGCAAGCCAACAATCAGCATTGACAAATGCTTGCATTCATTTAAAACAGAGTGCTTTATAACTGGAGAAATGGGCTGTGAAATGTCAGAGTGCTGCAATGGTAGTTAATGACAATGAAAGGTTATTTATTTATTGAATTGATTCACCAGGAAAGGCACACTGAGCAAAATGATGCTTGTCTCCCGGTGCAACCTGGGTGGAAGAGTTATAAAGGGAGGACAATACACAGGTTACCACAATATCAAATTAATCAGGTATACAGAGGAAATGGTAACAATTGGTTGCAACATTGTTTAACAGTCATCTAAAAGCTTTTATCAGAGGCATACTTACATACATAGAGTACAGCTTGCTGTGGCAGATTAACACTTAGAGCTAAATCTAGGCAGGACAGAGAGAGACAAGAGTATGCCAATAAGTGCCATGGGTGGTTTTATAAGCCAGCTTCCAAGGATAGGGCGGTGCCACTGGTCAGGCAATGGGAATTTGAAGGGAGAGGTCAATCAAAGTTATTGAGTGCAGGCATAGTTTACCATGAGGTAGTTTGCCAGCATGTTTGATAGGGAATGGGTGGAGGAAGAGTGGCAAATTTGAAGGGGGAGAGCATTCCAGAGTTTCAGGAATTGGTGCGAGAAGGCTGTCTGTCCAACAGAGGTCTTTCATCTGGAGATATTTAATAGCTGGCTGTCAAGGGACCAGAGGGCATGGGGGGTGGGAGCCGACAACAGTGTGCAGGAGAGGTGGGGGGAAGGCACCAAGCAAGAATTTTGAGAAATATTTGGAGCAGTGCAGTTGTTGGCAATTTTTGAGAGATGGGAAGGTGAGGGAGCAGTAGAGCGAAAGGGGGGGGGCATCGAGCGCAAAATGGCAGAAAACGCTGAAGAGGGGGTCTAGTTTAGATAGGGTGGATTTAGGTACCGCACTGTAGACTATGTCACAGTAGTCTAAGGAGGGAAGGATCATCTTCTGCACTAGTTCCCTCCTAACCGGAAAGAGGAGGCAAGAGCGGTTCCTGTACAGGGTACGTAGCTTAGAGCACAGTTTTTTTTTATGATTGCATCGATGTGGTCAGAGAAGGTAAGGTGATGGTCAAGCCATACCCCTAGATAGTGGAAGGAAGCAACATCCTCCAGAGTTGTCCCATCCTGAGTGTAGAAAGGAGGGAGGGAGGGAGGGGAGTCGGGATAGCTGCTTTCTCATACCGAAGGTCATGGTGACAGTTTTTTTAACGCTGAGAGAGAGTTGGTGCGAATTTAGCCAAAGCTGAACTTTATTGAAATCAGACTGGAGATTAGATGCTACTTCTTCTGTGGAGGAGTTGGAAGCTAATAGGACAGTGTTGCCCACGTACATGTGTATTGATGAGGCTGTGTTGATTTGTGGCAGGTTGTTGAGGAAAATGGAGAACAGGATGGAGCCAAGTACTGACCCTTGGGGGACACCAGTAGTCACAGGAAGGGGTGAGGAAGTGGCATTCACTGCTTGGAGACCTTACACTACCGCTTAATAGAGGACTAAAACAAAAGTGGTTAGAAAACTCTGAAATAACTGTGTGACCCAGTTATTATGGCATTTGAAACACAGATCAACTCCATGCAATAAAGGGGTCACAAGTAGTTACTTAGAAACATAGACTTTGATGGCAGATAAGGACTGCTTGGCCCACCTAGTCTGCCCACTTCCCTACCTACAGGATAAGCTGCAGATCCTAGTTAACTAACAGCCTATTTCTTCTTACCCTCCACAAGAATTGCCTTATGTCTGTCCCATGTATTCTTGAATTCTACCATAGTTTTAGACCCCACAACCTCCTCATGAAGGCTGTTCCATGCATCCACCCACATCTCTGTGAAAAAATACTTCCTCATATTGTCCCTGAACTTCCCCCCATCTTTAAATTGTGTCCTTTGTTTTTGCACATCTCTTTTTCTGAAAGATGCTACCCTCTTGGACTTTGTTGATTCCACTGAGGTGCTCAAAGGTTTCTATCATGTCTACCCTCTCCCTCCTTTCCTCAAGGGTATACATATTAAGTTCCTTTAGTCTCTCCTCATATGGCTTCTTTTGCAGACCCTGCACCATTTCAGTTGCCCTCTTCTGTACTGCCTCTATCCTGTCTATGTCTTTGCGGAGATGGGGTCTCCAGAACTGGATGCAGTACTCCAGTTGGAGTCTCACCAACTGTCTGTAGAGGGGATAACAACTTCCTGTTTTCTGCTGGTGATGCCTCTCCCTATACATCCCAGTATACACCCAGCCCTCCCTACAGCCTTCTCACATTGCTTGCCAACCTTGAGGTCATCTGATATGATTACCCCCAGGTCCCTTTCCATTTTTGTTGTTGTTATTACCTCCACCCATTGTGTAATCTTCCCAAGGGTTTTCGTTTCCCAGGTGCATTATTTTGCACTTCTTTGCATTAAATCCAAGTTGCCATACTTCTGACCATTCCTCCAGCCTTGCCAAGTCCCTTTTCATCCTTTCCATGCCTCCTTGTGTATCAATTATGTTGCAGATCTATGTGTCATCTGCAAAGAGGCATACTTTTCCTTCCAGTCCCTCTGCAATGTCACTTATAAAGACATTAAAAAGGACTGGACCCAGTACTGAACCCTGCAGTACCCCACTAGTAACCCCTCTGTCTTCAGAGTAGACTACATTTACAATTACCTTCTGTGTCCTGTTGTCCAGCCAATGTTTTACCCAGGCTACCACCCTGGGACCCATTCCCAGGCTGGTTAATTTGACTATTATTTTTTGTGTGGGACTGTGTCAAATGCCTTGCTAAAGTCTAGGTAGGTCATCTCCACAGCCCCTCCATGGTCTACTACTTTAGTCACCCAGTCAAAGAAATCAATTAGATTTGTCTGACATGACCTTCCCCGCTGTGAACCCATGCTGCCTTGGGTCCTGTGCACCACTGGCCTCTAGGTATTCAACAATTATTTCCTTCAGAAGTGATTCCATCACTTTCCCTACCACAGAGGTCAAACTGACAGGTCTGTAGTTTCCTGCCTCTGTCTTGGTCCCACTTTTTTGAAGGGGAATCACATTCATCTTCCTCCAGTCCTCAGGTACCACACCATCCTCCCATGATTTGTTAAAAAGGGTAGTCAGTGGTTTCACTAGTTCTCTCCTTAATTCTTTTAGAATTCTGGGGTGAATTCCATCAGGCCCCATTGCTTTGTCCACCTTCAGTTTTAGGAATTCTTTCAGAACCCTTTCTTCTGTTAAAGGACTTGGATTGACTCCCCTATCAAGAGTGCTTCTGTTAATTGGATTCAGCACCTCCCCCTCCTCCTCTTTTGCGAATACTGTGCAGAAATATTCGTTCAGTGTCACTGCTTTTTCACTGTCCCTCTCTGCCCACCCACCATCCATTCTATTCAGCCTCACTATCCCTCCTTTTGTCTTTCTCTGCTTTCTGATGTACCTATCAAAGCAGGGTTTTAAATAATTGATTAGCAGTTTTTTTCTTGGGACTATACTAACCGTACAGAAAGTATTTATATCGATTTTCTAGAAGTGCTATGTTTGTTAAACACAGTGAGGCAAGAGCTATGCATTTTCACAAAGAGTTAACACTTTTATGAGCAAAACACTAATCAATTTTTAAAGTTAAATAAATCCCTGAAAAGGTTTTATCTCCCTTCTTAACCGAGTTGGCTATCTTTTCCTCAGTTTGGGTCTTTGCTATTCTGACTTCTCTCCCTGCTTCCTTCTGCCTTAACTGGTACAGCTCTCTGTCCTGCTTCTTCTGTGTTTCCTTATACTTCCTGAAAGCTATCTTTTTCTCCCTGACTTTCCCCGCCACCTCTTTTGAGAACCATAGTGGCTTTTTCTTTCATTTTGATTTTTTTATATGCTTGACACAAAGGCTTGTTGCCTCTGTGATGACAGTTTTGATGTTTCATAGAAATACAGAAACATAGCATTTTATGGCAGATAAGGACCGCATGGACCAACTAGTCTGCATGGCCTACCTAGACTGCCAATTGTTGCTCCACCCCTCTTTCTAGACTTATTGCTAGTGCTTTTCTAAGGCACTCTCCCATCTTGCCGAAGTCAGTCCTCCTGAAGTCCAGTACCCTCACTTTTGTATGGCTTGCTTCTGTAGCTGAGTTTATCGTGAACCACACCGTTTGATAATCACTTGTTCCCAGATGCTAACCCACTTCTAGATCCGAGATCCTCTCACTGTCCCCATTTGAGAGTACAAGGTCTAAGATTGCTCCCTTACGAGTGGGTTCTAAAACTAGCTGTTTGAGGCATGCTACCTGAAGGGCATCAAGAATGGCACTGCTTTTGGATGTGGCTGCCATAAAGGTGCTCCAGTTAACATCTGGCATGTTAAGGTCCCCCATCAACAGTATCTCCCCTTTCTCTGCCATCCTAATTATGCCTTCTATCATATCCTTGTCCATTCCCTTCCCCTGACATGGGGGTCTGTATACAACTCCTGTGCAGATTGTGGTGCTATTTCCAGCCTCTAAGGTGATCCACAGTGCCTCCTCTACTCCCTGTTTACTCTTTTGTTCAGTTGTTCAGTTATGTTGCTTTAATAGATTTCTCAATCCTGAAACCTGGACTCTGGATGAAAATTAACTTCCTGCTTTCATGCTTCAATTACGGATCCATTATTTACTCCCCCTTCTATCCCTGAAGACACTCAGTAAGTTACTTTCCACCTACCACAACATTAACAGGTTCTTAACAGGACCACCAGAAGTATCCATCACTACAACTATTTTAAGACTACTAATTGGTTATCACTAGATGATAGGTTTACACATAAAATCCTAAGCTTCTTGCTTAAATTTCACAATGAACTTCTCCTTAACTGCATTGTCTCACATTTTCAGGGTACCCAGTTAGATGAGTGCTACCAGACCAGTGCTGCACTATACGGTGCTAGTCTGTTAAGTGCTCATACGGACCGTGACTAGGGATTTACAGCATTTGCTATAAGCACTCCCCTGGTCATTGTCTGTAGTTCTGAAGTAAGGACAAGGGGAACAGGGATCCAATAGCGTGGTAGGCTGAGGCATACAGAAGCTCAACCAGCCCTACTGGAAACTGGGGTTCTAATCCTGGTTTCCAGTCATTTTGCCTGTTTCTTTTTTTTCTCAAGGGACTATGGAAACAGTATTCCAAGACCCCAGAAATTTACCTTACCCATGATCTGCCCACCACCCAGACTGAGAATCTTTAAGCTGGGGGAGTGCAGGTGGCAGAGTCCCCCACTTTGCCCCATAAAAAAAAGCATAGTTTTTGTTACGCTCACTGTGCCTGCACTATTGTGACTGGCAGCGTTTGGACCCAGTGTCCCATTTTCAGAAGCCCACCTGTGTCTGCATCACTACTATAGATCCACCCCACCTCTCCTACTCAGTGCCTTTCTGTCACACTACCCAAGGTGGTTACTCCTTAGCCTACAAGGTCACTTACCTCTCTAACAGCCTCCCTGACTCCTTCATTCAATATTCATTCCTTGGGTCCTTCAAATTCAACTTGAAAAATCACCTCTTGGCTAAATCTGTTTGCACCTGCATTTAACAATTCCCACCCCTCCAATTCACATTCTTCCCCTCACATTTACTTCAAGGGCTTCATTCATTCATTTTTTTCATTTTTATTTTTATACTGAAAAGTCTATGAACACAAGTGCCCATTTTCACAGATGTCCAGTTACAGATAACAAAATATAAACAAACTTCAAAATACAACAATAATTACACAACAGACAGCAAATAACAAAACATAGAATTTAGATAAAAAGTCAATTAAAACAACTACAAGCAGCATTAGAGAATAACTTTTGTTTGAGTAATTCCTTGAAACCAACAACTCTACAACAATTTGTAATATTACTAGGTAAGTGATTGTATAACTTGGTAGTCTTAAACAGGCTTTTGTGCAAAGTTAGTAAGAAATAATGGTACTTTAAATTGGCTTCTAATGCTAGATCTAGTACAGGTAGAATACATTTTATTAGGGTAAAGAATAGAAACACTGGTATAAAACCTAATTGGATTTTATGCAAAAAAGTCAGTGATCTAAGACTGAAAAGTGCAAATAACTGTAAACATCCAGATTTCTCATATAAAGTGCAATGATGTGTCAGCCTATGTAAACAAATAATAAAATGTAAAATACTATGATAAGTGGATTTCAATGTATTTAGCATTTTCTCAGAAGAAAATGAATAAACTATTGAACCATATTCTAAGAATGAGGAAAGAAAACTATGGGCAAATAAAAACCTTGTTTTAAGAGTAAGATTTTTTTTAATACAAAATAACATGCCATAGCGTTCATGCAGGTTACCAATCAGAGAAGCAATTGGTGGTCAGAAGTTAAATGCTGATCCAACACAATCCCCAGATACTTCAAAGAGTGGACCCTTTTGATTGCTTTGTCAAAATTATTTATTTTCATTTTTTAATTTTCTTTATCTATGTTCACACACACAGTTTTGAACTCTCTCGGATGGGGGCACTCAGCTTACCTCCTTCCCACCACATCTGAGACTCAGTCCTGACACTTGGAAGGGCTAACTCCTCCATGTTTTCCAGCTTCTACACCGAATGCCACCCTAACGTGCAGACAATCCATGGACTGGGGGAGCTTTGAGGACAGCCGGCGTACTCAACTGCTGGGCGTGGGGGGTAACTCCCGGACCCCATCATCCCCTATCAAGACTGAGGTTATTCCCCTGAGCTCGGATGTGCAATGACGCCCTGCTCAATGTGCACATGCTTCCGTTGTTATTGCCCCTGTTTAGGTCCTATGTCCATCTTCATCTTGAATATGCATCACAGTTATGGTGTCCATTTAAAAAATAGGATAGTTATATTCTTGAAAAGGTACATAGAAACATAGAAACATAGAATTTGATGGCAGATAAGGACCGCTTGGCCCACCCAGTCTGCCCATTTCCCTACCTACTGGATAAGCTGCAGATCCTAGTTAACCTGCAGCCTACTTCTTCCTTCTCCAACCCCCTAGAATGGCCTTATGACTGTCCCATGCATGCTTGAATTCTACCACTGTTTTTGACTCCACAACCTCCTCTGGAAGGCTGTTCCATGCATCCACAACCCTCTCTGCGAAAAAAATACTTCCTTAAATTACCTCTGAGCTGCCCCCCTCTATCTTCAAATTGTGCCCCCTTGTTCTTGCACACCTTGACATGACTTGACTTGACGGAGGGACAACATTCTCAGGGAAGTAGGCAGATGGCCAGGGCTGGACAGAAGGAAGCAAGGCGGGGAGGTGGATCAGACCTTATACTCAGTAACCGCTTCAATTCTCTTCTTCTGCTCAAGGATGAGGGGGATGATGTAGCCATGACAGAGGGGGTTAGAGATGGAAAGGGTGTGGGAGTGGGAGGCAGGAGGCAGGGTCCAGATAGCAGGAAGAACAGGGGGGGACCTGGAATGCAGGAGAATGGGGGGAGCAGTGAATCAGAGCAGGAGGGGCAGGGGGAAGAGGGAGGAAAGCGCAAGGAGAAGGACCAGTTGGGAGGAAAGGTAAAGGAGAAGGACCAGAAGTACAAGGAGGATTCAGTAAAGGGAGCTGAGGGTTTAGGCCAGGGGAGCACGACGAGCAAGCAGGAACTAAATGGAGACAGGAAGGAAGGGAGGATGAGTCAGGCTAGTTTAGCGGATGGGGGAGAAGGACCAGTTGCGAGCAGTGAGGGGGGAATTAGCAAGGTACAGAAGGATACTCAGGAGGAGGAGAGGCATAGGATTGGAGGGGAGGGAGTGGCCATGGTAAATAAGGAGGGGGTGGCATGTGGCACCCAGATAGGGGGAGGAACAAGGAGCCAGCTGGGTGGAGGGGCCAGTAGAAAGGATGAGGGACATGGAAGGGGGAATGGAGGAAAAGGGTGGTCAAAGTGCTCCTGCTGGGGATTCTATGATCAGGGGTATCAAATGGGATAGGGAGGAGAAGCCTGCCCAGTTAGAACAAGATGCTTCCTGGACTAATGGTGCACAGGGCTAAGCACGAGGTATATCAGCTGGCAAGGACTGTGGGGTTCCCCAGACATACTGGTCCACCTGGGTACAAATGACATTGAGGGAAACAGCGAGCTAGAGATACAGGCAAGATTCAGGGAGCTCGCCAGGGTCTGTCATGACATAAGATGCACAGTTTCCTTCTCAGAAATCCTGCCAGTGCCAAGGGCTAGTGGGGAACACAAAAGGAAAATTAGGGAGATAAACCAGTGGCTCAGGGAGTGGTGTGAGGCCAGAGGGTATGGGTTGATGGGGGATTGGGGGGAGACCTGGGAGGATAAGGAGCTGTATGCTAGAGATAGACTACATCTCAATTTGGAGGGGAGGGGAATCCTTAAGTTGAAAATAGAGGAGTTCATTGGTGAAAAGTGGGGTTTAAACTTGTGAAGGGGGGTGGGATGGGAGAAAAGGCTGTCAAGGGGGTGCCGATAAAGGAGGGACTCTGTCTCCACCCCCCTGGGGACCAGGAGGATTGCAGGAAAAGGCCAACCGGCAAAGTGCAGACCAGGAGAAAACAGAATCCCCATGGGAACACGAGCAGGGGAAATGGAACTGTAGGGAAAGGGTGGAAGGTAGTCCTGCTAAATGCCAGGAGCTTGGGCAATAAAATGCCTGAGCTCCAGGCGATGTTAACTGAGGGAGCAGTGGATGTGGCAGTGGTCACTGAGACTTGGGCCACTGCAAGACATGACTGGGACCTGAACCTGGAGGGTTACACTATGTTCAGGAAGGACAGGGGGGAGGGAAGGGGAGGAGGGGTAGCAATGATAGTCAAAAACTGCATTGGCATAGGGGGAGTAGAGGAGGCGGAGGGAACCGTGGAGGCGATTTGGGTCACCTTGATAACAAGGGGGGGCAAGAGAGTAAAAATAGGAGTGGTGTATAGACCCCCTGCCCTGGCTGAGGAGCTGGAGGACAGTCTGGTGGCAGATGTTGGAGACACTGCAGACTGGGCAGAGGAACGGTGGTGGTGTTGGGGACTAAACATGCCAGGAACAGACTGGAGACTATGACATCCTCTGTGACCAGGAACAGGGTTGTTGGATGTCTTCAGGCGCGTTCCTAACTCAGCAGGTGAGGAACCGACCAGGAGAACACAGGTACTGAATGTGGTCCTGGCAGACAGTGACCAGATTGGGGGCCTGGAGGTAAGGACCCATTGGTGGGGAGTGACCATGCCACGGTCTGGTTCTGCCTGGACCTAGGAGGAGTAGAAGGCTGCACAAAGGCGGAAGTAATCGACTTCAGGGGAGGATTTTAAGGAAATGGGAAGGATCCTTAAGGAGCATTTGGATGGGATTGGGTCAGACATGGACACTGATAGTAGGTGGGAAATCATCAGGAGGGTGCAGGATGCTACCAGCACCTGTGCAAGAGTAAGATGAAAATGCGGTAGGGCCCAAAAACCCTGTTGGTGGACCAAGGAGGTCCAGGAGGTGGTGCGGGGAAAGAAAGCAGCCTATAAGAAATTCAAGTGCTCAAGGAGTGAAAGGGATCGAGGGGAGTACGAGCTGATGGCTAGAAGGGCCACTAGAGTGGTGAGGGCGGCTAAGGCAAGGAAGGAGCAGAACCTGGCCAGGGAAATTAGGAGAGGAAAAAGGGTTCTTTAGATACATTGGGAAAGATGAAGAGTGAAGGGCAGATTAGCAGGATTAAATCAGGGAGAGATGGGCACAAGACTCGGGGAGCAGGCTGAGGTACTAAATGAGTACTTCACCTCAGTTTTCACCAGGAAAATGGGGATGCTGCATCATACATGGGAGGAGACAGAGAGAATGAGGAGGGGGGGACCCTTACCGATCGGCAGGTCTGGGGAGAGGGGGGGCATCACTGGCAGGTGGGGGGAGGGCTAAGCAGGGAGAAGAGGTACCAGAAGTGGAAATCACAGCAGAGAGAGTGAGGGAAGCCCTCAGCTCCCTTAAGACGGAGAAAGCACCGGGGCCGGATAAATTACCTCTATTTTTGAAAGATGCTACCCTCTTGGACTTTGTCGATTCCCTTGAGGTACTTGAAAGTTTCTGTCATGTCCCCCCTCTCCCTCCTTTCCTCGAGGCTATACATATTAAGCTCTTTAAGTCACTCTTCATATGTGTTCTGGTGCAGACCCTGCACCATTTTAGTTGCCCTCCTCTGGACAGCTTCCATCCTGTCTATGTCTTTGTGGAGATTGGGTCTCCAGAACTGCACGCAGTACTCCAGATGGGGTCTCACCAGCTGTCTGTACAGAGGGATAATAACTTCCTGTTTTCTACTGGTGATGCCTCTCCCGCATCCCAGTATCCCCCCAGCCTTCCTTACTGCCCTCTCATATTGCTTGCCCACCTTTACGTCATCTGATATGACTACCCCCAGGTCCCTTTCCATTTTTGTTGTTGTTAGTATCTCACCCCCCATTGTGAACTCTTCCCCTGGGTTTTTGTTTCCCAGGTGCCTTACCTTGCACTTCTTAGCACTGAGTCTAAGCTGCCATACATTTGACCATTTCTCTAACCTTGCCAAGTCCCTTCTCATCCTTTCCACCCCACCTTGTGCATCAACTCTGTTGCAGATCTTTGTGTCATGTGCAAAGAGACATACTTTTCCTTCCAGTCCCTCTGCAATGTCGCTTATAAAGACATTGAAGAGGACCAGTCCTAATACTGAACCCTGCGGTACCCCACTAGTAACATCCCTTTCTTCAGAGTGGACTCCATTTACTGTTACTCTCTGTGTCCTATTCTCCAGCCAATTCTTTACCCAGGCTGTCATCTTGGGACCCACTCCCAGGCTGGCTAACTTGTATATTAATCTTTTGTGTGGGATTGTGTCAAATGCCTTGCTAAAGTCTAGGTAGGCTATGTCCACAGCCCCTCCCTGATCTACTACTTTGGTCACCCAGTCAAAGAAATCTATCAGATTTGCCTGGCATGACCTTCCCGCTGTGAATCCATGCTGCCTTGGGTCCTGTGCCCCTCTGGCCTCTAGATACTTGACAATTCTTTCCTTCAGAAGTGATTCCATCATTTTCCCTATCACTGAGGTTAAACTAACAGGTCTGTAGTTTCCTGCTTCTGCCTTGCTCCTACTTTTGTGAAGGGGAATCACATCTGCCCTCCTCCAGTCCTCGGGTACCATTTCATCCTCCCAGTTTACTAAAAAAATATCTGGTCTTGAATCCACTTCCTATGAATCTATGTTAGACACATTAAAACTTATGCCTCTTACCACTAGACACCTTAGAGGTGATTTTCTTCTCCTATACGACATTGTTCACGACCCATATGTCATGACTGAGCTAGGATTTTCTTTCAAGTTATTAATACATAATACTAGAGGCCATTTCCTTCAGTTATCTGGTAAATCCTTTAAACATAATAATTGAAAGTTTTTCTTTACTGTGAGAACTATTGGACCCTGGAATAGACTTCCATCTGCTGTGGTTACTAGTAACACTAAAGATATTTTCAAACATCGCCTCGACATGTTAATTATGTCTGGGTATGACTTATATTACTCTTTGGCCTAGTATAAGAGCATTATGGGCTTCGGCCTACTAGCTCTTTCTCCGAACCTTAGTATGAATCCTTCCTCATCCCCACTGACCCCCCGGTGACCCGTGCTCATTCCTGAATGTGGGTCGCCAGTGTGGTGTGAAGTGTGGCATCCAGCGCCTCTAGCCTCAGCCCCACGTGGCCGGCCGCTTTGTCGAAATTATTAATTAATTTAAAATCAAAGTTACATGAATTCCTAGTACCAGAAAAAATTAAGACTTTAGTCTTGACTGAATTTAGTACAAGATTATATAAATTAAACCAAAAATGTAAGGCTCCAAAATCACTTTGGAGATAATTTTGGAACCTATGTTCATCCTAGCCTCAGCAAAGCAACACAGCATCGTCCACATATAACATGATTTCAGTCTTGGTACAAATTTCCAGTAATGAATTTATAAATAAGGAAAATAATACAGGTTCCAAATGGACCCCTGCAGAACAGCAGAGTCTAATGAATTTTCCTGAGGAAAAAAACATTCATAAGCATTTTTTGTGACATGTTACATAAAAAATGTCCCAACCATCCAATCACCTCCTCTGAAAAGTTAACCTTGTACAACAATTTTTTCAGCACCATATGGTCCACCAGATCAAATGCCTTGGTGAGGTTCACAAAAGTCACTGCCATGAGACTGATTCTCAAACAGCCCTAAGGTTGACACAAGCTGCTGCCAAAGGCATCTTGCATCAAAGCACAGTGCACCAGGGATCATGTGGCTGATTCTCTATGGGGCAGGGTCCTGGTGGCAAAGTCCTATGGCTTGTATCAACCATTGTCTGACACACCTGGAGGATTTGCTGCAAACTGCAGGATGGGCATGCACCACTCTAGACCCTGCTGATCTAGCAGTGCCCCCCCATCCCCAATGTTGCTTGTAATATTAATCATTATAACAAGTGATAATAACACTGATGAAGTACAATGACGAAACAAAAGATACCTGGCAACACCTTATCAACATCTGTTAATGCTGAAAGGCACAGAACATAAAAAAAAGAAAGAAAACCCAGCAAATATGGTGTAATACAAAAAGGACCTGCGTGATCTGTTTTTATGTATGAAGTAGATCATTACAAATTTCTAACTAAAAAAACATCCTATTATCTCTCCAAAATGAGTTATTACTTATCCTTAGTTAACTCAAAAAAAAAGAAAACCTGAATTCCAAAGTGGTATGAAACACTACATCATTAATTTAGCTCCAAAACAACCCTTGCTGGAAAGATACAGTTTTTGACATGGCCTGTTACCAAACTACAAAACTAGGGAAGGGGGTAGACCTCAAGTGTCACAACAGTAATCTCTTGGCCTCTAAAGCTGCTGACCTCCACTCAGCAAACTGAACCCCTGTTCTTTTGTCCACAGATGTTGACATGGCCCTCCAACACTTTATCTCCTCTCTAACCTTGATTTGGACTATCATGCACTCCTTAGCACTTCCTGGGTAAGATTTCACCATCTACCTTGGATTACTCCTGAAATCCTCTCCCTTCGTAAAACTAGAGACAGTGCCTGGTTCCTCTTCAAATCCAATGACTCCTCCACAAGCCTCCAAGAATATCGCCCCCTCAGGAAAAGGTGCATCAATACAATTCACCAAGCCAAATCTAACAACTTCAAATCTCACCTCTCCCATAATCCCAGGTCATCATACATCTGGCAAACCATTAAGTCCCTCCTCAATCACACCCAATACTACCTCCCCTACCCTTGCTGAAAACAAGACACTAATCTCAGACCCTTCAACAGTGGCATTCATCTTCAACAAATACTTCACATCCTGCGTACTCCCTGACTCTACCTCACTCCACACTCCCCACCCCAATCTGTCAGCTTCAGCTTCCTCCATCTCCTCCTTGGAGGTCTGCCACACCCTATCCTCCTTAAATACCACCAAACGGAGCCCTAGTGGCCTCCACCCCTTACTCCGGCACCTCTCTGTTCCAGTTATCACAAACCCCCTGAATTGCATCCTCAATTTCTCCTAAACCACCAACTCTGTCCCCACTACATGGAAACTTGCCAGAATAATACCCCTCCTCAAGGGTGGGGATATTTCTCTTCCAAGCAACTACCATCCCATCTTCCTCTTTCCCTCTGTAGCCAAGCTCCAAGAGATACTGATCCTATCCAGGTTGTCCAACTCCCTCTCCTCCTAAACTTTCTTCTCAAACTACCAATCTGGCTTCTGCAAAGGACACTCGACTATCTCCTCCATCCTCTGAGTCATTAACTCTATCCTTGCTGAAATGGACTGTGGGCATATCACTACAGCGATTTTTATAGACCTTGACAAAGCTTTTGACTCTGTCTCCTACCCACACCTCCTACAAAAACTCCAAAGAGATGGTCTGTCCTCCTTCTCCTCTGTGTGGTTTAGCTCCTACCTCTGATGTAGGATGCAGTCAGTCTCAGTAGTCAACTCTGTGTTGCCTCCCCTCCTTATCCTCTCTGTAGTACCCCAATGATCTATTTTAGTCTAGCTCATTTTTCATTATTTATCAATGACCTTCCAACTGTCTGCCAACACTATAGTATCCACCGCTACGCAGACAACACAATCTTTACATCTCCAGTTCCACCTCTGACTCCATCTACTCTAACCTCCAATTTGACTTCAACCATGTCCTTTGCTGGTTTCAAAAGAACTCTAAAAATCTACACCAAGAAAACAGTCTCTATAGTTTTCTGGACCCCTCTCAAGCTTTCTAAGCTGCACCACCTCTCCTTCATCACCTTGGATGGATCCACCCTTGACTCTGTAACTTCCTGTAAATACCTGGCCTCTGGCTCAATCAGCACCTCAGCTACTCTGTCCATATTGACTCCATGTGTGCAAAACTTCACCCTAAACTCGGAGTGCTCTTTCAGAATAAGGACTGCATCTCCCTTCACCACCGCCATGTCCTGCTCTACAAGACCTTCCTCCCCATTCAATTACAGTGATGTTATCTATGCTTTGCCCTCCCCACCATCTCCTGCCTAGGTATCCTCCTCCACTCCTTGTGCCACTTCGCTACCAACTCCCCACTATGGATTCACCATTCCTCTCTCCTCATCTCCTTAACCCCACCACACACACAGAAGAAATGTCTACTCCTTAACCTCCATTGCCAAGTAGTTGTTCAACTTCCTTCCTCCTTACCTCTCTTCCACCCTCACTCCTGCCTCAGTCTCTTCCTACTCCCTGCTATACTATCACTCCTGCACCTTCTCCATACCTCATATCTGGTCCTGTTTGGGCCTTGCTGCCTTTTCATCCTATCTCCCCCACCTCTGGAGCCAACCACCTCCTAGCCTTCAAGACTCGCCCTCATTTCCATCTCTCAAGCAGCTGCTAAAACTCATCCCTCCACCACCCTGCACTTGCCTGCCCCATGAGCATAATTCTGAAGCTGTTTCTGGCCAGTCCAGCTGCTTTGCACATAATTGTATAGCTGTATTGATTCACTCACACTTATATTCTCATTGTATACAGGCCAAACATAGTAAATTAGTATTGCATTACTGCTATCTGTTATAGCAATGCCTCTAATGTCAACTGCTTACATGATGTGATTGTTATTTATTTTCCTGTACCCCATTCACCTGGAAATAAGCCCTGGCTCATTGTGTCTTTCCTGGTTGTCAACTTTTAAATAAAATAAATAAATATGGAATTTATACTTCAGAGACATTTGGCTAACTAAGGATGAGTCTCCCAAAATCCAAAAACAGGGGGTGTGGGGTATGGAAAGTTTAAAAACAGGTTCCAGGTAGTGTATAATTCTTCCTCACCTGTCCTTCACTATGGAGCACTGCCAAAATATGTGGTAAAGTGTCCCTGATTCATCTACACATCTCCAATAAACATTAGATGGACTTGGGCCCATTGAGAACAATCTCTCTGGGTTTTGTACCAACAGCTTAAAACCTTAGTTTGTATAAGTTGCAGTCATGGATCAGCTGTGGCCCGATGTGCCTCAACCCAACATCTAGCCCAATTTTCCATCATAATAGGGATCTGAAACTCTGATGGCCATTTGGATCTGTGAATTTGCCAACAAGGCAAATACAAATCCAGTATTAATTAATATATCTGACTCGTCAGGCCTTTAGAGAGCTGGGGTCATTTTTTGCAACTGTTTGACTAAATCAGTTTGTTGTGATGTGAAGCCAAGGCTGAAAACGTGTTGCAGCTGCAAGAACCACCATAGGTCCTGAGGGTATAAATTGTATTCCCATTTCATAGAAACCTAGACTATGATGGCAGATAAGGACTGCTTGGCCCTCCAAGTCTGCCCATTTCCCTACCTACTGGATAGGCTGCAGATTCTAGATAACCAACAGCCTTTTTCTTCCTACCCCCCCCCACAAGAATTGCCTTATGTCTGTCCCATGCATTCTTGAATTCTCCCACAGTTTTAAACCTCACAACTTCCTCAGGAAGGCAGTTCCATGCATCCACCACCTGTGACAGGGTAGAATAGGACCCTGTCCCATTTGTTAGGGAGAAAGTGTTAAAATGCAAGGATCTATATAATTTCCTTTTCTCTCTCTCTCTCTTCTCTGTCTGGTTGCACAAGGAAGTTTTCCTGTGAGACCTTCAGACTTGATCAGCCTGAACAGTTTCTCAATCCTTTGCCTCTCACTTTTCTCTTGCTGTCTTTTCTGCCTTGCATATCTAGTTCTGGTAATATAAAAATAAATGGGAATCAATGTATGGAAATGTAGTTGATAATGAGATCACTTTTATTTAGAGAATTGCGTTACTGTTAAAATATATATATTTATAATTTAAGATAACTGTAAAAGCCAGAGGTTATTTGAGTTCAAATGCCTGAGCCTTTTGCAAAGGCTGGAGGTACCTCAGGAAGTTCACAATGTTCTAGCAGCTCCAGAAACTGACAAAGAACAGGATGCTTGCAGAGGATGGGGGTTGGAAAAGATATAAAAACAGCTAAATCTGAGCTGCAAGATAGATTTTTGTTTTACAAGAGATTTTATTTTGCTACTGTACATAGTTATTCTGATCAGGTTTATTTTATTTTATATTACTACAACTACAAATAAACAGTTTTGTGGAATGTTACAACTGCCCCTGTTTTTTTTCTATGCTTTCTGACCTGTGCCTCAATGACACCACCCTCTGTGAAAACATACTTCCTCACATTGCCCCTGAGCCGTCACCCCTCTATCTTCAATTTTGGCCCCCTTGATCTTGCACGTCTATTTTTCTGAAAGATAATAATAATATTCTTTATTTATATTGCGCCTTTCTAAAATCAAGGCACATTAACAATAAACTTCTTAAAACAATAAATAAGACACAAATACATTGATACTCATTCATAAAATATGTTAGAACATCATCATCAAGAAAATGCTGACAGCCACAAATGGGTATTTAAAGCATGTTTAAATTTCTCCACAGACGTACACTCTCAAAGTGGATGGGGTTGAGAATTCCAGAGGGTTGGGGCCAGGTACATAAAAGCATGGGCCCCCCAAAGATTTCAAAGAAAGCCTCAGAACCTCTAGCAACCCCTCATCTGCCGAACACAGCGATTGCTTGGGGTAGTAGGGTACCAGGAGCTCTTTCAAGTAGATTGGGCCTAGTCCGTGCAGGACTTTATAAGTCACAAGATTGACTTTAAAGGTGATCTGCCACTGTACTAGCATCCAGTGCAGTTCGCCCAGCACTGGAGAAATTTGACAGGTACGAGGACTACCCATCAATAACCGAGGTACAGTGTTCTGCACGAGCTGCAGGTGGTGGATATCAACCCCAGGTAGCCCTAGATAAAGGAAGTTTCAATAGTCAAGGTGCGAGGTCACAAAGGTGTGGACCAATGTAGGCAGGTAACAGGATGGAACTAGGTGCTTAACCCTGGAGATGTTCCTCGGATGGTAAAAGGATGATTTCACTACTGCTGACACCTGTAATTGTAACATCAACCCATCATCAAAAATCTCCCCCAGGTTCCACACCTGGTCAGAGGCTGGGAGCTGGTAGCCACCCAGAAATAATCCTGAAGGCAAACCAGCTCCCACCCAGTCTATCCTGCTATCAGTTCCTCAGTTTTTGCCTTTGCTATTTTGACTGCCTTCCCTGCTTCCTTCTGCTTTAACTGGTGCAGTTCACTGTCCTGATCCTTCTGTGTTTCCTTTTACTTTCTGAATGCTATCTTTTTCTCCTGAACCTTCCCCACCACCTCTTTTGAGAACCATAGTGTTTTTTTTCCTTTCGTAGAACAAAATCATGATCATACTCTATCAAGTAATCAGTCTCAGCCAATCTGATTTATTTGGTGTTCAATGTTATTTTAAAATGCTAATGGCAGGGTTTTGAATGGTGTCTACTTTTCCAATGTCATGTGCTTATTTGTTTTGCTTTAGAAAATTATTTTTATTACTGATTATATACCATTTAGTTGCCTTTTAGTCTACTTTTTAATGTTTGTTGCTGTCGGTTTCTGTGTTCTAGATATACTATGAGGTCATGTCCTTTGTTTCACATATGGATCTCTGAACAGCACTAAACAGTGCAATATAGTGCTAAAAAAGTAGAAGTGGATATCAGTATTTATTTTATTTATATAAATAATGGAATGGGGAAAAGTCAGCCTGGTGACAGGGAGAACTGAGGCATTGAACACCTTACCTCCTGCCATACCACTCACTCATGTTCAGGAAAGATCACAGGTTACCCAGGGTGGGAAAGAATTAAGCATTATAAGGACTACTCTCCTCTCTTTGGGAGTGGAGGCCAGCCATCTTGGCCTCTTATTGCTGCGAGGATGAGGCCAGGTGGTACTGCCAGTTAGCAAGAGGCTTGAAGGTTGAGGCTGTGACTCTGCAAGGCATGTGCACTTACAAGCACTCATCCTGATGTTTCCCCATGGTAGGGGACAAGGAGAAAATGAAAAATACTACAGGAAGACTTCACAAAGCATTGCCTGCTCCTCCTTGCCCATGCTGCCACATGAACACCATGGCAAATCTGTGCACCAGGGGAAGGACAGCTCTCTCCCTCCTGACCACACCATGGAAGAAACTGTGAGGGATTTAGTCACAGTTGGTTGGGGGAGGCAAGTGCTGGTTGTGGGGAGCAGGGATAGGGCTGAAGCTTCCCACTTCTGAGAATAAAATCTGTATGAAAAAAAGGGCAAGGAGTTGTACAAGGCAATCACCTTGACAGTGAAAATTTACAGTATAATACTGAGTAGTTTTTTTCTGAATTAGACATGTAGGAAGTAGAATGTTAGTTAGACACAGTGGGCTCAATTTTCAAAGCCCCTGATTGCCATAAGCCCTGGGAGTGCTGAAGATATAGTGCACCAGGCTTGTGGCAATCACCCAGACGGCAACTGGGATTTTCAATCCCATGCACCTAATGCCGTAAAGTAGACCAACTTTTTCTGATCTAGTTTGCTGCAGTCCTGGGAGCCATTTTTACAGAGTTTGCACCAGATATTTGGCACAATCTGCTGTATAGTGTGGAAACTGTCACAACTGTGCCTATTATTAGAAATTCAGGTGCAATTGTGGCAAAGGGGGGTCAGTGCACCTCCAGAAACTAAGTGCCATGGTGCAGGGCTTTACAGAAGCCCTGCACCATGCTTTGAAAATTGAGCCCAGTGTATAATTTTTATTGTAAACTGTCTCTGGAAAATTAAGTGATCTGACTGGTTACCTAAATGCACAAACCCAAGATTTACTTGGACTGCACTATACTGAACAACAACCCCATTGCTTTGTCCACCTCACCATAAGCATATCCTTACACGGCTTCCAAACTAAATTGCCATGACTAATATTGTCATGACTTTTCTACCAAACATACCCACCACAAATAACAACAATATACCAACAGGTGTGTAAGAACCATTACCTTAACCCCATCAAAACATTCTGAAGCTAAATATCATGTACACTTTCCACTAGTGAGTTGCAAATCATAGCTTGAATTCATTCATTCACATATCTGGACTGCCTTGTACGGTATGGGCTGCATACATTGGCTCTTGCTCTGCACCGATGGGCGTGCAGCCCTGGACTGATCAGTCGTGGCGGTGAGGCAGCAGGTGAGTGGGATGCTGCTGCCCGCTGGCTGCGGGGAGCAGGGTGGTGGGGCTTCGTGGGTGGGTGGGTGGGGTGGGGGACACTAGATCACCAGGGTAGGTGGTCCTGGGGGTTTGAACATGTTGCTGCCACGTTAGGGCTTCATGGTCCACTGGACCACCAGGGATATGATCTTGGGGGTTGGAAACTTTGCTGTATGCGATTGGGCTTCATGGTCCACTGGACCACCAGGGATATGTCCTTGGGGGTTGACTCTTTGCTGCCAGCGATCGGGCTGGTGGAAGTGGGTGTTGTTGTCACTTTTGCCCTATCGGGCCACTCGGGGGAGAGGGGTGCTATACCATATGCCCGCGATCGGGCCAGTCGGGGTGGGGTTTTATAAATATATGCCCTAATCGGCCAGTCGGGGGGGTTGACAACATATGCCCATGATTGGGCCAAGTCGGGGTGGGGTTAACTCATGGCCACGATTGGGCCAGTCAGGGGGTGGGGGGATTTTTTAAGTTATGCCCACGATCGGGCTGCAGGGGGCGTCAGTCCCCGATGGCTGCTGCCTGGCAGGGTGCCAGGTGCAAGTCCTCGGGGATCATCGCACCAGCATGCTAATGGCATGCAAATGGGGCCATAAATAGATGCAAATGGTCCTCCCATGCCTTGCATGAATTATGGCCCCATTTGCATGTCACCTTTTGAATATGGGAAATTTGCTCATGGTGCAATGGTACTTGTGCCACCGCAACGTGAATACTCCACTCTGACCACTTGCGGTGGCGCAAGTTCCACTGCGCCATGCACAGTGGCTGTGGCCGGGGGGGTGATATTCAAAGGAGTTGCTCAATAGCGTAACTCCTTTGAATATAGCCCCGGCCACACCCCTGCGCAAATATTTTGTGCAGCACAAGGGCTTGCACCACAGAATAGTGCAATTTGAATATCCAGCCCTATGTGTATGAGCCACAATAGGTTACTGTGGAAATTATTTATTTATTTATTTGAATTTTGGTAACTGGGTAGGTCCACTGAGACAGAATGTCCCTTTGTCAGGAGCGACCTGAAATGATTATAATATCACAAAAAGGAGCTTACATATTTTGTGTAGACTAGTAGAAGGAGCAAGTGCAGTCCAAAGGACAAGAATCCTGTTTCTATATAAATGTCCTTAGTTATTGCCAGTAAAGAGATAATAATAATTACAGGATATCCAACTGAAGTTATTTATATTTTCTGAAATTATCTCAGAGTCAACATGTGCACTTTAATTACACTCATGGGTGTGGAAAATAGTTATAAAATCCATTTGTTATATTGGAGAAGAATTTTTTTCTGCTGCAAATGGCAGGTAAGAAGTGAAAACTGGGCTGAATACAGTGTACAGCAATGTTTTATTTCATATGACATACCAATGGAGAACATTATAAAGAAAAAAATACGTTTTGATAAAACACATCAGTTTTGAGTACACTATTTTTACTGACTGTGCAACTGCATTGACTGTCGGCAGTGAGTCTTCAAAACAATACACCATTTCTTACTAGATAATGCATTTTTAATTCATAGGTTTTAGATCAGTACCAAATAAAGTGCATGTGTTAAAGATGCAAAGCTGACTAAAGTAATTCAGCTCTGCACTATAAAGGGTCAGAGAGTGAGGGAAAGAAAGAGTCATTTAGGAGCAAAATATTAATAAAAAAGTTTTAATTGTATGTACGGTATGTATGAGTGTTCTTTTGAGTCTTATTAATGGAACCCAACTTTGTATGTCAATCCAGATTACAGCACATTACTGCTGACAACACCGCTGTCCTGTTCACCAGGACAATTCTTGCTAGACATCACTGGCTGCTTGGGACGAAACATGAATATGGATGGATTCTACCTTCCGGACGATGATTCGCAGAATGTTCCATGTTTTTATACTACTACACCCAGCACTCCAGGTGTAGCCACATATTCATTTAATTTCTCTTCTACAAACCCTAATTGTGCTGTCATAGTTTTGGTAAGTAACATTAAGTTTAAACTCTTCATTTCTGTGAATAACAAGATTATTATTTTTGTTATTATGATTAGCCCATCTACTTAGAGAGCACTTTCATTTCAAACTGATTGTTATATAAGAAGTTGGCCATTGTTATGTTTATCAACTTTTTCTGTAACCCTGGAGTCTTTAGTCTCTACAGGTAATGCTCGTTCCTCAAGCTTATTGTAGACCTTATGTAATGGGTTTTTTTTGGTTATTGTTATTTCTTTACAGTTTTTATCAAATGTTTCTAAATGAAGAATACAGAGTTGAATAGTACATAGTACATGGAACATGATAGCATGGTTCATAAAATCATTTAATCTGGGCAATAAATCAAAGTTCAAACAATAGTGAGCTGAAAAGTATAACACTACAAGATAACAACAAAGAGCAGCTAAATAAAAATAACCATTTGGAACCTATGTCACTAGCTGGTTCTTTATTATATAAAGATGACAATGGTACCTGTTGTTCTTCACAATAACTAAGCATAAATGATATACACTAGTAACAACCCTTGTTTTCTATTCAGTATATTAACTGACGAACCCCCATAAACCCATTTGGATTCTAGTAGGTTCTTATTTTTGAAACTCTTTTGAAATTTAGTAATTCTAATCATCAAACATAGTCAAAATATGACTCTAGGGCTATGATTTCCATCCTGTACTGCATTTTTGAAGCTGGGATGAAATAGATATGCTGTTCAAACAGGTACAGTACTAATTTGCAAGGATTCCCTACCTACTCTACTACCCACAGTACTCAGTGATTCTCCTGGTAAGAAGACAGCTGTCCAGGCATGTCTAGATGCTCAAATGCAGTTTATGTTTCTCAGTTTATCTGCTGGAATCAATCTGACCAATGGTATTTATTGTGTCATTTGTGCATAATTTAAAGTAAGCTTTTTTTTTAACCTTCTTATGAGTTTTTTTTTTGTCTACAATTTTCTTAATTTCAAGTGTCAGGCATCAACTTTCATTGCTGGATCTCGTTAGACATTGAATACTGCATACATCATTCTTGTCAGGATCTGATTACAGTCAGTATGCAAACTGACTCTTCAGTGGCCTGTAGTATTCATAAAATGTATACTTATGTTGAGTTGTTGAGAAGTTCTACTGCATTAGTGAAGTTCATGTGAAGTTGCGAATGTCATAGTTCATGAAGCTTCATGAAGTTCCAAGTGGCTGAACGCACTACACTACATCAACCTTGTTTTAGTTATTTAAAGAAAACTGTTTAATCATGTTAGAACCCTTCCCCCACTCTCTGTGACATATTTAAATGCAACCTTGCCACCAAACAAAATCAATTTGGTATGTAATGATAATAATAATAATAACCGTATTTATAAACCACCTTTCAAAGGCAAGGTGCTGTACAAAATAAAACAGATCAAATACAACAATGATATTCTATAAAATCTAGTTAAAACATTTGTACATAACACATTTCCAAACAGCAGCATAACATTACTGGCTAAAACTATCAGCTAACACGATCAGAGAACACGATTCCAAACAGATAGGTTTTAAGGGCTGACTTGAAACTTTGAACGGTAAAGCACTCTCTCACCTGACAAGGTAAAGAATTCCACAGGGTAGGGGCTACATATGAATAAGACCGAGACCCTGATGTCTTCAAATGCACCCTGGAAACCTCTAGCATTCCCTCATTAGTGGATCAAAGTGGGTGGGAGGGGCAGTAGGGCCAAAGGGGATCTTTCAGGTAGTGGGGTCCCTGGTCATGTAGGGTTTGTAGGTCAGTAAACTGACCTTGAAGGTGACCCACCACTGTACTGGCAGCCAGTGCAATCTGCAAAGCACAGGTGTAATGTGACTAGTTCTAGAAGTACCAATCACAAGCCTGGCTGCCACATTCTGCACCACCTGCAAGTGGCAGAGATCAACACAAGGAAGCTCAAGGTACGGGGCATTGCTATAGTCAAGGTGGGTAGTCACAAAGAGATTGACCAAAGTAGAAAGATCATCGAGAGGAACCAGATGCTTCACCCGGGGGATATTCCTCAGATGAAAAAAATGAGGACCTGACAACTGCCGACATCTGAGATTTCAGGGTCAGCTCATTGTGAAAAATAATGCCCAGGTTATGTACATGATGTGAGGCAGGTAGTGGAGCATCACCGAGTCAAAGGCGAGATAACTGCCCCACCAGCATACCGGACGCCCAACAATCTGGATCCACCATCAACACCTCAGTCTTCTCTGGATTTAGTCTCAGCCAGCTGGCACTCATCCAGTCCTGAATTTCAGAGAGACAGTTGTTAAATACCAAGATCTCATCCTCCTGCCCAGGTACAAAGGACAGGTACTGCTGAGTATCACCTGCACAGCAGTGAAAACTCAAGTCATACCACCTAATAATGTCTCCCAATGGCAGCATGTACACTGTGAACAATATGGGTGTAAGAATGGAACCCTGCAGAACCCAACAGAATGGGCGAGAGCATCAGAGGAATAAAACCCAGTGACTACTCTTTGAGTCCTACCCTGGAGGAAAGACCTAAATCATCTGAGGACTGTACCTGTTAGTCCACATACGAACTGCAGGTATTCCAGCAGCACACCATGGTCCACATAGATACATAGACAGTGTCGGCAGATAAGGGCCTATGGCCCACCTAGTCTGCCCATTTGAGCTTGTAAGTTCAGTTTGTTTTCCTAGAAGTCTATTTCTCCTTACCCCTGACCTCTAGAATTCCTTTATGTCTATCCCATGCATTCTTAAATCCCGTGATTGTTTCAGCCCCCACCACTTCCTCTGGCAGGGTGTTCTACTTGTCCACCACCCGTTCTGTGAAGAAATTCTTTCTCATGTTTCCTCTGAATCGTCCTCCCTCCAACTTCATCCCATGCCCTCTAGTCCTGAAACATCTTTTTCGCTTAAAAATAGTGTTTTCCTGCACCCTGTTCCTCCCTGTAAGATACTTGTATGTCTCTATCATATCCCCTCTCTCCCTCCTCTCCTCCAGGGAGTACATATTCAGTTCCTTCAACCTGTCTTCATAGGACTTGTGATGCAACCCATGCACCACCTTTGTTGCCCTCCTCTGAACCTTCTCTACCATGTCTATGTCCTTACATAGGTATGGTCTCCAGAACTGTACACTGTACTCCAGGTGGGGCCTCACTAGTGTCTTGTATAGCGGAATTATGACCTCCCTTTTCCTGCTGGTGATGCCCCTGCCTATACATCCCAGCATCCTATTTGCTTTACCTGATGCCTTGTCACACTGTTTCCCTACCTTGAGGTCATCAGAGATGACAACCCCAAGATCCCTTTCCTGCTTGGTGCATGCTATGTTTTATATGCTGCAGAGAGATCAAGGAGAACCAAGATAGAATGAGATCTCTGATCTCTCGCTATCAGGAGATCATTAAGCACCTGGACAAGAGCAGTCTCAATACTATGTCTCTTCCTAAATCTGGACTAGAGAGAATCATAGACATCATGGATGGTTAGATGGTCATCCAGCTGCAGTGCAACTGCCTTTTCAATAATCTTTCCCACAAAGGGCAGGTTAGAATCAGGTCTCTAGTTAGTAGGATAATCCAAGTCAAGGGAGTTTTTTTTTCAGGAGTGGTCGTACCACTGCCTCCTTTAGGGGATCAGGACAGACCCCCCCCTCCAATGAACTCCAGACTATCTCTGCAAGGATCTGGCTGAACTCATCCATGCAACCCACTAGGAGTCACATGGAGCCTGCATTCAAAATACAGCAGGTTGGCCCCAAAGTCTGAATGACCCTTACCATGTCAGTGAGTTCCAGCAGGCTGAAATCCATCCCCAAAAAATGGGCACTTTTGATGTCCTGCTGACCATCAGAACACCCCTCAGAGGTGGACTGGCTGATCTCTGACCTAAAGGCAGCAAGATTTTCTGCAAAAAATTGAGCAAATTCATGACACTTCTCTTGGATAAAAGCGCCCCCAGCCTGAAGACAGACTGGATTGCACAATGTGTCCACAGTCCAGAATAGCTGAGCTGGTCTGTTTTGTGCAGTGGCAATCTCCCTGGACAGGAATTCTGCCTTCTTATAGGTGATTGTCGATTGTAGATTGCATAATGTTCTATTAACCTAAGACTGTCACCCTCCAGGCCTGGTTTCTGCCAGGCCCTTTCCAGCCTTTGCCCAACTCTCCTCAACTCCTTCAAGGTCTCATCGAACCATGGAGACCTTTAGTCCCCAGATGCAAAATTAGTTGCTCTGTACCATCTGGGGTGCCAGAAATATATAGTGAATACTGAGCAGAAAAACTATCATTCATAAAAACAGTGTGTGCATGACATGTTATCTTAGTACTTGTGATGCACGCATTCTTTCTGAATGACAGGGTATACTGATATACCCAGGGTATACTGAGTTTGATGTACTCAATTGCAATTTAATGAAGTGGCTGGTTATTTAACTAGCATATGCACATATGAATGTGCCAGCAGAAACAGGCCTCCTGGTCTATCAGTGTCTGCTCACGTGTGCTGCTAGCCTCCCCTAAGTTACAGCTGCCCCACCCCCCCTTTTGTTCACCCACAGCAGTTCTCAGCCTCACCCACCCATAATCTCCCATGTTCTCTGTCCCATGCCCTTTTAAAGCTACCCACAGTTTTGCATGATATCACCATCTCTGGTAGGGCATTCCACTTTGACACCATTCTCTGTGAAATTATGCCTCCTCATCTGCCTCCTAAATCTTCCCCTCTCTATTCTTAGCCTATGCCGTCTAGTGTCCCTTCCCTTCTTCAGTTTAAAAACCCTGTCAGCTCCATCCTTGTTGATTCCCCTCAGATACTTGAAAGTTCCAATCATGTCCCCCTATCCCTCCTCTCCTCCAGGATGTACATATTCATTTCCCCCAGCCTGTTCTCATAGTCTCTCCCCTCCATTCCCTGTATCATCCTCATTGCCCTCTGCTGCCCTCCCTCCAGTAGCTTGATATCCTGCCTCATGTATGGCCTCCAATACTGCACACAGTACTCCAAGTTCGGCATGACCAGTGACCTGTAGAGGGGCAAGATGACCTCCCTTCACCTGAATTAGAACCCCCTCGCTATACACCCCAGCATCTTGTTCACCTTTGCTGCCACTTTCCTGCACAGGGCAGATTTTTTCATGCTCCCCTGTTACCATCACTTCTAGGTCCTTCTCTTCAATGATCCACAGCTTCACCCCCCCAACCAGTATTATCTCCTTGAGTTCTTCACTCCAAAGTGCATAACCTTATACTTCTTTGCATTGAACCCCGGCTGCCACCTCTCTGACCACTTCTTCAGTTTGGTTAGGTCCCCCTGCAGTTGCTTCCATCCCTCCTCCTCATCCACTACTGCACCCATTTTGGTATTATCTGTGAACATATTCACCCTACTCACCACTCCATGTGTGATATCAGAGATGAAGAGACCAAATAGCACTGGGCCCAGCACCAAGCTCAGTGGCATCCCCACTCATCACTGGTCTAGGTGTTGAGAATTCTCCTCCCACCCATCATCCATTGTAGCCTCCCAATCAACCAGTTTGCAATCCAGTTTGCCATTTTAGCCCCCACTCCCACACCAGTTAGCTTCCCCCCCCCCAAGCTGTCCATGAGGTACTGAATCAAAGGTCTTGCTGAAATTCAAGTAGAGGACATCCACTGTATGGCCCCTATCCAGCTCTCTTGTTACCCAGTCATAACATTTTATTAGGTTGGTTTGACAAGACTTCCCTGATACAAACCCATGCTCCCTCACATCCTGGAGGTATTTGTCCTCTAGAAATGACACCATTCTCTCATTCAGTACCTTCTCCATACTTTTGCACACTATAGAAGTGAGACTGACTGGCCGATAATTGCCCAGATCATCCCTTGGGCTGCTCTTGTGTATCAGTACCACATGGGCCATCCACCAGTCCTGAGGCACACATCCTGTATCCAGGGAGGTGCTGAACTGATCCGCCAGCAGTTCCGCCAGCACCTCCGCCATCTCCATCAGCACCCTGGGGTGGATACCATCTGACCCTGGTACCTTGTCCACTTTTAGTGCCCTCAGTCCCTCTAATAATTTACTTTCTTCAATCATTCCATCCATCACCTCTCTCCCCCCACCCTCCCAGTCCAAGGTGGTAGTGGTCCCCCCTACTCCTGCATGAACACTGAACAAAAGTATTCACTTAGTGCTTTCACTTCTTCGTCTCCCTTTTCCACCCATTCACCACCCCTCTTTATTCTTACCTGTTATCCCTGCACTTCCTTACTATCCCTCTACTTACACTGCACCCACCAGTTTACTCACATTTTGATTTATTTATCTGTTGTAAGATGTAGGATGTTAAGGATTGTTTCTTTACTACCTATGATTGTTTGTGAGACTGTATTTTGTACCTTCCTGGGTCGTGCCTGAAAATAGGCTGGGTTATTGCATAATGAACTTATCCAGTCATCAAAAGCTAATTAATTAATTAATCTGGGGTGCCAGAAATATACAGTGAATACTGCGTAGAAAAACTGACATTCATAAAAACAGAGTGTGCACATGACATCTTATCTTTGTACTTCTGATGCACACATTCTTTCTGAATGACAGGGTATGCTTATTTACAGTTTGATGTAATCAATTGCAATTTAATGAGGTGACTGGTTATTTAACTCTCTACTTTTGCCGCACCCTCCACTTTACTCACATTTTTGTACAGATTTAAATATATTTAACCGATTAGTGATGTTGTTTAAATGCATTGTGTACACACCAAAAAATTGCTTTTGATAAAGCACTAGTATAATGCAGAACTATTTGTTTGTTTATTTATTTATTTATTTTGTGTTGCAGCTTAGGCTTTTTATCCTTTTCATTTTGTATTTGTAAAATACATTTTTTCTCAAACTTTGCTTTTTGGATTAGAGCTGTTGAACTTTTCTAATTTGGAAGTGGGAATTTTTTTTCTACTTATATTTTTATCCCCACCTGCTTCCACTCTCTGCTGAACCCACACCCCTCCTCCCCATGGCATAGTTTGCTGCCAAACATATTTGTGAAGTAATGTATTATATTACTTTCCACAAACCTGCACACCAGAACCTTTTCCTCTGGTTTCTGCCACCCACTCCAATGATTACTAAAACTTCCCCACCCAACCCCTCATTTGGACCTCACCTCCATCTTACCCTCTGGGCATCCAAAAATAGCCTGTTTTGAATTACCTGTCAGTGAAGAAAACTATCTCTGAGTATAGAGCATCAACTGCCTTCAGTGTAGGTATTGATACTGACATGAATGCATGGTGTATCAGCAGATCAGGTTTACTATAAGAAAATATGTTACCATCTATTCATTCATGCCATTGCTGATGCTTACGCTGAACAGAGCAGGTGCTCTGCACTGGTCGATGGATTTTTTGTGTTTGCAGAACCTTCACAACAGGATGTTTTCAGGTACTTAGGGGAGACAACAGAGGAAGGTATCAGAGTAGATTTGGCTTTGTAGAGTTTGAGTCATTGTCAAGGTCCAGCCAGGTCAAAGGAGGTGGGGGAGTGGTTTCTGTCACATGGCATGGGGATAGGAACTCAGTACTTTTTTTTTCCACTTTGGTGGTGAACTTTGCTTGGGAGAGGAGGACTTTTTCAACAGAGCATGGCAGCAGGTTGGGGGTAAATATATGAAATTGGTCTGTGTGGTGAAAGGGGGCATTTGGAAATGGCACAGTGATCGTGGTGCTGCTAATGTGATTGAAACAAAAATTATTTATATACAATGGGTTCAATTTTCAAAAGGTTTTGAATGCCACAAGCCCGGGGAAGGGGGGCTGAACACATGGCACATGGCACTTATGGCAATCCCTGGCTGTCAATCGGGAGTCTCAATCATGTGCATCACATTCTGTGAGTTAGACCAGCTTTTGCTTTTCTAATTTTATGGACATTTTTACAGCATTTGCATCAAATATTTGGCGCAAGCTGTGGCAAAAAGGGAAAGTGTCACAAATGCACACAACCTTTTAGAATTAGGCACAAAGTGTGTCAATGTGTTGTGCAAGATCTTCATTAACCTTTTGAGCACCAGGGGCAGCAGTCTTCCAGGAGTCTTTCTGAAGGCTGAGATGCTGCCCTATTTGCAGACAACTATCTGCCCTGAGGGAGGAAGTTGCCCGTCTTCAGGCTGCACTGGACAGTAGTAAGGAAACCTTCCCCCAGGCCACACTGGACAGTAGGAAGGGAACCTCCCCCATCCAGGGAGCACTAGCGCCACCACCACTACCTCAGAGGTTGCAAGAAAGCACAGCAGTTGGACCACAGTGGCTCAGGGAGGGTGAGGAGAGGGAACAGAGGCACATCCAGTCAATTGTTCCACTCCACAATCCATACACCATTCTGGGGAGCATAAGCTCCCCTATGGATCACCGAGAGAAGACTGATGACAACTGTCACAAGGGAGACCCACAGGAAGGAGGCAGAGGACACCACAGGAAAGGAAGCAGCTCCTGGTGGGGGACTCCAGTTATTAGGGTATAGAACTGGGGGAGCTGGGAAAACTAGTAAGGTGCCTGCCTGGTGCCATGGCTTGAGGACAGGAAGCAATCTCAGGATCACGAGAACAGCTGTAAGGGATTCTGAGCTGGATGTAATTGTCCACCTAGGGACAAATGACTTGGCTCATCATGAGATTAGAGCAGTGCAGGAGGACATTGCAGAGTTGGGGAGGGACCTAAGACAAATAGCACGCACAGTATCCTTCTCAGAGGTGCTGCCTGTCAAAGGCATGGGGGAGGCGAGGGTAATTGGCACCTTGCAGTTTAATGAATGGTTGAAAAAATGGTGTGGAGCACAGGGGTTTGGCTTCATTGGGGACTGGGGTTCCACCTGGAGGGACACCAGCCTATACTGGCAGGGTGGTCTGCATCTGTCCAGGAAGGGAACAAGTCTTTTGAGCAATTGGTTTAAATGCTTGATTTGCAAGCTTTTAAACTAGTCAAAGGGGGAGGCACTGACAAGCAGCAGGAAAATCCCAGCCTCTCCCTACAAAACAGTGTACTAAATGAGAAAAAGACTGAGGTAGAACGGTCAGTGGGGGATGCTGCAACAGAAGGTAAAGCCATCAAAAATGGAGAGCAATGAGTACCAATGCCGTAGTCTGGGTAACAAGCTTCCTGAATTAGTGGCCTTGATGGAGGAGGAACATCTGGATATCGTGGCAGTCACAGAAACATGGTACACACAAAACCATGACTGGGACATAAACATACCAGGATACACTGTCTACAGGAGGGACAGGGAGGGTAAAAGAGGAGGAGGAGTAGTTGTTTACATAAGGGAAGGAATAAAAGCAACAGAACAAAATGGTAAACAGGGAGGAGAAGAAGCACTGTGGGTAAATTTGGAGACAGGCAATGGCACCACAATAGGCACATGGGTTGTATACAGACCCCCTTCTCAGGGGGAGGAAATGGACAGGGAAATGATAGAAGGTATACTTAGAATGGCAGAAAAAGGGGAGATATTGCTGATGGGTGATCTGAATATGCCAGATGTTAACTGGAGTGCAGTTGCAGCTGCCACTTCGAAGAGTGCAGTTATTCTAGATACCCTACAGGGGGCATGCCTTAGACAACTAGTACTGGAGCCCACTCAAGAGGGAGCAATATTAGACTTGATTCTCTCAAATGGAGATGGAGAGAGATCACAGATGTAGAAGTGGGTAGCCATCTGGGAACTAGCGACCATCGAACAGTATGGTTCTACAATAAACAGCAATAGAGTCAAGCCATACAAAGACAAAAGTACTGGACTTTAGGAGGGCTGACTTTGCCAAATGGGTGAGTGCTCAAGAAATGCACTAGCAAATGGGCAGGAAGGAGGTGGAAGAACAATGGGGAATAATAAAAACTGCCATCACAGAGGTAACGAGCCTTGTGTGAAGCAAATAAACAAACAAGACGATGTAAGAAACCACTATGGTTCTCAAAGGAAGTGGCAGTGAAGGTTCAAGAAAAAAAGCATTCAGGAAGTACAAGGAATCCATGAAGGCGCAGGACAGAGAACTGTATCAGTTAAAGCAAAAGGAGGCTGGGAAGGCAGTCAGAACAGCAAAGGCCCAAACTGAGGAAAAGATAGCCAACTCAGTTAAGAAGGGGATAAAACCTTTCATAGGTACATCAGGGAGCAAAGGAAGACCAAGGAAGGGATAGTGAGGCTTAATAAAGGGAGGGAGGGTGGGCAAAGGGAGACTGTGAAAAAGGCAGAGATACTAAACAAATATTTTGCTCAGTATTTACAAATGAAGAGGGGGAGGTACATAAAACAAACAGTAGTAACACTCTGGATACAGAAGTTGATACCAACCCATTTACAGAAGAAAGGGTTCTGAAAGAACTCTTAAAACTGAAGGTGGACAAAGCAATGGGGCATGATGGGATTGATCCCAGAATTCTAAAAGAGCCAAGGGTAGAACTAGTGACACCACTGACTACCCTTTTTAACAAATCATGGGAGGATGGGGTGGTACCTGAGGACTGGAGGAGGGCAGATGTGATTCCCCTTCACAAAAGTGGGAGCAAGGCAGAAGCAGGAAACAACAGACCTGTCAGTTTAACCTCAGTGATAGGGAAAATGATGGAATCACTTCTGAAGGAAAAAATTGTCGAGTATCTAGAAGCCAGAGAGGCACAGGACCCAAGGCAGCATGGATTCACAGCAGGAAGGTCATGCCAGACAAATCTGATAGATTTCTTTGACTGGGTGACCAAAGTAGTAGATCAGGGAGGGGCTGTGGACATGGCCTACCTAGACTTTAGCAAGGCATTTGACACAGTCCCACACAAAAGATTAATATACAAGTTAGCCAGCCTGGGAGTGGGTCCCAAGATGACAGTCTAGGTAAAGAATTGGCTGGAGAACAAGACACAGAGAGTAATAGTAAATGGAGTCCACTCAGAAGAAAGGAGGGTTACTAGTGGGGTACCGCATAGTTCAGTATTAGGACCGGTCCTCTTCAATGTCTTTATAAGCGACATTGCGGAAGGACTGGAAGGAAAAGTATGTCTCTTTGCAGATGACACTAAGATCTGCAACAGAGTTGATGCACAGGGTGGGGTGGAAAGGATGAGAAGGGACTTGGCAAGGTTAGAGGAATGGTCAAATGTATGGCAGCTTAGATTCTATGCTAAGAGTGCAAGGTAATGCACCTGGAAAACAAAACCCAGGGAAGAGTACACAAGGGGGTGAGATACTAACAACAACAAAAATGGAAAGGACCTGGGGTAGTCATATCAGATGACCTAAAGGTGGGCAAGCAATGGAGAGGGCAGCAAGGAGGGCTGGGAGGATACTGGGATGCATAGGGAGGCATCATCAGTAGAAAACAGGAAGTTATTATCCTCTGTACAGACAGCTGGTGAGACCCCATCTGGAGTACTGTGTGCAGTTCTGGAGACCCAATCTCCGCAAAGACATAGACAGGATGGAAGCTGTCCAGAGGAGGGCAACTAAAATGGTGCAGGGTCTGCACCGGAAGACATAGAAAGTGAGACTTAAGGAGCTTAATATGTATAGCCTTGAGGAAAGGAGGGAGAGGGGGGACATGATCGAAACTTTCAAGTACCTCAGGAGAATCAACAAAGTCCAAGAGGGTAGTATATTTCAAAAAAAGAGGTGTGCAAGAACAAGAAGGCACAATTTGAAGATGGGGGGGCGGCTCAGAGGTAATTTAAGGAAGTATTTTTTCACAGAGAGGGTTGTGGATGCATGGAACGGCCTTCTGGAGGAGGTTGTGGAGTCAAAATCAGTGGTGGAATTCAAGCATGCATGGGACAGTCATAAAAGCAATTCTGGGGCATGGGGTAAGAAGAAGTAGCTGCCTGGTAACTAGGATCTGCAGTTTATCCAGTAGGTAGGGAAATGGGCAGACTGGGTGGGCCAAGCGGTCCTTATCTGCCATCAAATTCTATGTTTCTATGAACCCAGTAACTGCAAATAGTTCTTCATGAGCAAAGTGCTACTTAACTCAGTGAAAACGATGGTAAGGGGCATATTTCCAGCAACTATACTGGAACAGTGCAACTATTGTATGCATAATCTTTGTTGTGTAAAGCAGGCTCGTCAGTACGTGAAGAACTTTGTCAGTTTGCACCAGGAAACTTTAAAAAGTATTTTGTGAGGCAAAGTTTCCATATTTTGCATGTCCTAACTCCTATGTATATTAAGTAAAAAAGAAGATTATCTATAAGGGCATTATAACCTTATGCTTTTATACACTACCCCCAAAAAAAAAACAAAAAAAAAACAAGGTAATAGTAGGCCTAGAAAAGGAGATTCTCTTGGTTTTATGAATGATTTATTTATAGTGGTCCATTTTGTTGGTTTTATTTGTTAATGTAAAAAGAAAAGATACATAAATACATTTTCTTAATGTTATTTGGCCATAATTCATTAACAAACACCAAACAAGTTAACAGCAGTTTTAGTATAAGAAGCATGATCCTGCGATACCACAGGAGGCATGCAAGTACTGTATCTATATGAAAGGTACCAGCTTAAGGCCTGAACCACAAAAAGACCCAGATACTCTGTACCCACAAATGCTGGTGCACTTGCCAACATCTAAGACATCCAATCCCCCCCCCATACATGTGAAGAGAGGAGTGTAAAGTGGCTGGGGTTGAAGTAAGACCTGACATTGAGCATTAAAAATGAGATGAATGACCCAGCCCACTTCCAGGTAAAGTAATACCAGTGCAGAGTGGGTTCCCTACTCAGATTGTAGCAGAGAAGTGTGGGGACATGGCAGCCCTCCTAGAACAGTGTGTTTGATTTTATACTCTTGCTTTTTTCATGTATTGAATTTACTTGTCATTGTTATCAATTTGCCTTGTTAATTGTTGTAATTCTTTGAGGTTGTACTTTGGAAATGGTGACCTTGATGGAAGAGGGATGCCTAGATATCATGGCAGTCACAGAAACATGGCTGGGATGTCAACATACCAGTGAACACAATCTACAGGAGGGACAGGGAGGGAAGAAGAGGAGGAGAAGTAGCTCTCTATGTAAGGGAAGGGATCAAAGCAACAACACTAAAGGGTAAACAGTGAAGAGAGGAGGCACTGTGGGTCACCCTGGAGACTAGAAATGGCTCCACAATCTGCACAGAGGTTGAATACCAACTCCTGACTCAGGGGAAGGAAATGGACAAGGAAATGACAGAAGGCATCCTTGGGATGGCAGAGAAAGGGGAGATATTGCTGATTGGGACCTGAATATGTCAGATGTTAACTGGAGCACCTTTGCTTCAGCCACATCCAAGAGCAGGGCCATTCTCGATGCACTACAGGGGGCATGCCTCAAACAGCTAGTTTTGGAACCCACTAGGGAGGAAGCAATCTTTGACCTCGTGCTCTCAAGTGGGGATGGAGAGGGTATCTCTGGTCTTGAAGTGGGTAGCCATCTGGGAACAAGTGACCACTAAACAGTGTAGTTCAAGATAAACTTAGCTATAGAGTCAAGCCACACAAAAGTGAAGGTACTGGACTTCAGGAGGGCTGATTTTGTCAAAATGGGAGAGTGCATCAGAAAAACACTAGCAAACAGACAAGAAGGCAGGGTGGAGCAACAATGGGAAACATCAAAACCGCCATCACAGAGGCTAACAAGCCTTTGTGAAGCAAAATAAACAAATCAAAATGAAAAAAAAACACTATGGTTCTCAAAAGAAGTGGCAGGAAGGTAAGGGAGAAAAGATAGCATTCAGGAAGTATAAAAACACAGAAGAAGCAGGACAGAGAACTATACCAGTTAAAGTAGAAGGAAGTGGAAGACAGTCAGAATATAAGAAGGCCCAAACTGAGGAAAAGATAGCCAACTTGGTTAAGAAGGGGGATAAAACCTTTTATAGGTACATTAGGGAACAAAGAAAGACTAAGGCAGGGATACTGAGGCTGAATAAAGAGGAAGGTGGTTGGGCAGAGAGCGACAGTGAAAAAGCAGAGACACTGAACGAATACTTCTGCTCAGTATTCACAATGGAAAAGCAGGGGGAGATACCTAATCCAGTCAATAGAAGCACTGTGGATAGGATGGTTGATAGTAGTCCTTTCACAGAAGAAAGGTTCTGAAAGAACTTTTAAAAACTGACGGTGGATAAAGCAATGGGGCTTGATGGGATTCACCCCAGAATTCTAAAAGAACCAAGGGAAGAACTATTAACACCACTGACTACCCGTTTTAATAAATCATGGGAGGATGGTGTGGTACCTGAGGACTGGAGGAGGGTGGATGTGATTCCTCTTCATAAAAGTGGGAGCAAGACAGAGGCAAGAAACTACAGACCTGTCAGTTTGACCTCAGTGGTAGAGAACATTATGGAATCACTTCTGAAGGAAAGAATTGTTGAGTACCTAGAGTCTAGTGGGGCACAAGACCCAAGGCAGCATGGATTCACAGCAGGAATATCATGTCAGACAAATCTAATTGATTTCTTTGACTGGGAGACTAAAGTAGTTGACCAGGAAGGGGCTGTGGGCATAGCCTACCTAGACTTTGGCAAGGCATTTGACACAGTCCTGTACAAAAGATTAATAAACAAATTAGCTAGCCTGGGAGTGGGTCCCAGGGTGGTAACCTGGGTAAAACATTGGCTGGACAACAGGACACTGCCAGTAATAATAAATGGGAGTCCACAGTGAAGAAAGGGGGGTTACTAGTGGGTTAGAGCAGGGTTCAGTACTGGGGATGGTCCTTTTTAATGTCTTTATAAGTGACATTGTGGAGGGACTGGAAGGGAAAGTATGTCTCTTTGCAGATGACACAAAGATCTGCAACAGTGTTGATATGCAAGATGGGGTGAAAAGGATGAAAATGGGCTTGGCGAGGTTGAAGGAATGGTCAAATGTATGGCAGCTTAGATTCAATGCAAAGAAGTGCAAAGTAATGTACCTGGGAAATGAAAATCCAGGTGAAGAGTACACAATGGGGGGGTGAGATACTGACAACAACAAAAATGGAAAGGGACCTGGGGGTAGTCATATCAGATGGCCTAAATACGTGCCAGCAATGTGAGAAGGCAGTATGGAGGGCTGGGGGGATGCTTGGATGCATAGGGAGAGGCATCACCAGTAGAAAACAGGAAGTTGTTGGCCCTCTGTACAGACAGTTGGTAAGACTACATCTGGAGTACTGTGTACAGTTCTGGAGACCCCATCTCTTTGCAAAGACATAGGCAGGGTAGAGACTGTTCAGAGGAGGGCAACCAAAATGTGCAGGGTCTGCAGCAGAAGACATATGAAGAAAGACTAAAGGAGCTTAAGATGTATGTAGCCTCAAGGAAAGGAGGAGGGGACATTATAGAAACTTTCAAATACCTCCAAGGGAATCAACAAAGTCCAAGGGTAGCATCTTTCAGAAAAAAAAGATGTGCAAGAACAAGGGGCACAATTTGAAGATAGAGGGACAGCTCAGAGGTAATGTGAGAAAGTATTTCTTCACAGAGAGGGTTGTAGATGCATGGAACAGCCTTCCTGAGAAGGCCGTAGAGTCAAAACAGTGGGGGAATTCAAGAATGCAAGGAACAGACATAAGGCAATTCTAGTGGGGGGGTAGGAGGAAGTATGCTGTTGTTTAACTAGAATCTGCAGCTTATCCATTAGGTAGGAAAATGGGCAGATTAGGTGGGCCAAGCAGTCCTGATCTGCTGTCAAATTATTTGTTTCTATGTTTGTCTAGAGCACCTTACTTGGAAAATAAGAACTATATGACTATCTTTGTAGAAGGAGCAACTGCATTTTTACAAAAGGAAAATAATGTTCTGGTAGCAGTGGACCAGTCCTCCATGTCCACTCAGAGAGATGGGGGGAAACATTTTGTTTTTTTGGAATAGGCCAAATGAAATCCAAAAATGCTCCTGGGAGATATGGTAGCAATCAGGCAAGCATTCTTATAGGGATGCTTCTGGAATTCTGCTGCTGTCCTTTTCGGCACCTCCTTGGGGCATGAGCAGTGTGCCACACAGATGTGCATCCCTGCCCCTGAAATTGCCATTCATATAGGCATGTATGTAAAGCAGGACTGAGTGTGCAGGTCTGGGACAATCCACACAGTTGGTACCATGGGTAACTCAATTTGAGAGAAATGAATGCTTGTTGGCTTCCATAGGCCCTCCACACATGCATAAAAGATACCCAGTCATTCACGGATTTCACCCATACTCTGAAAGTTGGCATCTTCATTCAATACATAATGTACAGAGATGCTGGCCATTGATCCTTACTTGGATGAGCCTAATGTTTCATCTAGTTCAGCTGATGCATTTGGTGAAAGTGATGTCAGTGAAGACAATCCAGATCCATATTTGCATGGAGGCATTCATTATCTGAGCAGTAATGACCTGTCATGTGTTGCATATTTATTTAGAATATTTTGGTATTACATTATATTGTAGTGTGTTAATTTGACATGCATAATGAGAAATGTAGTCAAATTATAAATAGAATAATAGATGGGTTACTGTGTATTACAAGGCAGTAATTTCATCGAGAGTTTCTGGGGACATAGATAACCTCGAGAGCCAAGCCTGAGGCTTCTATGTCCCCAGAAACTCAAGATGAAATTTCATCTGAGTAATATACAGTAACCCATTTGTTATTTTTGTAATATATGGATGAAGGAAGTTCTTACCTGTGGGATGTAGACTGTAGGATAGGCAATGGCTTGAAAGCTGCATCAGGAGGTTGATTGAAGAGTTAAACATTAATTTGTAAGAGAATGAGTTGGCAAAGGTCGTAAAAGTTCGTTGTCAAACGTGAAAAACATAACTTTTTTTTTTTAAATAGATAGCCAATGATTGTGGCAAAAGAACGATTAACTGAGGTATGAACTGAGTAATGCTTGTGGTTGTGTTTTTACTCAGACTCCGAGTCTGAGTACATTACATATCTTTTTTTTTTCGGTTTAGGAGACTTCTGGATGTTGATAGCAATGTTTCCAAAAAAGTAGGAGTGGGAGCCAAAAATGTTGCCGGACGTCCAAGAAAATTGGGCACTTTTATTGGTGAGAGTCTGAGCTGCTATCATTTCCTGTGCGACAGTGTGTGCATCGGTAGTTGGTTCAGAGGTGGATTTTGGAGATGCGACTTGTGGCAGGGATTGGGAGGTGGAAGGCTGCTCGAATGCTAGGATTGAACACATTTTCTTTTGCTTTGTTTCAGATAAGGTAGAGTAATTATTTATACTCTGAATATTTTTGTGTCCAGACAGCAGAGCGACATCAGTGGGTGGTATGTTCGAGTCTATGAGCATCTGTATTGCTGTTTTTCTTGTAGAATGATTTGTGATTCTTTTTTCTGGTGGAAGACCTGCTGTTTGTTGAAGAAGCTTCATAATACCTCAGATCTTGTTCTCTCCTATAGTCATTGCTCTGTACCAGTGGCTTGAGGGTTTGAGCTTCAGATTTGGAGCAAGATAAAAGGGGACTTCTGGTTTGTTCATCGCTGGGGGTCTCTTGGTAGCATATATGTAGTAAGGAGCTACAACATCTCGTTCTGGGTACTGTGTGTTTTGGTAGAGTCTGGGTGCCACTGGTCTGATATCTCAGATATTTACTCCTGTTCTTGTTTGGCTGCTGGCTCATGTGATATTCTAAGTATTCTTTTGCCCTCTGTGTCTATGCCTGCCACAATGTCACCCCAGGCGCAGTTGGTACTGTTAAGCTTGTTGGAGTGCAAAGTGGGGCCTATGTTGAAAAATAAAAGATGTGGGAGAGCAGCCAGAAGGTGAAGGAAGGAAACATATTCAATTCAGTGCTTTAGAGTAACTGGTAATTGGTATTTTTCTTTTAAACTTAGATTGTAGGCTTGTAGTGACACTATACTTTCTTTCTGTGTTGTCTTTACTTAAAATTGTTTTTGGGCTGTTGAAAATTTAAAACATAGTGGTGGTGTAATTCTGTGCTGTCTTTAATTGCTGCAAATTTTCGCCCCCCTCCACCCCTTCCTCCAACTCTTAATTATATGCCCTGATAAATCTGATTGACAGGAGCTAAACACAGGGTATAGTAAGAGATGTGAAGTAGGAGGGGCATAAGGGAAAGAACACCACCCTCAACGCGACAAGTGTTTTGACTCATTTATTTATTGATTTTCTTTTCCTTAAAAAAAATATATATATCTGACGATCAGTTACAGGATTTTTAGTACTGTAAATAAATAAAAGAGAACTAGAGGCTTCAGTAGCAGAGAAGTAGTGGAATTGCAGTATAATGTGGGAGTGGTGCAATGCAGTGGCTGTGAGGCAGCCATATTCAGAGCAGACCTTCTGGACACTGAGGTGCTGCCCTATCTGCATACATCTCTCTGGACTGCGGGATGAGGGTAGCCAGACTCAGGCGGGAGTAAACTAGGTCAGGAGTACCATCACCCTATCCAGGGACCACCCAGTCAATGCAGCTGCCTCAAAGGATGCGAGCGAGGAGCACTTGGATGACAGGGCTCAGGGAGGTTAGAGCAGTCAGGCAGAGGCACATCCCAGATCCTATTCCTCTCAAGAACTCCATATGCTACACTGGCAAATGAGGGACAACCAAATAAAGTCCCAGGGAAGTGGAAGGAAAGGATGTGGAGGTTAGGCAAGGGAGGTGACCTCAGTGAGGAAAGCAGTGGACCCCAGAGGGAGGAGGAAGAATCCTGGTGGGGGACTCCATCGTAAGAGGGATCCAGCTAGGAACACAGGAGGGGGAGGACAGGGAGGTGAGGTGCCTACCAGGTGCCACGGCATGGAGGGATGGAAGGAAGATACTGGGGATCTCTAGGAAGGCAAGACGGGAGGGTGAGCTGGATGTCATTATCCACCTAGGTACTAATGACTTGGCAAATGGGGAGCCAAAGGAAGTTCAGGAAGAGTTTAGGAAACTGGGGAGGGGTCTCAAGCAAGTAGCTACTTCTGTCACTTTCTCAGAAGTACTACCTGTGAGAGAAGCAAGGAGAACATGGAGTGCATGCCAGGAACTTTAACTCATGGTTGAAGAACTGGTGCTGTGAGGGAAGGTTTGGATTCATTGGTGACTGGGGACCCACCTGGAGGATGGAGGTTTGTTCAAGCCTGGCGGCCTGCATCCATCCTGGAGGGAATCAAGCACTCAATGATAAGTTTAAATGCTACATTGACAAGACAGAACCAAAGAAGGGGGTGGCAGGCCAGCAAGGACGGTACCTACTTGCTCACCCCCACATCTAGTAGTGGAACCAGTGAACCAGAGGAGTGGCTATCTCTGCAAAGCAGTGTGCAAAAGATGGAGATTAGTGTCAAAAAGGTGGATAAGCAGAAAAGGGGCAGCATTCAGCAGAAGGGCAAACAGCAAGGAGAACCAGGGATAAATAACAACAAGGAAGGGACTGGAGTAGAACAGTGAAGCAGTCTAGGGAGGTCAAATCATGGAAAGCCATGTGTGCAAATGCCAGGAGCCTTAGCAAAAGATGGAAGATCTGAGGCTGTCATGGTACAGTCAGACCTGGACATTGTGGCCATCACTGAAACCTGGTGTAATGATAACCATGACTGGGAAGATGGCCATACCTGGCTACAACATATTCAGAAGAGACAGAGCAGGCAGGAAGGGAGGAGGGTGGCACCGTATGTGAAAAATGACACTAAGGGCCACAGATCCAGGAGGAACAAAATGGGGAGAGACTGTGGATTAAGCTGGAAAGGAAAATGGGGCCAGCCATCCGCACAGGTGTGGTCTATAGACCTACCAGCCCAGGAGGAAGAAACAGATAGGGAGCTGATGCTAGCCATCCAAGGATGGCAGACAAAAGTGATGTGTACTGGTTGGAGACTTCAATATACCAGACGTGGACTGGAGCATTCGAGCAGCAGCATCAACTAGGAGCAGATTTATCCTGGACTCCCTTCAGGGGGCCTTCCTCAAGCAACTGGTCATGGAACCAACTCGGCAGAAGGCAATACTGGACCTTGTGCTCACAAACAGGGACAGTGTGATGGGGGTAACAGTGGGGAGCACCTGGGAACAGTGACCACCAGTCATTGTGGTTTGAAATCACAGAAAGAGCAGAACCAAACCACACAAAAACACGATCCTGGATTTTAGGGGCAGACTTTGGGAAAATGAGGAGATACTTGAAAAAGAGGCATTAAGGGGAATGGGACGAGGAATCAGGGGTTGAGGAACAGTGGGCAGTATTTAAAATGGAGATTATAAGAACAACAGAATTATGCATTGCCAGGTTAGCAAGAGGAAAAGGAAGAGGAGACATTATGGTTTCCAAAAGAGGTATGAAAAGAATGAAAGCCAAAAAGTTGCATTCAGGCAATACAAAAAGACACAGGCAGAAGGGGATAGGGAGAAGTACCAGGAGAAACAAAGGGAGGCAGGGAAGTCAGTAAGGGAAGCCAAAGCTCAGACAGAGGAACACATTGTAAAATCAGTGGGTAAAGGGGACAAAACCTTTTACAGGTACATAAGTGAAAAAAGAAAGACAAAGGGAGGGATAGTGAGACTGAAGGGGGAGGATGGGAGCCGCGTGGAGGATGACAACAATAAAGCTGACATATTGAACAGGTATTTCTGCTCAGTCTTTACTAAGGAAGAGGGGGGTAATGGGTCTGCAGGGAGTACAAGGGGTGAGAATGGTGCAGAAATGGACACAAGTCCCTTTACACGAAAAGGGTCCTGAAGGAACTGAGTAATGAGAGCTGATAAAGCAATGGGACCAGATGGGGTGCACCCAGGGTCCTTAAAGAACTAAGAGGAGTGGTGGCTGAACCTCTGGCTAACCTGTTCAGCCAATCACTGAAACAGGAGGTACCCAAAGACTGGAGGACAGCAGATGTAGTCCCTTAGCAAAAGTGGGAACAAGAGGAAGCGGGAACTACAGACCAGTCAGCCTCACCTCAGTAGTGGGAAAGATCATGGAAGCACTACTGAAGGAGAAATTTGGTGGAACATCTGGTTGTCAATGACCACAGCACTCAAGACAGCATGGTTTCACCAGGGAGGTCATGGTCAGACCAACCTCATTGAATTTTTGACTGGGTGACTAGGGAGGTGGATCAGGGAGGGCAGTGGACATGGCCTATCTGGACTTCAGCAAGGCCTTTGACTGTGCCACATAGAAGACTATTACACAACTGGGGAATATGGGTGTGGGCAGGACAGTAGTGTGGTGGGTAGGTAACTGGCTGGGTGGCAGGACACAGAGGGTGGTGGTAAATAGCTGTCACTCCACAGAGGAAAGGTAACAGTGGGGTACCACAGGGATCGAGTGCTGGGACGGGTCCTATTCAACATCTTCATCAGTGACATTGCACAGGATCTAGAAGGCAGAATTTCACTGTTCACTGATGACACAAAGCTCTGTAACAAGTAGACACACAGGGTGTAGACAGAATGAGAAAGGACCTGCAGACACTTGAAGAATGGTCAAGGGTTTGCAGTTAAATTCAATGCAAAGAAGTGCAAGATAATGCATATGGGGCACAAAACCCTGGCACAATATATCAGTTGGGGGTGAGGATATAGCATGTACCAAGCAGGAAAGGGATCTTGGGGTTGTCATCTCTGATGACCTCAAGATGAGAAACAGTGTGACAAGGCATCCAGGTAAAGCAAATAGGATGCTGGGATGTATAGGCAGGGGCATCACCAGCAGGAAAAGGGAGGTCATAATTCCGCTATACAAGACACTAGTGAGGCCCCCACCTGGGTTACAGTGTACAGTTCTGGAGACCATACCTACGTAAGGACATGAGCAGGGTAGAGAAGGTTCAGAGGAAGCAAAGATGGTGCATGGGTTGCATCACAAGTCCTATGAAGACAGGTTGAAGGACGAACATGTACTCCCTGGAGGAGGAGGAGAGAGGGGATATGATAGAGACATACAAGTATCTTACAGGGAGGAACAGGGTGCAGGAAAACACTATTTTTAAGCGAAAAAGATGTTCAGGACTAAGGGGCATGGGATGAAGTTGGAGGAGGAGACGATTCAGAGGAAACATGAGAAGGAATTTCTTCACAGAGCGGGTGGTGGACAGAGTGGAGACACCCTGCCAGAGGAAGTGGTGGGGGCTGAAACAATCACGGGATTTAAGAATGCATGGGATAGACATAAAGGAATTCTAGAGGGCAGGGGTAAGGGGAAACAGACTTCTAGGAAAACAAACTGAACTTACAAGCTCAAATGGGCAGACTAGGTGGGCCATAGGCCCTTATCTGCCGACACTGTCTATGTATCTATGTATCTATGTATCTATGTAGCAGTGGGTATGTTGAGCCCGAGGGTGCCTGTGGTGTACAATTGATTTATTTCACTTTCAGTTAGTGGCTGTGCTTGCTTAGGTTGATTCCCCATGCCCTGTTTTTTCAGGTACTTTTGTTTGGCTATGAGTGTGCTGTGGGTCTGTTTGAAAGTTACTGTTGCACTTTGGAAGATTGAGTCTGGGTAATTAATTTTTTTCAAATAACGGTCTATGCTGCCCAGAATTCCTCTGATTGTGCTAGGCTCATATTCTGTACCATCCTGATTTTTTAGTTGAAATATAAAATCGACTAGGAAGGTGTCCTAATTACATTTCAATGTTTTCTATAGGCGTGACTCACCTATGGTTGTGAGGTAGTTGTTGAGCAGTTTTCAATCGAAGGCTGTTTTTTTAACATATTTTGATTTTCTTGCTCAGATACAAATTAGAGTCTGGTTTCTGTTATCGTTTGTGGCTTTGATAGTGCCATGTTTGAGATTTTTACTGGTACAGTATATCGCCAAATAGTTGCGAGCATTACTTTCCCGTGAATCAGTTTTTCAAACTATTAGAGCTGTGTGGTGATTAAGGTGGCTCGTGGTGGGTGCGAGGTTGAAGGGTGCACTTGCGCTGTGGTGCTGCAGTGATAATACTATCGTTCATTGGAACGACAGTATTATTGGAAGTGAAGTGTAGTATTATTGGGTCTGCAGAGTTCTGTGACATGAATTACAAGGATTTTTTTGGATCGTTTTCGGTAGTATTATTTTGGAAATCCATATATTACAAATATTTATACCCCTAGGAAATAACTTTTAAAGCTGTTTAGTGACAGATTGTTTTTAATAGATTTGGTGAAAAAAAAGCAAACCACTGTACTTTACACTGTAATGTACTGTACCGTAAAGTGTTGGTTTGTTGTGAGCTCAGAATTATTATTTCCTCAACTCTGCTTTTTTTGAGGTGCATCATATATATCTCATTGTGAAAACGCTTATTTTTTGCTATTGAATATAGCACCTGTGTTTATTTAATGTGTTGTTATAACATTCTTTCTCAGTATGTTATTGGCTCATTAGTAAAAAACACTTGTCATAGGGACTCCGTGAAATCAACCAGCCCAAAACCTGCTTAATTAAAAACTGACCTTTATCTGATCAGATTACCACATGCATCATTTTTACTTTCACACCATTTTAAAAACCATCACCATGTCATTGCATAATCTTTTACATATTATTTCATCCTTATGTCTTGGGGTTGCCCCTTTATTCAAATTTTGATTTTGATTTGATAACATTTTTTTTAGAAAGGCAATAATTTATTAGTCTGTAAATTCCGTTTACAACAAAGTCCTGTATAAACACTGAATACAAGAGGACTAGACATAGCATACATTTGACTAATCAGTTACACAATTAAGAAAGTTAATTTAAATGTGCAAACTGACATGTCAGCATTCAAACTTATTTACATCTTTTAGCTAACTTCATGGCTCAGGTGTAAATGACTCGATACCTATTCCCCCTCCTGGCTATCCTCCCTGGATACAGGGGTCCCACCTGATCCCCAGCCTTATCCCCTCTGGGGTGACTGCCCCATGGGGAGGCCTTCCTCTGCCTCACCCAAACAACTTTATTGCTGGGGCCCCCCATTTTTCCCCATCACCATTGCTTATATCATCAGCAACCCAATGACTCTGTGTGAACTCCATACTTGTTGCCCTCAGTTGGCAACCCTATGACATGAATCCCCCCTTCTGCTCAATGTACATTCTTATCACTTCTAACTATCGGGAGGGTGAGTGGGAATAGCCTTTGGCAAACAGCAGGAAAAAGAGGGCTTCTCCCTCTCTGCAGCCCCTCATCTACCCCCCCACTATCCCCTCCCCTTCTTGTTTCTCCACTAATCTGTAACCCTGTCAATCGGTGCTGTCCAGTCTGTCCCCTCATGGCCTCATCTTCTCTAAACTGACCCCCCCAACTTCCTTCATTAGATACACCCAGACCTTCTGCTACCTCTTCCCCCATATCAATTCCTTCCCTGTAAACATTACTTCATATTTCAGTGACCCCTTGACAGTCTATGTTGTCCTCTCTAGGGCAACCCCCTTTGTCACAGGAACTCCCTGAAATCAAGCAGTCCAACACCAGCTTGGTTCAAAACTGACCTTTATTTGAGCTGATTATTTGATACTTCATTTTTACTTTCACACCATTTTAGAAACCATCACCATGTCATTTCATAATCCTTTACATATTAAGTCATCCTTATATCTAGGGGTTGCACCTTTATTCACATGTCAGCATTCAAACTTATTTATATCTTTGCTCAAGCTTCATGGCTTTGGTGTAAATGACCAGAAACCTCTTCACCCTCCTGATTCTCCTCACTGGGTTGAGGTGTTCAACCTGATCCACAGCCCTGCCCCGTCTGGGGGGACTGCCCCAAAATAGGCCCTTCTCTGCCCTGACCAAACATCCTTCCAGCTGGGGCCCCTCATTTTGCCCCATAAGCCAGTATCCAAGCTATTAACACTGAGATAAGGGCACCCACCCAGATACCATTCCAAAATTCTATAGTCTCCAATATGTCCCCATTGAAAGCCGTGTTGCCTACTATTGACATATGCACTCCATCATCCCTGTACATAGCTGGTACATCATGTGTGATATCCTCATGCCCCATGTATAACACCCGCCCCAGGCCCAGGCAGCCATTTTCCAATTTACTCACTTGCAGGCCCTTTCCACTGACTTAACATCCCTTGCATGTTGCCATACCCTCCTGGGAATAATCCATAACCAACAAATTTTACCTGGGAAACGAAAACCCAGGTGAAGAGTACACAATAGGGCCACCAATAATTTGTGATTTATATGTCTACTAAAATCTTCTGTGTCAGCACCACTCATGGGATGTCCCCCAAATCATTTCTCCTAGCATGTATGATCACTAAGTCAGGTGTGGTCCATGCCCTGCTTCTTCCATCCAGTAGTGGTAACAACTGCTGCCAGCATAATCCCCTCACCCTGTACCACTTTATTAAGGTCTTATCTGGGTCTTGTCCCAAATGTAGGCCCACTAGAGTTATTAATGCCCATTTTTCTTCCCAGTAAATAAAGGAATGGCCCATTATCCACACCATCCTCTGGCATCCATCCTCTGGAAAACATAAACAGAAATGATTGTATCTATTTTCTTATGTACCTTCTATAGGCTTGGGATGCCCATCTTCCAACTTTTTATATGTCAGTCTCACTCCCATCCCTTACTGCCACCTCTGACGCTGCCCCAGTCCTAAATAAATATGATGCAAACTGGCTGGGGTGTTCCCTGATGAACTCCATCCTTTACATTAATACTGCCATGACCTGGTATGCTGTCTCTGGGTCTCCATTACTATGCTGGAAAAAACACCCCTCTCCCGGTGGTATCACTTCCATATATCCTTTAAGGGAGTCTACTTTGCCCCAGTCATCCACCTCCCCTTGCCTTAGCTTTACTCTGGTCCCCTCTCGCTACTTTATCTGTTTTGGACCAACACAGCCATATGAATGCCTTGTCATCTACCTATGAGATATGCCGAAACTTCAAACCACTGATTGATCCTTTTTCAACCTAGCCACTACCTCAGTGACCTGGAACCCCCCCCTTTCTGTATTACTAGGAATATCGCCCTTAACTCTGACTTCTTAAGTCAAGGTGCAAACCTGCTTAAGATTGTCCAGCAGGGGATCATTCAAGTTCAATGATAGTTGATTTTAGGGAGGTGGACTTTCAGAATATGGAAAAAATTCTCAAGGGGCATTTGCAGGAGATAAAACCAGGTTTGGACATCGAAGGTAGGTGTGAGATCATAAAGCGAGAGCTACTGGAGGCCACAAGGACCTGTGCAAGAGTGAAGCACAAGGGCGGTAGGACTCGTAAAGTATGTTGGTGGACCAAGGAGGTCCAGGAGGTAGTAAGGGAGAAGAATGCTGCCTACAGTAGGTACAAAAAAATGAGAGGAGAGAGGGATAGCGAAAACTATCACCTTGCAACCAGGAAAGTCACCAGAGTGGTGAGGGGGGCAAGGGTCTGGAAAGAGCAGAGGCTGGTGCAGGGAATATGGGGTGGCAAAAAGGGGTTCTTTAGGTTTATTGGTGAGTGAAGGATGGTCAAGGGCTAACACAGTAGGTTGAGGACAGCTGGGGGGTGGGTGGAAGGGGCTGGATAGCAGGTGGAGGTACTGAAAGACTACTTTGCCTCAGTGTTCACTAGGGAGGAGGCTGGGGAACTTCCAAAAAAGGTGTTAAAGGACACAGAAGGCACAGCAGACCTGGCTGTTGGTGAACCTGCTGAAGAACATGCCGCCGGTGAGGTAGGCCAGGGGTGAGATAGCAGGCTGGCTCTGCTGAATGGTAGGAGAGGGAACAGATACTGATATTCCTACTGGCCTGGTGTGGGAAGCCATCCAGTCCCTAAAAAAGGATATACCTCCAGGGCCTGATGCTAGTCATCCCAGCGTACTGAGGGAGTTGGCGGATGTTTTGGCTGTGCCATTGGCTGATCTCTTTAACTTGTCACTCCAGACAGGGAGGGTGCCAAGAGATTGGAAACAGGTGCATGTTGTGCCCATCCATAAAGGTGGATCTAGAAAAGAGCCAGGAAGCGATAGACCCATTAGTTTGACGTTGGTGGTGGGGAAGGTAATGGAGAGCATACTTAACTCATACAGGCCTAGATACGCCTGTAGGTGGCATCTGAAAGCATAGCCACTCAGGCAAATAATGACTGTAAACATATTTAGCTGACTTTCACTCAGGCCTGGAAATGTCTGAGAAAGTCAGCACTTTTTTCCTAAATATTAAACAAAACAAATTGCTTAGAATTGATTTCATAGTACCGTTAGAAAGGTAATTTTGTGCTGAACAATTTTGCTGCTGATACTTTCTGTCTCTCACATATACTTTAGGAGTTACTTGCATTTGTTTAAGATATTGTGTGCATGGCTGACATTTATTTCTCAAGCCTTGCCTAAGCACCTTGAATAAATCTGAAAAAAATCCAGTTGTTTGGTATTTCAGCTAGTAAAAATAAAAAACAAATTGATTACAATTGATTGCATGGCACCGTAAGAAGGGTAATTTTGTGCTGAACAACTTTGCCACTTGTACTCTGTGTGTAGCACTTACGGTTTAAGAGGTATTTACATTTGTTTGCGACATGCTGATTATGACTTGATTTTGCTTAGAAAGGCCCAGGATGCAGTGCTAAGAGTATACAGGGCACATGTGGTGGAAGTCTCAAAGAGCTCTTGTGATGTGTATGAGTTAAGGAAAGGTTGGGAGGTTTCTTGGAGGAGATGGGTTAACTGGATGACCGGCAGCATGGCTTTGTGCCAGGTGGATCATGTCAAACAAACCTTAAAGAGTTCTATGAGTGAGTGACATCAGCACTCGACAGGGGGAGTTCAGTGGATGTACTGTTCCTGAACTTCAGAAAGGCATTTGATTTGGTCTCTCACATTGGCCTAAGAGAGAAGCTGGGGGGGATGTGGGTAGGCCCATTTAAGGTTAGGTGAATTGGAAATTGACTTTCAGGTCACACTCAGTGGGTAGTGGTTGGAGGGAAGGTCTCATCTCCTAAGGAGGTCATAAGTGGGGTCCCACAGGAATCATTCCTGGGGCCACTCCTGTTTACCACCTACATCTCTGATATCAGGGAAGATATTGGGCATGAAATGAGTCTCTTTGTGGATGACTCTAAGCTGGGGGTGGTGGTGGAGGGGGAGGAGGAGAGATTGGCCCTGCAAGAGGACCTGGATGCTCTGGATAGGTGGTCCTGCACCTGGAAATTGAAATTTAACTCCTCCAAGTGCAAGGTGCTACACCTAGGGCGGGAAAACCCCCAACTATGTGTACACCCTGGGGGGGGTGAGTTGCAGGTCATGGCAGGGAAAGAGACCTAGGAGTCTTGTAGTCTTGGTGGATGTTAATTCAGAGCAGTGCAGGAGGGCTGAAGTCAGGGCAAATAGGAATCTGGGATGCATCGCTAGGGGGATTACCTCAAGGAACAGGAGGTGATTTTGCCACTGCACAACAGCCTGGTTAGACCACATCTTGAGTAGTGTGTGCAATTCTGGAGTCTGCACCTAAGGAGGGACATCCAACTCCTGGAGAGGGTTCAGAAGAGAGCAACCAGAATGATCCGGGGCCTGTGGGATATGACATATGAGGAACGACTAGATGAGCTCAACCTGTTCTCGCTAAAGGAGAGGAGGGACTAGGGTGACATGATTGAGGTCTTCAAGTACCTCAGGAGAGTAAATAAGGTAAGCCAAGACAGGATCTTTTGACTGAAGGAGGGCAGAATAACCACAAGACACAGCTGGAAGATTAAGGGTGGTAGGATTAGGGGGGAAAGAGGAGGAGGTACTTCACCGAGAGAGTGGTGGATCCGTGGAATACGCTACCCAGGGAGCTGGTACAGGCAGCTATGGTGGAGGGATTCAAGAGAGGGTGGGACAAGTATAGGCAAGGGTTGAAGCTAAGGCTAGGTTTCCTGGGGGGGGATCTGGGGGATGGAGTAACAGTGGAAGGAGACAGATAGAGTGCTACGGTTACCCAATCAGGATGCTGAAGCATGAGCAGACTTGATAGACCAATAGTCCTACTCTGCTGGCATCTAGCATGTTAGTATGTTAGTTTACAGAACATGACCCCCTGATAGGTCTTCTATTGTCTAGTTGCTGTCCCTGCAATCATGACCATCCCTGTTGCATTCTGTGCACTGCTGGCACCTGGGTGGCAGTTTCCACCCTTGTTGCTTGCAAACCATACCAATGCCCACCAGATGTAAACCGATCGTGGATTCTGCCATCCCTGTCTTTCATCTGTCTACCATGTATCTCATTATGTGGGTATTAGATACTGGGCCACTTACCTCTAACCCTCCCCCACTTTCAGAACTCCTGAAAGCTCTGCCACACATTCTCATATGCTCTCAGTGTGTTCAGTGCCCAGGCATTCTGAAAGAGGAGTTGGTCTCAGCCTCTATGACTGTTTTTGCTAGCCAGACACCCACCTTGCCTCTGATTTATTCCACGGCATTTTCTAAGGTGGGATATGACACCAAGCTCCTTTCCACAGCGATGGCATCATTAACCAAATCCCCCTCTGGGTAAGAAAGATGGCGGTTTAGCCAACACTTCCTTGGCAGCTGCTTTGGCTCTATGCCCAATGATAAAGCCCTCAAAGGGGGAAAAGGTGAGGATTTGAATGGGCCCCCCACCCTCCCTGCTACCTTCTCTTTTTTGATTTTTCATTCAACTATACCCTCCTTCCCTTTTATTGATTCTAGATTTTTGCTCCCATGTTTTTTCTTTCCACTGCATAATGGAGGCAAAAACCAGACTTAAACTGCCCCTCAGCCTGTCCCTCACTTTTTTGTTCATATAATCCCTGTACCAAATAATTTAAATGGCTATTTTATTGGGGGTGGTAGCCATACTGAAGCTACCCGTGTTGCTGCTCTGTGGGTGTCAGATTATCTTCCCTCAAAACCCCCTCTTCCATATTGCCCCCTGTGTCCACTACCTCGATTTGCATAACCTCCCCATCCTCCCCATTAAACCTCCCACGAAAGGGCTGCCATTGTAGCTAGAACCCTGATATTTTATCTGTGTGTACAGCATTGTGTGACAGGGTGGGCACTAGCACACGTACAGTATGCCTTGTTATATGCCCAATAGATTTTTGAGTTTGTCGTCCCATTCCCTTTTATCTCCTCCTTACCTGTCCCCCCTTGGGTTGATAGAGTTTTGATCCATAGATCAGATAGTGTGACTTCTTGGTGTACATCCCCATGAGATGTCATCCTATGCCTGATTTTCTCATCATACACTGACCACCCATATCCGCTCTTTACCTGGTAGGCATCCCTGATAATGGCTGAGTAAGTGGGCAAAGGTATTGCCAGTTCCATTTTGTTCTTGCAATATGATGGTGCTAAAGTGCATGAAACCTTCCATCCACACCCCAGAAGTCTTCCCCTTGTTGCTGTTGTCCTTTGCTAGTTTCCCCAACAATGGCCAAAATCACTGCCATCTCCGATTTTCCCACAGTTTCCTTCTGTTCATACTTCTTAGCTGTGTCTTTGTCCACAAGGGCAAACATCCACAAATTCCCCTTTCCAAATCTTGTGCTTTAAGGATTGTGGCACATGATCCCCAGGATCAAACCTGGAAGCCCCCCCCATACCCGCACTTATTCCCCCCCTTCTGCACCTTCCATCCCCTGTGCTGCTTTTTCTTCCCCTTTCTTTTCTCCCTTTAATTTTTGCCAGGTCTTATCCAACTCCTCCCACCCTTTATCCCTTTTTTCTGCCATAATGCCAGCCAAATATTCCCTCAGGCTGTTATCCACCAACAGGTCCACTGTCGGTCCCTTACCCTGGTTGGGCTGTGGCTCTCCAACCACCTCAGGGGTGTTCCTTGTTGCCTTCTTCTTCGGGGGCTCCTTCTAGGGTGAGGCCATATTTTACTTCACCTCCTGCCTCTTCTTCTCCTCCACCTCGCTGGGCTCCTTGATGATCACCTGTACTTGCTTATTCAGGTCAGCAGTCTTTTGTGCCAGCTGCTGTCTGGTGTTCTGTTTCAGGGCTGCTGCCTTCTTTGGTACCATCCTGGAACCATGTCAAGAAAACGTTAGCCATCTGCCAGAACTGTTCTACCCCTACTTCTTGTTGCACTTCCTGTTGCACTCCTCCCCCCGGTTCAACCTTCCCACTGTCCCTATCCCACTTCTGTGCCTTGTGGACAGTAACCCCCGGGAAAAAGTTTTTTTGTTTTTTCTTTGCCTGGCAGCCCACTGGGTGAAAATATTTCCTAGGCATTTCCGAATGTGGTCCAACACATTGCTATCCCTCCAAATCAAAGATGTGCCAGCCTAAATGGAGAATCTGCCACTCAAACAGCTGTGGCATTAAAGTTCTGAAAGTCAACTGGAAAGAAGGTCTTTTGAGCCCCCTCTGAGGATAGGCCCAAACATTCCCCGGGTGTGGCGCTACCTTCTCCCATGTGTCCTGCAGTCCCCATCACGGCCCCTACCGCCCTAAACTCTGGTACACCATTGACTCTTTCCTGTTTTTTTTATCCAGGTGGGATGTACGTCCGCACCAAGAAAACTAGCCCCCCAAAGTGCGTGACTCCTGGCCCCTGCCCTGAGGCCCTGTGCACTACAGCTGACACAGCATTCACTGGGAAAGAAAATTTGCCCAATGTACTCGGTTATTACCCAGCTTCTCCCCATCCCCCCTCCTTGTGCTCTTCTCCCTGGATTCCATGGCCCCTGGGACCCACTTCGCTTCCCTCCAAACAGTCCAGCCTATCACCACTTCAGGAAAGAAGAAAAAAGGAAACATTAAATAAACCTGGGAGGCCTCAGTGGCTTCATTCCCTGCCACTGCTCCCCCTCTCCTTACTCTGTGTGGCTCATGTTAGCCTGACCACATGGTCACTTGGTGTAGGCCATGGATCCCTTCCCTGAATTCAGAAGAAACCAGAAAAATCATGAAAAAAACACTGTCCTGAAATCCCATGTCTGAAAGTGGCATTATGGTCTATATATTTTCCTTTTTTGAAAAACAAAACCAACTCAATATGCAGGATAGATCATGTCTGCGTGTTCTACCACAGGCCATCCTACATCCAGCATGGTCCTCATCTTCTTCCTAGGCCACTCTACACTTAAACACTAATCCCCAGGAGGTGCTGCTATGGCCTTTAATAATCTCCTCATTATTATTTTTTTTAAAGATCAAAACAACCAAGGCCCTTAGCTCCTGGCTCAGCCTCTGGCCACTAGCCAAATTCCATCCCAGAATGGAGACCCCACCGCACTGCATGTCTCACTCAGACCTTGTCACATGGGCCCACATTCTACAGGCTGCCTTGCTGTCCTAAAAGTGCTAAGAGGGGAAACTAAAACTTTAAAAACCCAGCCCTCAATTTGCTAGCATGCCCTACCGATTAGTCTACTCAGCATCACCATCCGATCCTTATGCTGTTGTAGCTACTGCAACATCGCCACCATCACTGTCTCATTGCTGTGCAGCCACCCACAGCACATGCCATTAGCCCATCATCTGGCCATCTCTGAAATGACACTCCAAATGAATCATAATGTAGTTACACAAAAAGTGCCACCCACCCAGACTATTGGCCTTGTGCCTGAAGAAAAAGTCCAGCTCCACGACAGCCCTCTATGTTCCACCCCAGTCAATCATAGACCACAGGAAGAGAGATCCTAGCTTTCCCACCCTGCATGGAGAAAAACAGCCGATTTTGCCCAATTTAAGCACAAACCACCCAACTTGCTGACCTAATCCCCAGAACGTCTCTGTTCCCATCTCAGCTTACCAACCTGTACATTTCTTGCATTCATGTAACTCATGGGCAGGCTACAAGCACCAGAGTTTACACAAAACTAAACCGACCATCAAAATATCTTAGCCCACAACTTCTGCAGATTGGAATGAAAAGGAAAACCATTAATTAAACAAACAATGTTGTGGATGATGCCATACACATATGTTTGCCAGATAATACAATAATAATACAGTGGTCTGCTTAACCCAGTGCCTACCACACCTTACCTTCCAAATCTGCTCAAACCAACAGGTAGTTTCTATACAGTGGCAAAAAAAATAGCTTCTGGCTAACTGCAGGAAAAGAGTGTTTCTCCCTCTCTGCAGCCCCTGATCTACCTCTTCTAGCCCCTCCCCATCTGGTCTCTCCACCAATCTGTAACCCTATTATTCAGTGCTGTCCAGTCCATTCTCCATGACCTCATCTCCTCTAACCCCACCCCCACTTCCCTCATTAGCTCCACTTAGACAAGGTTTTCTCAAATGGTGAGGTCAGCCTCCTTGGGGAGGCCCCAACCTGTTCCGGGGAGGCTCAAGCATGTCTGAAAAAGTACTGTATTTAACTTTTGAGTTTTAGATATTTTGTATGAAGGGGTGAGGCCAGCTGAAAGAGGATACTAGTGGGTAAGTTTATGCCTTTATTTACAAATCAGTGAACAGGAAAGACACACTGAGCCAAGGCCCATTTCAGGTGTACCCGGCGAAGGGTAGGAGTAAATACAATTCAAATGGTAACTGCAAAACAGTCGTGCAGTACAAAATGAACAATAGTGCAAACAAATAGGAACAATGGACACATAATGAGTGGTAACAATCATACCTCTCAACTGTCCCTGATTTTCAGGAACGTCCCTGATTTTGCTTCAAAATTTTACTTTGTCCCTCCTAAAAATTGTGTTTATGTGACCAAACAGTGGGAGTTGGAAGCACAAAATAATGTCAAACATTAAAGTTAAAGAGTTGTTCTTACTTAGAAAATGCATTTTGAACTAAGCCCCATATTCTACCAGCTTCCTTAGTGGATATCGTCAAGTCTGAAGTTGTGTCCCCGATTTTGGTCCTTTTTCCCTGATTTTTTTAAGCCTTGTCCCTGATTTATGAGGCAGGAGGTTGAGAGGTATGGTAACAATTGACCAATTAGACTGGTGGAAGAACAGTTCAAAAACCTGGGTTTAGCAGAGACATACTGGGACATAAGCAGGAGGGGCCAAAAAGATACCTGAGAAGTTGCTGAAGAGCAGAGTAAGAAAGGGAGAGAGATGTGTGCATGGAGGTTATTCCAGATAACAGAGAAACTGAGAAAGTAGTCTGACCGATGAAGGTATTGCAACAAGGGGTAACAATGGTTTAAGAGTCAAAATAGAGGAGAAAGTAGGCTGGTCTGGGGAAAGGGGTTACACGTGTGTGTGTGTGTGTGTGTGGTGGGAGGGTTACAATAAGCTGAATAAAAAATTTAAGCGTATGATAAATTGCTGGTTATATGTATTATTGTTGTTGATTTGTACTGTACAGCTCCCAGAATCAACTGAATTGGGCTTTATAAATAAAATATCTATCTAAAACGACAGCCAACTCCTCAAAGAAGTTTCAATTTATTCACGATGTACTGTGCAAAGTATGCTATTTGTCTACGGAGAAGCCCAAGATTATTTCAGTAGGTATTTGGGGGAGGATCAAGATCCTTTCCATGACTTGGGGGAGGCTCACTACAACAAAGTCTGAGAACTAATGACTTAGCCTTTCTGCTACTTCTACCCTCTACCTCCTTGCCTCTAAACTTTCCTTCTGATTTCAGTGAGCCCTTAACAGTCTAAATTGCCCTTTATAGGTCAATCTGCTATGTTGACATCACAAAGGGAAACTAGCACTGTGGAGCTGAAGGTTGGAATTGTACAAATGTTGCCCTGCAGTCTTAGAACTGAGGGGTTTCAAGTGGTATATTGACCCTGAGGGGGTTCATAGTTATTCTATGCAAGCAATAATACCCAACAGGGTGGGCAGTATTGGGCAATACTGGACCACCCAGGGGCATAATAAGGCCTGACGCCGCAGGTGGAGGGACTTATAGCTCCTGGAAGGTCCAGTACTGCCCATACCACCCACCCTGGAGGGTATTATTGTGCTTAGAAAATGGACTAAATGTAAAGGTTTTTTTTTAACATTTAAGAATTATAAAAACAATTATAATAAAATTACTACAAATTACCTTAAAGTTGATTTGTTAGTAAAATAGTCCCTCTATTGATATACTTACCAATACTTACCAGTAAAGAGCACTGCAGCTTTTTTGTGGCTTTCTTACTGCTGTGCAGGATATGTCCCTCCTTGCCTCTTGAACCATCATCCCCCCCCCGCTGGCAGGAACGTGATCAGGGAAACAGACTGAAGAAGTTAGCAGTAATGCCATCAGTTTCATTTTGTTAAAAAAAACACATGTAAATGTTTTCATGGAGCTGAAGTGGAGGTGGGGAGAGTGCCAGAGACAGAATTTACATAGTGCTGTATGCGAATAGCGCTGAGCACACCACCTGCTAGCGCTATTCATTTAAAATGAGAGAAAACTTTTTTTTTACTATTTTCTGAGAACTGTGCCGGAGTGTGCCTGTTATCAAGGAGGGTGTCCGTGTCTTATCTGCTTGTGGGTCTGTTGGTGGCAGTTGTTTTTTGTTGGAGGCAATCAGTGTACAAGTCACCGACGATGGGGATCTCAACTGTGCTCAGGTGGGAGAATAGTAGGAGCTGCACGAGACAAGTGCTACATTAACTGGCACTTTGTTTTTTCTTTTGTCTAGTTTTAGCTGAACCTGTTTTTATAAAGCAGGCGAGGTCAAAGGTTTGCAGTGGAGCTGTGGCAGGATTTGCATGTGAGCGAGTGAGCGAACGGGGGGGGGCAGAGTCCCTCGCTAACTGACATGGAAACAATTGCGGTTGTTCTTGTGGCACAGTGGCACCTGGAAGTTGAGGAGTCCCCCACACACACACACACCACCATTGCTATATTTGGGGGGTAGACCTTGAAATGTCCAAAGCTGGGGACTGAAGGCAGAGAGTATCGCTGTGTCAGCAGAGAGTGTGAGGGCACTGGGAGAGACTGCCTTGAAGTTAATTGTACTGATGGCTTTTATTTTACATTTTCAAGCAGGGACTCTGTGGAGAGCCAGAGGCACTGGCAGTAATACATTGAAACCCGATCTGACAGCTTTAACAGTACGATCTTTTTTTTTTCATTTTTATTAAATGCGGACATTTGGGATGTTCACCACACAGGATTTTAGTGCAGTACTGTATGAGGCTACAGTGAAGCCAATCTCAAGCATAGTGTTTGGTTCACTCGCAAAGGTTGTCTCGGAATTTGACTGCATTATCTGTGTGATATCTAGACACTGTAGATGTAACTGAGCCCCTGGTTGGTTTGTGCATTGTGTGTGTCTGGTGAGGATGAATTAGACTTCAGTCTCTCTTAGCAAACAATAACAAAAATATGATAGTTAGTTAGAGTGTGGTCAGCTCTCTGAGATTTGTGACATGAATGAGAGAAACAGCAAACTGACTTGCGAGAAAGTGTTATCTCATACACAGCAGTCCTACCAGATATAGCTCTGTCTCACTAGTCAGTTTGCGGAATTGGAGCCGATCGGACTGACTAATAAGAAAAAAATGCCAATTCCTTGCAGCAGTAGGCTAAACGGGCAGGCAGACAGGTGGAGAATGAGGGTTGAGTGTCGGCTGTCACTAACCGAGAAAAAAAAAATGGCGGCAGTTTGAAATTGAGTACCCAGCACTTCAGCCAATGAGGAAGTAGGGTGCTGGGCACACAGATACATGGCTGGCTATCAGGCAGGCTTAGGCTGGGCCTTTTTATTTGGTGGACATCTATTGCCTGATAGATGCCCACCTAAATAAATGTTTAAGCCAATCAGAAGAGAGAATGGTCTTTGCCCATTTTCTAAAAAAAAATAAACTGGTTGAGCAACACAACTTGTTGGCTAATAGCTGAAATCAGGCACAGTGTCAGAATACAGAAACTCATTAAAAGGTAACAAAAACTTGATTTAACTTGATTTATGCAAAATGTCACAGCACATACTGTAAGCATTCTAATAAGCTGAATGAGACTTTAAAATAAAAAATAATTTTGTATTTTTTAAAAGACTATATTTTCTTCACATTCACTATCTCTGCTGGTAGACTACTTCATTCACTTGCATGTTAGAATACTAGATTTGAATTTTGTAGGAAGGACATTTTGTTAAAAAATTCCAAAAAGTTTCATTTTAAAACAGGTTCTTCTAGTCCTAACTCAAGCCACCTGACCATGTTTCTAACTTGACAATTTGTGATGCATGACTCTAATCTCATTCTCCCTTCTTCCCTCTGTCATAGTTTTGGTAAACGACACCTATGTAACATACAGCACGAATGTGCTATATCCATATAACGCAACTGATGGTATCATTCTTTATAATGACATACAAGTGACTTATAATTGCTCCTTCCCCTTGGATATGATATCAAGCCTTGGTCTAGCTGTGAATCCTGTATTGAGGTATGACTGTTCTTTTAATACAATTGCTCTAAAACAACTGGTGGCCCAGTAAAACAGATTTAGTTTGCTTTTACATATAGATCCCATGGAATGCCATGACCAGATTGAGGGGTAGCAATTATAATCAGTTATTTCCTTATAAAGAATGAGGACAAAAGGAACACTGTATGATGCTTACTCACAGGTGTAGATACCTGGATCATTCCTGGGGGCTTTGGTCCTCTTGAGAGAAATAGATGGTAAGTCTCAGACACATAAAAACATTAACACTGCTGACTGCAGGCCAAATAGTTTTCCTTACCCCACTTTGTAACCTACTGTGCTGACTGGTTTTCCAACCCATCACCTCCCCCACATCTTCCCCCATATTTAGCCCTCTCAGTGTAGCTATCAGCCCCTTTGCTCTGTCCAAGCTGTGCTTGAACCTGTTAATAGTCTATGCTGGTAGACTGTTTCATGGCTCAACCACCCTTTCTGTGAAATAAAACTTCTTTAAATACCTCCAGAACCTTCTTCCTTTCAGCTTCTATTCATGACCCCTTTGTTACTGAGTCTATTCCTATTGAATAGGACCTCACTGTTCACCTTGTTGATTCCTCTTAGGAACCTGAAGGTCTTTGTCACGTTGGTCTTCTCCCTTTGGGACTCCATTGATTGAGTGTTGAGAGCCTGTGGCTTCCCCTCATAGGATCTGCCCTGCTGGCCACAAATCATCATAATGTCCCTTTGCTAGACTGACTCCAGTCTATCTCTATCTTCTTCAGGTGTGGACTCCAGAACTGGGCACAGTATTCCAGTTGTGGCTTCACCAGTGACCTAGACATTGGCAGACTCCTTCTTCTTCCTCCTATATAATCACCTTCCCAGTGCACCCTAATTACTGTAGGTCTTATTGCATTTGGCCATTTTGTTTTGTGTCTCTACATCTCATAAAGCTGGTTCCAGGGTCAAAATTAATTCAGTGGCTAAACTGAGCCCTACAACGGAGCACCTTAAAGAGCTTGGTGTTTCCTTTTATTACTATTCTTGTCTAAACTGATGTGAGTCCAGGAATGTGAGTTTATTTGTTTTCTTTTTTCCCAAGATGTTATTTCTAGTTTTATATTGGATTCATGTATAACTACATGTTGTCTCAGATATGTTGCATTTTACTTGTCATTAATATTATATTGTAACTTGTGTCTCAAGAAACCAATAACATTGAGCTTTCACAACTGGCCTTTTTCTACCAGTAAACATATCCAACAACAACAACCAATATCATTCAACTCTGCTGCTCAGGCTGCTCTAGAGTGGTGTGATATGAGTTGAGTATTTTCTCATATGCAGAATTCCACATTGGAATATAACATTTGCACCAAAAACTTTAATTCTGTAGGTTTTTTGTTCAGTTTCAGGTTCTGTGACTAGAAAAGGACAATTGCAATCTGACATACAGTATATGGATAGCATCATATACTTCATATTATATAAAGATGAAGGGCTAGATATTCAAAGGAGTTGCACCTTGCGCAACTGAGTTGCACCAGCACAACCCCAGAAATGCACCCCGGGGTGATATTCAAAAGGGAGAAATGCACTGCACAATTCCCGATGTGCCATAGTTCAAAGATAATGTATGCGGCACATCTCCAGGGGACATGCCCATGCATATGTGACACATTTTGATATTCAGCTGAGATGTGCCGTGCATCTGCTGGCACCTCGCAGAGATGTGCCACATACATGGGCGCAAAATTATGCCTGTAAAAAACAGACCTAACTGGCAGCCACCCATAGGCGGGCTGCTGTATTGCAAGGTGCAACACAGCATCCGCCAGCCCCTGGGTGGCTACCCCCATGAGTGCCACGTTTGCTCCCAGTACAGTGCATACAGAGCAATGGTAGTCCAGTGGTTCCCCACTTCCCACTCCGTACCCTGATCACTGTATAAAGTTGAACAGCCCCAACCCTGATGGTCTAGTGGCCCTTCCCTAGCCTCAAACACTGCTCCCCAAAAAAAGATGTACATGCAGAGACATATACCCTGGTAGTCTTGTGGCCCTGCCTGATCCCCAATTCCATGATCCCAAACACATTCACCAAATACAAATATAGATCTCTTGGTAGTCTAGTGGTATCCCCCACCCTCCACCCACACAGGACCCCATGCCACCAAAGTCATCAGTGGACAGCAAACCCACCCACTCACCTCTGCGGCTGCCCACCAAATGACAGTTTACAGTAACACCTGCAAGCTCATTGATCCACACTGTCAACCAATGGGCTTGCAGTGTGTACTGTAATAGTCATTCAGAACTTTGTAAACTAACTTTTTTCTAATATACCTCTGTGTTTGTCTGATGCATGCTTGAATCCCCCCTACTGTAGCCTCCACCATGTCCATTGTAGTCTGTCCTAGATATCCCAGGCACCACCAAGTTTTTGACCCCACCCCTAGACAATGCCTAGGCAGAAACATAATGGTTGGACCTTTGTGGACTCCTAGAGGGTTGTAGTGGCAGGTAGGGTACACACTCCTCAGCATACACTGCTGCAGTATTCCTTCCCCATATTGCCAGGATGGGGCCACCAGAAGGAGGCACCCACAGCAGCAGAAAAGGAGGATGTGATGGCCTTCAGAAGGGGAAGCTCCAAGAAGGAAAGGAGAGGACTCCAGACAAGAAGGAAGCAGCCACTGGTGGGGGACTCTATCATGATGTGGATAGATTTGGGGGAGATGGAAGGGAAAGAGTGGTGAAGTGTCTCCCTGCTGCATCAGCTTGGAGTGGTGGGGAGCAGATCCCTTGTTTGGTAATAGGAATAGTAAGGACATAGGCTCGATAAGCAAAACAAATAATTTCAGGACCTTACTTTTTGGACTTGGCTTTCTTGTTATTGACTTCTAACAGTACATTGATTTTAGCTTGAGTATCTTGAAAAAGTTTAGCGATATCATACATATTATAACAAGGGAAATAGGAAGCGAAAATTGTTTAAACATGAAAGGCACACAAAGCCGAAGCTTGTTTATAGGTGTGACCTGGAAGCACAAGGAGGTTAAGTGACTTGCTCAGGATCACACAGTATGCAAGTGGGGGCTATGGGATTGAAACCCAGGTCTCCAGGTTTGCAGATAAATGCCCTAAACCACAGCACTATACTGCCTCCTATAGTAGGTAAATGGTAAATTTTCTTCTTGTGCTAGGCTGCCAATCCAATGTATCATAGGTTTGCTAACATTATCTGCCTTTTGATGCTCAGGTTAATGCATATGCCTCCTAATGGTGTCCATGTCAGCCATATTCTGTATGGACAAGCTATATGCAAATAGGCCTGAGACAGTGCCAGTAAGACCTTCCAGGTCTCCAACCAGTCCGGTATGGAAAACTCCATCTTTTTTTTTTTGTATACAGCTTTTTCTGTTTTCTTGGTAACAAAGATGCATGGTTTTCATACTGATGTATGTGCTCTTGGTAGTGTTGTCCAATACAGCTGGTATAATCCTGGTGTCTCCTGAGTATGAGCCAGTAAGGAACTTAAAAAGAAGTTCTTGATTGTCCAACATCTGCTGTCTCCATATCAAGTGTGCAATGGTGGATGAAATGTAAATGACAGCTAGTAGAACATAATTTCCGTCATACGCTGACACTGCTCACTGGTGCATCATAACCTTGAGTCCTGTGGCTGCTAGCCACATATCACTTAATCTCTGAAAGATAAAACAATTAAAGAAGAGGGCTTTGGCCCCCTCATACATTGCTAGGTTAGTTTTGATCATTAAACAGTTTTAACTGATTTACATGAAATCACTTGTCAGTGGCTACTTGTGGATATATCCTGTAAAGTGTATCAGTGCTGTGGTGGTGTTGTATGCTTTTCTAAAACCATGCTTTTGGGGGCATTGTAACAGGTATTTGTTGAAGTAATCCACCAACCAATTGGCGGCAATGCACTCTAGCACCTGAGAAATGGGTGGGAGGATAGCTATGGGGTGGTAGTTAGAGTAGTTGGCTCTATTCCCGCTTATATGTACTGGTACAATCACCTCAGCTTTCCCACACCTGTGGGAATTTTGCAGTTCTCAGTGATAGATTTAGGATTTCTGTTAGAGGTGAGAGTATCTTCTCGATGGTGAGTGCAACAAGTTTCAGATCAGGTGAGTCTCCACTAACTCTAGAGTTTCCTAACAGTTGTTGTAGATATTTGTTTGCCTCTGTTTTTTTGTGATGATTTTGATTTTGTCATGTTTGCCATAGTAAATGGGAGTAGTAACCTGCAGGAGTTGTGACTCAATCTCCTACCATTCAAACTGCCAAAAAGTGCATTTTTCCATGAAAAAAAATAATTTTATTGCTGGGCTCTGCTCCATTTGCATAACCATGCCCCTTTTTTTCTCCATACTGCAACCCCAATGGTGACATCATGCAAGGGAAATAAAGTTTTTAATCACTGTGTTCAAACAGAGACCTCTGTTGGTCAGTCTTGGTATTGTAGACATCCTTTTTCTTTCACAATTAAAATTTTGAACTCAAAGCAGAAGCTGGACACCAAAGAAAAAGAAAAGTAGTCTGACCCATAATTACACTCCTGAACTACTTATAGTCATTAAGGCCCTATAACATAAACATAGAAAAGTGTCATTACTTTCCCACACTTTGACAGTAGCTGCCACTTCAGACCAGTCACATCACCAGCAGGCAGTAAAAGACAAACAGCATCTACGCAGACTGGCAAATGATCTTTTTTGCCTATCTGCATCAGAAAAACAGTTTCCAGAAAGATTTCTACAGACTATACTGCTGTAAACACTACCAACACAGGAGATTGTACTTTGATGAGACAGAAAAATCAGCTATACACTGTACCCACAATGCCTTGATATATATATATATATATATATATATACATATAGATGTTGACAGCAGATAAGGGCCTACAGCTCACCAAGTCTGCCCCGTGTGCAAGTACTTAGCTTCTTCAGGCTTCTCTCTAGAACTAGGTCATATGTTTACATGTTAGGTGCTATTCTGCAGTTCCCACTACCAAATCAAGGGACTATACCTCTGAGTAATGAACATTTAAGTCAACTTTATAATTTACCCATCATTCCATGTTGCTGTATGTAAAATATTGACAGTTCCCTTGCATGACATAATTCTGGGGGTGTGGCCTCACACATAAAACTGAAGGGAGCACAGGAACAAAAACGTACAAGAAAATTACTATGACAGATTATTTTACAAAACAAACAACATCTGAAGCATGGGTGGCAATGGCATACTCTGTGAAACAGGCATTAGCGTAATGTGACTAAATCACTTTAAAGTAAAGTGAAGAGGTGGCGACCTGATGGGCAATAGGGCAGTTATTGTTGTTTATGTTATCTGTAGTCTCAAAGAAATCACGGGGAATCACACTGCTTAGATCTGAGAATGCAGCATTAAAAGTATCTGCTATAAAGTTTAGGTCTTGGGTGATCACCCTATCCATATTGAGCATGGATGGTGAGGCCTTGATGGTTCTCCCAGTTAGTGACTTCATATTGACCCAGAACTTGCGGCTGTCATTGCATGAGGTGGAAAGTTCATTTTTGAAGTATTGACTTTTGAAAGATCTGATGGCCCAGGTGCAGTTGTTATGAGATTTTTTGCAGTTCTGAATGTCCACCTGCTTTTCTATACTCCACGCCCAGTACCAAAGATTGTCTCTTAGTTTCATAAGTTCAGTTAGGGGAGGTGAGAGCCAGGACTTACTTGATCCTCTAGCTTTATGTTTTCTTCATGGGGCATAAGTGTCTCATGCTACATTAAAAATGGTTACAAATTTGCAGAGAGCTCTGTCTACATCTTCAGCAAATTCTATAGTATACCAGTCTTGCTGCCCAAGATGGTGTTTTAGCTGTCCCAATTGCCATATTTTTAGTACACTGGTTGTGACTATTTTTGGGGGTGGTTTTATTGCCTTGTTCGACCAGGTACATTAAATAAGGGAGTGGTCACAGATGGGGTCAAGGACTATCATAATGTTCAAGATTCTGTCTGGTAGCATGCTAGTTCCAGTGTGGTAATTCGTTCTGGTGGGGGAGTCATGTTAATGGTGAGATTGCTGAGGTATGCATAGAGTATAACAATTGTTTGTTACAGGCGTTAAGTACAACATCAAGAAATTACAGTAAAAATGTAGATATTTGCAGTATTATACAAGCATTTGTATTTACAGTATTATAGAAGCATTTGTATTTACAGTATTATAGAAGCAGCAACAATTACAGTGTTTTGTAAACTAGCGCAGAAATTGTACAGTAGATAAATTGAAATACTATTGGAGGCAGGCGTGTGCAAAAATTGACAAAATGAGGCCTCATAGTGTAGGTTAGGCCCAAGTTGTGGTGGGATCCAAGGAGCATCTTTGGCAGAGAGGGGAGGGGAGGGGAGCAGCCTGAGGAGTTGTTTAATGGCTGAAAGGGAGGAGGCCTGTTGAAGGTTTGGTGGAAGATTGTTCCATAGGAGGGGGAGACAGTAAGAAAAGGCAACTTAACCAGAAGCAAAGTGGGGGCGTGTGAGGTGGAGAGTGCGTGCATCCCTGTGGTGGATGGAGTAGCCTAGGGAATTGGCTGGAGTAAGGCGGGAAGTAAGGTAGCGGGGTAGGGAGCCTAACCAGTATTTAGCTATGAGGGAGGCACTGTGGATGGTTCTCCTGTGAAGGATCAGGGCTAGGGAGAGAGTAGAGGAGAGAAAGCAGTGATGAGTTAGTGGGAGGAGAAAGTGGTAAAATGACTGAAAGAGTTGAACAGGATGTCGAGATTAGAGAGAAATGAGGTTGGTGCCATAGCATAGGTGATTTCTGCATAGTCCAACACTGGCAAGATAGTTTTACATATGAGTTTGTTTCGGTGGGAAAGGAAGACTGACTTTGTTGTGATAGAGGATGGCCAGTTTGGGACAGAGTTTGGTGCAGATGGCCTTGACATGGGTGGAAAAGTTGAGGTGGCTGTCCAGCCAGACTTCCAGGTACTTGAAAGCGGGGACTGACTCGAGGTGGGGGGAGACGTTCAGGGTGGTGATTGCTGAGGGGGGCCCGGTAGGCAGGCAGGCTTTTGTCTAGATCTGAACAGCATGGTGACTGTTTTTTGGCATTAAGTTTAAGCTGTTTTTTCAGGAACCAGGCTTGGACTCGGTTGAAGTCACTTTGAAGATTTGAGAGCACACTGTTGGGGAGGGGCCCGAGGCATAGATGATAGTATTGTCTGTGTACAGATGCATGTTTGAGGGGAGACAAGTAGAGGGGAGGTCATTGATGAAAAGAGAGAAGAGGATATGGCCAAGAAGAGAGCCTTGGGGAACCCCTGAGAGGATTGGTAGAGCGGAGAGAGGGTGTCACCTATTTGTACAGACTGCTGCCTATTCTGGAGGTAAGAGTGGAACCTGTTGATGGCAGGTTGGGCAAGGCCAAAGGAGTTAAGTTTGCAGAGCAACAGAGGGTGGGAGACAGAGTCAAAGGCTTTTGCCAGGTCAATGAAAATGGCGGTGGTGGTTTGGCTGTTGTCCATGGCAGAGAGGATTGAGTCAGTAACTCATAACAAGGTGGTGATAGTGGAGTGGTGTTTTCTAAATCCTGATTGAAAGGGTGAGAGGGAGCTGTTGGTGGAGAGAAAATTTGACAGTTTGGACAGCATGAGGAATTCTTGGATCTTGGTGAGGGAGGGGAGGAGCGAGAAAGGCCTGTAGTTTCCCAGTTGGGAAGGGTCTCCACCTTTATGAAGAGGGAGGGTCTTGGCCATCTTTGTAGGTGGATGCCTCTGGGATAGCCAATTGATGTTAAAAAAATATCCTAGCATAATTACCTCTGAGCTAAGGTGTAGTTTATTTAGGTAGTCTATAACCATCTTGAATACATGTTGTGCTCTTTGAGAGGGACATACTGTGTACCAAGACTACAGCTAGCTCTTTGTTGGCCAGTGTTTGGACATTGCTACCAGTATTTAGATTGGAGAGGGTGTGAGCCTTAATGGTGTCCTTTAAGTAGATCACACAGCCCCCGCGTTGTCTACTGGTCCTATCTGGTATGAAAATTGTACAGCCTTCAATATAGAGTGCCAGATCTGGTATCTTCTGAGTTAGCCATGTTTCTGCCACAGACAGCACATCAGGACTGTGCTGTGTTATCCAGACCTGGAGCGAGTCAAATTTAATGATCAGGCTACAAATGTCGATGGAGGACATTTTGAGGGTTCTCTGTAGCCTTGAAGGCCCATTAGTATGTAAAGTAGGGCCAGGGTTGGGGTGGATGTTCCCTGACATGAGCATACAGAGCAATTAGAGTCTTCTGATTTGATACTTGAGGTGTTTATGGTTTTCTTTTTGTAAGTGCCAGCTTACTCTGCCAGTTTTCAATTTGCATGTGATTAAGTTTAGTCTGGTAATGGGGGGGATACTGGGTAGGTGCCATTAGTACTTTGGCATATCTCAGTTCCCATGTTTACTCCCCTACTCAAGTTACATAGAACTGGGCTGGTCGAGTTTGCAGGCCTGTACTAATTTGTTACCATGGCAAATTGACTGCTATCGACTTTCTGGGTGATTATGAACCCTATTTGGGAGAACAACAATAGTAGGATGGCAATGTGCAACAATAATATGCAGGACTCATGTTACTATAATGGTACCCCTTGAAGTTTGGTTGGTCTGCCTACCAGAGTGACCCCAGATGGAGAATTAGACTGAGGGTGACCATTGGGAATATTGAAATATGGGAAATACTATCCTAAAGTCTTAAGTCCTAGGCGTGGGTGGGGGGAGGGATTTTGCCTGTGAATGTAGTGGTGGGAGGTGTGGGGAATAGTCATACTGTAGGCTTAAGGGTAATAAATCAGGGGTTTAGTGTTACTGCCAGGATAGCATAACGGTTGCAGTCTTTGGTACCGAGGGTTAGAGGTTCAGTTCTAGCCACAAGCAGATGGTACTGGTAAAGGGAAATTAACTGATGCAGGAGGTATACACTAGAAGGCAGTGCAGAAATCAGGCTCCAGCTATCACAGGTAGAGATGAGCAGGAAGGGGTAGGCATCAGCAAGGGAGGGATCAGCAGGGACTCCTAATGGCCAGGAGTTATAACCTGCAAATGGGGAAACAGGGTGCTTGAAATAGGGCTGCACAATCACATGACAGGTCACATGACCTGACCTCCCCAATTAAGGAAAGCACTGCACAGGGCAGGAGGGTGGGTGGGGATGTCGCCATATCAGCAGCAACGGACTAGCACAGTCTGCTAACTGTGCTCTGCTGAGAACCAGTACCTTGTTTCTTGGCCACTGTTGTAGCGCTCTACTGGTAGGAAATAGTGTGTGGCGGATTGCTACTGAGCTGGGCAGCCTTGTTTCTTTGCTGCTGCTGCAGCTTCTTTCTTGCAGGGAAAGAGTGCAGGGGGATCACTACTGGAGCTGGGCAGCCTTGTTTCTTACGCTGCTGCAGCTCTCTGCTAGTAGGGAGAATGTAGTTGGGCTGTCTATTATAATTTCACCACTCACTCCTGCCTCTGCTTCTTTTCTTTGTCTGTTTTGGTTTTAGTTTAAGAATCTGATCCTTATGCTCCAGCATAAACCCATCATCATTACAGCTAAAGGGAAAAATCTGGGCACAGAGTTTTCATTTTGTTGTACAAAATGTATGTCCTCTTCCTCCTCTAAACAAGGGGACATTGATGCTCCATTTGTGCCATCAGGCCCAGCTGTAATTGATGTTTGCTAGAATGTTCCAGTCTTGTTAAAATGGTCTTCATTGTCTTGTTTCTATTCCCGTTCAGGAACTCTCTGATTCAATCAAATATAATTCCTCTTCTATAGTCCTTGTATCTCTTTCAAATGTTTTCCTCTTCCTGTCACTGATTTTAGCATCATTTCTTTTTCTAGTGTCCTGTAGTGTTTGCAAATATTTCCCATATGAAGTGTGATCTGAAAACATACTCACTGTTTTCTCTCTGGCTTTTAACTCTGTGCAGACATCTGCTGCTATCTCAATGGAATCTTCAATAATTAATTTCATGAACACTGCTGAGGCTTCAAAATTTTATTTATTTATTTATTTATTGAAACATAGCCTTTGAAGACAGATAAGGGCTACTTGGCCTACCTATTCTGCCCATTTCCCTACCTATTGTATAAGCTGCAGATCCTAGTTTACCAGTAGCATACTGTACTTCCTCCTACCCCCACTATAATTGCCTTATGTTGGTCCCATGCCTTCTTGAATTCCCCACTGTTTTTGACTACATGGCCTACTCAGGAGGCTGTTCCATACAAACACCACCCTCTCTGTAAAAAAAAGACTTCCTTATATTGCCCTTGAGCCATCCTCCTCTATCTTAAAATTTTGCCTTCTTGTTCTTGTGCATCTCTTTTCTGAAATATGCTACCTTCTTGAACTTTGTTGACTCCTTGAGGTACTTGAAAGTTTCTATCATGTCCATCCTCTCCTCCTTTCTTCAAGGGTATACATATTTATTTAGTGAAAAGTTTCACCAAGAATGGCACACTGAGCAACAATTTGCTCATTTCCAGGTACATCCCAGGTGAAAAGGGAGTGGGAGTAACAAACATATCTAACATACATACAGTACATACATATATAACATATTTCTAGCATACATACTTAGATGCACATTGCATAAACATACATTTGAAATTACATTTAAAGAGGTTAAGAATATCAGAATATATACAGAGAGTCCATACAAAGTTAGGGAAAATGGGCTGGGATTAACATACTTGACATCCTGCTTAGGATACATACTTAAATAAAACATTACAAACATTGGACCCTATGCACTATGGTGCTGAGTGGCTACGTACCATGTATCTGTGATACATAGCCACTCCACACCCATTATGCCCCTGCATGGCCAGCCATGGTAGTCATCTATGGGGCATGCAGCCTCCTCTGCCAGACAGCAGAGGACAACATAGTCAGGGTGGGAAGGAGGTGTGCTTGGGGGGCATGCTCACACTCCACAACATTTACAGAGTCACAGAGCACTGGGCACAGGGGGTGCACAGTATGCAGGAGGATTCCCTGTTGTAAGGTCTGCATTCCCCCCAGGATGCCACCCCTCAGGTCACCAAATGTCAGGCAGGGCATGCCTTCCACCATAACATGCCACCCAAGAACACAAGCAATGAATGGTGGTCTGAAATGGCCAACTGGGCACTAGCCCACTTCATGGTTGTCACGTGCATCATGGCAGCAGCCATTTTTCTCAACCCATGGATGCAAGGCATGCACTGGCGGACCAGGTCTAGCATCCCATTGGATGCCCCCCTGGTTCACATTGCTATGCTCTGTGCTGCTGTGTGCCAGAGTGGCAGGACTGTTAACAGGTGTGCACCGGTAGTGCATACCCCAGAGTGTGCACCTGTCTGAAGGTGCAGCCCTTCATGGCAGGATATGCACCTCCGGCATGTACTTCCCACTCCTATGTGCATAGGGGCCCTTATGAGCTTAACACTAGCAATGCTTAAACACTTACAGTCATTCACAGAGATGACACAACTGCAGTTGGGAATGCAAGATCAAGTATGAGTCAGGTTTGATATCTAGTGGTGTGAGGGGAAAAAAAACTTCCACCGGGGGAATTTCTAAGAATGTTGTATTTTCACTCCCGTGAAAGTGTGGAAATCAAATAAGCAATTTGTGCAGAAATTCTGATTTAGAATGGTGGAATAAATGTATAAATTGCAGATTATCGTGTCAAACTGCAGAGACAAAAGTCCACAAAACTTATCACTGAACTGCAGAATAATTGTACTGAGTAATAATTTATTAAACTGCAGAAAAACAATTCCTCACAACTGTTTCTTTTTGCAATTCATGTATATTATTCTGCAGTTCAGCCAAACAATTCTGTGGAACAGGGCAAAAATCCAGCAAACATATTCAGAAGATTCTGATCTTACCAATGATAGAAATTCAGAAATTTCTGCAAAATTTATGAATTTTCATGAAAGTTCCACAAAAGTGGAATTCACAATATTCACCCACCTCTAGCAAGACCAGATGTGAATCAGTAGACAATACTGATGACAATAGTGTGGCCTAGCATGGAGCAGAGAAGGCAATAGGTTTAAACATAATTAGGGAAGTCTTGGGAGGGAGTAGCTTTAAACACAATTATAAGTATGAGAAACTAAGTTGTGTAGAGATGTTGAGATGGACAAAGGTGAAGAGGGGTTTCTAATTTCTTGGTGGAGGAAGTTCCATAAGTTAGGGTAACGGTGAGAGAAAGTAGCCTGTCCAACAGAGGCTTGAACTATGAGGGATTACCATGGTCCAAGTGTCATAGTATCTCAGGGAGTGCTAGGGAGGGGAAGGGAGGGAGGGATATGGTAGAGGAGAGGCAAGGGGAAAGAGAACCAAACCAGAATTTGGAGATAAATTTAACACGATGGAAAAGTCACTGTTTTCGAGAGAGGGAAATGCAAGAGATTTGTAGAGATCACAGTGGTGAGTGATGGGGAGTACAAGGCAAAGTGGAAGTAAGAGTGGAAGAGGGTCTCTAATCTGGTTAGGGAAGTCTTGGGAGCAGCACTGTAGACCACAGCACCATTGTCAAAAATTGGAAGTCTCATTTTCTGGACAAGTGCACACCTGGCTGATAGTAATATGTAACTGTGGTTCCTGTACAGTGAACCCAGCTTGGGGTGCATTTTTTCAGGATGGCGTCCACATGTCCTGAAAGGTTAAGGTGCTGGTCAAGCAAAACCCCTAGGTATCTAAAGGAGGAGGTGACCCCCAGGGCTGTCCCGTCATGAGTGTGGGAGGATGGAAGGGACAGAAGCTGAAAGAGTCTCTGCCATGTGCCAAAGGACATGGAGACAGTCTTCTCAGCATTTATAAAGAGTTGGTATGAGCATAGCCAGTGCTGAACCTTCTCAAAGTCAAGTTGGAGTCTGGGTGCTACATCTGTGGAGGAATTGCTGGAGGTGTACAGGTGCATGCATGTGGATGGAGGTTGCGGTGCAGACTGAAGGAATTTAGAGAATAGGAGAGGTCATATCACTGAGCTCTGGAGCACACCTGTGTTAATGGGGAGTGGACTAGATACAGGTTAAGCAATTCTAACTGATTGGGTCCTACCTGCAAGGTAGGCCATGAACCAGTTTGTGGCTTAGTTCAATAGCCCAGCTAAAGAAAGATTGTCAGGAAAGAGGGGTGGGAGATTGTGTTGAAAGGCTTTGCAAGGTCTACAAAAATAGAAAATGTGATTAGGTCATGATCCATCCTTGAGAAGAATGGAGTCACTGAGCCTAAATAGGAAAGTAGCGGTAGAATAGCACTTTTGGAAACCAGATTGGAAAGGTGGGAACAAGCAGGAGTCAGTAAGGTAAGAAGACAGTTTTGGGAGTACCATATGCTCCTGTAATTTAGAAAGGATAGGGAGAAAAGATATAGGTCGATAACTACTGGTGTGCACTTTTTCCCATATGGAAACCCGATTGTAATTTTCTATTATGACCAGCTGGTTATAATGGCAAACATGCACCAGGTTTCTCTCAGACCACGCATGTGCCAGTCTCCGGTCTTCCTTTAGAACGTGACATTCCCAGGAGCAATGACCCTTGCAGTCGGCAGTTGGTTAATTATTTTTCATCACAAAAAAGGAAAAGAAGTCTCTCCCTCTACTCACTGCCCTAAAAGGAAAACAAAATGGAAAATGAACACATCGGCCAGTTTCCCTGTCCGCTTGCAAGAGCCAATAGGTCTCCCCACCTCTTCATACCGGAAGGACACTGCAGTTCTGCAACCACCATTCATAAATGAGTTTAACTATAGAAAAAATGAAAAATACAGGAACAACTGCTTTTAGTTTTTCCACTTATTCCTGCCTCAGATAAGTGGAGCACTGTAACTTGGCAAACCGCGGACTGAACAGAATCTCGACTTGTCAGCAGCTGCCTGAACATCAATTTGTTTCCTTATTTTATATAATTGTTGAGGCAGAAAAGCACATGCCAACAACTATATAAAATAAAATATAGGGTAGTTGTATAAAACTTGATTTTACACACACCGTCATTGTGGGATGCATGTCATAAACCCCTTGGGCTTTGCCCTCGGGGTTTATGTAGCATCTCACAATTCAAGTGTGTATAAAATCTTGTTACACACACCACTCCATATATTATTCTATATGTAGTTAGTGGGAGAGGAGGGGGTCACCACCCTCAGGGAGTGGAAGGACAATAGCATGCCTCTAGGTGACTGGGACAGAAGCTGGAGAGAAGGAAATATTTTAAAGGGCAGACAGAGGTGAGGATATTGCATGGGCAGATAGGCAGAGTAGCTTTGGATCTAGCCCATCAGTTGAGCTGCCTTTGAAGGGGTTTAGGGCAAGGAGAGCTTCCAAAATGGTAGAGAGGGACACTGTGGAAAAGGAGAAGGAGGCTTATTTAGTGGAAATAATATCTCTGGAGTTAGGAGATAGCAGAAAAGGAGAGGAAGGCGATGGGAGCGAGGACAGAAGGGCAGAGGTGCAGGAGGTAAAGTAGGAATTGAATTCAGAGTTGACAGCTGGGGGGGTCAGAGATTATGGAGTTGTTTAAATTATGGAGAGGGTTTGGGAGTTCTATGCGGGGAGAATAGAGCATGAAGAACCTTCCAGGTTTATGAGGAGTGATTTGTTTTTGAATGGAAGGTTGATTTATAAATATTCTGCCTTAGCAAGCCTAATGGCCTTGGCACAAGAGTTTCAAAGTGTCTGGTAAGTTTGTAAATTGCTAGGTCACTTTGAAGCTTTATGAACCTTTCAGGCTTGGTCATGAGTGTATTGGCAAGCCAGTAATTCAAGAGTGATCCAGGGGAGGTGGTGTCCACTAACTCTGGAGCGCCAAAGTGGGGCATGTTGATTCCAGGTTTGTAATACTTTTTCTTGGAAATAATCCAGAGCTACATCAATAGAGTTTAGTGAACAGATGGGAGACCAGTCAGTAGAGGCCAGGTCTTGGAAGAGGAGGGTGATGTTCAGGGATCTATAGGATCTGGTTAATAGTATTTTGTGTGATGCCTTGGAGCTGTGAACTTTTTGAAGCATGTAAATCATATGATGGTCACTTAAAGCATCAGGAAGGATGCCAGCTGAGATGATTCAGTGTGGATGGGAAGTGAAGGCTCAGTCAATGAGAGAGTGATTTAGTGTTTTAGAGTTGTCAGGTAGGTTTCTGAATACATTGTGTTAACTTCTGAGCAGTTATATCATTTTGGACTTTATTTATGGTAGTGGACAGCCAATTTAGGTTGAAATTATCCATTATGTAGAGTTCTCCAGTGGTGCAATGGGATACAATAGTGATTATGAGATCAGTGACGGTGGATTTGGGGAGGCAGGGGTGGCAGTGTACCCCTGCCACAAAGATAGGGACTGAGAATGGAAGAGACAGTCTTAATATGAGTGCCTCATAAGCTGCTGGAAGGGATGTGGTTAGATTGGTAGTATATTGGACTGATGAGCAGATGTACATAGCAACTCCTCCACCTCTGTCTGTGCTGTCTTGACGTGAGAGTGCTAAATCAGAAATGGAGATAGTGCTGTCTGGTGTTTTAGGGTCTTGTCTCTATTTGTCCATACATTTCTCATTTTCATCTTCAATCGCTGGTAGTTTCATCACCCGTAGCCCACAGGGGATCCTTCTTACACTGAAGCATGCTTCTGAGGACATTGATTATCTATAAAGTCAATGTACCACTAGCGCCATTAGGTCCAGATTAATAAACACCTCATCAATTACTAAGTTAGCAAATTCAGAACTACTTGTACAAGCTTCAGCTGTGAGGGCAATTGTAACATCATTTTTGTAGCAGCAGGGTACTTACACAAGAAAAGTAATCACCCGAGCCACACAAAGAAATCTGTCATATATAGTCAAGCACTTTGGTATCACCGCCTCTGTTCAAATGAGGAAGACAGAGACACACATCAGGTGATGTTGAAAAACACCTTTACTGAGCAGGGTCACTCATCCAGAGAAATTGACAGAGCAGTGGAACAGGCAACACAGGTCCCAAGAGAACAGCTACTGCAATATAAGGAACGGATGACTACCAACAGAATACCCTTAGTAGTCACATACCATCCTGACCTTGAACTCCTACGTAAGATTATTAAGGATCTCCATCCAATAATTAGTGAGGATGAAACCCTTAACTGTATTTTTCAAGAACTACCACTACTATCTTTTAAACAACCACCTAATTTAGCCAACCTGATTATTAGGAGTCAACTTGAACTGGAACAGAATACCATGACATCATATGGTACATGACCCTGTCATCAACGTACATGTAAGACATGTAACCTCATTTCCACTTCAGACTATGTGGTTACATCACAAAACAGACTATTCAGGATACAGGGGAATTATACAAGTACATCAAGTAATGTGATCTATTTTATCCAATGCAAGAAATGTCCTTGCACAGGTTATGTGGGGGGAGACAGGCCAACAACTCCACACTAGAATGAATTCACACAGACATTCTATTAATCACAAGATGATTGAGAAACCAGTAGCCCAGCACTTCTCCCAGGATGACCACTCAATCTCTGATATGTCTGTGATGGTCTTAAAAGGACATTTCAACAGTACACAACAGAGACGGGCTTCTGAAATTAGACTTATTTTACTTCTCAATATGGTGGCGGATGGATTGAACATTGATGTTGGTTATATGACACATTATTCCACTTAAACTTTCACAGACCTCTACTTTAAAAGATGGACATAAACACTTTAGTTCTTCAGTGGGCCTTTGATTTTGAAAGTTTATGGTTATCTACATGTTGACCTCTCGCCTTAACACTGGTGAGTGCGTTTAAGTGTGTGTGTGTGTGTGTGTGTGTGTGTGTATATACTGATGTATGTATGTATGTGGGTGTTTTGTGTGTTTGGTGTGTTTGTGTGTGTTGTTTTGTGTGTTCTGGGTATGGTGTGTGTGTGTGTGTGTTTTATTTGTTGTGCACGGTGTGATGTGTGCGTGGATTATGCTTGTTATATTTGTTGTGTGTTGTGGTTGTGTGGGGTGTGCAGGTGTGTGTGTTTGGGTGGTGTGGTGTGGTGTATGTACACACATATGTGTGGGGGGACCGTGGCATGGGGCAATTGTTATATGGCTAGGACACTTAGTTTTCACATATAGTGTACATTTACTTCCTTCTATTAGTTGTCAGTGGTTGGATTACACACTGTCATATTTTTAACTGCTCATATTAAGATGCATATCTCATTTACTTGGGGGTTCATAAAAGGTGTAATTCCTTTGGGTTTTCATTTAGATTCCTTAGACTGATTCTGTGCGTTTTTGTTATACATGGACTTTGTGTTGAAATCTGCATTTATCAGGCTCATGGTCTCGTTTTCTTGGGGGTCCTTGACAAGTATTTTTTTATTTGGCACTTACACTTACAAGTGATACTTTCATGCATCATGTATATATGTGTAGGTTAATTTGAGGATTGTTTTCAACTTGCAGTTATACCTAATTTCAGGATTTTGTCTCTCATTATCTGTTCTTTAATATACCAGGAAAATTGGAATGTAAGTTGTAAGCTCATCTTACATGTATTAGAGAGAATGCAACTCCAAGGATTTTTTATCACTAGAATGCTTTCTTGGCATACTGAGACATTTTAAAATGTATGTGACAAGAACTCTCTGACTGTAGAGAATTCTTGATAACCTTTGACCTTCTGAGACTCCTCAGTTAAAGGCATACTGGTGTTAATTAGCTTCTCTGACGTAATCTTCTGTTATGTTTTAAATGTATATGTTAAACCAATGAGAATTATTTCTGTTTTTTCAATATAATCTGGTGTTAATAGTATGGGATATTTGAAAAATACTGCCACAAAGCTTCTGAAGAAGGACCTGGTTGGTTCGAAAGCTAGAGCACTTTGTTCTTTTCTGTAACATCCATGTTGGTCCAATAAAAGGTATCAAATCATTTGTTTCTGGATCTGTTTTTACAAGGACCAATAAGGCACCTACAACATTTTTTTTGCCTTTTGAAATGCAGTAACTAGTTGACATTTATTACAAATATAATTGTGAGATTGTTTCCCAATAGCATACATTTGGCAAGAGGAGCAGCAGGTTTTAGCTTGTTTCATGATTATTTGGTACTTACAATTGCTAGTTTCAGGAATGAAGATTCAGCTCATAGAATCAGGCATCCACTGATTGTTCTATGTTGCCCTTGTCCTGATGTCCCCGGCGGTCTGCGTGCGTTTCTGCACACGGCCCCATGCACGCTCACCCCACTCGCTAGTATGAGTGTATTTAAGTGTAGAAACCGGAAGCGTTGTGCTTAAACTACTTCCGGTTTCACGCTTGTAAATTGTGAGATAAAAATGCAAAATTAGCCTTTAAAAAGGCTCTCCCTGGTGGTATTACGGGATATTTGCTGGATAAAGTGCATTTTGAGATTGATGCAAGGTATTTGCAGGTGTTTAGTGCGTGTCTGGCTGTTGGTAATTCAGCCCAGACCACTACTATCCCACAGTCCTCAGGTAGATGGCAACAATACTACAGGAATAGGGATAAGACCCTTGTTCCTCACACTGCCAGTAAAACAAGTTAACAAATAATATGTTTCATAAGCAACAGTATACAAAGTGCATCACAACCTCTCACCAGAGGTATGAAGGTACATAGGCTATTTTTCTTATATTGAAACATGTTAGACTCTTTCACATTGTTAATGCCCTTAAGGTGTTTGAATGTTTCGATTATATCACCTCTCTCCCTCCTTTGCTCTAGGGTATACATATTGAGCTCCACTAATCTGTCCTCTTTTGTTTTCTGATGCAGTCCCTGCACCATTTTGGTTGCCCTTCTCAGGACTGCCTCAATTTGGTTAATATCCTTGTGAAGGTGTGGTCTCCAGTACGGCACGCAGTACTCCAGATGGGGCCTAATCAGTGTCTTGTAAAGAGGGATTATTACCTCCCTCTTCGGACTTGTGATACCGCTACTAACACACCCCAACATCCCCCTAGCCTTACCTACTGCTTTAGTGGTCTGCTTGGATGATTTCAGGTCATCGGTGATGATGATGCCCAAGTCTCTTTCTTCCTTTGTGACTGCCGGCAACTCCCCTCCCAGCCTATAGGTGGCTTCAGGGTTTCTCTTCCCTATGTGCATGATCTGGCACTTCTTTGCATTAAACCCCAGTTGCCACTCTTTCGACCATTTTGCTAGTTTATCCAGATCTCTTCTCATTCTGCCCACCCCATCTGCATCATCTACTCTGTTGCAGATCTTGGTGTCATCTGCAAACAGACAAACCTTACCCTTCAGTCCACCTGCAATGTCACTGATCAACATATTGAAGAGGACTGGCCCCAGGACTGATCCCTGAGGTACCCCACTTGTGACTTGCATCTCTTCTGACTGTATACCATTTACTACCACTCTCTGTTTTCTGCTCATCAACCAGTTTGCCACTCAGTTGACCAATGAATGACCCACCCCTAGCCTATCCAGCTTATTAATCAATCTTCTATGTGGAACAGTATCGAAAGCTTTGCTGAAGTCAAGGTAGGCGATATCAACTGCTCCCCCTTGGTCCACCACTCTGATTACCCAGTCAAAGAAATCTATGAGATTAGTTTGACAGGTCCTTCCTTTTGTAAACCCATGCTGTCTTGGATCCTGTGCTCCTATGGATTCCAGGTGTTGCACTATCCTTTCCTTAAGGAGTGGCTCCATAATCTTGCCTACTACTGAGGTAAGACTGACTGGTCTGTAGTTCCTTGCCTCTTCCCTGTTGCCACTCTTGTGGAGCGGGATCACATTAGTCCTTCTCCTGTCTTCTGGGACCTCTCCTGTGTTCAGAGACTCACTAAACAGTTCTGATAAAGGCTCTGCTAGTTCCACCCTTAGCTCCTTTAGTACCCTGGGATGTATGCCATCAGGTCCCATTGCCTTGTCCACCCTGAACTTATCGAGCTTTTGTAGGAGCTTTTCTTTTATGAAGGGACTAGTGCACACCTCCCTCCCCCCTGTGTCCATGGTGCTGAGCTGTGGGCCCTGCCCTACCTTCTCTTCAGTAAATACTGAGCAGAAGTATCTATTTAGGATAGATGCTTTTACATGGTCCTCCTCCTCACAGACACTCTTATCCCCTTTGATATTAGCAATACTCCCTCTGGACTTTCTTCTTTCACTAATGTATCTATAGAAAGTAGTCTTGTCACTTTATTTTACTATTTGTGCTAGTGTTTCCTAGGTTTGGTCTTTACCTGCCTTACTGCCTTCCTGCTTCCCTTAGGGTAGTTTGGTATGCCTCGCTATCTTCACCCTGCTGCATTCCTTTATATTTCCTGAAGGCCAGACTTTGGCTCTGACCTTTCCTGCTACTGTTTTGAGAACCAAAGTGGTTTCCTTCTTCTTTTGCACTTCCTTTTCTCTCTAACACAATGGGATGTTGCTTCAAGTATTGCATCCTTAATGCTTGCCCACTTTGCCTGTACCCACTCACCTGTATTTCTTTTTGCCAGGGCTAGCTTAACTCTGTTGGCCATCTAAAGTCCCATATTTTTGCCTTGGATTGGAAAGATTTAGTTCCTGTCATTTAAAAATCAGCTGTTTTTGCTGCTGGGGCGGTCCCTGATTCCTGTGATGAAGCACAGCTTGCCTTTTCTGGAGTCCGATTTCAATAAACATGGCAGCGGCTGTTGCTGACCACCTCTCACAGTCTCCATGAAAGCCAATGGGGGTGCCCAATTCCCTGTCGGCATGTCCCCTCCCTAGTTTATTTGTTGATAGGGTATCCCAATCCCCGTCGGCATAATGTTCCCATCATTTGTTTTAAATAAACATGGTGGTGGCTGTCACCGCTCATGCCTCACCATGAAAGCCAATGGGGTGCCCAATCCCTACTGGCATGCCCCTCCCAAGTTAATTTGCTGATGGGGAACCCAATCCCAGTCGGCATAATGTCTCCCTCATTTGTTGTGTGATGAAGGGTGCCCAATCCCCTCGGCTCATGCATACCCCAAACAATCTGTATGTGCTGATGGGTGCCCAGTTCCCATTAGCTACAGCCCCCAACAAATACCCCATTGTCCTTGTAATAGAAAACCATCCTGCCAGGTCTTTTTTCTAAAACCAGTAAAACAGAAAACTAGCCCTTGTTGTCTCTGGTGCCCTCCCAACCAGCACCCACCCTCTGCACACCTGACCTCCCATATCCATCCTTACACCATACTTACCTCTGGAGCCCGGCGCAATGATCTTCGCTGAAGTGGGAACATATCTGCACTCTTTAAAGCCGACAGCTAACTGAAGAAATGCAGGTAAGCTGAATAATGGCATAAATGGGAGGGGTCAACTGAGGTGAATCTCTCAGCCATTTTTGTGAATTTTGGAACCAGATTTTCAACATGGGGTTCATGGGACCCCATCTCATGAATTAAGTGCCTGTCATCTGGTTATTTTGTCCCAAAAGGTGGTTTTCCAATCACTGTGTGAAATCAGTTTTTGGGACTGATTAACAAAATAATAGTGTCACTGTTCATGAGATGGCTTTCCAAAAGCCTATGTTGCAAATTTGGTAAAAAAATTCCAAAATAATGACTGTGTTAAGAGTGTGTGCTGCACAATTTTCACACACCCTCATAACTGTGCGAATTTGTAATATTTTCTCTCCAGATTTTTAATATTGCCATTTTTTCACACCTCCTTATGAACAGTATAGCTGTCATTTTTCACATCCCTGCCGAAATGTGTTCTCACGCTTCTGGTGCACAATTGCGCGGTCGCTGTAGGAAATCAGTGTTCGGGACAGATTAAGAAAATCACAGTGACACTGTTCATAAGCAGAGGTCCCAAAGTGCCTATGTTAAACATTTGGTGACAAAAGTCAATAAAATGACTATGTTATGAACGTGCGTTGCACAGTTTGCATACACACACTCGTAACTTCAAGAAATTATAATATGTTCACTCAAGATTTTCAGCATTGTCAATTTTGCACACCTCCTCATGAACTGTACAGCTGTCATTTTTCGCATCCTTTGAAATTCCACAGAGGATCTCCACTATCTTCATAGATTTTCATATGCCCTGTCCACACTACACCAGAAAAATCCCTCTGTAATGTTACAGAGGGTTCAAACTGCTACTGTAAGTATTTGCATTTACACTGGTAACGTTACAGAAGGCATTTTCGTAACCATTACAGAAATCTGTTGTGAGGTGGTTTCAACAATGGTTTCTGTAACGGTTTCAAAACTCTGTTTGGCTCTGTCCACACTACACCAGTAAAATCCTGTAACATTTTCAAAATGTTTTCAGTGGTAGTGTGGCTGCACAGTAACATTTTCAGTCTGTAACACTTTCAAAACTTTACAGATTTTCAGTGCAGTGTGGACAGGCCTTAGAGTGGTGCACTATGAAACATTAAAATATCCAAGCAATACTAGATGCACCCACTCTTACAGTCCATCACAGTTGTAAGAAGTGAGACTAATGCCTTATACTAATTATACCACAGATGAAAAATACTTCAGATTTTAGAATGATATTTATTTTAATCTTTGAATCTCTTTAAAAATTCCATCATAATAAAGTAAAAAAAAATAGCACTAGGACAGACACAATACATGCAAGAGCAGTGTAAAAAAAGCATTACATTTCTTCACAACTCAATGCTTTTTCATATGAGGCATACTAAACACATTAAATTCCAAGTCTAAATATACAGATCTTAATTACAACATTAAAGTGCATTCACATCACTTAATTTAAGTGCACGAAAATATGTGCTTAATAAAAGGTAACCATCAATACTAAATACAGCAATACGCTGATTTCACTCGTCCATCAATCATTAATTAATTGCAACAAATGTAAATACATTACAAATAAAACAATTATGTGGTCTGAGTCCCAGAACCTGTGTTTCTTTAAACTTTAATTCTCTTTCTTTATATCCTGGACTTCATTGTTGACTCTTTCTCCTTAATATTCAGGCTATATTCCTGTGAATGAAAAGGAAAAATGACAAGATCCAAAACCCCTATTTTTGTATTCATTTTATTTATCTGCATTTGATATTTTTAACCCACTACTATCAACCATTCAACATTTTTATGTTTTTAAGATTCTGCTTTTATTGTTTTCATTAATGAATGTGCTGCTGTCCCAAATGTTAGCACTGCATATCAAAAACTAACTGCACAGCCATAACACTCTCCAAACATTCCATACTTAATTGTACATTTTCTGGTAGTACCAGATATTTGGAACAGGATAAGGTAAAATCTTCAGATCAGAATAAAAAAAAGCATACACCAGACTGGGGGGGAGGGTGACTCATGGAGGGGGGAGACCCATAGGAGGGAGACCAGGAAAAACAGGACATCTGAAAAAATGTATTCTTGGGCCTACAACATAGTTTTTATTATTTAAACAGAAATCCAAGGCTTTATCGGAAGGTTAACTAACTGTAATTTATTACAATCACTTTCTTTCCTACAATTTTAACCCTTTCTGACTTCTCTTATATATTAATACTGCTTCTTTAGCAAATTTTTAACTTTCACTGAATCATCTAGACTTGATGGAAAACAAGCCCAAGCTCTACAGATTCAAATGCATTCTTTCTGGCTTTCACATCCTGCCCGAAATGTGTTTTCGCACATCTGGCACACAGTGGCGCGGTCACTGTGGGAAATCAAAGTTTGGGACAGATTAAGAAAATCATTGCGACACTAATCATGAGCAGAGGTCACAAAATGCCTCTGTTGAAAATTTGGTGAAATAATTCCACTAAATGACTGTGTTATAAGCATGCATTGTACAGTTTCCATGTACGCTCATAGATTTTCATTCCAGATTTTCAACATTGCCATCTCTTCACACCTCCCTATGAATGGTACAGCTGTCATTTTTTACATCCTGCCTGAACTGTGTTTTCTTACATCTGGCACAGAATGGCATGCTCTCTGTGGAAATTAACTTTGGGACAGATTAACAAAATCACAGTGCCACTGTTCATGAACAGAGGTCCCAAATGCTTTTATGAGGTAGGAATCACAAAATAGCCATGTTGAAAATTTGTAGGTAAATACCAACAAATGGCTGGGGAGTTAGGGTTTCTAACCATAATGTCCCACCCTGTACAGACTGAGAGGCATCAGGGGCGTGCCTTTGGATTGTCAGCTGTAATGTTCATGCCATTCCACTCCCATCCCCACCCTGAAGCCAGTGACAGGCATCGAAGTGTGCCTCGTACTCTTCAGCCCCAGAGTTCAGCCCATTCTCCTACACTGCACCCATTTCAGTATATGTCCTTATGAAATTGGGTGACTGTAAAGCTGAACACCCTAAGCTACAGCTCAACACTTGTCAGTGTCTGCTGGACAGGATGAGGTGAAATGCCGTGAGCATTATGGCCGATGACCCAAAGGCACACCCCAATGCTTGTCCATCTGTGCAGGGTGCAGGTGGGGTTGGCATGAGTTCAAAACTTCACTGCCATTCCTATTCTGCATCTGTCTAACTACTACATGTTCAATGCTAATATCAGCAAGCAAACATTTGGCATTGACAAATACTTGTTAACAGCTGTGTTACAGATTGTATATGAATATATCAGTGATACACAGTGGGGACCTCACAAGTGGTGTAAACACCATGAGTGTAGATAAATAATTTACCACACAAGATCCCCTCTGTATTTAATTTATGCAATAGGATAGGACCTTAAGTAATAATTTGTTTAGATTTTTAAAAAAAATATCATTTCTAAAAGTCTCTGGGTTTATTTTTGAACTAGTGGTACTATGTGTAAAAAAAAGCAAAACAACTAAAGAGGCAGCACAGGGAAGGAGGTGCCCAGAATAAAACAGCAAACAAACAACAGAAACTCTGGCACTCTCCACCTCTCAAATAAAAAGTGAACACTCAGCTATGAAAATAAAAACTTTATTAAGAAGTAATAGGAACTCCACCTACCTATTTGAGAGGTGGAGAGTGCCAGAGTTTCTGCTGTTTGGTAATATGTGTTCCTCAATGGGTGTTTACTCACCTGGTAAAGGTGATTGTGTTGGTTGGCATCCATGGCACTCCAGTCATTACCTCATGGGTTGTAGCCCACCTGATAGGCTAGTGATGCACATGACCCAGATCAAATTTCTAGCATATCCAGGTCCCAGGAACCCCTGTTCTCCAGTTCGAATCTTCCATAGCTGAAATCAAGGTTAGTTAGTGTAAAAGAAGAACATACCATGCAGGCACAATCATCTGAAAAATTAAAGAGAGAGAGGATCAAAGAGCCAAGTAGAATGCGGGCTGCGGAGGGGTACCGACGGCCGGCTGAACTCTTATTCCTCTAGTCTGTACGGACTAGTCTCGGTCCGGAGGCCCGACTGGTAATTAGTTCTAGAGCAAGACAACTTGCGCTTAGTCCTCTATTGGGTCTACCATGGGGAGATCCTTGATCAGTCCCCGTCACTCTGAGCACTTGGATGGAGGGGTTTGAGTGCAATGGATGCCAACCAACACAATCACCTTTACCAGGTGAGTAAACACCCATTGTGATTGGTTGGCATCCATGGCACTCCAGTCATTACCTCATGGGAGATAAGAAGGAGTAAGAACCCAAGGGTGGGAACCGAGTGGTCTAAGAGTGAAGGGCTGAGGGTGTCACCATGGGGGGTCTGGGCAGCAAGTGTGCCCTCTGGCCCATGACTGGACCAGTAATAGAGTAATAGGTGCCTGGCGGAGTGGAGGAAGGACTCCGCGTAACTGCCCTACCTAGGTCCCCCGAGGCCGCAATAGCTCGTTCCCACCAAGCATGGCAATCGCTCTGGAGAGATGAGCCTGAACCCCTGTGGGAGGTGGAGTCAATCGGCTAGCAGGCGCATAGTTCTGGGTGACTCTCCTTAGCCAGGCGATTCTCCTTAGTCATCCCCCAATGGGACTTGGAGGCGGTTCTGCTCTGCCGCTGACCTGCGAGGTGGCGGCAGACTCTCTGTCTTGTGGAAGGCTCGGGTTCCGGTCAGAGGCCAGAGGGGGGACCAGCATACAGGTAACATGGGGTCGCAGTGGGGCCCTGTTGGGGCCCTTTCCTCAAGCGGTTAGTTCAATTGGTTGCCCTCTGTGACAACCGGGGAATTCCCTGGCTGGTAGACTGGAACCGATGTCGCGGACCCCTGATGGGATGAGCACTGACCAGGTTCCGCGCCGGGTAGGGCCCCAAGCCCCCCAGCACTCCTAGCTGAGCCGATTGTCCCCAGATCCAGTCTTGAGGAAGACCCCGACTGGTCCGTTCCACGCGGGGTTCCAAATTGGTTACACTGGGGGCCTGAACCCAGGCCTTCGCGTGTGAGGTAAGCGTGATGACCAATACACTAGAGAACTCTCTAGCGAGGAGCCCAGCCAAGAGACTCTAGGACCAGAGGAAAACCCACGGATCCGTTGCTGGTCGCGTCCCCGATCGGAGGGTCTCTGCGATGAGGCCTGTAGTCTCTCCTACAACTAGTGGCTGCACCCTGAGGACGGAGGATGCTAGTCTCTCGTCTACTCCCAGTTGGTGGAGTAGAAGGGTGTTAGCCCTGTCGGCCTGCTCGAGGGCCTTGCCTTGTTCCAGGTACCCCCAGTTGTTGGAACAAAATGAAGTTAGCCCTGTCGGCCTGCTCGAGGACTATGCCCTGCTCTGGTTACCACCGCTGGAACCGGGCCATGACTCCCCTAGGCGGGGGGGCGAGACCGTCCGACTGGGGTGGGTGTTGATGACGTCATCATAAACCTGCTGCCCCCGGACCCCTCCTCCCTGGAGCCGGGCCGTGAGCTTCAGGGTCCGTGGTGTTGGTGAAGCCCTGACCCCTGAGAAGGTATGTCTGTTCAGGAGGGATCCTGAAGCTGACAGTGACCTTCTGCCTGGCCACTGTGAGTCATGGCCTGCGTGGCCAGTATGGTGCCACTATTGGCTGGGCGCCATGACTCCCGTGCCTGGCTGGGGTGGAGGAGTCAGTGGAGGTGGAGGAATAGTGACCACTGACCTGATCCCCCTTGCCAGGTGAGCTGTTCCTAGGCAGCTGGAGTCGTGTCCCCCCTAGTTGCTGTGTGGCCATAGCTCGATTGTCAACCAGGCTAGGACAGGTCGGCGTGGGCCTGGAGCCAACACGACCACCCAACCAGGTGAATACAACCTTGTAGGTGTTATGGCGGGTGATACGGTTCTCGCCTCCAGTTGGATAGAGAGTCCGACCCTGCTGGTGGTCACCGGCCCTGTGTTAAGCGCTCCTGCAAGCTCTCCCCACCGGAGTGTCACGTCCGCTGCAATGGTGGTTGGAGCGGTGTCTCTGAGGAAGTCCCCATACTGTTGGTCTTCACCGTCCGTCCTGCCCAGGCCAAACCTCACTGCGAGGGCGCGTGCCCTGGCCTGTTGTGAATTTGCTTGGTGTTGCCCCTGATTTGGAGAGGGTGGCGGGCCGCTGGCTCAGGGTGGCCTTCATTCCATGGGCCATGACAGGTCCCTGTGTGATTGAACTCGTGACCCTGGTTGACCAGATCAGTGCTCTAACCCCTGAGGCATGGAGCCCTACCAGAATCCTGCTGTTGGCTCTCGGTTTTAGTTCATGTATCCCTCCTGGGTAGAATTGTGGGTGTCGCCTTGCTTGACCTGTGAGCTAGAGGGAGGGAGCTTTCTTCTCTGTTTTCCATCCAGCCGTGGACTACGAGGCTCATGAAGTGTAAGGCCATTGAAGTCGTAGGATGATAGAAAGCCAAGTAATTTGCTCAGGGACACACAGTACACACATGGAGGCTGTGGGAATCAAACCCAGGACACCACGCTTGCAGGTCAGAGCTTTTGACCACTGTACTATACTGCCTCCCGATATGGGGGAGAGCGGCCATGTGGTCTATCGGTGGTAGGAAGACCTACCGAATGCCTCGTATGATGTGCCCGGTGGCCGTCATTGACCGGGTGCGACGCCACGTGGTGGCATAGGTAGCTACGGGCCCGCGATAGGTCAGGGGCCCCCCTCCGACTTCTTGGTATCAGGGCGAGCGTAGAGGCCCCAAGAGTCTGTTCTGTAATAAAAACGGTGCAGAGGGGCCCTCCTCCTAGTTCAGGAGGGGGGGGTAACCCTGGGGAAAAAAAAAAAAAACCTAGGTGCTGAACGGTTTATGGGGTATCCCTTGGCACCGTGATTTGAACCCCCTTATCCGAGCCGAGAGGAGGAGGCGGGGTTCGCACCACCGCGGGACTTCCTCCCCTTGACATCAAGTCATATGCCTGAACTGCGCGGCGTTTGGATTGACCTGAGATGTTGCAAGGGAGTAGCCACTGCTACCCCCTGTAGTTCTACCTCATCCTCGGGATTGGAAATCCCCGGACTCTGGGAAGGGGAGCTGAGGGCCCTGAGGGAACAGTACAGGGGGTCGGATCCTCTGACTCGGGAGCAGTGTCTGCTGATGAGAGGCGCATCCCTGGTTTGGCTATAGTGCTGGGGGGGGCGGCAGTGGCCCTGGCAAGTGGACACGTGATGACTAATGCCAAGTCTGCCAGGAAAATTGGGCTGTATTAAGCACGTCCCCGCAGTTCCGCCTCCCTGGGTTCAAGGGACTAGTTCCTGAGGGTCCTAGGGTTAGCGGGTTCGCTGGAGCTGAAGGGTTGGCTGGTGACTGCCTAGCTGCAGCGTTCTTGGGTGCTAAGAACTGCATGGTAGCACTGTCCTTTCTAAGGGCTGCTGCCTAGGGTCAACCGGGAGGAGTGCCCTGCGCCGGGCGTTGGGTCCTCCCCCGGGCCCGGGCGACCTGTCCGATTTCTTGCGGCAGAGTGCCGTAGAGGCCTTACCCTCTTCTCGGGCCCTGGGTTGAGGCGAAGTGGCAGACTACTCCATGTCCTGTAACGCGCGACGTAAGGGACGTGTAGGACAGAATCCTCAGGGTGGGGACTCTTCTGGCTGCCCCCCCGACCTGTCTGAAGGGGGACAGGCCGAACGAGCAAGAGCCCAGGCAATACCTTGTCCCTCAGAATTTCTCTCCTTTTTTTTTTTTTTTATATACTGAAAAAAGACTGAATACAGGTTGTGGAGGAGCTGAGCGAGGAGCCCCACAACCAGGACAAAGGGAAAGGGAAGGTTATGGCTCCACAGGTTCGACGCCAGGGCTCGCTATGGGAGGGAGCCGTGGGACGACCGGGAGAGAGAGACTACCTTCTCGGGTCGCTGTGGGAGGGACCAGAGTGGTAAGGGACAAGAGAAAGAAGAAGAAGGGGAGGCTTCAGAAAAAGAATCGATAGATCTGTTGTGTGGGGAGAGGAACTGACTGCAGGTTGTAGGGGAGCTATGAGAGGGCCCCGGCAATCCGGGCCAAGGGAGAGAGATGGTTTTTGGTCCACGGTTCGAAACCAGGGCTCGCTATGGGAGGGAGCCGTGGGACAACCGGGAGAGAGAGTACCTTCTCGGGTCGCTGTGGGAGGGACCGGAGAGGTAGGAGACAAGATAGAGAGAACAAAAGGTAGGGGGAAGCGGAGTGGGTAGACCTGTTGCGGAGGGAATCCCACCAGAAGGACGTTGTGGGAGGGACCCTACGGTGGAGGAACCCCCAAACATCCGCTGATGGCCCAGATAACCACCCCTGCCAGCGTAAATAGGTTAAGTGACTTGCTCAGAAACACCTGATGTGATGAGCTTGATCGCACCCTGATCCCAGGGTCACACAGTATGCAAGTGGGAGCAGTGGGGTTCAGCATCAGGTCTGGGCTGCTGGATGTCACCAGCTTAGGCCTAAACCACTGCACCATACTGCCTCCTTGCCGGGAGAGGGTGGCGAGCCTCGAGGTCAGGGCTGGAGCACCTGAAGTAATGGGTTCGATCATACCCTGATCCTCTAACCTGCAGGCTCTTGTTTTTTTTTTTTTTTGAGGGTCTGCAGGAGGCCGAGGTCTCCCTGAAGAAAATGAGTCCCTGACGCCACTGGTGCCCCCTTGCTATTGGTGTTTCTGCCGAGGCACGAGGGAACACAGGCTGAATTGGGCCTATACAGTAAGATTTTCCTTCCTTTCTGGTTGACCAGATCAGTCGACATGGAACCCCCTCTGTGAGCCAGGTCGTGGTGAGGAACACTCTGGCGTTGTCCCCCCGCTCCAGAGTGGCGGCCTAGCTGGAGGGAGACGCCAGCCACCAGAGCAGTTCTGGTTGAAGGGGAAGCCTGGGGGTGAGGGCCCAGCCGGCGATCTACTAGAAGGCCGGCGAGTGTGAGGAGGCGTCGCGACTGAGAGGATGGGGCCAGGATCCTCTGAGGCCCCCTCTGAGTACGGATTCGAACCAGGACTCCAGGATCCGGCTCGGAGCTTAAAACCACTGAGCTGTGCCGCCTCTGCCGCGGCGAAACAACGTGAGCGGCGACTGGACGGCCCGGCGCTCCTCCCTAACCTTCCTAGGAGGGATCGAAAGGGGGAAGAGAAAACTGCTTCCCGGTGGCCGCGCGAGGCGCGATGGACAGTTAGACCACCGAGAGCTGGCGGTACACGGAGCGCTCCGATGCCGAACGGCCCGACTCTCCCCCCTGCTCCCTTCAGGGACCCTGGTGCAGGAAGCCACGCGGTCGACGCGTGGTCGGGTAGGCCGCCGACCAGCCGGCGGTCTGGGAGGCTGAAAGAGGCTCTGCGAGAGAGGGAGGGTGGCCGCAGGACAACAGGAGCTACGATGAGGCCTGTGGAAGGAAACAAGGAGGGAAAGGGGGGAGCGGAATAGTGACGCCACGTGCTAAGCGAGCCAGCACGGCGGCCCCCCCTCCCCCAAGCTAAGGAGCCTAATCCTGCGAGATAGCGTTACATGAGGGCAGATACCCAAAACTTGTTGCCCTCTTAGCACAATAAATAAACGGGTACCTTTTGTATCTACTGCAGGTAAGAGAGATAATATTTTCAACTTTGTATGACTGGTAAAGACAGGCATTTTCACTTATGTATTACTTGAACTCAGTACCCTAGGCAGGAAAGCAGAAGCCTGCTAGAGTACTGATTAACAGCATTCGTGGTGCAAACAAGGCTAGTTAACACTGGGGCTGAGCTAGCCCATACATATTCCTCCCAGTTAATTCCAGGAGAGTTTTTTTTTTTTTTTTTCTGTAACTGCATACATGCCTGCAAGGTTGAATATTGGTTTATATAGATATATCCCATACAGGATCTTACCTGGTAGGAGTAGACAGGGATCCCTGTGTGCTTCCTGCCTGATCAGATGCACGATTCGAAACTGAGAACAGGGTTCCTGGGACCTGGATATGCTAGAAATTTGATCTGGGTCATGTGCATCACTAGCCTATCAGGTGGGCTACAACCCATGAGGTAATGACTGGAGTGCCATGGATGCCAACCAATCACAATCCCATTTCCTATAGCTATTGTCATGTATTTGGAGTCAGGATTTTAAGCTGGCACTGAATTGTGTCAATTCATGTGTAGTGCAGAACTTCTGCAGACATTGCAAATCACTGCTACAGTTGTTTTTTGGCAAATGGTAATCCGCCACAGAACATGGTCAGAAAAGTGTTAGAGAAAAATCAGGGACTTGACTATTCATGCTGCTTACATCAGGCAATCAGCACTCATTCACCACACTGGTACTCATTTGAGCACAGCCAAAAAGTGCAAAGTAGTAAAAAAGCAGGTAGATTAAAAAGAAGACTTGGAGCACAGGGGCAAAACCAATCAATACTAGTAACAAACTAGTCAAAGGTCACATACCAGAATATCATAGAAACAGAGAAACAGATGGCAGATAAGGGCTGCATGGCCCATCCAGTCTGCCCTTTTTTGAAACACTGCTTCTGCTGTAGACCCTTCCAGGTCTATGGCACTTTCTCTTCCACCCACTACTTATCCCTTATGATCCCTTGGACCTATACCAGTCTTTCTGAAACCCTGCACTGTTTTCACCCCCACTACACCAAATGGAAGACTGCTCCAAATTCCCACCACCCTTTTTGTGAAGAATTCCTCGTGAATCTACTCCCCTCCAGTTTCATATCGTGACCTTTTGTTCTGAGGCATCTCCTCTTATGAAAAATGCCTCCCACTTGTACCTTATTAAACCCTGTGAGGTATTTAAAGGTCTCAGTCATATCCCTCTCTCCTCCTCTAATCCAGTGTGTACATGTTTCGTTCCTTTACTCTCTCCTGATAGAACTTTGATGTAGACCGGTATCATCTTGGTAGCCTGCCTTTGGATGGCCTCCAGCCTGTCTATGTCCTTCCTGAGATGTGACCTCCAAAACTGGACACTGTATTCCAAGTGAGGTCTTATAGAAGACTTGCATGGTGGCCACATCACTTCCCTCTTCCTGATGGTAATACCCCAGCATATACTCTGCAGCATCCCACTAGCTCTACCAATCGCTTTGGTGCATTGTTTGAAGACAGAGTGGGGACAGCTCAGGGGCAATGTGAGGAAGTATTTTTTCACAGAGATGGTGGTGGATGCATGGAATGGCCTTCCTGAGGAGGTTGTAGAGTCAAAAACAGTGGGGAAATTCAAGAATGTGTGGGACAGACATAAGGCAATTCTGGTGGGGGCAGGAAGAAGTAGGCTGTTGGTTTACTAGAATCTGCAGCTTATCCAATAGGTAGGGATATAGGAAGACTAGGTGGGCCATGCAGTACTTATCTGCCATCAAAGTCTATGTTTCTTCATTTCTATCCAATATGATTACCCAAGATACCTTTCCTAGCTGGTCATTGCTAGCATCTCTCCCTCTATTTTGTACTACACCCCCAGGTTTTTGTGACCCAAGTGCATTATTTTTCACTTTTTTTTTTGTATTGCACCTTATTTGCCAAACATTTTATCACTCCTCAAGTTGCTTTCATCTCTTTCCATCCTTTACACACCCTCTGGAGTGTTAACTCTGTTGCAGATCTTTGTGTCATCTGCAAAGAGGCAGAGAGGCAGACCTTCTCTTCCAGTTCCTTTGTTATGCCACTAATGAAGACATTAAAGAGGATTGGCCTCACTACTGACCCCTGTGGTATGCCACTAGTCACTCTCCCCTCCTCTGAACCAGCTCACTTTACCACCAGTCTTAGCCTCCTATCCACTAACCAGTTTCTTTCCCAGGTTACCACCTTGTTGCCTGCCCCATGCTACCCAATTTGTTTACCAGATTTACCAGTCTCCTATGTGGCACAGTGTCAAAGGCCTTGTTGAAGTCCAAGTAGGCCACAACCACTGACCCTCCATGATTCAATATATTGGTTGCCAAGTCAAAAAAAATGTATTGGATTTGTTTAGCATGACCAACCCTCCATAAAGCCATGCTGCCTTCGGTATTGCATGCAAAGGTATTCTAAAATACTTGTTATGTGGGGAGAAGTCAGCATGTATATTACAGTAGTTAAGAGTTAGAAATCACCGATGTCTAGGCCAATGGGATCACATAGGGCCCAATGCACTATTGTTGACAGGGTACATGCCATAGACACATACCCAAGTTGTGTCCCTCCACTAACTGGCATGGGTATGCAACATGCACCATGAAATATTTCCATTTGCCTATCCTTAGCACCAGCACTCAGCAATGTAGTCATACAGTGAAAATAGAGGCAGCATTTAGGTTGGGATGAGGGTTTGGGCATTAATTCAGATGTCCTTCCTGCCAGCACACTAAATCCCCAGCTATGCACCCAGCACTAGCCAGGGCCCATTCACTAAGGGCAGGTTGCAGCAGGGAGTCTCCAGCCCTCAAAGCATGTTAGCAGGGCTGGAAGCTGCTGTAGAGGGCTGACCTTTTGCTTCACTGGGTCACCATCCAGACAAAGGGGGCATGTAACAAGTATGGCAGAGTGACTGTTGCTATAGCCTGAGCTTCCCTCCATAGACACTTTGTGAGTTTATGACTGGTGTGGAGAGTAACACCACCCCAGGTCAGTCCTTCTGTATACATTACATTACATTTGAATTTGGAACCCAGAGACATTATTTTAACAGAAGCTTAGTTATATATATATATATATATATATATATATATATATATATATACACACACGCACACTGTATATTATTATGGCACAGTGGTGGCACTTTAATTAGGGTTGAGGAGGCACTTTAATGTTAAATCTCAAATTTTACACTTTAATAAGTACAACCAATTTAATGATTTGCCTGAAATTGTGCATGCATAGTTCGGTATCATAGATCTCTTGATCTGGAAAGTTTTGTTCATGTCAGATTTGTGGTTGTAGAGCTGTGAAGTGTCTAAATCTGTGAAAAATCCTCAGTTTTGTCAATTTTTTTGCTTCTCTCTCAGCCCGAATGTTTTTTCCATCTGGTCTGGAATTTTCAGGGTATAAAGGGACTGGGTTAGGGAAGTGCCTTATGAAAGGTTTGGTGAAAAATATTAATATGTTCAAAAATTATTAAAGTTTAAATTTTACCATTGTAGCCTATGGGGAAAAATATGTCACCCTCAAAAGCACTTTTTGCTTTCACAAAAGCACATTTTACTGCCACAAATATGTTTAGTACTTTCATGCTTCCCCCATCTTGCTTTCAGTTACTGAGGCAGAAAAAACTTTGTAGTTCAGAAAATACTGTCTCTTGGTAAACACCAACAGTTGGGTTTACCTAATCAGAACCTTAGGAACATCACCCTGGCATTAGTTTTTTACTATGATGCCATTGCCTGGAATATGTTTTTTTTTTTTATTTTATCTCCATATTAGTCACAGAACTTTCGTAAAAGTACCAACAACTTTTGCAAAAGTTCCACAGGTACCTTCGCGAAAGTCCCACATATTAAAAGGCAGGACTTTCATGAATGTTCTACAGTACTTTCACGACAGCTCCTCCAGCTAAACCAATAGTACTTTCGCGAAAGTCCACTGAATTTTCAAGAAAGTTCTGCAGGTAAACAGTCCCCAACAAACAGTTTCTTTGCCACTTCATACCAAAAAAACAGTTAGGTCTTTTGGGCTGAAATTTGTAGGGTGGCAAGCCCTTGCCCCACGGATGTGCCTTTTACTGGTTTGGTAAAGAAACTGATACCAGTTCCACAGTTACAGCACTCTGAAATTACAAATTTACCCATAGGATAACATTGTAGTGGTCGGCGCCTTCATAGATACATAGATACATAGACAGTGTTGGCAGATAGCCTGTGGCCCACCCAGTCTGCCCATTTGAGCTTGTAAGTTCAGCTTATGTTTTTCTAGAAGTCTGTTGCCCCTTACCCCTGACCTCCAGAATTCCTTTATGTCTATCCCATGCATTCTTAAATCCCAAGATTGTTTCAGCCCCCACAACTTCCTCTGGCAGGGTGTTCCACTTGTCCATCACCCATTCTGTGAAGAAATTCTTCCTCATGTTTCCTCTGAATCGTCCTCCCTCCAACTTCATCCCATGCCCTCTAGTCCTGGAACATCTTTTTCGCTTAAAAATAGTGTATTCCTGCACACTGTTCCTCCCTGTAAGATACTTGCATGTCTCTATCATATCCCCTCTCTCCCTCCTCTCCTCCAGGGAGTACATATTCAGTTCCTTCAGCCTGTCCTCATAGGACTTGTGATGCAATCCATGTACCATCTTTGTTGCCCTCCTCTGAACCTTCTCTACCCTGTCTATGTCCTTACATAGGTAAGGTCTCCAGAACTGTACACTGTACTCCAGGTGGGGTCTCACTAGTGTCTTGTATAGTGGAATTATGACCTCCCTTTTCCTGCTGGTGATGCCCGTGCCTGTGCATCCCAGCATCCTATTTGCTTTACCTGCTGCCTTGTCACACTATTTCCCTACCTTGAGGTCATCAGAGATGATAACCCCAAGATCCCTTTCCTGATTGATGCATGCTATATCCACACCCCCCCAACTGATATATTGTGCCAGGGTTTTTGTGCCCCATATGCATTATCTTGCACTTCTTTGCAATGAATTTCAACTGCCAAACCCCTGACCATTCTTCAGATTTCTGCAGGTCCCTTCTCATTCTGTCTGCACCCTCTGGTGTGTCTACTCTGTTACAGAGCTTTGTGTCATCAGCTAACAGTGAAATTCTGCCTTCTAGGTCCTGCGCAATGTTACTGATGAAGATGTTGAATAGGACCGGTCCCAGCACTGATCCCTGTGGTATCCCACTGGTCACTCTTCCCTCTGTGGAATGACAGCCATTTACCACCACCCTCTGTGTCCTGCCATCCAGCCAGTTACCTACCCACCACACTACTGTCCTGCCCATACCCATATTCCCCAGTTTGTGTAATAGTCTTCTATGTGGCACAGTGTCAAAGGCCTTGCTGAAGTCCAGATAGGCCATGTCCACTGCCCTCCCCTGATCCATCTCCCTAGTCACCCAGTCAAAAAATTCAATGAGGTTGGTCTGACATGACCACCCCCTGGTGAAACCATGTTGCCTTGAATCCTGTAGTCCATTGACAACCAGATGTTCCACCAGTCTCTCTTTCAGTAGTGCTTCCATGATCTTCCCCACTACTGAGGTAAGGCTGACTGGTCTGTGGTTTCCGCCTCTTGTTCCCACTTTTGTATAAGGGACTACATCTGCTGTCCTCCAGTCTTTGGGTACCTCCCTGTTTCAGTGATAGGCTAAACATGATAGCCAGAGGTTCAGCCACCACCTTTCTTAGTCTTTATGACCATGGGGTGCACCCATCTGGCCCCATTGCTTTATCAACTCTTATTACTGTACTTCCAGTTCCTTCAGGACCCTTTCTAGAGTAAAGGGACTTGTGTCCATTTCTGCACCATTCTCACCCCTTGTACTCCCTTCAGACCCATTACCCTCCTCTTCCTCAGTAAAGACTGAGCAGAAAAACCTGTTCAATAGGTCAGCTTTACTGTTGTCATCCTCCATGTGGCCCCTATCCTCCCCCTTCAGTCTCACTACCCCTTCCGTTGCCTTTCTTTTTTCACTTATGCCGGATATATCTCAAAAACAGTCTGAGATATGGATTTTTTTCACTAAGTGCAACTAAGCATGCATGTTAGTGGCCAGGTCATGAATTCAACTGTGAAGGAATTTTTTCCAGAGTTCTTGTGGTTACTGAGATATTGCAACTTTTGCAGCACAAGGCTTACCTGGAATGCCGCTAGGCCTGTGCTGTGTCTCTGTACTTATGGGTACATAGAAGTGTGGGGTCTTAGGGGCCTGTGTTTTCATATGCACCCCATAATGCAATAATGGGAGCACAGGGCCCTACATTATGCAATAGTTGGAGTGCAGGGTCCTTAGGGCCCTGGGCTCCCTCACAGAGATGCAGTATCATTAAATATATGTATACTTATGCATAGATGGACTCCCATTTGAAAAGCAGAGACAATTCCAAAATGTAAGCACAATGGAGATGCAGGGCCTACACTATGCTCCCACAACATCATATGAGTAACATTACACTTTCTCTAAAAGAAGGGACATTCATTGCAAAAACCTTTGTTAATGCATCAGTTAGGGTTGTCATTGCAGTGACAAAAGTTTGGAAATTTGATGTTAGAGTTAGAAACCCTACCCCCCCCTCCACTGTCCACATACCAACAGGAGTCAGGGTATGCCTTGAGTCGTTGGCCTAACTCTCACCCATTCTCCTATACTTTACCATGTCAGCTTCCTTACAAATGGAATGGGTCTAAGCTTATGTCCCCAAGGCACACCACGACATCTGTTTTCGCACAACTAAAGGCATTGTTGAGTAAAAACTGCCTCAAATTGCAATACTGTTTCATGAACACTGCCACTACTTGTGGCACTACTACCACCCAAAAAAACATTGGCCCCTCTAAAATATGTTAAACCTTTTCTGGACACTTTTTTAGACAAATAGCTATAGAATCGTGTTCCTTGGCCACTGTTTAGGTAAATACCTGTACCTGTTTACCTAATAAAATGAGTTTTTTTCCTTTTACTGCCTCCAAGGGGGCCAAGGTGTGGTTTAATAATAAAAATTGTTTTTCAGATTACAAATATTTTGCAGACATTGGGGCGCCTAATCCCTGTGTTGGCATATATTTCCCCTCCCCCATAGTGTCAGACACTGGGTAGCCCACCCTCAGTGTCTCAATATACTCCATTGTTTAACTATTTATTTCTGATACTGGGATGCCCACCCCCAGAGTGGGATGCCCACCCAAGCCCATCTTAAACTTGTATGCCACCTTCATTGTATTTGTTTTTTAAATTTAAACTGTATGTTGGTGAACATCAGGGTGCCCAATCCTCATGTTGCCATTTACCCCTTGAGCACAGTGAGACAGTTGGAGCACACCCCAGTGTCCCAAAAAATAGTTTTACGCTAAAGAAAAATAAACTGTCCCCTGAAGTCTTTTTTTAATTTTTCCCCTGTAAAAAATAAAACAGTCTCTTGTTATCTCCCTGTCCCCCTCCCCCATCTGGACCCTCCCACTGAGCAACCCACAACCCCACATCCCTTCCTTGCCCTATACTTACCACCAGTGATTGTCTTCTGTCATCTTCTGTGGACTGAACACATATGCACTCTTAAAACCAAGTCACAAACTGAAGAATCAAGGTAAGTGCCATATACAGTAATGGCTGTCAATGATGTTTTGAAATTATGTTAATATATCAGCCATTTTTGGATATTTTTTCTCTGAATTTTCAAAATAGATTTTTGACCCACCTCATGAACACTGTCACTGTTGTTTTGAAAATCAGACCTGTAAGGTGATTTCTATAGTGGCTGTGTGAAATAATCTTTCAGGAATGCATAATGAAAGGATAGTGCCAGTGTTATGAGCTGGGGTCCTAAAAAGCCCATGTTGAAAATTTGATGAACAAATATCAAAAAATGCTCAAGTTACATGTGGTCATTGAAGTTTTTCTATGCATGCTCATAACTTCAACAGTTTTTAATATTTTCACTCCAGATTTTCAACATTGCAATTTTTTTACACAACCTCATGGACTGTACAGCTGCCATTTTTCACATCCTGCCTAAAAAGTGTTTTCTTTCCTGTGGTGCTGAATGGTGCATTTTCTGTGTAAATCACTTTTCAGGACTGAATAAAAATGACAGTGCTAGTGTTTATGAAGTGGATCCCCAAAGACCATGTTGAAAAGTTGGAGAAAAATATAGATATAATATATATATATATATATATATATATATATATATATATAGAGAGAGAGAGAGAGAGAGAGAGAGAGAGAGAGAGAGAGAGAGAGAAAGAAAGAGAGTACCCCATTTAAGCATTTAAGGTTAAATGGTGAAATTTTGCACTTTAATAACTTTGCCATTGTTCAATGGATGTGCCTGAAATTTGACAAGCATGGGGTATAACCAGTTCTTGGGATCTGCCAACTTTTCACCGCTTTGAACATACAGCTGCTGGAGTTATTAAGCAACATTCTGTGGCGTGATGACGTTTTTTTTCACATTCTTTTGCTCACACCTACAGGTCGTATGTTATGTGACCAGTCCAAAACTTCAGGGAACATGGTGCCAGGGTCCCTTTATATGCCCTTTGAAGATTTTGTGAAAAATATTGAACGTTCAAAAGTTATTCAAAAAACAAGTTCCTATTATAAGTCAATGGGAAAGTTACAAAAAATTCATATTTCACAAAAACACTTTTTAGTGTCGCAAATGACCCTAGTAGTGTTGCAAATCCACCATTTTGTTTTCAGTTACTGATCACAGAAATGCTTGGCATTTAAAATTGGGACCATCTAGGGACATAATTATTTTGGGGTTACCTAGTCAAGCTCTGAGGATGCTAGCGTGGTTCTTTATTTTGGTGTAAAACATCCCAGGAAATATGTTTTTCAAATTTATGGAAAATTAGTGTTGTAAAGTAGTGTCACACTTACAACACTTTTGCAAATGTTTGTGAAAGGTGTCGCAAATCATGACACTACTTTTGTAGACTATGGCCAAAGTGACAGGAATTTTGCCACCCTGCTGCAAAAGAACGGTTTGGTCTTTGGGCTGATATTTGAGGGAAGGCAGCCAGCATTTCACAAATATGCCTTTGGTGGTTTCTGACACAATATTGCATGGACCCAAAGTTACGGCTACTCAAAATTTACATTTTTTCCTATTGACTAACAAGGTAGTGTCTGCTGCACCTTTGGGGCTTGTATCTTGAAATGGTGTAAGATGCTGAATTTCTGGCACAACATTGTGTGAAATCTAGCCAGTGAAACTAGTGTATCATGTGAAATTTTAATTTTTTTCTACGTCCGACAGTTACTGAGATATTAGCAATTTAGTGTTACAACTGCTCGCTTTTCTGCTCCAAGGCACATTATTATGCATACTATTCTCTGTTTTCACTATGCTTCAATAGTGGTTTTTGGGAGAAATAGGTGTGCAATCCAGTTACTGTTACACTATAGGCTTTATACTTCTGTTTCTGTGCCTGTTTGCATTACTGTTCCTATGTATGCCACCATGTGCGTAACTTCTTCCATTTCTCGCTGCACTTGTGTTTTCAATACTGTTACCAATTGTGTGTCCATTACTGTTTGTGTTTGTGTTTTGCTTAGCATCACCATGTGCATTACTGTTACTATGTCACAAGACATCACGTGGTGGGAATGCGGGGTCCACTCCCACCAGTGCATTCTATTCACTATTTATAGTCCTCATTCTCAATAAGAAGGGAAATTCATGGCAAAAAACTATGTTTAATGCATCTGTTAAAGTTGTTTCACAGCAACAAAAGCAAGGAAATTTAATGTTAGGGTTGAAAGCCCCTTGCACCCCCAACTCCCCAACTGGCACGGGGTGTGTGTTGGTTCACGGTCCCAACTCTCACCTCATTCTCCATACCTGAGCTTGTTTACATGTCATGGGTGAGAGTTAGACCATGACCCCAATGCACACCCCAATGCTGGTTGGGGGGCTAGGGGTGCAAAAGGGGCCAACCCTAACACTGAATTTCTTGTTTTGTCATTATGGAACAACCCTAACTGATCATTAAATGAAGTTTTTGTCAAGAATATATATGTATATATATATATATATATATATATATATATATATATGTGTGTGTGTGGATAGATAGATAGATAGATAGATAGAGATAGATAAGATATAGATATAGATAATAGATATAGATATAGATATAGATATAGATATAGATATAGATATAGATATATATGTATAAGACAAAGAACTCTGTGTGCAAGCACTGAGGCAATGGTTACCCTAAAGGGCATTTTGTTTGGAAGTTGTTTAAAGAATATACATCACATTATGTCCCCACAATGCAAAGTAGTCATGGATCAGTCTCCACATATGTTGGTTCACGGCAGAATGTATGACAGGGTCAGCACGACAGTTTTGCAAGGTGCCAACAGAAGACATACTGTTGGCACCTTTGCAAACCGTGTAAGAGGCCTTCGGCACCATGCATTTCTGCTTAAAGTTGAACCAGCATAATATTTGTGGTGATTTTATGTGCAGCCCACAATGCTTTCGCATTGTAGGGACATGTGTGATTTTGTATTTCATATATATATATACATATATATATATTTATATATACAAATATGGGATACACAACAGGGAATGGTGGAATACTTAATTTATTTTCACTAGTGATGTTTGACCATGGGTAACCTCACAAGTGGAATAAGCCATGAGTGATGTGCTCAAGATCAAACAGCAAGAGTGAAAATAAATCAAGTTTTCCACAACATCCCTGCTGTGTATTTCATTTATGCAATAGGCAGGGACCTTGTAGTTGTTTTTGCTTTCATAGGCTTGGTTATTTTTTTATAATTAAATATGTTTTGTTGGTATGTTTGTTGAAGTCATGCTCTTCCACCTTGGAGAAGTGCTGCTGTTATGCCCATCATCAAGGATGCCATGTCATAATGTGAGCACTGACAGAGCAATGTATGTTTGGACCGATGGAAGCAGGTATCTCAAAAATTTTAAAAGAAGATGGTGGCACAGTTTAGTGATTTAGGTTGTTTGCCTGGGATAGGAGACACTGTGAGCTTCCCTCCATCAGCAGTTGAGTTGTTTGGCTGCCGCAAATGTTTTTTTTTATGTAGTTGTTTAAACTGGACAGAATGAACAGCATAGAAGAGCTAAGGGACAAGCCACAAACGAGTGGTGCTAGTGTGCTGGAAATAGGAGAGAACTGTTGGTGATTCTGGAGCATGTTTGTAAGGTAACAAACAAGCAAGCTGTTTGTGCTATACAGAAATAGAAAGGACAGTGATGTCTGTTTGTGGGCTAGTGAAATACATTTGATGAAAAAGAAACTGGGATTTCAAAAAGCTGCCACATCTGGAGGAGTGAGTGAGGTTGTTGTTGGGTTGGCAGGCTGACAAAAAGTTAATTGCTGTTTTGGGTATCATTTCTTTTGTAGCCAGGGGCCCAGATATTCAAACTGCGCCCAAAAAGTGCGCAACAGCAGGAGCAAGCGCAAGTCCATTGCACTCATGGCAAGAGGTGTGATATTCAAAAACTGCGCTGGCCAAGAAGAGCCGACAGCCAACGACTGAATATCGCACCACCTGCACCATAGCACAACTAGGGAGGTGAAGCTGAGCGTATCTGATGCACCATAGTGCAAGAAGGGATGTTCAGCTGAGCAGTACAGATGTGCCATAGTGCAACCAGGGACTCCCCCCAGCAGCAGGGCAGCAATACAACAGTACAACCAGGGATGCAGGGGTCCACCATCAATGTCACAGATGGGCAGAGGAACACACAGCAGAACAGACATCGTCCCCCCACACCCCATACACTGCACAACTGGGGGAGGTGTGGAATAACCACTGGTCCATGGAGACCAGCAACCAACCCACAGCTGGGCCATGGTGCCCCATCACACCCCCTGGCAAGCTGTGACTGGCACACAAGGAGGGCTGACCACCCCGTGCCACACCATCCCACCAATGCAGAGCACACCCTGCACTGTGACCCCCAGACACCCTGCCCAGGAGCAGCATCCACCAGTGCAGGATACCCCCATGCATGCCACCACCCCCACTGTGACAATGCAACCCTGTGCACCACAGAACCATGCAAGGCAGCCCCACCATGAGCACCTGTCAGCAGGTGGCAGCACGCAGTAATGCAATGACTGCATATACAGTGCCACCATGCACATCCCCCCGAGGTACAGCTGAGAGACTGACCATGCGTCAGCACACAAGGTACCCCACACATGACAGGGCATGCCCCGGACCCCACTACCAGTGGTACAGCACCCTGCACACCCTCCCAAGAACACACTCTGACTCAGCACTGGCCACAACAGCCAGTGCAGACACCTACAATGGTGCATGGAAGCATGCACCACACAGGATGCAACACAGTGCATGGACAAACACCCACCCATACCCAAGGGCACACCAATACAGGGACACAGTAGCCTGGCAACTAAGCCCCCAGTGTGTGGCCATGGAAACTGTGTACACATGGCCAGCACTCCTCCATGGCACAAGAGTGCCAGCCACCCTGTACAGGCACTGTGGCGCTGTACGCCATCAGCATTTGCTTGGAGCACAAGTGACAGACAGCGGTGCACATCCCCTGCAACACACACAAGCCACAGCATGGAGGTGGGACAACAACAGCAGAGGCCACAGTGTCAACTGAGGCAGACATGCACCACACCAGTGACAGGAAGCAACCCGGAATTGTGACGACGGGTACAGTGGCTGTCCTGCATGGACAGCCACCACTGACATGCCAGCAGACTGAGCAGGTCACAGACATGCAAGGGTGTCAGCTGCACAGGCTGTGGATGGGCTGACAGTTGCACCATGGACACAGAGCATGCACCATGGACCACTGCACACAGTCATCCAGTGCACAGGGAACAATACACACACCACAGACAGTGACTGATAGCTACCCTACACCATAGTCACCTCCCCATGGACACACACACATGCATTATGAATGCACCACCCTGACGCTATGCACACTATTGCAGCTGAGCACCTATAGCCCACTGCAAACAGAGACTCACCACATTAGGTATATCAACTCAAATATATTGTACGAAACATACAAACTATTTACAGATATATACAAAAGGTTGGGGAGGGCCACAAACAAGGTGGGGTGGGTAAGGGCAGGGTGAACAAATGGTAAAGGGAAGGAGGGGTGAGGGTGGGTCCAGGGATAGGAAATCAGTGTAGGATGCTCATTGGGATCCCCCACCTGCTCTGGCTGCTCCTCCTGCCATGTCACCACTTGACTCCTTCACGGTCAATCCTTCTAATATTTCCAGGGGAGTTCTGGCCACCTGCAGTATCTCCTGCAGCATTCTTCTGGTGGCTTGCAACTGCCATCCACCTAGGACAAGGGAGAAGAGTCAATAGGTGTGAATGCACAGCCCCATGCAGCCCACCCACTGTGCATGGCATACAGCCATGGGACATGCCTCTGTGATGGTGTGTGACCACACACTATGATCACGTCCACAAGACCTGCCCATCCAGGAGCAGACAGCCATGCGGACTGCTGTACACACCCAGTGGCCAAGTCCTGCACAGCACCACTGTGGCTGTTCAGTGACATGGCTATGTTGTGCGAAGGCAGTGGCATAGCCAGGTACCTGGTACACGCATGGACCACCATTGATGCACTCCCAGACATGCAGTGCCACTGGACAGTGCTGACTGTAACAAGTTGCATGCATGGCAGTGGTGTCAATGGATGGTGACCATGCCTCACTGCCTGCCCTGTCACACAGCATGAAATACTAATCATGGATGTAAGGCACTCACCATCATCAGACTGGTCCTGCTGCCTCTGTGGACCTTGGCCCCTCCCAGAGTGGCAGTCCTCCTGCTGGCGCCTCCTCTCCCTCACCAGCCGTCGCTCATCTGGGCCTAAGGTGCAAACATGGAGAAAGGAATATCGGTACAATCCTGTAGCAAAATCCCCCTGCCCCCATGTGTGTGCAATCCCACACAGCCAGACCCACCCACCCCACGCCCTGATAACACCACCACAGACAACACCAGATGGTCCCCCCCCCCATGTTCCGGACATATACAACCGTGATACCCATATGGAAGATAAAAGTGTATGGATGTTGCACCTACCTGGCCATGGCACAGTGCCCCTCCTGGCACGTGCCCACAGGCGGGCAAGCAGGTCCGGGTCCCTCTGCCTCAGGTCCCCATATCTGTGGTGGCACTGTTCTGCCATCTTCCCCATTCCTATGGCCTCCTCCAGGGCATCGGCCACCTCCTGCCACACCTGACTCCTGGACCTGTCCAGGGGTGCCTCACCAAACAGTGGGCCAACAAGTGTCTCCACAATGGCAACCAAGTTTGCCATCTCTACCTGGCTCCACTGGCAGTCTTCTACTCCGCCATCTCTATTGCTCAGTTGAGTCAAAATAGTACCTGCAGCATGGTTCTGCCATGTGAAGATGCTGTGTGGTACAGCGCTGCTATCTCTTCCGTGGCGTCACCGAACAGCATGATAGTGGTGCACCGCATGCCTGACGATGGCCATCGGGGCAAAGGTCGGGCACAGGGTCGAGGGTCTCTGGCACACGGACAGCTACAGGTGATTGGAACCCAATGCAGCTAGTGCAATTGGGAGCCCAGTGCCACCTCCTGTAGTGGACTACTGTGTTGTTGCCCCAGTGCTTATGACGCCCCAGTGCCACAGTGCTATAGGTGAACAGCGCTAGTAAAGCACTGGCATAATGCCCTGCATTTCCTCCCATGCACAGCATATTAGCAGTGCAGCAGGCGCCTGCATCATCAACCCGGGCATGCACAGTTAGGTATGTACTGCGCACACCACAGAACTGTGCCCTTGGCTCAGCACGTTAAACACAATTGTGCAAAGCACAAAAGCATGATATTCAGCTGTCATATGCAAATCTAATCAGCCATTCAATGGCACAGTCACTGCATTTGCATCCACATAAAGATGCGCCTCACCTCATTTGCATGGGTTGCGCTGTAAAAGTGCGACATTGGGCTGCACTGGCCATAGTCGGTTACTGCAGTCTACTGGTGAGTTGCATGTTGTTTGTGAGTGTGGACTGTGGATTTTGGGACATGCATGGAATACATAGTCACAGGTAACACCTGTCATTGTCTCACAAGCTGAATCATGACCGAGCGAGTTGTGGAGGAAGAGGAACAGAGTTGCTGGAGGAGGAGGAGGACAAATTTCCAAAGGCCAAGACGGCCTACCTGGACCAGGAGCTGCTTTTTCAGTGATGCCAGGGAACACCAGGCCCAGGCTGCTGGCTGGGAGGAGGTGGCGGCTGTTGTGAACCTGCATGGCAGCCACCAGCGCCCATGGTGAGTACAAGAAGAAGATGGACTCAGACAGGAGGAAGATTAAGGAGAAGGTGACTGCCATCAGGGCAGCACGATCTATGGCAGGTGGCAGACAGCCGGAGGTGCTACGCCTGGACCCTACAGGGAGGAGTGGGTTGCTGGCAGCATGCAGCTGCTAGCCATTGAGGGTGTTCTGGGTGGTGGATTCCAGATGGATGATAGCCCATCACTGCATGGTAGGTCATGATCTTCTATGGGGGGCAGGGTAGGTCCATGGTAACGCTGACTTTGTTTTCTCCTTACTTGCTCCTGAGCATCTGTATAGGTCAGCGGTGATGGGCCTCTCCACTGAGGCCAGTCAGATGGAGATGGAGGAGGCCCATCCACCCCACAGGAATACATGGCTCAGTGCAACAATGGGCCCACCTGGATGTCCAGACTGGATGTTGTTGTTGGAGCAGGAGAGGTGGATCGACCTGCCCGGGTTCCCAGCATGCCAGCATCCATGGATGCCTGCATGCTGGGACTCAGGTTGGTGCCGGGTCCATCACCGGCGATGATGTCGCTACTGTCAGCGGGCAGTGACACAAGGTGCCAGGATGGCCACACAGCAGGTAACATCGTGGCCATGGCTGTGGGTGGTGCCACCGTGAGTGCTCGGCATGTCATCACAGTCCCTGCTCAGTGCTCGTCAGCACCAGTGAAGGCACTGGTGTCTGTACCGATAGTGGACTGTTGCACACTGCGGCAGCACCCAGTGAGCCCTGGGAGGGCAGCCAGGGCAGCATCAGCAGTCGGCCAATGGGCTTGGGGGCAGTGTCAGGTGTGGCGCCAGTGCACTGCCTGTGGACATGCCCAGGCCTGGTTCTGGTGTGCAGTGCCACCCCTAGGGATGCTGAGCATCAGGGCCACACAAACCCTGAGGGACAGAATGCCGATCAGGCAGATGACCTCTTGGATGAGCACACCCGCATGCTGCAAGTATCAGTCAATCAGCAGATGCGGCTTGTGACGGTGGTGGATGCACTGAGTGCAGCTCTGGAGCAGGCAGGAGGAGGTCACAGCAGAGAAACTCGCTTTGCTCCTGGTAGGGATGGACCGGATGCGGAGGATGGACTGCCGCCATTGACAGGCTGGCAATACAATCACAGCTGTAATTTTCAACTGTGTCCTGGGATTGGTAGGCTGGGAGGTTGACTAAACACCAGGAATGGGGATTTCAAGAAAAAAATATATATAATTTTATATTGCGGTTGACTGGTCCAGATATGGTTTGGGTGGAGACAGCAGTGATTTTAAATGATTCAAACATCAAACAGTGTCTGGTAATCATGAAGTACTACAAGACATCAGGGATCGATTGGGGTGATTAGGTTATCCGTTTATAACTTACTACCATGGGTTTTAGTATAATTTGCACTTAACTGAAAAGGAAGGCAAAGTCACACAAATGGTGAATTCATCATTTTGACATTCTCAACTGTTGAGTAGAGGTGAATTTGTACTTTGCACCATATTCGCCATGGATAAAAACTTTGCTGCATCTCTAGTGCCAACTGGTATGTCCTCCTTCCAAGGTGTCTAACTGCATAGCTACCTGCGGTGACTCAGGTGACATTATTGGAGTGGAGCCTGCACCCCACCCTTCTAGGAGGAGGGAAATATTTCGGAATGTTGAATCCTCCTACCACTGACTGTCTTCTAATGGCCATGATCACATCCAAATGCAGGTCATTAGTGTCTGAATAGATGTATTATTGCTGCCCTATATGATGCCTAGGTGACAGACTTTAATGGCTGAATTGAGGAGAGAGGCTGTAAGAATGTTGATAGGTATGAATGTGTTTTTGTTATTTCTATTTGAAACAACCCAGTGCTAGGTTCCTCTTATTAGTACAGTGTCTCACTGTTTATTCAGTTTTGCCATAGTAGATTTCAGCAAGTGCTATTTTGAAACTCACACGCAAAAGCCTGTTTCATCCCATGAATACCGTGTGAAGTAGCTATTGAAAAATATGGAAGTACTACCCCATCATGAGAAGTTTGCTAACTGCACTTCCTGTAGTTTAATGAAGTTGTTGACTTTATTATTCAATCAGTGTGTTTTCACATTCCAGGCTGAAATTTAAGATTTAAAGATACATTGATGCATTGAATTGTTTTGGAAATATATCAGCTGTAGTTGTATTTCCTATGTTTCCTTTTTTATTTTCCACTTTACTTATCGGAAAAATCTATATAGAACAATAGCTTTTACCTTGAGTTTGTGATCCTGATTTCTCCAGAATACATATAACCTTGCTTGTGACATTGTTATTATTTCATGGTAGCTAGTGTGATTCATACAGAGGATTATGCTGCAAGGGTGACAAGGTGGAGCAGATGGAATGGGACAAGCATCTATTTGAGCAGTTGCCCATCAAAATTAAAAAAGGGAAAAAAGGAAGACACTGTAAATACAAAAATATCTAAACTGAAGTATACAGTATCTGTGTATCAATATTATATATTGCTTCACCACTGTATTACTGTATTTTTACCATTGACCATTAATGATACAATATGAAGATTCATACCACCCTTAATGTTCACTACTTAATGATTTAATGACTTGCTACTATTTAAACAGTGTTTTTTTTCCTGATTTTGCTAATTTTGTACATTGACTTTTGAAAATCTGTTGTACACTTCATTTTAACCTTTTGTTATGTATATTTATGCACTTTTAGGATCCAGCCATGTGTGGACCATTGTACTCAACTCTCAATATAAAGGCTAATATGCCACCTTCAATTGTAGAGGTTATACTATCATGCCAATGGTTTCTACATTCAGACAGATTCTATAGTCTAATGAACATGTTGAATCTGACTAGCCTTTACTAGTAATTCATTGCTGCTGTGAGGCCGTAATATGGTCCTTACTTGACCCTGGACACCTGGCACCAGTTTGATCTCACTGATGACCTCGGAAGCATTTTTGATTTTCATCAGAGCTCCAGTTAAATAGGAAAGAAGATTGATCATGGGTGAAAGAACTGTGTACATTTTGATAAGCATTTCCTAGTGGGACATTAGTTCTACTAGAGTAGTCTGCACTGCAGAAAAAATATTTTTGGTATACAGCCATGAGGAATTGACCAGTCGCATACTTGTTCATATCATCAAGTTCTTGTATCCTATATGTCTGAGAGGTAGAAAACTGGCTACAGGGGAAATATATGAATGGTTTAATGATTTAATGTCAAGTGTTTTGAAACTGGGACCACATTTCTCTACTCCAAGTTCATTTTTTTAGAAGACTGTTGGTATTATAAAACAAGGTTTATTTGTACAGATTTTGCACCAGTTGATGCTAGTTTTCTGTCAGTATTCACCAATATTGGAGAATATTTCCACCTGATCCTGTACTGCACAGCTCCCAGGCTGGGCTTATAGTTTTGCTATGGTCATTATGAGTGCAATCAATGGATTCTTGGAGAAGAGTTGTTAGGTATTGTGGGTAGGTTCTTGCATCTCAAAAAGGCATTGTTGTTCTGATAATTTATAAATTGTCATCTATCTTAACCTTCTTTTGTGGTTTTAAACAAGCATCGAAGCATTTGATTGGTTGACCACCTGTGGGAAATATTTTGAGCCATTCAGTCTTGAGTTTTGAATGGCCAGTACTGAAATGTCCCTGTCAGTTGTGCAATGTGTCTTCTGTTGGGAGTATTAGACAGTAGTCCATCTTTCCTCCTCATCCTGTCATCTTCTTTTGTGCAGGAGGAATCACATGCATAATGATAACCTTGAATGTAGTCATGCATGACCAAAGTGTTGCGGACCACTTAATGTTCATGTCATTAACTCAGGTTATTAAATCAGCATAGTAAGGGCATATCTTTTTAGTTTAATAGTGCATTCTGATCACAAACCGTGTGTTTTGCTTAATTGATATTTAAATACATATCTTCTACTATGAAGGTTGATCCTATTGTAAATATCCAAACCCACTTGGATACTATAACATATCTGATGCTCCTTTGGGGTTCATTTATGTGTTATCTGTGGGTGGCTATATTCCAGCACATTCTGTGAGTTATTTCACTGAGACCTAATTTACCTTTAATAATAATATCATAAATTATTGTATATAGACTGCTTTATTTCCCCCAACAAAATTCTCTGATTGTTTTCTGCATAATAAGGATCCTCTACAATGAATTTGATGGCAGATAAGAACCTCTGGCCCACTTAGTCTGTTTGTTTCCTTGGTACTGATGTTGAAGATCCTAGTTAACCAATAGCCTACTTCTTCCTACCCCCCATAGAATTGTTTTATGTCTGTTCATGCACTTGAATTTCAGCTACTTTTGATTCCATGATCTCCTCAGAAAGGCTGGTCCACAACTCTTCCATGAAAAAACTTTCTACATTACTGAGCTGTGCCCTTGATTTTGTACATTTCTTTTTCTGAAAGATGCCACCTTGGATTTTGTTGATATCTTTTAGGTACTGAAAGTTTTATCATGTCCCCCTTCTTCCTCGAGGTATACATACACTCTTTAGTCTCTTTTTGATGTCTCTGGTGACCTCATCATTTTGTTGCCCTGACAGTCGCATTCTGTTCGTGTCTTTGTGATGGGGTTCCAGAACTTACACAGTGCACCAGATAGGGTCTCACCAACTGTCTGTTCAGAGGGTTTTTTTCTTACTGGTGATGCCTGTCCATATGTATCCGTGTACTTCACCATCCTCATTGCATCATACATTGTTGCCCACCTTGTCAATTGATATAACTACTCTCATGTCCTTTAATTGTTGTTGTTATCTCCACTGTACTCTTCCTGGTTTTGTTTCCGTGGGGAATTCTTTGTACTTCTTTGCATTTAATCTTCTGCATATATGATCATTCCTCCAACCTTTCTGGAAGTCCTTCTCACCCTTCCCACCATGTATTAAACCTGTTGTAGATCTTTTGTGTCATCTGCAAAGACATACTTTTCCTTCCAGTCCTCTGTATGTCACTTTTAAAAGACATTAAAAGGACCAGACTTAGTATTGAACCATGTGGTACCTACCAGTAACCTCCCCCTTTCTCTGGGGTGGAATTCGCTTACTATTACCCTCTGTGTCCTGTTGTCCAGCCAGTGTTTTATTTCCAGGCTGCCACCCTGAGACCCACCCCAGGTTGGCTAATGTTATTAATCTTAGTGTGGAACTGTGTCAAATGTCTGTTAAAATAGTAGGCTAAGTCCACACCATCCCTGGTCTACTACTCAGCCCAGTCAAGAAATAATTAGATCATCTGACATGACTTTCCCGCTGTGGAATTCATGTTGATTTAAATTCTGTGCCCACTGGCCCTAGGTACTCAACAATTGTTTCCTCAGAAGTGTTCCACTGTTTCCTACCACTGAGGTAACTATAGTCAGGTCAGTAGTTTTTGCCTCTGTCTTGCTCCAACTTTGCGAATGAGAATCATCATCTGCCATCCTCCAGTTCTCAGTACCAAACCATCCTCCGCTGATTTGTTAAAAGGTAGCTCGTGGTGCTACTAGTTCTTGTTCTTTTTAGAAATCTCCTGGGTGAATCCCATCAGGTCTCATTGTTTAGTCCACCTTCAGCTCTTAAGAGTTCTTCAGAACTTTTCTTCTGGTAAAGGACTGATATCGACCCCCTATCCAGAGTGCTTTTTATTGACTGGAATTAGGTGCTTCCTTCTCTCTTCTTTAAGTAAGTACATTTTATTGTTAACAAATTAAATTTGTTATTACAAACTAATAAATATATGTGTATTATGAATATTAACATATCATCTTGTCTCATATATTTTCATCGTGATAACAATTTACATGCACATAACCCACATTCTTAAAAGTAGATTATACAAATATACCATCTATTTGAATCACCAGGGTCCTTAACTGGGGTAAATTTTAGTTTTTAAGATGGATATGTGACTTTTTATTTTCGATTATCCTACAAAATCTTGATACCTTTTCTAGATGTAATTTATCTTCTGTTTTTAGTATATAATTAAACTGATATGTAGGTTGCATACTGAGCTTTGAGAGTATATCACCCAGATATATATTCCTTTGGGTGAGTATAAATGTAAAATACAAGAAGGTATAGGAGTATCTTCGCTTTTCTTACAGGCACATATTTTGAAATTCATTTCACCATATTTTGTTCAAAGCATTTATTTATAAGTCCAAATCTGAACTTTGTGTATGCTTTTCTATTTAAGATTTTTAATTAAATAGTAAATAATGATTTAGTCCAGGTTTATTTCTCACATTATTGGCCAGCCAATTGCTCTAATTGAAAGTTTTTGCCATAGCTATTTCTCTCTCAGTTAAATGTCTTTGATTCTAGTCTTAATAATTTTTTTACTTTTGTACTGTGCATATTTTATAATCAGTATAATCAGATCCAGTAGTCCATATTGCTTAATAATTGTATTCAAAACAATAGTGCTTGGAAAAGTGAATCCACCTCGAATGGTACAGCAACACTTTCTCTAAACACATTCTAGGAAAAGCGTTATCTTCCACACTAAACATTTTGAACCAATAATTTACCATCCTTATTCTGCAAAACATTTAATTTGTAGTGTCCTAACTCTGATCTTACTAAATTGATGTCTGCCCTTGGTGCAGCCAGCAAGAATTTATAAAATGTATTTTAAAATTATTTCCATCTGTTCTGTTTTTTCCAATCCTACACTCTGCTCCATATAATATCTGGGTATGTATTTTAGCATGTATTATCCTGAAGCAGACCTGTATTGATTGTCCTCCATATTTATAGTTAAACCTTTGAAAAGTGGAATTATTTTATTAATCCTTTCAGTAATAGTAGTGGAGGATACGTTCTCCTATTTAAAATTATATGTGTAATGGTTATACCAAGATACAAAATCTTGTTACATATTCAATATCATCTTTACCACATGTCAATTTTACATATTTTACCTTTTTTAATCAAGTTTGTTATTAAAATCATATACTTTGTTTAGTAAAGTTAATTTCAAGGTTAAGTTTAAGACATTCCTTGTGGAAATGAGTTATACTTGCTTGATCCCCAGGTAACTTGTGGAAATTGAAACCACATCATCAATGTACACCAAATATGTGTATGCCAAGGATCCCAGCCTGTGCATGTGTAGCTGTTGATCTTACTTTATCAATATTTTATTTAGAAATAGATTAAATAAAATGGGGACAATACACAACCCTTTTGAAGGCCTAAATTAGTTAGAAATGTTGGTGTAATCCCCATTAGTGTTATAGCATACTGATGTGTAATTATCTTGATATAACTTTTTTATTAATTGCAAAATAGCTTGATCTAATCTATAACCATGCAATATTTCCCATAGCTTTCCCATAGCATCCTGTCAAAAGCTGCTCTCAGGTCAGCAAAGACACAGAATAGTTTTTTTTTTATTTTTTTATTTTAGTGTATTTATATATTAACGGAAATAAAACAAAACATCAATCTATAGTGGAGTGGCCAGGCATGAAACCTGCCTGAGCCTCATCTAAAATCTTTTCAATTTTTACCTAATCCATTATTCTGCAAGATAGTACCTTTGTAAATATTTTTTGGGAGTCATCTAACAAGCTAATTGGTCTGTAATTGGAAGGGTCTCTCCTATCTCCCTTCTTAAGAATGGGGACTATTATGTTTTCCCTCCAGGTGTGCAGTAAAGTCCCTGTAGGTATAATCATTTTAAATAAATTTAAAAGTACTGGAATCCATAAAGCAGGATCATCCACAATGATGTCCATTGGATCCCATCTGGTCCGGGGCTCTTATGCCTTTTAGCATTTTGAACAACATGAGACATTTCCTCTGTAGATATTTCAAATATTATTTGGAGCCAATCGTCTTCATCATTATGTTGAGCCATTTCCTACCTATACAATGTGGCTATATAATGTTCCTCCCAAGTTAAGGGATCTATATAGTTCTCAAGCTGTGTAGTGTTCTTATCGCAACCCTTATGAACTATTCTACAAAATTTGTTATTGTCTTTCTCTATTGTTATTTTCTCAAACTGATTCCACATCTTGATTCTATAATTTGTTCTTTTAAATTCCAGCATATTTTTATACTCTTCTTTGGTGAATACTGAGAAGTATTCGTTCAGTATCCTTGCTTTTTTGCTGTCCCTCTCTCGCTCACCCACCTCTTTCTTATTCAGCCTCGTGTCCCTTCCTTTGTCTTTCATTCCCTAATGACCCATAAAAGAGTTTATCTCCTTCTTAACTGAGCTGGCTATCTTTTCCTCTGATTGGGCCTTTGCTATTTTGACTGCCTTTCGTTTCTCTTCTTTTGTTTTAACTGGTGAGTTATCTGTTCTGTTCCATCTGTGTTTTATACTTCCTGAATGTTATCTTTTCTCCCTAACCCTCCCACCACCTATTTTGAGAACCATAGTGTTTTTCTTTTCATTTTCATTTTTTATTTGCTTCACACAATATGTTGCCTCTGCTGATGGCAGTTTTGATGTTTCCCATTGTTGTTTCACCCCTCCTTCTTGCCTGTTTGCTAGTGCTTTACTGAGGTACTCTCCATTTGACAAAATCAGCCCCTGAAGTCCAGTACCTTCACTTTTGTTTGCTTCGACTTACAGCTGAGTTTATTGTGAATACACTGTTTGGTGGTCACTTGTTCCCAGATGTCTACCCACTTCAGATCTGAGATCCTCTCTATATCCATTTATGTGTACCAGGTCTGGATTAGTCCCTTCTGAGTGGTTCCTACACTAGTTGTGTCGATGATGCTCCCCAGAGCAAACGATATTGTCCTGCTCTTGGATGTGGCTGCAGCAAAGGTGCTCTAATTAACATCTGGCATGATTCAGGTTCCCATCAGAATATCTCCTTTCTCTCTGCCATCCTAAGGATACCTTCTATCATTTCCTTTGTCCATTTCTTCCTTGAGACTAGGGTCTGTAAATGTCCTGGGTGATTGAGGTGCCATTTCTAGTTCCAGGGTGACCCACAGTGCCTCATTCCTCCTGTTTTTATCCTTTAGTTCCATTGCTTTGATCCTTTCCCTTATATACAGAGCTACTCCTCCTCTTCTTCTAACCTCCTGTCCCTCCTGTTAATTGTGTACACTGGTATGTTGACATCTCAGTCATGATTCTCTGTGTATCATGTTTTTGTGACTGCCATAATATTCAGTCATTTCTTCCACTAGGCTCCAAGTTCAGGAGCTTGTTACCTAGACTATGGGCATTGGCACTCATTCCCTACATTTTTTACTATATGCTAGGTGACATGAGATTAGTGAATTAGGAGATTAAAGATCATTGGTAAATTTTAGAATAACTCTGTCTCCATTCTTTTCAGTCATGTGAACCAGAAGCTACGGAAATAAATAATGGTGTTGCTATCGACATGTCTGCAGTTGGACCCTTTTAACTAAAGATGATGTTTCTCCTGCGATTGTTTGTTTTTATGGTTGATCTTAGATTAGTCATACATTTGGAAATTGTTGAAGTTTCTGTATAGAATATCTGTTATATATGACCATTTGAACCAAGATACAATGGTACCAAAAGAAGATAAGAGAGATCTTGTATCATCATTGATATTTTATAATGCATTAGAACTGTTTTTTCACACACCTGTTGAGCTGTTGTGACTTATTTCATTTTGTAGATGTACATCATAGACACATTTACAAATGTGGAAGATGTAGCAGAAACAGGCCTCTCAGCCTAGCCAGTTTGTTTTCTCTACCAAGCTTGTCATTTCACTGGTCCTAGTGTCATCCTGCCCTATATTTCTGCCTCCTTTCTAGATTATCACCATATGCTTATCTCAGCCCTGCTTGAAGTTGCTTACTGATTTGGCCTGTACCACTTGCACTGGCAGCTTGTTCCACTTGTATATCACTCATTCTGTGTAGAAATGCTTACGGACATCCCTTCTGAATCACTTCACTAAGTATAAGTGAGTTCTTTCTTGTCCCTTTTATTGAACTCAAGGTGAAATGTTCCCTGACACCAACCTTATTTATGCTATGCCACACTTGTATGTCTTGATCAAATCACACCATTCTTCCTCTTCTCAAGGGGTGTGCTCATACAAGTCCTGCAGTTCTCCTCATATGTCTTGCTCTTTAGTCCATGGACTATCATGCATCCTCTTGTTGTACCGTCGTTCATCTTTGTCAGAATCTCCTCAGGTGTGGACTCTTCACCTTGCACAGTGATTAATACAATGGGAGGATCACCTCCAAACTTATACTGCTTATCAACCACCCTAGTGAAACCCAGTGTCCTGTTTGCCTTTGTTCACAGCTCCTTTACAATGTTGTTATTTCTTAGACTTCTTGATATTATGCACTACTAGGTGGTTTTCCTCTCTGTGGTGCTCTGTGCCACAAAAACCCCTATTTTATATTGCACTTTGGGTTCCTTCCCACTTTGCCTCACTTTACATTTTGTTTGGCATTGAATTGAAGCCCAGCTGCCAAATTATTGACCAGCACTCCAACCTGATAAGATCCTCCGAGTTCCCTCATCCCATCTTCCATGTCCATGTTTGTGCAGATCTTTGTATCATCTGCAAAGGGGTCGATCTTGTCCTAGATGCTTTCTCTTGTGCTCTCACTAATAGTGCAGCAAATCCAATTGAATTCCACTGAGAGCAGTCCACAACACATAAAAGGATTTTTGACTCCAAAAATCAATGTTCTTGATTTCTGGAGTTAGTGTACTCTTTGATACTGAAGTGTTGCTATTTTGCTAAAACTTTAATGGGCATTGAAGAGTTCTTTTGAACATGTCTGTTTTTTTTTTATTTGAAACCATTATGTACACCCTTAACAAATAGTATCAGTAGTTTGACATGCAAATTATTTTAGCCTATAGTTGGCATATGATTAACATGGATGTACGTGTAAATTGCTATGATTGAAATGTAAGCTTAAAACAATTTTAGAGCTTCTTGGATTGGTTCCATGTCAAAATAGCAATAAAAATTGCTATTACAATGAGTGTACATCACTGAAAAGCAAATGACAGTGTACACCCCTGGTGAACCCAACAACAGCAACCAGGGGGAAATAAACACATCTATGTGGGGGCTGCACTCTGACACACTCCCCCACCCCACCCCAAATGACTATTCTCAGCTTCAGGGGTGCATGTTGGGGAGGGAGAAAAACCAGAAAGCAGAAAAAAAAACAAAGCCCCACACACAGAAAACAAATAAACATATTACCAATACCAATTCCTGACCCCTGGGCCTCTTTCACTGCAGGAAGCCACCCGCATCATTAAACCAGAATGCCAGCTTGGCAGCATACTCCCAAACCACAGCCCACATAACTCTGCTTCATACCTGGACCCTGCTTCCTTCCTGGACTCTCCTCTTCCTGTCCTCACTGTCTTACTCATTCACCATTTTCTTTTCCTAACTAGTTGCTCTAAACTGCTTGCCTACTACTTTTCAAGGTAGCTTCAGTTTCATAAGCTGAGTTACTTCAAAATTGAGTCGCTTCAGTTTTGAGTCACTATAATAATGTGATACCCATTGATTCTAATTAGACCTCCTTTCCTATGGAGTACATGCTCTTATGCTTTAGCTCTCCCCATTATATCATAATGGTACCTTAGCACATATACAGTGTAGCAATGTCTGTTTCCACAAGAACAGAGAACTTTAAAGTGATATGAAAAGTAACCATGTGACTTAATGACTCTGTAGTACATACCTGTTGGTAGTCTGTGCTGGTACTGTACGCATGAGCACAGTAGTATTTCCATTTTGTCATGTACCAAAGAAATTAAAATTCCAGTTATATTCTAAATGCAAGATGGCAAGTTCTGCAGTCCTTTGAGTCATCACACACACAAACACACACACACACACACACACACACACACACACACACACACACACAGATAGTGTTCATCAGCAGGAGATAAAGAGTTAATTATCGACTAATAAGTTGACACTGTCTATTTCTTGGGCATCTGTTAAGACCAAACTAGAAAACAATGCTCACTGCCACAGCAGAGGCTACATTGTTCTCAGTGCAAGTCACAAAGCAAGAGAAAACATGGTACAGTATTTGCTCTCTGCATTCAATAAAAAAATACAAAAAATACTATAACTCAGTTAGCTGTAATAATCTTTGTAGATACAGTCAAAATATAGCAACTGTGTAAAATTCGTGTATGCTCACAAATTAAATGCAACATTTCATACTTAAAAGGCACTTTGTCAAGGTTTTTCCACTTGTATGCTGCTATATGTTTATATGTGCTGTTAGAGTTTTCTCATCATATCGTCAGTTTTCTGTTTTTATTTATTTAAAACATGCATGTAGTATTAGCACTCATATGCCTGCAGGTGGGGTGAATTTTTCCTCTTTAAAGTTCCTAGTGTGTGACACATAGGCTAATAGGATATGCAGTTCTATCATAGATTGTCTGAATTTCATAATGTTTATTATATACAGGGATATGCCATGGATGAGATAAGCTAAGGGAATGAGAAAGCAATAGATCAATACCCCCAAATAAAGATAACAATGATAGCTTATCTCAACTCATGTTATATCTGAGTTCTACACAGCTGTTTATTTGCCTTTATAGAAATGGTAGTATAGAAATAGTAAATGGTACAAAAGTAAAATGTAAAGTACTATATATAGACTACTGCATGTCAAATAAAAAGAAATGACACTTCCACATTTTATTTATTTATCAGAGAGAATGTTGCCAGGAAAGGCCACTAATCTATAGTAGCTCATTTGATAGGCACCCAGGGTGGAAATAAATTGTTGGTCACTGAGCATGCTGAGAAATTTATCTTCACATGTCAAAATATATTTCAGAGCATGTCAATGACCAGAATGAATCAGAGACATCTTGGAGCATTCTAACTTGACCGAATTTCTTTATTACTGCTCATGTTGCCCAACATAACATGTTTACTTTAGCAAATTTAAGAAACGGATCACTTTCATTTTTCTTATTTATTTTTATTTTAAAGGGCCAATGTCAACTCTTTTGCATCATATTATTTATAGATGGAAACCCAACTGCTTTCCTTTTATAAAATTCATCAAAGTTGCTAGCAGTTTTATAGTATCTGATCCTTTCATAATATAACTGAAATGTATGCTAATGGTGTTACTGTACCCAGACTTGTTGTGTTTCAAATCCTTGACCTACTCTTACTGTACTGTATATGCCCTGAACTTTAGGTCCCCCTACAAACAATGCAGCCACTCATGGTGCAATATCTTCCTCCCCTTGTACTGAATAATGATGTTTTTAGAGGGGATCCCAAGTCCAGGAAAGATGTTGTGGAAGTTGATCAAGGACTGCAAAAACATGTTTTGATAAACTAGAACCTGAGAACATAGTTGAAAGTGGAGGGGGGAAGGTTTAAGTGGGATGTGAGGAAATTATATTTTATGTAAAGGGTGGTGAAGCTGTAGAACAATCTGCAAGCAGAAGGGGTGGCACTAAGATCAAAAATGGTTTAAGGCATGGCTGGCATGGATCAAAGGGTTTGGCAGTTGCTCAGGTCAGCAGCATTAAAGAGGTGAGTGGGGGGGGTGGGACCAGGAGGGATAAAACCCTTTATAGAGAATAGGTCCAGGGGCACATAGGGAAGTGTAGGCAGATTAGATGGACATTTGGTCTTTTTCTGCTGTCATTGCCTATATAATTAATAATATATGCATTGAACAAGGGAGAAAACATTAAGGGGAACATGTGTGAAGCAAAATATACTACTCATAGAGGGTGATACCATGACAGGTAAATACTGCATGAAGTTACTGTATTATGATGGCATCCAACTGTGTACCAATGTTGAATAGGCTACAATATGGGATTTTATTTATTTTTTTTAAATCAAGGCATTTTCTACACAGTAATGACATCTAGCCAATGATGTTGCTTACAATGCGAGACATTTTCTGCCACTATGTTATTCTCTTTTGGAAAATATTTTGTAACATGGATGCAATTCAGTTCAGTCAATTAACTTTTGATTTATTTATGCATGCCTTTTACATGAGACTACTGCATGTATTAATGCCAGTGCACAATATTACCCTTAGGACAGGTTGTGGAGTGCATTTGAACTGATGTAAAAATTGTGACACTACACTGTACATCAAGTAAGAATGATGTCCCTAACTGTGAGCATTTGTCTCTGATTTTAATGGGCAGTATCCCTCACTTTGGCCCTGGCATGGTGAAAGGTATGCATGCTGAGGTAGCCAGGTGTTGCAGCTGACACTGCTATGATTTCATTGCAGTCTCCTATGATGCCCCTTGCAACCCCTGCAAACCTCTTAAATATTAGTTGCCTAGCATTTACCCTTCCAAAAATATAAAGCCACGATAGTTCCAATGCCACTAACAATTAGATGAGTCCTGAAAAGATTAACATAAACCAGCTTTTCAGAGAAGATACTTTAAATCTTTCACACACACACGCTCTCACACACACAGACACACACACACACACACACACGTGGGAGTGATAAAGTAATGTGAAACTCCTATTGAGTTATTTTCTCTAAAAGCTTGCTGTGTTCTCTGTTGGAAATTAATGTCAATAAATCATCTAGGTTCCTAAGATTAACAAATCACATGTCAATAATAAATAAAATTAATAAGCCAGCAAGTGAATATACTGAATAATGTCTTAAGACAGGTCAAACAGACTTCCAATGTTTCTTTTTACAAATGCCTGGTACATCTCTGGCTATTCTTACCACAACCCCCGTAGCTGCTTATTCAAGAAGATTGTTTTTTTACACTAGTGTGCAAAAATAAATAAAAAATAATTCTAATTGCACTGTTGCAAACAGTTAAACTGCTTCCAAGAAGTGGTGTAAGTTTTGTCTTTTGTGCCTACCCAAGACACTAGCTGTCAGGTCACTTAAAGCAGGCAAGAGGAGAGAGAGAGAGAGAGAGATAGACAAACAAGCAGAAAACAATAGTGCTGGAAATAGTCTTTTGAACAGAGAGGGGAGTATTTCATTCAACTGGCATAGTGATTTGGAGTTTTAGAAGGATACACTGAAAACTCCTAATTCGTGCTTCAGTATACCAATTTTCCAGCTGCAGCAAGACAGCTGCAGCTTCCACCCACTGCAGCCATGAAAAACAATAGCAATTCCTGATATAGGAGATGACACAGTTGCATACAACACAATGTACAATATTTGACAATAATAAACCACAAGGTTTTTCCTAAGGTTCTTGTACCCTCTAAGTATGGTATTATGAGGGCAGACCATGCCAAAACAACCTGATCACTATCTAGAGGTGGATAGGGACAGGGCAGAAGATATAGACAACCTGGATTCATACGAGACAGGATTATATGAAAGCTTTTGGACAAAGTATACCAGTGCAGTATATGAGAGGCATACACAAGAGGAATTGGTAGTGTACTTTGTCCCAGGAAGCAGAGGGCTCTGCTAGACAGGCATTAATCCAAGTGGATTGCAATATACAGTGGTGTCCATCAGAGTCTGGTGCTGGGATCACTGTTATTTTCTATTTTAGAAATTTGAATTTGTGATTGTAGGCTGATAAACATTAAAGAACTGTAATTGGTAGGGTTCTGGCATCAGACATTGTTGCTGCAAATATGATCTTCATGCACACATAATTATCAAAAAATTAATTAATAATATTTGTCATTTACAGACACACCAAATTCATCAGACTCTTTAGGCGAGTATTTTAAAAAGCACTTTCTCATGAACAGTCACTGAAATGCCAGAAGTCAGTACGATATTTATTATGTGGCTATCAGTTCTGGGTTTCTTAACTGCAGTTTTCTACATACCTTTCTTGCATTCTGTCATTGAGTGTAGGGTCTTCTTTGATGTGAAGGAACTGCTCCACACTAAGATCACTCCTGCTTCTGCCACCTGGGTTTCTTCTCTGTCAGCTTATATCCCCTAACTACTCCCTCTGGAGGTGGGAACAGACTGACTACTTACAGTGCAAGCCAGAGATGCATAAGTACAAGCACAGCCTCTATTTTTCTGCAGCACTTCTGTCCTGATTTCTGAGTGGAGAGGTTGCAAAGTTTTACTTTGCCAGAGAAGTTCTGGCAAATGAATGAAAGTCACCTCACAATAATCTTTGTGAAAGACCCACTTTGCAATTTGCAGTGAGTTTTCATGGGGAAGTGGCACTTTATTCAGGCAACGTCATGGCAAACTTAAAACTTTGTTGGGGAATTTGCAGTACTTCACCTTAACTAAAGTGTATTTATACCTGCAGAAAACTTCAGTAAAGTATCTACATTGTATCAAGCACTACAAAGACCTATAATCCAGCAGAGCTAACAGCTCCTAGAGGAGCTGAGGAGGTGGCCAGTCAGTTCACAGGCCATGCCCATCTCCTCAAAACTGGCAAATTGCAGGTGTCTGTCTAATTCAGGAATTGTGCTGGCCAGATTTTCAATCCCTGCTAAAACTCCAGGTAGGCACTCTGTGCTTAAGAGCTTCTGTGTAGAGAGGTTCTCTCCACTTGAAAAAAGTGAGCCCTCACACTGTTCACAAGCACTACAAAGAGCTAAAATCCAGCAGACCAAACAGCTACTTGAGGAATCAAGAAAGATACCAATTTGCTTTCAAGCCAAGCACACCTCTTTAAAACCAGACAATTGTGTTCATTTGCCCAATTCCATAGTTCACTTCCTGCTGCTTCAAAAGTAAATGAACAATAAGCTGACTTCCACATGAAGGACCACAGTGCAAAGGACATCACAGGGTAGTATGCCAAGATGGAGTCAGCCAAGGGAGGCAGCAACAGACTCTGTCCCTTGATCACATGTAACTAAAAAGGGACAGCAGGTGCTTTAAGTCACATGACAGTAGGAAGGGAAAGGTATAGTATCCTAAGCAAGATCAAACACACATGAATTAGGAAAGGCACAAGAGCCAAGGGCTCTGACAAAAACTTTATATAGGGTAGATTAACAAAAGAAATGTAAAGGTGGGTAAAAAAACAAGTAGGCAGCATAGAATGAGTGAAGTTCTGCAGTGCACTGCCTGTGGGACAGCAGTCTCCTATGATACCTTCTGGAGTCTGTGCTACTGCATATATGGGTGCATCTCTCTGGGCTGAAAGAGAAAGTTGCCAGACTCAAAGTTGAGTTGGCTTGGGTTCAGAGGACCTTCTCCCCTAGCTAGGTACTGCCTAGTCCACCACTGCTACCTCAGAGGCTAATCAGAAGGAGGAACGGCTGGATGACAATGGACTTAGGAAGGGTTAGGGTGGTGGAGCATAGGCACATCCCACAACCTCCTCAGGAAGGCCATTTCATGTGTCATCTACTCTCTCTGTGAAACAATACTTCCTCACATTGCCCATGAGCCATCCCCCCATCTTAAAATCGTGTCTCCTTATTCTTGCACATCTCTTTTTCTGAAAGATGATACCCTCTTGGACTTTTTTGATTCACTTCAGGTACTTGAAAGTTTTTATCATGTCTCCCCCTCCCTCTTTCCTCAAGGGTATACATATTTAGCTCATTTAGTCTCTCTTCTTATGGCTTCTGTTGCAGACCCTGCACCAATTTAGTTGCCCTCGTCTGGACTACCTCCATCCTGTCTTTGTTCTTGTGGAGATGGGGTCTCCAGAACTGCATGTTGTACTCCAGATGGGGTCTCACCAGCTTCCTGTTTCTACTGATGATGCCTCTCCCTATACATCCCAGCACCCCCCAGCCATCCTTATTGCTCTTTCACATTGTTCGCTTACCTTTAGGTCATCTGATATGACTACCCTCAGGTCCTTTTCCATTTTTGTTGTTGTTAATACCTCCATCCCCATTGTGTAATCTTCCACTGGGTTTTTTTTTCCCACGTGCATTAGTTTTCACTTATTTGCATTGAATCTAAGCTACCATACTATTGACCAGTCCTCCAACCTTGACAAGTCCCTTCTTATCCTTTGTACCCCTCCTTGTGTATCAGCCCTGTTACAGATATTTGTGTCATCTTCAGTGAGGCATAAGTTTTCTTCCAGTCCCTCTGAATGTCACTTATAAGGACATTAAAAAGGACTAGACCCAATACTAAACCCTGTGGTGTCCCACTAGTAACCCCCCTTTCTTTATAGAAGACTCCATTTACTATTATCCCCTGTGTCCTGTTGTCCAGACTATTTTGTACCCAGGCTACCACCCTGGGACCCACACCCAGGCTGGCTACTTTATTTATTAATCTTTTTTGTGGGACTGTGTCAAATGTCTTGCTGAAGTCTAGTAAGGCCATGTCCACAGCCCCTCCCTGGTCAACTACTTTGGTCACCCAGTCAAAGGAATCTATTAGATTCATCTGACATGACTTTCCCACTGTGAATCCTTGCTACCTTGGGTCCAGTGCCCCACTAGCCTTCAGGTACTCAACAATTCTTTCTTTCAGAAGTGATTCCATCATTTTTCCTACCACTGTCTGTAGTTTCCTGCCTCTGCCTTGCCCCCACTTTTGTGAAGGTGAATCACATTCATCCTCCTCCAGTTCTTAGGTACCACACCATCCTCTCATGATTTGTTAAAAAGGGCAGTCAGTGGTGACACTAGTTCCCTCCATAGTTCTTTCTGAACTCTTGGGTAAATCCTGTCAGGCCCTATTGCTTTCCCCACCTTCAGTTTTAGGAGTTCTTTCAGAATACTTTCTTCTGTGAAAGGACTGGTATCGAACCCCCCCAATCCAGACTGCTTCTATGGATTGGATTAGGTACTTTCCCCTCCTCTTCTTTTGTGAGTACTGAGCAAAAGTATTCATTCAGTATCCCTGCTTTTTCACTGTCCCTCTCTGCCCACTCACCCTTTCCTTTATTAAGCCTCACTATACCTCCCTTGGTATTTCTTCACTCTCTAATGTGCCTATAAAAGGTGTTATCCTTCTTCTTAACTGAGTTGGCTATCTTTTCCTTGGTTTGGCCCGTTGCTATTCTGACTTCCTTCCCCACTTTCTTCTGCTTTAACTATTAGAGTTCTCTGCCCTGCACCTACCATGATTCCTTATGCTTCCTGAATGCTATATTTTTCTCCCTAACCTTCCCCACCACCTCTTTTGAGAATCATAGTCTTTTTTTTCTTTTGTTTTGATTTGTTTATTTACTTCACACAAAAGCCTGTTGCCTCTGTGATGGCAGTTTTGATAATTCCCCATTGTTCCTTGACCCCACCTTCTTGCCTGTTTGCTAGTGCTTTTCTAAAACATTCCCCCATTTTCCTAACGTCATCCCTCCTAAATTCCAGTACCTTCACTTTTGTATAGCTTGACTCTACTTTCTGGCTATTCTCTCCATCCCCCCCCCCAAGTAGCTGGCTATAGGCAGCATAGAATGAGTGAAGTGCTGCAGTGCACTGCCTCTGGGACACCAGTCTCCTATGATACCTTCTGGAGTATGCACTACTGCCTATATGGGTGCATCTCTCTGAGCTGAAAGAGAAAGTTGCCAAACTCAAAGCTGAGCTGGCTTGGGTTCAGAGGACCTTCTCCCCTAGCTATGAACTGCCTAGTTCACCACTGCTACCTCAGAGGCTAATCAGAAGGAGGAACAGCTGGATGACAGTGGACTTAGGAAGGGTTAGGGTGGTGGAGCATAGGCACATCCCAAAACTGGTTTTACTAGAGAGAAACATAGAAACATAGACTTTGACAGCAGAAATGGACTGCTTGTCCCACCTAGTCTACCCCTTTCACTACCTATTGGATAAACTGCAGATCCTAGTTAACCAACAGCCTATTTCTTCTTACCCCCCACCAGAATTGCCTTATGTCTGTCCCAAGCATTCCTGAATTCCTCCACTGTTTGTGACCCCACAACCTCCTCAGGAAGGCCATTTCATGTGTCATCTACACTCTCTGTGAAACAATACTTCCTCACATTGCCCTTGAGCCATCCCCCCTCTATCTTCATTTTGTGTCCCCGTGTTCTTGCACATCTCTTTTTCTGAAAGATGTTACCCTCTTGGACTTTTTTGATTCACTTGAGGTACTTGAAAGTTTCTATCATGTCACCCCTTTCCTCAAGGGTATACATATTTAGCTCCTTTAGTCTCTCTTCTTATGGCTTCTGTTGCAGACCCTGCACCAATTTAGTTGCCCTCCTCTGGACTACCTCCATCCTGTCTATATCCTTGTGGAGATGGGGTCTCCAGCACCGCATGTAGTACTCCAGATGAGGTCTCACCAACTGGCTGTACAGAGGAATAACAACTTCCTGTTTTCTACTGATGATGCATCTCCCTATACATCCCAGTATCCCCCCAGCCATCCTTATTGCCTTATCACATTGTTTGCTTACCTTTAGGTCATCTGATATGACTACCCTCAGGTCCTTTTCCATTTTTGTTGTTGTTAATACCTCCATCCACATTGTGTAATCTTCCACTGGGTTTTTCCCATGTGTATTACTTTTCACTTATTTGCATTGAATCTAAGCTACCATACTATTGACCAGTCCTCCAACCTTAACAAGTCCCTTCTCATCCTTTGCACCCGTCCTTGTGTATCAGCCCTGTTACAAATGTTTGTGTCATCTGCAGTGAGGCATAAGTTTTCTTCCATTCCCTCTAAATGTCACTTATAAGGACATTAAAAAGGGCTAGACCCAGTACTAAACCATGTGGTGTCCCACTAGCAGCCCCCCTTTCTTTATAGAAGACTCCATTTACTATTATCCCCTGTGTCCTGTTGTCCAGACTATTTTGTACCCAGGCTACCACCCTGGGACCCACACCCAGGCTGGCTAATTTATTTATTAATCTTTTGTGTGGGACTGTGTCAAATGCTTTGCTAAAGTCTGGTAAGGCCATGTCCACAGCCCTTCCTGGTCAACTACTTTGGTCACCCAGTCAAAGGAATCTATTAGATTCATCTGACATGACTTTCCCACTGTGCTACCTTGGGTCCAGTGCCCCACTAGCCTTCAGGTACTCAATAATTCTTTCTTTCAGAAGTGATTCCATCATTTTCGCTACCACTGTCTGTAGTTTCCTGCCTCTGCTTTGCCCCCACTTTTGTGAAGGTGAATCACATCCATCCTCCTCCAGTTCTTAGGTGCTACACCATCCTCTCAGGATTTGTTAAAAAGGGAAGTCAGTGGTGTCACTAGCACCCCCCGTAGTTCTTTCTGAACTCTTGGGTGAATCCTGTCAGGCCCTATTCATTTGTCCACCTTCAGTTTTAGGAGTTCTTTTAGAATACTTTCTTCTGTGAAAGGACTGGTATCTTCCCCCCCCCCACACCCAATCCAGTCTGCTTCTATGGATTGGATTAGGTACTGCCCCTCCTCTTCTTTTATGAGTACTGAGCAAAAGTATTCATTCAGTATCCCTGATTTTTCAACATCCCTCTCTGCCCACTCACCCTTCCCTTCCCTTTATTAAGCCTCACTATCTCTCCTTTGGTATTTCTTCACTATGTAATGTGCCTATAAAAGGTGTTATCCCTCTTCTTAACTGAGTTGGCTCTGTTTTCCTTGGTTTGGGCCTTTGCTATTCTGACTGCCTTCCCCACTTCCTTCTGCTTTAACTATTAGAGTTCTCTGTCCTGCTCCTTCCATGATTCCTTATACTTCCTGAATGCTATCTTTTTCTCCCTAACCTTTCCCAGCACCTCTTTTGAGAATCATAGTGTTTTTTTTCCCTTTTGTTTTGATTTGTTTATTTGCTTCACACAAAAGCTTATTGCCTCTGTGATGGCAGTTCTGATGATTCCCAATTGTTCCTTGACCCCTCCTTCTTGCCTGTTTGCTAGTGCTTTTCTAAGACATTCCCCCATTTTGGCACAGTCATCCCTCCTAAAGCCCGATACCATCACTTTTATATAGCTTGACTCTACAGCTGAGTTTTCTGATACCTTCACTTTTGTATAGCTTGTCTCTACAGCTGAGTTTATTATGACCCGCACTGTTTGGTGGTCACTTGTTCCCAGATGGCTACCCACTTCAAGATCTAAGATCCTCTCTCTATCCCCATTTGACAGTACCATGTCTAAGATTGCTCCTTCCCAAGTGGGTTCCAACACTAGCTATCTGAGGCATGCCCCCAGTAGGACATCAATAATGACCCTGATCTTGGATGTGGCTAGTAGCCTCATCCATGCCGTAGACAGGCAGCACATCTGTGAAGGTTACTGTGCATGCTACTTGTCTAGGGTTCCTCCTCAACTCCACAAAGTCCTCCTGCACTGCTCTGATCAAACTCCTAACTCCTACACCACCTTTTCAGAGCAGGAATGTATCAAGAGGCACCCACAGTTGTGGACATAGGGAATGTGGGGGTCATCCCTGGAATAGACCCTAAGAGGAGTGACAGCATACCCCATGGGGAAAGCAAATCCTAGTGGGCAACTCCATTGTTGGGGGGTAGAGTTGGGACACAGAGCAAGTATTGTGATGGAAAGGGAAGTTTAGTGCCTTCCCAGCACCATGGGAAGCAGACATGGAAAGAAGATCCAAAGAATCACTGGGGTAGCAGGATGGAAGGCAGAGCTAGACATCATTGTCCATCTGGGGACAAATGACCTGGCTAGGGTTAAGCCAGCTTTAGTGCAGGAAAAGTTTAGGGAGTAGGGGAGGAGTCTTAGGCAGGTAGCATAATCAGTGATCTTCTCAGAAGTGCTACCCATCTATGACAAGGGGAAGACAGGGTTCTCTGCAGCAGGATCTTCAATGTTTGGTTGAGGAATTGATGCACAGGGAAAAGTTCCAGGTTCATTGGGGACTGGAGCCCCACTTCAAGGGAAAAGGGCCTGTACTGGGTAGACAGTCTGCATCCATCCAGCAGAGGGGCTACAGTTCTCAGCAAAAGGCTTAAATGCTACATGGGCAAGCATTTAAACTAGCTAAGGGAGAGGGGAATAAGACTGGGAGAGAAACCCCCCCCCCTGCAAGTTCATGAGGCTAACTATGGAATTCCAGAGAGAGTAAAACCCCTGAATGAATCAAATAAATATGTAGTCCTGCAAGTAGAAAAAAAACGAAGCTGAAAAAGGGGGCATGATAAAAGAGGGCAATGAACAAAAAGGAGAAAAAGCGATAACACCATCTAGAGATCCAGGTGTGCCAATGCTCACAGTCTGGGCAGCGAAATTGCAGACTTAGAGGCCACCATGGCAAAAGCTGACCTGGACTTAATAGCCATTACAGAACCTGATTCAGTGAAAATCAGAACTGGGATGTGGCTATACCAGGATATAATCTATTTAGAAAAGACAGGCTAGAAAGAAAAGGGGGAAGAAAGGCTGTTTATGTAAAAACAACATAAAGGCTATAGAAATACAGGAGGGGAGGTACGGTACAGTATTTGGGTCACCCTGGAAAGAAGAAAGAGGCATTCCTTCACACAGGGGTTGTATACAGGCCTCCATCACAGAGGGTAGAAATGGATAAGGAAATGTTGGAAGTCATCCTTAAGTCAGGCTGTAAGGGAGAAATGTTACTAGTAAGAGACTTCAATCTGCTGGGCATGGATTGGAGCCTCCCTGCTGCAGCAACAACCAGGAGTAGGGACATTCTGGATTTCCTACAGTGGTCATTCCTTGGGAAACTGGTTAAGCAACCCACTCTTGAGGGGGCATTGCTGTACATAGTACTGACAAAAGGGGACAGTACTGCTGACGTCACAGTGGGGAACCACCTGGGGACTAGTGATCACCAGATGGTGTGGTTTAATGTAAGAACAGGGCCAGAATCAAGCCCCACAAGGACAAGGGACCTGACCTTCAGGAGGGCTGATTTTAAGAAAATGGGAGCATGCCTCAGGGATGCCCTGGCAGGGATAGGGGAAACTAGGGGGAGTGGAAGAAAAGTGGGCTGCAAGAAAAGAGGGAACTGAAAAAGCTATTAAGCTCTGTGCCAGTCAGATCAGTAAGGGCCAGAGGAAAAAAGAGACAGATATGGTTCTCTAGAAAGGTAGCAGAAAAAGTTGCAGTAAAAAAAAAAAACTAGCCTTCAGAAAATACTAAAGAACACAGAACAAGGAGGAAGATATGTAGAGTTACGAAGAGAAACAAAAGGGGTCAGGGTAGGTGGTTAAGAGCAAAAGCAAAAACAAAGGAAATTAAAGACAAATCAATTAAAAAGGGTGATAAAACATTTTTTGATACATTAGTGAAAAGAGGAAGTCCAAGGGAGGGATAGTAAGACTGAAAGGGGAAGGAAGAGTTTTTGTATAAAAGGACCAGTAAAATGCGGACATATTGGGCAAATACTTCTGTTCAATATTTACACAGGACTGGGTAGGAAATGAGCCTTTGTTAAAGGATGAGGGCATAAAGAGTTGTGAGGTGCACACTAGCCCTTTCACAGTGGAAAGAGTCCAAAGGGTGTTGTCAAAGTTAAATATAGACAAGGCAATGAGTCCACACACAGTGTATCCACTGTTGCTGAGGTAGCTCAGGGGAGGAGCTAGCTGCACCTCTGACAGACCTGTTCAACCTGCCACTAAAAACAGGGGAGTTACTGTGTGACTAGAGGAGGGCAGATGTAGTCCCACTCAGCAAAAGTGGAAATAGAGATGAAACAGGAGATTCAAGGCCAGACAGTCTGACTTCAGTAGTGGGTAAAAGTAATGGAATCACCTCTGAAGGAAAGGATTGGAGAATGCCTTGTTACCAGCAGTCTACATGATCCAAAGTGACATGGATTCATTGGGTGGGGTTCCTGCCAGACAATCCTGATTGAGTTCTTTAAATTGTTAACAAAGGAAGTTCCCCAGGAAGGGGTATATGATGTGGCCTATCCAAATTTTAGCAAGGCCTTCAACACTGTTCCACATAGAAGGTTGGTAAACAAACTGAGTAGCCTAGGAGTAGGTCCTAAAATAGTAAAATGGGTGGAGAGTTGGCTAAATGGTAGGAGCCAAAGAGTAGCGGTAAAAGTAACTAGTAGGGTACTGCATGGGTCAGTATTAGGTCCCATCCTCTTCAATGTCTTTATTAGTGACAAAAGAAACATAGACTTTGATGGCAGATAAGGACCACGTGGCCCACCCAGTCTGCCCATTTCCCTACCTATTGGATAAGCTGCAGATTCTAGTTAACTAACAGCCTACTTCCTGCAACCACCCCACTATAATTGCCTTATGTCTGTCCCATGCATGTTTTAATTCCCCCACTGTTTTAGACCCCACAACCTCTCCAGGAAGGCGGTTCCATGCGTCCACCACTCTGTCTGTGAAAAAAAATGTCCTCACATTACCCCTGAGCCATCCCCCCTTTACCTTTAAATTGTGCCCCCTTATTCTTACTCATCTATTTTTCTGAAAGATGCTATCCTCCTGGACTTTGTTGATACCCTTGAGGTACTTAAAAGTTTCTATCATGTCCGCCCATCCCTCCTTTCATCAAGGGTATACATATTGAGCTCTCTCAGTCTCTATTCATATGGTTTCTGATGTAGACCCTGTACCTGTTTAGTTACCCTCCTCTGGACTGCTTCCATCCTGTCTATGTCTTTACATAGATGAGGTCTCCAAAACTGCACACAGTACTCCAGATGGGGTCTCACAAACTGTCTGTACAGAGGGATAACCACTTCCCTTTTTCTACTTGTGATGCCCCTTCCTATGCACCCCAGTATCCCCCTGACTCTCCTTACCATCTTCTCATATTGCTTACCCACATTTAGGTCATCTGATATGACTAACCCCAGGTCCCTTTCCATTATTGTTGTTGTTAGTACCTCCCCTGCTAGTGTGTACTCTTCTCCTGGATTTTTATTTCCCAGGTCTATTACTTTGCACTTCTTTGCACTGAATCTAAGTTGCCATATGTCTGACCATTCCTCCAACCTTTTTCAAGTCTCTTCCCATCCTTTCTACCTCCCCTCGTATATCAGCTCTGTTACTGATCTTTGAGTCATCTGCAAAGAGGCATACCTTTCCTTCCAAACCCTCTGCAATGTCACCTGTAAAGATGTTAAAGAGGACTGGACCCAGTACTGAGTCCTGAGGTACTCCACTAGTAACCCCCCTTACTTCAGAATGTGTTCCATTCACTATCACCTTCTGTGTCCTGTTGTGCAGCCAGTTTGCTACCCAGGCTACCACCCTGGGACCCATTCCCAGGCTGGCTCTCTTGATTATTGATCTTTTTGTGGGACTGTGTCAAATGCCTTGCTAAAGTCTAGGTAGGCCATTTCCACAGCCCCACCCTGGTCTATTGCTTTGATCACCCAGTCAAAGAAATCAATTTGATTCATCTGACATGACCTTCCTGCTGTGAATCCATGCTTCTTTGGGTCCTGAGCCCAGCTGGCCTCTAGGTACTCAAGAATTCTTTCTTTCAGAAGTGATTCCTTCATTTTCCCCACCACTGAGGTCAAACTAACAGGTCTGTAGTTTTCTGCTTCTGTCTTCCTCCCACTTTTGTGAAGGGGCATCACATTTGCCCTCCTCCAGTCCTTAGGTACCACCCCATCCTCCCATGATTTGTTAAAAAGTGTGGTCAGTGGTGTCACTTGGTCCTCCCTTAGTTCTTTTAGGATTCTAGGGTGAATTCTGTCAGGCCCCATTGCTTTGTCCACCTTGAGTTTTAGGATTTCTTTCAGGACACTTTCTTCTGTAAATGGACTGGCGTTAATCCCACTATCCTGAGTGCTTCTATTGTTTGGTATAGATAACTCCTCCTCCTCTTCTTTTGTGAATACTGAGCAAAAGTATTCATTCGGTATCTCTGCCTTTTCACTGTCTCCCTCTGCCCACCTCCCCTCTCCTTTATTAATCTTCACTATCCCTTCCTTAACCTTTCTATGCTCCCTAATGTACCTATAAAAGGTTTTATCCCCCTTCTTAACTGAGTTGGCTATCTATTCCTTGGTTTGGGCCTTTGCTTTTCTGACTGCCTTCCCCACTTCTTTCTGCTTTAATTGATACAGTTCCCTGTCATGCTCCTTCTGTGATTCCTTATACTTTTTGAATGCAGCCTATTTCTCCTTAACCTTCCCTGACACCTCTTTTGAGAGCCATAGTGTTTTTTTATTCCGCTTTGTTTTCTTTATTTGTTTCACGCAAAGGCTTGTTGCCTCCATGATGGCAGTTTTGATTTTTCTCCATTGTTCTTCCACCCCTCCTTTCTGGCCATTTGCTAATGCATTTCTCAGTATTCATCCATTATGCCAAAGTCAGCCCTTGTAAAGTCCAGTATCCTAGTCTTTGTATGGCTTGTCTCCATGGTTGTGTTTATTGTGAAGCACACTGTGCAGTGGTCCCAGATGTCTACTGACTTCTAAATTTTTTATCCTCTCTCCAATTCAGAGTACCAAGTCTAATATTGCTCCCTCCTGACAATTGAGAGGGATTGGAAGGGAAGGTATTCTTATTCATTAATGACACAAAAATCCGCAATAGAGTAGATACACTGGGTGGGTTGAAAGAATGAGGGAGGAACTAAAAATGCTAGAAGCATGGTCATGAGTCTGGCAGCTTAGATTCAATGCAAAGAAACTGCAAATCATGCACTCAGGGCACAAAAACCCAGGGGCAATGTACCAACTTGGGGGAGGAGCATTAACAGTCACAAAACAGGAAAGAGACCTGGAGGATTATCATTCCTGATGACCTGAAAGTACAGTACGTCACATTAAACTGTTCCTTCAGTGAGTTGCGGTAGCATTTCTGATTGAGCTGCATAAGTGTTGCTGGATCCAGCACAAAGCCCTGCATAAACTTTCTTTAAAATAAAAACTAAGTTTTGCATTGCACTGTGACTTGACTGTAGATGCATTTCAACTGAGTTGCAAAAACATTTCACAAACATTGATCTTGAGCTGGTAAAGCACTTAAAAACAATGCAATATGATCTGCCAATGCATGGTCAACTGTAAAAAACAATGCTAAACCAGCTTATTGGTGGAACAGTTTAATGTGACATGTACTGTAGTTAAACAGTGTGACAAGGCAGTGGGCAAGGCTAGCAGAATGCTCAGATGCTCAGGGAGGGGTATCACCAGCAGAAAAAGGGAGGTAATAATACCCCTGTATAGATTTCTTGTGAGACCCCACCTCAAGTACTATGACAATTCTGGAGGCACCATCTCTTGAAGTACATAGAGTGGAGGCAGTGCAAAAGAGGGCAACCAAAATGGTGCAGGACCTACATCAGAACCCCTAGGGAGAAAAACTTAAGGGTTTAAAAAATATGTACTCCTTAGAAGACAGAAAGGAATCGAGGCATAGGATAGGCACATTCAAATACCTCATAGGAATAAACAAGGTACAGGAAGGGAGCATTTTCTAAAGAAAAAGATGTTCAAGGACAAGGGGTCACAATTTGAAGCTGGAAGGGTGGAGGCTCAGAGAAAACATGAGGAAGTACTTCTTCACAGAGAGGGTGGTGGACGTTCAGAAACAGTCTTCCAGCAGAAGTGGTGGGGGCTAGAATAGTCTCAGGATTTAAGAATGCATGAGGTAGACACAAGGAAATCTTAGAAGCAAGGAGAGGGGCAAGCCAGAGTCCAAATAGGGTCTCTGATGGCACCATGCCATAATAATAATAATAATAAAAATAATTATAATGATAACTTTATTTTTATGGCATCTTTCAAAACCAAAGCTCCTAACAGGAATAAAATCACATAATTAAAAAGTTCCACAACAACATAATCCATAACAAATCTTAAAATCCCATAATGTAATCATACAATCATTAAACTCTTTCCGTCCATTAAATGCCATAAGCTTGGCTCCATAACCAATTTTCCAGTGCTTTCCTAAAACCCTCCACTGTCATGTGCTCATGTAACCTACAGGGTAGAGAATTCCAGAGGATGGAGTACACATAAATAAATGTTCTGGCCCCAGAAGATTTCAAGCATACCCTTGGAATCTCTAGCAACCCCTCGTTGGCTGAGCAGAGTGAACACTCAGGTCAGTGAAGAACCAGGAGTTCTTTCAGGTAGTGCAGACCATAGGTAAGGAATTTAGGGCAGACTAGGTGGGCCACAGAGTTCTTATCTGCTGACATCTTGTGTGTTTCTATGTTACCATGTAGATATCAGTTCTGGATTTCTGAACAGTATCTCTTCCATTTTTTTCCCTATTCAATGAAGTGACACACCATTAGGACAGTGCAGTCAGATTAAGTGACACTGAAGTCAGGACAGGGAAAAAAAGAGTCTGTCTGTAGCCTTATTTCTGTTAACTGGGTATTAGCCTGGAGAAAAAGGTAAGAACCATAACATCCTTGCAAATGGAGAACCACAGTATTAGGGCTGTGGTGGAGCCTACAGTGGTTTAACTAGAGCTTTTTAGCTCTGAAAATGGCCGATCTCACAATCTCTTCCATTGGACTTTTGGAAGAATCCATCTGAAAGCCCAACAGAGCTGAAAACCCTCCACCATGATCGGCATATGGAAAAACAGCTGCACTATTTCTGCTGTTACTTCCGCATTCTGATGGGTGCACTGCGCATGCACGTAAGGCATGTGCATGCGCGGAGTCATGCACATGTGCAGTGCTACCATGTTGTATATGGCACTATGCCATTCAGTGTGTTGTACCCCCCTACCAAAGTTTTGCCCATTGCATGTCGCACACTGGGAGCCCACCCCAGTGTGCTAAACTGTTTGTTTTTTTTATCTTTTGCTGTAAATTTGAAAATGGTCCCTCGTAGTCGGTTTTGTTTCCCTGTGAAATGAAAAATGGTCCCTTGTCATCAGTGCTGTCTCCCTTCTCCTCCCCACCCTCCCACTGCACACCCCTCTCCACACCCCCTTACCCATACTTACCTCTGGAGGTCGGCGCTGTCATCTTCTCTGTGCTGGGACACGTCTGCACTCTTCAAAGCCCAAATGCAAACTGAAGAATTAAAGGTAAGCAGGCTATACAGCCATTCAATGAGGTTTTCAACTTATGCCCATATCTCACCCATTTGTTGGAATTTTTGCCCCAAATTTTCAACATGAGGTTCTTGGGACCCCACCTCGTGAACACTGCCACTGTAATTTTGTTACTCAGTCATGAAAGGCGATTTCATGGTCACTGCGTGGAATCACCTTTTGGGATGAATTCATAAAAAAAAAACAGTGCCACTGTTAATGAGGTGGGGTCCCAAAACACTGTTGTTGCAAATTTGGTGAAAAAAAATCCAACAAATGACTGCATTATGAGAGTGCATTGCGCAGTTTCTATGCACGCTCATAATGTTGTTAATTTTTAATATTTTCTCTCCACATTTTAAATTTTAACATTGCCAGTGTTGCACATCTCCTCCACTACAGTACAGCTGTAATTTTCCATGACCTACCCAAAATGTGTTTTCGCACATGTGGTGCAGAATAGCGCGTTTGCTCTGTGCAATCATTTTTCAGGAAAATTAAACAAAATGACACTGGTATTGTTCATGAGGAAGGGTCCAATAAAGGCCATGTTGAAAATTTGGTAACAAAATTCCAACACATGACTGGGTTATGAGCGTGTGCTGTGCAGTTTCTAGGCACACTCCTAATGTCTCTAATTTTTTTATATTTTCACTTCACATTTTTGATGCCTATTTTTGTACACCTCCTTCACAACTATACAGCTGTCATTTTACACAACCTGCCCGAACTGTGTTTTCACACCTGTACCACAGAATAGCGCATTTAGTCTGTGCAGTCATCTTTCGGGAACAACTGAACAAAATGAGACTGGCACTGTTCATGAGGAGGGGTCCAAAAAAGGCCATGTTGAAAACTTGATGCAACACCTCTAACATATGGCCAAGTTACACCTGGGCATTGAATAATGTCTATGCATTGAATAATGTATACTTTTCAGTAATAAAAAATTTACTGGAAATAGATTGCCTAATGTTAGAATTTTCCTTGGTAAAATATAGTTCAAGAAAACTACCTTGTACAATAAGTCAGATGGTGCCACAGTGCAGAGTGCACCATTTCCATGACAAGGTGCCAAATCAGTTTCACTTACAAAAGTAAACAGTGTTTATATGAGACTAATTTGTTTATGTGATAACGGCAAAAGACTAAAGGTGATCGGTGTTATCGCAAAGCCAGAGTGGCAAAAATCTATTTCAGCACTCTGACTCCCCGGCACACAGCACAAAGGCACCTGGGACATACATTTTACATTTCAATGTGGGGGTCTGTGCCCCCCACAACTCCCTACTCAAGGATTCTCAACTCCAGGAGGGTGCAAATCCAGCAAAAAAAGATTTTAGGCTGGGCGCAACAAAGGCACCAGCGCCTGACCTGAACCCAGCAATCACACATACCTTGGCCTTGAATCCACTCCACTCATGCCACAGGAGTGGCTCAGTAGCTCACCACAGTGCCACCCCTGACAATCTTACCTCCTGTCCCACCCCATAAGCAGCGTGCTCACTCCCTCATGAGCGTACGCATGTAGTGACATCCTGTCACTATAGTCATGCACCCCCCCCATCCAGTCACCCTCCCTCCCTCATTGCCATGGTCAAAGTGCCATGACTGAGTCACTGTTTTGGTACATGCCAAATCCCGGTCACTAAACTCACGGGCTACTGAGATAAATTGGTGAGTTCAATTGACATAGGAAATAATTGTTTCACTTTAAAAGAAAGAATGATTCCCTGCTGTAAGCTAAAACATGATATAGCATATGGGAGCCCTCAATTCTACATAGATTTCACAAGCTCCTGAAATCTTGTTCAAAGGTCAAAAAAGTTGTTGTACTATTGTTCTGACATCACATTGACAGTACAACAACTTTTCAGCCTTCACCTGCCAGCTAATTGTCTCACATAATGCAGCACTGATGGAAAATAGTAACACAAACATGGCAGCATGATTTAGTGAGCTCTGAGAAGTGAGCCCAGTAGTTTGGACAAGAAGAGCCGCATACGGCTCTGTGTCCAAAAACTGATTACTTTTTTTTTTTCATTTAAAAAATTAACCCATCAGGCACAGAAGGTCATAAGTGCCTCACAGCACTTCTCTAAACCAATGTGGACTGAGTCACCTGGAGAAGCTGAAGTGAGCGGGAGCAGCACCGCACTACAATACAGTTAAGGTAATATCCAGTAAAACAAAAAAACACACACACAAAAAAACCCAATCAAGGGCTCAAACACACACACACACAAAAAAACCCAATCAAGGGTTCAAAAGAGAATCGAGAGCTCCCGTATACTATATACAACAGTGGATGTGTGACCATCCATAAGCTAAGGCTGTTTCCATCTTGGGAGTTGATGCTGTCAGGAGATGACATCAACTCCCTCAATGGAAACACAGCTTTGTTGTAGATGGTCACCCATCTACTATCTATATGTAAGGTTGCCAATGATATCACATACTGAGTATAGAGGACACCATTTAGGATAAACAGGAGAGTTAAAAGGAAGACAGCTTCTTAAAAATCCTCAAGACAATGACATTTGCAGCACTACTGTATATACTGTATATTCTGCAAGATGATGCAAGCTCATGAAATGTCCCATGGCCAGTGACTTGCAGAATTCTGGGGACTTATGTGCTCACAGTAAATATATAGGGAATACATGATGGGTTGTGTTGGAGTAACATTTATCTTCACAAGTGAGTGTTAAGACCCATAACTCACGAGTGGCAAAGCCAGTTATTGTCCTAGATATACTGGGGCTTATCTCTGTCTACCAATGTAGTTAGAGTAGTTTCACTTGTAATCTAGCACCAACAGAGAGACAGAGGTGGTGGATGGAAATACTAAGTGGGGGCATTATCAAAGTGACTGACTCATGGCCTCAGAATTAGCCATGTTGATGTCTATGGACAGCACTCCTACCCTGGTTGCTAACTATCTGGTAATGATCAATCCAGGTATGTCCTGAGGAGTGGAATTGATCATAGTGGAACTAGGGGAACAAGTGGCATAGTCACGTCCAGTCATTTTTCAGAAGTCTGTGAAGGCAGGTGTGATGCAGGAGGTAGCCAATGTGGTCCTCTTCTTAAAAAAGTTGGCAAGATCAGATCCAAGCACAGCTTGGTGAGCCTCACATCAGGGCTGGAAAAAGGTCATGAAAGTCATTACCAAGAGCAGAATATTGGAGCACTTGGTTGAGGTCACATTTTCTGCCCAACTCAAAATATTTTTTTGATTGGCAGATCATGCAAACCAAACCTGATCATTTTCTTTAGAGGATGATCAGAGAGGAGGACAGGGGCAGGGTCAATGTGATCAAGCTGAACTTAAGCAAATTAAAGTGTTGACACTGTAGCACATGGCAAACATCTAGATGGAAGTATACCAGGAAAACTACATGAGAGACAGACAAAGTGGATTGGTAACTATAATGGGTGTGAAGCAGAGGGTTGTAGTTGCAGCCAAAATTTTAACTGAAGAGGAGTACTCAGTGATGCCCATTAGGAATCAATTCTGTAGCCATTGCTATTAACAATTTTCATTAATGATCAGGAAGAAATTATCTCTAGCTGTATGAAAAGCTTTACTGATGATAATAAGCTGGCCAGCGTTGTATACTCCCTTGAGAATGGACAAACCTCAGGAAGACTTGAACAAGTCAAATATTTGTTTAGACACCTGGAGCCAGATATTCAAATACACGCAAAGAAAACTGCAAACATTTACAGTGCACCTTGCACTTGCCTGAAGGTGCAAACATATGAACATATGAAGTTGCCGGCAGAAAAAGGCCCATAGGTCTATCAAGTCTGCCTGAGTGTGCAACTTGCAGTTTAATACTCCTGCAGCTGCACCCCCCATCCAGTCCCTTCCCATCATCCCCTTTTCCCAGGCTTTCCCACATTCTGTTCCTGTCTGTACTTACCCTGCCCTTGACTCTGTCCCATCCCCTCTTAAAATTGTCCACTGTTTTCAGTTTGATCAACTCTTTGGGCAGAGTGTTCCACCCAGCCAGCACCCTCTCTGTGTAGTAGTGCGTTCCCATCTCCCTCCTGAATCTTCCCACTTCCAACTTCAGACTGTGCCCCCTCATAACTCTTCCTCCTATTAGGCAGAACAATCCTCCCTTTCTGACCTTGTTTATACCTTTTAAGTATTTAAAGATCTGTATCATGTCCCCCTTTCCTTTTGGTCCACCAGGGAGTACATGTTGAGCTCCCTCAACCTTTCCTCATATGGCTTCTCTCCTAGCCCCATGATAATCTTTGTCACCCTACACTGCACCCCCTCCAGCAATTGCACATCTTTTTTTAGCTAAGAGCAAAAGTTACTGCACACAGTACTCCCAGTGTGGCCTCACTAGTGGTCTTTTCAAGGTCAGAATAACCTCCTCTGTCCTGGGGGAAATGCACCCCAGCATCTGATTGGACCTTGCAGCCACCCATCTGGACTGTATTGATACTTTCATGTTCACTGGGATTAGTACCCCTAGGTTCTTCTTCTCCTCTGAAGTTGATAATCGCACCCCCCTCAGCAAATAGCTGGTCCTGGGGTTTCTGGCTCTGAAGTGCATGATCTTGCACGTCTTAGCATTAAACACAACTGCCACACCTCTGACCAGTGCTTGATTTTAGCTTGATCCTCTCTGAGTACCTGCCTAACTTCCTCACTGTCTACTTTTGAACATATCTTTGTGTCATTAGTGAACAGGCTTATCTTACTCTTCACCCCCTCTGCAATGTCTCTTATAAAGACATTGAATTAAATATGGCTCTGCACTGAACCCTGTAGTACTCCACTAGTTATGGGTCTTGGCTTGTAGTAGAAGTAGTAGTAGTAGTAAATCATGTTTATTCAAAAGAATAATAAAATACATTCAATTGAGTGAAGCTCATTTTCAATGAAGTTCCAGGACAGGTAAGGTGCATATACTTGGGTGTCTTCCCCGTACAACTATCCTCTGCTGTTTGTTTTGAAGCCAGCTCCTATCCCTCCCCACCAGTTTCTCCCCTGCCCCCAAGTTCCTCAGCTTGCCCAATAACTTTTGAGTGGCACTGAGTAGAAGGCTTTGCTGCACTCTAGATACAGGACATCCACAGCATGACCCTCATCAACCACTCTTGTGACCCAATCAAAGAAGTCAATTAGGATGGTCTGCATAATCTTCCTGAGACAAACCTGTGCTGCCTCTCATCCTGGAGCCCATTACTGTCCAGGAAGGTTATCAAATTCTCCTTCAGAATGGTTACCATCAGCTTTCCTACTAGATATCATGCTTAATGGTTTGTAATTGCTGATTCATCCTTGAGCCCACTCGTATGGAGGGGCACCACATGAGCCATTCTGCAGTCTCTGAGCATACACCCTGTCTCCAGGGAGGTGTTAAACAGGTCTGCCAGAGGGCCTGCTAATACCTTTAATAATTCTTTCAGGACTCTTTAGTGTACACCATCAAGGTCCTGGTACCTTGTCCACCCACAATGCTTTAAGGCCTTTTAGAACCCTTTCCTCTTGGATGACCCTGTCCATTATCTCTGAACCTCCTCCCTCCTTTCCCTTGTGGTATTGTCCCATCCTTTTCTTTCATGAACACCAAGCAGAAGTACTCATTGAGTGCTTCTGCCTGCTCCCCCCAACTTTTCTACCCATCCTCTCTCTCTTTTGATTCTAATAATCTTGTTTCTACAACTCCTCTTCTCCATTATACACTTGAACAAATCCTTATCTCCCTCTTTGATCCCATGAGCCAATCTCAGTTCCCTTGCTGCTTTAGCTACCATGATTGCCCTACTCACTTCTCTATATTTCTTTGAGTACACCTCCTTGTCTTCATCTCACCCCAATTTCTTGTACCTGTTAAAGGCTACTCTCTTTTTCCCTCACTTTGCCCATCACTTCCCTGCTGAGCCAGCTAGGTTTTTTGACCTGGACTGCTTACTCTGCGACTTGGCACATGTGTTCTTGGCCTTTGTCAGACCAGTTCTGTTCAGCATCAATCCCTGTGCCAATTCCAGCAAAATGCCCACCGAGGATGCTGCCCATCCTGGCAAAATCTGCCTTTATTTGCTAGCACAACATCAGTATGTTCCTCTTCCTGGTGGGCTCTGACCCTCCCTGTTCTAGGTGGCTGTCCTAGATAACTTCAAGCAGTACTTGTTCACAGGTATTTGTGGAAGTCATGGTCCGCCAGTCAGTCCCAGGTAGGTTGAAATTGTCCACTGCGACCGTACTCCCTCTGTTGCTGACCTTCCTGGTTTGCTCCCCCAACTCCCTGTTATTCTCCTTATTTTATGATGATGGACTGTGTACCTCCCCATCCTAATCTTCTTACCATTGCAATTTTGGAACAGAACCCATATGGCTTCTTGCTTCCCCTCATCCCCCTCCTCCCTGGTACATAGTATTCCCTTCCTCACTTAAATAGCCACCCCTCCTCCACTTCACCCCTCCATGTCCTTGTGGTACACCTTGTATCCAGGGATTGTGAGATCCCAGTCATGGTATTGGGTGGCCAGGTTTCCATGATGGTTGCAATATCTCCCTTCCCTACAACCATCACTGCCTGGAATTCTGATACCTTGTTTGACAAGCTCCTAGCACTCAAGGATACTACAGTCCACCATGATCCTTGTTACTTCTCCTCTTTCGTACCTTTGTTCCTTGATAGATTCCCTGCCTCCATGTCTGGGGGCAGACCTTTCCTTTCTCCCCTAGTTAGCAACCCTTCTTTGTAGTCTTCCTCTGCCCCCCCTTCATCCGTTTAAATTTATTTTAGTCTTAGTGCAATTCGTCAGGCCCTGCCTCAAAGTCCTGCTACTCTCATTACTGAGATTCAGCTCATCCTGTGCATATAGTCCCTTTTTATTCCATGTCTCACCCCACTCTCCTACTAGCTTGTACTCCATTGTTGTGCACCACTCCATCAGCAACTTGTTGAACTCCCCTATTCTTTGCATCCTAGTGGAGCGTGCTTAGGTGAGGGAAGCAATCACTGGGGGGGCAGAACTGGGGGAAGAAGGGGAGAGGGAGGTAAGGTGCCTGCCCAGCACCATGGCTTACAGGGATAGGAAGACATTCCTCAGAATCACTGTAATGCAGGAGCAGCTGCATGGGGGAGAGAGATGGACATCATTGTCCACCTAGGGACAAATGACCTGGCTGGGAATGGGATCAGAGCAGTGCAGGAGGAGTTTGTGGCATTGGTGAGGTGCCTTAGACAAGTAGCACACATGGTAACCTTCTTGGAAGTGCTGCCTGTCTACGTCATGGATAAGGCTAGGGTATTCCAAATCATGGGATTCAATGAATGGTTGAAAAACTGTTGAGGATCTCAGAGCTTGTCTTCATTTGGGACTGGGGTCCCCCTGGAGTGATGCAGACCTATATTGGCATGATGATCTGCATCTGTTCAGAAGGGGAACCAGAATCCTAGGAGATAAGTTTAATCTGCTCATTGGCAAGCATTTAAACTAGCCAAGGTTGAGGGCATTGAAAGGAACAGGAAATCCCAGCCCCCCTAAAACAGGGTAGTTATTTAGTGTTGAATACCAAGGTAGAGAAGTCGATAGGTAGCAGGCCATTGGAAAATGGAGAAAAAGGCAAAGGCAGTAAAGTCAGGGATGGAGATAAAAGGGGTAAGGCTATCAAAAAATGGATGGTGATGAGTACCAATGCCTATAGTCTGGGTTGCAAGCTCCCTGAACTAGTAGACTCCATGGAAGATGGACTCCTGGATATTGTGACAGTCACAGAAACATGGTACACAGACAAATATAACTGAAATGTCAACATACCAGGGTACACAATCTACAAGAGGAACAGGGAGAGTAAAATTGGAAGAGAAGTGACTCTCTATGTAAGGAAAGGAATAAAAGCAATGGAACTAAGGGGGCAGCAGGGAGAAGAAGAGGCACTTTGGGTCACCCTGGAGACAGAAAATGGTACCATAATCCACATGGGGTTTGTATACAAACTCCCATCTCAGGGGGAAGAAATGGACAAGGAAATGATAGAAGGCATCCTTAGAATGGTGAAAAAGGGGAGTTATTGTTGATGGGGACCTGAATATGCCAGATGTTAACTGGAGCACCGTGCTGCAGCCACATCCAAGAGCAGGATAATTCTGAATGCCCTACAGGAGGCATACCTCAGACAGCTAGTGCTGGAACCCACTTGGGAGGGAGCAATCTTAGACCTGGTACTCTCAAATGAGGATGGAGAGAGGATCTCAGATTTAGAAGTGGGTAGCCATACTAACGTATAAATCCGCCAGTGGAAACAGACCATCAAAATCTGCTCGGGTGTGCAGTTAGCACCCCTAGTTTGCAGCTGCCCAACCACCTCCCCTTTGTTATCCCACTTCCACCCCCACCTCCCCCACCCTCACTCTCCCCTGTTCCCTGTCCCATGCCTTTTAAAAGCTGTTCACATATTTACATGATACCACCCATTCTGGTAGAGTGTTCCATTTTGCTGTCACCCTCTCTGTGAATAGTGTCTCCTCCTTTCCCTCCTAAATCTCCCTTCCCCCATTCTTTGCCCATGCCTCCTGGTGACCCTCACCCTCCTTAGCTTAAAGCCCTGGTCTGCCCCATCTTTATTGATTCTCCTCAGATACTTGAATGCTTCTAGCATGCCCCCCTGTCCTTCTATCCTCCAGAGTGTACATATTAAAGTCTCCCAGCCTGCTCTCATAGTCTCTCCCCTTCATTCCAATTATTAGCTATGTTGCCCTCCTCTGTACCCCCCTCCACTCACAGGAAATCATGCTTTAGGTATGGCCTCCAAAACTGCTCACAGTACTCTAAGTGCGGCATTACCAGCAACCTGTAGATGGGCAAGGCCACCTCTCTTCACCTGGATCAAAACCCTCTCACTATGCACCCCAACATTTTGTTCACTTTTGCAGCCACCCTCCTGCACTGGGTAATGTTGTTCATGGTCCCTGTTATCATTACCCCTAGATCCTTCTCCTCCTCAGTGATCCCCAGCCCCCCCCCAGCCAGTATTCTCTCCTTGGGTTCTTCCCACCAAAGTGCATAACCTTATACTTCTTTGCATTGAACCTCAGCTTCCACCTCTCTGACTACTCCTCCAGCTTGCTTAGGTCCCCCTGAAACTGCTTCCATCCCTGGGAACAAACTACCACCAAACAATGTGGTTCATGATAAACACAGCTGTAGAGTCAAACCATACACAAATGAGGGTACTGGACTTTAGGAACGCTGACTTTGGCAAAATGGGAGAGTGCCTCGGGAAAGCACTGGCAAACAGGCAAGAAGGAGAGGTGGAGCAACAATGGGTAAAAATCAAAACTGCCATCACAAAGGCAACAAACTTTTGTGTGAAGCAAATAAAACAAAATGAAAGATAAAACCACTATGGTTCTCAAAAGAGGTAGCAGGGAAGGTTAGGGAGAAAAAGATAGCATTCAGGAAGCACAGTACAACCTTGGTTGTCTGATCTCGTTCAACCAAATCTCCAGGTTAACCAAACTCAGAACAAGCCCCCTGAATTTTTGCCTGTTTGTAATTGATAATATGGGCAAGCTTGGTTATCCGAACCTCTCAATTTTCTGAACATATCGGATGTCTCCTTATCAGTTCGGATCACCGAGGTTATACTGTGTAAGGAAACAAAGAAGAAGCAGGACAGAGAACTGTACCACTTAAAACAGAAAAAAGTGGGGAAGCAGTCAGAATAGCAAAGGCCCAAACTGTGGAAAAGATAGCCAACTCAGTTAAGAAGGAGGATAAATCCTTTCATAGGTACATTAATGAATGAAAAAAGACCAAGGAAGGGATACTGAGGCTTAATAAAGGGGAGAAGGTGGGCAGAGGGTGACAGTTAAAAACAGGGATACTGAACAAATACTTCTGCCCATTATTCACAAAAGAAGAGAAGGGGGAGGTACTTAAATCAAACAATTGAAGCATTCTGGATAGGGGGGTCAATACCAGTCAATTCACATAAGAAAGGTTCCTGAAAGAAATCCTAAAACTGAAGGTGGGCAAAGCAGTGGGGCCTGATGGGATTCACCACAGAATTCTAACAGAACTAAGTGGAGAACTAGTAATACCACTGACTACATGTTTTAACAAATCATGGGAGGATGGTGTGGTACTTGAGGACTGGAGGATGGCACATGTGATTCCCATTCACAAAAGTAGGAGAAAGGCAGAGGCAGGAAACTACAGACCTGTTTGATCTCTGTGGTAGGGAAAATGATGGAATCACTTTTGAAAGAAAGAACTGTTGAGTGCCTAGAGGTCAGCGGGGCACAGGATGAAAGGCAGCATGGATTCACAGTGGGAGGGTCATGTCAGATGAATCTAATCGATTTCTTTGACTGGGTGACCAAAGTAGTACATGCTCCCTAGGTTGCACCCTCACCAGAAAGCTGCCTTGAGGGGCCCAGCATACTCACTGTCCTATTTCCAGTGTATGTGCTATTATTTTAAACACAATGTGTCTGGTCTCCTTACTCTGCTGTGGTAACTGTTGAAATTGTTATCTCTTACGTCCTGTATCTTATCTGTCTATTTGGTTATAATTGTCAGTATCTTTTGGAAGTGAATTGTCCCACTTCCCTGTATGCAGAAAAATATTGCCTGTCTTGTAATTAACTTGTTTCTATGTTAAACCTCTATCTTATGAAATTATGTCATGTATCACTATTTCTGATGCCACTGCTCTCACTATACTATATGTTTTTCCACTCTTATTATTACCTGCACCTGTTTTGTCCATGCCATTGTATGGCTCAGGTCACAACTCATAAATGGTCCACTGGATCAGCTTGTTTACCTGGTTATCAAAAACTTAAATAAATAAACTTAAATAAAGTAGTAGAACAGGGAGGAGCTGTGGACATGGCCTTCATAGACTTTAGCAAGGTATTTGATGCAATTGACGCATTTGACACTTGATAGCTCCCCTGTTCCTTACTGGGTGAGTCCCATTGCTGGAACGGTGGTGCCCTATTATGTGTTGCTTCCCGTGTGCCTTACCTGCACAGTCCTTGATTGCCTGTGTCTGGCCTATGGGGGCCTTGCTCACTATGGTTCTGTGGCTTTGCTTGCTCTTATACAGTCTTTCAGTTTCCTGGCGGTCACCCTTTTGATGATCATAGTTGTGCATTCACCCTTGTTCAGTCACCATGCTTGAATTGCTCTACTCACAGAACACCTCTTGTGTATCCTGTGGAGAAGCCCTCCTTGGCCCCTCTTAACTCACCCCAGCCATACCTGCATCCTCTTCCCAGCTCCCATTTCAGGCTTTCTATTTCCTGTGCCAGTTGTCTGAACTGACTACATACTGGACACCACCTACCCTCCTTAAGGTCCCCAAGAAAACTGATGCTCCACACCCATTGCAGCTCACTACCCTCCCAGTCACCCCTATGCCAATACTCCGATCATCTCTCCCCCTTCATTCCACCCCTCGGGGCATCTTACTTCCCCCATTCAATGGTCTTCACATCCTCACTGAATCCCTTTCTCGCTGTCTCCTACTTTTTTTTCTCTCTCTTCCCCAACTCTCCTTCCTGTGTCTGGACCTGCCAAGCATGGCCTGTGGTCTTCCTGCAGACACCCTGTAGATGCCACCTAGTCAGATGCCACACTCCTGCTTTGTGGCACTCAGGATCCAGGGATGCACATGATTTGGTGTCGCTAGGCCCCCTGGGAATGATATTTTGGCTAAAGCCTCCATATTGATTGAGCTATGCCTTGTGTTCCTGTGTTCTTTCTTCCGTCAGTCCCTCCCTCAGTCTCCCTCTTTCTGTTTCCTTCCCTCCTCCCAGTCCCACAGAAACAAGAAGAAAAATAAAACAATTTAAATGATGTGGAACACATGAAAATGAGGCCATTGGACAAGTAAGGTGCTAAGGGGCCATTTGAATGTACATTATGAGCTCATTTCCATGTAGAATGAGGCAGGATAGCCCAGTGCCATATCCCCAGTTGCCAGGTCACAGCCTTGCATACATATCTCTAGTGTTAGTGGTCCCTCCGATGATCGCCAGCCATTCTGTAAAATAAAACCATCCCTGGTGCTAGTCCCTCCCCCCATGATTTAATCCCACCAGTATCCCATTCTCAGTCTGTGACCTTCAGCATGTCACTTATTCTTCCTATAGTTAACTTAATTTCTTTCTTCTTCCTCTCTATCCTTCGTATGCATTCTTGGAGATCCTTGTACTGTGTAGCTCTAATGTGGGATACATCAAAAGATCTTTGATGGCATGGTTTGGGGGTATAAACAGGCTGCCACATTGTGTCATCACCAAAACTGCCATTCACAACAGCCAACCTTAATACCTGAAGGGAGAAGTCATCTTCTGGACTAAGCTGCAAACCAAATCTGTTAGACAGATGTTAGTGGATGCCAGTGGTGTTTTATGCCTATTAACATACAGATGTGTGAAACCTATGGAAGTCTGAGTATGACTCAGTGCCAGTCACATGCTGCTATGTCATGCCTGGAGACTGTTAGCAGAAGCTTTGCTGCTTGAGTCAGATCTCCATCCACCTAATCCATATGCCGTGGCCTGTTTTGGCACCAAAAAATAGCAACTCAGAATCAGAACTGCATTGCTGGTCCAGTTGTCTCCAAGTCACTCCTTGGGTCTGTAACCATCCCTGTCCCTTACTTCCCCCACAGACCACTCACTAGCCACATTCCCGTGTACTGAAATTTGTTGTTTGGTCCCTCATCAGTCTCTGTCCCATGCCAGCTCCTCATGATCAGGTGCAGAGTAGTGACACCCAGTACAGCCAACCTGTATCCATTGTACAGGCTCATGGTGTCTGGACAGAATCAATGAGATAGCACACATTTAGGCATATAGAAGTTACAGACCACCACAATTAGGAGGTAAATCATGTAATTTATTATCACTCCAGTGAAATACTGTTCCAGCAAAGCTTCTGTTCAGGTGCAGAACACAAAGTAAGTGCTGCAGTCTGTTAGCCTTGTGCCTACTGTAGAACCTTTTCCCAGCACTTCAGCTCAGAAAGAGTCTTCCTCACGACTGACTGCAGCACATACTTTGTATAGTGGTAATAGACTATGTGATTTACCTTCTAATTTTGGCAGTGTGTGATTTATATATGCCTAAAACTGTGCTAGCTCATTGATTTTGTCCTAGCCTGGGTTAGCCACCCTGATTGCAGCACCCCCCCCCCCCCATTGTTGATACTTGTGGCACCTTGTTGAAAAAGGTGATGGTTTCTGGAAACTCTGCACCATTCACTGTGAGAGTCACATTGCTTTCAGCATGGCAATCTCTGACACCCTAACATCAGTGTTATAATGTGCTGAATAACCAAGCAGAGAAGGTCTACAGCCTTGTTTGTACATGGTGCAATGGGTTACAAGATTGACATTCTGGGGAGGAAGCTGACAAAATCTGCTCTGTTACAGGTAACTGACACTTCACTTACTGCATAGGAGGTCTAATCCATGGTCCCGACTCCCGTGTTGCTCGAGATATATGACTCACACACCTCATGAACAGTAAACATGTGCAAATAAGTACACAGTACCATGGTCTGGGGCTCTATCTCTGCCTGTGGTAGTCTGTGTGTGTGGATAGTCAATGGTGTGTTCCAGGCTGTCCCTGACTGCTGCTCCAGCTGTGTGTTCTTGGTGGCTCTCTCTGTGCCTGTATTTCACTGAAATGCACACCAGGGATCCACAGAGCGAGAGAGAGAGGAGGGAGGAGGAGAGAGAGAGATAGCGAGAGAGAGAGAGAGTCAGCATCCACAGAGACAGCCTGTGGGAAGTAAGTTACATGTGGTAGGCATGGTAGCAGAGGATGCTATGTGCAGGAAATGTCACAGATCATGTCATTACTGTATCTGTGACATTTCTATGTGCTTAACTGAAACTAAATGTGGCTTTTTTTCATTGCGGATTATTTTGTAAGGTGCCAAGATGCACTACCTTTTTTGCTGTTTAAACAGCAAAAAAAAAAAAAAAACATCTTTTTTGAATTTGTGGTTGTTTAAACATACCCCATGTACTAAGTGCATTAATGCACTCCAGGGTGGGCTGTTAATAGGAATTAACCCACACTCCAGGTGCTGTGAGGGCATTCAAATGTGGCTTTGTGCTTCAGAATGCACCCAAGGTGTGTGTTAATCTCCATTAACAGCACACCCAGACATGCATTAATGCTTACTTGACAGCTATATTTGATACTGATTTCACAGTGATTCAAAAATTATACAGCAAAATTGCACATGACAATATTCAACTAAAAGCTATAACGTGTGTATAATTCTTTTGAACCTTGAATGATTAAATTTTGCTTTTTTTGACACTAAAGATTGACACTTATCCTATATACATTCAGTTATTTGCTTTGTTTATTATCTTACGGAAAGATATTGAGGAAACTAAACACTAAATGAAGCCTCATGCAATTTGTAATATTTATGTGACCATCATGCAGGATTGGAATAACTATTACATGTTGTTGGAAAAAAACATAGGGTAGATTAGGCAGAGCCTCTAATATTTTCTGGGCTGTTGAAATGAATCCTAACAATGCTCTCTGGAGGGAATGACAGTGCTATGACCATGTAGTATTATTCACTGCATAACAGTAAATTTTCTTGAGGTATTAGATCAGTGATTGTAAAACGGGATAGTAGGTAAAAAAAATAAAATATTGTACAGCAAGTTTTTGAAAACAGACAACTGCCTTTGCACTTGGCTATTAGTAGCAGTGCTGCAAATTTTAAATTTGTGGGAGAATTTGCCTAGTATGCACTACATAGAGTATATGCACTTTGAAATTTGCCACAGTTGCACAGATTTTACTCAGCAAATTGTATTCACCACTTTGCAGCAAATGTTTGCTGCAAAGTGCGTCACTCTGGGTAGCAACATTCACTGCATGGTGTGAAATGCATCAGTTTGCATAGCAAAGTGTAATTGCACAAATATTGCTCCACAAATTAATGCAATTAACAGTAAAATCCACAGACTGCAGAGTTTAAAAACTTCATATGTAGCTAGCCCAGTGGCACTGAGGGTTGAGGCACTGGACGCCACACCTTACGCAATGCCGGCGACCCAAGTTCGGGAACAAGACCGAGTCATCAGGGGTTGGCAGGGGACGACTAGGATCGAGCATCCATGGACAAGTCTCATAGTCCTTAGCGGGCCTGGAATCACACCGTGCTGCAGTTGCCCCTGGGGACACCTGGCGGCATTGCAAGCGTGGTGTTACTGGGGGGGAGCATGGCAGACATCTGCACATTGTGCATGGACATCATTGCATGTCCATGCTCCAATGGGGAGAAAATCAGGAGGAAAAATATCTGGGTGCAACCGAGCAGCTAGATGGTCATGCCCTGTGATGCCAGGAGGACTGTCATGGAATCACGCTGAGGGGGTCCTGGGGCCAACCTGGTATGGTAGGGTAAGGGGAGCTCTCCAGTGGGTCAGTGATGTCTGTACCAGTACCCCCCATCATGCAAGTGAGCCTGCTGTTCTCCCGGTGGGCAGGGCTGTTGGCAGGATGCCCACACCAGTAAGACGCTGCAGCAGGCGTAAAAAAGAGAGATGTGATGAAAAAAAAAATCTTCTTATGCAGCTAAATGTTAGACATATGTTGCTAGAAATTCCCAGAGAAATTCATATGTTGTTTCTTATTTTTAAACTTTTAAAGTAGTTTAACTTAATGAATTTATTCTAAATTCTTTCCTGTTTTTCTTATCCAGTTTTTCCATGGGCTTGGAAAGTGAGTTGCCTTCTGGCATTGCTTCTCCTCAAAGTGATGTAGTCCCTGAATATCATTATGAAGCTCCACAAGAAGAACGTTGACTCCTGTCTTGCTCTTTCTAACTTGTGAATACTTATCGCTTATCAGGGTATATCGAGGGCATACATTTATAATCAGGAGTTCTCACTTTATTAACATTCACAGGAGGTGATCTTTCTGCCAGATTGCTCTTGGGCACCAAACATTTTATTATATCCAGATTTACTGTATTTTCTAAGGAGGGCATCACTGTGGTTGGTAGAGTCTCAATATGTGTTAAGTTTAGGAGCACTATAGAACTTGTTCTTTTTACATGCTGCATCAAGCATAGAGTCCCTTCAGAACTTAAAGTACTGTGTTACATGAATCTATAATATGTAATGTACAAAGTTTTACAATTAATGGACAAAACTAACTCCCTTTTCTGTTTCCTGTGAAGGATTTCTGACACCTTTGTCTATTGTTAGTTTAATTCTTTTTGTTCTGATTCTCAGCCTATTAGCAACATTTGGGATCTCTGATTATTTCAACCTTTATTTTGTCAGTGACACAGTATAAAGTACATTTACTAGTGGAACACTGAATTCATTAAAAAAAAGTGCATTTACATTTTTAAAAGGTGTTTAAAAATATTATTTTTTTATAAATGTACTCCTTAAATTGTATTCAGGTTAAACTTAGAATCTTACCGTTGAGGTCAGCAGTAGAAAGGGCCCAATTGCCATGGCATCTACTCAGTCATTTTTAGTATTCACAGACCAGCAAATGCTGGACCAGAGCCAGTCTACTGAGGGCCTTGATTGTGTTTGACACTCCCTACCATAGTCCCATTATCCCATTTCCTCAACAGCCCACCGTACAACCTTATCTGGCGTGGACGCTTCCGCTGTGCATATTCCATCTGTGTTGGAAAGCCAGCTACAGAGACTGTGTCAATCACCTCTGGCAATTCCGTTCCACATACCCAAACTCTTCTGGTAAAGAGAAACTTCCTTAGATCCCTCATAAAGATTACCCGGACAGTTTCTATACATGGCCTCTTGTTACCTAGTCCTTTCTTTCTGGGGACAGGGCACTTCTGCTTTTTTTAACAGCCCAGAGGTACTTAAAAGCCTCTGTCATGCCCCTGTCTCCCTCCTACTGTCAGTTATATTCATATTGAGACACTCTAGCCTGTCCTCATATTCCATCCCCTCCTGCCCAAGTCCTCTTCAGAGCACTCCTTGGAACAATTTACACAAGTCCCTGTCCTTCACATGCTCCATAACTGTGCACAACACTTGATGTGAGGTCTAACCAGGGAACTGCTCAAGGAAGACTAACCTCTTTCCTTTTGTTTGCAAACTCCCTCCCTATACCCCCTCCAAACATTCTGGTTTAGTTGTCTTCCCCCATAAATGCACACTGTTTTTTTTTTCATCATTGCACAGATGTGTTTAAGGAGTCTGTAAACCAGACAACACCTGCAAATATAGCCATACCCTGTGTTCTTACCTCATTACCTCCATCTCACCCTGCTATCTTTATTGTATAGATATGTTTGGGTAGCATGGAGGTACAACATCTACAAATACAGCTGTAAACCAGTATCTATAATTTATAACACCCAGCTGTCCTTATTTTGCAGCCAGTTAAGAAGTGGAGAAAAAGCACTTGTTTTCCCAGCATTCTGATTCACATTATTTTATTTATTTATTGAATTTTGTTGACCGGGTAGGCCCACTGGGCCCCGGAGGTCCCTTTTTCAGGGGCGACCCGGAGGTAAAATATAACATACAGGTAAGCAGAAAATACATACTTGTAAACAGAGCAGTACATATTGGTAACATACAGGTAAGCAGAAAGTACATACAGGTAAACAGAGCAGTACATATTGGGTAAATTACATATTGTCTAACCATGACAGCCACGAGGGCAAAAAACAGATTACTTTTTTTTTTTTTTTACGGGTAGATGTGAGGGGGAAGACTACTCGCCTCCCTGTGAGGGAGGGGCCCTGCCGTAAGGTCAGATCCTAAGGCATTGGCAAGTGCTCCTGTCGAGCAGGTGTGCTTTGAGCTTAGACCAGAAGCAGGGGCCCTATCCTGCCTCCCGTACCTCCAGTGGGAGTTTGTTCCAGAAGGAAGGAGCTGAGAAAGCAAAGGACCTGGACCCAGCATTGGTCTTTGTTTTGGAGACCACAAGGAGATTTTGACCTGAGGAACAAAGACACCTCAGATTGGATTTTACCCTAACTATTCATTTGAGACTAGGGGGAGATGTGGGCCCCAGAAGCTTGAATGTGAGGCATAGTGTTGTGTAGATGAGGCGGGCTTCCAATGACGGCCAGCTGAGCTTGGATTGAGCCTTGCAGTGGTGGGTCCTGGGGGTGTGATAATGTGGCAAATCAGACAATCTTATTGTATAGGGTCTGGAGCCTGCCAAGTTCCATAGAGGCAACGCCTTGGAGAACAGGTGCTGCATAAGTGAGCTTAGGGAGAAGGACACTTGTTGCGATGGCAACTCTGGCTTCAGAGATAATCTGGTCCTTTAATCTGTAGAGGATACCGAGTTTCCCATGTATAGTTTTGGTGAGTTGGTCAACATGATTTTTTTAGGGTGAAGCCTTGGTCCAGGGTTAGCCCCAGGTATTTAGTGGAGGTAAGCACCTCAAGTTTAGCACCCCCTCTGGACTGCAGCTGGAGGAGCAGCGGCCTCTCGGTTCCCAAGGATACCACAGTAACATCATCACATGGAAAAGTTTTTATTGAAGGGGCCCTCCTTTTTAGACTGGGGTATAAACAGGATATGAGATCACTTCCCAGTTGCCCATAGGTAGAAGGAAGGCTCTGACCACTCTGGCACTCTTAATTGATAGAAGGGATTCTCATATGGATTGCACTAGTAAAAGGAAACTGGAGAAGAGGTATTTGAGTAAGTTTACACTGTCTGAAAATACATTTTTAAAGTTAAGCAGGAAACCAACAATTTTAATTGAAGGTATTGAATGGATGTCATGTATTATAAGAAATGTCATTAATTAAATGTTGACTATAATTATTATTACATGACATGTAAAGTGCCATTTTTGGAAAAAGAAATCTTGAAAACTCAAAGTCTGACTATAAATTAATTACATCATAAAGCAATGTTCTCTTCATGGTTACCTCAACTGGGACCAGTGTTTCTTGTCTGTTATACATGCCCAACTGAAGTGTATAATTCTGCATTTGTCTTTTGTGCTTATAATCAATAAATACTCTGCATTGCAAAGCATCACAATGTCTCACCCAGTTACTGTCCATACCATTCTTGCTGACATTGCATGAAGAAAGAAGCCTGTGGCTGAAATGTGGGGTGATTATTAGTGATCTGGAGTTTTTGAAATATTGTATTTTCATATACTAACATCAATGCACTAGTCATCATTTTCTAGGAATGGCATACTTTTCTGTCATACATTCATGATGGCTTTAACACTCACAAGTCTGCTACTGCCGAAACATGATTACTTTTGAGTGGTAAAATCATCCTGAGTGGATAACAAAATTAATACTGAGAAGAAGTAAGCAATGAAATTGGAGATTTTTGTTACCATGTACTGTAATGATTTACTGTTTGTTATCTGCTGCATGGTAATGCATGATTCATTTAAGGCAAGCTGGGTGTAACTGTAACATTGGTGGGCAACAAGATCAGCTTAATTTCCAGAATCCTGCATGGAGGCTTAAAAAGCTGGAATACAGAAAATGTATGGGTTAAGGACTGGGTTCTGTCATCATCATCAGTACCTGGAGAACTATTAGCATTATATGAGATAAGTAAAAGGGGGAAGGGAGAGATAAGTTAGTCATAATCACCACTGGGTCAGAAGAGGCAAAAAGGCACCAGCAAGTGGTAGTACTGGTGTAAGCATCTTGATTTTCCAGTGCTTATTGCCCTAATGAACGTTAACATAGAGCATACAAATCACTTTAATGTGAATGAACAAATTGGGACTAGAGTTGGGTTAAATTGCAAAATTCAGATTCCAAAAGAATTCAGTGGAATTCATGACAATCCACAGAATTCCAGAATTTTTCCTTGGAAACATGATAAAACTTCATTGCACACATTAGTATACTTTGTACATGAGAGAAAATAACCATGCAAACAAAATCTGCAGTCAACTTTATTTTTAGTAAAACTTTCCAGGGTTTACATGCAAGCAATAATACCCAAGATGGTGGGCGGTATTGGGCTATACCCACCTGCTCAGGGGCATAATGAGGCCCAATGCCACAGGCAGAGAGCCTTATAGCCCCTGGAAGGGTGGGCATAACCCATAACAGCCACCCTGGAGGGTATTATTGCACTTAGAAAATGGGCTTGCTGTAACATTTTAATATGGGATTTGATAACATTAAAAAAAATTAACAAAAACACAAGAATAATGGGATTTAAATCTTGTTATTGTTAAGTAGTCCCTCTGTTATTGTGTTGTTCCATCTCTTGTTGCACCCCCCCCCCCAGCTATTCTCTTCTTTGGTCTCCACTCCACTACCTCCAGGACTGTTTTGACCTGTTAATTGTGGGGTTTTTTTTTGGTATTGTAGTTTCAGGAGCAGGACACAGAAAGGTGTTGTTCAGTTTAGCTTTATTTTTTTTTTTATTTTGGTGCTAGACAGCAAAATGGATTTGCGAGTAGTAAGGCGCATGACCATCTAACATTGTACGAGGCAGTTTAAGACATGTGACTGCAAGAAGAGATGGCAGCACTCTAAATTATTTCTTTTTTTAAAGCCTTCAGCAAAGATATTATTTTTAATTTGTGGGAAGTAACTGGGGAGGAGACATTTCATTTTCTGGTAGGTTGTTTCCTGGTTTGGGATGTTACATGACAGGCAGTAGAGGGGAATGTGTGTGAGTTGCAGGAGAGAGACGCAGAGCGACAAGAAAAAAAAGTTAAAATGGAGAAGAAAAGGCAGCAAAAAGTACATTGGTTTGTTTTGGGAAGTTTCTGAGTTGTTGTGTGGGTTAATTAGTACATACCGGGTGACTACTGTAAGTAAACGAGCATTCGGGGGCCAGTCTCTTGCTAAGAGAGACCAAAAAATGGCAGACGTTTCAAATGAAAATGTGTGGGGGTTAACCAATTAGGGAGCAGGGTGGGCACCAGGATTCTGGAGGTGGGGTTGGCTGGGCTGGTACTTTTAATAGCCGGGCATCTGTTGCCTGATAGATGCCCAGCTAGAGAAGTCCCTCAGGCAATCAGAAGGCTGAATTACTTTCACCCATTTTCTAATGATAGCTATTCTATATGTGAAAAAAAAATAGTAACAAAATAATCTGCAGTTAAAAAGGGGTATAAAGTAACATTGATCTTTATTATATTTGTGCAGAAAAACTGAACCAAATGGCTTAAATTAACTTCAGTAAAGAAAATATCACAGTTTACCTCATCATAGATCACAAATCCAATAGCTTATTTGTTAGTGGAATTTTGTGGAATCTTTTAAAAAATTGTCATTGGAAATTTCAGAAGTGGAAAGATAATTATGTAAGTATCATGAAAGAATTATTAAAAAGTTTGCATAGTCTATCTGGAATAAGGACTACCCTTCTTGCTCCCATAAATATGTGTTTAAAAGAGCAGCGTATGTCATAGTAAACATTTTCACCTGTATCTAAAGATCAAAAAAGGAGAGAATGATTTGATACCTTTTATTGGTCCAAATCATCTCTTTTTTTCTGGATCTTTTGTCACAAGGACCAATATGGCACATAACTAATTTTCTGTGTTTCCTGTATCTAGTACTCTATTTTAGAGTGCCCTTGTTCTCCTGCCTTGAAAACTATCCCTTTATACTTGTTTTGAGTCTCCTTTAGAACTATACTTTTTGTGTGGCACAAAACATGCCCCTATGGATTGTGAACTGGCTTGCTGGCAGAAAGCAGAAGGTTGCCAATGATGGACAATACTCAGAGAAGTGATGAATATCTTCTTAAAGCATCTCTTAGAGATTGGTGCTGGGGCCACTACTGTTCATCAATGACCATTAGATATTTATTTGAATTTTGGCAACCATTTAGGCCCACTGAGACCTGCAGTCCCTATATCAGGGGTGACCTGGGATTAATTATATTCAAGTAAAAGAACCAGCATGAAAGCCAGTCATGTCATCCCATTGGGGCCTGGGGGGAGCACGTGCCCTTCCCAAACTCATGGTATCAGCACTGCAAAAAAATATAATATAGTGTAGACTTGTCTTGTCTGCCTGGTTTGTGTCTTTTATAAAGGCAAGGCATGCACGCTATCCAAGACACCCCCACCCCAATCATGACTGAACTACAGCACCAATAGTCACTGTGGAGAGGGTAGAGTAGAGGACTGCAGAAGAAGTAGGGGAGCCAAGAACAAAGGATTGCAGAAGAAGCAGCTATAGCAGTGATTAGTGGCACCCTCATTATGACCGAGTCTGCATGCCCAGTCAGCTTTGTCTCTGTTTAGAAAATGGGTAGGGAAAAGTCTAATTTCTGATTGGCTAATGCCCCTAACTTGCTGGTCGGGTATCAGACAACAGAGACTGGGAATGAGTCCCAGTCTCTGGCTGCCTGATTATCTCACAATATTACAGGGCCAATCGAATTTACACATTCAAATAGCTGCCATTTGTGTTTTCTCTGTTAGTGAGAGAAAGAGCCTGCCTTGTTGATTTCAACACAGAAACGGGTAGGGTCTCGCAAAATGTATCACAAGGTGCCATGTAACACATACCTAGCAACACCAGCACAAAGTAAGCAAAGCAGCTGCCTGACAGAAAGACTTTTCATACCTGAAGCAGCCTGACAGAAAAGCCCTCCCCTCCCCTCCACACACACACAGTCTTGTAACTGAACTGCAGTGCAGTGTCAAGAAAAGTGATCCATTAAAAAAATTACATTTCTCACAGAACTGCTACTTTGTTCTGAAAATTATTTAAAAGTGCTTCACACTCACCTGCCTCATATATTCAAGCCGCGTGGCTCTGTTCCTTCATCCGTCTGTCCATTAAGATGTTTTTTTCCCCAAATCTACTTATTTGTTTTAAAAAAATGATGCACACTTGCCCTGGCTCACTGATTTGAGCCATGCTGCCATTCAAAAATTAATCTTCATCAACATTAGCATTTTTTACCCACAGACAGTATGTAGTTAACCAACACCTTATGCTGTTCAGTGGTATTACATGAAAGCTTACAGGATGTTGGCAGTGCAAACCCCATGCAACAGAGGGACTGTTCTGTACCATCTTGGCACCTCCACAGCTGTCCGCATGTCAGCAGCATTCATCGCCCGATCTAATTTAAAATGGTAGCACTGCCAAGTAAGGTCGTTCAGTGGAGCCGCATAACAAAATAAAAATACATAGTAATCTGCCTGTTTTTACAGGCTTACAACTCTTTTTTTTTTTGCCAGCTCTCTCCGTTCATCTTCAGACCTTCTGTCCCTCTAAGCAGCTCCAAATAGCATGATCGTTCGCCCGCAGCCTCTCCTGTTCCAACACTGCATGTCTTTTTTGTGGGAGCTAGGAATGACAAACCACAGTTTGTTACCCAACAAATAAATAAATGAAGCTTCATCACCAAGAAGTAAAAAAAAGAGCACAAGGTGTGCATGTGTGTGTGTGTGGGGGGGATCAACAAGAAACTGCAGGAAATCAAAATAAATTGACAGTCTCTGTGCCTCTGCTTTTCTGTTGGGGTTGGGGGAGGCAGGGAATGAAAAGATACTGCAGAAAAACAAAGGCAATCAACAGTCTCTGTCAACTTACAAAAGGAGGCAGTTTTTAAGTACAGTCTTCAGACATTAAAAAAAGTCAAATGCAGGCAGAGGAACTATTTTATTTCAAAACTTACGGTACTTGAAACTTATTTTTCATTAACATTTTTTAGCTAATATTTTTTTTCACAGTACCCATTTTCTAAGCACAATAATACCCTTCAGGGTGGGTGGTATTGTGCTATACTGGACCTTCTTGGGGCTATAAAACCCTCCTCCTGTGGCGTTGGGCCTCATTACCCCCCAGGCAGTCCAGTATAGCACAATACTGCCCACCCTGTTGGGTATTATTTCTTACTAAGCATCTTTCCCTTCTCATGCTTCAGTCTCCTATCTATTTTGCCACACTTTGTGTAGTTAGTGCCATCTCTGAAAAGCCAGCACTGCGGAAGATAATGTACTGGTAGGGAAGGGCCAACAGAGTGCACCTTTCATCATCATTTTAAATCCAGTATAAGCAAAATGCAACAGGGTCAGCAGAACTTGTTTAACTAATATTGACTTGCTTCATGAGTAGAGGTGGGTGATGTTGGCAAACATCACTCCATGGAGTAATCCATGAATTGTGCAGAATTTTGTGAATTCTGCATGGCGAAGTTCCACAGTGAAATGCAGAATTCTACCTGTGAAGTGCAGAATTTTGCCCAAAAAACTTTGCAGGCAAAATTCCACCATTCCTGGGTGATATTCTGCACTTCACAGGTGGAACTTCTCCATTTCAATGTTTCTGAAGGTGAGGAAAACTTCACGGAGCTCTGTGGAGGTGAATTACAACTGCTTCGTAGCAAATTCGCCCACAAATCTAAACTTTACCCTACCTCTGCTTGGGAGTGTGGACACTGTTGTGATTAGTGTTGGTATATAGTATGTGTGTTTGTATTACTGTTGCCAATTAGTCATGGTTTGAATGGTGAGAACAGCAATGAATGAGCAGAAGAGGTTGCCAGAAAACCTGTTTGCATCCTGCAGTCTAATTGGCATTGGAATCCTATCTGTCCAATGTCCATTCTGCCAACTGAGCCATGATTCATTCTGACCTCATTTCACATTCACTGTGTATGTAAGATGAGATCACTGTGAATCATTGCCCAGATGGGGAAATATGGCGTGTGGCTTTGTCATTCGCTTTCACAGAGCAGAGCTGCTGCCTGAGGCTGTATGTAAAAAAGTACCAAAAGCTAGACAAAAGAAGCTTCAAAACCCTACTGCTACCTCCCTATTAAGATTTAACCATGGCACTTAGTTGTGTGAGTGATGATAAGACAGTTGTGTGAACATGATGTGATGCTGGAACTGGCTGGTCGATCATCTACCTACCGTTTTTTGAATGTGCAGATGTCATGTGCATATTATGATGGCTAAAGATGATGGTGACTGCCTGGGAATGGGGCTTGTGTGTTGGCACTGAACTTGGCAGACCAGGCCACAGATGTTATTTAAAGTTGACCACTGTTGGTACAGTACTTGGATTGACCCATGCTTGAGGGGGAGTGTGTTTGCACTGGGCTAACCTAAGCCGAGCATAGGCCACAAATGTTAATTGACCATGTTGGTACAGTACTACTACTACTACTACCACTACCAGTAGGTCCTAGATCAGGACCCATGTTGGGGGAAGTGAGTTGTGCAACCCCTAGGTAGCACCATCCCAAGGGCTACTACCCCTGCCTGCTTGGTTAGTAGCAGGTTAAGAGGCCTGGGTAATGAAACAGGTGCCTCCACCCGGAGGTCAGAGTTGTTAGTGGTCAAGCTAACCTGGGCACAGCCCTCTGGGACACTGTAACCTCCTCTTTCCCTTATAGAGGCCCGAACAATATACAATAATTACTTTCACAATAACCCTTATTCACCAGGCAGTTACCCACAATGTTTGCACTTACCACCAAGGCTGGTTCATCTTGCTTGACCCTGAGGACCTCCTGCAAAACAAGGTTAAGCAGAGTAAATAGCAACAGTACAATACTTTTGGCATAAACTGGAACCACAGTCAGGTTAAATGCAAAGTTAAATCTGATGTATTCAGGGGACACGAACAAGGGAGGGGCATAATCAGGTTGATTTGCTTAAAAGCTGTATTAATCAGACAGTTATGCATGCAGTTCAGAGTTCCTACACAGTCACACACTCTGGGTATCCAGGTAGGAAAATGGTGGACTGGTCAGGAACGTTGCAGCTGGTTGAGGCCCTGTGATGGAAGAAAGCAATATGCACAACACACACTATTTGTAATCCAGATCCGGAGGGCTCAGTTCGTGAATGAAAAGGCAATAAGACAATCAGATAACAACACTTAGAAACATAGAAACATAGAATTTGATGGCTGATAAGGACAACTTGGCCCACCCAGTCTGCTCATTTCCCTACCTAGTGGAGAAGCTGCAGATCCTAGTTAACCAACAGCCTACATCTTCCTACACCCACCCCTAGAATCGCCTTAAGACTGTCCCATGTATTCTTGAATTCCACCACTGTTTTTGACTCCACAACCTCCTCTGGAAGGCCATTACATACATCCACAACCCTCTCTGTGAAAAAATACTTCTTTACATTACCTCTGAGCCACCCCCCCCCATCTTCAAATTGTGCCCTTTTGTTCTTGCACACCTCTTTTTCTGAAAGATTCTACTCTCTTGGACTTTGTTGATTCCCTTGAGGTACTTGAAAGTTTCTATCGTGTCTCCCCTCTCCCTCATTTCCTCAAAGCTATATATATTAAGCTCCTTAAGTCTCTCTTCACATGTCTTATGGTGCAGACCCTGCACCATTTTAGTTGCCCTCCTCTGGGCTGCCTCCATTCTGTTTCTGTCTTTGTGGAGATTGGGTCTCCAGAACTGCAAGCAGTACTCCAGATGGGGTCTCACCAACTGTCTGTACAGAGGGATAACAACTTCCTGTTTTCTACTGGTGATGCCTCTTCCTATGCATCCCAGTATCCCCCAGCCCTCCTTACTGCCCTCTCACATTGCTTTCCCACCTTTAGGTCATCTGATATGACTATCCCCAGATCCCTTTCCATTTTTGTTGTTGTCAGTATCTCACCCCCCACTGTATACTCTTCCCCTGGGTTTTTGTTTCCCAGATGCATTACCTTGCACTTCTTAGCTTTGAATCTAGGCTGCCATACATTTGAGCATTCCTCCAACCTTTGCTAAGTCCCTTCTTATCCTTTCCACCCCACCTTGTGTATCAACTCTTTTGCAAATCTTTGTGTCTTCTGCAAAGAGATATACTTTTCCTTCCAGTCCCTCTGCAATGCTGGTTATAAAGACATTGAAAAGGACCAGTCCTAATACTGAACCCTGTGGTACATCACTAGTGACCCCCCCTTTCTTCAGAGTGGACTCTGTTTACTATTACCCTCTGTGTCCTGTTCTCCAGCCAATTCTTTACCCAGGCTACCATCTTGGGACCCACTCCCAGGCTAGCTAACTTGTATATGAATCTTATGTGTGGGACTGTGTCAAATGCCTTGCTAAAATCTAGGTAGGCCATGTCCACAGCCCCTCCCTGATCTACTACTTCAGCCACCAGTCAAAGAAGTCTATTAGATTCGTCTGACATAACCTTCCAGCTGTGAATCCATGCTGCCTTGGGTACTGTGGCCCTCTGGCCTCTAGGTACTCAACAATTCCTTCCTTCAGAGGTGATTCCATCATTTTCCCTATCACTGAGGTTAAACTAACTTTTAGATTTAGCTGTTGTAGCAGGGAGCTACCCTGATGTTTACTCATGATATCCAATACTGGACATGGGCAGAACACAATCGAGACTGCAGGCTGTTGAGCTGGAGTGCCCAGAGAAGCAGGGCCCACACGAATCTCATCGATGACTTTCTCTGTGTAGGAGGTATTCTGGCTGGGCCGTGTAGCAGGGCCCAGACAAATGGAAATGGATATGGATTCAGTCCATGGAGCTGGATACAGCCTCCAGCAAGCAAAACACAGTTCAGACACACAGTGGGTAACCAAATCATGACCCACTATAAGCACACAGCACAGTCACTTATAAGGAAATTCCACTGTACCAGGCAAAAGGCTCTCCGTTCACAATTATAGAGTCTCTGCACAATCTGAGAGTTCAGAGGTAGCTGGAAGTCCTGACAGGCCAATCACATTCAGCAAATCTTCGGACTTCTTCAGGTTAAAGCCTGGTCACAATTCAGTGGCTTAATTCGTTCTGCAAATTTGGATTCAGTCCGAAAAAAACACAAGTTCCCTCTCAGAGACAGCAGGCAGGCATGCAGGCTAAACTCAGGCATTTCCACAGTTCTCCACTATGGACTGATGATCAAATTATTTCAAGCTGTTACTTCTTCACTTCCCAACTCAGATCTAACTGAAACTGAAAGCAGTCTGGGACTTTCCCCAAGATCCAAAAGGTCTGGTTGGCTGATCTGTCTGTCAGTTACAACAAGGTCCCCCCTCCAGGTTATTTTAATCGCCAAAAGCCCAAAACTACAATTCCTACAAGTTTTGGCCCCACCAAGCCCCTGTAGGCTCCATTTTAGAGCCCCAAATGTACTGATTGGCCCATTCTGCAGTCCAGGACCAAGATGATGGAAACAAACAGAACTGTCCATGCTGCAAAGAAGGCAGGTTAGAACAAACTGCAATATTATTACAGCTCTAACAAATGATCAGCAAACAAGTACATCTTCTAACAGAGCTGCCTCTCAGATTAATTATGACTGCAATCCAGGCAGCTCTTAAAGAGACACTACACAGAAGCTATACAGTCACTCTCTGGCAATACATTTAAACTGCTAAAATGCAGAACCAAGCCTGGTAGTGAGCATTTAGGCAAGATCAAGGAAGACTTTTTGGGAACCCCCATTTGTAGGGAGGTTACAGTTGTAATGGGGGATATGTTATAGGCTAAGGTCACATGACTGCCAGAACCTATCAGCCTACTTCTCCATTTGCAGCTTATCAACTGCAACCACCAGAGGGCTCAACACTAAATACTGTAGCTTCAAAGAGGGATTTTTTGGCAAGGATGTTGCTGTACTCATCCTTATTTTTTCTCTCCCTGGCCACTCTCTCCTCCCTACCACCCACCTCCCTCCCAATCACTGAACCCCTACCACCCATACCCCCGGGTCCCCCCAGCTACACCACACTAAATTATCACACACTGCTGTTCATGTCCTGGCCCAAAACCACTATGCAACTATTAGTGCCAACATCACTCCACCATCCTTTCTCATGAGGCACGTAGTTTTGCACACCATAACCCATCGCTGCCCCCTTCCTTTCTCAAACACCCAACTCTCCACTCCCTATCCTCATCCCCCTCAGACTAAATTAAAACATCTCATCTACATACTACTTCTCTTATCAGGGGATGTTGAATTAAACCCTGGCCCAAGCCGCACAACTTCCCACTCCCCTTTCTCCATTCCCAAAGGTCTCAGAATCTTACACCTAAACACCTGCAGCCTTTTATCCAAAATCTCTATTCTACAACCGCTTGCACTAACACAACATCCTGACATCCTGGTGGTCTCAGAAACCTGGCTAAAACCTCATCACTCAGACGCAGAAGTTTCCATACCAGGATACACTATCATCAGACAGGATCGCCCAGGTAAAAAGCGCGGCGGTAGTACTGCAGCTTATATCAAAAACAGTCTCCACTTCTCCATAGTGGGCATCCCCTCAACCCCTGCAAATATAGATACTATTCCATTTAAGTTATCCTTCCCCTGCTCCTCCCCCATCTACATAGCAGGCTCCTACTGCCCCCCTGCACATCCCCAGAGGACATCCTCTCCCAACTAATCTCCCTTCAAACCTTAGCTACTGGAGGTGAGTTGTACGCCACCGGCAATTTTAACACAAACTGGTTAGGCACCAACAAAGCCCATCTAAAGTCCAAAATAAAGGCTCTGAACCTAACTCAACTCATTACTGATCCCACAAAACTAAACCATAAGACCCAGAGCCACTCACTTCTAGACTGGGCTCTCACCTCCCACCCCCACAGGATCCTAAGCGCAGGCCTACTACCTGACTCTATAAGCGACCACCATGTGATCTTCCTGGTTAGGAAGGTGCATAGCCCTCCAGCCCCCCCCAAAGACTCTGCGTACCAGGTCCTACAACTCACTCAACTTAACATCTCTGTTGTCAGACTTAGGCCACAAAAATTGGTCCTTCATACCTAAGTTTCCCTCCATTGACGCAGCTTATGCAGGTTTCAAATCCCGCTTCCTAAAAATCTGGGACAGATACGCCCCACTACGGACAAAGAGAGTTAGAGGAGCGCATCTCCCCTGGATCTCAGCCGACATAATCTGGGATTGCCACACCAGAGATCGTGCCTGGAAGAATTATAAGAGAACAGGGACTCAGACAGCCCTTACCACATATAGAACACTCTGTAATGCTTGTACAAACTCCATCCGACAAGCAAAAAAGGCATACTTTCTGAAGACTTTTAGTAAGAACATTAACCATCCGACTGATTTCTGGAAATCTCTCAAATCCCTCCTCTCACCCCCCACCATGCCCCCATCTACCGTTCTATCAGTCCAGGGCTCCCACATCTCAGACCCCATCTGTGTAGCTGAAGCCTTTAATACACATTTCTCCAGCTGTGCAGCCAAACTCCTGTCCTCCCTCCCAAACCCACTACCCCCTGCCCTCTCCCATAGCTCATCCTCCCATAAACCTACCCCCTCAGTCCTTCTCCCCTCGGCCTCCTCCCTTAGCTCTTGCCCCTCAAAACCTACTCCCCCAGTCCTACCATTCACATTCTGGCCAGTAACTCAAGTCGAAGTTCTCCACTACTACGGGCCCTAAACCCAAACAAAGGGAAGTGCCCTACCTCCCTGGATGCAAAAATGCTATTCCTATCTGCACCTGCCATAGCTGCCCCTCTCACTGCCCTTTTTAACCTCTCATTCTCCTTGGGCAAGGTACCCTTGGCCTGGAAAATGGCTACAGTTATACCCCTACCAAAAGGTGGTGACCCTTCCTCCCCAGAAAACTATAGACCCATCTCCCTGCTCCCAATTTTGGCTAAATTACAGGAAAAGCTAGTCATGTCACAGCTTAACCCCTACCTCAAATCCTCCTCTTTCTTCACCCCGTTCCAATCAGGATTCCGTAAATCCCACTCCACCACCACCTCCTCCCTCCTGCATGTCACTGGGGACATTCTCATGGGCATGGATAAGGGTCATGTCACCTCAGCCATCTTCATAGACCTAGCAAAAGCTTTTGACACCGTCTCTCACCCACTACTCCTTTCAAAACTCTCCAGAGCGGGGATCTCTGAGTCAGCCACTGGTTGGTTCCACGACTATCTAGCAGATAGGATGCAATCCATCAAATTGGCCTCGTACATCTCAAACCCTCTACCAGTCACTACCGGCGTCCCCCAAGGATCAGTCCTAGGACCACTACTTTTTTCCATTTTTTTAAATGACCTCCCCTCTGCCTGTTCCCACTCATCTATCCAAATGTATACGGACGACACTGTCCTGTATGCCTCCGGTCCCTCCACGCATAGTGTCGCAACCTTTCTACAGGAAGATTTCTATGCTATTCAGTGCTGGCTGCAGACAAACCAGCTATTCCTCAACCCCAAAAAAACAGTATCAGTAACATTCGGAACCCAACAAAGACTCTCTCGCCAATCCACTGGTCCCCTCTTCAAGACCTCCGAAGGGACCTCCCTGGACAACTGTACCTCCTTCAGATATCTAGGCATCTGGTTAGACCAGCATCTAGATTTTACCATTCATAATGACTCACTGCAAAAGAGACTCTTACCCAAACTGGGTGCGCTATTCCACAACAAAAAATGCCTCCCTACCCAAGCTAGGCATCTCATTGTCCAACAAATGATTCTTCCTGTTTTCGACTATGGTGACATAGTCTATTCCACAGACCCCGTGTCCGCTCTAGCCAGCCTAGACACCATGTTCCACTTTTTCTGCCAGTTCATTCTAGACTGTCCGCAGTCCACACACCATTGTGACCTATACAGTTCCACTTCCCTGCCGTCCCTACATGAATGTAGACAAATAAACTGTGCCAGGTTCGCTGCCAAATTCTGGTCCCACTCCCTCCCCTCTTACCTGGCCTGTACACTCTCTGTGAGAGAGGGAGATAAAGAACCCTCCCTTCAATTTTTTTTTTATATAATCTGAATACTGCAGGCATTCAGAAAAACTCCAAGATGTACACTGTGTCTTGTTTTGTGGTGTATGTCATGTTTGTTGGGCTGGCCACCCACAATCTGTTGTTTGTCATAATGTCTGGTTGTTGTTTAACCCCCCCCCCCTTTTCTTTGTGTACACCTCAGACCTCGTTCAGAATCCTAGCAGAGTTAATTCATGGAAGCCATACGTTTAAAACTGAAATTAATTCGGAATAAATATATTGTTTCATTCAAGCCATTATTTAATTCATTTTTGAAATCAAGGCGTTGCGATAGTGCGGAGCTACTTTAAGTCTCAGCTCGAACGCTCGCACTACCGCAAAAGGAAAAAGTCCCTTAGTAATTGTTTTTTTTTTCTTTGTAAATGTGTCCGCTTGTATTTTATAAAGGGACGGAAGAAAAAATCAGCTCAGTGTAGTAAAATCTCTTAAGCAGTAAGAGAACCGAAAAAGTTCAGACTTTTGCGCTAAAACTTCCACCTAGGTCTGCCTTTGCCATTTAGTTGGCGGTCCGTTGGAAAACTAAATATGCCGCCTGTAAAATACTGGTGTTGGGTGCTGAATTCTTATCTTTAGCTATACCCATGGATTAAAAATATGTTCTTCATATGGGGCACAGAAGGAGTTCGCACTCTGGAAGCGGTGACTGAATCTTGTGCTGGTAATGCGAGTGAGCATTGTTTTGTGTTCCTGATAAGCGCTCAAACACTCGCATTATCACTACAACTTACAATACGGAGGTATTTTTGTCTTCACTCTCAGAATTGAGTTAAGTAAAACTTGGCTTACCTTTTCTCAATAAAGGATGTGAGAATAAAAAGTAGCCTTTCCATTTTCGAGTTTTATTTCTTTTTATTCAAGGCAGCTGCCATGCGGGTGTTTTCTTCCTTCTGCCCTATTACTTATGGCAGCATGCCCCAGTTCCCCTATTTTTATCCCTTCTAAGAGGAACTTCCCTTCTGTGACCTCTTGTGAAAGTTAAAATGTTAAAACAATACATAAAATTGTTAAAATCAAGTGCTGAATATTAAAAATATTTCTAATTTGTTAATTTATGTGTAAATAAAATAAAATGCCTTAATTCTGAAAAGATTTAATTACAAAAACTTTAAAGGCGGAGCACTGAAGTCACATGTCTAAAGGGACTTCTATTTAAGAAGACTGCCTAGGAAGTTTAGCAGTGTGAGGGAGGGTGTGAAGCTGTCAACACCCTGTCCTGAGATAGTCAGTACTAACTCAGATATGTGAATTATGGACTTTATGTCTTGGTTTGTTATTTTGTCGTTTCCAGTCCGCTATATGTAATAAATTTTTAATTTTCTTCTGCTAATTTTTGTCCGAGTGCCTTTCTAACCCACACCATCTCACACTCTCCAAACAATCCCCTCCAGCTTACTCCCTCAGGAATAGGGGCCCCAGATTGCTGCAAGTCCCGTTTATGAGATCTGCCAAAGGCCAGGCGGCCTTTAGTTACCGTATCCCACAGATTTGGAATGCACTGCCTGCCCCATAAGACACGCTCGGAACACTTACCAACGAAACCCTCTTCTTAGTACCCACTTCGCTTCTAGCTGCTCCTGTTATGACTAACCTATAAAATTATTTTTGCTTGTTGCAACACAAAGGTATAAGAAATGTATACTGACCCTGACAGTTCTGTAAAATGCTGTTGTACCATTGTCTGTCCTCTAAATCAAATGTTTAAAAGTCTTGGCATCCTAAACTGCTCTGCTATTCGTATACATTCAAGTATTGTAAATCTGCAAAATGCTATTGAACCTCTGTCTGTCCTCTAAAATCAAATGTTTACAAGTCTTGGCTTCACTAACTGCTCTACTATTGCATATATTCATGTATTTGTATTTGGGTCTTGGCCCCCAGGTCGCATCTGGAATCGAGCTTTTAGCTCAGTATGCCTTCCTGGTAAATCTCGTAAATAAATAAATAAATAAATGTTAATTGACCCACTATTGGTACACTAACCAAGACCCATGCTTTGGGGGGGGGGGGGGGTTAGTATTTTGGAACAGGTCCTGATAGTGCCAAGGAAAAAATGTTAGTAGTGGACTCACCAAGTAATTTACAAAAGTTTGATTGCTAGTGGCATTGATGATGGTGATGGTGGTGGTGGTGGTGGTGGTGGGGGGTAACGTGTTGGAACTGGGCTTGGCAAGCCACAAATATGTTTGCACACTACCACAAAGACCCACACTTGGGGGTGATGGGACTGGGCTAAACTGGCCAGTAACATTAGTTGGCCACCCACAGACTGAACAAAGACTTCAAAAAAAATGCAACATTGCCTTGCCATTCTGATGAGATTTACCATAGAAACATAAAAGGTGTTAGCAGATAAGGGCCTCTTGGCTGACCTAGTCTGCCCTATTTACCCTATCCACTCCTTATATATTATCTACTCAATCTCTGTGGCCTATTCTGTCTCCAGTCTCCCACTCTCCCTTTTCATCCAAGAACCCTTGGTCTCTATCCCATGCTTTCTTGAATCCCATAATTGTTTCTGATCCCACAAGTTCTGCCGTCATGTGGTTCCACTTGTCTATCACTTTATCAGTGAAGAAATGTTTCCTCACATTTCCTCTGTACCTCCCCCCCTTCTATTTTCATAGCATGAGCCCTCGTTCTTGAGCATCTTTTGCTTTGGAAAATGCTACCTTCCTGTACCTTGTTCTTCCCTATGATGTATTTGTATGTTTCTACAGTATCATATCCCCCTCCTCCTTCTCCTATTCTCCAGCGAGTAAATGTTCAGTTCCTTAAGCCTTTCCTCATAGGCTTTCTGATACATGCCCTGCATCATTTTATTTGCCTTCCTCTGAATCACCACCACTCTAATTATGTCCTCTTCAAGATAAGGCCTCCAGAACTGGACACAGTATTTGAGCTTCGGTCTCACTATTGATCAATACAATGGCCTAATTACTTCCCTCCTTCGGGTGTTAATGCCCCTGCTTATGCATCCCAGCATCTTGCTAGCCTTCCCCACTGCCTTTTTGCACTGTTTTGAAACTTTTAGACCATCTAAAATAATCTCCCCGATAGGTCCCTTTCTTGCTCCATGACTGTCAGTGCTTTCCTTCCAGTTTATATGTCGCCTGGGGTTTTTGTGCCCCATATGCATTATTTTTCACTTTTTATTGTTGAAACCTAGCTGCTAATTCCTTGTTTATTCTTCCAATTTTTGTAGTTCCTTCTTCATTGTATTCACCCCTCCTGTTGTGTGAACTCTGTTACAGAGTTTCACGTCATTTACAAAGAGGCAAACCATACCTTCCAGACCTACAATGACGTCACTGATATAAGACATTCAAGAGGACTGGGCCCAGTACTGATCCCTGTGGCACCCCACTGGTCACTTTGCCAACTCCAGAGTGGGTTCCATTCTCCACCACCTTCTTAGTTCTACCACTTAGCCAACTTTGCACAATTTTGTAACCTTAGTGCCAACTCCTATCTCCCCCCAGATTGCTTATCAGTCTTCTATGCGGAATGGTGTCACAGGCCTTGCTTAAGTCCAGGCAGACTACATCTACTACCCCTTCCTGATCCACTTCCCTGGTTACCCAATCAAAGAACTCAATCAGGTTTGTCTGGCATGACCTCTTTCCCATAAAACCATGTTGCCTTTGATCATGTAGACCATTGACAATAAGGTATTCTAAAATCCTTTCTTTTAACAGTGACTCCATTACCATGTTGTACATAATTATGACAAGTGTACATCGCCATAATTCAGTTTCGTTGATGTACACCACTGGCAAAATAAATAATGGCGCAAAGGACTCTGTTGTTTTTTATGTCATGGGGGGGCACAACCCAGCTTTACCCCCCGCTGCATACCCCTACTTAAGTGTTCTCAACTCTGAGGGGCTGCATATCGGGGGGGTGGAAAAGTGTGGAAAAAAGAATACTGAGGAAAAGCGCAAGACAACATACCTGTGCCTGGGCCTGAACCCAATATCCTGGCTGCTCCAGCCTAGCTCCCACCCACCACGCCATGGAGCCAGCTCAGCAGCTCACCCTGACTAAACTTCCCAACCCTCACTCAGCATGCTCGGTCCCCCCTGCATACGTGTACATATAGCAACATCCCATCACCATTCATGAATCCCCCCATGCGGTCACCCTCCCTACTCCCTCGCACTGTGGGTATGTGCCACAAGCGGGTCGCCATTTTGGTAGACACCCACTTGCGACTAGTGCATATCACAGGATACCCCATTACCTTACCCACCTTTGATGTCCAGCTTACTGGCCTGTAGTTTTCTACCTCCTCCATATTACCAGCTTTGCATAGAAGGCCCATATCTGCCCTATTGAAGTTCCCCAGTACCTGCCCTGTTTCCAATGACAGGTTGGACAGGGGTGTCAGAAGTGCTGCCAGCTCCTCTCTGAATTCCCTCAATATCTTGGGGTGCACCCCTTCTGGCCTATTGTCTTGTCCACTTTTGGTGTCATTAGTTCCCTAAGGACCCTTTCAACTGTAAATGGACTTGTGTCCACTTCCCCACCCATTATGCCTTTGTCTTTTATTCTTGGTCTTCACCTGCCTCCTCCTCCTCTATAAACACTTATCAGAAGTAGAAACATAGAAATCGTTGTCAGATATGGACCGCTAGGCCCATCCAGCCTGCTGTAGGCCCTATACATTGTATGTGGCCACTGACCAATGTGTTCAATGGCTTTTCATCACTCCCTCTCCTTTCAAACTTCCCCAGTGCCTGTCCCAGGCATGCTTAAACCCCTCCATTGTGCTTTCTCCCACTACCTCATGAGGCAGACTATTCCAAGTGTCGACTACCCTTTTCTGTGTAGAAAACCTTCCCTACACTACCTCTTAATCTACCTCCTTTCAATTTCATATTGTGCCCCCTTGTTCTAGTACTTTTTCTACATTGGAAAAGGTTCCCCACCTGCACCTTAGTTATGCTCTTGAGGTACTTGAACATTTCAATCATGTCCCCCTACTGTCTCCTCTCCTCCAGTGAGTACATATTGAAGTCCCTTAGTCTCTCCTCACATGTTTTGTGGTGCATACCCTGCACCACCTTTGTTGCCCTTCTCTGAATAGTCTCCACCTTATCTATGTCCTTGCACAGGTATGACCTCCAGAACTGCATGCAGTACTCCAAGCAAGGCCTTCCCAATGTTTCATATAATGGCATCACCACCTCCCACCTCCTGCTAGTGATACCCCTGCCTATGCACCCCATATTGCCACTGGCCCTCCCTGCCACCTTTGTGAACTGCTTTGATACCTTAAGTTCAACAGAGATGATAATTCCTATGTCCCTTTCCTTTTTGGTGACAGTCAGCCCCCAACCTGTAGCTCTGCCCAGTTTTCCCTCTACCCAGGTGCATTATTTTGCACTTCTTTGCATTGTAAATCTGTAACCTCCCTACAAATGGGGGTTTCTAAAAAGCCTCCTAGGAGCTTGCCTAAGTGCTCCCAGCCTGGGTGGTGTTCGGCATCTGAGCTGCTTAACTGCGGTTGCAATTGAGTGCTATTTGAGCCTCCATGTACTGTCTCTTTAAGAGCTGTCTGCTTACAGACTTAATTAGTTTGTATGGGGGGACTGTGTATTTAATGCTTGAATCCTGGCCGAGCTGCTGTCAAATCACTCCATTTTTGCAGTCGTTAAGAGTGCAAAGGGAGCCCATCTGAAAGCTGTAACTGTTTGCCTGTTATCATTTAAAGCATTAGCAAATTTGTAGTTTGTCTACCTTGCTTTTATTGCAGCTGGGACTCTGTGTGTGTGTGTTACCTCTCCATTTTGGACCTAAACTGCTGTGCTGGGCCAATTGGGTTAAGGAAGCCCTAAAATGGAGCCTGTGGATGAATCAGAACTTGGACTCTTAATTTGAGCCAGCCACAAGGGGATTGTATGGGCAGTGACTCTGGGAAATGTAGTTTTGACCTTGGCACCTTTTTCTACCAACAGAGGGAGTCTTATTGTGAGTGACAGCTGAATCAGCCAACAGAATAGTGTGGAGCTAAAGGAAATGCCCTGCTCTGTGACTGGAAAGATCAGATCAGTTGTGGCAGTGAAGAGAAAAGGAGCTGTCTGCTCCTGCGGTGTATAGTTTCACGTGGGAAGCGTGTGTGAGGCCCTGAGTTTTGGTCTGCAGCCTTTGTGAGTGCAAGTTTGGACTGAATCCAAGTTGTGAGGAGAAAGAAGCACCAGAAGTGTGGAAACCAGGCTCACCCTTTAGAAGACTGGAGAAATTGCTGAATTGCGCTCGGTCTGTCAAGAACTGAAGCTGCTGTGTGTGCTCCCTGGCATCTTGCAGTAATTGCGATCTGGGTTGAGAGGCAGCCTGCCTGGTATAGTAATTTACTTTTACATATAAATGTGTCTAGGGCTTGTGGGAAATCAAGAACTTATTTTCCCCTGTACTTCCAATTGTGTGCTGAAGCTGGAAGCAGAACCCAGCTTGATTCGGACTGAATCCGCCTGTTTTTCAAATGCAAGTGAGTCCTGCCACTAGGGCTGGGCCAGCTATTCTGTTTCTCCTGGCAATCCAGGATGATCTGCATTCCATCCAGTTTTCAGCATTGAATCTGTGAGTACAAATCAGGGTAGCTCCCTGCCATCTGTTTATCCAACTGCAAGTGTTTCGTCTGATTTCTTTTCCTTCCTTTCTTCAAGAACTGAGCCATCCAGCTCTGGATTACAATTGGGTATTGTGCAAGTGTTTTTCCATCACACGGCCGCAACCAGCTGCATCGATTCTGGCTAGCCCCCCATCCTGGGTACCCAGTAAGAGTGACATTTGGGACTCTGAATATGTGCACAGTACTGTGATTATTAATGTGTCTAACCTAATTAACCTGATTTCCCCTTTCCTTGTTACAGCTCCTTAACTAAATCAGATCTGTTTGTTTCAGTAAAGTTACAATGATTGAGGTATTCATTTATGTTAGAGTATTGTACTGTGGCTATCATATTGCATCATCTTGTTTTACAAAGGGTCCCCAGAGTCAAGCTGACCGAACCAGTCCTGGGGGTAAGTGTAAATAGTGAAGATACTCATGGTGTATTATGTGGTCCAGTAGTAGGAATAAAAGGGGGTCTCAGTGTCCCAGAGGGCTGTGACCAAGTTAGTCTAACTACTGCAAACCCTGACCTCTGGGTAGAGGCACCCACCATAGAATCTAGGCCCCTCAACCTGTTAGTAGTCAAGCAGGCAGGGGTAGTAGCCCTTGGGATAGTACCACCTTGGGGTTACACCTCAGTTGCCACATGTCTGACTGTCTTTCAAGCTTCTCCAGGTCCCTTTTCATTTTCGGGACATCTTCTGGAGTATCTACCTTGTTGCAGATCTTGGTGTCATCTGCAAACAGGCAGACCTTTCCTTCCAGCTCCTCTGCAATGTCACTAATGAAGACATTGAACAGGACTTGTCCTAGTACTGATCCCTGTGGCACTCCACTGGTCATCTCCTCTCCCCAGATTGTACCCCATTTACCACCACCCTCTATCTCCTGTCTGTTAACCAGTTTCTAACCCAGTTTTCCACTTTGTCTCCCATACCCAGATTATCCATCTTGTTATCAGCCTTCTATGTGGGGCAGTGTTGAAGGCTTTGCCAAAATCTATGTAGGTGACTTCTACCACACCTCACTGAATTATTTCCCTAGTCACCTAATCAAAAAAAATCTATTAGATTCATTTGACATGCTCTTCCTGCTCTGAATCCATGTTGCCTCAGATCCTTAGCGCCACTGGATTCCATATGTGCCACTATCCTTTCTTTTAGCAGTGTCTCCATGATCTTACCCACAACTGAGGTGACGTTGACTGGTCTGTAGTTCCCAACCTCCTCCCTACTGCCACTTTTATGCAGTGAGACTACATGTGCCATCCTCCATTCCTCTGGAGTGATGCTCATGTTGAGTGACTCTGAAAACAGGGCCACCAAAGGCGCTGCTAGTTCCCTTCGCAGCACCTTTAATATCCTCAGGTGCATGCCATCTGGCCCCATGGCCTTATTCACCTTCAACTTTGTCAGTTCTTCCTCTGTGAATGGACTGGTGTCTGCTTCCCCCCAATTGCCTCTGTAACCCAACTGTGGTCCTTGACCCTCCCCCACCTTAGTGAATACTGAGCAGAAGTATTTGTTCTGTATTTCTGCCTTGTCCAGATATCCCTCATTACACTCTCCTTTCTTCCCTTTGAACCTCACAACCCCCACCCCCATTTTTTCTTCTTCTACTGATGTACTTATAAAATGCCTTATCCTGTTTGTTTACAGACTGTGCTAAGCCCTCTTCTGTCTGTGCCTTGACCCAGCTAACACCCTTCCCTGCTTCCCTTGGACATTCAAGGTTCGCCTCCTTATCTTCCTCCCTTTGCCTCATCTTATATTTCCTGAAACTCAGCCTTTTAGCCCTACCTTTGTCCCTCACTTCTTTGGAGAAACATAATGGTTTCCTTCTTTTCCCTTTGGCTACTAACCTAATGGTTTGATTTGTTATATCCATTATGGCTCCTTTCAGTTTGTCCCATTGTTCTTCCACCCCCTCTATTACCTCTCCCTTCCCCAGAAGTGCTTGCATACATCTACCCATTTCAGTGAAATTCACCCTCTTGAAATTGAATACTCTTGCCCTTGTGTGGCTTAACTGAGTCCATGTCTCCATGTTGAACTACACCATGGGGTGGTCACTGGATCCCAGCTGCCCTTCTATCTGTATATTTTTCAACTCTGTTCCCATTGGTCCATACCTGGTCCAGAACTGACTTGTCCCTGGTTGGCTCATGCACCACCTGCCTGAGTCCAACTCCTGTCAGGGATTCCAGGTGACTGTGCTTCTGGCTGAAACAGCCACCTGGGTGGCCCAATCCACGCCCGGCATATTGAAATCCCCCAGTAGCAGGATTTCACCTTTAGCTGTCATGTCATGTATGTTCTCCACTAGTTTCCTGTCTACTTCCTCCCTCTGTGCCAGAGTTCTGTAGATCACCCTTGTGCATATTGCTGTTCCATTCCTTGGCTCTAGGGTGACCCACATTACCTCAGCCTCCCCTGTGTTCCCTGAACTTAAATAGCCTTTATACCATCTCTGATGTACAGGGCCACTCCCCCACCCTTTTTACCCTTCCTGTCTCTACTGAACAGTGTATAGCCTGGTACAGTGACTTCCCAGCCATGTTTAGCATGGTACCATGTTTCTGCTATTGCTGCTATGTCAAGATATGCATCTGCCAACAAGGCCTCCAGGTCTGGAACCTTATTTACTAGGCTACAGGCATCTGGTAGCATGACCTTTCATGTTTTACAGCCTTCCCTCCATCTGCTCTTGTTCTCTCTCTCTTCAGCATCTTTCCCCTCCCCAGTTTCCTTTCCTATGTGCTCTTGCCCACCATAACATTCTCCACCTGCCTGCCCCTCACTGCCTGCTCTAGCTGTTCCTATAGTCAACTTATGTTCCTGCATGTTCCCATGGGGGGGGTTGTTTCTAAGCCTCCTGACCCTCCAGGCTCTCCACTCTTGGCCAGTTTAAATGATCACAGATGAAGCATTCAAACTTCTCACCAAGGATCAAGGTTCCCTTCTAGGCCAGGTGCAGGCCATCCTTATAGTAACTCGCATCTGCCACGGTCAGGCCCCAGTCCCCTATGAAGCCAAAAAAAACCCTCCCTTCCATACCAATCCTTCAACCAGGAGTTGAAGGTACAGATGTGGAGTGGCCTAGCTTCCCCTGTGCCTTGGACAGGTAGCACCTCTAAGAATGAGACGGAGTGAGTTATCTGTGTCAGATTTTCCCCCAGCATCCTGAATTCCTCCTAGACTCTGGCTAAATCCTCCCTTCTCCTGGCCAGGTCATTGGTCCCCAGGTGGACAATAACATCCAGTTGCTCCCTCCTAGCTATAGCCGTAATGATCCTATGTATCTTCTTCCCATCCCCCCACACAGTGCTTCCAGGGAGGCACTTGACCTTCCTTTCTCTCCTGATTGGTGTCCCTAACTCCACTCAGCAAACAATAGAGTCCCCCACTAGAAGAAGCTTCCCCATCCTCCGGGGTCCCCTGCCTTCCTTCTCTTGAGCTCCATCCTGGAGGATCCTCCCCATCCTCCCTGGTCCCAGTCTTGAGTTGCTGAATGGGGCTTTCATATTCCTCCAAAACAGTGTAAGAGTTACTAAGTGAAACCTGTTAGGGAATGTGCTTTCAACGCCCCTCCCTCACCTTCACTTAGCCCACCATAGTCCCAATCACTCCTCTTCCCTGGCATTCTTTGAGGTACAGGTTGTGGACCTGGTGATCTCTGGATGGGGATGGATGTCACCTTCAGCTTGGCCAACTCTGCTCAGAGACAGACAACCTCCTCCCTCAGCCCAGAGAGGTGCCTGCAGATAGGGCAGCATCGCAGCCTCCAGAATATCTCCCTGAAGACTGCTGCTCCACAACCACTGCACCACCTTATAAATGCAGGGTGAGCCCTGGGGTGGCTGAGTTATGGAGTGGGAGAGTGGGACCACACCACAGTCTGTGTCCAAAAACAATCAGCCAAGGAGTCCTCTGGCAGTGGCTCCTCACTCCACTCACTGTGGTCCAGACACAGCCAACTACAAACATACAGTCACAAACTTATCAGCTAGAATCCCTCAATCCTGCCAAAATGAAATGGAAAAGCACACTGAAATTGCAGTTAAGAAAATATCTCAAATTCAGCTACAAACATACAGTCACAAACTCACCAGCTAGGATCCCTCACTCCTGCCCCAACTTAATGAAGAATCAAATTGAAATGGCAGTTAAGAACTTACATTCAAACTACAATAATCCCAGTAATATGATGCCTGCACTTAAAAGTCAGACACAGACAATTACAAACACACAGTCACAAACTTATCAGCTAAAATCCCTCAATCCTGTCCAAACTAAATGGAGATGCATATAGAAATTGCAGCTAAGAAAATATCTCAAATTTAACTACAAACACACAGTCACAAACTCACCAGTTAGGATCCCTCAGTCAAGTATTTGTTTGATAGGATATACTATGTTATCTGGAAACTCAGTGTCGTGATGCTCAGGATACCGAGTCCAGATAACCAAAATTGACAAACCTGACAGCACCACTTACCCAATGTAATGTCACGCAACACCACAACAAATGCCATTTCTTTCAATGCAGGGGCTGCATATCCCTCCCCCCATAACTAAAATCACTAACTCTGAGGGGGAGCGGATTTTGGAGTAAAAAACTAAAAGTTATGGGGATCAAAAGGCAAGGCAAATTTAATTTTTTGGGCACCCAATCCCAGAGGCTCTGGGCATCATACAATCAGAACAACAGAACAATTAAAACACAATAAATAAAATATAAATGTCCTAATAAATATTTAAAATTAAAACATTAAAATAAGGGGTCTAAATTGTCAGAAGAATTTTTTTAAGTGCCATTATGCAATTATCTCTGTGATATTGTCTAAAAAACAGTGTCTGGGAATGCCCTGCTGAATAAAAAGATCCTGAGGCAGGTTCTGAATGCCTCAACTAAAGGGGCCTCCCTTACTGATGTAGGAAACGAATTCCACAGGATGGGGCCAGACACACTAAAACATCTGTCGCTGGCAGTTTTTAGCCTCATCCTGGGTATTGCAAAGAGGCCCCTAGAAGAGGATCAGAGGGAGTGGACCAGGGCAACAGGTGTTAGAAGGTCTGACAGGTGGCCAGGGCCCATTCCCGGTAGGACTTAAAGGTAAGCAAGCCCATCTTAAAGAGAACCCTCCATTGAACAAGCAGCCAGTACAATTCATGCAGCACCAGAGTGACGTGGTAGAATTTAGGCTGTTCCATCAACAACCTGGCAGCTGCATTCTGCACTAGCTGCAATCGACGGAGGGTACCTCCAGAGACCCCAATGTAGAGTGCATTACAGTAGACAGGCCTAGATGTCACAAATGCATGTACAAACAAGGGGAGGTCCAGGGGCGGAACCAAATGTCTGATCCTAGTGATATTCCTTAGATGGAAAAAGCTGGACCAAATAATGGATGGTACCTGAGATTCAAATGTCAATCCACTGTCAAGGAAAACACCAACATCATGCACCCTAGAGGAGGACTTCAATAGCACAGATACCAGAAACAATCCAGTCTCTGCACCAGAGGCCATCCTATCCCACCTCCTGTTCGACTCTCCACCACAAGTACCTCCTACTTATCGGGGTTCAGTCGCAATCAGCTAGAGGCCATCCAGTCATTAATCTCTGCCAGGCAATTGTTCAGTATGTCCATCACATTGGATGTCCCAGGGGCAAAGGATAGATACAGGTGGGTGTCATCGGCATAGCAATGAAACTCGAGACTGTACTTCCTAATGATCCCACCCTGGGGCAGCATGTACACAGCAAACAACATTGGCGACAAGACTGAACCCTGAGGTACTCACAGGACAGAAGGCTATGGGAGGAGTAGAAATTCCCCATCAAAATCCTTTGCCTCCTGTTTGTGAGATAGGACTCAAACCAGCAGATGACAGTGCCAGTGGGTCCACAAATTTCCCTCAGGCAGTTGAGTAACACACAATGGTCCACCGTGTCAAAAGCTGAGGAGAGATCGAGGAGAACAAGAATTGTCCCTTCCCCTCGATCTCTCATCCAGATGAGATCATTATGTCCCCAAACTAATGTGGTTTCCATACAGTGCCCAGTGCAAAACCCAGACTGAAGCAGCTCAAAGATATCAAAGGCCATGAGGTGTTCTCCCAGCTGCTGTGCCACAATTTTCTCTACAACCTTTCCCAAAAATGGAAGGTTGAGACAGGATGGTAATTTGTCTTGATGTGAGGGTCTAAAGATTTATTTTCAGAAGGGATCTCACCAGAGCCTCCTTCAAGGCATCTGGGAAGACCCCCTCTGACAAAGAACACCTGACAGTCAAGGCAAACACCAGGGCTACAGGGTCAACACATCCCATTAAGAAATGAGTTGGCATTGGGTCCAGTTTGCAATATGTGTGATTCAGCCTCAAGACAACCTCAATGACCTCAGCCACCTCCACTGGTTTAAACTCCCGCCAACCAGGCAGAATGTACCCCAGACAATCCTGGCGGCCACTGTCAGCCAAAGTGTGGCTCACTGGCAGAATTTCCTGCCTGATGGCAGACACTCTGTCTGAAAAGAACAGAACAAACTCATTGTATAAAGTATCAGAAGATGCCTTTTTCAGCAGTAGACAAGTTGGATGTAATAGCTTGTCCACAGTCCAAAAAACCATAGCTGGTCGGCTCTTCCTGGCAGCAATCTCCCTGGACAGTAACTCCGCCTTCTTACGGTTGATTGTCTCCTGGTAAACAACATAGTGTGCTTGCAGAACCAGTCCATCCACCTCCAGTCTGGTCCTTTGCCAGCAGTGCTCCAACCTACAACTCTTGATCATCATTGCCTTGAGCTCGCCCTCAAACCACGGGAGCGTGAAGTGAGAAGATCTGGGTCATACACGGACTGGTGCAAGGGAGTTGAGTGCCCCAACCATTGCCTCATTATAGTCTGTGACTGCTTCACCCACACCCCCATGCATGCACTGTCCATGCTAGATAGGTCAACTACCTCCAGAAAACCCTCTGGGGTCAACCCTCTCAAAAGGCAGTAGCTTACCATCTCTGCAGGGGGAAGGATAATGGGGGGAGGCCCTGAGCAAGAAGTCCACCATGCAATGATCAGACCAAATGACCTGATCAGTCTTAAGACGATCAACTTGAAGCCCCAGTGAGAAGACCAAGTCCATTGTCTGACCACCCTGGTGAGTCACAGTTAAACCTCTTGCGACAGGCCCAGAGATTCCATCATCTGGAGAAAGTTATAACCCAAGTTAGATGATTGGTCATCAGCCCAAACACTAAAGTCCCCCAGGACTAAATGCCTGGGGTCCTCCAGTGTTTCACCGACAATGAAATTGTCTACTTCCTGCAGGAATTCTCCTACTACCTCGCGGGGGGCAGTAAATCAGGAGAATCCTGCAACCTGCTCCCGGACAACCATGGATGGCCACGGATTCAAATTAACTTGGTGTTCTTACTGGATGCATGGTGAAGCCCAGCTCAGATCTAAAACAGATGGCCACACCCCCGCCCCTGTGTTCCACTCTGGGTCAGTGTGCAATGGTATACTCGTGGGGGAGAGTGGGGGAGAGCAGACTCTGAAACAGAGCCAGCATCATCCCCTATCCAGGTCTCTCTGCAATGCATGCCAGATCAACTGACAAAACTAGATCCACAATAATTGCTGTCTTGTTTCTGATCGACATGGCATTGCACAGCACTGACCTCAGGGGATTGGTGGACAGTGCAGCCCCTCTGGCTGACTGCCTACTCGGTCTTGTAGGGACCCTGGGGATGGGAACCAATCACATCTGGCCTGTCTCTGTAGGTCCCGTCGACACCCAGGGTGCCTTCTGCACCTAACCACCTCTATCATACCCCCTTCTTATGTGAATGGGGTGTCCCACTAGCTCTGACCAGAGTGGCCCCTCCTAATCCCAATCTCCCAAACAGTGATGCACTGTGTTGTTAGAGATTGGGAGATTGGGGAAGGGCTGCAAGTCTTGGAGCTGGGATGCCCCATACACAATTCTTCCCCGCACCTGCTCCCCAGATACCCCCAGACATATGCCAACCAACTAAGGCCCTCAAACCAACAGAAAAACTTACTAAATAAATAAATAACTTGAACATACACCACTCATACACTAATACAATTGACCCTGAAACACACACACCACATACAAACCATTAAACTCCCCCCCCCACCCAATCACCCTCACCAATAAAGAAATTACAATAAAATACAATAAAATTATAACATGAGGAAATCACAGGTAATAAGAGTGCTACAGCATTTCAGATAACCAGGACAAGAATACAAAATGTCCAAAAACAGAAGGAGGCTGACTGCCTTGTCTAAAGTTCAAAGCCAATAGGTTCACAGCAACTTTTGTGCAAAAAGGGAACAAAGGCACTTTCACCACCAAAATTCCCAGGTCTTCAATACGTTGCACAACAGGTAGTAAAGAATGCTGTCACACAGAGTCCTCACAAAAACTAAAGACCGCTCTCCTCTCTCCAGAGCAGCTTCAATTGTCTAACTGTTGCAGAAGGTCACTCTCCCCACAAGAAGGAAAGTCACTGCTGGAACGGATGAAAACAGAACACTCTCCACAATCCTCTACTCCCACCTAGGTTCTTCATGTATGTGGCTGGACCAGTACCCAGGGCCAATGGTGCACATTGGTTGAGCTGCCTGTGTTCCTGATCCTCACACTGTGGGGACAGCTTGGACAGCTTCCTGATCCAACAGTGTGTTCAGGGGTAAGGTAGCAAGTCATCACATCTGCTACCTTACCTTGTCCCTTAGTGAGCAATGGGTTAACATAAGGGTACCATTTAATATGTTCACCTTTTCGTGGTCCTCCTCTACACTTCCTAGCCTTCATCTTTACATAGACACATAGACAGTGTCAGCAGATAAGGGCCTGTGGGCCACCCAGTCTGCCCATTTGAGCTTGTAAGTTCAGTTTATATTTTCCTAGAAGTCTGTTGCCCCTTACCTCCAGAATTCCTTTATGTCTATCCCATGCATTCTTAAATCCTGTGATTGTTTGGCCCCCACCACTTCCTCTAGCAGGTGTTCCACTTGTCCACTACCCTTTCTGTGAAGAAATTCTTCCCCTCGTTTACTCTGAATTGTCCTCCCTCCAACTTCATCCCATGCCCTCTAGTCCTGGAACATCTTTTTCGCTTAAAAATAGTGTATTCCTGCACCCTGTTCCTCCCTGTAAGATACTTGTATGTCTCTATCATATCCCCTCTCTCCCTCCTCTCCTCCAGGGAGTACATATTCAGTTCCTTCAACCTGTACTTATAGGACTTGTGATGCAATCCATGTACGATCTTTGTTGCCCTCCTCTGAACCTTCTCTACCCTGTCTATGTCCTTACGTAGATAAGGTCTCCAGAACTGTACACTGTACTCCAGGTGGGGCCTCACTAGTGTCTTGTATAGTGGAATTATGACCTCCCTTTTCCTGCTGGTGATGCCCCTGCCTATGCATCCCAGCATCCTATTTGCTTTACCTGCTGCCTTGTCACACTGTTTCCCTACCTTGAGGTCATCAAAGATGATAACCCCAAGATCCCTTTCCTGCTTGGTTCATGCTATAACCTCACCCCCCAACTGATATATTGTGCCAGGATTTTTGTGCCCCATATGCATTATCTTGCACTTCTTTGCACTGAATTTCAACTGCCAAACCCCTGACCATTCTTCAAGTTTCAGCAAGTCCCTTCTCATTCTGTCTACACCCTCTGGTGTGTCTACTCTGTTACAGAGCTTTGTGTCATCAGCGAACAGTGAAATTCTGCCTTTTAGGTCCTGCTCAATGTCACTGATGAAGATGTTGAATAGGACCGGTCCCAGCACTGATCCCTGTGGTATCCCACTGGTCACTTTTCCCTCTGTGGAGTGACATCCATTTACCACCACCCTCTGTGTCGTGCCGCCCAGCCAGTTACCTACCCACCACACTACTGTCCTGCCCACACCCATATTCCCCAGTTGTGTAATAGTCTTCTATGTGGCACAGTGTCAAAGGCCTTGCTGAGGTCCAGACAGGCCATGTCCACTGCCCTTCCCAATCCACCTCCCTAGTCACCCAGTTAAAAAATTCAACAAGGTTGGTCTGACATGACTGCCCCCTGGTGAAACCATGCTGCCTTGCGTCCTGTAGTCCATTGACAACTAGATGTTCCACAAGTCTCTCCTTCAGAAGGGCTTCCATGATCTTCTCCACTACCGAGGTGAGGCTGACTGGTCTGTTTTTTCCCGCTTCCTCTTTGTTCCCGCTTTTGTATAAGGGGACTACATCTGCTGTCCTCCAGTCTTTGGGTACCTCCCCTGTTTCCAGTGATCGGCTAAACATGATAGCCAGAGGTTCAGCCACCACCTCTCTTAGTTCTTTAAGGACCCTGGGTGCACCACATTGGGCCCCATTGCTTTATCAACTCTTATTACTTCTAGTTCCCTCAGGACCCTTTCTCGAGTGAAGGGACTTGTGTCCATTTCTGCACCATTCTCACCCCTTGTACTCCCTTCAGACCCATTACCCTCCTCTTTCTCAGTAAAGACTGAGCAGAAATACCTGTTCAATATGTCAGCTTTACTGTTGTCATCCTCCATGAGGCCCCCATCCTTCCCCTTCAGTCTCACTACTCCTCCCTTTGCCTTTCATTTTTCACTTATGTACCTGTAAAAAGTTTTGTCCCCTCTCCACTGATTTTGCAATGTGTTCTTCTGTCTGAGCTTTGGCTTCCCTTACTGATCTCCCTGCCTCCCTTTGCTTCTCCTGGTACTTCTTCCTATCCCCTTCTGCCTGTGTATTTTTATATTGCCTCAATGCAATCTTTTGGCTTTCACTTTCTTTGCTACCTCTTTGGAAAACCATAATGGTATCCCTTCCTTTTCCTCTTGCTAACCTGCTTAATGCATAATTCTGTTGCTCTTTAATTCCCATTTTAAAACTGCCCACTGTTCCTCAACCCCTGATTCCTGCCCCATTCTCCTTAGTGCCTCTTTCAAGTATCTCCCCATTTTCCCAAAGTCTTCCCCTAAAATCCAGGATATGTGTTTTGTCTGGTTTGGTTCTGCTCTTTCTGTGATTTCAAACACAATGACTGGTGGTCACTGTTCCTCAGATGCTCCCCCACTGTTACCCCATCAAACTGTCCTGTTTGTGAGCACAAGGTCCAGTATTGCCTTCTGCCAAGTTGGTTCCATGACCAGTTGCTTGAGGAAGGCACCCTGAAGGAGTCCAGGATAAATCTTCTCCAGTTGATGCTGCTGCTGGGATGCTCCAGCCACGCCTGGAATATTTAAGTCTCCAACCAGTACTACCTCACCATTGTCTGCCATCCTTTGATGGCTACATCAACTCCCTATCTGTTTCTTCCTCCTGGGCTGGTGGTCTATAGACCACACCGTGCGGATGGCTGGCCCCATTTTCCTTTCCAGCTTAACCCACAGTATCTCTCCCATTTTGTTCCTCCTAGATCTCTGTGGCCCTTATGTCATTTTCACACACAGTGAAACTCTTCCTCCTTTCTACCTCCCTGTCTCTTCTGAATATGTTGTAGCCAGGTATGGCCATCTCCCAGTCGTGGTTATCATTACACCAGGTTTCAGTGATGGCCATAATGTCCAGGTCTGACTGCACCATGGCAGCCTCCAGATCTTCCATTTTGTTGCTAAGACTCCTGGCATTGGCACACATGGCTTTCCATGATTTGACCTCCCTAGACTGTTTCACTGTTCTACTCCAGCCCCTTCCTTGGTTGTCCCTTATCCCGGATTCTCCTTGCTGTCTGTCCTTCTGCAGAATTTTGCCCTTTTCTGCCGATCCACCTCTTGGGCACTAATCTCCATATTTTGCACACTTCTTTGAAGAGATAGCCACCCTCTGGTTCACTGGTTCCACTGATAGCTGTGGGGGTGAGCAAGTAGGTACCTCCTTGCCGCCTGCCACCCCCCTTTGCTAGTTTAAATGCTTGTCAATGTAGCATTTAAACTTATCACTGAGTGCTTGGATTCCCCTCCAGGATGGATGCAGGCTGTCAGGCTTGAACAAACCTCCATCCCTTCAGGTGGGTCCCCAGTCACCAATGAATCCAATCCCTTCATCACAACATCAGTTCTTCAACCATGAGTTAAAGTTCTTGGTGCATGCACCCCTATGCTTTGCCTTGCCTCTCGTAGGTAATACTTCTGAGAAAGTGACAGAAGTAGCTACTTGCTTGAGACCCCTCCCCAATTTCCTAAACTCTTCCTGAACTTCCTTTGGCTCCCCATTTGCCAGGTCATTGGTACCTAGGTGGATAATGACATCCAGCTCACCCTCTCGTCTTGCCTTCCCAGCGATCCCCAGGATCTTCCTTCCCACCCTCCATGCCGTGGCACCTGGTAGGCACCTCACCTCCCTGTCCTCTCCCTCCTGTGTTCCTAGCTGGACCCCTCTTATGATGGAGTCCCCCACCAGGATTCACTTCCTCTTCCTCTGGGGTCCACTGCTTCTCCTTACTGAGGTCACCTCCTTGGCTAACCTCCACATCCTTTCCTTCCACTTCTCTGGGTACCTCTGTTTGGTTGTCCCTGTTTGCCAGTGTGGCATATGAGTTCTTGAGTGAATAGGATCTGGGATGTGCTTCTGCCTGACCGCTCTAACCCTCCCTAAGCCCACTGTCATCCAAGTGCTCCTGTTCTCGGTATCCTTTGAGGCAGTTGCATTGGACTGGGTGGTCTCTGGATAGGGGTGATGGTACTCTGACCCAGTTTACTTCCGCTCTGAGTCTGGCTACCTCATCCCACAGTCCAGAGATGTATGCAGATAGGGCAGCACCTCAGTGTCCAGAAGGTCTGCCTGAATATGGCTGCTCCCACAGCCACTGCATTGCACCACTCTCCACATTATACTGCAGTTCCACTACTGTCTGTTACTGAAGCTCTCCTAGTTCCTTTTTTAATTTACTGTCCTAAAATCCTGCCACTGATCCTCAGATACTTTTCTTTTTAAAAAAAGAAAATAAACCAATAAATAAATAAATGAGTCAAAACACTTGTCGTGCTGAGGGTGGGCTTCTTCACCCTTATGCCCCTCCTACTCCACACCCCTTACTATCCCCTGTGTTTAGCACCTGTCAATCAGATTTAACATGGCATATAATTAAGAGTTGGGGAAGGGGAGGGGGGGTGAAAATTTGCAGCAATTAAAGACAGCAAAGAAATACACCACCACTACGTTTTAAATTTTCAACAGCCCAAAAACAATTCAAGTAAAGACAGAAAATAAATTACAGTGTCACTAAAAGCCCACAATCTAAGTTTAAAAGAAAAATTGCAATTACCAGTTACTGTAAAGCACTGAATTGAATATGTTTCCTTCCCCTGTTAGCCATACTATCCCTCCCTTTGTTTTCCTCTTTTCTCATATCAGGGTTTTATTTAACTCTAAAAATTGATTAGCGTTTTGCTCATAAAAGTGCTAAAACATTATGAAAATGCATAGCACGTGCCTCACTGTCTAACATACATATCACTTCTAGAAAACCTATATAAATACTTTCAATACAGTTAGTATTGTCCCAAGAAAAAGACTGCTAATCAGTTATTTAAAACCATGCATATATACCAAAAGAATGTTTTATCCTGTTTTCATTGATTTGGTGTGTAAGAGGCTGTGGGACAGTCCAGAAAATTACACCCTTTACATTACAATGATTATTTAATACATACATAACACTTTTACAGGTTTTCTCCTTTTAAATGGCAAATAAAGCAAACATTTCCTCAGGTAAACCACTCCCCTTTCAGTCCAGTCTATAAAAAAATTGGAAAAATGGCCAGCCGGCTCTTAGAGAGGACTGACAGGGAGGATTTTACCAAAGAAATCACAAATGAAGCTGGATTCAAGTAAACAATGGTAGAGTCTAAAATTCTCTGTCTAATCCTTCTATCTCCTGTCTTTGCTTCTTTTTAAATAGGTGATTTGCCAGCTGAAAAAGGGGGGGCATTAAATGAACAGAAAAAAGCGGAGTTTACCGATGGCCAGTTAACAGCTGAGCTAATCAGCAGCTTTCCAGCCAAATACTGCTTTTTAAAGAGCTGTCTTGCCGAGAGGTTTCCCGAGTCATAATCCTAATGGGAGAGTCATCTCGGCCAACAGATCTGAACACTTTTCTTGCCTAAAGTTTTTATTTTTCCCCAAAGTGCTTATACGGAAGCTGCACGACCATGCAAACAGTCACACAGTATGCTATAACAACAGTTGGGTTTAGATTTAAGCCGAAGTGGCAGCACATATGGGCTTACCACAACATCCTTTATTTGAACTATGCTTTGGGAGTACACAGAATACTTGCTACTTAATTCTGTGGTATATGTTTGAATGAAATGTCCGATTATGAGAGCTTCACTATTAGTTTTAGAAAACAACTGAGTCTTAGCTCCGATGAGCTTTATCTTGTATATAGAGCACCCACAAAAGTGTATACCTCTACCTGTACCTTTATATTTTATCATGAAACATGGGATAAGGTTACAGAACCAGTCTGAAAGTATGACATGGAAGGGAGGAACAGACAACAAGAAAGTACAAATAATAAACATAGGTGGCCAGCCTATGTGCACAAACAAAAAAAAAGAAAAAAAACAACAAACACAAACAACAGGTTGGAAACAATAAAGGGGTGTTTCTATGTCATATATTATCCTGGTATTTTACCTTGTTACGTACCCTTTTACATTCTTCTCCCCACTTAAAATAAAAACCCATACAAGAGGTTTTTCTTTGTTTCTTTTTCTAAAAGAACCTAAACCAATTTCAGATCTCTCCTTCTGGAAGAAATGGAGCCAAAGCCCACCCAACTCCTCAGGCTCCACCTCAGGGTCCCTGTTAAATTTATGATCTCCTTTTACACTATCTTAGATTGCGAAACAATAAAATTTCATGATTATTGACTGTCTTACCCCAAGGTCTGAGATTTAGGTTTACCCTAACTGAACTCATATCCATATCTAGATAGGAAGTCAGCATTCTTATGTTTGTACCTTTTTGATGTTTGATTTTAAAACGGTATGGCTGTAATGCTAGATGCCATCACATAATGCGAGGATTTTGGTCTTTCATTACATTCAGCCAGCACAAAGGGTTATGATCTGTCCAAAGTTCAAACTCAACCCCCGATAAATAAAGCATAAATCCTCTATTGCCCAGCGTACTGCTAGGCATTCTATTTCTATCGAGGAGTAGCGTGTCTCCCTCTCGTGCAATTTTCTACTAATGTATATAACAGGGTGCTCATTTCCATCAATAATTTGTGTTAGCACTGCTCCAATACCACAGTTTGAAGCATCTGTTTGTAGTATGAATGGTAATGTGAAATCTGGTGTGCGTAGTACAGGTGAGGAACATAATATTGCCTTGACAGCAGAAAATGCTTCCTCACAGGCAGGGGTCCATACTACTTTGTCAGGGTTGTTTTTTTTTGTCAGGTCACTGTGAGCACTAGCCAGTGTTGAAATATCAGGTATGAAGCATCAATAATAATTTGCTAGTCCTAGAAAGGATCTGACATCCTTTTTAGTTTTGGGTTGAGGACTATTGGTTACTGTCTCAATTTTTGATTTCATAGGTTTTATCATACCTCCACCTATCTGAAATCCCAGATATTCTGTTTCTTGTATAGCTAGAGTAAATTTTGATGGATTTATAGTCATGCCAGCTGTAGATATTGCATCTAACACTAATGATAGATGATGTAAATGGTCAGACCAAGTTTTACTAAAAATGACTACGTCATCCATGTAAGCTGCACTATAAGGTACGTGGGGTGACAACAGTTTATCCATAAGTCTTTGGAAGGTGGCTGGTGCACCATGTAGCCAAAAGGGCATTACAGTGAATTGAAACAGGCCAATAGGGGCACTAAACTCTGATTTTTCCTTATCCGAAGTATCAAGTGGGACTTGCCAATACCCTTTTGTCAAATCTAGGGTAGTGAGATACTGAGCATTCCCTAAGTGATCCAGAATATCATCTATGCGTGGTATTGGGTAGCTGTCAAATTTGGAAATATCATTTAATCGTCTGAAATCTTGGCATATTTGTACCCCACCTTCTTTTTTTCCTACTACTACAATGGGAAAGCTCCATTCACTTTGAGATGGTTCTATGATACCTAACTGTTGCATCTTGTGGAGCTCTTTTACTACATTTTCCATAAACCTTTCAGGTAATCTGTAGGGTCTTTGACTTATGGGGTTATTTTGGGTCATGGTTATTCGGTGAACCAAAACTTTCATCTTTCCAGTAAAGGAATTAACATACTGCTGTAGTACAGTTTGTAATTCTGCTACTTGTTGTGGGTTTAAGTGAGGATTTATAGTTACACAATTGACACCCCCTTGTACCTCTAGCTGTTGATATACCATGTCTAGTTTGCTAACAGAAGATTCTGGGTGTATACATCCACAGAAATGGGTTTCTCTTTCCACCCAACGTTTTAGCAAATTGACATGATATAGATTTTGTCTCTTTCTCTTGTCTAGTAATTCTATTTGATGTGTTACATGCCCCATTCATTTCAGTATTGTATATGGACCCTGCCATTTCATGTAAAGTTTATTCTCTGAGGAAGGTAGTAGAAGTAAAACTTTATCCCCCTCTTCAAATTCTTTATTCCCCATTCCTTTATCATAATGAAACTTCGGTATGTCCTGGTGTTTTGTATTTATGTAATGTGCCTTTTGTATGTGTTTTGTTATCCTTTATCTAGGGTTATACATGTAATCATTCAGTTTCAGACCTAATGGTGCTTGACCTTCTTCCCGTTCCTCTTTTATAAGGTCCAAAGGGCCTCGGGGATTACGCCCATATAACAATTCGAATGGTGAAAATCCTGTAGAGGCCTGAGGTACCTCTCTGTATGCAAACATCAGGTATGGCAATAGTATGTCCCATTTACTACCCTCCTCCTGACTATATTTTTGCAATATTTTTTTAAGAGTTTGATTGAATCGCTCTACCAAACCATCCGTTTGGGGGTGGTATGTATGGCAGTGATACCCAAGGTTTTATAGAGTCACTTTAATAAGGCTGAACAAAAATTGCTACCCCTATCAGTTAGAATCTCTTTGGGTATACCCACACTGCTAAAAGTCTTGCCTAATTCTTCTGCTGTCTTAGGTACTGTGACATTTTGCATAGGTATGGCCTCTGGGTACTTAGTGGCATAGTCACAAACCACCAAGATGTACTGGTTTCCTTTTGCACTTTTAGGAAGGGGACCCACACATCCATAGCTATGCATTCAAAATGGGTTGTAATCAAGGGGATGGGAAGTAAGGGTACCTTGTCTTTCTTACCTATTCTGGCAACTTTTTGCCATTCTGCACAACTTCTACAAAACTCTGCAACCAGTTTGTGAATGCTGGGCCAAAAAAAATGGTACAACAGATGACTTAAGGTATGGTCTCTACCCAAATGTCCTGCTAGGGGTACATTATGAGCAGTGTCTAACAATTGTTGTCTATATGGCTGGGGAACCATGAGCTGCTGGACTTCTACCCCACTTTTGGGATTGGTGCATTTTCTATATAACAACCCATTGGTTATCTGATATTTGTCTGATATGACCTTAGCATTTAAAACCTGGGAAAAGCAATCCTGCATGCTAACATCTTGTTGTTGTGCATATTTAAATTCATTTCTTTCTATAACATTGTCAATAACATCATCACATACAATGTTATTTCCTTTTGTTTGAGTCCATAATGTTTTGTCTTTTCTTTTCTAGCATCTTGATTCTTCTCTTTACCAGGTTCTCCATATACATCCTCAGAAAAAGGAAATACTTACTCTAGTGTATCTTTAGCTTGGGATCTAGTGACCATCGCAGAGAAATTAGAAGTTAACAAGGACTGAAATTGTGGGTGGTCATGACCGATAAGTACTGGAACTGGAAGATTTGGGACAATGCCTACCCTGATAGACTGGGCTTGCCCCTTTACAGTTAGAACAGTATTATAAAGGGGGTAATGATGTGTGTTCCCATGAATACATGTGACCCCAGTAGTATGTTTGTTACTTTTAGGTGTTTGTTCCAAAACAGATGCCTGAACCAGAGTCTGTTGACTCCCAGAATCATGAAGCCATTGTACTGTCTTATTTCCTACTGCACTGGAATCATATACTGGTCTCAATTGGCCAGGGCCAGATGAGTAGGTTCATTCCTTTTCTTTGGGCAGAAACATGCTATATGTCCCTTCCCTCCACATTCTCAGCATATGATGTCAGGGTTATACCCTCTTAAAGACTTAAAATAAGTTTTTATTCCTACTGGAGAAGGGGCAGGAGTGACAAAAGAGGAAGTAATGGGTTGTCTTACCATTGGATATTGATGTCCGTGGGGTATAGTTCCTTTTTGATGGGTAGGTCGAGCAGCTATATAGTCCTCTGCCAGTCTAATTGCCACCTCTGAAGTCTCTGGGCAGTGCTCCTTCACCCAGAGTTGTACATTTTGTGGCAATATTCAGATAAACTGCTTCAAGATGATAGCTTCTAGCACTTGGTCCAAACTTCTTGTAGTAGGCTGTAACCATTTTAAACACAGATCCTTCAAGTGAGTATACGCATCCTGTGGATTGTCAGCAGTTTGATAATGATATGATCTGAAGCATTGGTGGTAAATCTCGGTATTAATGTCATATCGTTTTTAAATGGCAGCCTTAACTTGGTCATAATTACTAGCTTGGGCTAGCTCAATGTGGCTGTAGGCTAGTTGCACTTTTCCAATTAAATATGGCATCAATCGAATAACCCACTGGTCTCTGGGCCATGCACATGCCACGGCCACCCTTTCAAAGGTCATTATGTAGGCTTCTATGTTGTCGGATTCGGACAATTTAACTAATTTAATGTCTTTATGACCACCTACAGGGGGCTGCTCAGGAGGACGATTGGTGCCCAATACTTGTATGGCCCGTAATGTGTCTGTCCACCTAGCCTCATTCTCTCTTTTATCTTTCTCTCTCTGTTTCTCCTTTTCAACTTGATGCATACACCGCCATCTCAATAATTCATGTGTCTCTACTGGAGGAATTTCCTCCCCAGGTTCCCCTCCACTTGCCTGTGCCTTTGGCTCTTCCTCCATCTTCCTGTTGGGTTTTATCTCTTTTCTTCTCACCATTGGATCCAGACCTGGTAGGAGAGGTAGCTGATAAAAAGCTGCTACTGAATGTGTAACCACTCCGGGTAAAGGAATAGAGTCCGTCGTATCTTCTTGCATTGGTTGTCCACCAGAGCCTTGTCTCAGACTCTCCAGCTGAAATATGATGCCAACTGAATCCCACTTCTGACACCAGTGTAAGAGGCTGCAGGACACAGATGGACACAGACATCAGTTTCCTCGGTTAAATATTCCAACAAAATTTATTGATAAGTCCAAAGAGAAAACAAAAAAGTATTAGTGGACTAATTCATCATATAACAAAAATAAATCAAAATAAATTAGCTTAAAGGCAGCATTAACTTTAAAACAAAAGAACAGCAGGTTGATTCAGCAGATCTAGTAGTCACTAGTCTGGATAGGTGTTTCCACTACAACACCCTAAACCACATCTGACTTACATCTTTGCCTAGGCTGTATTTATAGGGCATAAAGCCTTCTGATAGGTCAGTTTTCCTTGTCTATCAATCAAACAGAAACATTTTTATTTAGCTTGCTTCAAAAAGTCCAGAAAATGACAACCTTTACATTAAAAGGATGATTTAATACATAAATAAATGTTTTTCATGTTTTCTCCTTTTAAATGGCAAATAAAGCAAACATTTCCTCAGGTAAACCACTCCCCATTCAGTCCAGTCTATAAAAAAAATAGAAAAATGGCCGACCGGCTCTTAGAGAGGACTGACTGGGAGGATTTTACCGAAGAAATCACAGATGAAGCTGGAGTCAAGCAAACAATGGTATAATCTAAAATTCTCTATCTATTCCTTCTATCTCCCGTCTTTGCTTCTTTTTAAATAGGTAAGTTGCCAGCTGAAAAAAAGAGGGGTGTTAAATGAACAGAAAAAAGCAGAGTTTACCGACGGCCAGTTGACAGCTGAGCTAATCAGCAGCTTTCCAGCCGAATACTGCTTTTCAAAGAGTTGTCTTGCCGAGAGGTTTCCCGAGTCATAATCCTAATGGGAGAGTCATCTCGGCCAACAGATCTGAACACTTTTCTTGCCTAAAGTTTTTAATTTTCCCCAAAGTGCTTATACGGAAGCTGCACGACTATGCAAACAGTCGCAAACTAAGCTATAACAACAGTTGGGTTTAGATTTAAGCCGAAGTGGCAGCACATATGGGCTTACCACAACATCCTTTATTTTAACTACATTTTGGGAGTACAAGGAATACTTTCAACTTAATTCTGTGGCATATGTTTAAACAAAATGTCCGATTATGAGAGCTTCACTATTAGTTTGGGAAAAAGACCGAGACATAGCTCTGATGAGCTTTATCTTGTATATAGAGCACCCACAATAGCGTATACCTGTACCTGTTCCTTTATATTTTATCATGAAACATGGGGATAAGGTTACAGGACCAGTCTGAAAGTATGATATGGAAGGGGGGGGCAGACGAACAGTCAACAAGAAAATGCAAATAATAACATAGGTGGCCAGCCTGTGCGCACAAACAAAAAAAAGAAAAAACAACAGACACAAACAACAGGTTGGAAACAATAAAGGGGTGTTTCTATGTCATACATCATCCTGGTATTTTACTTTATTTTGTACCCTTTTACATGGTGATCATTTCCTGTTTGCACCTTTGTGCTTTCTAACTGATTTCCCTGCCTCCTTTGCTTCATCTGATATCTCAAACTGTCCCCCTCACTCTGTGTTGTCTTGTATGTCCAAAATGCCATTTTTATGTTGGTTTGTGTGTGTGCAATAGCCAGCATATTGCATTAGTAGCAGATTTGGAGGTGTGGTCACTGTGGGAGAATGCAGGGCACGCATAAGTAGGTGCATCACTCATTCCCCAATAAGCTAGCATGCAGGCGCCACACCAGCAATACGTAAACTGGCCACCAGATCAAATAAAAGTGCCACTGCAATGAGAGGCAAGCTTCTCATGCAGCAGCACCAGAACACACATCTTGACGACCCCTTCCTGGTGAAGCAGTCAAATAAACATGGTGGCAGTGACTGTAGCCACCACCTGCCACAATGCCAACTTCAGGGGTGCCCAGTCTCTCTGTCGGCATGCCCCAACCCAGTTCATGTGCCGATGGGGTAGCCCACTCCTTGTCAGCATAATGGCCCCCCTCCCATTTCAGTTCTGTGCTGAGGGGGTGCCCAATCCCCCTCAGCATCAAGCACCCCCGACAGTCTTTCTTTGCCAACAGGGGGCCCAGTCCCTATTGGCTTCATTCCCCCAGTTCCCAGTTCAATCTGCCAATGGGAGATCCCACTCCCTGTTGGCATAATGTCCCCCCATTGTTGTTTGCCGAGAGGTGCTCCAATCCCACTCAGCTCTTGCCCCCATTACTCGGTATGTGCTGATAGGGGTGCCCATTTCCCATCAGCTACAGCCCCCCCCAAACAGTTAGGTGGCATGCTGGGAGCCCACCCCAGCATGCCAAATGCCACTGTAAAAAAAATCCTGCTATGTTTTTTTTTTCAAACCTGCAAACCAGGAAATGGTTCCTCGTCGAGTTCACATCCTGCCCAAAATGTGTTTTCATGCCTGTGGCACACAATGGCATGGTCGCTGTGGGAAATCAACTTTTGGGACAGATTAACAAAATCACAGTGCCACTGTTCATGAGGGGAGGTCCCAAAATGCCTATGTTGAAAATGTGGTTAAAAATAATCCTAAAAATAATTTGGTTACAGATGAGTGTTGCGCAGTTTCTATGCATGCGCATGACTTCACCAGTTATTCATATTTTCACTCCAGAATTTCATTCAACATTGCCATTTTTTTATACCTCCTCATGAACAATATAGTTGTCATTTTCCACATCTTACCCAGCATGTGTTTTCATACCTGTGGCACCAAATGGTGCAGTCACTGTGCAAACTCACCTTTCGGCTGACAAACTCATAGTGCCTTTCTTCATGAGGTGGGGTCACAAAAAGCCCATGCTTATAATTTGGAATGAAAATACCAACATATGCCTTCGGTATTAGGGTTTCCAACTATAACACCCCACCCTATACAGACTGACAGGTGTCAGGGGTGTGACTTGGGATCATCAGCTGTAATGATCCCACCATTCCACCCCCAACCCCCAACCTGAAGCCAGTGACAGGCATCGAGGTGTGCCTTGCAATTTTTGGCCCCAAAGTTCACCCCGTTCTCATATACTGCACCCATCTCAGTGTATTACCTTACGGAATAGGGTAAGTATAAAGTCCAAAGACCCCAAAGCTCCTAGAGGCCAGTGGGGCACAGGACCCAAGGCAGCATGGGTTCACAGTGGGAAGATCATGTCAGACGAATCTAATTGATTTCTTTGGGTGACCAAAGTAGAAGACCAGGGAGGGGTTGTGGAAGTGGCCTACCTAGACTTTAGCAAGACACTTGACACAGTCCCACACAAAAGATTAGTAGTCAAATTAACCAGCCTTGGAGTGGGTCCCAGGGTGGTAGCCTGGGTAAAACATTGGCTGAACAACAGAACACAGAAGGTAATTGTAAATGGAGTCCACTCTGAAGAAAGAGGGGTTACTAGTGGGGTACTGCAGGGTTCAGTGCTGGGTCCAGTCCTTTTTAATGTCTTTATAAGTGACATTGCAGAGGGACTGGAAGGAAAAGAATGCCTATTTGCAGATGACACAAAGATCTGCAACAGGGTTGATACACAAGGAGGCGTGGAAAGGATGAGAAGGGACTTGGCAAGGTAGGAGGAATGGTCAGAAGTAGGGCAGCTTGGATTCAATGCAAAGAAGTGCAAAGTAATGCACCTGGAAAGCAAAAACCCAGGGGAAGATTACACAATGGGGGGGAGGTAGTAACAACAACAAAAATGGAAAGGGACCTGGGGTTAATCATATCAGATGACCTTAAGGTTGGCAAGCAATGTGAGAAGGCAGTAGGGAGGGCTTGGGGGATATTGGGATGTATAGGGAGAAGCAAGACCAGCAGAAAACAGGAAGTTGTTATCCCCCTATACAGACAGTTGGTGAGACCCCATCTGGAGTACTGCGTCCAGTTCTGGAGACCCCATCTCCGCAAGGACATAGACAGGATGGAGGCAGTTCAGAGGAGGGCAACTAAAATGGTGCAGGGTCTGCAAGAGAAGCCATACGAGGAGAGACTAAATGAGCTTAATATGTATACCCTTGAGGAAAGGAGGGAGAGTGGGGACATGATACAAATGTTTAAGTACCTCAGTGGAATCAACAAAGTCCAAGAGGGTAGCATCTTTCATAAAAAGAGATGTGCAAGAACAAGGGGACATAATTGGAAGATGGAGGGGGGGACAGCTCAGGGGCAATGTGAGGAAGTATTTTTTCACAGAGAGGGTGGTGGACGCATGGAACAGTCTTCCTGAGGAGGTTGTGGGGTCTAAAACTGTGGGAGAATTCAAGAATGCATAGGACAGACATAAGACAATTTTTGTTGGGGGGGGTTAGGAAGAAATAGGCTGTTGGTTAAATGGGATCTGCAGCTTATCCTCTAGGTAGGAAAAAGGGCAGACTAGCTGGGCCAAGCGGTCCTTATCTGCCATCAAAGTCTATGTTCTAAGTTTCTATGTTACACAACACTTGTCAGTGTCTACAGGATAGGGTGAGGTGAAATGGCATGAGTGTTACAGCTGATGATTCAAAGGCATACCCCAATGCCTGTCACTCTCTGCAGGGTGGGGGTGAGGTTGGCGTCAGTTCAGTACTTCACTGCCATTCCTATTATGCACCTTTAACTCCTGCACTACCAGTACAAATGCCAGCGAGACAACATTTGGCATTGGTAAATACTTTTTTTTTAGTCTTTGGTAGCCGGGTAAGGCCCACTAGGCAGAAGTGCTTGTTTTCAGGGGTGACCTGGGAGTACTGGGAAGTTAGGTGACTTGCTCAGAGTTACACAGTATGCAAGTGGAGGTTGTGAGAATCAAACCAAGGTCTGGTCTGCTGGATGTACCAAGCTTGTTCACAGCTCATAAATCTAACCTCTAGGCTATACTGCCAGCCCATACACCATAACACTTCAATAGGTTGACCAGCAACTACAATCCAGACATCTTGTGCAAGGATAAGGAGGGAACGCTGGTGGACTGGTTTATAACACAGGTAAATTGGGATGACATGCATTCTATTATGCCATTCTGGGGAGAACTGTGTGAAGCCGGAGTAGGAGCAAATGTTAGTCAAACTCCACTTGACCTGTCATCATAGCAACAGGTGCATTAATTCTAATTTCATGCCAGCCTGCTGATTAATTCAAATATGCAACACTCCATAATGAGTCACACTCGTGACAGCAGACAGCCCTTGCTGCCCTCATGCAATGCATGGCTTGCAAGTGACCAACACAACCAATTGATCTTGAATGAATGAGTCATTATGGGAGTGTTTACAGAGGACTGGAGGAGGGAAGATGTAGTCCCTCTGCACAACAGTGGGGTAGTGAGGAGGCTTAAAAGTGGAAACCAATCAGCAGAACCTCAATAGTGTGGAAAAGTAGGGATTTTACTACTTAAGGAAAGGATTGTTCAACACCTGGAAACCAGCGGAGCACCTGACCTGACACAGTATGGCTTCACAGCAGGAAGGACATGTCAGACAAATATAATTGATATGTTTGATTAGGTGAAAGGGGAAGTGGATAGGGGGAAGAAGAAACAATGAATAACACCTACCTTGATTTCAGTAAGGCCTTGAATGCCACTGCACATAGGAGAGTACTGAACAAGCTGGGCAGCCAGGGAGTGGGTCATAAGGTGGTAAACTGGGTTAGGAACTGGTTGAGTGACAGAAAACAGAGGGTGGTGGTAAATGGAGGTCAATCTAAAGAAAGTAGGGTGAGCAGTGGGGTGCCGCAGTTATCTCTTTAGTGGCCAGTTCTATTTCATGGCTTCTTTAAGTGACACTTTGGGGATGGGGCTGGAAGGGAAGGTATGCCTCTTTGAAGATGGCAGTAATATCTACAAGTGGGTTCACACTCCATGAATGGGGGACAAATGAGGGGGACCTAGCTAAACTGGAGTGATAGTGTACAATGCTGCATCTGAGATTCCATGCAAAAAAGAGCTATAACATGAAATTGGGGTGCAAGACAGAGGAGGATTACATGATGGGGGTGATACTGATGGTCACTAAGCAGGAATGGGATTTGGGGATAATCACACCTGATGACCTAACAGCAACCAAACCATATTGCAAGTCAGCAGGGAGAGCCAGTGTGATGATGGGATGCATAGGGATCAGTATCACCAGCAGAAGAAAAGAGGTGGTGATGCCACTGTACAGATAACTCGTGATGCCTCATTTGGAGTACTGCATCTAGTTCTGGAGGCCACATGTCCTACTAAGTCCAGTTCTGGAGGCTACATCTCTGTAAGGAGTTAGACAGTGTGGACACAGTTCCAATATGGACAACAAGGATGGTGCAGGGACTAAAACAAAACTCATAATAAAAGAGACTGAGAAACCTTGCTATGTATACCCTGGAGGAGAGGAGAGGCAGTGGAGACATAATAGAAACCTGCCAGTATCTAATGGTCATAAATAGTGTATCAGAGGATAGCATCTTCATAAAGTGCATGTTCGTCAAGGGGGGGCATGACATGAGTTTGGAAGGGGTAGTTTCGGGAAACATCAGGAAGTATTTCTTCAGGGAAAGGGTGGTGGATGCCTAGAATGAACTAACTCTTAGTTGAGGAAGTGGGGGACAACACAGTGGGGGAATTTAATAAAGCTTGGGACTGACAAAGGGAAACAGTAGTGACAGGAAAGAGAAGGTAAAGCCAGATATCAAGTAGGGTATGCAACTTTCGCAGTAAGTAGAGAGAATGGACACACTGTACAACACTATTGCTCCTCATCTGCAGTCAATTTCTATGATTCTAGGACACCATTCTATGTAATAATGTGCACATCACAGGACCACTGTATCATACTTGGCATGTGGCTGACAGCATTCCTGATAGGCCAAAGTAAGCATACGTAACTAACATACTAACATACTAAAATGCCAGCAGAATAGACCTAATGGTCTTTCATGTCTGCTCGTTTGGTCAGCCCCCACCCTGGGTGCTGACCTTGCTGTCCCCCTCGCCTTCTCTGGCTTCTCCCTTCCCAGTTCCAGATATTCTTGCTGCATTGGATTTTGCTTCCTGACCCTTCCTGTACTGTCCCACCCCTCTTGAACCCCTCCACTGTCTCTGCCTCCACCAGCCCCCTAGGTAGTGCAGTCCATGGCTCTACCACCCTCTCAGTGAAGTAGCACCTCCTCCTTTCTCCCCTGAATCTTCCCCCCTCCAGCTTCCACCCATGCCCTCTAGTGGCCCCCTCCTCCTTCCTTCGAAGCACCCTCACTGTTCCTCCCCTATTTACCCTCTTCATGTACCTGAAGACCTCTATCATGTCCCCCCAGTCCCTTCTCTCCTCCAAAGTGTACATATTTAACTACTGAGGTAATAATGCCTGCATTGACATGCAATTGCAATACAATCAGACTTTGTTGGAAGGGGTATCATGTCAAAAGAGCAAATCAAAATGAGCGACTGACAAATGAGCATATCATTTTGCTTGCTTTCAGGTTTAGAAACAGAAACATAGAAGTTAACTGCAGATAAGGACCTCAAGGCCCATCCAGTCTGCCCATTTTTTTTTATGTTGGCATGCTTGCACAGCCAACATCTTGGGAAAGTGCAGATTTGGAGGCATGGTCGCTGTTGGGTGAATGCAGGGCACATACCAGTAGGTGCTGTCCTCATTCCCCAATCAGCCTACATGCCGGCGCCATACAATGCATAATAATGTGGTGAGCACACCTAAGGAAAGGTCCGCTGCAATGCAAACAAAGCTCATCACATGCAGCAGACCTTTTCTATGTGCTTGCCAGCTGGTAACATGGCGGAACAGTGGCCACTAAACTGCCGACTTCGGGGGTGCCCAGTCCCCTGGTTGGCTTACCCTGCCCAAGTATGTGCCAATGGGGGAGCCCACTCCCTGTCAGCAGAATGTATCTCCACCCCTGCTTTCATTGTTTGCCAAAGGGGGTGCCCAATCCCCGTCTGCATCCCCCCTTTCCCTCTTTAATGTGTCGATGGGGGAGCCCACTCCCCATCGGCATGATGTCCCCCCACCTTCTTCTATGCCAATGGGGGTGCCCAATCCCCCGTCGGCTACTGTACCCCCCAAAAAAAGAAATCACCTGTAAAAAAGAAAAACATCCGCAATGTTTTTTGTTACTACCTGTAAGCAGAAAACGGTCCCTCTTAGTCTCTCTACCCACCACTCGCACCCACCCACTGAGCACCCTTCCTCCCCACACACCCCCTCACCCCATACTTACTTCCAGAAATCGGCGCGACGATCTTCAGTGAACCAGGAACATGTCTTCACTCTTCAAAGCCAACCGCGAACTGAGGAAATGCCGGTAGGCTGTATAATGGGATACGTAGGGTTTTTTCAACTTTGATGCATATCTCCGGCATTTTTTGGAATTTTTGCTCCAAAGTTTCAACATGGGGTTTTTGGGACCCCCTTCTCATGAATTCTGTCACAGGTATGACATTAATCGGTCCCAAAAGGTGATTTGGCAGTCACTGCAAGGAATCACCTTTCCGGATCAATTAACGCAAGGACAGTGGCAGTGTTCATGAGGTGGGTTCTCAAAAAGCCAATGTTGCAAATATGGTGGACAAAATAAAAAAAAATGGCTGTTTTCTGGGTGTGCGTTGCACAGTTGCTATGCATGCTCATAACTTAATGAATCTGCAATATTTTCATGCCAGATTTTCAACACTGTCATTTTTCTACACCTCATTGTGAACAGTACAGTTGCCATTTTTCACATCCTGGCTGAAATGTGTTTCCATACTTCCGGCACACAATACCGCGATCGCTGTGGGAAATCAGTGTTTGGGGCAGATTATGAAAATGAGAGTGACACTGTTTATGTGCAGAGGTCCTAAAATGCCTATGTTGAAAATTTGGTGACGATACTCCATAAAATGACTGTGTTACGAGCGTGCGTTGCGCAGTTTGCATGCACGCTCGTAACGTTGTACATGTGTAATATTTTCACTCTGGATTTTCACCATTGCCATTTTTCCACACCTCTTGATGAACAGTAAAGCTGTCATTTTACATATCCTGCCCAAAATGTGTTTTCGCACACCCGGCGCAGAATAGCGCAGTCACTGTGCAAAATCACTTTTTGGGACAGTTTGAGGAAATGACAGTGACACTGTCTATGAGCAGAGGTGCTAAAGTGCCTAAGTTGAAAATCTGGTGCCAAAACTCCATAAAATGACTGTGTTACAAGTGTGCATTGCGCATTTTCCACGCACCCTTGTAACTTTGCAAATTTGCAATACTTACATGCCGCATTTTCACCACTGCCATTTTTTTACACCTCCTTATGAACAGTACAGCTGTCATTTTTCACATGCCTGCCAAAAATGTGTTTCTGCACTGCCCCATCAAATCCAATGGCAGCACGACAACATTCGGCATTGACAGATGCTTGTTCTGCCTTATGAATGTGCCATAGGCCTTTGCTCTGTCAATGGCCTACCTATTCATACTCATCTGTGCTGCTCCCTTATGTCTATCCTATGCCTGTCTGAAGCCCTGCTCTGTATTCATATCCACCACTTCCTGAGGTATGCCGTTCCATGCATTCACCACCCTTTCTGAGAAAAAGAACTTCCTCACATTACCCCTTACTCAGCCTCCCTCTAATCTCATGATGTGTCCTCTCGTCCTGCTATTTTTTTTATATTGAAATATGTTAGACTCTTTCATCCTGTTAATGCCCTTAAGGTGTTTGAATGTTTTGATCATATCATCTCTCTCCCTCCTTAGCTCTAGGGTATACATATTGAGCTCCGTTAATCTGTCTTCATATGTTTTCTGATGTAGTCTCTGCACCATTTTGGTTACCCTTCTCTGGACTGCCTCAATTTGGTTAATGTCCTTGTGAAGGTGTGGCCTCCAGTACTGCATGCAGTACTCCAGATGGGGTCTAACCAGTGTCTTGTAAAGAGGGATTATTATCTCACTGTTATGACTTGTGATATCCCTACTAATACACCCCAACACCCACCCCTAGAATTACTTACTGCTTTAGTGGTCTGCTTGGATGATTTCAGGTCATCGGTGACGATGATGCCCAAGTCTCTTTCTTCCCTTGTTACTGCCAGCAACTCCCCTCCCAGCCTATAGGTGGCTTCAGGGTTTCTCTTCCCTATGTACATCATCTTGCACCTCTTTGCATTAAATCCCAGTTGCCACTCTTTTTTTTTTTTTCCTATTTTTTTCCCCTCTGGTCACAATCTGCAGAGTCTCTCTCAGGCATCCTGTCTGTTCTTGACCTGCCTGAAGTCTTCCTACCAGAGCCTCCTCTCTCCTCCCTCTAAGCCCACACAACTGGCACCCCCAGCTTAACCCCTCCAGGGTGGGGTCGCCCCTCCTCTTGGGCGCTGCATACAGTCAATCTACAGCTTGTGGGTGAGAGCCCGGGTGGAGGACACTGGAAGGCCAGGCAGGATAGAGCCGGCAGGGGCATGGGGCAGGTGCCATCACCTACCCGCAGACTGGTGTTTTTCCTGTTGTGGTGTGCACTCCCTACTCCCATGTGTGGTGCAAGTCCCTGATGCTATGGTGCTCGGCAACGCTGCCAAGCATCAACCACACAATGAACGTACTGCTCTGCATGCTGCAGCACCCCCAGTCTCCACTGGGAGCCACTGGCACGCCGAGTGATGCCCTGTCCTCCCCTCCCCCGGGGAAGAGAGCAGCCCAGTGGGTGCTCAAGCCTCACCTGCTCCTGCTGACCCTTGGCACCCGAGCTCATTTCCGAACTTGGGTCATGGGCGTAGTGTGAGGTGTGAAGTCTAGTGCCTTAACCCTTAGCACCACTGGGCTGGGCTCCCAGTTACCACTCTTCCGACCATTTTTTTAGTTTATCCAGATCTCTTCTCATTCTGTCCACCCCGTCTGGATCATCTACTCTGTTGCAGATCTTGGTGTCATCTGCAAACAGACAAACCTTACCCTCCAGTCCATCTGCAATGTCACTGATGAAGACATTGAAGAGGGCTGGCCCAAGGAATGATCCCTGAGGTACCCCAATTGTGACTTGCATCTCTTCTGACTGTATACCATTTACCACCATTCTCTGTTTTCTGCCTGTCAACCAGTTTGCCACCCAGTTGATCAACTTCTGACCCACCCAGAGCCTAACCAGCTTATTAATCAAACTTGTATATGGAACAGTATCGAAAGTTTTGCTGAAGTCAAGGTAGGTGACATCAACTGCTCCCCATTGGTCCACACTCTGGTTACCCAGTCAAAGAAATCCATGAGATTAGTTTGACAGGACCTTCCTTTTGTAAACCCATGCTATCTTGGATCCTGTGCTCCTATGGATTCCAGGTGTTGCACTATCCTTTCCATAAGGAGTGCCTCCATAATCTTGCCCACTACTGAGGTAAGACTGACAGGTCTGTAGTTCCCTGCCTCCTCCCTGCTACCACTCTTGTAGAGCAGGATCACATGAGCCCTTCTCCAGTCTTCTGGGACCTCTCCTGTGCTCAGAGACTCACTAAACAGTTCTGATAATGGCTCTGCTAGTTTCACCATTAGCTCCTTTAGTACTCTGGGATGTATGCCATCAGGTCCCATTGCCTTGTCCACCCTGAGGTTATCGAGCTCTTGTAGGACCCTTTCTTTTATGAAGGGACTAGTGTACACCTCCGCCCCCCCCCCATATCCATAGTGCTGAGCTGTTGGCCTTCCCCTACCTTCTCTTCAGTAAATACTGAGCAGAAGTATCTATTTAGGATAGATGTTTTTACATGGTTCTCCTCCTCACATGACTCCTTATCCCCTTTGGTCTTAGCAATACCCCCTCTGGACTTTCTCCTTTCACTAATGTTTCTATAGAAAGTCTTGTCACCTTCTTTTACTGTTTGTGCCAGTGTTTCCTCAGTTTGGGCCTTTGCCTGCCTTACTGTCTTCCCTGCTTCCCTTAGGGAAGTTTGGTATGCCTCCTTATCTTCATCCAGCTGCATTCCCTTATATTTCCTGAAGGCCATCCGTTTGGCTCTGACCTTTTCTGCTACTGTTTTTGAGAACCACAGTGGTTTTCCTTCTTCTTCTTTTGCACTTCCCTTTCTCTCTAACACAATGGGCTGTTGCACCCCCTCGCCTGTATTTATTTTTGCTTGGGCCAGCTTAAATCTTTCGGCCATCCTATCAAAGTCAGCTCATCTGAAGTCCCATATTTTTGCCTTGGAATGTGATGATTTAGTTTGGCTACTGTGGCGGGATAGCGATGGACAGAATAGCAAGGGATAATTGGAAAAAATGGTGAGGAAAGGGAATAGCAATCAAATGAAAGAGGGAGAAGAGGGATAAACTAACTAGGGATGTGGAGCATGATGTCACCGAGCTACTCATGTGGCATAGCAGGTAGGGATACTGGCTACAGGGGTGGTGGCCCCAGGCTCAGGACTTCAGCCAGGTATGTCATTTTATTTTTGGCAAGTTATTGCTGTCCTCGGTCCCTCATCTTCCTCCAGTGTCCACTCCCCCAACATGGTTATTAAAGTTTGGGGGGGGTTGGGGCTTGAACCTCACAAAGGGAGATGTGGGAGCCAGGACACCCCTGCATCAAACATGTAATCAGATATGTGCCAATTTCGTATTCGATGTACATGTCTGTGTGCTGTATTTGTGTTCATCACAATGAACTCGCTCTTGTGCGAGTCGCTGAAAACGATTCACTCTTGTGACATACAACCATTGGAAGGTGAGGATAACAACACTAACCACATACTGCTCTGTATATTGCATAGAACACATGCAGCTTGCAGAACAGTGTAAAAACACAGAGCTATAATATTAATGTGAAACTCCTAATCATTTTCCCTGTCTGTAAATAGCTGCAGTTCAAGAACGTGAACTACTGATAGTCCAAAATATAATCTCCCTGACCCTCATGCAATTTGGAATGCTAATGGGGGAGAGGGGTTGTTTCCTTTATACTATCAGCTGCCAAAGTCCAGATTTCAGAAATAAATCACATCATGGTAGTACAGGTTCAGCCACTTTATTCAAACATTTCACTGAAAAGATTTAATTCTCAAACTGTTATGAGCACCACTAATGAGTGGGGATGCCATGGAGCTGCTCCATATAGTACCCACATACAACTGGGAATGCTGTTGGCATGGGGGAAGGTTCCTTCAGCCCATCTGCTGGAAAAATGTAAACTTTTCCAACTAGAAACATAACACAGTCAGTATAGGGTAAGATACTATTTTCACAAGGCACAATAAACATATTTTAAATCAAAAATGACAGAGTGCAGTACTAAGAAAAACACACTGCTCTTCAGTGAAATGAGTGGGGAAGCCATGGAGCTGCTCCATTTATATGGACATCAGCCCAGCACCCGCAGCATGTAAACATTAGGAAACTATGCATCCCCTGATGTGCACCATAAAATGAGTAAAGAGCTCAGAAATGGGACACAATTCTCGATCAGGAAGGCATGCAAATGAAGAACAAAATTACAGGACACAGCAAGTTATTTTTTTTAACAAACTACAGAGGATTCAGTGGCCAAGCACCCAAGAGCAGGCATAAATTGAACATAAAAAACTTATGATATATTTTGATACCTGCAGATTATAGAGTATAGGGTAACGAGTACCCCATAGGCACCCTCTCCGTATACCACAACTGTAGCACAATACCTCAATAGACTTCACAACAGAAATTGTAATAGTAACCAAACAAGGTTCTCAGCTTCTCAAATAACCACTTGCATCCACTGTATATAGTTTATAATGGAGGCAGTACAGCGCAGTGCGTTAAGGCTCCGAGCTACAGATTTGAAGATTTGGGTTTGAATCCCACAGCCACGTAGATGCATACTGTGTGATCCTCAGCAAGTCACTTAACTTCTTTGTGCTCCCAGGTTGCAACTGGAAACAAACCTCAGCTTAGTGTGCTACTCCTGGTTAAACAATGTTCCCCCTATACTGCTTAACAGAATAATATGTAGTAGTTCTGACATTTGACAGGAGCTACTTACAGTAGCTATTATGACTACCTATAAGACATAAAGTGCATACCACACAAGTTTACTCAAATGTAGAGCAAAATGATATAAGGTACACAATATGTTGAGTACAGTATCCTTATTTCTTATCCTACTCACATATGAATGAAAGAACACTTAATACCTTGATCTTTTAAGGAAACGTTTAAGCATTAATTGGGACACAGCGTGAGGTGTCAGGATTTCCTTTATTGTTTTAATGAGTAACACTACAATAAGACTAGCACACACACACACACACACACACACACACACATAACTCAGGTTTTAACAGTGAACTCAGATTACAGAGAAAGGTGATACTCAAACATAAAAACAGTAATCTTAAGTATCCAAATAAATAAACTTAGTAAACCAAAATGAGTCCGCATTGAAAAATCAGATCACTATTACAATATATTGCATGCTATAAGGATTAAATTAGCATTTGAGTACAGGATACTGTGCAATTTCCTTTGATTGTCATCAAACATAAGCAGACCAAAAGTGAGTGTATCCATTATGCCCAATGACCATTCAAGAGATATAGGGCATGATATACAGGTTTTGTTTAAAAACTTATGCCTCACTTGCAGGGTTTCACCTTTGCACAAATTTTTAATGACCGCTTGCCAGAGTTTTTCCGCTGGACTTCACTGTCTGAATTTGCTACCCTCTGACTGTTGCAGTGTGTATGTGTGACACTAATACACATACACAGTTTACAAGGGTAGCAAATTCTGATGGGTAGCATGATTTTAATACTACACCGGGAACACATCTGCACTCTTCAAAGCTGACCGCAGACTAAGGAAATGCCAGTAAGCTGTATAATGGCATAAATAGTTTTTTTAACTTTGGTGCTTATCTTGGCCATTTTGGGGAATTTTGGCACCAACTTTTCAAAATGGGGTTATTGGGACCCCGCCTCAAGAATTCAGTCACTGTCATGGTGTTGTTCAGTCCTGAAAGGTGATTTTACTATCACTGTGTGAAATCACCTTTCAGGGCTGATTAACAAAATAACAGTGCCACTGTTCATTACAGGGGCTCTCTAAAAGCATATGTTGCAAATATGGTGAAATAAACCCAAAGAATGGCAGTTTTACTAGCTTGCATTGCTCAGTTTCCATGCACACTCGTAACTTCATGAATTTGTAATATTTTCACTCCAGATTTTCAATATTGCCATTTTCCCACACCTTCTTATGAACAGTACAGCTGTCATTTTACATAAACTAGCCAAAATGTGTTTTTGCACTTCCGGCGCAGAATAGCATGGTCGCTGTGGGAGATCCATTTTAGGGACAGATTAACAAAATGACAGTGACACTGTTCATGAGCAGAGATCCTAAAATGCCTATGTTGAAAATTTGCTGGCGAACGTCAATAAAATGACTGCCATCTTTTCACACCTCCTTATGAACAGTACAGCTGTCATTTTTCACATCCAGCCCTAAATGTGTTTTTGCACCTGTGGCATACAATCACGTGGTCACTATGGGAAATCAACTTTTTGGGACAGATTAACAAACTCACAGTGCCACTGTTCATGAGGGGAGGTCCCAAAATGCCTATGTTGAAAATGTTGTTAAAAAAAATCCCAAAAATAATTGGGTTAGGGATGTGCGTTGCACAGTTTCTATGCATGCTCATGACTTCACCAATTTTTCATATTTTCACTCCAGACTTTCAGCGTTGCCATTTTATTACACCTCCTCATGAATAATACAGTTGTCATTTTCCACATCCTGCCAAAAATGTTTTTCTGTACCTGTTGCGCCAAATGGCGCAGTCGCTGAGCAAAATCACCTTTCAGCTAGCAAACTGACAAACTGACAGTGCTGCTCTTCATGAGGTGGGAGTCCCAAAAAGCCCATGTTTATAATTTGGAGTGAAAATACCAACACACGCCTACGGTATTAGGGTTTACAACTGTAACACCCCACCCTGTAGAGATGGACAGGCATCAGGGGTGTGACTTGGGATCATCAGCTGTAATGCTCCCACCATTCCACCCCCACCCCCACCTTGCAGCCAATGACAGGCATCAAGGTGTGCCTTGGAATGTTCGGCCCCAAAGTTCACCCCATTCTCCTATACTGCATCTACCTCAGTGTATTTCCTTATGGAATGGAGTAAGTATAAGGCCCAAAGACACCATAGTACACCACAACACTTGTCAGTGTCTACAGGGTAGGATGAGGTAAAATGGCATAAGAGTTATAGCTGACTACCCAAAGGCACACCCCAATGTCTGTCAGTCTCTGAAAGGTGGGGGTGGGGTTGGCGTCAGTTCAGTACTTCACTGTCATTCCTATTATGTGTCTCTGACTCCTGCACTACCAATGCCAATGCCAGCGAGACAACATTCAGCATTGACAAGTGCTTGTTGTTTTTGCACTTACTTTCTCTGCTACCTCCTTTGAGAACCACAGTGGTCTCTTCTTCCTTTTACCCTCGCTATCTTGCCTGAGATAGAAACATACATAGAAACATAGAATTTGACAGCAGATAAGGACCGCTTGGCCCACCTAGTCTGCCCATTTGACACAGAGATTTGTAGCCTTTTCTATGCCCTCTTATTTTTTCTCACTGTTCCTCTCTTCCATTATGTTCACTAACCCTGCTAGTCTGTCCCTCAGGCATTCTCTTTATTTCCTGAAATCAGCCCTCCTCAAGCGAAGGACCCTCGTCCTCATGTGACTCAATTCTATGTTGTGAAACAGCTTCATTGCCCACTAAAAGCCATCAAAATGGACAATTTGGTTTCAGTTGTAAAACGTCTTCCTGGGAGGACGGATGCATGCTCCCAGCCACCCTAGTGAGGTTGAGATTTTGTGTCCCACCAAAATGTTCTGTTTGCTTGATGACCCTGAAAAAAACTGTTTACAAACAAATTAACTAATGCACAGTGGCAAAATAATGTAGAGCAGAGTTGAAAACAACCAAGACAATGCATGAATGACATCACCAAAAGTAGAAGTAAATAAAGACAGATATACACAATTTGTGGAATTACAAGTAGCAGTGTAGATACTGGCTTGAGCAATAATAAGGTTAATAACATAACACAGAATCCCACAAAGGGAAAATGTCAAAAATTATACACCTCAAGATATGACAGTACTATGAGCACAGCTAATTTAGTAGACACATGTGCCGAGGGAGTGAAGTTGGCAGAGGTCAGGTAAGTGGTTGCAGGGGCAATGGAAGCCTTTGAGTAGATAAGCCTTGAGGTCAGACCTAAACATAGCCTGAGAGAAGTAGTTTTGAACTTCTAGTGGATGTCTGTGCCAGGTGGACAGGGTTGATAGGTAAATGAAATCACTCCAGAGCATGTCCTAGATCTAGAAACATTGAGGGGGACAGCTCAATGAGCCGTCTTTCCGGTGCAAGATTTAGAATCCCATTAAGACTGAGGAGGGATATTCATTGTGAGTTCGTAGGCAAGGCAGAGTAGTAGGTAGACCATTCTATCCTTTGGGGAGGGCCACTTCAGGTTCAAAAGAACAGTTTAGTGATGATCCCTGGAATGGGCCCCAGTCGCAAACTGAGTAACACTATTGAACAGGATGCTCAACTTAATAAGCTTGGTTTCTCACCTGGAGTACAGTATGGGAGCACCATATGTTAGGGCATGCATGAGAGTGCTGGTGACATTGGTCAGTCATGTCTTCTTGGTTAGCTAGGCATTGAGTCAATACAGCAAGCCAATCTTCTGATGGACAGACCTAGTGACTGCTTCCAAATGTAGTCCAAGGATGCGGCTCTGGAATAGATGAACACCTTAGTATTTCACAGAGTTAACTACTTCCACCTTTAACACAGGGAGGGAGGATAACTTGAGTATGTCCTGTCTCTCAGTGCCTAGGTGCCTAGGCCTAAATAGTAAAAGTAGTATGGGGTTAGCTTTTTTTTTGGCATTTAGCACAAGTTTATTATTTAATAACCAGGATACAAGGAGTTTGAAATCAGCATCAAGGTCATGATTGATTTGAGGGAGGTTAGATGAGCTTCTATAAAGGAAGGCAACATCCATGTAAAGCTGCAGCTTAGACTCACCACAGTTATCAAACAAGTCACTAATGTATAATGAGAAGAGCAGCAGACCAACAATGGAACACTGAGATACACCAATGTCTCTCAGACAAGATAAAGTTGCCTCAGATCTGGGAGCTTGCGTTTCCAGTATGCTGCTAAAATTTGCTAAGGAGATTAAAGGACACCTAAGCTACTTTTTTCTCCAATAAAACATTCCAAATGTTGGCTTCATAGAGAGGTAAAGTAACAACCCCTTACAGAAATAATTATATGAAATGTTTTCATGCTGCACACGTAAAACTACCCAAGTGATATGTGTGCTGCAAGTATTATTTCAATGTTAAATTTGAACTGATTGCATGCATATGGCATGCATGCAGCTAGCAAATGTGGAAAACATGATTTTTATGTTAAATTGGGAAAGACTGCATGCATGTGGCATGCATGCAAAAAAGCAAGTGGTCACTGATAACTGCACATGGGAAAGTTACATGACTTGCTCAGGAGCACACTATACGAAATTGGGAGTTGATGAGATTCAAACCCAGGTGTTCATGCCTCCAAGTCTCCTGGCTTGCAGTTCAGTGCCTTTAACCACTAAGACATACTGCCTGCATGCAAATGGCTTGCTTGTACTTCAGTACATACTATATCTGAATACATCTGCATGCATGTGGCATGCTTGCAGCCAGTGTATGCTTTTCAGTTTTCTTCTCGCCTTCATCTCAATTTCACAGTTGAACTGTAGCACACATACTAATATAAAGACATTCTTTTCCCACCCCCTATACACAGATATACCCACAAAACCACTTAATTACTTCTGTCTGGCCTGTACTCCTACTATTTGTTCTCCATAGTTTTGAATGCTTCCATGGAAACAGACTTTAAGGTGCAAACACAAACGTAGCAATAACTTGACACACACACACACACACACACCCACATGGCCAGCCCCCCCATGCACACACACACATTATAGTGGGTACAGCCTTATTGCTACAGGCAACCAACCAAGTATAGATACAGTATAAGTAAAAAGTCTCTTACTTGAGTACTATTGAGACAGAGGCTGGAGTCTTTAAAAGATTATGTCCATGGGTCAGAGTGCTGGGGCATACCACCTTGAAATATGGAGTTATTTTCTGTTACTATTTTGTACGTTATGACAGTGAGTTGGATAACAATGAAGGCCACTGTTCTACTACCAAGGCCCTTGTTAGTCGAGTGGTGGCCATCATTAATCTCCTACTCTTCATCAATAATGTATAAAATAGTAATTAAAAAACACCCCTATTCATTTCAATGGTACACACCCTGCAGTCTCCTTTGCCCTTTGTCATAATGTGCCTGACTGTGGGAGGTCAGCTTCATTGGGAGGGGGGTGGTGTAAGTCTGACTATTGTGGGGCTGCGATATTCTGTGCATGCCATACCGCTTTACTGTCAGTGAATGTAAGAGAGAGTTCTAGAATGTCTGTAACATCTGTAAGAGGTACAACTTATTTGGTTTGACTGAAACATGATATGCAAATAGAGATGTAGTGAAATTAAATTCTGCCAGTGAAGTGAATGCGAAGTGGCCACTTTGCGATGTCCCAGAACTATGCGGAGTGACCATTGTAAGGTGCTTTGTTATTATGACTTCGCGTTGTCATTCCACCTTAACACGAAGTAAGGCAGAATGACAACAATATAGGCAGCCCTCCACACATCATGTGGCTTACTGTACTGTAAGTCACATGCTTTTGCCAGGCAGGAAGGAAGTGAGTCATAGAAGAAGATACTTTCACTTTCTCCTTTGTAGTGGTTGAGAAGAACCATTTTGTGGAGAGGAGAGTTCTTGGCTGCTTGTTCTGAAAGTTGATCAGATTCAAAACCCAAAGCTTTTTAAAAAGCTAATTGTTTAGTTTTTTTGTAGTTTTGTCAGTTCATGTTTTCTTTTTGGTGACTGATTTCTTTGTTTTATAAGTTTTGGTGTGTGTGTGTGTGTGTGTGTGTGTGTGTGTGTGTGTGTGTGTGACTGTGCGTGTGCCTGTGTGTGTACCTGTGTTGTGTGAGCGTGTGTGAAGCTGGAACTCATCAGAGAGGGAAGAAGTGTTTGTTTGTTTTTGTAATGGAGGATCAGGGACGGTACATGGCCTGTGGCAGGAGAGGAGCAGTGTGCAAGCATTGGGGCCATAGCTGGGTGGTGCTGGACGGGTCCAGAGAGTTTGGTCACTCCCCCACTCTGGAAGCAGCAGCTGCAGCACCACCAGTACCATGTACAGCAAGTCTGCCACCACCACCACCACCAACAGTGGCAATTGCAGGAGCTCCAGCAGCACTGCCTCCACAGCAGCAGGTGGAGACCCAGGTCCATGAACATGCTGCAGGCAGTGCTTCTGCCCCTCCTGTGCCTGGTCTCCCCCCTGCAGCTCCCCAGTTTGGTAGTTTTTTAACTGTGTTGGGGGTGATAGCAGCCTTGTGGTGTGTCTGCTTTGTTGGGTGAAGGTGTGCTGTGGCCCCAAGGGGACACATCTGAGGACCAAGGGCTAGTGTACCCATATGTTGAACCACCACAAGGTGGAGTGCCACAGAACAGGCCAGACCTCCAGCTGCTGGCCATTCTGTGGCAGTAGCGAAGGTGCTGCTCTTGTGCTTCATCGCAGCTGGAAGAGGACCACAGCAGCAGTTGCTCCAGTACCCCCACCAGCATCATACTCACCACTGCATCTACTTGGTGTTCCCCCCACCAGTGGACCCCAAAATACCTTCAACTAAGGCAGGCATAGGACTTTTGTGGGCTGCAGTGGAAGAGAATAATGATAGGGTGGGAGCTGTCCAGCAGCAGTTGGAGCAGATAGAGCAACACCAGTTACAGATTGTGTTGATGCTCCATCTGCTGCTGGACCATCAGGGGATCCCTGATTAGCTTTTTTTCAGCACCGCCCCCCCCTTTGCTGTAGTGTTTTGTCTTTTGTTTACTTTTAATAACAGTCAGAGGGAAAGCCACAGTAGAAGTTTAAAGGGAAGCAGTCAGCAACAGCATCCCCCGGCCCCTGTATTGAAGCTCATGGTGTGTCACCGCACCTTTACATATAATGGAGCCCCTTAGCAACCACCATACTTCTGGGTCACAGACTTTTCTTTATTAAAATAAAGAATGTTGTGGCATGAGAAAAACACCACAACATACTTCAAAGGCTTAACCAGAGGGTAAGCCTCGCAGGGGGCAGGAACTCCTGTTACTGACAGCTTCCCTTTAAATATATACATACAGATACATACATACAAGCTCCTTATTGCCTGTTATTATAATACGGTGCCTCAGTAATGTTTGCTTTCTGTTGTGGAGTGGCTGTGGAGAAGCAGGACTGAGCAGTGTAAGTATAATGTGCTAAAGTGCATGTGTGCAGTCAGTGTTGTTTCCTGTGTGTGTGTGATGTCAGACATTGTTCAGTTTCTTGTAAACATATAAATGCTGACTTGTTGCAGTGTTTGTGGTATAAAGAATAGAGATAAGAATATATAACATATATTTTATTGTCACCATCATCATCAGTGGACTAAGTGATATGATATTTTTTCAGAGGTGTCTGGCCAGAGTGCACCTTAGTCATATACTGCAAACATGACTTTTAGGAGAGCATGTGTTTTTTGTGCTATTACCTCCGCAAAGTGACCAGATAATACTATTAAAAATAACAAATGAGCTGTATGATGTATAAAATGCACAAGTGTAGTGGCTGGCTAGACTGAGTATCTTGGTGGGAAAATACACCACTGGGAGCAATAAAAGGGAGTTCCAACAGGACCTTTCACTGGCTCACCCTATCCCAGTCCTGGGCTTCAAGTATGCAAGAAAGGGAGCCCAACATGCAGCATATACTGCAAGTCTATTGGCTACTGTTTGAATCATATGATCCATATATGCCAATAGCGAAAGAGCATGTTGAAGTTCTAGGAGGGAAGCGATGTTGGTTGATTAACCACTGGCTTAGAATAAGGCGCTTGGCTGAGATACTAAGTAGGGCTAGCAAACGGAGCTGATGGGATTTGAGATGACAGCCTAAAGGAGGTAGGCCCAAAATCCAGACCAGGGAGTCCAACTGGGTCGTGACACCAAGTGTTTATGTGGCCAGTTGATTCACTGTCTGCCAGAAGGGGGCCAATAAAGAACACTACCAGATAATATTGTGTAGATCTCCAGTTTGGGTCTGGCACCTCCAGCAGAGCTTATTGTCTAAGAGTTTGGCTTGGTACAGAAAGGCGGGCATTCTGTGCCAGTGATGTAGGAGTTTATTCTAAATGAGTCTGCTGCGTGCATCAGGGTAGCTCAAGTGTGCCAATTTCCAGCACAGGGCCCATTGAGCATGGACTGCGAGGGAATTCTTTCTCAGATGTCTGCATAGATTTTGCTGGCCAGTCCTCTGGCAGTCTTGAGCCAGGTAGCTAGCTGATACGTGTTTTTAAGTCTGGGAATTTAAGCTACAGCTCATCGGGGAAGTACAGCCATAGGCATTCGTGTTCCCAATACAGTTTCATGCTGGTTATCTCACACCATCGACACCGAATCATGTTCTTCATTATCACGACTACTCTCACATCTTGGTATACCCAATGCTGCAGTTTTCACCCTCTTGCCACCCTTCCTACATTCCTTCTCCCCCCAACCTCTTCCTTCTCCCTATGACTCTGGCACTTCTTATTTGTTGTCTATTTTCTCTGACAAATGCCGCTGGCTGCCTTGTTATAATGCTACCCTTGAACTGTATTAATCTGTACTCTGTTTGCAATGTCCACATTGTCATAATGCCTGTCTTGATGTTCCCCATAATTTGTATTTCTCTGACATGGAACCTTTGTAAAAGAGCCATGGCTCAAAGGTATTTGTAATCCTAGACTTGATAAATAAATAAAATAAAACGGTCACAAATGCAGCCACAAATTACGATTCACTATCACGTCACCAATCACTAATTTTTTTTAATAGTTACTTGGATGTATTGTAAGGCTGTTTTTTAGTGTCTCTCCATGCTTCACCACCCCACCATTGTACTCATTAATGTTTGTTTTTAAGTCGGGGAGTTTGTGCCACACCTCATTGGGGCCTGGGGAAGTACAACCATAGGTATTGACGTTTCTTCATCATCACGGTCACAAATGCAGTCACAAATCATGATTTACGATCATGTCATGAATCACAACATTAATTTTTTTTAATAGTTACTTGGATGTATTGTAAGCCTGTTTTGTAGTATCTCTCCATGCTTCACCACCCCACCATTGTACTCATTAATGTTTGTTTTTAAGTCAGGGAGTTGGACAGTGTCTGCAGTACATAAACAGACTGGAAAGAAGACTGACTGCACACATGCAGTTTAGCACAGTATACTTACACTGCTCAGAATACAAAGTGTCACGCAAATGGAAGACAACAAAAAAGAGCATAATTATATACAAGGGTCGGGGATGGTGGAGGAATACATTTTATAACACAGTAAGGAAGGTTTGGGGGAGCACATGGTGTGAGGACAAAAACACTAATGTGGGATCCCATGGTGATCCAGCAGCAGTTCCAGCATGGACATAATTTGCAACTGATGTCTCTCTATGTGATCCAGCCACTGCTCCACAGTACTAACCCTTTCATTGTTCTCCTCAACAGCACTCCAGAGAACTGCCAAATCAGCCTGTGTTACATGCAGTTCTCTGGGGTCCACACATTCTAAAGGCTGACCTGCTGGTGGTTGTGGTGGTGGTGGTGGGGGTTGGAGTGCTGGTGGAGCAGCAGGTGTTGCTGTGGCCCTCCTCTACTTAAGAAAGCCACAATGCACAGCTGCACCCTCTGCCACAGAATGGCCAGCAGGTGCAGGTGTGGTCCATTCTGTGGCAGCTTGCCATTCCAACTGTTGGTGATTGTGCATATGGGTGTGCTGGCCCCCAGTCCCTAGGTGAGTCCCCCTGGGGCCACAGCGCACCTCCACCTCCCATAGGCAGCACTTGACCACACTGCTGTCCCCCCCCTACACTGCCAGAAAACTGCCAAACAATGGCGGTGCGGGGAGAACCAGTCACAGACAGGGGATGGCCAGATGAACTGGCAGCCGGCTGGTCACAGTGCTGAATAGGGATGAGATCCACACCTGGGCCTGGGGGAACTGGCACATCCTGCTCCGGATGACCTGGTACTGGACTTGGTGGTGGTGGTGGTGGTGGTGGTTCAACTGCCTCAGAGTCAGGACAGGAGGTGGTGCTGGTCCTGCTTCCAGAGGGGGCACTCACAAGTTTTGAGCAGACCAACAGGAATGGGCACCCATTCCCCCCATGCATGCACATGCTATGACTCTTACCACTACCACGCTCTCCTAGAGCTGCACCCGCCCCAGACATTCCCTCAGCCTGGTCCATCTCTCCTACTGAGCTCCCTCAGTCTGAGCAATCACTACTCACACTTTCACAAAACACACACACACAGTCACACAAACACAGACAAAAAACTAACTACTTATAAAGGTATGAAAAATACAATTTACAGAAAGAACATATTAAGTTAAAAAAGAGTACAGAAAAGACAAAGAAATGTAGCTTTTAAAAAAGCCGTTGGATCTAAATCAAAGCTAAAATCTCCTCCTCGCTCTGATCTCAAAGTGTCAGCAGTCACAAAACACACTACTCTCTGTCTGTCTGCACAGGAGAAAGTAAAAGGGTCTGCTTGTATGGCTCACTTTCTACCTGCCTAGCTAAACAGCATGTGACTTACAGTACTGTAAGCCATGTGATGTGTGGGGGGCTGCAAAATCTGAAACACCAAGTGAATCAGTTAGAATCATAATGAGAAACACAAAGTCCATTAAAAACAATGACTTCACCTTACTTCACATTGCCATTCCGCCTTAACACAAAGTGGTAATGACAAGGCGGAGTGAGCATTTTGCATTGCCCACTCCGTGTAGTGGAGTGGCAATGTGAAGTGACCACTTTGCATTCACTTCGCTGGCGGAATTTAAATTCACTGCATCTTCCCCCCCACTAAAATTGCCTTATGTCTGCCCCATGCATACTTGAATTCACCCACTTTTTTGAACATTTGTATTGTAATGGGGTCTTCTTTTATCGATTCTCTTTCTATTCCAGCATTAGACAGGGTTGCCCTTGATCCCAGTTTCTTTTTAATCTTTATCTTGAACCACTGATTAGACAGTTAAAAGCTTCTCCCGAAATATATGGTATACTGGTGGGCAAGCTTAGCTTATCACGCTCTGTATATGCAGATGCTATCCTCCTACATCTGTTGAACTATACTGTTTCCCTCAACTCAGCATTGGCAATCATTAAAGAATTTGGTCTGGTTTCTAGCTATAAACTAAACTGCAACAGTCTCTTCGCTGATGACTCCAAGATGGGAGCAGTAGTTGAGGGAGAGGAGGGGAGGTTAGCCCTGCAAGAGGACCTGGACACCCTGGAAAGCTGGGCTCACACATGGAAATTAAATTTCAATATCACCAAGTGCAAGGTGTTACATCTTGGGTGGAGAAACCCTAAACACAGGTACACCCTGGGAGGGGAGGCGCTGGAGGCCTCAATAGGGAAAAGACCTAGGGTCATGGTGGATGCATGTATGAATAACTCTGAGCAGTGCAGGAGATTGGCTAGCAAGGCAAACAGAATGTTGGGATGCATCATAAGGGGGATCACCTCTAGGAGCAAGGAAGTGATTCTGTCCTGTACAATGGACTGGTTAGACCACACTTGAGTACTGTGTACAGTACTGGAGACCACACTTGAAGAGGGAAATACAGCTCCTGGAGAGGGTACAGAGGAGGGCAACTAAGATGATATGAGAGCTAGGGTATTTGACGTATGAGGACAGACTTGAGGAGCTCTGCCTGTTTTCATTGGAGGAGAGAAGAGACGGGGGGACATGATTGAGGTCTTCAAGTACCTCAAGGGAATAAATAGGGTAAACATGGAGGGGATCTTTAGACTAAAGCAGTGAGATATCACCAGAGGGCATGGTTTGAAGTTGGAATGTGAAAGGGTGAGGGGGGGAAAAAGGAAGAGGTTTTTCACTGAGATGGTGGTGGACCCTTGGAATGCACTGCCTGGAGAGCTGGTTCAGAGATCCACAGTGGAGGGCTTCAAGAGAGGGTGGGATAGACACAGAAAATGAATGTATCGGATGATGGCCTGTCCCAGGGGGGTGGGGATGGATGATAGGAGTTTCTGGAACACAAGGGGGGGAGGTCTCGGCACCCAACTAGGGATCTGAGGTTCGAGCAGACTCGATAGACCGTAAGGCCTAATCTGCTGGCAAATAGTATGTTAGTATGTAAAACAGAAATTATTCTCCTCAGCCATCACACATTTAGTCAGGATTTTGTTAGATATGGGATGAGATGGATTCCTCAATCTATTAAGTATTTGGGTATATACCTTGCCACATATCCCCTCATTCTCAAAAGGTTGAGCCTAAAGGATCTGATCCGGAAGATTCAACAAGACCTATATAGATGGAAAGTCCTACCTATCTCACTATGGGGAAGAATAAACATAATCAAAATGAACATTCTCCCTAGACTGTTTTGGCCCCTTAATATGCTCAACATCTGGCTGCCTCTAACATTTTTTAAATATATCCACTCAGTCATCATTGAATTTTATGCTTAGACAAAACTCCTAGACGTGCTTACAACAAGCTCACTCTTCCCAATGTTGTCAGTGGGCTCAAGCTTCCTAACATCTTGTATTATTATTACTGGGCTTACCATCTCCAAAAATGTGGGATGTGGCTATCTCTCCAACCCAATCAGTTGTATGCTGATTATCCACCTATATGACTTCAAATTGAGTCAAACCTATTATGTTCCTCTAAGGTCTCCCCAGAAGCAACTCTTCTGACTCCCCTGAAGTCCCTACCTGATAAAATCAAGAACTCAGTAGTGGACATCTCTAATAAAGTTTCTTCTTAACTCTGTGCCTCCCTCCACATAAGCCCAACTAAGGACATAATACAACTTATTCTAGGCAACCCTATCATGAAAATCGCAAACTCAATCCTTTCAGTAGACTGGCTTCTACAACTCCAAGGGCTTAGGGTTTTGGACTTCTATGCCTTTGAGGGGCTCCTTTCAATCGTGGAGGTACTCGCAAAAGTCCACATTTCCCCAACTCACACCTATATGGTATTCCAAATGAGATATCTTCTATTACAAAAATTCAGAACTGCCCAAATTTCATCCAGACTAGACACACTACTCTCCCAAATTCAAGATCAGGCCATCCAACCACATTGAGTTTCCTTAATATACTGTACAGCTGCTTAATCTCCACCTTTTATCCTTCTCCTTTGACAGGCTCTAAAATATGGGATTCTCTCATCCCTGACCATAGGGTCAATTGGTTGTGTATCTGGAAAGATCTATATATGTACATTACTCAAGACTGGTTAAGACTTACCCAGTACCAGATACTCAATAATATGTACTATACCCCTGTCAAATTAGCTAAAATAGGGCAGCTACAATCCCCAACATGTGCTAAATGTTGTAAAGAAGATGGGACACTTTTACGTGTTTTCTGGACTTGTGAAACAATCTCCCCCCTACGGGAAACAATCAAATCACATATGGATCCACTGTTAGGTTTAGATGAGCTCTTCACCCAGAGTGTCTGTCTGTTGGGAGACCTATCCCAAATTAGTGCTAAAAAGAGGAGATACCATATCTCCCTCATCTCTATGGCAGTTAAAAAACCTTTTCTTAAACATTAGTTGGACCAGTCATTGATCTCTTACACAGAATGGCTGCATGAAATGTCATTCTGTTTCAGAACGGAAAGATTGATAATGAGCACAAGGAACAAACTGGCTCACTTCAACTATAAATGGAGCAAATTATATGCCCTGTATTTCAATAAACATGGACAGGCTCTCTAGCTCCCTATATCTCCTTCATCTTACATAAAGCAGTTACACCTTTAATGGTTTACTTGCTGTTAGGATGCTTGCTCGGGGGTGAGGGAGATGGGGAGGAGTTAAGGAGGTGGTTGGTGAGGGAGGAATTATATATTGTACTGTCACTTCCTATGTTACTTGGTAAATGTTTGCTTTTGAAAATTCAATAAAGCATTTTATATTTCAAAATCAAGTTGACTGAGAACAGTCCCCTTTTCCCATCTGAGAATCTCTAGTGTGAATCTTCCTTAGCAAGTATATATATAGTATATATATATATATATATATATATATATATGGTCACGTGATGACGGTCTGAAGAAGTGGCAGCACGCTTCTGACACTCTGTTTCACTCCCGCTGAATCCCACTGCTAACCCATACATTCGGCAACGTAATTCATCGAAAACACAAAGACAAGGTGTGGTAACATCTCCTGATGCTGATCGGACACCAACACAATGGAGGTTTACATATGAAAGGCACCTCTGCGGCATTCTCCGCCACCTATCCCGGAGAAATAAAAGGCCACAAAACGGTCAAAACAACACGCTGCTAGCAGTAGTAAAACCGCAGCTGGAGCCACGGCCCTCTCAGAGGAGAGATTTATAGAGTTAATGTGGCCGATGCAGGACTCAATTGACAGCATTTTTGAAGAACTACACCAGATCAGAGCTTCAGTAGACAGTTTAACAATCAGAGTCAGAGATTCAGAAGTCAGAGTAACATCCCTGGAAAAAAAACAGAATAAAGCTGAATTTGATGTTACGACTGTGTCAAGGAGGGTTAAAAAATTAGAAGAGAAAATAGAAGATATGGAAGGGTGGAGCAGGAGAAATAATCTTATAGTAAATGGGATTCCTGAGAAGGAAGAGGGTAGTACCCAGATTATTTTCCTGCAGAAGTTTTGCGAGAAAGCCGTTGGACCCTCCCCAAATGGCACTACCTATGTGATAGAGACAGCACATACAGCATTTCGCCCTCCACCTCCTCCTGGCTCCCCACCTCGGCCACTCATATTTAAGCTCTTGAATTTCCTCAATAAGCAGCACATTCTTTCACAAGTTAAAGCTTTACAAGAAGTGCTATGGGAAGGTCGGAAAGTACGCATAACGCAAGATCTTCCCCAAGCTGTCCGAGTGAAAAGGCAAGAGTTACATCCACTCGTCTCAAAGCTGATTGCTGTGGAGAAGCAGTTAGAGTAAAATACCCGGCGATGCTCCATGTTAAAAATGGGAATAAATGGTTGGCTTTTGAGTCTCAGGAACAGGCCTCTAATAAGCTCAACGTACTCTTTCCTGATCTATTTAAGTGAAGTGGATAAAAATTCAAGCTGTGGTGAATCCGGAACAATAGCGGTAAAGGGGCTTTCTTGAAATTTATCCAAAGGTTCATTGTATTGCTCCGAATTGGGCTAACTCTGCAGAGAACTATATACCGACAAGCCACTTTGGATGGTACGAATGCCTACAGAAGAGGCCATGAAAAATGTGTGGAACAGTGACTGAGTTGGAGATTCGGTAAGGGAGCGAATGGCTGTAAGCCTCCCCATGTCATGGCAGAAGTGATATAACTATCCATACAGTACACTCTAATATTCATAGAGTAGATGCCGCTTTTTGTAAGTTTATAGAGGATTACTGGAGTGGTTTTTAACTTCAGGACATTTTATATGATTATTTTGATAGAAACCAAGTGCCATAATGGTATAGTACCGTTAGTTTAGTACTGCATTACTGAAATAAAGAGGTAAATGAGTAAATTTACTTTTGTGCTTAGGATCTCGATGTAACCTACATAGCAACTTATGATTTAATTGACTTAAAGTTAATGTGGATATCATTACTGTCAGATTAATGATGATGTGAGGGGAAGACTGAGCATGGGCAGTCAGAATAGACCTGCGCTAAAACATCACCTGTCAGTAAAGTTGGGTTAGTACGGTTATTTGAACTGGGGGTAGTTAATGTTAGTATTGGGGAAATTGTATATTTTGTTGTTTTTGGGGGGGAGGAATATTGGGCAAGGTTCTATTTTATATGTTATGACTGGTTGGTGACTGTGAGGGGAGGATGTGTCAATTATGTGTCTTTATTAGCCTACAATAGGGATGAAAACAAACTGGGGACAATATCTGCAACAGTTGACCAATGAGTGTAACATATAATATTCTAAGTTGGAATGTCCATGGGGCCCAGGACAGATGCAAATGGCAAGTGATATTTAAGCACTTGTTATACCTCAAAACAGGAATTGCCTGTCTGCAGGAAACTTACCTCAGACGGGAAGATGTCTCTCTTCTATGTAAACAATGGGTTAGCCAGGCCTTTGGAGCAGGAACCCCTACAAACAGCGGGGGGGCTATCTTGATTGGTAAGAATATTCCTTTCCAACTGGAAACAGAGATATGGGATCCTAAAAGAGGGTATATTTTTCTACATGGAACGTAGGCTGCTCAGCCAGTTTTACTGGGTTCAATATATGGTCTGAATATACCCTCACTCTCCTTTTTTGCCCATCTCTTGAGCCTGCTAGTCCCTCATTCACCCAAGGTTATAATTTTGGGTGGAGAGTGGAATACCACTACCCAGCTGCAGCTAGACAGATCAGATTCCAGGAGATGTGGTTTGTCTTCCGCTCAGCGAGCATTGAAGGATCTCATGTATGGGGCTGGACTGATAGATATATGGAGGGTTCTGAATCCCACTGAGAGAAATTATATATTTTTTTCACTCCCACATTGAACCTGCTCCAGAATTGATTTTTTCTTGTTAAGCTCCTATGCTATGTCCGGGGTACTGGATGCTACTATCCATATACGGGCTATATCAGACCATTCCCCCATAGCTATAGTATACTTGGTTAGCCCAGGGGCCAGAAAAGATGCCTTATGGAGGTTAAATACTCAACTATTCCAAACTCACACAACTGTGAATCATGTCAAGGACTTTGTCTCCTGCTTCTTAAAAAATAATGTAGGTTCTGTTCCTAAAATTGAGATAGTTTGGGCGGCCTTAAAATGTGCCTTGAGGGAAGAATGTATACATATTTCCACCACTAGAGCCAGTCAATTTAGGGCTAAAATAGATGGCTTGTTGCAGCTAATTAAAACTGCGGAAAAAAAAAATAATTCCTGCTCACCAGACCAGAATTGGGTAGGGCTCCATAAGTTGCAAGCACAATTATCTAGTCTTGTGTCCCAGAAGGCAGAGCCCTCTCTCAAAAGGACTACGATTAAATACCTCAAGTCTGGAGAGAAAGCTGGAAAATTACTGGCAATCCGGCTCAACCAAGAGGAGGTAACCAGGTATATTCCTGGCCTACGCATTGACTCTGCTAGTTCTGTCATAACAGACCCTAGAAAGATTGCTGACGTTTTTAGAAATTACTTTTAAAATTTATATACCATTCATGAGGAGGACAGGCCCACACATGCTGAAATCCAGCAGTATTTAGCATTAACTGAGCTTCCTAATTTACCCCTCTCTGATACTGCCTCCTTAGGGCACCATATCCAGGCATGGGAAATAGAACAAGCCATTAGACATAGAAACATAGAAACATAGAAGTTGACGGCAGATAAGGACCGCAAGGCCCATCCAGTCTGTCCATTTCTTTTTCTACCCTATAAATGTGCTATTGGCCTTTGCTCTGTCAGTGGCCTATCTAGTCATACTCATCTGTATTGCTCCCTTATGCCTATCCCATGCCTGTTTAAAGCCCTGCACTGTATTCATAGTCACCACTTCCTGAGGTAGGCCGTTCCATGCATCCACCACCCTTTCTGTGAAAAAGAATTTTCTCTCATTCCCCCTCAATCAGCCTCCCTCTAATCTCATGCTGTGTCCTCTTGTCCTGCTATTTTTCTTGTATTTAAACATATTAGACTCTTTCACCTTGTTAATGTCCTTAAGGTGTTTGAATGTCTCGATCATATCACCTCTCTCCCTCCTTTGCTCAAGGGTATACATATTGAGCTCCGTTAATCTGTCCTCATAAGTCTTCTGATGCAGTCCCTGCACCATTTCTGGTTGCCCTTCTCTGGACTGCCTCAATTTGGTTAATGTCCTTGTGAAGGTGTGACCTCCAGTACTGCATGCAGTACTCCAGATGGGGCCTAACCAGTGTCTTGTAAAGAGGGATTATTACCTCCCTCTTACAACTTGTGATACCCCTACTAATACACCCTAACATCCCCTAGCCTTACCTACTGCTTTAGAGGTCTGCTTGGATGATTTCAGGTCATCGGTAATGATGATGCCTAAGTCTCTTTCTTCCTTTGTGACTGCCAGTAACTCCTCCCAGCCTATAGGTCGCTTTAGGGTTTTTCTTCCCTATGTGCATGATCTTGCACTTCTTTCCATTAAATCCCAGTTGCCACTCTTCTGACCATTTTGCTAGTTTATCCAGATCTCTTCTCATTCTGTCCAGCCCATCTGGATCATTTACTCTGTTGCAGATCTTGGTGTCATCTGAAAACAGACAAGCTTACCCCCTAGTCCATCTGCAATGTCACTAATGAAGATATTGAAGAGGACTGGCCCCAGGACTGATCCCTGAGGTACTCCACTTGTGACTTGCATCTCTTCTGACTGTATACCATTTACCACCACTCTCTGTTTTCTGCCCGTCAACCAGTTTGCCACCCATTTGACCAACTTCTGACCCACCCTGAGCCTACCCAGCTCATTTATCAATCTTCTATGTGGAACAGTGTTGAAAGCTTTGCTGAAGTCAAGGTAGGTGACATCAACTGCTCCCCCTTGGTCCACCACTCTGGTTACCCAGTCAAAGAAATCTATGAGATTAGTTTGACAGGACCTTCCTTTTGTAAACCCATGCTGTCTTGGATCCTGTGCCCCTATGGATTCCAGGTGTTGCACTATCATTTCCTTAAGGAATACCTCCATAATCTTGCCCACTACTGAGGTAAGACTGACTGGTCTGTAGTTCCCTGCCTCCTCCCTGCTACCACTCTTGTGGAGCAAGATCACATGAGCCCTTCTGCAGTCTTCTGGGACCTCTCCTGTGCTCAGAGACTCACTAAACAGTTCTGCTAATGGCTCTGCTAGCTCCACCCTTAGCTCCGTAAGTACCCTGGGATATATGCCATCAGGTCCCATTGCCTTGTCCACCCTGAGCTTAGTGAGCTCTTGTAGGACCCTTTCTTTTGTGAAGGAGTAGTGCTCACCTCCCTCCACCTGTGTCCATGGTGCTGAGCTGTGGGCCCTACCCTACCTTCTCTTCAGTAAATTCTGAGCAAAAGTATCTATTTAGGATAGATGCTTTTATAGGGTCCTCCTCCTCACATGCCCCTTTTTCTCTTTTGAGCTTAGCAATATCCCCTCTGGACTTGCTCCTTTCACTAATTTATCTATAGAAAGTCTTGTCACCTTCTTTTACTGTTCATGCTAGTGTTTCCTCAGTTTGGGACTTTGTCTGCCTTACTGCTTTCCCTGCTTCCCTTAGGGCAGTTTGGTATGCCTCCCTATTTTCATCCCGATGTGTTCCCTTATATTTCCTGAAGGCCAGCCTTTTGGCTCTGACCTTTTCTGCTACTGTATTTGAGAACCAAAGTGGTTTCCTTCTTCTTCTTTTGCATTTCCTTTTCCGTCTAACACAATGGGATGTTGCTTCAAATAGTGCATCCTTAATGCTTGCCCACTTTGTCTGTACCCCCCTCACCTGTGTTTCTTTTTGCCGGGGCTAGTTTAACTCTGTTGGCCATCTTAGCAAAGTCAGCTCCTCTGAAGTCCCATATTCTTACCTTGGAATGGGATGATTTAGATGTAGTGGCCAAATTAAACCATACCATGTGATGGTCACTGGCCCCCAGGTGACCTTCTACCTGGAGATCTGTGATCCCTTCCCTGTTAGTCAGTACTAGATCTAGGATAGCCCTGACTGTTGTGGGTTGTTGTACCAGTTGTTTGAGGTCCTCCCCCTACAGGGAATCCACCATGTGTCTAGTTCTGGCAGATGTTCCTACTGGTATTGACCAATCTGTATCCAGCTTGTTGAAGTCTCCCATTATTAGAGCCTCTCCTTTAGCTGTCATGTTTTGTATATCTTCTAACAGTAATGTGTTTATGTCCTCCCCCTGGTCTGGGGGCCTGTAGACAACCCCAGTTCTTATGGCTGTCTCATTTCCTGTTTCCTGGGTGACCCACAGTTCTTCTGGCTCCATATGTCTATTCTGAATTTCTGTAGCTTTGATATTTTCATTGACATACAGGCCTAATCCACCCCCTTTTTTGCACCTCAGTCTCTTCTGAACAGTCCATAGCCAGGTCCTGAAGTCTCCCAAGTGTGGTTACTGGTAAACCACGTCTCACTAATTGCTACTATGTCCAGTTTAGCCTCTGACATTATTGATTGCAAGTCTGGGATCTTATTTCCCAGGCTGTGAGCATTTGTGTACATGATTTTCCATTTGCCAGATTTCGGTGTGTTATTTATTGGATGAGGTTTGGCATTTCTCCTGTGCATCGTATGGGGAGACGGACCTTTTTTCTTACCTGGTGATGCAAATGAACTGCAAACATGCTCAATCCCTGTTTGACCACTAGCTGACGGTGGAAGGGTGTTCTTCCCTTTTGACGTATGGGGTGCTGCACCCCTCTCCCCATTTGCTAGTTTAAATATTCTGCAAAGACGTCAAACTTCTGCCCCGATGCACTGACTCCCTCCTTAGTCAGTTGCAGTCTATCCCTGATAAACCTTGGACTGGATAGCTTCCTGAGTAACTTACACAATGTCTGTATAGCAGAGCTTTCCCCATTATTGACAGACATATTTAATTCATGGTATGAGAATGGATTGACAGAACACAACTTTTTAGAAGCCGTAATAGTAGTTATTCCTAAACAGGGGAAAGACCTACAATACCCAGAGAGTTACCGTCCCATTTCCCATCTTAATTCCAATATTAAAATTCTAGCTAAAGTACTTGCAAATAGATTGGGGCCTATCATGGGTAAGCTGATTGGCAATGAACAGTTAGGGGTTTATGGTGGGCGATCTTTCAGTGATCACACGTGCAGATTGTTACATTTGCTTTGGTGGCCAAAGAATCGGATCTCCCAATGATATTACTATCATTAGATGCCGAAAATGCCCTTGATCGGGTCTCTTGGGATTTCCTCTTTGCTGTCCTAAAGGGCTATGGATTACCAGAGGAATTTATTAAATGGGTCAGAGTATTATATACCTCCCCAACAGCCCATGTCTGGTGTAATGGTGTTCTCTCAGGATCCTTTTCATTACATTGTGGTACCAGACAGGGCTGCCCCTCATCTCCATTGCTCTTTAACTTGTATTTATTTATTTATTTTTAATTTAAACTTTATTAATACATTTTCCATTATGAAGGGCAGTTACAATGAAAGTAAGATGCAATGCAACCAATTATAGAAACATAACTGCCCAACCCTCCCTCCCACCCTTACAGCAGCAACTACTCCATGAAACCCCTAAGTGCCGAGCTCATTCCCAAAGAACCTATGGGAGATTTTAAAGTATGACATTATTACGACTGAGTCAATAAAATTAAGGAGTGAAGGGGATCCCATATTTTGGTATAAACTGCCAGTCTATTGTGAAGACTGGCAATTGCTTTTTCTGTTCAAAGGTTAGCAAGAATTTCATGCAACCATTCTTGAAAGGTTGGGGTGGACTTGTCTTTCCAGTGATGTAAAATAAGCTTCTTGACAGATAGGGCAATCATAGAAATATGAAATTTCCTTACTTTGACCCCGACAGAACACAGGTCCCCTAAAAGGCATATATCAGGCGTGAAATACTCCTCCTGAAGGCCCAGTAAGGGATCCAGGGAAATCTTGATTGAATCCCATAAAAGGGAAATTTTGGGACAGGACCAGAACATGTGGAGAAGTGTACCTTCTTCCCGTATACACTTAATGTATATACTGGAATCCAATAGACCCCATTTCTTTAGTTTTACAGGAGTGCAATACATATTGTTTAATATATGATATTGCATGAGACGCAATCTGTCTTGAGAAACATATTTATGGCAGGATCTCCACAGAGATTGCCACTCCAGATGATACTGAGGAAGAATCGAATTACAGAATCTAGTGGGTCCAAAACAGCAACCATATCTTTTGTGAAACAGAACCCGATATAGTTTAGATACGGCACCTGAAGATCCAGTAAGTGAAGAGACCTCAGGTATCAGGGCATGAGACCTTCTGGGGATGTTACCAAAAGCTAATGTGAGTAAGTGCCTTAGCGTCATAACTTTGAAGTGAGAGGAAACCGGAATAAGAAATTTCTTTATAATATCACCAGCGGACAACCATTGCCCCTCATCATCCACCAAAGAAAACAGTTTCCCATCTCCCAGTTGGGGCAGCCATTTATGGAAATCTGCTTCTTATTGAAAGTGAAGGATGGGGAATTCCAGATAGACTGAGCTAGATCTGCCTGAGGGGTATAATGCAAAAAGAACATAATTGTGCATATACCCTTAGTGAAATACCTACTGTGGGGCATTCCTCAACCATACGCACCTGGGATATTTTAAGATAAATAAGGTTAGGGGTCCATATTCTTAGATCTAATTGCATCCAGTTCAATCCTAAGCCAGACCGGTTGTTCCTTTTCCGGGCCAGGGGATACCCATCTCAAACATTTTACTAGATGACTGGCCCAGTAGTATATAGCCAAATGAGGAATCCACAAACCCCCCTCAAATTTTGGAGCAGCTAATTTATAATAGGCCAAATGGGGATACTTGTCTGCCCAGATAAATCTAGTGAATATGCCATGTAATTTTTTAAACCAGAGTAAAGGGATAAAAGTATTAAGAAGAGATAAGGGGTTAAAAATTCTAGGGAAAATGTTCATCTTGATTATGTTGATCCGGCCCCATAGTGATATGGGAAGTTTGGACCTCCTGTCAAGGTCATGGATAATACGCTGTGAGAGGGAATCAAGATTTTCCTTAAACCATGTTAGGGGATTACAGGATAATTTAATACCCAAATACTTGAATGACCTGGGAGTCCAACATAGACCTAAGGGACTAATATCATTCTTGAATACCTTATATTTTAGTGGAAAGAAGAGAGATTTACTGGCATTCAATTTGTAATTGTACAATTCACTAAATCTTGCTATTTCATTCAATAAGACCGGTACAGAAGATACCGGGTGGGATAGGCGTATCAACAAATCATCCGCATATGCGGTGACTTTAATTTCATGATGCCCAACCCAAATGTCTTGTATAGAGGTATTATTGAGAATATTTTGAATGAGGGGCTCCAGATATAAATTAAATAACAGAAGAGATAGAGGGCAACCCTGTCTAGTCCCTGAATGGAGTGCGTAGGATTTGGAGAAAGCCCCGTTCCCCGAAATTCTTGCTGTAGGAGTTTAATATAGTGCTGCAATCCAGGATATAAATACAGGAGTAAATTGAACAGCTTCCAAAACACTGAACAAAAAACCTCAATTTACACAATCACAATCTCGGCATCCAGGCAGACCAGACATGCAGGAAACTCAGCATCTCTGGTAGCTGAGAAGACATGAGATAATGTACGCAAATGATCAGCTGATGAGTACCCTTTCATAAATCCTACTTGGCTTGTACCTATTAACTCAGGGAGAACTACGGTTAACCTATTGGCTAAAATCTTCGAAGGGATTTTTATATCTTGGTTTAAAAGGGATATAGGTCTGTAGCTTTGGACAAGCTCTGGGTCCTTATCTGGTTTAGGGAGAAGTACAATCAAGGCCTCAAAGAGATAAGGATCAACCTCTATCCCGGTTAAGATATATTGGAATAATCGATTCAGTACTGGTAGTAAAAGATCCCGAAACACTTTATAAAATAGGGAGGAGAATCCATCAGGGCCAGGGGCTTTATCTGAGGGTAATCCACTAATGACCTCAGCAATTTCCTCCTGTGATATAGGAGAGACCATAAAATCCTTATGATGTACTGAAAGGGAGGGCAAATGGGAATCCCTCAGATACTTCTCCATGCTCCCAGGACAGGGACGGTGCTCCATATCACTATACAGCATTTTATAGTACAGGGCAAATTCTTGAACTATCTTGGTAGGAGATATTTTCAGATACCCATCAGCTATTGCCCTAATTGGAGGGATGAATCTCACAGATTCTTGTTGCTTGATACGGAGTGCCAATAGGCGCCCCGACTTCTCTCCCTGATCTGTGTAACTGGTTCTAGTACGAATAATAGCTAATTCTGCTTTTTCCTGAAGTAACTCTAAATATCTGTCTCTCAACAATAACAGCTTCCTCCTGTCTTCTTCTGGGGCAGTAACCGAAATATTAGTTTCGAGTGACGAATTTGGGACAATAATGATAATAATTCTTTCTCCATTGCCCTTTTCCTACCCACGGCCATAATAATAAGGATCCCTCTCATGTAGGCCTTAAAGGCCCCCCATATGATATCCGGTTTTGCACTGTCTAAGGGTTTGGATAAGAAAAAAGCCTCAATTTGCTCCCTTATGAGCTTGCAATAGTTAGAATCCTTGAGAAGTTGTTCATTAAGTTTCCATCTTGTTTCCCTACTTGGTAAATCAAGGAATGCCAATTTGCATAACACCAGTGAATGATCAGAGACAGGACCAGGTTGGATCGAAGAGCACTTAACCCCCGGTAGGAAATCCTGAGAAATAAGAATATAGTCAATGCGGGACTGCGAGCTGTGCACCATTGACCTGAAAGTGAACTCCTTAGAATCCTGAAATAGGACGTGCCAGACATCATAGAGCCTGCATTGATCCAATAAATCTCTAAAAGCCCTCTGTCCTGGAGAAACCATTCCCGGCCCACTACCTGACCTGTCAAGATTAGAGTCTACAACTTGATTAAAGTCACCTCCCAAAATAATCCTGATGGGAAGCAAAGGCAGGATAATGTTTATGAGTCTCATAAAAAACCCAGGATCATTCATATTAGGACCATATATACTGCCAAGTAAAAGTGGGACTGACCAGAGAGTACCTTTAACTAGGACAAACCTACCCTCAGGGTCTTTGATAACTTGTGTAGAGACAAAGGAATGCCCTATTAATAATAAGCATGACCCCACAGCTATTGGTAGAACCCTGAGCATCGTACACCATCCCCACCTGCTGTCTCCTTAACTGTGAAGCTTCCGCTTCTAATAAGTGGGATTCCTGTAAGAAAGTTATCTGAGAACGTAATAAGCTTAAATGTTTGAAAACCTGATATTGTTTAGGTTTTTTCCTGATCCCCTTAACATTTCACGTAGCAAAAGTCACCTCCTTGGCCACCTAATAATAATTGCTAAGTTTAATAGGTTCAGCCCTACACTCAGGATATTTAATACATGTAACCAAACCCCAAAAGTTGCTGCTGTAAGGCCTCCCACCACCCCGACACCCCCACAATTACCCAATTTTTAAACCCCCTATGATCCCGACAAGAACCGGTACTCCTCCCCCACCCAACCCCAAACTGTCACAAGCAACGTTTAGCACAGTACTGGATCATATTCTACCTCCCCCAACCCCCGATAATATACTTCTGCCAATGACAGACCACTTATACCTCGAGGTGCATATATAAATTACAAACAATATTAGCTAGCCCATAACACCTAGAGAGTGGTCCCCGGCTCCCAATGCCTGTATGAGCATGATTATTGACCTGATAGCACCAGGGTGAATGAGATAACTGCAAAAATCATGACTATGACAGGTAACCTCACAAACCAGAATGAGAATTAGGGGTTACCTTGCCCCAAAAAAGAACTATACCAAAACCAGAGCCAGAGGGAAAAACTGATGAAGGGGAATAGCCCCAACCTCAAACTGAGAACAGAGAATGAGACAAATGTTGAAAACAAGTCCCTGAAGAGAGAAAACTGAGAAACATGTCTTCCCTGAGGCTGCCAGCCCCCAATTCCAAAAGTGCTCCTTGAAAAAATTGGAGTAGTAAAAGGACTGGGAGAGATCCTTCTCGAAATAGGAGCCACATGGGCGTGTATTACTTAGGCATGCTGCGCCCTCTTGTGGTCATCCCCCAATCCTAACAGGGTATGTCAGAATAGCAATGAAAGCCCGAAACCACTCTGGTACCCACCAAACTATAACATGAAAACTACTCTTATAATCGACAACCCAAACTTCCCCCCTGTATGCAACCCCTCAAAACTGAATACAATAGCATCCAAACTATAATCCTAGATGAGCCATCCTCAAGACCCTGAAAGTCTTCGCCCTAAGCTGAAATTAACTCGGGGAAGCCAGGGCTTGAGAGATTGTTAACGATTAGGCCATGCACAAGGTAGCCCAGTCCCAGATGAAAGAACAAATACGTCCAAATACAGCTCGTTGAAAATATTTTCTCCGAGAGAAAGAAGAATAACAGTTCCAACAACAACTCTCAGTGACTCCTGATACTCTAGCCAAATCTCTCAGGACTCTCGGAACAAGTCTGGTAGCATAGATTTAAGGCTTGACAGGGCAGCTTCAGGATCATCATAATTAAACCAGGATCCATTTACTGAGACTTGTAACCTGGCTGGATACCCCATCCTAAATTTCAAACCCGTTGCGATGATCTTAGATACAGTAGGATGAAACGCTTTCCACTTCAGATGGACCGAACCAGGGAGATCTTGCGAAATTCTCAGCTTTGCATTCTCCCAACGAACCTCTTATAAAGCTCTCACTTTCTGCAAAAAATACTGCTTTTCCAAAAAATTAAAGAAGCGGAAAATAATAGGACGGGGGGAGCATCCGAAGAAGACTTCTGTCACAGAGACCTATGAGCTCGCTCTATAAGTACACTGGGCCGAAGGGAGAGGGACCAGCAACCCGCTCCACCAGTTTCTGTAGAAAGACAACAGCATGCTGACCCTCTTCACCCTCTGGTAGCCCTAGTATTACAACGTTATTTCTGCGGCTACGACCGTCCAAATCTTCGAGTTTAGCCTCTAAACGAGACAACTTCAGTCTCGTTGACACCAATTCAGGCTCCAGACTCTCCAGCTTTCTCTCCGTTGAGACTATTTGAGCTGTATTATCAGAAACCGTTAGAGAGACTTCATTCAATTTTCTTGAGAGAGTTTTCAGATCAATCGCCATATCTTTCATCTCTTCTCGAAAAGGTTTAAACTCTTCTAAAATTTTATTAAGTGTTAAAGGTTCTTGTTCCCCAGCTTGACACAAAGGATCAGGCTTGTCTGGCCCACTAGAGGCTCGGGATTTCTTTGGGGCCTTTTCAGGAGTAGCGGGGGGGGTGTTTCTGCGGGGCTTTCTTCATGTAAGCCTCCATCTACCAATTTGACACCCAAAACAGGCTCACAAGATGTTTAGACAATAGAAGAATTCGCAGGCAGAGGAATTAGAGAAGATTAAACATCTAAAAAAGACGAATTAATACTCTGGAGGCAGGAGCTTAGCGGAGGAGCTTCTACTCAGCACTCTGCATCACATGATCCCCCCACTTGTATTTAGAACCTCGTATTCGATGCATGATCTCTTTTCCATGCCTTAAAGGTATTAAGATAGAAATGCAGCGGCATCTCTTATCGGCTTATGCAGATGATTTGCTGTTGCATCTGGAAAATCCCAGGATGGGTATCCCAGTTCTACTAGAAGAAATCAATCTATTTTCTAGAGTTTCCTTTTAAAAATTAAATCTTTCAAAAGCCAAAGCTTTCCCAATGAATGGCAGAACTACACAGGAAGACATAGCAGGCTTTGGCCTGGCATGGGAGCCAAGGTCCTTAACATATATAGGTATTAAAATAACCAGAGAAGTATCTACAATGATAAGGGAAAATTCAATGCACCTGATGAATAAGTTAAAAATGGAACTTCACAGATGGGAGCCCTCCCTATTTCACTTTGGGGACGAATTAGCACAGTAAAGATGAATGTGCTCCCTAGGCTTCTTTACCCTATGGGCATGCTGGGCCTCTTCCTTCCTAAGTCATGGTTTGTTTGTTTATAGAAATTGTTGAACCCCTATTTATGGAAAGGGAATGGGGTTAAATGGGCATATCTAAAGCTAACAGCAACAAAATTACAAGGGGGTCTTTCTTTACCCATTTTTTCCTCTATTGTGCCCAACACCTTAGCAAATTAAGTTACTGGGCCTGCATAACAGAACAGAAAGATATGGAGTGATACCCCATTGGCTGGCCATAGAGAGAGATACTTGGCCTCCAAAAGTTATTGTGCCTTAACATCTCTGGCTTATTTTTCCCAGATATGTTTCCCTAAATCCTTATGGGCTACCCCAATGGGATGGTCCTTTAGGGCGTTATGCCAACTCCAGAGACATTTATCCCTCAAGTGGTATAAATCCCTTGAACAACCAATAGTGGGCAATCCAAATTTCACAATTGGAAACAGACCTATCTCTTCTACCTACCGCGAACCTCTGGTAGGTTGTAAACTATTGGATATTGCTCCGAGGGGTGTGATCCTCTCTTTTTCCCAATTTAAACAACACTTCCATATGCATGATGAACACCTTTTTAAATATTGGCAAATTAAGAAAACTACAAATTCCTTATTGAAGAATACACAAGGATATATTCCTCCAAAAATGGAACTTTCTTCTCTTTTTCAGGTGGCTGAAATGCCACATCCAGTATCCGGGGTCTACAAATTGTTACAGTCTATAGACACTCAATTGCCACAAGGTATATGCTATTATTGGGCTCAAAAAATAGCCATTACAGCAGATGTTCACACCTGGAAGCTTATTTGGTGTGATACCTATCGATTAATTAAGCAGGTTAGATCTGCTGGTGCACACAACATCATGCAACCTTTATTTATCTCCTGAAAAATTATACAAGATGGGTAGATTACTATCTTTCAAATGCCAGAGATGTTCAGGAGATGAAGGAGATCTATATCTTATGCTATGGACTTGCCCAAAAGTGCACCTCTTCTGGTGCGCTATCAGAAGATTATTAGACCAACAGCTTGGCCTTGAACCACTATTTACACCTGAGGTATGTCTACTTAATAGTTACCCACAAGGTACAATCAGGGTTTGGAAGGTTCATATGGCCCTGGTATCTGCTGTGGCAAAATTACTGATCATGAGACATTGGAAGGAGGAATCTCTGCCCCCGGTATTGGAGTGGCATAGGGAGGTATTGCTTGCTTTACAGTTGGAACGACATATTGCCTCGATGGCTAACCAGCTCCCTGACTATTTAATTAAATGGGGCTGTTTGGATGCCTTACTTGTAGCTTGGAAACCTTAGTTCATTAGGCAAAATATTAAGAGGCATGGTCCTCTTTGTTAAAACCATAGCTTGTTAAAATTGGCACGGGGAGGGGGTAGGGATCGTTTGAGGGGTGCTTAGTTTAGTTTGAATACTGTTGATTATTGGTTTTAGTATTGTAATGATTCTGATGTATGCAGTCTTTTTCTCAAATGTTTTACTGTGCCAGATGTAACCCAGACTGCTTCTCGTGTACTTCTTGATGTAGGGAGAAAACTGAACAGAGAATATTGAATAAAAGTAATATGTATATATATATATATATATATATATATATATACTGATGGACAACATAGAAAAACACACAAAAAGGCAGCGAGAACAACTGTGCCCCTTTGCATGCTGCCATCTCTAAGTATTGCTTGGCAGCCCTTACTGCTATAGTCCATAAGTAGAATACCACTAGAAACAATATCAATATCAATAAACATCATCCTTTTTACTTATCAAAAAACATACACTTATATCATCATTTCAACTTTGTCTTGTACTTGGAGACCAAGTTATATAGATACCTCCTTAAAATTTCTTGTGTCCTAACTCTATGATGAACAATACTCAGTGTGCCCAACACCTCAATGCCGTCTGCCGCCTGGGTGGGGCTGCAGAGTACTAAAACAGGTACTCAGGTAATCATCTTTACCGAGTGAATAAATATCATTATATTTTGTACCCTTGGGATCATAGTAGCAGTGTGGTTAGACTATATTCTTTGGGTGGGAGAAAAAAAAAGGCAGATCAAGTGTCTCTTATCTAATTTCAATACCTGCCCTTATTACTGTCCTGGCAAATGAGGCTTTCTAAGCAGACTCCATGTTTAGTAGATAATGACTGGTGAAGGTGTGTATGGGTGACCATGTTGCTGCTGAGCAGATGTCTGATACTGAGGCATCCCTCTCTCTGTCCAGGATGTATAAATTGCTCTAGTAGAGTGAGCTTTGATTCATTCTGGTGGTTCCTGACCAACTTCTCTGCAAGCTTTTGTTATGGTCTGTTTTATCCATCTAGCAATAGTGTCTTTGGAGGCAACCTGCCCTGCCCTGCCCTCTTCCCTGTGGTCAGGATGAACACTCTATCTGTTCTAGGTGAGCTGTCAGACATACTGAGGTACCTTTTTAGCTGGTGACCAACATCCAGGGGGTAAGGCGCCCATGTGTTGGGATCCTGGTCTATCCTTAAGAAGGGTAGTTGTACTTCCTGGGACATGTGACATGGAGTAGCTACCTTTTGAAGAAAGGAAGAGACTGTTCTGAGTGTGACCCTATTGTGGAATTTGAAGACAGGTTCTCTGCACGATAATACTTATAACTGTCCTATCCTTCTAGCTGAGTAGATTGTTACAAGGTGTGCATGTTGGTCTGACCCTGAGTGATGCTAAAGTGACTGCTTTGAGAAGTCTAACTACATCAGGGTGGGAACTTATGGAGCCTACTCCAGGTAGTGGACCCCTTATGGAGGAGATGGCAGAAGTCTGTACTCCGAGTATTGCTAGGCTGTGCCCCTGTGGTGTAGTTAGGCTACACCCTCAGTTGTGATTGATGGACCACTTTTCTATCTCTTTATTTCCTAGGAACAGTTAATTCTTTTCCTTTTGCTTTTCTTCACCCCCGCCCCAGATTGGCCATTCAGTGTAGCTCTTCGTCCTTACTGAACTTCCTACTTAAATCACAGAATCAGGCACTGCGCTGCAACCCGATTGGTGTGGCGTTCGCCCCTGCGGCACATGATTGGACCTGCTGTTCTGTATTGCACTATCTCAGCTCCGAAGCTAAATTTGGGGCTGAGTTTACTGACTTTCTGTCTTGCTCTCTTTTCGGCTCCCTAGCCAGCTATGATTCTTAACTGCTTTTGTGTTCAAAAGTAATTTCTGCCAAACTGTTCATTTCTGCACTGCCATAGCTAGTGAATACTATGTACTAGATAGTTTGAACTGTGTATGATGCATGTTAAGTTTTATGGTTAGCCGAGACTGCTGATTTAACCCTGCAACCTTGCTTTTAACTGTCCTCTCCTTCTAAAACTTAATCCATTTCACCCTTGGGCTACTACAACTTGATCAGTCGTAGCCCAGTCCTCCCCCCTCTCTTTGCACTTTCTGAACTGTAGCATGATCTCTGAACCCACACCAGCTCCTCCCTTCCCCTCTGTCTTTTCTCATCATTTTCTCCTGCCATTTAACTCTCCTGAAAGTAAACTTCTTTGTCTTCTTCCACCCAAACCTCCACCAATTAACCTCTTTGTGTACCAACACTTGTCTTACCCCCGCCCTGCTGATGGCCTGCCGCCAGCCCTCCGCCCCCTAGTCTTACCTCCTGTAACCAGTGTCTTTCTCTCTTCTGTCCTCCTTAGGGCTTCATGCCTGAATGGCACACCCACTGACCAGAGGCACTCAACAGCTGCAACTTCAGATCACCTCACTGACTCACAGATGGCCCTCTACCCATCTTCCTGGAACTGTGAGCCAAATCCCACATAAAGGTACATCCGCCAACTTAAATCACAGAACCATGCACTGCTCTGCAACCCGATTAGTGCAGCATTCACCCCTGCGGTCCATGATTGGACTGGCTGTTCTATATTGCACTCCTATTGGTGCCCCTCTGAGCAGCTCTCAAGGCTGTCTAAAATCTCAGCTTCAAAGCTAAATTTGGGGCTGAGTTTACTGACTTTCTCTCTCACTCTCTTTTTGGCCTGCCCCCCAACCCCTCCCAGGCCTCCTTTAAATAGACACTCACCCTTATCTCTTAGGGCAGTGTCACACTATTGGATATCGCCTCCAGCTGAAACCACACCCTCTAGTCTGGACAGACCGTACAGACTACAGCTTGGAAGCCATCTCTGGAACAATCTCTGGCCTTACTGAGATTCCTATAGATCACAGAAACATGAACTGCAGCACTAGGACCCTTGGTATTAATAGCTCTGACATTATTACTACTCTGTCTCATTTCCCCTTAGGGGGACAACTAAACATACCCCTCACTGGAATGGTCCACCTTGCACTTTGCACTATACTCAAGGCATGACCACAGGTAGCTGCACCATCAACGTCTTTGCCCACTGCACACCAATCTGGCACCTTGGCTACCTCCTGATGTTTCATGTGCATAGCACACCTGACTACCTTCCTCTACTGATAACATTCCACATCACTACTGGACGGCCCATGACCCGCAGTGCTGTGAGGAGCAAATGCCCAGCAGTCAAGTAAGCCTGCAAAATACTCATAACCTACCTCCTCAGAATTCTACTAATGCTGCTTCTGATTTATGGCAATGTCCACCCGAATCCGGGACCACCTGGGATGTCCCCCCACTCGCTAAACCAGAAGGAAGGGTCACTCACGCTGGCATCTATCAATGTCTGTAGCCTCCTCAGTAAACTTGATAACCTCCAAACCTGGACACAGCAACACAATCCGGACATCCTCTCTGTTGTCAAAACATGGTTAAATCCCAAAATACCTGCCACCATAGTCGCTGTCCCTGGATACTATATCTTCAGGCAAGACAGAATCGCTAAGTAAGGAGGGGGCTGTGCTAGCTACCTGAGGGATAGAATTAAGGTGCATGCCCTTTGACCCTCTGACCATGGCACCTCTTCACAGGTCCTCACCATAAAAGTCCTCCTTGGGGCACATAATAAACTCACCATGGCTTCATTTTTTTTTTCCAATTGTTTAACCAGATGAGTCACACTAAGCTGAAAGATTGTTTACAGGTGCAACCTGGGAGCACAGGGAAGTTAAGTGACTTACTCAGGGTCACACAGTATGCAAGTGGATGCTGTGTGATTCAAACCCAGGTTTCCAGATTTGTAGATGAGAGCCTTAAACCACTGCACTATACTGCCTCCCTGCCTGCCTGCCTAACTTACTCCAAAGGACAATGCCACTGGCTTCACCAGTGTCATGGAGTACTTAAAGGGACTCCGCTATAACTCAGAAAAAAATAATACTGGGCAACTTCAGTATAAACTGGCTTTCACCTGAGGCCAGCTTCTACAAGGATGCTGTCATGGCACAACACTTCTCACAAATGGTACCCACCCCTACCAGATGCAACTATAGAACTGGATCCCAGACACCACTAGACTGGATACTGACAAATTGACCTGAGCAAATCTCTAAGGTCACAGTTCTCCCTGACACTATAAGTGACCACTCTTCTGTAATCTGTACCTGGACTAACAAATTCATCAAGCCCCATCCTAAAACAGTCTTCCCCAGGGTCCTAAAGCAGTGGCAACTTGAAACACTCAAAGCACATCTGTGTAGTCTGGACTGGTCTGCACTTGACTCAGCTAATGATATTGACCAAGCCCTTGACATTTTCATCAACCACTTTTCTGTAGCCTGCGATACCTATGCACCAGTGAAAAAGATGAAGGTAAAAGGAAAGGCCAACACTTAAATAACCACTGAAAAACCTACTCATCTCAGACAAAGGGATCATCTTTGGCACTACGCTGGAGCCACTGCTAAGCCAGGAGATATTCAAAAATTCAAAGCAGCTAGGAATGACTGCACTCGAGCAATAAGGAATGCCAAAAGGAAATACTTCAGGGAAGCATTCACCAATGCCTGGAGGAATGGGAAAAAGTTCTGGAATAACATAAAAAACCTCACTGGAAAAGACCCCAAGAATCTGCCCAAAATGCTCAATGTCAACTGTACACCAATGACCGACCTTGTTACAATTTCCAACACCTTTAACAATGCATTCTCTAATCTGGCCCGTGTCCTCCCATCAGACTTCTTTGACACCCCTTTCGCAAGTGACCATGCTGACAAGGTACCACACCATCACACAACACCGCAATTCTACTTCAAGAAGATCCCAGTGCCTCTTGCTAGAAAATACATTCTGAAAGCTATCAGCAGTACTGGTTACAGCTGTGACTCCCTTGACATGAAACTGTGTGCACTGGTCTTAGAAGAAATCCTAGAACCCTTGACTAAGAGTTTTAACCTATCACTCACGACTGCCCAATTCCCAATCATATGGAAGCAGGATACAAAGACACTGGTTCACGATAGCGGAGACAGGGCACTGCACACAAACTGCAGGACTATCTCCATCCTCCCGCCTTTATCCAAAGCATTTGAGTGAATAGTCTCGGACCAGCTAGTTGAGTACCTTGAAAAATATGAAATCCAATGCCCTGAACAACATGGCTTTAGAAAAGGACACAGCACCACCACTGCACTGCTGGAATTTACGGTCTTCATCCACTCCACCTACTGTAGGACCAAGAGAACTGCATGGGGGCTGTGTTCATTGATCTAACACCTTTGACACCACAAACCACCCACTCCTAATCAGGCAACTCTCAAATATTGGTCTCTCCAAAGATGCTTTACCCTAGTTTGCAAGTTTCCTCGGAGGTAGGGGCCAGCATGTTAATATCGATGGTGTCATCTGCAATGAAAGCCCAGTCCTCTCAGGAGTCCCCCCTGTGTCCATTCTGAGTCCATTGCTTTTCAGTCTCTTCCTGAATATCCTCCTTAGTGTCTGCCGCCAGAACATACTGCTGTATGTGGAAGACGCTGTCATATACACAAATCACCATGATACTAATCTACTGGAGGAGCAACTACAGCGTGACTTCAAGATCATAGAGGACTGGTTCAGCTCTCACAAACTGGTCCTGAACTGTAGCAAAATAAAAGTAATGTCTTTCTGCAGTACACGAAGCAAGCATAACTCTTGATCCCTCACTATCTGGAACCAGGCAGGGATTACATTTGAACCAGTGTTAGAGTTTAAGTAACATGGCATCACCCTGGACAGATCCCTCTCCTTTGCGTGGCACATAGACAATGTCGCAAAGACCACGCATATACTCTACAAATAGGCCTTCTCCACAGGCACAAACACTGCATGACAGCTGATGCCCTTAGGCTGGCGATTAACAGCTCAATCACCTCAGTCATTGACTATGAACTAGTTATCTATGGCTCAGCTTGCCCCACTGTCCTTCGCAGGATATCAATGGTGCTTAACAAATCTTGCCAGCTCCTAAAGGGTGCTGCCTGTCTAACACACACCTGCAGTCTGTATGCCCAGATGGGGTGGTTACCACTCCTCAGCAGGATCCAATACCATACCTGCCTGGTAACCATCAAGGTTCTCCTCAGGCTCTTACTGCCAGGTGTTGAAAAGCATCTTACTATAAACAACAGCACCTAGCAAACCAGAAATGCACAACACCAAATCTACCAGGTTCCCAGATGCCAGACCATCATGGGTCAGAGGTCTTTCACCTACAGAGCCCCGCTATGCTACAACTCACTCAACAAAGAAACTCTTATTACTACTACGCTTGGTACCTTCAAAAAGCAACTCCATCAGCACCTCACGTCAACCAATCTGTGTGGTTGTTTCCACTAAGAGGATCACCCCTCCTCCCTTGCTGGCCCAAGCTGTCCTGTAACCTCCCTAGGGTTGCTCTGACTCCTGCTCCCTCCTCTTACATCCCTCCGCCTCCCTTCATCCCTCCCTCCCTGTGCCTCCTCTTCATGTCCACCCCCCTCTTTCTCTGGCACTTAGTGGATGTGGACACCCTCCTACTACTATCAGGCTCGCATACATCCTACCACCCTCTCACCTTAGACAATGGCTCCTCAGCCAGCCTACTACTTTTGGTACTCCACTTACCCTACCCTCTCTAACGCCACTCCACTGGTTATTTCGCCTGTCACTGACATTTTCTTGCTGATGTTGTCTCGCTCCAGGTAGGAATGCATCCTTAAGCCTAGCCTTTGCCTGTTTTAATACTGTATCTGTTATCCTTGTCTACCTTTGTATGTAAGTTTACCCTCCATCCTCTGACTTGGAACCTTTGTAAATGAGCAGTTCCTGCTCAAAGGAATTTGTAATCATAGAGTTTAATAAAACAAATAAATAAATAAATACTAGTTCTTTCTTTTTATTCTTTTTCCATTTCCATCCATCCAGTCCCTGGAATGATGCTAAATACCCAGAGAGGTATAGTGTAAAGTGCATAAGTGCATTTTCAGTACAAAAAAACAAACAAACGTGAAGGCTATTTTAAATAGGAATACATACAGTTAATAAAGCCTTTTTAAATAAAAAGTACTCAGAAGTCATATAAAACAATAATAATTTCATGATTAGTATGGTTATAAGAAATCCTTAATTAATTTTCATAAAATCATGCTATAAACCTGTTACTATATGAGGTTCTATGTATGAGAATGTGGTATACTTTATAAAAGTGCTTAGTCACTGTGGATCAGAGATATAGAGAGAAACATAGAAACATAGAAACATAGACTTTGACGGCAGATAAGGACCACTTGGCTCACCCAGTCTGCCCATTTCCTTACCTATTGGATAAGCTGCAGATTCTAGTTAACCGACAGCCTACTTCCTGCAACCCCCCACTATAATTGCCTTATGTCTGTCCCATGCATATTTGAATTCCTCCACTGTTTTAGACCCCACAACCTCTCCAGGAAGGTGGTTCCATGAGTCCGCCACTCTCTCCGTGAAAAAGAATTTCCTCACATTACCCCTGAGCCGTCCCCCCTCTAACTTTAAATTGTGCCCCCTTGTTCTTACACATCTCTTTTTCTGAAAGATGCTACCCTCCTGGACTTTGTTGATTCCCTTGAGGTACTAAAAAGTTTCTATCATGTACCCCCTGTCCCTCCTTTCATCAAGGGTATACATATTAAGCTTTCTCAGTCTCTCTTCATATGGTTTCTGATATAAACCATGCACCATATTAGTTGCCCTCCTCTGGACTGCTTCCATCTTGTCTATGTTCTTGTGTAGATGAGGTCTCCAAAACTGCACAAAGTACTCCAGATGGGGTCTCACCAACTGTCTGTACAGAGGGATAACCACTTCCCTTTTTCTACTTTTGATGCCCCTCCCTATGCATCCGAGTATCCCCCTGCCTCTCCTTACTGACTTCTCACATTGCTTACCCACCTTTAGCTCATCTGATATGACTACACCCAGATCCCTTTCCATTATTGTTGTCGTTAGTACCTCCCGTGCTATTGTGTACTCTTCTCCTGGATTTTTATTTCCCAGGTGTGTTACTTTGAACTTCTTTGCATTGAATCTAAGTTGCCATATGTCTGACCATTCCTCCAATCTTGCCAAGTCCCTTCTCATCCTTTCTAACCCCCCCTTGTGTATCAACTCTGTTACAGATCTTTATGTCATCCGCAAAGAGGCATACCATTCCTTCCAGCCCCTCTGCAATGTCACCTATAAAGACGTTAAAGAGGACTGGACCCAGTACTGAGCCCTGAGGTACTCACTGGTAACCCCTTTCTTCAGAATGTGTTCCATTCACTGTACCTTCTGTGTCCTGTTGTGCAGCCAGTTTGCTACCCAGGCTACTACCCTGGGACCCACTCCCAGACTGGCTAACTTGATTATTAATCCTTTGTGCGGGACTGTGTCAAATGCCTTGCTAAAGTCTAGGTAGGCCATATCCACAGCCCCTCCCTGGTATGTTACATTGGTCACCCAGTCAAAGAAATTGATTAGATTCGTTTGACATGACCTTCCTGCTGTGAATCCATGCTGCTTTGGGTCCTGTGCCCCGCTGGCCTCTAGGTACTCAACAATTCTTTCTTTCAGAAGTGATTCCATCATTTTCCCCACCACTGAGGTCAAACTAACAGGTCTGTAGTTTCCTGCTTCTGCCTTGCTCCCACTTTTGTGAAGGGGAATCAGATCTGCCCTCCTCCAGTCCTCAGGTACCACCCATCTTCCCATGATTTGTTAAAAGTGTGGTTAGTGGTGTCACTTGGTCCTCCTTATCTCTTTTAGGATTCTAGGGTGAATCCGTCAGGCCCCATTGCTTTGTCCACCTTAGGTTTAGGAGTTCTTTCAGTACTCTTTCTTCTGTAAATGGACTGGTGTCAACCCACTATCCAGAGTGCTTCTACTGTTTGGTTTAGGTAACTCCTCCTCTTCTTCTTTTGTGAATACTGAGCAAAAGTATTCATTCAGTATCTCTACCTTTTCACTGTCTCCCTCTGCCCACCTCCCCATTCCTTTATTAATCTTCACTATCCCTCCCTTAACCTTTCTATGCTCCCTAATGTACCTATAAAAGGTTTTATCCCCCTTCTTAACTGAGTTGGCTATCTTTTCCTCAGTTTGGGCCTTTGCTTTTCTGACTGAGAGTCACTATCTGTGGTGATATACGCTGTACCATTAACTGAACCAGGAAATCCCCTGAACCCCCCCACTTCAGTTTTGAAACAACCTCAGACATGAAACAGCACGTCCAGACATGTAAATAGAAAAGAGATCAGTCTGGTGACCTGACCAAAAAGATATAAAAACCTCTTGACTGAGTTCACTTCAATGCAGTCCATGGGGGCTCAGCCCTGAGGGAGGAGAGAGGCAGGCAAGCTGTTGAATACAGATGAGAAGGGTCTTAGGAGCTTAAAGATTCAGGACTGTAATATACGAAAACTACTGATGTTAAGTAAGGATTTTCTTTGCAATGTTTTTGTTTTCATTTATTATTTTTCAAACATTTGAAAGATAAATGTCACAACACGGTGTGTTTTAAACCTCTAAATTTGCCTACTCTGAAGTTTACTCCCACACGCTGTGACAAACTTGGTGTTTGAAGTGGGATAGTACTGGTTGTCCAGAGAAACAAGAGGGAGACCAGTGCGCAGATACCTGCCCTGGTATCCAGACATAGGGTCAAAGAGCTGGATGGCATACCACCAGGATCTTAGTGCCAAGAATCAGTTGAAGGAGGAGTGGCTTCCCAGTGTGCATACCAGAGCACAGGTGTGGGGGACTGGAGGGGAATGACTAACTGGATTGGAGTTCAATGGAATGTGGAGGTGGACCAGCACCTGCACCAGAGAGAGGCAGAGCACTGCTGCCAGGTGTGAATGGATGGTTCCCAACCAGAGGATTTCATGGCAGAGGCAGATTACGATAATCCATGGGTTCTAGAGGAGGAGAACACCTGATGGAACCTTTGTTGCTATCACTTTTGAAGTTCTGTTGTTGCCAATTTTTCCAGTCTGCTGCTACTTGGAGGAGGATGAGATGAAGGCCCCAGGTAAGACTGTTTCAGTACATTTGCATACAGGGGTGAAGACTACAAGCAACAAGGAAGACACCATGGTGGTTGAATGGACTTTCCCATGTTTTGAACCCTCTGTGATATGGTATGAAATGTATGAAACACATAATGTTTAAAATTAATATAACATTAAGGCTGGCGCTGAGCACAGTCAGTTGAGGATACCAGAACAGTGTAAGGGTTGAAAGGAAACCCCTGGTATGTTACAAATAAGGATTGAACCTACGGTTTTGGGAATTAGGAATGGGCTGTTTGATGTTCTGCTTGAGAAGGTTTCTTGTCTACCAGAAAATATATGAAAGGGAAATGGATAAATGAAATGTATGAAATGATTACAAGAAATGTATAACAAAAGAATTGTCTATGCTGTATGATATAAAATGAGGAACTTAGGGTCATGGAGGATCTAGATGTTGGGTGGAACCTATGATTGGGCTCATGAGTGGAAACAATGTGTTAGAATGGGATTAGGGCTGGGTACAACTTGCCCCAGAGAAAGTTATGGTATAGGCCTGTATAGTTGCCCGGATAGCTAGATAGAGGAAGCTCGAAGTCAGCATAAAACTGCTGTGTATTGCTTCCTCTTTTTTAACATACTGTTACATAGAAACATAGACTTTGATGGCAGATAAGGACCACTTGGTCCACCCAGTCTGCCCATTTCCCCTACCTACTGGATAAGCTGCAGATTCTAGTTAACTAACAGCCTACTTGCTGCCACCCCCACTACAATTGCCTTGTGTCTGTCCCACGCATGTTTGAATTCCCCCACTGTTTTAGCCCCAACAACCTCCCCAGGAACGCAGTTCTATGCATCCACCACTCTCTCCGTGAAAAAAAAATTCCTCACATTACCCTTGAGCCATCCCCCTCTATCTTTAAATTGTGTCCCCTTGTTCTTACACATCTCTTTTTTCTGAAAGATGCTACCCTCCTGGACTTTGTTGATTCCCTTGAGGTACTTGAATGTTTCTGTCATGTCCCCCCTGTCCCTCCCTTCATCAAGGGTATACATATTAAGCTCTCTCAGTCTCTCTTCATATGGTTTCTGATACAACACCCTGCTCCATTTTAGTTGCCTTCCTCTGGACTACTTCCATCCTGTCTATGTCCTTGTGTAGATGAGGTTTCCAAAACTGTACACAGTACTCCAGATGGGGTCTCACCAACTGTCTGTACAGAGGGATAACCACTTCCCTTTTTCTACTTGTGATGCCCCTTCCTATGCATCCCATTATCCCCCTGGCTCTCCTTACTGACTTCTCACATTGCTTACCAACCTTTAGATCATCTGATATGACTACCCCCAAGTCCCTTTCCATTTTTGGTTTTGTTAGTACCTGCCCTGCTATTGTGTACTCTTCTCCTGGGTCTTTGTTTCTCAGGTGCATTACTTTGCACTTATTTGCATTGAATCTAAGCTGCCATATGTCTGACCATTCCTCCAACCTTGCCAAGTCCCTTATCATCCTTTCTACCCCCCCGTGTATCAACTCTGTTACAGATCTTTGTATCATCTGCAAAGAGGCATACCTTTCCCTTCAAACCCTCTGCAATGTCACCTATAAAGATGTTAAAGAGGACTGGACCCCGTACTGAGCCCTGAGGCACTCCACTAGTGACCCCCTTTCTTCAGAATGTGTTCCATTCACTATTACCTTCTGTGTCCTGTTGTGCAGCCAGTTTGCAACCCAGGCTACCACCCTGGGACCCACTCCCAGGCTGGCTAACTTGATTATTAATCTTTTGTGTGGGACTGTGACAAATGCCTTGCTAAAGTCTAGGTAGGCCATATCCACAGCCCCTCCCTGGTCTATTACTTTGGTCACCCAGTCAACGAAATCTATTAGATTCATCTGAAGGTATGATAGTTGGTGCACAGGGTTTTGAAATAATGCCAAATAATGGGTTCTGAAAAGAAGTCAAGTGATGGGTGCTGAAACCATGCCAAATAATGGATTCTGAAACAATGTTAAGTGATAGGTGCTGAAACAATGCCTATTGATGGGTGTCTGATGTTACATATGAGTTGTCTGAGTTTTAGTAACCAGAGTGAAATAGTTAGGGGATAGAAAGTCATTACAGACTGATGTCCTCTGAGAGCATAAATGGGTACTGTGCTGAACTGTAAGCCAGCCTCATAGAATTTGACAGCAGATAAGGACCGCTTGGCCCACCTAGTCTTCCCATTTTCCTACCTAACAGATAAGCTGCAGATCCTAGTTAACCAACAGCTTACTTCCTCTTACCCGCCCCTAGGACTGCCTTATGCCTGTCCCATGCATTCTTGAAGTCCACCACTGTTCTTGACTCCACGACCTCCTCAGGGAGGCTGTTCCATGCATCCACAACCCTCTCAGTGAAAAAATACTTCCTCACATTACCCCTGAGCCGTCCCCCCTCTATCTTCAAATTGTGCCCCTTGTTCTTGCACATCTCTTTTTCTGGAAGATGCTACCTCTTGGACTTTGTTAATTCCTTGAGGTACTTGAAAGTTTCTACCATGTCCCTCTCTCCCTTCTTTCCTCAAGAGTATACATATTAAGCTCCTTTAGTCTTTCTTTGTATGTCTTCTGGTGCAGACCCTGCACCATTTGGATTGCCCTCCTCTGGACAGCCTCCACTCTGTCTATGTCTTTGCGAGATGGGGTCTCCAGAACTGTGCACAGTACTCAGATGGGGTCTCACCAACTGTCTGTACAGAGGGATAACAACTTCCTGTTTTCTACTATTGATGCCTCTTCCTATGCATCCCAGTATCCTCCAGCCTTCCTTACTGCCTTCTCACATTGCTTGCCCACCTTTAGGTCATCTGATATAATTACCCCAGGTCCCTTTCCATTTTACTGTTGTCAGTATCTCACCCCCATTGTGTACGCTTCCCTGGGTTTTGTTTGCCAGGTGCATTATCTTGCACTTCTTTGCATTGAATCTGAGCTGCCATACATTTGACCATTCCTCCAACCTTGCCAAGTCCCTTCTCATCCTTTCCACTCCATCCTGTGTATCAACCCTGTTGCAGATCTTTGTGTCATCTGCAAAGAGACATACTTTTCCTTCCAGTTCCTCTGCAATGTCACTTATAAAGACATTAAAAGGACTGGTCCCAGTACCGAACCCTGTGGTACCCACTAGTAACCCTCCTTTCTTCACTGTGTACTCCATTTACTACTACCCTTTGTGTCCTGTTGTCTAGCCAATTTTTTATCCAGGCTACCACCTTGGGACCCATTCCAAGGCTGTCTATCTTGTGTATTAATCTTTTGTGGGGGACTGTATCAAATGCCTTGCTAAAATCTAGGTAGGCCATGTCCACAGCCCCTCCCTGATCTACTACTTTGGTCAGCCAGTCAAAGAAATCTATTAGATTCGTCTGACACGACCTTCCCATCGTGAATCCATGCTGCCTTGGGTCCTGTGCCCCACTGGCCTCAAGGTACTCAACAATTCTTTCCTTCAGAAGTGATTCCATCATTTTCCCTACCACTGAGGTCAAACTAACTGGTCTGTAGTTTCCTGCCTCTGTCCTGCTCCCACTTTTGTGAAGAGGAATTACTCATGGTAAGTATTGTTGTATTACAATAACTTGGTATGGTGGACAATACTAAAAATAGCAGAATTAAAGGACCCTGGGGTGAAGCTTTCATATAGGGTGAGAGAACGCTTCAACCAACCCCCCATTCTACTGTAATGGCAGAATATTTATGACTGAGAGAGGGTTCTTGAAAAAACTGTATAGTTTTGAGAACTGCTTTTTTCTTAAGAAGGGAGATGTGTGTGGCACAGTTAAGCTTCACCCATGGCTGTGACTGATGGACCACTCTTCTATCTCCTTATTTCCTAGCAACCGTTAACACATTTCACATTCCTTTTCTTCTCTCCCCTTCCCCTACCCTAGGTTGGCCACCTAGCATATATCTTTACTGTCCCTACTAAACTTCTTACTAGTTTTCTCTTTTTTTAATTCTTTTTCCATTTCCATTCATCCAGTCCATAGAATGGTGCCAAACACCCAGAGAGGTGTTGAGTAAAGTGCATAAATGCATTTTGTGTACAAATAAAAACATGAAGGCCATTTTAAATAGGAATACATTCAGTTAATAAAGCCTTTCTAAATAAAAATAATTCAGAAGTCATATAAAACAATAATAATGTCACGATTGGTACAGTTATAAGAAATCTTTATGGTATTTTCATAAATTCACACTATAAACCTGTTACTGTAAAAGGTTCTATGTATAAGAATGTGGTATACTTTATAAAAGTGCCTAGTCACTGTGGAGCAGAAATATAGAGAGTCAATATCTGTGGAGATATACACTATACCTGTAACATAACCAAGAAATCCCCTGAAACAACCTCCTCCCTTGGTTTTGAAACACCATGCTCAAATATGAAACAGCATGTCCAGACATGTAAATAGAAAAGGGCTCAGTCAGGTGACCCCACCAAAAAGATATAAAAACCTCTTTACTGAGTTTACTTCAGTGCAGTTCTTTGGGGCTCAGCCCTGAGAGAGGAGAGCACTAGAAAAGCTGTTGAATGCAGATGAGAAGGGTCTTTGGAGCTTTAAGATCCAGGACTATATTATATGAGAAACTACTGATGTCAAGTAGTGATTTTCTTTGCAGTTTCTTTGTTTTCATTTATTATTTTTTGAACTTTTGAAAAATAAATATCACACCACGGTGTGTTTTAAATCTTTAAATCTGATTTGTCTGAAGTTTATTCCCACACACTGTGGCAGACCTTTATTTGCTCTGTCATTGAGAAGATCTAGGATTTGGATAGTCCCTCAACTGAAGGAGATGTTCCTTTCTCCATTCATCATTTATGAAAAATCTACCATTGTCTTTGATATGTTGTGTTGATTGATTGTCTCCTGGATTGCAGTAAGCAGTCCACTACTGGGGAGTAGTAGCCCAGGTTTAACAGTCCATTCCTTTCAGTTAACAATCTGTCAGTTTCAGTGTTGCTGGGTTTGGGTGCAGGATTGGGCCTTGGCTGAGATGGTCCAGGCAGCAAGGTAATGGCATTGGTGAGCCCACTGCCATTGCTTGTATTAGTGACTACCATGGTCTCCTGGGCCATTCTGGTGCTACTAGTACTGCTGTTGCTCCTGTGACTCATATCTTGTGTAGGACCTTGTTCAAAATGGTGGTCAGTGAGAACACATAGGCTTATTTGAATTACCATGGTGTTGAGAGTGAGTCCACTTCCTGTGCCCTGTAGTCTGAGAATATGGAGTGATATCTCAGTAGTTGCACATTCTGTTGGGAGGCCATGTGGTCTACTTGCAGTGGTCCCCATTTTATCTGAATTCTGTGAAAGATTTTTTGGTTTAGCTTCCATTCTGACTGATTAATGGTTACTCTGCTCAGCCAATCCACCTCTGTGTTGGCTGAGCCTGCCAGGTAAATTGCCATGATTGACAGCAAGTTTTGTCCTGCACAATGCAGTAATTTGAGTGATTGTGCAATCATGTCATTGCTTCTTATGCCCCCTTGCTTGTTTAGGTATACAAAAGTCACTTGGTTGTCATAAATAAATAAAATTGCCCTGTTTGAAATGAGGGGTTTGAATAATGTTAGTGCTAGACTTCCTGCTGTCCTCTCCAGAACATTTATTGGAAGTGTTAATTCACTCTGTGACCATAGTCCCTGAGTAACATGGTTCAGGTAAGTTGCTCCCCAACCTGTCAGGCTTACATCCATAGTGATGACCACCATGGGGGAGGGTTGTGCTAGCAGGTGTCTGTGTAGCATGTTCTTTCTTAGAGTCCATCACCTCAGGTTGGAGAGCATCCTTGAGGGAGGTGTAATTTGAATTCTGAAATTTTGAGTGGTCTGATCCCATGTCTTGATCAAGAACCTCTTTAGCAATCTCATGTGCAGTCTGGCCCATAGTGCCATGTCCATTAGGACTGCCATGACTCCTAGCATCTGGAGGTAGTTCCAAACAGCTCTATTGGGCCTGTATATGATCTCTTTGATCAGAGTGCGAATGTTATGCACTTTTTCCTCTGTTGGGATCACCCTGTTGAGCCAAGTATTTATTACTGTGCTCAAGTGGGCAAGGGACTGCAATGGTGTTAGCTGGCTCTTCACCTTGTTGATTACCCATCCACGTTCTTGCAGACATTGTGCTGCCATGTTGGTGCTGAATTGATCTTTTTCCATTGTTCTTGCACATAACAACTAGTTGTCCAGGTAAGGGATGATGTGCACACCTTCTTTCCATAGGTGTGCAGTCAAAATGACTAGTGTCTTGGAGAATACTCCTGGAGTTGAGGCCAGACTTAATGACAGGTGGGTATACTAATAGTGTTCCCCCAGTATGTTGAATCACAGATACTTGTAGTGTGACTTCCAAATTGGTATGCGTCCTTCAAATCTATTTATGTCAGACAATCTCCTGGGTGGATGGCTAGTAAAGTTGACTGTAACATCTCCATCTTGAACTTCTTGCTCAAATTTGTTTAGGTATTTAAGATCCATAACTGGATACACTTCCCCCATTTTCTTTGGGACTTCAAAGAACAAAGAGTAAACCCCTCTGCCATTCTCTTCTGCCCAGATGGGCAAAATAGCCCATTTTCATAGCAGGTCCAGTATCACTAATTGTGTTCCTTGTGCCTTCCCTGGGCACTTCGGCATTGGGGAAATCAGCAGTCTGTGGTAAAGTGGTTTGTTATTGAATTTGATGGCATATCTCCTAGTTACCACTTCTCTAACTCACATGTCTATTGTCTGGGCTAATCATTTCACAAACTCTTGCAGTCTCCATGGTATCAGTGGGTTTGCTTGGGCCCATGTGCCTTCATTGTTTTTTCCCTTTGTTTATGAAATTTGGCTTGTGCTCGCCATTGCCGTACTGCCTGCCAGTGTTGTTCTTTGTTTTATTGCCATAAAACTTGTGCTGGAATTTGGGACTTTGGCTCCATTGTCTAGATCCCTGGGACATGTAGGTCTGGTTTCTGGGTTTAAATGTTTTACCTTTAGGATGAAAGGACCTGTTCAAGGGTAGGTAGACATCTTTGTCCCCTTCCACTTCTTTTCCCCCTCTCTTTTTGAGTTGTCGGGTCAAGCCCTTGTCAAATATGGTGCCTTATTTGAATGGTAACTTCATCAAGGTGCTTTTGGATTCATTGTCCGCCTACCACAACTTGAGCCATAATGGCCTCCTAGCTCTGTTTGATAGGACGGCTATTTTGGGTCCAAATGTCAGGATGTCTGAGGATGCATCCATTATGTATTTTATGGCCTGAATTGCACATTCAGCTGTGTCCATCTGTTGAGAGTCCTCTGGGACATTCTCGGTCAGGATATCCACCCATCTATGAAGGTCTCTGCTTGTGAACCAGACCATCATATCAGCTGAATGTAGCATGACCAAGACCTCATGAATTTTCCTGAGATGCTCCTCAATTTTCTTGTCCATGGGATCTTTAAGTGCAGCTGTGCTCTCGATGGGGATGGTGGTACACTTGGAGAGTTCAGATACCATTTTAGTTTCTTTTCCCCAGTGTTTGCTCAGTGTCTAGGATAGGGGGTACCAGTTACCCACCATGCTCCTTTCAGGCGTTCTGGTGGGTTCGAGTATATTGTATTCTTTAATGAGGAAATATTCAATGGTCTTTCACAATGGGAAGTGGGTTTTCTCTTCTGAGTTAACCATTGACAGAAGCGGGTCCTCTGTTGTGGATGGCTATTCAGTTTGTTCTGGTATTCTCAAAGCTGATTTAACCATTATTTATGAGCTAGTCAATGTTACTGCTGTGGCACATCCTGTTTGATTTGTCTATGATGGCCTCATCTGGGTCCGCTGTGGTCTCAGATGTGGTACTGTCCATTTCCAGTCTGGGCCATTTCTGCATGGTGTCTTCCTCTTGGCTGTTCAGTTTATTAGAAAGTGGTATGGGATTGCTGGCCTTAAATGATTCTAGAAGCTGGAACAGTAGCTGCACCTGGCTGGTATCTAGCACTATTGGGGTGGTTGGTGGTAGGGGGTCTATGAGTCTGACCTCCCTTCATCCATCTCCCCAGAACCCCATTGGCAATTAGCATGCACAATGCACAGGCCATGTCCCCTTTGTCAGCTTCTGGGAAGAGCAGTCTGCATTCCCTGCATTTCTTCATGATGTCTGATTTATCCCTCAATCTGTTGGTTTGGGACAAAAAGAACTGCATCAGATATGGATTCTGCTTGACAAAATGCCAGATAAAGAACAATCAGATTGCTCAACTTAGTAGTGAATGTGATTCCTCATCCATTGATTAAAAAACTCTACCACCACTTTAAATGTGCATTGCCTCTTTAAGAAGTACATCTGTCCATATGGTGTGGTTGCTGCAGTCCCGGACAAGAAGGCCATCATAAACGTGGAGCTGGCGAGATCAAGGAACTTTCTATTCCCTTAGTAGGTCCCAGCTAAGATGGCCGCCGTGATACTGCGAGAGGTCCCTCGAGCTTTGAAAGTGCTGTATGCCTTGCAATGTGGTTCTCCGGTCTCGCAGGTGCATGCAGTATTATGGGACAGGCTGAGAAAAGCAAGGGGAACAGTATGGCTTCCAGTATTCTTAGTGAGTGGATAACTTGTTATTTTATTGCCCAGTGAGACAAAGGACTGTAGCACCAATGAAATGGAGTGGCCCATGTGTGGAGGTCTCAGGATTCTCACTGGAGACAAATTTAACTGCATCTTATGAGGATACAGGTGGCAGGGAGCAACTCTAGCAGGTATTGCTGTTTCAATAATATCACTTCCCTTTGCTACTTGATGTCTTTCATGGGACTCAGGATGCTATGGGAGTTCTTCAGTCATGCGAGTGAGCAGGGGTGAGGCAAACTGTGGTGGGATATGCTTGGGCTGGCTACAGGGGGCACTCCAGTGGGGACCCTATCATCAGTATGCCCTGCAATGCTTTCTTGTGTGGCTACAGTATAGAGGGTGCTTCATGAGGGACCTCATACAGAGTGAAAAGAGTTCTGCAGAGGAGCACTGTAGATAAGCTCAGATGAGGATTTTTGCTCAGTAGTTACCATAGTTGCACAGCTATGGTGGTGGTGTGGGTAGGGCATGCTATACGAGGGAGCCTTTCCCTAGAGGTGTGCTGTACCTAGGGAAAAACATTTTTTTTTCTATGCACTAAGCCTTGCAAAGCTAGTAAACAGATGCAGATAGTTTGCATTCCTTCAAAGCTAAACATTTAAACAGGAATTAAATCCTGTTTGCTGCCAGGCTTATAAAGTCAAGATTAGTTTAAAAAATGGTATACCTTGTAATTGATTTGATAGTTGTTGGGAGCAGATCTGGATCGCAACCAACCTCTTTTGGTGCACAAAGTAAACTGGAGATTATCAGATGGGAAAAGGGGGTTGTTCTCGGCCAGCTTGATTTTGATTGGATCATGCATCAACCTATAGGGTGGATGAGGAGTGCCCTTATGGTTCTGACTGCAGAGTACTATTAAGGGTACAAAATATAATGAGTTTGGGCTGACTGACACTGTGGCCATTAGTCACAATACTACATACAGTGGAGTGAGTAAGTCCTTTCAGTAGGGTGTTTATTTGCACCCATAATCACTTAGGGTTGGCCAGTCCATTGCCCTGTAGCTTTCTAACATAATCCTTATTGCCTGACTTGGTTTTCTTTTTGCATGAGTTTCACAATTTCCTGAATTCATACAAGTCTTTGTATTCATCATCATCATCGTGTTATTTTAAAAGGTGCCTTTCCTTTGTTCAAGGTGTCTGCACAATTTGAACTTACACACCAACACCAACAACAATAAAGCCATCATAAAACATACTATAAAAAACAAATCAGATAACATAATTCAATACTATTGCTTGACTGATTCTAAACCCCCATTCAGACCAGTAGCAATATTTGTCTTCAGACCAGAACATTTAAAGGTCCCCCAGGCTTTTTCTCTTAGAGACAATAGGATATTTAGCTCAGGGACAATCCATTTGTAACATTTCCATTTGACTCAGAGATTTCATAAGATAGCCTGATTATTGAGAATTGAGAGGAAGTTGTGAACAAGGAGATCTAAGGCCTTGTCCAGAGTAGGAAACCTTTCTATTGGATACCAATTGACTTGTGCTAGGGAAGCCCTAAAAGACACCACATCAAATCTGGAGTAATCTCATGCTGGAAAGATTTTGGGTTGCACATTTGGGGCATTATTTTTCCAAACACAGAAAATGGAAGAGTGGTCGCTGATAGAGTCAGAGAAGACTCCAACAACCTTGATTCTGTGTGGTACAGAGATAACAACCCAATCAAGTAGAGAATGGTTTCCAGTTTCATGGTTAAGTCTTGTGCATTCACTGATAATTTAAGTGAGGCCAGCATCAAGGAACTCTGCCTGAAGATTACGTTTAGTATCCTGTGCCCAGTTTAGACTGAAGTCTCCTAGCAAGGTTAACTCCCATTAAGGTTGTTCTACTAGTGCCCTGGTTATTATCAAAAGCCCCAGAGGTTACCTGAGGAGGGTTATAGGGCACCCCAGGATGAGAGGCTTAGTGTCGCCTAGCAAGATTGTTGTAGTCTCACCACCACATTTGCTGAGATTAACTCATTCACTCCCCAGGAGCTCTTTGAGAGTTCCACCACTTGTGCCCTGTATACCCTTAACACTGCATCCTTGGCCTTTCTAAACAAAATTAAGCCATAATGAGCATGCCACAAACAAATGTGAATAACTCATAAACCGTAAGTGCTACGCACAAAGTACAAGTGACAAAGTTGTTCGGCACAAAATTATCTTTCCAGCTATGCTATGCAATTAATTATAAACAATTTCTTTTTTTTCTATACCAGTCGAAATAGCAAAAAAAAGTGTTTTTTTTTGCAATAGAAAAGGCAATGTAAACCATTTTCTGGTAGGAAAATATGTAACATAGCACCAAATAAAACATCTATACATTAGATGTTGGTACAAAAGGGATTTTGTACTAAAAATCAATTTCTCTAATATAAAACATGTATTTTTTCCCATTTTATTCAAGGTGGTTAGGTGACGCTTGAGGGACAAATGTCAGACATGTACACTATACCATAAACAAATGTGAATAACTCCTAAAGTATGCCTGATACACACAAAATATCAGCTGCAAAGTTGTTCAGCACAAAATTGCCTTTCTAACTGTGCTGTGCAGTCAATTCTAATCAATTTGCATCACAAGTAATACAGAGAAATAGTGTTGATGACCTGAGAAGTGTTCAAGACAAATGGGAAGTCTTTAGCTGCAGACTGAAGTCTTTGTGGGAGACAAAGAGGTTGATTTGGCTGCCAACTTCAGGCATTTCCTGGAGGTAATGAGTTAACTACTTTGACAGGGGATGCATTTAAGGAGAAGTTAACATAGATGATCAGCCCTCCCCTTTTTTCCCCAGACCTGTCTCTCCTGAATGTGATATAGTTTGTTAGCTCAATTTCATAATCCATAACATGAGGCTTAAGCCAGATCTCAGACAGTGCCAGGATGTCTGGTCTGTAGACTGCTACTCTGCTCTTCAGTTCATGCATCTTGGATCTAAAGCTATTAATATTTAGATGGACCAACTTCAGGCCTCTGGTATTAGCCCACGTTGGGTCAGTGGTGGAGCAGATACTATCTTTTTTTTTATTTATTCTTTATGTGCCTCTCCTACCGTCAGGCATCTGCCCGGTCATGGACCCCCATGGCTGTGGCTCTCCCACATTAGCTGCCCTCCCAGGACCCCCTGGATGGAACCCCCAGGATAGGGTCATGGCACCACAGCTTAGCGGTGTTACAAATGATGGGATAGGGTGAAAGTTGGCCTGGGGGAACCAATTGAAGCTAGAGGGGTGGGCTTCATAGAGGCAGTAAGCAGGCAAGTTTTCTTCCCTGTTTTTGCAGGGGTTGTGAATGTGCAATGACACTGACATCCATCCTGCCCCCTCAAGTCCTTGCTGGTGCAGAGTGCTTGAGGAACCCCTGGCCTCTGCCAGAGGTCCTCCATGCACCAGTGATGCCCACACCCTTCCCCCAGAAAAGGAGAGCAGCCCATAGGTGCTTGATCCATCTCCTCCCAGCCAGCCCTCCGACAACCCAGGTCCATTCCTGAACCTGGGTCACCATGGTTGCAAGCAGAAATCCAACCACTGCACCGATGGGCTGGCTACAGGATTAGAGTGCACATTTCCCGATAGGAGGAGGAGGAGGAGGAGGAGTGCAGGCCAAGACGGTAGTGAATGACCGGGGTAAGGGTGGGTCCAGTGGAGGACAGGGTAGCAGTACTGTGCAGGTAAAGGGTGTAGGGGCTGGGGAAGGGCTCAAGAGGGAGGCATGGGTGAACATGGTGGGAAAGTGAAAGGAGAGGGGGTAGCAAGCCAAAAAGCATTAGGTAACCCCAGGGATGGGTCATTATGTGAGGGAAGGGGGGCCATGGTGCTGGCAAACAACTTAGGTGACCATTCCTTGGGGAGGGTGCAGAGAGGGAGGGAGTGATGCTGAAGGTAGGAGAGAAGTGGGTAATGCTAGTAGCAGAAATAGATTGCATGACGCTGCTGTGTTAGTGATTGAATATTTGCTGGGGCTAGCAGCCACTAGTGATGAAAGGTATAAGCTGCTAGTGGAGAAATGGGCTGATTGGTTTTACATGTCACGTAAGCCTTTTTTTTTGTTAATATTTTTATTAGCTTTTAAACACATGAACACATTGACAGACATAACATTAAGCAGACATAAGTACAAAGAAGCTGCAGAAGCAGCTTGGAGCTATTAACATTAGCCATTGCGAATATACCTGTACAGACATTCTATTTTTCAGGCTATTTCACTGAATTGGACAATGAGACAATACAACAAGAAGACAAAACAAGAAAAAAAACAAAAAAAAACCTAATAGCTCAATTAACTATTTACATTTGTCCACATCTTATCGAGAATTTCATGCAGTTAACTTCATATAGATCATCTCTTAGACTGCCATCAACATTTATAGTCACATTAAGGTTTCGGTCCCTATTTCATATATGACACAAAGATCTGCAACAGAGTTGATGCACAAGGTGGAGTGGAAAGGATGAGAAGGGACTTGGCAAGGTTAGAGGAATGGTCAAATGTATGGCAGCTTAGATTCAATGCTAAGAAGTGCAAGGTAATGCACCTGGGAAACAAAAACCCAGGGGAAGAGTACACGATGGGGGGTGAGATACTAACAACAAAAAAAATGGAAAGGGACCTGGGGGTAGTCATATCAGATGACCTAAAGGTGGGAAAGCAATGTGAGAGGCAGCAAGGAGGGCTGGGGGATACTGGGATGCATAGGAAGAGGCATCACCAGTAGAAAACAGGAAGTTGTTATTCCTCTGTACAGACAGCTAGTGAGACCCCATCTGGAGTACTGTGTGCAGTTCTGGAGACCCAATCTCCACAAAGACATAGACAGAATGGAAGCTGTCCAGAGAGGGCAACTAAAATGGTGCAGGGTCTGCACTGGAAGACATATGAAGAGAGACTAAGGAGCTTAATATGTATAGCCTCGAGGAAAGGAGGAGAGGGAGACATGATAGAAACTTTCAAGTACCTCAAGGAATCAACAACGTCCAAGAGGTAGCATCTTTCAAAAGAGGTGTGCAAGAACAAGAGGCACAATTTGAAGATAGAGGCGGCTCAGAGGTATTAATTTAAGAGTATTTTTCAGAGAGGTTGTGAATGTCGAACGGCCTTCCAGAGGAGGTTGTGGAGTCAAAAACAGTGGTGGAATTCAAGCATGCATGGGACAGTCATAAGGCAATTCTAGGAGGTGGGGGTAGGAAGAAGTAGGCTGCTGGTTAACTAGGACCTGCAGCTTATCCATCAGGTAGGGAAATGGGCAGACTGGGTGGGCCAAGCGGTCCTTATCTGCCGTCAAATTCTATGTTTCTATGTTTCAGTCATAGTTAATTTGAGTTAAGTAACGACCTCTCCCTTCCCCCCTCCCCTTCCCTTTCTTAAGCACCCAACTGTAGGATCATCACTTCTTCCTGAGTCAATGCTGCCAGTAGGGGATTCCATGTAGAAATAAAGGACTCTATCCTTCCCTGAATTTGGTATGCCCGTTTCTCCATTGCCAGGGCGCCAGTAATCATGGCACGCCACTGCTCAGTGGAAGGGTCCTTTGCTGACACCCATGTATTCAGGATAGCCTGTCTGGCCTGTGCTAGAATGACCCTGATCTACTTCCTGTACGGGGCCCATTCACCTCCCTCTCCCATTTCCACCCCAAAAAGGAGCTCAACCGGGTGAAAAGGGATACTCACCCCCATCCTCTCCTTCAAATACTGCACCACTTTTTTCCAGAAACTCTGGAGCTGGGGACAAGTCCAGAAACAGTGCATGTAGGTGCCTCTTTGTTGTTGACATCTAGTACAGACGTCTGAGACCTCTGGCTGATATTTATGCACTACCACTGGGGAATAGAACAGCCTGTGGATGAACTTATAGGCTGACTCTTTATACTTATTCGACACCAATAAGCCCACATGCATTTCAATTATGATTCCCCAATTGAAGTCAGAGATTGAGAGCCCTAAATCATTCTCCCATCGTTCCTTCATGTTCCCCATCCTTCCTTGCAAACTATCCCTGAGTATACGTGCAGCGTCCCCAATCATCCCTTTCGGATTCCCCCTAGCTTTACTAATTAGGGCCTCTATCCGTTGCATAGGGATGGGTTGGGTCCCACACTTCCTCAACTTCTTATAGTAATCTCTGGCCTGAAAAAACCTAAACATATGACTGTTGGGGATCCCTCTGCCCTCCGTTAGTTCCTGGAAGGAACATATGTTTGGCCCATTTAACAGGTCCCCTACACTGTGTATCCCCCTCTCGTTCCATTCAGCAAAACCCTGATCCTCTAAACCAGGTCAGAAGAAGGGGTTTCTGTTTAGTAGGAGGAGCAACGTTTCTACCTCCGTACCTCCTACCATCTTTTTAATCTGTTCCCAGCTTCCTAACGTCCAAATCCCCATCGGGTTAGAACGCGACTGGGCCAGGTAAGCTTTTTTCCCTCCTCTGGCTACATATGTCGAAAGTCTGCCCTGTCCCTCCATTTCTTCTAGGTCAATCCAGCTAGCTACCTCTGGCTTCACAATCCAGTCCTTAATCACTCTTACTTGTGTGGCCAAAAAATAATTCTTTATATCTGGGAATTTTAGCCCTCCCTCCTTTATGCTCAGTTTTAGCCTACTCAGACTAATCCTAGCCCTTTTCCCCTGCCACAGGAAGTCTGAGAATCCTCTCTCAAGCTTCTTGCTGTCTTTCTTAGACACACCCATTGGGAGCATCTGCAGCAAGTATAATATCTGTGGCAATATATTCATTTTCAAGAGATTCATGCGTCCAATCCAAGACAACGGTAACGCTCTCCACCTTTTCATATCCCCTATCATGCTATCCACCATCAGCCTATAATTTAAGCCATATAGCTCCAAGATATTCCTACCAATGTTTACTCCCAGACATTTAAAGGAAACTCCGACTTCTCAAAGGCCCTACTCTTCATTCCCTCTGGGTCTCCCCTTTCCAAGACACATTACCTCAGATTTATCCAGGTTTATTTTATATCCTGAGAAGAGGGAAAACCTATCTATTATGTCCAGTATTATAGGAATAGAACATTCTGGGTTACCCACATATAGAATCATGTCGTCCACATATAGGCACAATTTATATTGTTGCCCTCCATTCCCCGGTACTCCCACCACCCTTTCATTCTGCCTTATGGCTATAGCTAGAGGCTCAATAGCCAGATCGAACAAAAGTGGGGATAGCGGGCATCCCTTCCTCGACCCCCTGTATAAACCAACACATTGTGACAGCCCTCCATTGACTAACACCGCAGCCTGCGGAGAAGTGTAAATGGCCCTGATCATATTTACAAACCCTTCTCCCATGCCAAATCTACTTAAAAACCTCAAAGAGGTATCCCCATTCAATGAGATCAAAAGCCTTCTCGGCGTCCAGCGCCAGAACTGCTGTGACTCCTGGATGCTGAGAAGAGCCATGCACCACATTAAGTACCTTTCGTACATTGTGATAAGAGTGTCTCCCCTTTACAAAGCCCGTCTGGTCTGGTTGCACCAGGCGAGGCATCAGTTCTTCTAAGCAGCCGGATAACACCTTAGCATAGATCTTCGCATCTACATTCAACAAGGATGTGGGTCGATAAGCGGCACAATCCTGGGGGTCCCTTCCATGCTTTGGAATTACACAGACCATCGCCATCCCCATGGTGGGGGGGAGTGGGTTCCCTTCCCTTGGCTCCCGGAAGACCTCCCAAAGCAGGTCCACCATCTTTTGTCCCACTGCCTTATAAAACTCAACAGGAAGGCCATCCAGTCCAGATGCCTTACCTGGCTTCAACTCCTGTATAGCTCTTCTAATCTCTTCTCTAGAAATTTCTCTGTCCAGTTCCTCCATTTGCCACTCACTAATTTTCCAAAGCTTAATCCCTTCCAGAAAAGTTCTCGCTTTCTCTAGTTGGCCCTCGCACTCACTCTCATACAGAGCTCGGTAGAATTTCCTAAACCTTTCCCTTATGGCCTGGGGATCTTTCAGCAGCCTTCCCCCGTCATCCTTTATCTCTTGAATTCTCGTTAACCCCCTTCTACCTTTAATAAGGTTGACAAGCATGGGTCCAGGTTTATTACCCCATTCATAAAACCTTTGCTTCACAAGACATGTCTGGCCTCTCGCCTGCTCAGCCAGCATATTGTTAAGTGTCCCCCTCGCCGTAGCCAATGTCTGGATACACCCTTCATCCCCTCCCCACTACCTTACTCTCCAAGACCTTGACCAGCTGGAACAACTCTTCGTACCTTCTATTCTGCTCCTTCTTATACCCTGCCACACACCCTATAATAACCCCTCTTAAGTATGCCTTACCTGCGTCCCAAAAGATCTGTGTGGATGGCGCTGAGTCCCTGTTCAGCACAACGTATCTCTCTAGCTGCCCTCTCAAAAAGGTCCTAAACTCTTCCCTCCCCAACAAGTATGAAGGGAACCTCCATGCACCAGGCCTCGTCCTACCTACCTCCATTTCTAACGTCATTGTTACCATGGCATGATCCGAGACATGTATAGGTTCATGTCTCACATCCACCATCTTGTGATACCAGGATCCCTCTATATACTGTATATGTGGTCTAATCTCGACCATGTTTTGTGGGGGTTAGAGAAGAAAGTGAATTCCTTAAGATTCGGGTTAGCTGTCCTCCACGCGTCCAATAGGTCCAGTTCCACCACACCCTCTCTCCACCGTCTCATACAACTCCCACCCCTGCCCCTCCCTCCAGAGTGGTCCATGACTGGGTCCGGTGTGCAATTGAAGTCACCCCCCATAACCAACCCCTGAAACTGTTCCTTAATTAACAGTTCTAACAGGTTTCTATAGAACATTGGCTCAAAAACTGCTGGGGCATATACACTTCCGAATGTTACCTGGGTCCCATATATCTTGCCTTCTACAAACACAAATCTCCCTTCCTTTTTGTCCTGTACCACTCTTGAAACCTTAAAAGGGAGGTGTTTATGTATTAGTACAGCTACTCCTCTCTTGTGTGAGGAGAAGGATGCTGCGTAACAAGCTCCCACCCAGTTCCTTACCAGCTTTTGATGTTCTAATGGGGTCAAGTGCATCTCTTGAAGTAGGGCTACCTGGGTCCTCACTCTCTTGAGGGCTGTAATTATAGAGGTTCGCTTAATCGGGGAAGATACGCCTCACCCATTCCACGAAACTACCTTCACTCTCTCCTTTTGGTCCATCTAAATACCCAACCAACCTTTATGGCCCACTTAACCCATATCATCTCTTTTACTCCCTTAGTGTGTGGCATTACTCTACTCTTTGGCTCTCTTAGTGTGGACTTAACATATAACTCTTGAACAACATATAAACCGAAACACTTAAACCCCCTACCCCCAACTTATTTACAATGTGTAACTTTCTCCCCTCTTGCAAAACATACAACATTCTTACAACCAGTATGTTCTCCCCTCTATATTTCATTACAGGGTTTGATGCAAAGATTAACTCTTACGATCAACCTTTTCTCCCCCCCCGGGTTATGTAATACTTCTTACCACCTATCTCCTGCTCCGTAAGTTCTTTTAGTTTATATAGCACAACCTATCTATATATTCCATCTATTATTCCCCTTCCTTCGTGACATAATCATTTCCATTCTCAGTTCCCTGCAGTTGTTGTCATAGGGTTGCACAGCCTTCAGCATTACCCCATCCCTTGTCATTGACCTCCTTTCTTGCCCCGTCCCACCCACTGTCTTTCAATTGCAGACATCCCTTAAGTGTACCCTTCTTGTTGCTGACAAGGGCAGACCTCACGAATCCAAACTACCGCATAGGCCTCCCTCGCAGCATTATTCCCCTCCCTTTCCAACCCCCGCTTCCCCAGCATACAGAAAGCACCCCCCTCCCCACTTCCACCCATTCATTCCTCTTTCATCTTCATGTTTGTTCCTGGAAGTCCTTCTAGGCAGTTCAATAACTCGAATCTGCAAGTCTCCATTATCCAGTCCGCCAGGCTAGGCTGCACGAGTCAGAATCAATGCGCAAGCCCCCCTCGCGACCATCGCTTCTCTTCTCCTTTCAAGAATGCCGCCAAGGTCAGAGGTATGCCACCAAGATCCCCTGGTACATAGTATACCATTTACAGTCTCTCCTTGTCCCTTAAAGAAATCTCAACTAAACAAAACACACTGTTCTTACATCCGCTTCGGGGGCCGGGGGAGTTCGGGGCAGTCCTCCATCCCGACAAGGGAAGTGCTCTGCAAATATTCCTACCTCACCATTTGGCTAATGGTTTACTATCTCAGGGCTTTAAAGCTCTCTTATCACGCCTGTAGTCAAGAGCGACTATGCTTGGAAAATGAGGAATCCTCAACTATTTACAAAGTCTTATATACTGAGCATCTCGTTACGATACCAGATACCTCCCTTCTGTGAGTTTTTAAGGGGGGGGGGGTCACCCAATTTTCTTTTGCAACTCCGCCACAAATTTATGCGCTTTGTCAGCCTTCCAAAAGCTATACGTAGCCCCCTCAAACTTAATTTTCATAGTAGCCGGGAACACCATATACTACTCCACTTTCATCTTCTGGCAAGCAGCTATGACTTCATTAAATTCTCTTCTCTTCCCCCCAACCCTCACAGAGTGATCTTGGGACATATACAGATGCACCCCTTCATAATTCAACTCTGGTAAGGCCTTATAGGCTTTCCACATCTCCTGCCTGTCTTGAAAATTATGAAAGCGAAATATCACTTGCCTCGGGGTTGCCCACTCTGGGGCCATGGCTGTACTGCATGGTGAGCTCTTTCTAGCTTGTATCTCCCTCCTTTAGGTTTCAGGCCCATAATCGCTGGCAAGATTTTAGCACAGAACCCCAGGATGTCCGCACCTTCCCTGCCCTTGGGAAGGCCCCGAAGTCGCAGATTAGAGCAACGTTGATAGTTCTCTTGATAGTCCATTGCCTCTCTCATGTCCTGGAGTTGTTTCTCTAACTCCTCCACCCTCTTTCCCAGCGAGTTCAGTGTGTCCTCCGCGGCGGAGACACGGCCTTCCATCTCCTCCAGTCTTTCGTGCTGCCGTTCAATTTGCGCCTCCATTAAGACCAGTCGCCCTTCAATCTTATTCTCCAGTCTCTCCAACTGCAGAGAAAGGGCCTCCATTAGTTGATCCTTCAATTCTTGACCTAACGCTGTCATTTCTGCAGCCGAGAATGAGATGGGGCCTATGTTGTTCGTCTGCCCCGCTGCCGGCAGTTTCTTGTTGCTTTTAGCTCCCGCTCGCTCCGATTTGCCCATCGCCGACACAATAAATTCATCCATAACGTGTTCAGATGTTGATAAATCTCTCACTGAGAGTATATTTGATATGGATTCTGGTGGATTTACAACTTATATGTACCCGGGGATAGGAGCTCAAAAAAGGCACGTCCTCACGCCATTAAGCGGTCATGTGACCCCCACGTAAGCCTTTTTAATAATGACTTGTTCACAAAGGGTGGAGGTGGGGGTGGTAGGGAAGCTGACGAGTGACATCGGTGGGGCCAACAGTCCTTCGTTAAGCTGCGAGCAAGTGGGGATCTATCATGCCGAGTCGACAACTAACTCATCGACCAGCATCTCAGTGCCAGGCTCCTTGTCAACTGTGAGTTGCAGTTGGTAGGGAGCAGCACACAGGAGGAATTGCTTTTTCTTCTGGGGGCTTCATCCCCTGAATCCCCCACCTGGGAGGCTTTGCCCCCTGCACCTCCCTTACTTAAGGATTCTAACTTCAGGTCACAGTTAATTCAGGGAGGGGGTTCAGGTCAGGGGAGAGTTTTTCCGTGTCCTGAGAGCATGCCCTATAGTGACTTGGTGCTGTTGTCGGCAGCGACGTATGTTACTGTAGGGGAGTCACTGCGGGATGTGTATACCACAAGGGGCCACTATTCCAAGCATCTCTGTGCTGCTGTAAATATCAATTCCTTCTGTGGAAGCAAGCTCTGTCCTGGGGGAAGGAAGCTTCACGGAGCCCTTGTGACCTCCTCTTGTTTTGGGGAGCTGCTGTGGAAGTGAGCTCTGTCCTGGGGAAGGCAGCTTCAGGAAGCCTTTGCAACCTCCTCTTGTTTTGGGGAGATGCTATGGAAGTGAGCTCTGTCCTGGGGAGGGCAGCTTCAGGGAGACTTCATGACCTCCTCTTGTTTCGGGGAGCTGCTGAGGAAGCAAGCACTATCCTGGGGGAAAGCAGCTTCAGGGAGCCCTCATGACCTCCTCTTGTTTCAGGGAGCTGCTGTGGAAACAAGCTCTGTCCTAGGGAGGGAAGCTTCAGGGAGCCCTCACTCTCTCTTCTTGTTTTATACATAGATACATAGATACATAGACAGTGTCGGCAGATAAGGGCCTATGGCCCACCTAGTCTGCCCATTTGAGCTTGTAAGTTCAGTTTGTTTTCCTAGAAGTCTGTTTCCCCTTACCCCTGCCCTCTAGAATTCCTTTATGTCTATCCCATGCATTCTTAAATCCGTGATTGTTTCAGCCCCACCACTTCCTCTGGCAGGGTGTTCCACTTGTCCACCACCCGTTCTGTGAAGAAATTCTTTCTCATGTTTCCTCTGAATCGTCCTCCCTCCAACTTCATCCCATGCCCTCTAGTCCTGAAACATCTTTTTCGCTTAAAAATAGTGTTTTCCTGCACCCTGTTCCTCCCTGTAAGATACTTGTATGTCTCTATCATATCCCCTCTCTCCCTCCTCTCCTCCAGGGAGTACATGTTCAGTTCCTTCAACCTGTCTTCATAGAACTTGTGATGCAACCCATGCACCATCTTTGTTGCCCTCCTCTGAACCTTCTCTATCAAGGGGGGAGTTGCTGCTGTGGAAGTGAGCTCTGTCCTGGGGTAGGTCAGCTTCAGGGAGCCATCACATCTCCTCTTATTTTGGGGAACTGCTGCTGAGGAAGCGAGCTCTGTCCTGGGGGAGGACAGCTTCAGGGAGCCCTCACAACCTCTTCTTCTTATGGGAAGCTGCTGCTGTGGAAGTGAGTTCTGTCCTGGGTAAGGACAGCTTCAGGGAGCATGCACAACCTCCTCTTGTTTTGGAGAACTGCTATTGTGGAAGCAAGCTCTGCTCTGGGTGAGGGCAACTTCAGGGAGCCCTCACAATCTCTTGATTAGGGGAGCTGCTGCTGTGGAAATGAGCTCTTCCCTGGAGAGGGAGCTTCAGTGAGCCCTCGCAACCTCCTCTTGTTTTGGAGAGCTGCTGTTGTGGAAGCGAGCTCTGTCCTGGGGGAATTGCAGCTTCAGGGAGCCCTCATGACCTCCTGTTGTTTCCGGGAGCTGCTGTGGAGGAGGGGCCCTGGTGGAACAAAGGTCTTTATAAAATTGCATCATAGTTGCATTGACCTCCAGGGGTTTTGTAATTATCTGTTCAGTATCGTAACAGAGCGAGTGAATCTGGGAGTTAGCTTTTTGTTTCTGCAAGTGGAAGGCTAGCAACCTTCCACTCTTGTCCGCTGCCTCACAGAATTTGTGGTTTGTTCTCATATGCTGTCACTCCACCTTGTGCTGCAAAAGGATATTAAATGTGTATCTGAGACCAGTAATCATGGAGATTAAGCAACTAGAAGAGTAGGGGGAACTCATGAATTGCTCTTCTAAGGTGGAGAGTTTCTGCTGCAGTTTATACATCTCTTCTCTCCGTTTCTTGTTCTGCAAGGCAGTATATGAATGATACATCCTCGAAGGAAGGCCTTAAACACTTCCCACACCATGCCAGCTTTAACTTCCCCCATTGCATTAGACTGAAAGAAGGATTGGGCTTCTGTCCGGAGCCAGCTGCAAAAGGCTGTGTCCTTAAAAAGAAGGGGATTGCAACACTATCTTGAAGATGAGGGTGGAGACCCCACTGGAAGGTAAGACAGGGAGAAATGATCACGATGGGAGATAACCATGTTTTCAATGGTGACATCATAGATGCCCTGAGCCACTGCACCATTCCCCAGCTGGTAGTCTATATGGTTATGCAAACTGTGAACAGCTGAGAAGAAGGTATAGTCCCTTCTTGTGCGGTTGTCCCTTCACCAGGGGACGAGCATACTGAGTTCTACTTTCAGGGCATCTAGGGTAGCTTTAGCTGTCAGGTGTGTGTTTGGGAGAGGCCTGGATTTGTCAAGAAATATATCTGACACCCTATTTAAGTCTCCTCCCATGAAAATGAGTATATTCTCATTGTCTGTTTTCTCCATAGCCAGAGCCTTGCTGAGTTGGAGGGAGAAATCCTGATCATCATTATTGGGTACATAAATGTTCTCCAGCACTACTTTGCCACCAGGAAATGAAAAATTGGCCATTACCCATTGCCCCTGACCATCCGTTTTCACCCAGTCCTTCACCCACGGACATGACCTATGTAGGTGAATAGCCACCTCTCTAGACTTGGAAGATGTGGAGTTCAGTATAGTTTTCCCAAACCAGTTCTTCAGTAAACAGAGAACCATCCTGGCAGTAAGGTGTGTCTCCTGGAGCAAGGCCACCTCAGCCTTCAGAAATTTTATGTGCTTTAATGCCTTGGCTCTCTTAACCAGATGGTTAAGGCCCGTAACGTTTCAGGAGACACACCTCCACACCCACTGCATGTTGCTGATCATAAGTCCAACTGTTAACACTCAGAGCCACTCACCTCCCAAGAGTTCTAACCTCCAAACTTGCCTCAAGTGCAGGTCGAGAAGAAAACCCTTCAACCAATAGGAAAGAGGTGGGCCAAAGGACTGGTATAAACCATTGGATGGAAGCCAGGTGAAAGTTACTTCTCAAGTACCTGTGTACAATGAAGAGGCAATATAACGTATGAGGTAGTTATCTGTAAAAGCACATAACCAAACTGTAATATACTAAGGCTATAGGTATCTACCTCGGTCTACAAGGACCAGGTGGAGTGTAGAGAAAAGTGCAGTAATGAGCACAAAATCTTATAACACCTTAAACCTGTGAATCAACCGCAACCAATGAGGGCTAAATTCCCACTTAACAGGGGGAGAGGAGCAGGGGGAAAAAAAGTGGAAATATGGGACCAACCACTACGGTAAGTACCATTTCAATTTGGCAGGACAGTATTTCAGTAAAATAAGGTGACTACACTAAAAACACTAAAGATGATGCACAAAGGAGTAAGAAATTCATAAAGTCTACTCCAGCTGCACCACCTCAGCAGCCATTGGGAAGGTTAAGTACTTCATGATAAAATACCCATCCTTCCACTGACCTCACTCTACTGTACAAAACATTTGTAGGGTGTCCTAAACTAGGCTAATGCCTCTGTTAAATCATAGGGAAGGAATCAAAATCTAACGATGAACCCATAGAAGGAAGAGGAATATGTATGGGTATCTTGGGTCATAGATGGCCTCCTGCACTGGTCGACTCCCCTGGCCATATAGTTATAAGCCAGATATTTCCCAGACCACCAAGGGGAAGTATACCCAGGAGAAAAGATGAAAAAGGGGTACTCTGAGAACATGCATTCTCCTCTCATGGGGTTGGGGGTGGGTGGCAGGTCACATACTAGGCTAACTGCCAGACATAAGCTAATGAATGACACGGGCCCAATACATTAAAAATAAACAAAATATAGTATGTGATGGAAGGAGAGTGGTCGTACTGCAGACTACAATATGATGCGGCCATAGCCAAAACAAAGAAGGGGCAGGTTCTCCCCGTTATGTATGATTCCCAAATCCCCACAACCCTGATTATTAGGGAACAATACAAAGGGTGAAGGACTCTGCAGCCACCCCCAATGTACAGTACATGCATAAGCATAATGTGCCCAAGAACAATATCGGGGGGGGGGGGCAGGAAGGGAAATCCCATCCCAGACATAGACTATGTCCTTCCCAGCCTATAATAAAAAACCTAGATGGCTCCTATGCTCACCCTTTCCCCTTGCAATTCATCCGGACATGATAACTTGTCACATGTGATGGGAAGGAGGAGCTAAAGGCTGGGCCCTCTATCCCAAGTCTGTAGGGTGCGGCACCCTGTGCCCTCACCCATTCCCTTCCAATCCAAATATAAAATCCTCTCAAGAAATGCATCAGACGATAAAGGATACTAATCCAATATTAAGGAGTCCATAATTCCATGCAGCCCAGATAGGTTTCAGCCTGATCAGGTGGCAACATGCAACAAACCATTGGAAATAGGTTATTCAACAGTTCCGGCTGACACTTCAGCAAAATACAAAGACCAGGGCACACAAGCTCAGCAGGAACTTCTGTACTGTCCATCTCCTCTTCTTTACCCTCCAGGTCCTCAGCTGCATCAGCCCAATTAGTTGGTGATTTAGACTACTACTTCTGTATTCAGAATGGGAGTTGTCACTCCATGCTTCTCTCCACTGTCAGAGTCCTCTCTAGAAAGCTTGGCTAGAGGTGAAGAGGGGAAAAAGCAAGGACCTCCTTTCCCTGCCTGTTCTGCTGCAGGAGCGATGCCACTGTCACTGTAGGTGGGGGCTCCTACTACCTCCTGGTTTGCTCTGGGAGGCAGTTCAAGGATTCTCCCCCTCCTTTGGAGCGGGTGCTGGTCGATCCTGCACAGTGAAGTCCTTCTGAGACAGGCAGCTGGCCCCTTCATGTAGTCTGTGTGACTCTGTTTTCCCGGCCCCGGCCACTACATTCTGCATTGACCATTCCAGGAGTGTGCTGGTGGAACTCTTGGTTCCCAGAGCTTCCTGGGATTCGGAGCTGACCTCACAGAGTTTGGCCAGTGCTTCACAAGCCAATTATTAATGTTCTGGGGTGAGGAACCCACATACTCCCTGTGATCCTTCCCCACCCACAAGTGCGCCAGTCCTTTAAACCTGTATTTAAAGTCCCATTTCTCTGAGTTTAGCCTTAAGGGGTACAAAGGCCTTTCCTTTGGTGGCTATTTCATGTGAGAAATCCATATAAAAGGATATTCATGTACCTCTCCACTGCAAGCCACCCAGCTCCCTGGCCACCCTTAATACCCGCTCCTTAGCAGTAGAGATGCAGCAAATTTAAAATCTGCCGGTGAAGTGAACGCGTAGTGGCCACTTTGCATTGGCACTTGGCTATGCGGAGTGCCCCATAGGAAAGACTCACTTCGCCTTGTTATTATTACTTTGCATTGTCATTCTGCCTTAAATGTGAAGCAAGGTGGATTAACATCAATATTAGCAGCATCCCACCCACACAGTCACCAGAATGAATGTGCATCCCCAAAGTGCTACTGTCTTGTGTCCAGAAAACTCCCCAGTGCTGATGAAGTGAAATAAGAGTGTAACAAGTTATGCAAAGTCTCCCAGAATTAATGTCGCACTCAGTCATTCGCGCAGTGGTCAGGTCACATACAGAGTCACCAGAATTAATGTGCATTCCCAAAATGCTACTGCCTTGTGTCCGGAAAATTCCTCAGTGTTGACAAAGTGAAAAGACAGCATAACAAGAAATGCAGTCTCCCAGAATTAATGGTGCCATGCAAAAGCAAAGACAGATTAAGACTGCGCTGCACACTCAGGGGATGCATACAAAAAGGCACAACAACGCCTAACCACTGCTCACAAGTCATAAATCCAAATCTGGAAAGGAATACATTTTACCAGTTGGGGGATTAGTGCATGGCAGTAACAATCCACTACCAGTAAAGATACCACAAAGCAGTATAAAAAAATTAATGCAGATGTGGAGGATAGCAGGTTCACACTGCTGTAATTACTCTGTAACACAATAAAAGGTGTCTGATTTAATGGCACGCATCGCACACACACTCACATACACACTCAAGTAATGCATAGCAAATTGAAAACCTTTAGTAATATAACCAAATGTTTTAAACAGACAAATTGTACACTGCTGCACCACAACAATCAGCAAAAAAATGTCAAGAATTACTGAAACTATTACTGTGTGTACATTAACACAGTTATACAAGAAAAATATAACCAAAACAGAAAGACTGCCTTTTTCTCCCAGTTAATCTACCTTCACCACAAATACAGTATGCCCCGCCCCAAAGCACACTTCACAATACACAGACTGACTGTTCTAAATTAACATTCAAAATCCACACACAACAATAAACACTCAATGATATGTGCACAGAAGGGTTTCCTACAATCGATGTAATAAATTTAGAGCAAAAAATATTATTTAAAAAGGATTTTAAACAGCTTTTAGAGGTTTTGAATCACAGAGTTCTGAGAGGAAACTGTCTCCAGTTACCACTGCACACACACTACCCATGCCAGAACTGAAGCTGTGCCGAACAAGCTAGGGCCCATGTGACCTGTAATCCCATGAATAACTGCAAAATTTCATTTGGAGCTCAATTACAGGCAAAAGTGAGGTGAACTACATTGATTTCAATGTACTTCACTTTAAAATCGGTGGAGAAGTGGTTTAGGGAAGGCGAAATATCGTAGAGTAATTGGTTTCGATGGACTTCGTGTTCCTCATTATGAAGCGAAGTACTCCGCTTCACATTGTGGAGTTCTCAGCAGATTCTGTGTTACTCAGTGAATCACTTCACAGAGCAAATTAGGGCCACTTTGCACACCACTACTTACAGTACTGTAACTCACATGCTGTATGGGAAGGAACGCTAATACCTATGGCTGTTCTTCCCTGATGACATGTAGCACAAAACTCCCCAACTTAAAAACCCATATTAATGAGTACAAAGGTGGAGTGGTGAAGCCTGGAGAGATAATACAAATCATGCTTACAATACATCCAAGTAACTAGTAAAAAAATTAATGTCATGATTCGTGACGTGATCATGAATCTTGATTTGTGACTGCAATTGCGACCATGATGATGAAGAACGTGATTTGTATCACGAGTGACTCGTGATGATGGTCCTGACTTAAAAATGCATATTAATGAGTACAATGCTCATGCAGAATTTATGCACCACACCTCTCCAGTACTCTGAAGAGAAGTCAAAGAAACAACTGTGACTTAAGTTACAGATGGAGATTGGGCCCTAAAGAGATGCAAATGCACAGACAGATTAAGATTGCACTGCACACTGAAGAGATTCAGACACAAAGGCATAACACCTAACCAATGCTCACCATCAGAAATTAAAATATGGAAAATAATACCTTTGCTGGTTGGGGCGGGCTGAGGGGCGGGGAGCAGTGTACTGCACTGCTACAGTAACAGTCACTAGTACTAGTACCAGTAAAGATACCACAAAAAAATACAAAACTCAGCTGCAGTGGATAGCAGGTTCACATTGCAGAAATTATTATGTGGTACAATAAAAGGTGTCTGATTTGATGACATGCATCACACACATACTCACACACACACACTAAGTAATGCGTAGCAAATTGAAAACTTCAGTAATATAACCACATAATTTAAACAAACTAAAATGATGCAGTGCTGCACAACAATCAGCAAAAAAAATGGCAAGAATGATTAAAAATATTACTGTGTGTACATTAACACAGTTATACAAGAAACATATCACCAAAACAGAAAGCACTGTCTTTTTCTCCAAGTTAATCTACCTACACCACAGATACGCCCCTCCCCCAAAGCACACTTCCACTGTCTCTCAGTACACAGACTGAATGTTTTTATTTATTTATTTATTCTTTTTGGTTGACCGGGTAAGTGCACTAGACAAATCCTGCCTATTTTCAGGCACGACCCGGGGGAAGGGGATACGGATGAATACCAACTGACCTTGAACCAGATTAAGCTGTTGGTGGTATTTTTTTAGCGAATGAGGGAAATTTGGCCAGGACACCGGGGAAATTCCCCTACTCTTTTCGATAAGTGCCATGGGATCTTTAACATCCACCTGAACTACCACCAATCCAGGCAGATGGGACCTCGGTTTAACGTCTCATCCGAAAGGCGGCACCTCAGAAGTGCAGCACCCCTCTCATGCTGCACTACAGTGTCAGTACTGGGATATTAACCCAAGTGCCAGATGTGGGAACTGAACCCACAGCCCTCTGATCTCCCGGCCTCAGAGGCGAGTGTGCTACCTACTGAGCCACTGACACTGACATGTTGTACAATAACATTCAAAATCCACACACAAACAATAAACGCTCGATGATATGAGCACAGGAGGGTTTCCTATTATCGATGAACTAAAGTTTCAGCAAAAAAAATGACTCAGAAAGGCTTTCTTATTAGCTTTTAGAAGGTTTGAATCAAAAAGAGCTCTCAGAACAGATAGTCTACTACAGCTTCCTACACACACTGCCCCAAACTGAGGCTTTGCAGAACAATCTAGAGCCCATGTGACCTGAAATCCTATGAATCACTGCAAATTTCGCTTTTGGAGCTTAAAAAACTAGGCGAAATTAGGCAAAATACATTGTTTTCAATGTACTTCACCTTTAGAATTGGTGGAGTAGTGGTTTGGGGAGGCAGAGTTATGCGAAGTCATTGTTTTCAATGGACTTTGCGTTACCCATTATAACACGAAGTGCTCCGCTTCACGTTGCGGAACACTCTGTGAATTCACCTTCACTCCACGAATCACCTCGTGGAGCGAATTGGGGCCACTTTGCCCATCTCTACTTAACAGAATATCGGAGCAGGAAAGGAATAAATGGACTCAGGGGTGCTCGAGGCGGTGTCACTTGCCTCTGTATGTCTTATGGGCCTGCTCCAAATCTATTGGATGCCTCCAGCAATCTGCCAGCAGTCAGGGAATAATGTCATTAAGAAATTTCTCCATGTTGGTGCCATTCTTTAGCCATCTTGGGACCATTAGATATGATTATACAAAGGTCCTTCTCCTGCTCTATCACATCCATTACCTTACCACCTATCCTGTACTCTGTTTCCTGATTTCTGCTCCCCAAGTGCATCATTTTGCACTTCTTCATGTTGAAGCTCAACTGCCCCACTCTTGACCACTCCTCCAATTCATGCAAATCTCTCTTCATTTTTTCCACCCCTCCAGAAGTGTCCACCTGATTGCAGATCTTTGTATCATTTGTGATTAGACATACCGTCACCTCAACCCTTCCAGAATATCTCGACTCATGTGGCACCCCACTAGTTACCCCTCCCCTCCCTTGATGGAAAACCATTAACTACCACCCTTTGCCTTCTTCTGTCTAACCAATTCTTCATCCATCTCTCCATCTCTGTACCCACCCCCAGAGCTCTTAGTTTGTGCAATAGCTTTCTTTACAGCACAGTGTCAAATGCCTTTCTCAAGTCTAAGTATGCTACATCCACTGCCCCTCCCTGATCTATTACTCTAGTCACCCAGTCAAATAACTCAGTTAAGTTTGTTTAACATGATCTCCCTTTAGTGTGTCCATGCTGTCATTGATCATGCAGTTCCCTTGATTCAAGACATCTGACAATTTTTTCCTTTATCAACTTTTCCATTATCTTCCCTATCACTGATGTCAGGCTGACCGGCCTGTAGTTGCTGGCTTCCTCCTCGCATCTGCCCTTGTGGAGAGGGACCACATCTGCTCATTTCCAGTCATCTGGAACCACCCCCATCTCCAGTGATCTGTTTAACAGGCCAGGTAAGGGCTTTGCTCGCACCTCCCTCAGCTCCCTCAGTATTCTCTACGGTATCCTGTTGGGTCTCATGGCCTTGTCTACTTTTAGCCCTGCTAATTCCTTTAGTACCACCTCCATGTTGAATGGGCTGGTGTCCACCTACTCTCCAGCTTTCCCTCTCTCACCCTGATCCATCCACTTTCCCCTTCCCCTCTATTGTGAACATGGAGCAAAAGTAGTTGCTTAGGATGTTTGCCTTCTCCTGATCCCCTTCCATTGCCTCCCCACCTTTATCACTCAGTCTAACTATCCACCCCTTTGACTTCCTTCCTTCTTTTGCTCACATACTGTACTTGTAAAAGTTTTTTTTCCCTTCTTTAACTAATTGAGCTATTCTCCCTACAGCCTCTGCCTTTGCTCTCCTGACCTCCCTTTCCACCTCCTTTTGCTTTTGCTGGTATGCTTCTCTATCCTCCCCCCTTTCTGTCTGCTTGTATCTCCTCAATGCTTCCATTTTTCCCCTGACCTTTTCTGTGACTTCCCTGATGAACCATAGAGGTTTTTTTCCTGTACTTGTTGACCTTTCTGACACAAGGATTTGTGGCTCTTACTATAGCCTCCTTTATTTTTGCCCATTTTTCATCCACCCCATCCAGTTCCCTCACCCCTACAAGAGTTTCCATGAGGAAGTTGCCCATATGCTTGAAGTCAGCATGCCTAAAATCTAGGACCTTTACCTGTGAGTGTTCTCCTACTGTCATTGTCCTTAGTATGAACCCTGTGGTATCATGGTCACTTGCTCCTTGGCTTTCCAACACTGAGACCTCCCCCACTTTGTCACCATTTGTTATGATCAGGTCTAGTGCTGCCCTTTCCCTAGTAGGTTCCCTGACTAGCTGTCTCAAGAGTGCCACATGTAGGGAATTATGATACCTCTGCTCCTGGCAGAGGCCGCTGCTGGGGTGCTCCACTCCACATATGGTAGGTTGAAATCCCCCAACAGCAGCACCTCCATTTTGTTCACCATCCTCTGTATTTCTTCCTTCATATCTTAATCCACTCCCCCTACTGTGACAGTGGCCTATGTATCACCCTATGCGAATGACCTCCCCTTTCTCCTCCATCTTTAGGGTGATCCATACAGCATCTGTCCCTTCCCACTTGCCCATCATTTCTGTAGACTTTATGTCCTCTTTCACATAGAAACATAGAATTTGACAGCAGATAAGGACCACTTGGCCCACCCAGTCTGCCCATTTCCGTACCTAATGGATAAGCTGCAGATCCTAGTTAACCAGCAGCCTGCTTCTTTCTACCCCCACCCCCTAGAATTGCCTTATGACTGTCCCATCATGCTTGAATTCAACCACTGTTTTTGACTCCACAACCTCCTCTCGAAGGTCGTTCCATGCATCCACAACCCTCTCTGTGAAAAAAATACTTCATGCTACTCCCCCCCCTTCCTGCTCTCTGTTCCTTCTGAAAAGAACAAAACCCATGTTAATGATTTAATTTTCCTAATTTTGCAGTTCAGAATATTAAAAACCAGACAGTGGCCAGGGGAGGAGATGAGTGGAGGATTGTGACACTCATCATATGGTAGAGAAGGGTGTTTGGGAAGGATTAGACATTGGGTTTCAACTGGATACCACTGAATGCTTGAAATGAAACAGGGAGAAGGAAAGATAATGGACAACATGAAGTGCTTTTAATGAGGCTAGGCAGTACCACTAGTTGGTTCTTGTCAAGTAATGATGATAGTAAGGGGAGTTGCCACTTGACACCAAAGAGAAGCCAGCATGAGGAGAAGAAGCTTTACAAGAGGCAATGAAAATGATCTTAGTCCTACGGCTTAGGGCAGATTGAAATTCCAATGTGACTGAATTCCACAGAATTTTGGAAATTTCTGCAGAATTCTCGTAGCAGAATTGCAACATTCTACATGGGATATAGAGAATAATGGATAGACAACTGTGTAATATGGATTTTTTTTACATGACCGAGGTGTGTGATTACACATAAACCTCCGAGGTTTACGGGTCATCACACCCCAAGAGTGTGTAAAAAGAGAATTCTGTCACACACTCACACACACACACACACACACACACACTAGGGGTGGGCGAAAGTTCTGTTTTGCGGAAATTCTGTGAAATTTCATTGAAATTTATGAACTTTTGCCCTTGTCGAAACTGGGAGTTTCCATGGATATTTGTCGTGTTCCACTGATTTTTTTTGTGAACTGTAAAAAAAATGCATATAAACTACGGAATTTATTCTATCCACAGTTTAATGAACTGTCAGTAAATGAGTGCCTGCTTGTACAACCATGTGGTCATTCTCTGACAATTCAGTGGGCCACTGGTAGTGGAGGAGAGAGGAGGGCTGTGCTGGTGGCCAACTCAGTGGCAAGGTGGAGGGGACCGGGGTGGTGGCGGATGAACTATCAGGGTGGGGTGGTGGGGGATCCCCTAGGCACCAGGGAATTGGGACTATTTTTTTATAAGGGATTGGGGATGGGGAGGTCCACTAGACACCAGGGAATTCTGGGAATAGGGGGGATGAGTCAGTGGACTGCCAGCTGTTTTTTTGTGGATTAAGGAATCCAGGATAGGGAGGGGGATCCACAAGATATCAGGAAAATAAAATGTTTTAGGGGACCATGATCTGTGCGTGGGGGGTCACTAGAAACCAGGAGGGTCCAAGGAAGGGACAGAAACATAGAAACATAAACTTGGATGGCAGATAAGGACTGCTTGGCCAACCTAGTCTGCCCATTTCCCTACCTACTGGATAAGCTGCAGTTCCTAGTTAACCAACAGCCTAGTTCTTCCTACCCCCAACAAGAATTGCCATATGTCTTTGCCAGGCATTCTTGAACTCACCCAAAGTTTTTGACTCCACAATCTCCTCAGGAAGGCTGTTCCATGTGTCCACCACCCTCTCTGTGAAAAAATACTTCCTCACATTACTCCTGAGCCGGTCCCCCCTCTGTCTTTAAACTGTGTCCCCTTGTACTTGCACATCTCTTTTTCTGAAAGATGCTACCCTCTTGGACTTTGTAGATTCTCTTGAGGTAATTAAAAGTTTCTATCATGTCCCCCCCTCTCACTCCTTCCCTGAAGGGTATACATATTAAGCTATTTTAGTCTCTTCTCATATGGCTTCTGTTGCAGACCCTGCACCATTTTAGTTGGCCTCCTCTGGACTGTCTCCATCCTGTCTATGTCCTTGCAGAGATGGGATCTCCAGAACTGGATGCAGTACTTCAGATGGGGTCTCACCAACTTTCTGTACAAAGGAATAACAACTTCTTGTTTTCTGCTGGTGATGCCACTCCCTATACATCCCAGTACCCCTCCCCAGCCATCTCTACTGCCTTCTCACATTGTTTGCTAATATTTAGGTAATATGATTACCCCCAGGTCCCTTTCCATTTTTGTTCTTGTTACCAATTGTGTACTCTTCCCTTGGGTTTTTGTTTCCCGAGTGCATTACTTTGCACTTCTTTTCATTGAATCCAAGCTGCCATACTGCTGACCTTTCCTCCAACCTTGCCAAGTCCCTTCTCATCCTTTCCACCCCATCTTGTGAAGCAACCCTGTTGCAGATCTTTGTGTCGTCTGCAAAGAGGCATACTTTTCCTTCCAGTCCCTCTGCAATGTCACCTATAAAGACATAAAAAGGGACCAGACCCAGTACTGAACCCTGCGGTACGCCACTAGTAACCCCCCTTTCTTCAGAGTGCATTCTTTTTACTATTACCTTCTGTGTCCTTTTGTCCAGCCAGTGTTTTACACAGGATACCACCATGGGACCCACTCCTAGGCTGACTAATTTGTTTATTAAACTTCTGTGTGGGACTGTGTCGAATGCTCTGCTAAAGTCTAGGTAGGCCATGTCCATGGCCCCTCCCTGGTCTACTACTTTGGTCACCTAGTCAAAGAAATTGATTAGATTTGTCTGACATGACCTTCTTCTGTGAATCCATGCTGCCTTGGGTCCTGTGCCCCACTGACCTCTAGGTACTCAACAACTATTTCCTTTAGAAGTGATTCCATCATTTTCCCTACTACGGCAGTCAAACTGACAGGTTGGTAGTTTCCTGTTTCTATCTTGCTCCCTCTTTTGTGAAGGGGAATCACATCTGCCCCCTCCAGTCCTCAGGTACCATACCATCCTCCCATGATTTGTTAAAAAGGCTAGTCAGTGGTGTCACAAGTTTCCCCTTAATTCTTTTAGAATTCTTGGGTGAATCCCATCAGGTCCCATTGCTTTGTCCACCTTCAGTTTTAGGAGTTCTATCAGAATCCTTTCTTCTGTTAAAGGACTAGGATTGAAACCCCCTATCCAGAGTGCTTCTATTGATTGGATTAGGTACCTCCTCCTCCTCTTCTTTTGTGAATGCTGAGCAGAAGTATTAGTTCAGTATCCCTGCTTTTTCACTGTCCCTTTCTGCCCACCCACTGTGCCCTCTATTCAGCCTCAATATCCATCCCTTTGTCTTTCTATGCTCTAAAAGGTATACCTATAAAACGTTTTATCCCCTTCTTAACTGAGTTGGATATATTTTCCTTGGTTTGGGTCTGTGTTATTCTGACTGCCTTCCCCTCTTCCTTCTGCTTTAACTGGTAGTTATCTGTCCTGCTCCTTTTGTGTTTCCTTATACTTCCTAAATACTGTGTTTTTCTTCCTAACCTTCCCCGCCACCTATTTTGAGAGCCATAGTGTTTTTTTCTTTCATTTTGATTGTTTATTTGCTTCACACAAAGGCTTGTTGCCTCTGTGATGGCAGTTTGTTGTTTCCCCATTGTTGATCCACCCCTCCGCCTTGCCTGTTTGCTAGTGCTTTTCTGAGGCACTCTCCCATTTTGACAAAGTCAACCCTCCTGAAGGTACCCTCACTTTTGTATGGCTTGACTCTGCAGCTGAGTTTATCTTGAACCACACTGTTTGGTGGTTCCTTGTTCCCAGATGGCTACCAACTTCTAGATCTGAGATCCTCTCTCCATCCCCATTTGAGAGTAATGGGTCTAAGATTGCTTCCTCCTGAGTGGGTTCCAACACTAGCTGTCTGAGGCATGCCCCATGTAGGGCATCGAGAATAGCCCTGCTTTTGGATGTGGCTGCAGCAAAGGTGCTCCAGTTAACATCTCACATATTCATGTCCCCCATCAACAATATCTCCACTTTCTCTGCCATCCTAAGGGTGCTTTCTATCATTTCCTTGTCCATTTCCTCCCCCTGAGGTGGGGGTCTGTATACAACCCTTGTGCAAATTGTGGTACCATTTCCAGTCTCCAGTGCCTCCTCTCCTCCGTTTACCCTTTTGTTCCATTGCTGTGATCTCCTCCCTTACATGGAGAGAGCTACTCCTCCTCTTCTACCCTCTCTGTCTCTCCAGTAGATTACGTACCCTGGTATGTTGACATCCCAGTCATGGTTCTCTGTGTACCATGTTTATGTGACTGCCACGATATCCAGGCATCCCTCTTTCATCAAGGCCACCAGTTCAGGGAGCTTGTTACCTCAACTGTGTGCATTGGTACTCATTACTCTCCATTTTTGGATGGCCTTACCCCTTTTTGCCCCATCCCTGTCCTCATTGCCTTTGCATTTTTTTCCATTTACACCTGCCCTTCTCCCTATCAACGTCTCTACCTTGGTGTTTACCTCTCTAACTACACTGATTTTTTGGGGGGGATGCTAGGATTTTTCCTTTTCTTTTCAGTACCTCCTCCATTGACTAGTTTGAATGCTTGCCAATGAAGCATTTGATCCTATCACCTAGGATCCTGGTTCCCCTCCTGGACAGATGCAGGCCATCATGCTAGAATAGACCTGATTCCCTCCAGATGGACCCCCAGTCCCCAGTGAAGCCAAAACCCTGAGCTCTGCACCAGTTTTTCAACCACTGATTGAATCCCATGGTGCAGAACACCCTATACTCACCCATGCCATAGACTGGCAGCATCTCTGAGAAAGTTACCATGTGTGCTATTTATCTAATACCCCTCCCCAACTCCACAAACTCCTACTCCACTGTTCTGATCCCTTTCCCAGCCAGGTCATTTGTTCTAAGTGGTCAATGACATCCAGGTCCCTCTCCTGTGCAGCTGCTTCTGCAATCCTAAGGATTCACTCCCTGTCCCTCCAAGCCATGGCACCTTACCTCCCTCTCACCTCCCTCCCCCAGTTCTACCCACCTAACAATGGAGTCCCCCACCAGGAGTTGTTTCCTTTCCCTGTGGGGTCCCATGAAACCCTCCTGTGGGTCTCCTTTGTGGAGGTTCCCAGCATCCTCCTTGGTCTCCAATGCGAGTGCCTCTGTAGAGGAACCACACTCTGCCAGAACAGCATATAAATTGTGGAGAGGTACAACTGGACGGATGCACCTCTATTCCACCACCCTCACCCTCCCTGAGCCCACTGTGGTCCAACCGATCCTCTTTTTTGGCAGTTTCTGTGGTAGTAGCAGTGGCCCTGGTGGTCCCTGGGTGGGAGACGAGGTCCCCCAAGTCCTGGCCAACTCATTCTGGAGATGAGCACCCGCCTTCCTCAACCCAGAGAGGTACCTGCAGATGGGACGACACCGCACTCTCCAGAACGTCTCCAGAAAGACTGCTGCTCCACAGCCTCTGCACTGCACCACTCACATCATGTCTTATTTGTGGCCCCTTAACTGTTGTTTTGTATACTGTACTTACTCTTTCCTCTCCCTGTTTATTATTTATTTTTTCATATATATATATATATATATATATATATATATATCATTGTTTTTCTCCCTACTTTCCTATTGCCACCGTGTCCTTAAAGCTCCTGATCATCCTGTTCTGGGACAGGAAGTTCCTATATTCCTCAGTAGTCTCCTTCTTACTTGCTCAGAGTCAGACCTCCAGCAGCTAAGGGGGATTGGAGAGCTACTTTGTTCCTTCTAGGATGATGAGTCTTTTGTGCCTCTGTTATCACTCACTTTCTGCTCCCAAACAGGGCGTTCCTGTTGTCAGTCAAATCAACTCGGAGGCATTTATTTATTTACTGGGAACCCTGATCAGTGCGGGGGGGGGGTGGATTAATGAATTAAACTGCTGTTAAAAAAAGCCTCAGAACTGACCACTGGCATTGATCCTTTCTGCTGATTTTTTTTCCCCGCAATTTAATAAATTACCCCGCAGTTTGTATATTTAATCTGCAGTTTTAAGGCAGAATTTCTGTGAAAGTTCCAATAATGATTTCCAAACATTTGCTGAAGTGAAATTTGCACTTCAGAAGAAATTCCGCAAATGGAAATTTTTTTCGCACACCCCTAACACACACACTCCCTTCCAATTGGCATTTATGAAAGGGACAGACTTTACTGAGAAAAATAAGTGACAAAGTTTGAAAAGCTATTACCTTCTTAAAATTGTGTTATACCACAATTAATCTGCAGTGTAAAAAGTGAGGCACAGTCCCTTGGGTGATTGTATTGGGTCAAACTCATAGTTTTCTGAATCTGGTGCACAGTAGGATCAGCCAGATACATTTTATTAATTTAAAAGGCTGGATCAACTGAGCAAATTCTAAAAAGAATAAATAATCATTTGGAGAGCCTTACAGTAACAGAAACTATCTGTTGCTGTAGCAGTTTATCGCTACGAGGAATTTTATCTGTCATATTTGCAGAATTGCTTAGCTCATCTACTCACAGAATAAAGGCTGATGAGGTAGTGTAATGATTTTCATTGATGGGAGGGTTAAAGAAAATGCCTAATAACTGGGTGACCAAGTTAATATGGTGTTTGAAAAACAGATCCAGGGACTTCCAGTGACGTCACGGACATGGTGGGTAGCTAACTCTAAGGGCTGCCCGACCGCTTCACCCTAATCCCAAAAATTCAGCATGGAAAACCCTCCAATATGACTCTTTCAACAGCAAGGCTGATGCTATACATGGCAGGGAAGTCACAGAAGTCAAAAGGTAACTGATTACCCTCGTCCTCGACAAGTAAAATGAAGCAAACAACCTTGAGTAGGCCACAGGATAGCCTAATGGCTCTACCACAATGTAGAAGGCACCCGTCAGAATCGTCGGCAGACTGGGATCAGGATGATGCTGAACCACTGGAAAGTAGTCAAACCCTGAAAAAGATCCTAGCTACAGTAAACAAAATTGACTCAGCACTGGCTGACTTGAGACAAGATGTGAAAGCTCTAGATAGAAAAGTTTCATCGTCGGAAGCCAGAATTGGAGACCTGTCTGAGGTGCAGGAAACTACAGAGTGATTGCTGCTATTCTTACTTCAGAGAGACCGAGAAACTCAAGCTAAACTAGAAGATTTAGAAAACTGTTCCCATAGGAACAACTTCAGAATTCATGGTATCCCCGAGGGGGCTGAGGAAGGCTTTCCAAAGATGGCAGATTTCGTGCAGCAAGTGCTGCGAGCAGTGCTCTCTCCACCTCCTGACCTGAGTTTAGAGGTTGACCAGGCCCACAGATCGCTAATCCCGAAACCAACAGACCCCAATGCAAGGCCCCACTCCTTGATAGTTTGAATGTTACACTTTCAAACTAAATAATGGCTCATTCATGAGGCCTGGAGGCTTAAAGACTTAAAATATCAAGAAGCAACTATTTTCTTTGACCAGGACTTTTCCTCGGCCCTGCAAGCCGAAAGGCAAAAGGTCAGGGGGGTGATAAGGGAGCTTAGACTGCAGAAAGAAATAAAGTCACAGTTGCTTTTCCCTGCAAGGCTGAGAATTCACATGGAATCAAGAATTAAGACCTTCCTATCCCTGGTTGAGGTGAGTGCCACCTTAAAAGAGCTTCAGGTTGCGGTGCCAGATTTGGAACAAGAGATTTGAAAGAAAAAATTGAGAGGTGGAGCCTGGAACATTGTATCTCCCAACCAGACGAGGAAACGAGGCCTGCCAGAATCCATCACAATAGCGAGTGTGGGGGACATTACTAAGCTGCTGCTTCATGCTGAGACAAGAAACAGGACCCAGAATGATGAGAGACCGACCTCACCATCCTCAAAAGGCTGAGTCAACTAACATACAGAGAATGTTTTGCGGAATAAATGTTAGAGCTTGAGGAGGAATCGGTGGACATCTATGCAAAATGACCAGTGGTTCCACAAGTGGATCGTCAATATAGACTGATTGAGGAGATCTAAGGACAGTGACTTTATACAGACTATTCATCCTTGGACCATGAATACATCCTTTTCTAAAGGGGACACTGGGCTTGGAGGGAGGGGTTGCCGCTATAATTTTTTTTTTTTTGCATAGTTAGCCCTATTAGGTACTGGTACTGAATAGGTAATGATATGTTAGAGCCATTAGAGGGCGGTAAAGGGTTATACAGAATATAAATGTTTGATGGGGGCTCTGATTTGGGCAGTGATTTCTCCCTTAGAAGGTGACTTTGGGGACCTATCTCTTTTACTCCCTTCCCTTCCTTTCTCCCTTTTTGGGGGGCGGGGGTAAGAGGAAATGACTGGTGAGTTACAGAGGGATATTTATTGGAGGACATAGTAAAGCATAAGATGGTGGGGGTGGTGGGGTGGTTGGGGTTTGAGGGGCTCTTTCCATATACACAGAGTGACGTCTATTAAACTAACTGTTGTCAGCCTGGGAAGTCACTTAGCTGGCCAAGGTGACAACTCCCCTAAACATCAAAGGGGTATTGATTGTGTCACATGCGTGACAACTCTGGGTGGCCTTTAACTACCAGAGTTACTTTTCCTAGGAAGTCAATTTAACAGACACTTGCTTTGACTCAACAAAAGTTTTTTATTGTGGATCCATTTGGGATCTGATTTTTTCAGTTACTTGATTGGTGTTATTAGTCCATCAGTTTTAAATGTTTCTGGTTATACTAAGTCGATGTGGGTTCAAAGGGGAAAGAGGGATCTGGATTGGTTCTGGCGAGCCTATAGAGTCGAGATGGGTATTCCTGGGGGATAGTATGAATAAGAAGATAACTTACAGGGATAGATTATGGCTATGCATCTAAGGATTATTTCTTATAATGTTAATGGGTTTAATTCACCCATTAAAAGAGCCAAAATCCTAACGGAACTTAATAGGAGGGGCTGTGACATAGCGCTCCTCCAGGAAACCCACCTCTCTGAGGTGGAGCACATGAAACTAAGATGGCAGTGGGTAGGCAGAGTGTTATTTACTTCAGGCAAAGAGACAAAAAAGGTCAGAGTGGTGATATTAATTAAAAAAAAAATCCCCATTCAGTATTCAGGAGGTAGAGGTTATACTCCAGGGTAGGTGCATTAGGGTCTCAGGGGTAATCCAGGGTAACCTAATCCATGTGGTAAATGTTTATGCCCCCAATAGTGAGGCAGCCACCTTCTATCTGGAGGTCTTTTGGAGGGTGGCCTCATTTCCCAGGGGTCAGTTAATACTTGGAGGTGACTTCAATACAACATTGTGCCCAGTTTTAGATCGATCATCTGGAAAGTTGGAGACTTCTAAACAGGCCACGAAGTGTTTGAATGCATTAATGCAGGAGGGGGGATTTGGGGACATTTGGAGACTACATCATAAAAAAGAAAGGGATTATACATTCTACTCAGTCCCCCAGAAGTCATAGTCTCATATAGATTTTTTGATAACATATACCACAGATGTCCACCTATTTTCCAATTCGGTAATCTACCCAATGACCATCTCCGACCATGCCCCAATCTCAGTAGATTTTGTTTGGAAGAGGGAACCCAGGACAACGAATTGAAGACTGAATATCTCATTACTTAATGATAAAATATCATACGACAAATTACAGAGGATATAAAAAATCTTGTGACAGATTCCCCTATCTCGGACAGTACCCCAATGGTGTGGTGGGACACAATGAAGGCTGTTCTAAGGGGACAATTAATCAGTCTAGCTTCAGCCAGGAAGAAAGTGAAGAACAAATAGATAGAAGAACTGCATACTAAGATAAAAGGGTTAGAACAGGAACATAAAAGTAATCCAAAAGGTAAGGAGAAAATCTGAAGGGACTTAATGGAAAGCAGGAAAGAACTCAATAAGTTAGAAGTGGAAACGGCAGAGTGGATGCTGCGTTACACAAATCATAAATATTATGAGGGAAGGGGTAGGGCTTTAAAGCTCCTTGCCATGAGATTGAGAAAGGAACAAGCAGGCAGATATGTCTCATCTCTTCAAGGTGGAAAAGGGAATGCACCCCGGATAGAGAAACCTAGAGAAATAGCCAAGGCTTTTAAAAATTATAATAGGGAATTATATAGTGAAAGGAGAGATTCAGAAGAGGTACAAAGGAATGCAGACTCCTTTCTGCGGACCCTGAAGTTGCCCAAGCTCTCCCCAGGAATGCAGCAGGAGCTGTCTGCCCCCATTACAGAGAAAGAAATAGCAGCAGTTATAGACAAGCTTCCTTCAGGTAAGTCCTGATGGCTACCCGGCCGAGTTCTATAAAAAATTTAAAAAAACACTAGCACCCATGTTGGTTATGGTGCTGAATGCTATCCTAGAGAATAATGAACCCCCAGATTCCTGGCGTGAGGCTATGATCACCGTCATTCCGAAACAGGGGAATTCCCCAGAGCTTTGTGAACCATACAGGCCCATCTCCCTGTTAAACCAAGATTATAAAATCCTTGCAAAAATCCTAGCTAACTGTCCACAAAAGCATATTGAAAATCTGATACATCCAGATCAAACCGAGTTCATACCAAACAGACATATGTCTGATAACATCAGACATTTGCTAAATATCTTGGATTACAAGAATGCCTCCAAGAGTATCCAGATTGCTATTTTTTTGGATGTGGAAAAGGCCTTTGATAGGCTAAATTGGTCATACCTAAAAGCAGTTCTCACAAGGATGGGGTTTGAAGGTGCCTTTTTACAGTGGGCCACTTTGGCCTATCAGAACCCTTCAGCTAGGGTCAGGGTAAATGGGACTTTGTCAGAGGCCTTTCCGATCAGGGGGGGAACTAGGCAGGGATGCCCCCGTTGCTCTTGCTTTTCCCACTAGCCATGGAACCCCTCACCCAGGCCACAAGGGAGGAAAGCTAAATACAGGGCATTAATATAGCTCAGGCCCAGAATAAAGTGTCACTCTATGCAGATGACATGGTGATATATATGCAGGACCCTGAAAAGTTGATCCCACCATTGATGGCCCTTTTAGACCAGTTTGGGAAGATCTCGGGCTTTAAAATCAATAGGGATAAATCTGAGATTCTACCAATAAAGGGAAGAATTACACAGAGTTTGCATGAGCTCATCTCGTTTAACTGGGTCAGAGAGAAGGTAAGGTACTTGGGGATTCAGATTCCGATTAAATTATCAAGACTATATCAAGTTAACTATGGCACACTCCAGAAAGTGGTTTTTGCAGACATAAACAGATGGCACTCCCTACCCCTTACTTTTACTCATAGGATAGATATAGTGAAAATTAAAGTGCTCCCTAGATACCTTTTCTTGTTCACTAACTTGCCCATGGCTTTCTCTAGAAGGGAATGAAAAGATTTAAAACAGAAAATTTCAAGATTCATTTGTGCAGGAAGGAAACCTAGAAAGTGGTGGAATCTCCTCACAGAGACAAAGACTGGGGAGGCAGGGGAGGCCCCGATTTATATAGTTATTATAAAGCTGCTGAAGTGGTGCCTATCCTAAGCATATTAAATCCAGGCCAGAAGGGGGGAAGGGGGGGTTGGTCTCTGATGGAGCAAAGAGCACATAAAAACATACCATTGAGGTTACTACCCTGGGTTGCCACACACTCGGATCTTAAACTAATCAATAACAGACAGACTAAACATACCCTTAAAATATGGCTGGAGGTACGGCTACACTGGGGGGTGGTGACCCCAGTCTGGAGGTATATTCCCCTTTGTTCTTTGCTGGGATTTCCAGCCTGCTCAGGGGACCCTTGTTTCAGGAGGTGGCAGGAAAAAGGACTGTTGTTCCTTACCCAATTTTTTCAAAGGGACACACTGAAATCCTTTTTGGAAATGCAGGGTGAATTTAACCTTCCAAGACAGGATTTTTATAGATACCTACAATGTTGACACTACATCTTAACAAACGTGGGAGTGGGGGAGATTCCGGCAGAACCGCCAGTCCCAGTGAGAACCACCTTCCTCAAAAGTAGGGGGACAGACTCGAGGGGCTACATATCCTTCATTTACAAGTCACTTCAGGATGATGTGGGTAAAGTACTGACTCAACAAATTGAACAAAAATGGGAGGAGCTAGGTTTGCATCTTGCAGAAGAGGAATGGGCAAGAGTTTGGGTAGGGATCCCTAGCACTTCTAGCTCTCCAAGTTGGGGGGATTTTAGGTGGAGAGTGGTTACCAGGTACTTTATTCCCCCAGTGGACTCAGCTCATTATTCAAAGGGTAAGTCCCAGGAATATTGGAGGAGATGCAGAGGTGTTGGTTCTTATGCTCACATATTTTGGGATTGCCCTCAGATAAATAATTACTGGGAACAGGTGGCTCAGGCATTACAGAGCATCTTTCAATGGAGTTGTGTGCTAACTAGCTCCCATCTGATCCTGGGTCTTCTACCGAGTGATGGGAGGACCAAAAACCAGAGATATTTATACTAGATATAAGTGGCAGCTGCACTAAAAGTGATTACCCAACACTGGTACAGTTCGGACCAGTTATCTCTCTCCATGTGGTGGGCCAATATTAACAGAATTAAAGAGATGGAAGCCATAATGGCCCGGTTAAGAATACAAATAGATCAATTCAATGCTAGATGGCTTCCATTTTATGAATACATCGAGAATCTGGAGGGCACTCCCATACTAGCTCAATATCTGCTACCTTGAGACATTTTGCACCCATGTCGACCAGAAAGTTTTAAAAAAATCTTTTTTTCCTTTCTTTTTTCCTCCTTTGCTCTTTTTACTTTGGTTTTGGCTTTATTGTTTCTGAGAGAATGTGTTTAGAGCACTTATGGAGAAATCAAATAACTGAGATTGGATCATTATAAATATGGTTAATCAAGTAGAGCTTATGTAACTGTTATATAGTTTAAAACAGTTTATACAAAGAAGGATTGGAAAGGCAGGGGTAATGGGAATGTATTTCCCCAGGGTACTGTTTGAGTGCTACTGAGATAGTTGTAATTTAAGTCAGGATAGAGACAAAAGGGAAATATTCCTTGGAGTCATATTGAAAGTCATACGCCTACAGAGAGTTTGAAGTGCTTTTTAAATAATGACTATTAGATGTGTAGTAATCTTTCTATGGAATGTACACCATACACTGAATTCATGGAAGTTCTTTTAATCTCCTAATAAAAATTATGCAAGTTCAAAAAAAAAAAAAAAAAACAGATCCAGACCATGTATTAAAAGGGGTCACCAGTAATTGTATGTTATTTGTGGTTAATAAACTGCATTTCAAATAAACCACAGATTCCATCTCAGCAATCAGTGGAAAATTATTCTGCAGTTTATGAAGAAATGGTTTTCGGAATTCTGTGGAATTTAACAAGATTTTCCTAGAAAGCATTTTGGAAGTAGAATTGCCCTTCTGCTGAAATTCCAGCGATGGAATTCCATATTTGACACAGCCCTACTTAGCATTAAGAATTAGAGGATCAGTTTTTGTTGCCGGGCCATATTTCAAAATTTCCTTTTTTTTTGTCTTTTTGTGCTGCACATGAATATTTGTCAAAATAGTGTGAGGTATTTGGACAATATTGGAATTTCTGACACAGGTGATCCCCACTGGACAGAAGAATATAATTTTTTGACATCAAAACAAATAAGCATGCAGAGTGAAAGTAAAATATGACAAATGTGATTAGCATCTTCAGGAAGATCTGAGGGTCAACATATTTTGTTTTCACAGGCCTTAAAGAAATGCAAATTCTACATGGAGAAACAAGCAACATCTGAATAGGATTACTTGGGTCACATTCTACCATAGACCACTCCACTCGTCAAACTTTGAAACACTGTCATTTGTTTAATATATATTTTTCTCAAAGCTTAAGGATAACTAAATTATTGGACTCATTTATACAAACAATTCTGCAGCAGGCATTGCTTGGTCTAGGTCTTTCACAGCTTCACAAACTTACCTGGAGTCTGAAGTCTGGAGCGTCTCTATTCTTTATCATATCTTCTCCTCCGGCAGCAGGTTACTGCGACATCTGAGGTAAAGAAGCAACATACTGTACCAGGATAGACTTCAAATACAAAATGGGGATCCATACATAGTATCAAGTAAGGAACAAACTGGACACTTTGTACTGCGTCATTTCCAGGGATGCCCTTTCATAGTGATTGACTGGTTCCTAAACTTTTCTTGTTTTCTCACTGCCCACCTATGTCTGACTTTGTGTAATCAACTGATGTAGTGACATAGCTAGAGGACTGTGGGCTACAGGATCTGCACTAGCATAGAATCACAGCAAGAAGATTTGATAGAGTTCTTTGACTGGGTGACCAGGCAAGTTGATCAGGAAGGGGCAGTGAATGTGGCCTATCGTAATTTCATCAAGGTCTTCAACACCGTCCCACATAGGAGGCTTGTAAACAAGTTTGGTAGCCTGGTAGTGGGGATCAGGTTGGTAAAATGGGTAAGAAATTGGTTGAATGGAAGCACAGAGATGGGTGGTATTGAATGGAGCTTAGTCTAAAGAGATGGGGGTGACCAGTGGGGTGCCACAGGGATCATATTAGGACCAGTCTTCTTTAATGCCTTCATAAGTGACATAGTAGAGGGGCTAGAAGAAAAGGTATGGTATGCCTCTTTGCAGATTACATTAATATCTGCAACAGGCTGGACACTCTGGGGGGGGTGAGGAAAATGAAAAGGGACCTAAAAAAGTTGGAGGAGAAGAGTGGTAACTGAGATTCAGTGCAAGAAATGCAAGATCATGCATTTGAGGCACAGCAATCCAGGAGAGGAATACAAGATGGGAGGGGAGGTTCTGATAGCTACTAAACAGGGAAGGGATCTGAGGATGATTATACCTAATGACCTAAAGATGACCAGTCAATGTGAGAAGGCTGATGGGAAAGCCAGTGGGATGCTGGGGTGCATAGAGGGAGGATTCACTAGCAGGAAAAAAGAGGTGGTGATGCCACTGTACAGATCACTGGTGATACCTCATCTGGAGTACTGTATTCAGTTCTGAAGGCTGCATCTTAGGAAAGATATAGGCAGAATGAAAGCAGTGCAGAGAAGAGCAACTAAAATGGTGAAGTTGTTGCATCAGAAGCCATATGAAGAGAGACTCAAAGACCGCAATATGTATTCACAGGAAGAGAGAAGAAAGGAGATATATGATAGATTTTCAAGTCCCTCAGGGTATCAATAAGATACAAGAGGGATGCATCGTTCAGAGAAATGAGACTAGAGGGGGGTAAACTTTGGGGTAATATGAGGAAGAATTTCTTCACAGAAATGGTGGAGGATACATGGAACAGCCTCTCGGCAGAGGCGGTGGGGGCAAAAATGGTGTGGGAATTCAAATGTGCATGGGAACACAAAGAATAGGGAAATTAGGGAAGCTGCAAGTTAGGTAGGGAATGAGGCTTAAGCACCGGGTAGGAAAATGGGCATAGTAGATGGGCCTGATGGTCTTTATCTGCCATCTAATTCTATGTTTCTATTTACAAGTTCCATGGTCAGTAGTGAAGAAAGCGTATGTGTGTGTGTGTGAGGGGAGGGGGGGATATGCAGTATTTTAGAATGAGCAGAAATGACAGAGTGTCACGCTCAATGATAAGGCAAGATGCCAGATGAATCTAATAGAATTCTTTGACTGGGTGACCAGAGTAGTAGATCAGGGAGGGGCTGTGGACATGACCTACCTAGACTTTAGCAAGGCATTTGACTCAGTCCCACACAAAAGATTAATATACAAGTTAGCCAGCCTGTGAGTGGGTCCCAAGCTGATAGCCTGGGTAAAGAATTGGCTGGAGAATAGGACACCGAGGGTAATAGTAAATGGAGTCCACTCTGAAGAAAGGGGGGTTACTAGTGGGGTACCCAGGGTTCAGTATTAGGACCAGTCCTCTTCAATGTCTTTATAAGTGACATTGCAGAGGGACTGGAAGGAAAAATATGTCTCTTTGCAGATGACACAAAGATCTGCAACAGAGTTGATGCACAAGGTGGGGTGGAAAGGATGAGAAGGGACTTGGCAAGGTTAGAGGAATGGTCAAATGTATGGCAGCTTAGATTCAGTGCTAAGAAGTGCAAGGTAATGCACCTGGGAAACAAAAACCCAGGGAAAGAGTACACAATGGGGGGTGAGATACTAGCAACTACAAAAAAGGAAAGGGACCTGAGGCTAGTCATATCAGATGACTTAAAGGTGGGCAAGCAATGTGAGAGGGCAGTAAGGAGGGCTGGGGGGATACTGGGATGCATAGGCAGAGGCATCACCAGTAGAAAACAGGAAGTTGTTATCCCTCTGTACAGACAGCTGTGAGACCCCATCTAGAGTATTGCGTGCAGTTCTGGAGACCCAATCTCTGCAAGGACATAGACAGGATAGAAGCTGTCCAGAGGAGGGCAACTAAAATGGTGCAGTGTCTGCACCAGAAGACATATGAAGAGAGACTAAAGGAGCTTAATATGTATAGCCTCGAGGAAAGGAGGGCGGGGAGGACATGACAGAAACTTTCAAGTACCTCAAGGGAATCAACAAAGTCCAAGAGGGTAGCATATTTCAAAAAAAGAGGTGTGCAAGAACAAGGGGGCATAATTTGAGGGTAGAGAGGGGGCAGCTCAGAGGTAATGTAAGGAAGTATTTTTTTCACAGAGAGGGTTGTGGATGCATGGAATGGCCTTCCAGAGGAGGTTGTGGAGTCAAAAACAGTGGTTGAATTCAAGCATGCATGGGACAGCCATAAGGCAATTCTAGGGGGTGGGTGTAAAAAGAAGTAGGCTTCTGGTTAACTAGGATCTGCAGCTTATCCATTAGGTAGGAAAATGGGTAGACTGGGTGGGCCAAGTGGTCCTTATCTGACATCAAATTCTATGTTTCTGTGTTAAGGGTCTTTATGCTCTGAGTTGCATGGGGGAAATAGGAATGTGAGTCCAAACTGAATGAACTGCTCAGCAGTGGACTCCACAGCACTAACATGTTTTATCAGCAAGTCAGTAAGGTTGAAGGAAGTGGGCCAGGGCCAGCTATGGTTCTGCTTTGAGTTGGAGCCTTAATAGTTGCTTTGACTTTATCAGTTCAGCTGAACCACGTTTGCTCCCAGTAAAGTAACTGGCACAAGTTAAAACAGATCACACGTAGGGGAAAATGTGTTGTATTCAGCATTATTCCAATTGCATTGAATTTGGGTGGAAAACTCAAAGTATACTCCAATCAGACCATTTATTATTTATTTATTTCAAAATTTCACCAGGAAAGACATATTGAGCTGAAAACAACTCGTTTCCTGAGGGGAAGTGGGGGAAGGAAGATAATGCATGACAATCATAAGCAATAAGTACACGGCAAGTAGAAGGCCTACTGTAAGTTGCAAACATTAAGTGATAACCAAATAGGCAAATACAAATTAGTGCCGTATATTAAGAAGGGAGGAGATTGCAACCCCGAGGACATCAATGAGGTACAAATAAAGTTTAAGGTGTTAAAAGAAGAAATAAACAGAGAAAGCTAACCATAGGTTTTGAGAAGAAACAGTGGAAGTGGTAGCAGGGGGAAAGCAGAAGACTTAAAAGGCATAAATGGACAAATCAGGGATAAAATTGAGCATTTTCTTAAAGTGCTAGCGAACTGCTAAAATTAGTAGCTTTTAAAAGCTGTCAACTATTAACATTTGTATCTGATGTACTTTTCAACTCTATTTAGTTACTAAGAAGATTTTTTTATATGATGTTAGTAGATGCAATGAGTGGAACATCACTCTGCCTAGCATCTAAAATATCTAGGTATTTTCCTTCCATTACATCTTCAGCATTGTGATATAAATGAAAGTAGCTGCCAAGCCAGTCATCTTTGATGTCATAGTCAGTGAGTTCACAGTTTTATTTATTTAGTTTTTGTTGACCGGGTAAGTGCACTAGACTAATCCTGCCTATTTACAGGCACAACCCAGGGGAGGGGAATACAGATGAATGCCAACTGACTTTGAACCAGATTAATCTGTTGGTGGTATTTTTTTTAGTGAATGGGGGAAATTTGGTCAGGACACCGAGGAAATTCCCCAACTCTTTTCAAGAAGTGCCATGGGATCTTTAACATCTACCTGAACTACCACCAGTCCAGGCAGATGGGACCTCAGTTTAACATCTCATCCAAAAGATGGCACCTCAAAAGTGCAGCACCCTTCTTATGCTACACTACAGTGTCAGTACTGGGATATTAATCCAAGTGCCAGATGTGGGAACTGAACCCACAGCCCTCAGATCTCCCAGCCTTAGAGGTGAGTGTGCTACCTACTGAGCCACTGACACATTAGCACTTTTTTTTGACACTGACAGTTCTGATGATGTAGTTGGAGGAATGCAACTAATTATGTCAGCTGCTATGCAGAGTGTTATTCCACACATCCAGCATAATACTATCACATAGAAAAAAATCAAATAGGCAAAAGGAAAAATATCTCAGAAATAAAAAAGGTACAACTGACTACTTCTTAATATGTGTAAAATGATCCTGCTATTTTTGTTTCCACTAGCTCTTTAAGACGTTCCTACATATCATACCTTTGCATAACCCCTTAGATAGACAAACACTGGACAAAGAGCTTTACTATGTCAGCTGCCTTAGCTCTACAGCTCACTACCCCACATGTGTCTGGTCAAACCCTGTCCGCCTCTGTTTTCAAATCTAAACTCTGGGGCTGGTTGTCTAACTTGGATACTTGCAATGGCCTGTAATGTGATAGTTGTTTACATTGTTGTAACAGTAGTATGCTAGCGGTATACTTTGTAAAGGTGTGCCTAGTTTCTGTTTGTAACTGTTCTTCCTGCCTGGTCAACAATGAAAACAGGCAGTCTCTTACACATAGCCTTACCAGACATTAATAAAAAAATAAAATAAATAAATACATAAAAATTGAGCCCTTACTTGTGAAATGTGGTGTCTATATGCCATGCTAAAGGAACAGTATTTCTCCAGTGTGACACAGTCTATGTATTCACACATCCCTCAGAGCTACTCATTGCTGAAAACGAGTGGTTTCATGCACCTTCAGCTGGAGTGAAAATAGCGAAGTGAAGCTGAGCTATTCTGGCTCCAGCTGAAGGGAAGTGAAACCACTCATTTTCAGCAACAAGTGGCGACGAGGGATGTATTAATATATTGTTGATTGAGAGCGATCAATAATATATTTAAAAAAATACATTTCCCAGAATGTGCCTGTTTCCAGGGCAGCCGTACGTGAGACACTTTTCACAGAATAAGAGTGTGCGAAGCGCAATGGAAAGTAGAGCTTCGATTAGTCGGGAGCGCTTCCTCGATCTATAATACAAAAAGTACAGCTGCTGCATCCCAGTTCTGAGCTATACTTATTGTTAGCATTCATTGTTGAGCTCAATGCTTAACCCCCCGAGTAGTCCTTGTTTTACCTCCACAACAATTAGTAATGCTGCACAGATTTTTTACATTTTGGTGGAACATAATTTTGTGGCATTTTGAAAAATTCCTTTCAAATTCCTCTGAATTTTGTCAGATGTGGAATGGCAGAATTTTTCAGTGGAAAACCACGGAATGTGTTTGTTCCAATAATTACCAGAAAATTATATTCCATGGATTTTATTTATTTATTCAATTTTGGTGACTGGATAGGCCCACTGAGCCCCAAAGTTCCCTTTTTCAGGGGCAATTTTGATATATTCCATAGGACTTTTCTGCAACCATTTCACAATGTTTCTGTGTAATCCATTTGTGCAATTTAATTAAAAATATACCAGTTTATATGTTTTAGTCTTTAGGATGAGTAACCTGATTATAAATTGTGGCCATAATGTTTGTAATTAGTATTCTGCTATTGTCAATTAATTTGCCAGAACTGCATCATCTTTTGTGGATTATTATACACTTGAAATTTCCATGTGCAGAATATAGCTCCGTAGCTGTTCTCACAATAGTTCCAGAATGGTCACATGGTGCTGCATTCTGCAGTACATTTACCCATGTGACTCTCTGACCTTAATACAGACCTTAGAAGTGGTTGAGTGAGGATATCTCTGCTGTGGTTAAAACAGAAGCAGTTCTTTAATGTGAAAAAATGGCTCAAGGAGTACTTTTACAATAGGTTAAGTATAAGTGGTGTTGGTGGTGTGCTTCCAGTACTATTTGATAGTTTTTCAATTTATTTTTTGTGTTCTTTATATTTATTTATTTATTTATTTGTTGCAACTTTATTGTCCCTCCCTGTCATTGGGAGATGGTCTGTGTTTATTAAAGGCATACACTGCATTTCTAAATTTATCTTCTGCATTCATTTATACAACTTTTTTTACTGTAGCGTTATTTTTTCCTACCACAAGAGAGACATTTGTGATGTAGAAAAATATTTATTTCTATCATAATTAGTATTAAGAACTGTGGCTCAAGACATGGTACTGCACAGTCTAGTTCAGAGGCCATGGAAGAGCAGGATGTGTGGACAGTAGTACAACAGCAGAATCCAACATTTGTGCTTTGCAGTCCCTCTGTGATGCAAACACTCTCCATGGGGTGGCTATGGTGAAACATGATACTTTTGGAGAGATTCCGGTGAGATGATCTTCGATGGACCAGGAACACGTCTTCACTCTTCAAAGCCGACTGCGAACTGAGGAAATGCCGGTAAATTGTATAATGGCATAGATAGGGCTTTTTCAACTTTTTTGCATATCTCAGGCATTTTTTTGAATTTTGGCACCACATTTTCAACATGGGGTTATTTGGCCCCCTCCTCATGAATTCAGACACAGTCATGGCATTACTCCATCCCGAAAGGTGATTTTGTGGTCACTGTGCGGAATCACCTTTCAGGACTGATTAACAAAATGACAGTGCCAGTGTTCATGAGGTGTACTCTGTAAAAGTCTGTGTTGCAAATTTGGTGGGAAAAATCCAAGAAATTCCTGTTTTATGAGCATGTGTTGCACAGTTTCTGTGCACACTCGTAACTTCACCAATTTGCGGTATTTCACTCCAGATTTTTAACATTGCCATCTTTACGCACCTCCTTATGAACAGCCCAGCTGTCATGTTTCACATCTTTTCCAAAATGTGTTTTCACAGTTGTGGCACAGTATAGTGTGGTCGCTGTGGGAAATCAGTGTTTGGGACACATTATGAAAATGACAGTGACACTGTTCATTAGCAGAGGGTCTAAAATGCCTATGTTAAAAATTTGGCGATGAAAGTCCCTAAAATGAGAATGTTACAAGCATGTGTTGTGCAGTTTCCACGCATGCTCATACCTTCACCACTTTGCAATTTTTTCACTCCAGATTTTCAGCATTGCCATTTTCCGACACCTCCTTATGAACAGTGCAGCTGTCATTGTTCACATCCTAGCCAAAATGTGTTTTTGCCCTTCCAGCATAGAACACCGCAATAGCTTTTGGAAATCAGTGTTTGGAACAGATTAGGATTGAGCGAGTGAGAGAGGTGGAGCAACCAAGCTCCAACCAAGTTCTGTCGGGACTGCTGCGTATTTCTTTGAGGGAAGAAAAAGGCACCAACGCAGGCAGGAGACCAGTACAAAAGGGCAGCCAGCAGCACTGGGAGATATAGAACGAGTGAGTGAATGAGGGGGAGTGAGTGAGCTCAACGGAGCTCTGTTGGGACTGCTGTGGACTTCTTTGTGGGCAGAAAAAGGCAGCAATGCACACAGAGGCCCAGTACAAAAGGGCAGCCTGCAGCACCAGCAGAAACTGAATGAGCGAGTGAGAGAGGGTGAGTGAGCAAGGTCAACGGAGCTCTGTCAGGATTGCTGCAGATTTCTTAGTGGACAGAAAAAGATGCCAACAAAGGCAAGAGCCAGGTACAAAAGGGCAGCCTGCAGCACCAGAAGAAACAGAATGAGTGAGTGAGAGAGGTGGAGTGAGCAACCTCAATGGAGCACTGTGGGTACAGCTGTGGATTTCTTTGTGGGCAGAAAAAGGTGCCAATGCAGGCAGGAGCCCAGTACAAAAAGCAAGCCTGCAGCACCAGGAGAAACACAATGTGTGAGTGAGTGAGAGAGAGTGAGAGAGAGAGAGAAGGAGTGAGCGAGCTCAACGGAGCTCTATCGTGACTGCTGCAGATTTCTTTGTGGGCAGAAAAAGGCGGCAATACATGCAGGAGCCAGTACAAAAAGCCAGCCTACAGCACCGTCAGAAACGGAATGAGCAAGTGAGAGAGGGGGAGTGTGCGTGCTCAACGGAGCTGTGTCAGGACTGCTGCAGATTTCTTTGAAGCAGAAAGAGTTGCCAATGCAGGTAGTAGCCCAGTGCAAAAGAGCAGTCTGCAGCACCAGGAGACCAGAATGAGCAAGTGAGGGAGGGGGAGTGAGTGAGCTCAACAGAGCTCTGTTGGGACTGCTGCGAATTTCTTTGTGGGCAGAAAAAGGTGCCAACGCAGGCAGAAGCCCAGTACAAAAGGGTAGCCTGCAGTGGTGGAGAAACACAATGAGTGAGTGAGAGAGGGGGAGTGAGAGAGTTCAACAGAGCTGTATCGTGATCTCAGCAGATTTCTTTGTTGGCAGAAAAAGGCTGCAACACAGGCAGGAGCCCAATACAAAAGGGCAGCTTACAGGACCGGCAGAAATGGAATGAGCGGGTGGGGGGGGAGTGAGCAAGCTCAACAAACCTGTGTCGGTACTGCTTCAGATTTCTTTGTGGACAGAAAAACTTACCAACAGAGGCAGGAGCCCAGTACAAAAGGGCAGTCTGCAGTGACAGAATAAACAAAATGAGCGAGTGAGAGAGGGGGAGTGAACCACCTCAACAGAGCTCTGTTGGGACATCTGCGGATTTCTTTGTGGGCAGAAAAAGGTGCCGCCTCAGGCAGGAGCCTAGTACAAAAGAGCAGCCTGTAGCACCAGGAGAAACAGAATGAATGAGTGACAGAGGGGCAGTGAGCAAGCTCAACGGACCAACACAATCAACATTCAGCATTGACAAATGCTTGTTTTCTATGGGGTCCTGTTTTTGATGCATTTGTACACTATACTTACACAGCAGCCTTGCAATATCTGGTTACAGCTGCATAGCAAAGCTATGAATGACATAGTGCAAATGCATTGGAAATGGGGCTTTGTAAGCAAGTGACTGTAAATACAATACAGCTGTTGGCAGCTATGTTCCTTCACCAGAATGGAATGGAATCTATCTGCATCCTCTCCTTTTCAAGTACTTGCTTGCTCCTCCCCCTTCTGCTGCACTATTTTCTACAGACACCAATTCTTGTGCATGGAGTACTGTACTTGAGTTCAGCTAAATACATTTTCTAGTACTAAAAAGAAAACTGAACTCGGGGAAAATGCTTGTTTCTTTGAAACAAGGGCTAAAAATTAGTTAAATCACGGTCTTACAGTCAAGTCATGATATTGGGCATATACATATCTGTATGGATATGATACTGTGTATGCATGTCCAACATCACGGCTAGACTTTCAGATTGTGACTTAACTGATTTTTACTTCCCATTTTCAAGAAATAGGCACTTTCTGGAGTTCAGCTTTCTTTGTAGTACATACTAGAAAATGTATTTAACTAAACTCGGGTATAATAATTCTTGTGTCCTACCAGTTACCGGTCCAGAAACATAGAAGTTGACAGCAGATAAGAACCACAAGGCCCATCCAGTCTGCCCATTTCTTTTTCTACCTTATGAATGTCCAGTCCTTGGTCCAGTCTATCCTTCTTCTGTGCGTCTGCTTATCTATCTGTCTGTCTGTCTGTCTGTCTATCTATCTATCTATCTATCTATCTATCTATCTATCTATCTATCTATCTATCTATCTATCTACCTACCTTCCTATCTATCTATCTATCCCTCTATCTATCCAGTGGACTGGGGTGTCCACCACCTTGTACCCTTCTTTCTCCCTCCCTCCCTCTACCTTCCAGATCACCCGACTGCCTTTCCCAATGTTTATATATATGCTTTTAACATATAAGCAGACTACGGTGCCTACCACGGTACTGTTTCTCTTCACCCCTTCCTCACCTCCAGTTTTCCTGTCCCAATTCCCCTTATCTTGGTAGCGGCACCAGGGTCCCCCCCCCCCGGTGCCCCCAAACATAAACCCAACACTGTGTTGCCCAGTCCGCAGCATTGAAATAGCCCAAAAATAAAGAAATAAAACTGTCCCCCATGTTTTTTTTAACCTGTAAAATAGAAAATGGTTGTTCACCATTCTGCCCCAACACACATCCCCCACCCATCCTACCCCAACCTCCTATTCAGCACCCACCATCCAACTCCCCTCCATACTCTCACTCACCTGAACATGTCCCAGAGTGAATAGCCACTCTCTGATTAAAGACACATCATGCTGCTGGAACTGCTGACTGCAATAATTAGAAACTAAGGTACAGCAGATTTCGGTTCAATTTTATTTATTTATTTATTTATGTATTTATTTATAGGAAGTACCTTTGAGTTAAAGGCTCTTTTACAGAGGTTCCACATCATAGTAATACATGAGCATAACATCATTTACAGTGGTTACAAGTACATAAGCAGATACAAGGATGTTCCATGCCTAGAGAAACATGAGCACATCAGGTCACAGAGGTTGCATAATTACAATAATAGGGATTACATAAGAACAACTATACAGATACATAATTTATAGCAGTTTAGGTTGACAAGAAGTTTGAGTGAACAACTTGAGAATCTACAGGATATACAGCAAATCAGTTAGGGAACAGAGGATGGTATTGTCTGTAAAATAATTATCTAATACTATATGCAAGGAGGTGAGAACTTGATGGGCAGCAGTTCTTTTGTCTAAAGTGCTAAAGAGTGTAGTCACAGAGGAGGGCTAGACTCAATGGGGGGTGAGTGCTGAAGCGGGGAATTGGAGCCTACTAGGGGAGTGTTAGTAAGCAAGAAAAGAGGAGAAGGCAAGGGTGCAGGTTAGAATGAGGGTAGCAGGAAAGATGAGGGAAGAGTGTGGGGGGGTTTCAGGTCTCACAGTCACAGTTACTGTTTGTGGCAAGGGCCACTTGGAGTTTATATTTAATGGGGCCTATTTTGTCCTCTTTCATGATGTCTAGGTCAAGCGAAATAAGCCAAAGTGGTGCCTGGTATTCATAGGACCGTTGGCCTTGCATGGTTCTATGGAAAGAGACACAGAGGGCCAAGTTGTTTATACCCTTAGTGCAGCTGATGGAATTAGGTCAGCTAAGAAGGCTTTGCAGGCCTGGGGTGGTAAGTCCTAGCATAGACTTCTTGGCGAGCATGCATACTTGATACTGGATGTGGCCGTCAAGGTTGAGCCAGTTTGTCTGAGTGTACAACTCGCAGGTATGAGTGAGATGGGGTACACCTAGGACTAAACAACATGTTTGGTTTAGTGTTGTTTTGATACATTCCAAAGTGGTGTGGGAAGCAACCCCATAAACTGCTTGACCATGGTCTATCACTGATAGAACTGAGCTATTTACAACAGTTTTCAGTGCCTCAGAAGTCAGGCCTTTTCGGTATCTGTACAATAATCTTAGTTTTGCATTTGATGACTTTGTGACCGCATCTATATGTTGGTTAAACGAGATGGTGCGGTCCAGTGTTAATCCTAGGTATTTACACGTTTGCACCATCTCCAGGGAAATGTTTTGATTGTTATGAATGCAGATTTGGTGGGTGCAGTGTTTGTTATGTGATGATGTGAATAACATAGTCTTGTTTTTTTTATAATTGAGGAGTAGTTTTGATTGAAGGAACCTGTGCTCAGCCGTGGTGAAATTAGCCTGCATTTGCTTTTCCAGTATGTAGGGGTCAGCATTACATGAATATAAGTATGCATCAACTGCATATAGTAGTATCTGGTCATTTACTGATTGAGGGAGGTTGTTTAAGAACAGGCTTAACAGTAGAGGGCCAAGGATAGAGCCTCGAGGAAAGCCTGTGTTAACACTAAGGTTGTCGGAGAAGGTGTCCAGGATTTTCACTTTTTGGACCTTCCCAGAGAGGTAGCTTCTGAACCATGCTACTGTTGCAGGGGAGAGGACTGTATTGAAGAGCTGATCCAGAAGCAGATTGTGATTGATGGTGTTGAAGGCCTTGTTGAGATCAATATATGTTGGCCCCACCAAGAACCCTCTGTCTAGCGCATTATGGATACAGCTAGTAAACTCCACTAGAGTGGTTGTGGTACTGTGTTGTTTTTGAAATCCATGTTGTTGCTGACATTGTAAATGATACTTGTCTAGATATTCCATCAGTTGGTCAGTTACTATTCACTCCAGGGCCTTGGAGAGTGGAGGAAGGATAGATATTGGGCAGTAATTTGTAGAGTTGGCCCTGTCACCACTTTTGTAAACAGGGGTAACCACCGTCGCCTTCCAGATATGTGGAAATTTGCCTGATACCAAGGAGAGATTTAAAATTCTGGTGAGAGGTTTGAGAGTTATGTCTAGGGTAAGTCTAACTAGTTTTAGGTCAAGTTGATCAGAGCTAGTTCTGGAATTACCTAGTGCTTTTAGGATGTACTTTTTTGCTTCCATAAAGGTGATAGCACTGAAGTAGAAAGATGGATGGGAGTTTGATTGGGTCCCTGGGTTTCATTTGGTACAAGTATCTGATTGGTGTTGAAGGAAGCTAGGGAGTAACACTCCGCTGAGGTCCATAAAAGTTTTGTTGAAGATATTTGCCATGCAACTGTGATCCTGTGTAGGTTGGCCCTCAATGTTCAGGAAGGTGGGGGGAGTCTTATTAGGTTTACCGGTTAGGGACTTTGATGTTCTCCCAGAACCGTCTACTGTCACCTCATGAGTATGTCAGCTCATTTTTAAAGTGAGTGTTTTTGGCCTTGTGAATAGCCCAGGTGCATTTATTCTGTGCAGCTCTATAGTTATGGTAGTCTGTCTGGGTGCCAGAGTTCCTTGCTTTGTACCGCAAGTCATCTCTATTTTCCATTAGGACTAGTAGCTGTGGCACGATCCAGGGGCTGTCATAGTCACAGATCCTTCTTTTGGTGTAGGGGTGTAGACATTGCACACTTCATTGAATTTGCTTATAAAGCCTTCTAGGACAGTGTTGATTTCTGTTTTGTGGTCAATAGAGCTCCAATCTTGGAGGCTGAGGTGTGCTCTTAGAGCTTCCAACTTGCCTTTTTTCAGAAGTCGAGCAGTAATAGTCCTGGCTGGTGCTTTTGGGGCCTTATTTTACCATTTACAGATTACCAGGGAGTGGTCACTGAGGGAGTCAGGGAGAACCATGATGGAGGATATTCTTTCTGGACTATTTGTGGCCACCCAGTCAATTACTGACCCCATGCCTGTTCTGCTGTTATACCTAATGGGTAAGTCTACCAATTGCACAAGGTTCAGAGCATCTAAAGAGTCCTTGAAGTGTACAGCTTCAGTGAAGGCCAGTTGATATTAAAGTCTCCAACCATTATCAGCTCTGTGTTTCATCCCCATTCAGAGAGACTGCTGATGACAGAAAGAAACCATTTGCTTGTTCCAAGACTATTGTAAGTGTTTTCCCGTTCTTGTCAAGTATTACTTTTATGGCCATCAGTTGAGCCCCACATTTGGTGTCACATGGGTGAAACATTTGGCCCTGAATGTGGTCTTTAACATACAGTATATAATACAGCCTCCTCCTCTTTTACTGAGTCTGTCTAGTTTGAATGCAGCATATCTAGTGAGTTGTATAGCAGAGTCTGGCACCTTAGGTGATAGCCAGGTCTCTACTATAGCAAGAATGTCAGGCTGGTGCTGCTGGACCCAGACTTGGAGGGTGTCCATTTCTGCTAGTAGGCTGCAGATATTTATGGATGCTATTATTAGACCATTCTATTTCTTATGAACTGTTGCAGTGTATGTCATCAGACCTGGGTCGGGCTAAATATTTCCTGAGATCAGTAGGAGCAGCCATGTGATCCTTATAGCTTGCCATTTTAGAAATGTTAGGGCCTGAGACTGTGTAATGCTATGTGATATTTTTGGTATGGTACATGGATAGGTTAGGGGTACATCACTACCAGGTTGAGGGAGGGGATAGTCAGCCTGTCCACTGCTCATATAGACCCATGTAGTGGGGGTATGATGTGATATGTTACTGACAGCTGCGCATTTGTGGTTTTAGTGTTATCCAGGTGGTGATATTGTGGAACTATAGTCTGGAGGTAGGGAATTAATGTCCTCCTGATGTTCTGCAGTGCGTCCTTGATGTGGTCATATTCATATTGGGGAGAACATTTTATGCGGCCCTGTCCTGTAGAGGGGGCCAGTATCAGAATTGATAGAAATAGGCAGAGGGTTCTAAGGATGAACATATTGTGGCTACAGCAGGGAAAGAATTCCCTTGGTGTGTTTACAGATGGTGGGAGAGCATCTGCGTTTAACCCATGTACTGAGACTGTAGCTAGAAGAAAGTGGTTAGAGGTGAGAGTGGATGGCAGGTTTATCCAGTTTTTAAGGAGGGGAGAGAGAGAGAGAGAGAGGAAAAAGAGAGTCCACTGGAGGAGGAGTGTTGTGATGATAAAATCTGAGGAACAGAGTGTGTGATGTGCCAGACAGGATAGGAGCCCCTAGTGGCAGCTGCATATAACCTTCTAATAGTGGAGTAGACACAGAAAATGTCACTGCTTCCAGAGATATAGCCCTCTAGTGGCTAGAAGATATAATCTGCTATTGGAAAAGTCAGCACTTAAAAAAAAAAATTCAATGGTGTCTTGAACTTTGATGTATAACTTTAACATTTAATAAAAATTTGGCCCCAAAGATTCAATATGGGCTTTTTGGGATACCACCTCATGACCAGCGGTTGGGGAATTACACAAATCTGGCCCAAGAGGTGGTTTTGCAGTTACGTTGCAAAATTACCTTTTGGGAGGGATTTGAACATTTTCACTGCCCTTGTTTATGAATGGGGTCATAAGAAGAATATATAAAAACCCTTACAGGCAGAGCAAGTAAATCACCACCATCGCAAAAAAACTTTGAGGGTGCAATTACAAAGGATCCCAAAACTATCGCAGATGGCTTCAACAAGGCCTTCACAGACCTTAGTGGGGTCCTTCCTCCAGACTATCTCTGACCTGTGCCTAGCTCCTCCATTAGCTGTACCAACATCCCTCCAACACACACAGCACCTCCCTTCTACCTGAAGGTAATCTCTACAACTGAGGCAAAAAAAATACTTGGAACAAGTTCTCAGGAACATTAGATCCAGTGGAGACTCACTTGACCTAAAGATTGGGGCTCTCACCCTGGATGTGTTGCTCTCCCCTCTAACCTGGATCCTAAATCTCTCACTAACCACTGGCATTTTCCCTTAATACTGGAAAGCTGTGGTGGTCAACCCAGTCTTTAAAAGCTGGGACAGAACCTGCCTGGCCAACTACAAGCCAATCTCAATTCTGTCCAAAAAGGCACTAGAGAGGATAGTATATGATCAGTTAGGTATGTACCTTGATAAGTACAACCTTCAATGCCAGGAACAGCATGGCTTTCAAATGGCACATAGTACTTCAACGGCATTGGTTGAGTTTACTGGTCATATCCACGAAGAACTTGACTGAGGGCCCTTGGTGGGGGTCACTTTCATCAACCTCATCAAGGCCTTCGACATGGTCAACCATGACTGGCTTCTCACACATCTCTCTAACATTGGTATATCCTCTGTCTCACTAGGCTGGTTGCAGAGTTGCCTCTCTAACAGGACACAGTAGGTCGAGATTCTTGATGTTCTATCTGACCATCGGCATGTCAACACAGGAGTGCCCCAAGGTTCCGTTTTGGATCCCCTGCTGTTCAGCCTGTTTCTAAATTAACTTCCCAAAATCTGCCAAAACAAGATCCTTCTATATGCAGATGATGCTGTTCTCTACAAGTGTCACTCTACTCCAGAAGAGGTGGAAAAAGGCATGCAAGATGACTTTATTGCTGTGGAAAAATGGTTCCTTCAGTCTAAGCTCTTGCTCAACTCCACTAAGACTAAAACAATGTTGTTTGCCTCCCATCAAACTGTCATAAGTCACATCACCTCAATATCTACAACAAGTTTGATACACTCGAAATGATCACCACCTATAAGTACCTTATGCTTACCTTGACAGCTCTTTCTGCTACAGCCAGCACATACACCATGTTGCCAAGGCAGTTAGTGCCAGACTAGATCAGCTCTACAGATATAGGTAGTGCCTCAATGAAAGTGCCATCAAGTTTGCAGTTAACAGCTCTGTGCTCTCTATCATAGATTTTGTACTGGTAGTCTACAGAGCCGGTACCGATACAGCATTTAGACGAATCAAGATTGACTTAAACAAAACCTGAAGACTTGTCCTGGGTGTGGGCCATTTAACTCACACTTGTGAACTATACTCAAGCACTGGTTGATTAAACTTGAATGGCAGAATTCAGCTCCAAGTCGGCCTACTAGCTAAAAAATCCACCCTAGGTTTTGCTCCTCCTGGAGTGAGGCAACTGCTAAGAAACTCCACTTCCTCCAGACTAACTAGGGGGTCAAGTAAAGCTGCCTTCATTATTGCATTCCGCCGGACCTCACTAGGGCAATGGTCCTTCAAATACAGGGCTCCCTGCTGGCTAAATTTCCTTAATTCTGAGCTGATTGAGGAAATGAAACTATGTCCATTTAAGACCATGCTGCTGCAGTACTTGGCCACTCTTAGTAACTGCGACTGCATCACCTGTGCCTAATCTTACTGTTATTGATAGCTTATCTGTCCTGCATAGCATCCATCTCCCTCTACTTCCTCCCCTGCCTAGTGTGACCCCACTGAGCACTTTCCCCATGTCCCCTCTTTATCCTCTACCTTCTGCCTTCTCTTAACAAATATAACCTCTATTTTAAATCCCCTAGTTTGCCTCCTCACCTCACCCCCACTTTAAAACCCTTCCCTATCCCTCTCTCCCCAAATTACCCAGTCCCTGCCTATCACCTACTTTCATAACCCTGGTAGATTCCTATCCAATCCACCTCTGACTACCCAACCCCCATTCTGTCACTCCCTTTGTTTCTGCCCTCACCTCCCTGCTCTTATCTATTCTGTCCTCCTCCTTGGTCACCACCACTTGACCCTCCATAACTCTTACCTGCACACTCAAAGCTCAGCTACCACTATAAATTGCTTGTCCACCTCAAGTATGTCTTAGTACTGTTGCGCAAAAGTTGACCTCCTTCCTGATGTTTTTTAACTGTACTTGCTTGAATTTGTATCTGTATATACCATAATGTACTTGCCTGATGTATATACCCTATCTATATTGTAATGTCTACATACCTTGTCTATTGCCTCACGATGTGGAATACCTGTAATTGTAAATGAGCTTTTAGCTCAAAGGTGTTATCTGAGATTCCAATAAATAAATAAATAAATAATGTTGAAGATTTGGGGTCAAAATATCTAAAAATGGCAATGTTATGTGCACCCAGTACCCATAAAATTTTCTTGGCTGACTCATAAATTTGATGATTTTTAAATATTTTAACCACAAATTTTCAGCATAGCCATTTTTCACACCACCTCATGAATGTGCTGGCTGTTATTTTTCAGATCCTGGCCAAAATGTGCTTTCATACCTGTGGCGCTGAATGATGTTTTTTGGTGGCACAGAATGACATTTCATTGAGGATTTAAAAATTTTCACCTTCCAGATTCATAATGTAGGGTGATAAGAAAGCTATGCTGAAACGTTGGTGTACAAAAATGTAAAATCCCTAGGTTATGACTCAACATTACAATATTTCAAAGTTCATTCATAACTTTGCTAATTTTCAAATATTTTGACCCCAAACATTCAACATAGCCATCTTTTCACATCACCTCATCAACATGGCATGTGTCATTTTTTAAATCCTGGATGAGATGTGTTTTCACTCTTTTGGTGTGACATGACATTTTGTCCAACATACTATAAATGGTATATGTCATGTTTATTAGGCAAATCATAAAAGGAGTATCTTAAAAATCTGGGTTCAAATTTGTTTTTAAAAAAAAACTATATATATAATAAATAAATAAATAAATATATATATATATATATATATACTGTATATACATACACACACACTGTATATATATATTGATTCCTTCTGGTTGATGAGGCCTGGAAATTTTTATGATGAATTATTGAACTATGTAATACGTGTCCTATTAAAACTGGCAAGAGTAAAAAATAAAATGTCTTTGGTATAATTCAAACTATATAAAATAAAGATACTGGCATGATGACATGGCAGGTACAAAGTTAAACAAAATAATGAAATTGGCTCAGATATAGGCAACTGCGTAATCTATATGCACTGGAATTGATGAAATCTAAACAAAATTATTATAAAAAAGAATTATCTTCCAATTTGACAGATAATGTGAGAGAATTTTGGGAGAGTTATAAAAAGAGTGGAGGGGAACATGAACAACAGATTTCTCAGAAACTTTTGAAATATGTGGTGTAAAGTTACCCATGGGTATTGAGGTTGTAGTTGAATTCAATGGGCACTCTATCTTAATGGTTACAAAAACACTGATTGCTGCACCTGATAGTTTGACTGTTACCTTAGAAACAGAAAGGTCACCAAAGGGTAGTTTTACTTTTAAGTCAATTGATTCTAGGGAGGTACAACGAACACTCAGTAATCTAAATATAAATTATAAGGGATGGATGAAATACTTAATGTATTGCTTAAGTATGCAGAACCTGTTTTAGATTATCCCCTAACACAATTGTTTAACATGTCACTGATTCAAGCAGAATTTCCTTCTGAATGGAAGGTAGCAAAGGTGGTGCCTATTTTCAAAGCAGGACAGAAAATGTTAATAGAGAACTATAGACCTATATCAGTATTGTCTATTGTTATAGTGTATTTGAGGGTTAGTAGTTAAACAATGACAACATTTCTGGAAGATGAGAACATTTTTGACAAATGCCAATCTGGCTTCAGACCATGTCACAGAACTACTTCTGCTTTATTGCAGGTTATGGGGCATCTATGTGAGAGCCTGGATAGGGGGATGTCAGGTGGAGCCATTTTTATTGACCTGTCTAAGGCCATTGATATTCTGACCCATGACATCCTCCTGTCCAGGCTTCAGAACCCTGGATTATCTGATGTTGTTGTGAAGTGGTTTGAATCTTATTTAAAAGGTAGATCACAATTAGTGGCAATAAAAGAATGTGAGTCAAGTTTGAGTCAAATTGTGTCAGAGGTCCTTCATAAGGTCCACCTAGATCCAGTGTTATATAATATTTACATGGAGTGTTATATCTACTAATTTGATTTAACTTCGTCTTAGACAGACAATATCATTTAAGTAAGTGGTTTGTGATAGTCAAATATAAAACTTGAAGATCTTTGATGAATTATGTTTTTTGTTACAATCCAAATTGTCCTAAACTGAAAATCATAGACATATTTCATAAGAAACATGAGGATATAGACGCAACCATACCAATTCAACATTGAATGTCAGTTCTTGAATGGGTCTCTAGCTACCAATATTTTGTCATATCTGGATGATTATTAGATGGATGTTCATTCTGACCAGGTTTGAAAAGTAGATGTTTGGTTCTGTATCAAATAAAATATTGTACAACAGAGTTAATTTCAAACATGTGATTGACATCACTGTTGTTCCATTTTGATTATGAGGATGATGTTAATTTGCACTAATGCATCTCTCTATTAGGTAGATTGGATATTTACAACAAGCTCTTGTTATGTCATTATTGTATGAAATGAACCACATAAGAGAACTATATTAGGCAATAAACTGGTACCTTTTAAGAGATAAAGACGCTCGGGATGTTGGATAAATGCTTTGGAAAAGAAGTTCCAGACTGCATTATTAATAGATTAAATATTAAAGAGATTATGTTGGGTTAGCTCTGTAGAGGGAATAGAATATCATGTTTTATTTATTTTATTTATTTATTAGAAATGTCAGATTTGCAACCTTGAGTCAGGACCATTTACAAGGTGCCTTTGTAGCGGGTGGTAGACAGTTAAATAGTGTGGTTACAATATGAGAATAGTACAGGTGCAGAACATTAAACATAGAGTACATATGTTATGTAATAATGTTAGTATTATAGGTTAAACAACACAAGGTACTCAAGGGTTACATTGAGGGTACAGCCCTGGACATGCTTGACAATACCTGTGAGGGGTGGAGGTAGGGCGGAGAGGGTGAGAGGGAGGGAGAGGAGGCCCGAGGATGTTAGGTCAGGAGGCACAGGAAGATCTCACAGTGGGATAATTAGCATTCCAGCAATGAGGTCCAAGAGATGGTTTGGTGGGTGATTTTGAAGGACCATGGCAATGTCTGTGATGCAGGTGGGATGGAGCTAGCAGGGGCTCAGTACTGGAAGGACTGGCTAGTGAGGACTTAGTTTGGGCACCAGAAAGATGGCTTTGATATAGCTACGGGTGGCAATAGATGAAGACTTAATTATAGGGAAGCAGAGCCCCCAGGGGAGAGTCCTAGAAAAGATTTTTTAATAGTAGGCAGGTTCAGAGGTGACGCCCTCAAATGTGAGTAGGTTGGTGGTGGAGTACAGCAGGCAAGTGTGAGTGGCTAGGGCTCCAGTCAGATCCCAGGCTTAGACTGATAGCTGTCTTAGTCAAGGCAGTATGGTCTGCTGCTGCATAAAGGGTGTTTAGTCCACTAGGACAGAATGGAAGAGGTGATGGCCAACAGAGGGCAACTTGGGAGGTATAGGCTATCTGAGAAATTATGTGAGGATAGGCATTGATGTGGGTGGAAGTGAGAGCTGTTTAAAGTGATGCCTAGATATTAGGAGGTCACTAGTTCAGGGTTCAGAGTGCTGGGAGAAATGGTGGGGATTCTGGTCTTGTTTGGTGATGGTAAAGAGCATTGACTTATTCTTCTTAGGTTAATGACAGTCGGTGGTAAGGAACCACCAGCTTGCTGTAGGTGTGCTGGTGGGATTCTTGAGAGATTAGGGGTGGTATGTAAGAGAACTGCATCATTGGCTGAGCTTTTTTCTGTGCAGTAGGACAGTGTTGGGGTGAGGCTGAAAAGACAGGTCAGAATGGAGCCCTGGGTACCCCAGAATGAATGGGTCGGGTATTGACAGGAACCATTATCTTCACACACCAGATCTAGTAGAGAGGTAGCTGAGAACAATGTGCGACCAGCAGCAAAGCCGAGCTGGTGAAGAGAGGAAGCAGGAGGATAAACAGTGTCAAAAGCTTGGAGAGGTCTATGAACACTGTGTTTGGCAAGGTTGTCAAGTCAAGAGTAGAGTGCAGGTATGAAGAACCCAAGAGAGCAGTAGTGGTACTGTGTCGTGGCAGAACTGTGCTGTTTCACATTGTGTATATTTGCCGTATTCGAGTTGAATAGACACTATTTTTCTAGGGCTTTTGGAGAGCGGGGAGGATAGAGATTGGGTATACTTGTTAGGTGCGACTGATTCACTCTTATGTATAGGGTGATTCTGTTGATTTCCAAGTAGTGGGAAATTGACCGAGGCACAGTTTAGCAGGTCTGTATGAGGACTAGACAACATCCAAGACCAGGCAGAGGATCCTGAGTTGGGGTCAGCAGTTGGGTTGTTCCAAGGGCTTTTAGCAGGTGAGGCCTGCTACGTGGGGATATAGTGCAGGTGGAAAGGGGGCAATTGAGGCAGGGGGATAGAGGTGGGGATTGGGTCAAGAAGTTGTTTGGGAGACAGAGCTTAGGTCAGAAAAGTTGTATTGAGGCAATCACCTATGTGAGGTAGGTAGTGATGGTGGTATTGATGGCTATTAAGATGGTGGGGAGGTGGGTCCATTAAGTTCTTTCATGTTGTCTAACATTACATTATATGGGTAAGCCATGCAGGTGGGTTGGGTTGCATTTACTGTATAAGACATTATTTTCACTGGAATAAAAATTTTCCTATATTCATTATTTTAAAAGTCCAGTGAAAATTATATGCCAGTGAAAATATATACCGCAATTGATAAGCTAGCTTGCTCTTGCACTTCAGCTAAATTAAACAGCCATGGAAATGTCAAAGCAGACAAAACAGTGAAATTTAAGGGCAGTGAATTCATTCTGTTATACAATATTTTTTATATTGATTTTCATAATTATTAGAATGCAAACAAAGATGGTTGTTTATTACATAGTCATTTAAGCAATAATTATTTTCTAATATATTGTAATAAAATTTACATTTACATTTTCAGCACAAAAAACATAACCATCACTGGCACTGGAACCTATACTGCTATGATGGCTTTGTACAAGAATTCAGATTACACAGGACCCTACACTGTAGCAGATATGCCAATTGTAATGACTGTTGAACAACCACTATACATTAGGGCTTTCGTTACTGGAGAGGATACAACTAAGTTTTCCTTGAAGGTGGTTAGCTGCTATGCAACACCTACAAACAGCATCAGTGACAGCACTAAATATGACATTATTGTTAACAGGTAGGTGCCTGCCTCTTCTCTTCTTAGAATTAATAAGTAGAACTGGTTCTAAAAAAAACTCAGATAATATGGTCTGTTATAAAATTTAGTATTGAAAAGACATCCACCTTTTTAAAAACAGTTTGAGTGGCTTTAAAAGCAAATTATCAGTTAGCCTAATATCTACATACAAATATTAGGAATAATGAGCTCTGATAAAAAAAAGACAGAACTCCATAGAAATTGACAGGTTTAAAGAGTTAGATCTATTTGTTTGTAAAACTATGTATTTATTTTGTTTAAAATTGATGACCGAGAAAGGCACACTGAGCCGAAGCTCATTTCCAGGTGCGACCCAGATACAAGTCTACACAGAACGGGGGTATGTGTTTGTAAAATGAACAGAGCAAAGCAGGGAATACACTGAGACCTGAGAGAAGAAACAGCTGAAACAACCAGGATGCAATACAGTAATGCTGCCTTGCATCACACAGTACTGCAGTATGCTGCAGCAAACAGTGTAATTTAATGCAATTGGGTCCCTTTGTCATGCAGTATTTTGTGACATGTTATTGCATTGCATCATGTCTGGCTCTGCTTAGTTAGTTATTTAACCAGATATAGCACACTAAGCTGAAAGCTTTTTTTACAGGAGCAACCTGGGAGCACAAGGAGGTTAAGTGACTTGTTCAGGGTCACACAGTATGCAAGTGGAAGCTGTGGGATTCAAACCCAGGTCTGGTCTGCTGGATGTCACCATATTTGCAGCTCAGAGCCTTAGACCACTGCGCTATACTGCCTCCTTTAAGTATAGTTGCACAGAAAGACAATGCCATTCTTTAATACTCAATAAACAGAAGTATCCCAGTCACTGTAGAAACAGCTGTAAAGTGCCAACTATAAACACAGAGTATTCCTATGGGCAGAACACATACAGACCAGGACTTCATCAGGAAATAAGAAAACATTACTTGGTAGTAGCACACTCATGGTTATAATTCAGCAATTCAAAGGACAAAACGGAAAACACAGCTTGTAGTTTTCTTCTTTATTTCTGATCACATGCTGCTTCATGTGTGCTCTGCCCCTAAGAATACTCCCTGCTTAGTTAAGTGCTGGTTAATGTGTGTTACAGTAAGCACTATTCTCTATTTCATCAGCATAGGCTGAGTTTCTTTGTAAGTGCATGATTTGTGTGTCTGTTAGTATTCCTATGGGCACTCTGAGGCAACCACAAACAGCCATGCCTGGTACATGCCCTGCTATGCCAGATCCCAGTACATACATTGCTCTGTACACAGGATTGGGGCAGAGGTGACTGTGATGGGAGGAGCTGCATTTCTGCATCTTCCACATATTAGACTGTGTGTTGTAGAGGGTTGGCAGAGGAGACAAACACTATACAAGTGGTCACCCTGCCATAACAGACACACTCCACCTCTGCTCAGCAGTCTGTGGACCTCTAAGGCCACATCATACTCAAGCCTTCCTAGCCAATATGGAGGGTGAAAGGTTAACATTGTTTACATTATTTTATATTTAGTTTAGTAATGGGATGTAAGAGTGCTTGGAGGACTGCCATATCCCACAATCCCCTGCTTTACACTGCTAGATATGAAGCTGGGGATTCAGTTTGCAACTGACACAGGCATCTTACTGGATGTCAGCTGTTTTGCACAACTGTTCCCAGGCCATTCCAAAACACTAGCATGAATCTCTACAACTGCAGAAGGTTGTGGGTGTAGCACAACTGCATAGGGTGTCTCAAGACTGAGGCTGGCAGAGGCACTCCAAATGAAGAAAAAAATAAAATAATACTCTGGGTCTCTTATCCTGGTTAGAGTTATTGCCATTCAATGCACTCTGATATAGTGCAACATATTGCATTTACAGTACCTTACTTTTCCAACACTGTGCAAAACTGTTACATAATACAGAAAGTACCGTACTTATAGGCTATCAAAAGTAAGTTCAACATGTTCTGCTATAACAGGGTACCTAGGCTGAGAGCATACAAAAATGCAGAATATTGCCAGTGATTTCAGATCACATAATCTAATCCACAGAGCCTCACTATATTAAATCCAGGATGGGTAACGAACCCACGGTTGCTTGCTATTTTATTTTTTGTTTGTTTGAAGTACCACTACCAGACTCGGTCTTAAGGAAGTCTTCCTACTAGTACTTTTTTAGCAAGTCCTATAATGTGTTTTCTTGTTCTTAATATATGGGTAGCCCTCATAATACTGTAACATCAGAAACCCGTAAAAAATGTGCTTTAATACTATTGTTAGAGCTGTAAAGATCGTATTAGAAAATCTTGTAATGCCATCATTGCAGCTCTAATGACAGTATTACATGATCTAGTAACACTTTTGTTCCAAGCTCTAACAGTATTATGAGATTCCCCCATGGTACTATATTCCTTGTGTGAGTGCGAGTTGACTTTTATCAAAACCACTGCATACAGTAAAAGCTGACTAGCTGCTGATAAGGGCACAAGAAGAAAATGGCACTATGGAGTGTATATTTGTATGTGTGTTTCTCAGTCTAGTCATTAAAATTGGATCCATATATTACAAATAAACTAATAACTAAATAAATAGGGGACTGTGTATTTCTCAGCCTAAATTACAGTCTCAAGGTTCTGGTAACATATTGGAGCCTCTTGAACGTAACTCTTGAGTCTCATACGTGGGGGAGCTAGTATAGTGCAGTGGTTTAAGACTGTGAGCTGCACATCTGGAGACTTGGGTTTGAATACCACAGCCCCCACTTGCGTGCAGTGTGACTCTCAGCAAGTCACTTAACTTCCCTATGCTCCCAGATTGCACCTATAAACAAGCTTTCAGCTTAGTGTGTCTCACCTGGTTAAACAATTGGAAAAAAAATATGTCACCAGAACCTCTCGATGGCATACTAGTCTTGTAAGACACAGTCTCCTATCTATTTATCAAATATGGTTCCATTTTATGTGGCACTTTAGTATTCAAAACATTCCCTGTAATAGGAGTCCCAGAAACTGAAAATACAATCATTCCAGAGAGCTAATACTATTGTCCAGTGCCCATAATACTATCATTCAGAAGTCTGAAAGGTAGCATTATCAAAGAACCAGAACAGCACAACTGTAGGACCCCCTCAAGGCATGGCCATGGCACTGCAAATGCTAGACATACAACCTGTCAATTCTGGAACCCTGCATTATGTTTTACTGCATTTCCTGTGTGGGAGGGTAGAGCGGTTTGCAGCTCTATTATGCCAGTTCGACAACTAAGTTGTCGACCGCCATCACAGTGATGGATTTATGTAGACTGCAACTTGCGGTTGACATAAATCTGACTGGAGACCCCAGCTGTTTTTTCATCAGGGGGATCTGCCCCCGCACCCTGCAATCTCCAGGATTCTAACTCTGAGTCAGAGATGGATTGGGGAGGGTGTACAGGACTGGGAGACTGAGTGCCGGGTTCTTGGGTGGACTATTACAGTGAAAATGCAGATGTTGTCAGCATTTACATTTTCGTTGTAATTGTGCTGACGAACAGGGGGCATACCACATTTTGCAAAACATGGCTGCCATCTCTTGCTGAGCAAAAGTAACTTCTACCACTGGCAGTTTGGTTGTGTTTTCTTATTTGTTTTTTTAACAAGTAAAGTACTATGTGGTTGAGCCTGCCTTCAGATTGGCTAATGAATGCCATCGCTACTTCCACCAACAACCACAACCTTGACCAAAGAGACAGAAGAAGAAGCTTGCTCTACAGGTTTTTGTGACCAGTCCTAGATGTAGGCCCTAAATGCTCCACCTGACTCCTTCCTGACACTCACTATCACTGCTGCTGCTCTGCTGATCCTGCCCCACAGCTGATGATGGCATCACAGCACTTCTGCGCAAAGGACATTTTTTTTGTATATTTTAGTGCCATATTAAAGTGGCATATGTATATAGCACAAAAAATAAATAGCTGAGTGTGTATCACAAGGGAGAAATACCATCTCTAGGCATGCTCATTGCTTCACCAATATTTCATATTGTCACTCCAGATTTTCAACGTTGCCATTTTTTTACGCCTTCTCATGAACAATACAATTGTCATTCTCCACATCCTGCCCAAAAATATGTTTTCATCCCTCTGTCGCCAAATGACACAGCTGCTGTGCAAAACCACCTTTCAGCTAACAAAGTGATTGTGCCACTTTTCATGAGGTGGCCTGACAAGCAGCCCACGTTGAAAATGTGGAGTGAAACTACTAAGACACACCTACGGTGTTAGGGTTTCCTACTGTAGCACCCCACCCGGTAAACACTGACATGCATCAGGGGTGTCACTTGGGATCATCAAATGTAATGCTTACAGCATTCCACCCCCCCCTCCCTGCAGCTACTGACAGGCATCGTGGTGTGCCTTGCACTGTTTGGCCACAAAGTTGACCCCACACTCCTATACTTCACCCACATCAGTGTATTTCCTTATGGAATGGGGTAAGTATAACACCCAAAGACCCCAAACCACACCCCAACACTTGTCAGTGTCTACAGGGTAGGGTGAGGTACAATGGCATGAGCATTATAGCTGACGACCCAAAGGCACACTCCAATGCCTGTCACTCTCTACAGGGTGGGGGTGGGGTTGGCATCACTTCAATACTTCACTGCCATTCCTATTATGTGTCTCTAGCTCCGGCACTGCCAATGTCAATGCCAGCGAGACAACATTCGGCATTGACAAATGCTTGTTCATTTAGTCTTTGGTAACCTGGTAAGGCCCACTAGGCACAAATGCCTGTTTTTAGGGGTGACCTGGGACCACTATGTGGTTAAGTGACTTGCTTAGAGTCATACAGTATGCACGCGGTGGTTGTGAAAATCACACCCAAGTCTGATCTGCTGGATGTACTAATTTCATTCACACCTCATTACTCTAACCTCTATTCTATACTGCCAGCACTTGACTATTTAACCATTAAAAACATATTGAATAATGGCTGAGGAGGTGGTTATAATGCGAATTTTACACCCCTGTAAGGTGTGGAATGCCATATAAAATACAACAGCAAAGCTCAAGAGGTTTGTACAGGCATCCCACACCGAGGGGAGGTGTAAAATTCGAGTTCCACACACCTCCCCAGCTTTTATTTTATATAATTTGTCTAGTGCACTTACCTAGTCAACAAAAACTAAATAAGTAAATAATTTCTGGGGATCACTTTTTTTGGCCTCAGCAATTATATAAAATAAGGAGATCTCCATGGCACCATGCACTTGGTCAGCTTTGACGCGGTCTTCAACTCATGGTGAAAATCTCCTTGTGCTAAAAATCTCACCATGTTAGCGACTTTGTGAAGCGGTCCTTTGAAAGTTTGTTTTGTTGATATTTTAAATTAACTTATTGCTGATTCCAACTGGGATGAACTGCGACACGATGTGTAGTTGTGTAGTTAAGAACGAAAGATCGGTTTCTGCACGTGCTCAGACCTGTTATAACCCGCGAGTTATAACAGGGAAATTATAACCCACTTTCCCTACCGGAAAAAGCACTCCCCAGTTATTATAGATCAGTTCAGTGCAGAACACCTCTTCTTGTTGCCACCAAGAGGCCTGTCTTTCTGCTGTCACATCCACTTGTGTACTGTTCTGTCATAGTAGCCAAAAGGGCTGGGTGCAGTTATAGTACTTTGCTATTTCTCCTTAAAAAAAAAGTATTTGCGGAACCCATCAGTCAGTGTAGTATGCTTATACTTATTGCCACCTAGCATCCCTGACTACCTGCTGTCATGTCCATTTGTGTACTGCTCTGTCACAGTTGACCAAAGGGCAGGTGCATTTTAGTACTTGTCTATTTAACCTTTAAAAAGAAATATGTAGAACCAGTCAGGTCAGTGAAGTATACCTCTGCTTGTTGCCACCTAGAGGCCTATCTGTCTGCTGTCATATCTATTTGTGTACTGCTCTGTCATAATGTAGTAGCCCAAAGGGCTGCCTGCAATTTAAACACTGTGCTATTTCTCCTTAAACAAGCATTTGTCAGTGCCGAATGTTTGCTTGCTGGTATTGGCATTGGTAGTGCAGGAGTCAGAGTTGCATAGTAGAAATGGCAGTAAAGTAGTGAACTAACACCAACCCCCATCCCTACCCTCCAGAGACTGACAGGCATTTGGGTGTGCCTTTGGGTCAGCCATAAAGCTCACACCATTCCATCTTACCCCACCCTGCAGACCGTGACAGGTGTCACAGTGCGCCTTTGGGTCTTCGGTTCTTATGCTCACCCCATTCCATAAAGAAATAAGGTGAAATGGACATAGTATAGGAGAACAGGGTGAACATTACAGCCAAAGACCCCAAGGCACACCTCAATGCCAGTCAGTGGCTGCAGGGTGGGGGTGGAATGGCATGAGCATTATGGCCAGGAACCCGAAGCCACACCCTCGATGCCTGTCAGTCTGTACAGGGTGGGGAGTTAACAGTTGGAAACCCTAACGCACCGATGGTTTGTTGGTATTTTTATTCAAAATTTTCAATATAGGCTTTGTGGGACTTCATCTCATGAACAGTAGCACTGAGATTTCATTAATCTGTTCCAAAGCTTGAATTTGCACAGCAACTGCACCACTCTGCACCACAGTCACAAAAGCACTTTTTGGGCAGGATGCAAAAAATGACAGCTGTACTATTCATAAGGAGGTATGCAAAATGATCAATGATGAAAATTTTGAGTGGTAATATTACAAATTCGTGAAGTTACGAGGGTACATGGAAATTACACAATGCACACTTGTAACAGTCATTTTACAGACTTTTGTTATCAAATTTTCAGCATAAGTATTTTAGGACCTCTGCTCATGAATAGCATCACTGTGATATTCTTAATCTGTCCTGAGCACTGATTTCCCACAACATCCGTGCTATTCCATGCCAGAAGTACGAAAACCCATCTTGTCCAGGATATGAAAAGTGAGAGCTGTACTGTTCATAAGGAGGTGTGAAAAATGCCAATGTTGAAAATCTGGAGTGAAAATATTACAGATTCGTGAATTTATGAGTGTGCTTGGAAACTGCACAATGCATGCTCATAACTCAGTCATTTTTTGGAATTTTTTCACCAGATTTGCAAATATGGCTTTTTAAGAGCCCACCTCATGAACAGTGACACTGTGGTTTCATTAATCAGTCCCAAAAGGTGTTGCTGCACTGTGATGGTGAAATCACCTTTCAGGATTAAATAACGCCATGACAGTGACTGAATTCATGAGGAGGGGTCCCAAGAACCCCATGGTGAGGATTTGGTGCCAAAAGTCAAAATAATGGCCGAGATATCCACATATGTTGAAAATACCATTTTGCCATTATACAGCTTACTGGCATTTCTTCAGTTTGCGGTCGACTTTGAAGAGTGCAGATCAGTTCCCAGTCCTCTGAAGATCACTGTGCCAGGCTCCAAAGGTAAATATGGGGTGAGGGGTTGGGGAGGTGGAGTGCACAGAGCGTGTGTGCGGGTTGCGGGAGTATGCAAGGGACTGACTGAGGGACCTTTTTTTTAACAGGAATTTAAAAAAAAAGACACCACGGGATGCTTTTGGCATGCTGGGGTAGGTGCCCAGCATGTCACCTGGATGTTTGTTGGAGGGGTGAGTGGAGCTGATGGGGATTGGGCACCCCCGTCTGCCATACAGTGTACTGGGAGGCACATGAGCATTCTGAGGTGGCTCCCAGCGTGCTACCTGGGTGTTTGTTGGGGGGACTGGAGCCAACAGGGTATGGGCACCCCCATCATCCATACAGTGTGCTTGAGGGGGGAGTGTGCATGAGTCGAGGGGAATTGGGCACCCCTTCGGCATACAACAAATGGGGGGAGCGCATCATGCTGATGGAGATTGGGCTACCCTGTCAGCAAATCAACTGGGGAAGAGGTGGCATGCCGATAGGGAATTGGGCACCCCTGTCAGCTTTAACATGGACTGGGAGAGTCAGCGACTGTCCGTCAGCTTCATGGGGACTGTGAGAGCCTGACAGGGATGCCGCTGCTATGTTTCTCTGAAATGGGACACAAGACAATGCAGCTGTAATGGGCTGCTGCAGTCAGGGATTGCCCTGCAAAAACAGCTGATTGTTGATGATGGGGTGCTCCCCGATTGCAGCGGCCAGTTTCTTTCAAGGTTGTGGTAAGCTACAGTATTGCTGTCATGGACAGCATGATTTTCTGTTGGTGCCACACTGAACAGCCCCAAAATGGGCTGCTGGCATTGGCAACAACACTGCTGTGCCTCCACAACTCACTGCTAAAGCAAGCTGCCTCAAAATGTTTCTTGTGCATGTGCACAAGTTAACATAAAAAATAACTTGTTGATCAGTCAGTCAGTTTAGTACTCATCTACCTAGCATGCCTGTGTGCTTGGGAAGCAGTTCTAACCCTAACTACTACATTAATTAAGTTTTTTGAAAAGAATACCGTATATACAAATATCTATGAATACTGTATAATAAGATATTGCAATTGTTTCCCATAACCATAAATTGTCATCATGCTAACCTGTACCATTTAACCATAAATAAATTACTTCTAGAGCTTGTCTCCTCCTTGGCCCTGGTCTGTCATCATGCTTTCATGTAACACCTTGCTGCCTCTGTCCTCCCTTTGATACTGGTCTATGTTCCCACTTTCTCCAGCCTTCTTTTCACAACCCTATACTGCACTCATCCACAATCTACATGTAATCATACTATAAAAGTCCTAACTCCCCTTTCCCTCTCCCCGTAGGCCCCCACCGCAGCATCAGTTCTACCTACCTATCCTCGGCACTTCACTTCTCACAAAGTTTATCCTTCGCTTACATATTACATACCCCTCCTGGTACCCCATGTGCCATTAGTTGATGGTTCTCCAAGCCATTTACATGGCTAGTACTAGTGACTGCCCCTGGTAAATGAACTAACTGGTACTTCTATACAGAGAACATGGTTTATATACAGTTGCATGGTTCAGTGGTGGATCTGCCCCCTTATATTTGAATCCTCCTCTGTTATGGCTTTCCTTGTCTTCCTTTTATTATTTGACTCCCCTATTACTCCACCATTGTGTTTGTGTTTATATACTTATTTACATGTATTTATGTGTTTTTATGATGAATGTTACCCTACCCTGTTCTAACCAGGTCCATCTTGTAAAAGAGCTCTGCTCAATGATGTTTGCCTGGATAAAGATTTTGATTGATTGATTGATTGATTTATATTATTTTTCTTTTCCCATATTTTTCACCTATAAACTACATTCTCTCCTTAGTTGTCCTGTGCCTGGAACATCTGGAGTCACATTTGTTGAAGATGGAATATCTCTGAGGACACGTTTCTCTATCAAGCTCTTTAAATTTGTCAACAAGCCACAGGTCTACCTGTATTGCAGTTTTTCACTCTGTAATGCAACCTGCCCAGTGGTAAGTACTTATTAGTGGGGATGTAATTTCATTGTGGATGAGGTTTTAATGACTCATTGTTTGTTCAGGAAATCATTAGTAAACAGTAGTAAATGTTGTGGCACTGTCATCATTGCTACATTCTGATGACACTAGTGAATGTCATGGAAGTCCTGAATAAAGATCAAACATCATGGAATCAATGATGTGTCTGACTGCCATGACAAACTTACATCACTACTTATTAGTGAATAAGTGTATGTGAAAGTGTGTGTCAGTGCGTGTATGCATAATTTTGCTTGCATATTGTACAATATATACACTCGTATTTGTTAAATGAGATGTGATACTCAAGAAAAAAAGTTTCCGACTGGCATTTAATACTATCAGATCATAATTTAACAAACCTTTACGGTTGATACACTGTCTTTTCATTAGTGTGGAGAATTTGCTTCATTTTTCCATTCCTGATGTGTGGGCAGGAGTTTGCTTGTATGTGTCTGAATATAAATAAGTCACATATTCCTGTTCTGTTAATAGATTGTGAGTCCATTACATTATTTGATTCTCTGCATCTGGGTTTGTAAATGCTCCAAGCAAAAATCAACCATTTTTATTATGTTTGCATGCAAAGAATGCAACTATATTGGTGTCTGTCTGAATTGTGACATGACTTTTGTGGACATGCCCCTTCTCTACCTATCACTGCTTCAGAATAGTAAATCTCCTCCTTAATTCTGCCTACTATCCACTTTTCTCTTCCTTTTCCCTTTGAAGTTCTTGCCTTGACACAAAGCTAGAAAATGCAAGGTAGAGGGTTTCCTTCTGCAGCTCCTGAGTCCTGCTTGAATCCTTACACCTGCATTTCATTTGACATATGTTCTTCTGTTTACAGCTTTCCTATGTGTTGCTCTTGATTGCTTTATTTCTCAGGGAATGAAAGAAATGTTGCATAACCCATATAATTTGCTTACTCATGATGCAGTGTGTGCAACTCATGGAATAGATGTGTAAGCCCACCACTCCTGATGTCTAGAGGTATGCCTGTTGGTAACTTGGTGGAAGGGAGGAGCACTGTATGGGCCAGAAAATACAATCCACCACTAAAGCCACAACAGTCCAGGCTGCTGACTCTGGACCATGCCCCAGGCCCACGCTGCCAGAGCAGGCCCACTCACAGGAAACCCGTTGACCCTTACAGCCATATATGCCTGTAGGTGAGACTACTTAATACATCAGGCCCCTATCAGTGCTTACCCTATCAAGGTGCCAAAGTTCACTTGGCTGGCCTCCATAAACCTCTTTTTATTCACGTTCTGTCTCCCAAATGCAGACAGGCATCCATGTTGCTCCAATGCTCCCCTTCTGACTATGGCCCAAACCACCACAAATTGTTATGGGTCTTCGATGGAGGAGGGCTGGGTGCAAGCGACCCACTCCAGCCCTGCCGCGGCCCTCCTGCCGAACCTGCAGACCAAACCCCCCCGCTGACTCTTCTCTCTTCTTCTCTGACCCTCCCCCTTGGCACCAAAATCCCTCCTATTTATACCCCTTTGGAATGGGACCCCCTGCCAGCAGATAGCAAGCCCAACATCCCATACCTACTGGCACCATAGCTCTCTAGCCATGCCTAATTACACTTAGCATCCCAAATTAACTAGTTAGCTCTTAGAGGGTGCTTACACTTTCCCCTCACTCAAAACATTTATCCCATGGAGAACACCTAACCATGCCACACCACCAGCCCCCAGAGAGGAGATATGGTCTCTCTGCCTCCTCCCAAGGGCCAGAGCACCAAGCTGGTTACACTGCCAGAACAGAGGAATTTTGCACATTCAAAACCCTTTGCACTGTAGCATCTTTACTACTCTTACTGGAGATGAATGGTGACCCACCCACTGGTTTCCAGTCACCTACTAGGTACTACAGCAGAGGCGTCCCCCCTTACTACTCATTCTATCTATTCTATTTTCCAAAATTAATAGAGAATTTCTAATGCCAGGAAAGAGTATATTACATTTTTACAGTTTCTCCCAAGGGATGTGCATAACTTTAACTATTGGTAATAGATCTTAGAAAGGATTAGTAAATTTTAAACTACTATGGTACCAGTGAGCATTTTAAACATCCTCCAAATCCAATATAATAATTCCACCACTCATTCTTTAACTGCCGTCCATATGCTCCACCCTTGCCACCAACTCACACCACCACCAGGTACAATTCAAGCACTTTTGCATACTTCTGATTCTAAAATAATAAAATAGTCCATTATAAATACATTTTCCACTTTTTGATTTTTCTTTTAATTTTCATCCCTTTTTTTCCCAAACACAGAATCAAAATGTTATTGATTAGGGAGCGGATACGTCAAACCCCTAAAACGCTTAAAACCACATCAACATTAACCATAAGAGGTCAATCTCACCCAGCCTCCAACATGGGGTCCCTAAGTTGATCAGTCCTGTGGTGTTCTCCAAAATTACCACCAGCGCGAGGAGCAGATTTAAAGCAGTCTTGGGCTTTCTCTCTAGGGCCAGGTAACATGGGCTGAAATTACTTTCAGAGAAATACAACTCTGGGTCCAGCTTGCTGTACTTCTCCCAGAAGGCATTTTCACAGATAATGTAATATTTTGTTCTTTGACCCGCTAAATCCTGAACAATGTTGAAAGTTTTGAACAAAGTCACACTAGTCCATACAGTTGATAAAACATTTGCTTGGCTGTTCTGATGGCTTCCTGCTCATTTCTTTCCAAATCTACTGCACTTCTATGACTTTTTGCTTTAACTTCGTCCAAGGCAGCCTGAAACACTTAGTCCTCTCTTTTCTCCTCGATTGCATCCCAATTATGTTTGGTCAGGTAAGGGTAATTTTCCCATGATACTCTTTTCTGATGTGGTGACAGACCCAGCGCTCAGCCTGTGTCCAGTCGGGTATACTGCACACAATGGTTCTTGGGACCATACCCTTCAGCAGCTAACTCCCCGAAGTATACTTGAGATAGCGGGGGTCCAAGAGTTGGAGAGCATCCATGTCCTTATGACACTGGATACAGACCTGCTGCAACTGAAGGACATTATCTGAAAGCTTTACTAGGAAACCAGTAGGGCTTGGGGATGTGTATCATTCCAAGTATTTGAAGCATTTCAAGTATTTTCAGCTTGCTTTCTCACCTGCTAGCATTTTCTAAATTAATGTAAATGTATTTGTGCATTCTATTTATTTTCTAAATTAATGTAAATGTATTGCACAATGCGTGCCATCTTTACGTGCTTGGTTATGCCTGAAAACGATCTACTGGATCAATACACCCACCAGGTAAACAAACAAATAAATAAATATCCTGTTCCTATAACTGGTCATCAAAAGTATAGTCCTCATATGTCACAGCAGGAGGAGGGCACAATATGCTGTACTCTTGGTCTTCTCCTGCCCTAGAGTTTCCTCTTAGATGGTTTCTTCCACCTCCACATCAGGATGCTGATTTACTGGGGCCTCTGCAACCACGGGGGAGTCTCTATATTTTCACATGGCCGGTTGGTGCTGGGGTGTGGGTCCAATGCAAGGGATGCAAATGGCTCAGTCCTACCTGCCACCCCATGGCCTTTGCCACGGAGAGGGTCAGACCCTGCAGGAGGCAAAGGCTGGGCAGACAGTTATCACCCCTCACTCCCTGAGTTACCTCACTAGCAGCAGCCTCCACCAGTTCCCAGCTGTCCACATGCAAGGGCAAATGTGGTGGCCATACTCCATGCAGGCTGATACTCAATAGCAGACTGACCTAGAAAAGCAACACCACTGCCAGCACAGTCCAAACAAACAGGGAGGACCTTCACTACACCCCTAGAATGACGGCAGATCACACACTTCTACGGCATTCCCCTTTTTGGGGGAACCTCCCATAGACATGAGAGCAAAGGGGCAGGCACCAAAACCATCCAGCTTCCATCTCTCGAGGCTTCAGTCATGGTGCTGTTAGCAAAGTTTTTAGAAAGTACTTAGTAGTGTCTGTGTCCAAAACAAGTGGCTCTCTCCTGGCCTTAGTAATTTGTGACGCAGTTACTGGGGTTCACAAAATGGTGTCTCTTGCTCAAAGCAACGTGATCTCCAGTCTCTATTCAACAGCCTTCAACCAATCAAATGGGATCCCAGCATTCTGCATATATTAAAGGCATGGTAAACAGTTTAGGTTGCAATGTGGCCCTGCATCAAGGCATGGATTGGCACAAGATCATAATGGAATCTGCACAGCAGGAAAGCCTCCCTGCAGCTCCCAAAAGTTAGTCAAGGCACATAGCTTGCTCTCCAAAGTTTTTTTCCCAAATCCAGATGAGTCCCCATGTTCTAAGCCACCCACCTCTCTCAGTGTCTAGGGGTATGTCTGATGGTAACTTGGTGGGAGGGGGCCACTGTACAGGCAAGTAAACACAATCCAAGAAAAGTGAAATAATTCATTACCTGGTTCTTCTGATGGCAGCAAATTGCCTTTGCTTGGATTTGGAAGCAGGCACACATGGTAGTTCTTATGGTGGGCAGCAGAGAGCAAGTTTATTTAACAGAACATAATTTGCACAATTCAATTGATTAAATTCACTGTCCACTCCAGAATCACAGATGCAAAAACAGATTTACTGAACCATAAACAACTACTCCATGGAGTGTGGGGGTAAATATATATGGTGGGGCCACATCACAAGCCAGCACTTGTCTTTTACTCTGCAACAGTCTCTTTGGTCAAAAGACTTCTGTTATTTCATGCAGCACTACCCTGAGTGTTAACGCTACATTCCTGGCATCAGCTATTCTGTGGGCCATGGCAGGCCACACTCAGAGGTAGAAAGTACTTAGCAGCACTTTCATTTCAAATTCCTTCATCTCTATTCAAATCTTTATCAGGCACTTAATTACTTTTCAGTTTCTTTACTCTCAGATTGACAACCTTAGGGACCATGACAGCACAAGATGCTTCTACTGCCCCAATCCCTTTCAGCACAGGACCTTAATTTACACTTTTTCCATCGGGGAGGGGGATTACTTCACTTGGAGCACTTTTATTACTTTCAGGTCTTACACAGTCATAAACATGGTGGGCCAGATTTTCAAAGGACCCTTAGATCCACACAAGCTGCATCAAACAACCAGCTTGAGTCAGATCTAGGTGCCAAATACTGTGCACCATATTTTGCAAGAAAAGCGTCTTTGTGACAAAGTACCCAAACTGAAGCAAGAGGTCCACTGCATCAACAAAATGGTGTAAGGATGAGAATGAAAGCTGCACCATAATAAATGGTGCACGTTGAGTCAAAAAAAAATGACTCAAGGAATGAAAATCACACAAACTGAGTCCAAAAATGGTGCAAACTGAGTAAAAATGGTGCAAGCAGGGTAACAAAAATGGTGCAGGATGAGTCCAAAAAAATGACTAAAGGGGCAGGATTTTCAAATGACAGTGCATGGCTTCGACAAGCCCTGCACCAGAGGACTCTGCAATCAGTGATGCACTAAACCTTTGCTGCAACTGCACTGTATTTTCTAATACCAGGTGCAGTTGCGATAGTTTCCCTGATTTACAGCAGCTTGTGCCAAATGTCCAGTGCAAGCCCCGTGTCTTTGCATCCAGGATGTGGCACAGGCTAGACCACAAATATATTGTCTAAGGACCTGCAGTCAGCACAAGGGATAGAAAATCCTGGTTGCCGACAGGAGACTGTCACAAGCACCGTGCGCCCTGCGTTCAGTGCAACAGGGGGCTTACGGCATCTCAGCAGATTTGAAAATCCTGCCCAAGGAAGGAAAATGATGCAAACTGAGTACAAATATGGTGTAAATTGAGTAAAATGGTGCAAACTGAGTAAAAATGGTGCAAGCTGAGTCAATAAAATGGTGAAAGTTGAGTAAAAAATTATGCGAATGACGCAAGCTAAGTAAAATAAAATGGCAGATGAAATGGCCAAAACTAAGCCCCCAAAATGTTCTAAACTAGTCCTGCAGGAGAACACTGACCCTTAATAGTAGTATAGGCAGGTCTGACCACCTGCTTTGGGTCTCTTCATATGCTCTAGTGTCCCTTAGACCAGCTCTGGCTGGTCTAACAGAGACAGGCATCTTAGACACGAGGACAGGACTTATATTCTTTGAAAATCCCAAATAAGGGGATGTTGCATCATTTCAGTGATGCAGGCATCCCTTCCAACATGGTGCAGTTATTTTTTTGGTGCACACATGGAGCAAACCACTCTGGTGCATGTAGGCCTGTCATTGATGCAAGCACCATTTGAAAAACCAGAACTAGTGCAAGGTTTGATGCATCCTGCTCCTTGCATCAGTTGTTTTTGATGCAAGCACCCTGCATCATTCTCTGTCCTTTGAAAATCTGGCCTGGTGTTCTTTAGCAAGAATCAAACCACAGAAATCCTTCATGACACTCAATCACTGAGGCCACATGCCTAGAATGGCTTCCTAAGGAATTCCGCATCCTAATCTGGAAACCAACAACACCTCTGCTCCTGCATTGATTCCAATAGCTGAACTGCCTTCACCAAGGGGAATGCCGCTTGTGCCACATGAAGCAACCACACAATCAGCCACCCACCCGGGTCCATATCAACTGTTCCCCACATGTCTCTGAAGACTGCCTAACCAGAGACTCCCAACACTGTAGCGGCCACCAGCCAGGGGAAAGGGGTAGTGTTTCCACTGCTACACCCACAACAGTCCAGGCTGCTGCCTCTGGACCATTCCCCAGGTCCACGCTGCCAGAGCAGACCAACTCACAGGAAACCCACTGATACTCACAGTCACCCATGCACACAGGTGAGACTACTTGACATCAGGCCCCCAATTGTTGCTTACCTTCCCAAGATGCTGAAGCTCATTTGGCAGGCCTCCAACAACTTCTTTCTACCTGAGCTCTGGCTCCCAAATTCACCAACAGGCCCCCCTTTGTTACTCCAATGCTTCCCTTCTGACTACAACCTGAACCTCCTTGCATTGTTACATGCTGATCTTTGAGGGAGGAGGTCAAGGGTGGCAAGTGGCCCATCCCAGCCCCGCCTCCACCTTCTGGCCAAACTTGCAGGCCAACCACCCAACTCTTCTCTCCCCAGGACTCTATCTTTCTCCTCAGCCCTCCCCCTTGGTGCCCAAATCCTTCCTATTTAAACACTTTGGTGATGGGGCCCCCTGCCAGCAGCAAGAAAGCCCAACATCCCATCCTACTTGCACCATAGCTCTCTATCCATGCTACATAATAGCATGCTACATAACTACACTTAGCAACCCAAATGAACTAGTAAGCTCCCATAGGGTGCAAACAGATGTATTTTCATACTGTGGTAAAAAGCAAGTAACACAGATATTACATAATATTCCTATTAGGGATGGATGAGTCGGCTGTGACCTGGTTCTCATTCCGGCTCTGATTTTATCAAAAAGGTTCTGATTTACTCTGATGAATTGTAGACCTATTTTAGTCTATTTGAGTATGAGAAATGCATTAGTATCATTCTTTTTTATTCCTCCTGTTAAAAAAATGTATAATTTTTTATTCCTCTGTTAAAAAAATTAACAAAATTGTAACCTTTTAAAAAAAAGGTCTGCCTATTTTTGTGTCATTTTTCAAGGTCAGCAAGCAGCCAACAGCAGTAAAATAAATTGACTGTTGTTCTTGCTAGTCCTATTTGTCAGCCAACACATGTCATTCATATGAAATAATAAGCTGCATTCATAAAACTCCTGCAAATCCCACAGCTGTGGGAAAAAAATCAGTACAAGTGGGTTGCCACTTGCAGAACTGTAATTTCTCCTGCAGCTATGGTATTCCCAAAAGATGAGCCAGTTTACAACTGGCTCCATGATTTATGGCAGCTTGTGAGTGGTGTTGCCATGGAAATCCTACCAGCTGCAAAAAAATGTTATGCCAGTGGGACCAGCCGTAACATCTTCTGCAGCTGTTGAGGATGTGACTAGCAATCTCTGTAGCTACCAAGATTTCAGTCTGCAACTGGAGTTGGGGTGTGGGACTTAGTCCCAAAAATGTTTGTGAATCCAGCACACTGTAAGCAAGTGATTTGGAGCTTTACAGTGAAAGGAGGCAGTATGTCAAACACTGGAAAGAGAGAGAGAGCGAGACCAACACATTCAACAGCAGAAAGTTAATAGCAGATTGCATCTTGCAGACCTTCACTGAGTCTGGCATGCTTTTTGGTGGGAGACAAGCAGCATGAGTAGAATGTCATGGGGCCCCAGCCATCCCTCCCACCCTTTTTGACTTGGTATGTTATTTTTATGGCTCCATGGGCAGAGTTCTGCAGGCTTTTTGGGGTTACAAGGAGAGAGACAGAGAGAGACAGAGAGAGGACTGACAGCATATGATGACTGTGTTCTTACCCTGATTGCTTTGGACTGGACATGACTCAAAACTCTCCATCTTCTCTGGATTTATTGCAGTGTTCTGTTTGTGTTAGCCCCCTCCTTACCCCATACCAGCACTACACTGCACTATTTCATGGATGGACTGTGAATTTTAGTTAGAAACTTCAACTATCAGTTTCTTGTAAGCCATTTTTAGACCCCCTTCAAAATAATTGTACCCTTGAGTTGTTCTGCATGGCTTTCCATTCAAACTGAATCTGGAATGTGAGTTTCAGCAGAAAGAATGTGAAACAGAGAACAGAGCCCAGCCATGTGCTCCCCCACCCCACACATACATCCATGGTTCAGTCTGCAACATCTAGCCCAACACTGTGAGCTGTATCAAATTACAGAGCTTGTAAGGGAGGGGTTTCAACAGAGCTCAGTTATTCACAGCAAGTTGCTGAGGTGTTGCTTTCTTGAAAAAGTGTGTGTTTCAGAAAAATTTTTTTATATTAATTAATGATTTAAGCTGGTGAAGTTGTGTGCCTCATAATTGTTTTACTGTTATGTTTGTTCTGCATGGCTTTCTATCCAAACTGAAATGCTTTGATACCACAGGACAAAGGTCATAGAATGCTGTTGCACTTGTCTGTGGTGTAATAACTGTTTAATAAGAATGGAAAATCAGTGCCACCAGTGCTCTGTTCCTCTCACAGCTGTTGTCTCCACTTACCACACATGCATATATAGACCCAAACACAGCAGCTCTTCTATTTTTTTATTTATTTTAACTAATAAGTCCACCCTGCATCCAGCTGCTAATGCCCCATCTGGTGCCACTGATAGTCTTTTGCTTTCAAAGTCATTTAAAAAAGAATCTTACTTACAAAAATGAAAGGAACTGTGAAATAAGCATGGGCAAAATCTACACTGTAACATATTTGTCTGAATCCAAGTCGATTTAAATGGAAGCACATAAATGCAGATCTTGCTCTCACTCATCACCCACATCTTCCTTTTTTGTGAAGTAAGCTTTTTTCAAATGACTGTAAAAGCAATAAACTGTCAGTAGCATGGCAATCAATATTAGCAGGTGGGTGTAGCATGGGTTTGTAAGTTTACAATTTCTCAAAATTAAATTTGTGTGTGTTTTGTGTGAGGCAAGAATGTATTTTTAAGATAAAGAAATAGACTGTATAACAGTGATTGCCCAGTCATGTACACTACAAGCCTGCATTGCCAACAGAATTCTGACTACTCTTGAGGTCAGTGACAACACAAGTTTTTTGCATGGCTGGCAATCTATTATCCTCTATATAGTACTTATAAATTTTCTTGTTGACCTATATCTTGATGATTTTAAATATTTTAACCACAAATTAGCTAGCATTTTTCACCACCTCATGAATGTGTTGGTTGTTATTTTCAGATCCTGGCCAAAATGTGTTTTCATACTGTGGCGAATGATGTTTTTGCTTAGATGACATTTCATTGAGGATTTAAAAATTTCACCTTCCAGATTCATAATGTAGGTGATAAGAAAGCTATGTAAACGTTGGTACAAAATGTAAATCCTCAGTTATGACTCAACATTACAGTATTTCAAAGTTCCTCATAACTTGCTAATTTCAATATTTTTGATTCCAAACATTCAACATAGCTATCTTTCACATCCTCCATCAACATGGCATGTCATTTTTAAACGGATGAGATGTGTTTTCATACTTTGTGTGACATGACATTTGTCCAATATACTATAAATGGTATATGTCAGTTTATTAGGCAAATCATAAAAGAGACTAAAATTGTGTTCAAATTTGTTAAAAAAACTATATATAAATAAATAAATAACAATAAATATATATATATATATATATATATACTGTATATATTACACACACACTGTATATATATATTGACTTTCTGTTGATGAGGCCTGGAATTTTTTATGATGAATTGAATTATGTAATAAGATGCCTTATTAAAATCAAGAAGAGAAAATAAAATGCCTTATAATTCAAATTTATATAAAATAAAGATAGTATGATGGACATGGCAGGTCAAAGTTAAACAAACAATGAAATTGGCCAGATATAGCAACTGCGTAGTCTATATGCACTGGAATTGATGAAATCAAACAAATTATTATAAGAATTATTTTCCAATTCTGACAGATAATGTGAGAATTTTGGGAGAGTTATAAAAGAGTGGAGGGAACATGAAAACAGATTTCTCAGGAACTTTAAATATGTGGTGTGTTACCCATGTATTGAGGTAGTAGTTGAATTCACGGCACTTATCTTAATGGTTACAAAATGATTGCTGCACCTGATAGTTTGACTGTTACTTAGAATGAAAGGTCACCAAAGGTGTTTACTTTTAAGTCAATTGATCAGGGAGGTACCAACACTAGTAATCTAAATATAAATTATAAGTGATGATGAATATAATGTATAAGCATGCAGAACCTGTTTTAGATTATCCCCAACACAATTGTTTAACATGTCACTGATTCAAGTAGACTTCTTCTGAATGGAAGGTAGCAAAGGTGGTGCCTATTTCGAAGCAGGACAGAAAAATGTTAATAGAGAACTATAGACCTATATCAGTATTGTCATTGTGCAGGTATTTGAGGGTTTAGTAGAACAATGACAACATTTCTGGAAGATGAGAACATGACAATGCCAATCTGGCTTCAGACCATGTCACAACCCTTCTGTTATTGCAGGTTATGGGGACATGTGAGAGCTTGAGAGGGTCTGTGGAGCCATTTTATTGACCTGTCTAAGGCCATTGATATCTCTGGCCCATGACATCTCCTGTCCAGGCTTCAGAACCCTGGATTATCTGATGTTGTTGTGAAGTGGTTTGAATCTTATTTAAAGGTAGATCACAATTAGTAATAAAGAAGTGAGCTCGTTTGTCAACTGTGTCAGAGGTCCCACAAGGGTCCACCTAGATCCAGTGTTATATTTACATGAATGTGCTTACATCTACAATTTGATTTTAATTGTCATCTATACAGTGATGACAATATATTAAGTAAGTGGTTCTCCAGATAGTCAAATACAAAAACTCTGCAAGAATCTTTTGATGAATTACAGTTTTTTGTTACAATCCAAACTTGTCCTAAACTGAAAAAAAATCACAAGACATGGTATTTCATAAGAAAACAAGGGGAGGGATAGAGGAGACGCAACCATACCAATTCAAACATTGAATGGTTCAGTTCTTGAATGGGTCTCTAGCTACCAATATTTTGTCATGTATCTGGATGATCTACTTAGATGGGATGTTCATTCTGACCAGGTTGTGAAAAAAGTTAGTAGATGTTTGGGGGCTCTGTATCAAATAAAACATTGTACAACAGAGTCAATTTCAAAACATGTGATTGACATCACTGTTGTTCCATTATTGGATTATGAGGTTTTGTTTATTTGGCACTAATGCATCTCTATTAGGTAGACTGGATGTTATTTACTAGTAAACTCGCATGTTATGTCATTATGCACTAAAAAAACCCACATAAGAGAACTATATCAGGCAATAAACTGGTACCCTTTAAGAGATAAAAGACGTCTCCGTGCTATATGGATAAATGCTTTGGAAAAGAAGTTCCAGACTACATTATTAATAGATTAAATATTAAAGAGATTAAGGTAGGGTTTAGCTCTGTAGAGGGAATAGAATACCATGTTTTATTTATTTTTTTATTTATTTATTAGAAATGTCAGATTTGCAACCTTTGAGTCATGGACTCATTTACAAAGGTGCCTTGTAGCGGGTGGTAGACAGTTAAATAGTGTGGTTACAACAGTGAGAACAGTACAGGTGCAGAACATTAAACATAGAGTACACATATGTTATGTAATAATGTTAATATTATAGGTTACAGTCAAATACAAGGTACCCAAGGGTTACATTGAGGGTACAGCCCTGGACATGCCTAGATAATACCTGGAGAGGGTGGAGGTAGGGATGTGGAGAGGGGTGAGAGGGAGGGGGAGAGTGTAGGCTGCCCGCAGGATGTTATCAGGTCAGGGAGGCATGACAGGAAGATCCCACAGTGGGATTAATTAGGTGCATCTCCAGCAATGAGCATCAAAGAGATGGTTCTGGAGGGTGATTTTGAAGGGACCAGTTTTGGCAATGTCTGTGATGCAGGGTGGGAGGGAGTTGAACCAAGCAGGGGCTCAGTAATGGAAGGACCTCTGGGCTAGTGAGGACTTAGTTCTGGGCACCAGAAAGATGGCCTTGACATAGCTACGGGTGGCAATAGATGAAGACGCAGGCCATAGGGAAGCAGAGGCCCCCAGCAGGGAGAGTCCTAGAAAAGATTTTTTGGTGAGTAGGCAGGTTTGGTAGAGCAGACGCTCCTCAAATGTGAGCAGGTTGGTGGTGGAGTACAGCAGGCAAGTGTGAGTGTGGCTAGGGGCTCCAGTCAGGATCCTGCAGGCTTTATTGACTGATAGCTGTATTTTAGTCAAGGCAGTATGGTCTGCCACAGCATAAAAGGGCAAGCCATAGTCCACTAGGGACAGAATGGAAGAGGTGATGGCCAGCCAGAGGGCAACTTGGGGAGGTATAGTAGGCCTATCTGAGAAATTATGGGGAGGATGGGGCATTGATGTGGGTAGGAAGGAGAGCCAAGTCGAAAGTGATGCCTAGATATTTGTAAGAGGTCACTAGTTCCAGTGGGTTCAGAGTGCTGGGGAGAATGAAGAGGGGGCGATTCTTGGCCTTGTTTTGGTGATGGGAGAAGAGCATTGACTTATTCTTCTTTAGGTTAATGACAAGTCGGTGGTCAAGGAACCACTTTTCAGCTTGGTTGTAGGTGTGCTGGTGGGATACCTTGAGAGAAGAGGGATTGGGGTGGTATGTAAAGAGAACTGCATCATCGGCATAGAGCAGTATTTTTCCTGTGCAAGAGCTGGGGACAGTGTTGAGGTAGAGGCTGAAAAGTACAGGTCTCAGAATGGAGCCCTGGGGTACCCCAGAATGAATGGGTCGGGTATTGGACAGGGAACCATTTATCTTCACACACTAGGATCTAGCAGAGAGGTAGCTGGAGAACCAGGCAAGTGGACCAGCAGCAAAGCCGAGTTGGTGAAGAGAGTAAAGCAGGAGGAGTGACAAACAGTGTCAGAAGCCTTGGAGAAGTCTATGAACACTGCGCTGGCAAGGTTGCCAAAGTCAAGAGCAGAGTGCAGGTATTGCGAGAACTCCAAGAGAGCAATAGTGGTACTGTACCATGGCAGAAATCATGCTGTTCTGGGCACATTGTGTATATCTGGCCAGGTATTCAGAGAGTTGAATAGACACTATTTTTTCTAGGGCTTTGGAGAGCGGGGGAGGATAGAGATTCGCGATACTTGTTAGGTAAGGACCGATCTCCACTCTTATGTATAGGGGTGATTATCAGCGAATTTCACCGCACAGGAAACTGACTGAAGGCAGACCAGTTTAGTAAGTCTGTAAAGAGGACTAGGACAACATCCAAGACCAGGCAGAGGATCCTGGAGTCTAGGGGTCACAGCTGGGTTGTTGCTGCCAAGGGCTTTAGCAGGTGAGACCTGAAGCCACAAAGGGGGATATAGTGTGCAGGTAGAAAGAGAGGGCAATCCAAGGCAGGGGGGGGGGATAGAGGTGGGGATAGGGTCAAAAAAGTTGTTTGTGAGGACAGAGCTTAGGTCAGAGAAAGTTGTATTGAGGCAATCACCTATGTGAGGTAGGTATGTAGTGATGGTGCCATTGATGGCGAGCTAAGATGGTGGGGAGGTGGGTCATCCTATTAAGTTCTTTCATGCTGTCTCAGAAAGTCTGGGTGGAACCCCAGGTGGATGCGAGGGTGGTCTGATAGTGCTCTGCCTTGGCCCATCTAATGGCCCAGGTGCACTGATTACATGCCGCGTTGTAGGCTTGTCTATTAGCCAGCTTGCCTGATTTGATAGCGATGTGCCAGAGATTATCCCTATGCTTAAGTTTTTGGATAAGAGATGGGGAGATCCATGAAGCATTTTGTTTCTTAGTACGGATTCTAGTGTCGGGGCCAAAAAGGTCACAGACCTTGCTGAAAGCATTGGTGAAGAGGTCTAGTGCAGAGTCAATATCAGGGGCATGATGGATGGGGGACCAGTCTAGCTGTGCTAGATGTAATTTTAGCTTTCTGAGACCCCCATAGCATATGCACCAGTACAAGGTGGCCTGGGACACAGGTTTCAGTATGGAGGATGACCCAAGACAGAGGACAGGTGAATGATCACTAAGTGAGCCAGGGACGACATTGATAACCCAGATTTTATGAGGGCGGTTTGATAGTATTATGTCTACCAGGGTGCTGAAGACACTTGTCTGGTTGAATCCAGTGGACTGGGTGACTAACTGGGATATGTCCAGGGCAGCAAAGGAGTCCCTGGTATGGGAGGTAGTGGTACCAAACCAATTGATGTTAAGGTCACCTAGGATGAGTTGCTCCGCTTTTTGTGGTAGGGAGGTGAGGTAGTCGATGAGAGACTGGACGTCTGGGTTCCGGTTCCTCGGGCGTATGTAGGAGACCATAAGGAAGAAGGTATTATACAGAATTAGGAAGATCTCATTTTTTCTATAAAGAGCCATGTTTATGGAATTCACTACCTGTCTCACTTAGGAAAAAAGATGGGAAGAAACATATCACACAAATAAAATCTTGGTTTAGGCAGGAGAGAATAACATAGGACCTGGGGCTGACTGTAGTTGTATTTGTGCACCATTTTATATTTTTATTAATTTTATGTGTACTTATATTGTGTCTGTACTTTGTACTTAATTGTGTGACTATTTCTTACGTAATAACTGAAGGATGACTATGTATACCAACTGAAGTAATCATTGTACATCTGGACCTCACTGAAAATGGGCTTGCTCAGGTAAGTTACCAATTCATGTACTGAATAAAAGTTTTTACTAGTACTACTACATAGATAATTGTTAACACACTTTGGGTATAGTGACATCTTCACTAATACTGCAGCATTTAATATAGAAGGATGGCATTGGGAGCAAGTTTGTATTGGGTGCCATGGAAGCAATTACATCATTTTGCAGCCATATTGGCTCTGACAAGAGTTTATTTTCAGTTAGGCCCTGCTTTTACCCATTTTACACTGTATTTATACAGGATGGCACAGTGGAGATGCAGCTTCCTATTTCCAGTGGAGGCCCAGCTTTTACACCTTTCTACAAAGTATTTACCCAGCAAGACCCAGCTGAGACTAATTTTCTCATTTTCAGTAGGGTCCAGCTTTCATGATATATTTTTGCCAGGATAGACCAGCATAGATGCACATCTTCCATTTGGGTTCTGCTGTAATGGGGTCTGGCTTTTAAACATTTTTACTATTTATCCAAGATAGACCAGATGAGATCATTATCCCATTTGCAATATGCCCTGCTTTTTCCACAGTTTTTATACTGCATTTCACCCAGAATAGTAAAGGTGAGATGCAATATCTAATTTTCAGTGGGATCCTTCTTGTATAGTTTATTTTTCCAGGACAAATCAGCTTCAAAACAACATCTCCTTTTCAGTGTGGTTCTGCCGGGTGCTGTTTTTACCCAGTTTAAAATATATTTACCAAGGATAGCCCAGCTGAGATGCAATATCTAATTTTCTGTGAGATCCAGCTTTGATGCAGTCTTACATTGCATTTATCCAGGATAACAGAGTGGAGATGCAATATCTAGTTTTCATTTAGGCCCTGCTTTGATTCATTTTTACAAAATATTTACCCAGCATAGATGCCTTTCTTAATTTTCAGTGGTGCTCTGCTTTTATAATAACCCCTTCAGTTCAAAATTTATATCATGTAATCTCAATCATTCATGAGTTAACAATACACTGGTTGACAGTTGTTAATAACTGAATGTAGTTAGACAGGAGCTAAATGTTGTATTAGAAAGCAAAAATGGTTTTCATATGACACCTGCTGGAAGTTCTCAAGAATTGCTCGTACTTACATTTTGTTTTGTCTACTTTAATACATTTTGGTAACTAGTACAGCTACAGGAATAGGAACTGCACATCCTAACAGTATGAAGCCAACATAATTTTAGTGGCAGGCAAAATCAAGTCATAAAAAAGAACCACTTAGAACCTGGTTAATTCTACATTTTGTGTTATATGAAACCCCTCTTAAAAATGTATTTATTTGTTGAAAATGCAAAATATTACGTAGCAAATAGCAAATAAGCATGCTAGGTGAGCATTTTGTGTGCTCACAGTGTGTGTGGGACAGCTGAGAGCAATAGTTAGCTACAAGCAGCACTTTGCGGGGATTTCGCAAGTTAGCCTCTGGCTATTGAGGGTGTTACCAACTGATCTTTGACTCCAGAAAATAGGGATCAGGGCATTGCTACCACAGGACATTTGTGGGCGAAGTAGCCTTTTTGTGCTCTTCTGGGACTTTTAATCCATTATTTTAATTGCAGGTTATAGCCTTCAGTGGTAAACTTTTATTTCTTTATTAAATTTTGTTGACCCGGTATGCCCACTGGGCCTAGAAGTCCCTTTTTCAGGGGCGACCAGGGGGAGGGGGGGATACAGATGGTAAGCAACTGAAATTGAACCAGATTAAGCTGTTGGTGGTATTTTTAGTGAATGGGAGAAATTTGGCCAGGACACCAGGGAAATTTCACTACTCTGTGGTAAGGGGAGCTGCTGTACCCATGGCCTCAGTTTCGGATGGCAGTCAGTCTGCTGGTGTCCCTGCAGGGGAGCTGATCTCCCTCCCTGCTGGTCCAGCCATGGAGATCGAAATTACTGGTTCTAGCACTATGGAGAGTGAAATACCTACTGAATTATCTGTGTCTCACACAGATGCACCAGAAGAGGACACAACATTTCTACAGCCTGGTATGACCTTGGAAGCTGCCTGGTTACGTAAAGTTTGTCAGGATAATCCGGAGTATGTTCTTTCCCTATTGCAAGATGGGAATTTGGAGGATTTGGTATGGCAATGCTTACCGCAATCTGTGTTGGAGTGTTCTTCTCCTAAGCTTGACTCTTTAGACACGCTCCCTGAGAGTTCTCCTGTTGCTGATGTCAACGTAGAGTTTCATCCGAGTGAGGTTTCTCCATCATTGGTTTCCTTGCTGCGCAATGACAGTACTGCTTCAAACCCTAAGCCAGCTGCTTCTTTGGAAGCTATTATGTGGCCTGTAAGTACTTTTTCTACCACCGTTGCTGCTACTACTGATGAGGGGAATGTGTTAGGTTTGCATCATGGGAGGTTGACTTCTCAACCCCTGCCTGCTCCCCCCTCTTGAAGTTACCAACGGCTGTTGAACTTTCCCTCCTTCAGGCTGGTTGGACTAAGATGCCACAAGGTCAGTGGCTTCCTGACCCTTCTCACAGCCCTATACCTAGTTCTTTCTTGAAAGGGAAGCGCAACGCCAACAGGGTTTGGCTACTCCTCGGCCTGTTCCTCATCCTATTCCTTTTACTACTGAGTCGGACCTAGACCTGAATGTGGACAATGTGCAGCATCCTGAATCCACTTGGTCTCTCTTGCCTAAGCCTGTCATTGATCCTAAATTGACTCGGGGGATGAGGGACCGAGTAAGCAGCCTACTGCTTGGGGGGACCGTATGGACTCTGAATTACCTGTGTCTTAGAAGTCTGCACAAGAAATTGCTAAAACTACTTGGGCTTCTTTCAGAAAAAATACCATTTTTCACAACAACCCCTTCCTGCACAACATCACAATGCTGTGCAGTTGCAGTATTTAGGGGGCTTGGACATTCCACCAGATAGACTGTATGTGGGTAGAAACTTGCTTACGGCATCCTTGGGTTTTTTTCTCTAATGAAGTGTATGCTCTGATACATATGTCAGGAGATAGACTATATGATGTTAGCTTTAAGTCTCCTTAGGGGTTAGGTAGATTTTGGTCTAAATATGAGAAAGTAAAGCATGCTGCCTTATGGTTACCTTTTCGAGCAATACCATTTACTAAACCTGCCATTAAGTTCATTACTATTCTTTTTAGGAATGAAAGTGCTGCAGTGCACAATATCTTTCACTGGCTGGAACAACGCTGCAACCTCTTAGGTCCTCCACAACCCATTATGCATGTAGAACATATTTGGACTAGGGGGTGGAAATACAAAGTTAAGCTTAAGTCCAACAATATGGGCCCTGTACATCTTCCAAGTATTTTTTTCTTAGGTAGGGATAGGGGTCACTGTTTTTATCCTGGCCAACCTAAGACTTGTTTCAAATGTGGCTCTTCCCTTCATTTAAGTTCCACATATGATAGACTCAGTTGTAATTTGTGCCTAGAATTTGGTCGCTCTAGTTCTTCCTGTGAGAATGAAATGATGTGTAATTTATGTGAGGAACAGGGACATACTTATTGGTCTTGCCCTTGGGCATCCCATAATAGGACTGATCAAACCTGTCAGGATTCGATTATCATCGATGCGCAAAAGAAGAGTATGGCATCTAATAGAGTTCCACAGCCTTCTCCTCCTGCTGACACTGACCATGTTTCCTTGCCCTCTGAGCCTATGGTTTCTTCTGACATAAAGGACTCTCCTTCTGGCCTTGACCCCCTGCCTATTGTCCCTGAGTTACCTGTTCCTGCTCCAGTTCTCCTTGCCCAAGTTCCTTTAGATATAGATTCCATTTCCTCCTCAGTTTCTTCTTCAAAGAGCCTTGAGCCTTCCCATTCCCCTGTGGACCCACTTGTACTGATGCCTCCCCCCTTCTGCTTCTGTAGTAATTACTCATAAGAGAACTCTTAAACAGACTAGGCCCAGATCAAAGATTGCAAAATCTGCCACTTCGCCTGCCGGTCTTTCTACTCAAAATAAGTTTGCTCCCCTTTCTAACTTGTTGTCTGAATCTGACCTTGGGGATGATTCTGATTCATCTTTCACTATCTCCTCTCAGCAGACTCACTCCTCTGACTCTGATGGAGAACAAACTCCCCTTAAACTACCTCCTGGACAAATAGTCACTCGACGCAAATCTACTCATAGTGTTTTAGGCTGGGTAAGGTGTCTTGAGATTTTTTGGTTTCCTGATTTTTATCTCTCCTTTTTTATTTTCCCTGTCTTCTTTCTCTCTGCATATTGCCACTGTTAATATGAACAGTGTAAAAAAATGCTAAATAGTGGCTCCTTTCATTTTCCATCCTTTATGATTTGGGTCTTGATATTGTTTTTTTACAGGATACCAGACTCAGTACCTCTTTTCTTATTAAGGCAGTGCACAGGTTGTGGTCTTGGGGCCCCTCTTATTTCTCCTATGGCACTGATGTTTTTGATGGGGTTGGAATTTTATTTCATGGGTATAGGTTCTGTGTTACCAGAGTTATGGATATTTCCCCTGGTAGGGCTCTACTGCTGGATGTTTCATTTGTAATGCATGTAGGAGGTTGATAGTGATGTATGCACCCCAAAAGAAGAAAGATAGGGTAATGCTAGTCACTGCTGTGCAACTTTATTTGTTTACCAGACAACACATTATCTGGGCTGGGGATTTTATTTGTGTTTTAGAAACTTGGGATGGGGGGCTCAGACACAAAAGGAATTTTGTGATACGAACTGATTTAAGTCCATTGTCCATAATGAGGGCCTTTTGGATGCCTATCACTCTATACATCCCACTGGAGGGCACACATTTTATAAAGGTGTCCTCTCCACCCATATTGATTTTGTGTTTTTATCAAAATTTATCAAGATTCACTCTGCACAAAATCTACCCTTAGAAACTACTGATCAAAATATTGTCTCCATTGGTACTGGTCCGGAGGACCCTGTTCCTGTTGGTAGGGGTTATTGGAAATTAAATAATACTCTCCTGGATTTGCCCTCTGTTTGTGATTATACACATGATTTATTGAAAGCTAGAATGTCCATGGCATGTTTGCAGCTTGCCCTTGGTCTTTGGTGGGTGGAAACCAAGTCCCAAGTTAAATCCTTGTTAAAAAAAACATGCTCATACTAAACATGTTTCTCAATATCATGGGTATTTAACCTTCGAAACCACTTAGCTAAATTATATTCCCTCATTAATGAGGGCCAATCTGTAAACCCCAGCCAACTGTCTATCTTGAAAAAAGAAATGGGTGGGCTTCAATATATGAGAGCTTCTTCCATGTTGTATGAACACAGGATATGTACTCCTGGGAAAACTTCCTGTGGTGATGTTTTTTCTAGTTGTAGGACTAAAGTTGTTAATGGAGTTATGATGACCTTGCTTGCCTCAGATGGTACTGCAGTATCTGGCTCTGAGAACATTCAAGGCCTTGAGCAAAACCATTTGTGTGCCTTTCATACTGTCTAAGGTTCCTCAACTTTGGATATTCAGAATTATTTGGATTCCATACCCTTCCCTATATGTCCTTCTGACAAATTGGATTCTCTGGTAGCTCTTGTTTCAAAATTAGAAATTGAATTGGCTATTAAATATTTAAAAAATAATACTATCACAGGGCTAGATGACCTTACTACTGAATTCTTTAAACAGTTGTCTGATATTTTGGTGGATAGTCTTTTTGTAGTTTTTAACTGGATGTCATCCTCTGAAAAGTTTAATTTCCACTTCTGTGCTGCCCTACAGATTTTCTTATTTAAAAAAGGTGTGAAAAGTGATATTAATACATCTTATTTAAAAAAGGTGTGAAAAGTGATATTAATACATCGGTTATACATCACCCGAGATTGGATCGCGGGGTTGGCGGTCTGTTTCAAGACCAAATTGGGCTTAACTGGTGTACCAGTTGAGGAGGCCAGGTCATTTGATTGTACTGTGGTAGCTGGTGTAGGGTGCAGGATTGCCCTCATTTATCATCCACCAGGTAATGAGAAGCTTTTTCTGCAGGAAATAGCAGATTTTGCCGCTGCCATGGCCTTGCAGTGACCCAGATTGATGGTTCTGGGCGACTTCAATGCTTGGGTTGAACATGAATCTTCACTTTTTGGTCAACATTTCCTCCAGGAGATGACATCTCTGGGCTTTACACAGGTTATTTCCTCAGCTACACACAAGGGAGGTCACTCTCTTGACCTGATTTCCTCCTGGGGATCGAGGCTTCTGATTTGGTGGTGGAACCAGCCGGTTGGTCTGATCACTACTCATTTGGGTTCAATTTTGAGGCCCCCCTGGGTTGGTCGGCCCCTGTGGAGTTGGTCAGCTACCGCCCATTGTGGGACATTGTCCCTGAAGACCTGATGGCAGTTATTGACCTCTCATTGCTTGACGAGTTTTGCACTGATCCTGAGCAGCTGGTAGTGTCCTATAATAGGGCCATATCAGTAGCACTCGATCAGATTGCACCAGTCTGTGTTCACCCCCTTCCACGTCATCTCACTGCCCCATGGATTGATGGGGCTCTGAGAGGGCTGCGGAGGTTGGGGCATAGGTTGGAGCATCATTGGAGGAAGACCACCACTGATGCCGACCACCTTGTTTTGCTAGAGCATTATAAACTCTACCAAACAGCAATTTCCCATAAGAAGGCAGAATTCCTGTCCAGGGAAATTTCTGTCGCATGGAATAGACTGGCTCAGCTCTTCAGAACTGTTGACAGACTGTACAACCCAGCCTGTCAGCAGATCCATCGAGCCTTTACTCAAACTGATTGTGAAGAGATCGCTCAATTATTTGCGAATAAGGTTGAAGACATCAGGAGGGAGTGCCTCCAACCTCATTCCAAGGTTGTTGCAGTTGATCGGTGTCCTGTCGCAGAGCCCGTAATTTCCTGGAGTACCTTTGACCTGCCAGATCTCATAGACGCTATGAGGATTGTCCAAGAGATGCATCCAACATGCTGTAGTTTATACCCTGGCCCTACTTCTCTGATTATAGGTTGTAGTGAGATCATTGGCTCGGTCTTAGCTCGGATTATCCAGTGTTCTTTAGACATGGGAGTTTTTCCTAGCTCTCTGAAGGAAGGGGTGGTGACTCCCCTTCTGAAGAACGCTTCTTTAGACCCAGATGACCTAGCAAATTACAGGCCAATCTCTAACCTCCCTTTTGTGGGGAAGGTCATTGAGAAAGTTGTGGTGGCCCAACTGGATAACCATTTGACCATCCATAGTTTATACGAACCTCTCCAGTCTGGTTTTCACAAGAGGCATAGTACGGAGACTGTTCTGGTTCGGATGCTCAATGATCTCCTGATGGCGAGAGATCAGAGACACTGTTCTGTTTCGGTTCTCCTTGATCTATCATGAGCTTTTGATACTGTGGATCATGGGGTCTTGCTCGAATGCCTGAGGTCCATTTGTGGACTATCGAGTACAGTCCTCAGATGGTTTTCATCGTTCCTCGAAGGGAGAATGCAGAGAGTGGTCTCGGGTTTGTATTCATCCGGGGCCTTCTCTCTGCCACGTGTGGTACCTCAGAGCTCGGTGCTTCCCCCATGTTATTCGCAGTATATATGCTACCCCTTGGAGACATTGTAAGATGGTATGAGCTGAGGTTTCACTCCTATGCTGATGATACCCAGCTCTACCTGTCTTTTGCACCTGACCAGGTTAGTGCTATCTCAGTACTGTACAACTGCCTTGCAGATATCCAAGACTGGATGAACACCAGTGGTTTAAAGTTGAACCCAGGAAAGACTGAGATTATGGTTGTGGACCCGGGTTGCAGGGTAGAGGGTTTGAGGACTGGTCTCCCCTCTGGATTAATCCTGGGGGTGGACCAGATCCTCACCCCTGAATGGGTGCGTAACCTGGGAGAGGAGCTTGACACTGGTTTGACCCTCCATTATCAGGTGTCTGCAGTTGTCAAGCTGGCATTTTTTCATCTTAGGAACATTGCCAGGATTAGGCACCTAGTTCCACCCAGTGACCTGCCAGTTTTGGTCCATGCCTCTGTGACATCTCGCCTTGATTACTGTAACTCCCTTTACCTAGGACTTCCTGGGGTTGATATCCATTGCCTGCAGCTAGGGCAGAACGCAGCAGTTCATATGTTGACTGGGGAATCTAGAAGTTCTCATATTACCCCTGTGCTGCGCACTCTGCACTGGCTGCCAATACAGTGGTGGATCGCCTTTAAAGTGGGTCTTTTGACGTACAAAGCCCTACACGGTCTGGGTCCCGACTACTTGAAAGAGCTCCTGGTGCCCTACACCCCCCTGAGACAGCTCTGCTCAGCTGATGAGGGGTTGCTGGAGATTCTGAGGGTAAATTTGAAGTCATCTGGTGCCCGTGCATTTGGATTTGCTGCACCTACCCTCTGGAATTCTCTGCCCCATCAGCTCCGGGAGTGTAGGACGTTGGGGAGCTTTAAGCAGGCACTAAAGACTTTTTTTATGGGAGAAGGCGTTTCCTTCCTTGTTCTAATTTTATATTGCAGTATTGTAATTTATATTTATATTTGTTTTATTGAATGTATTGAATATGTTCTGTGCTTGCTCTTGATGTACAGTGCTTTGAAATTTTGAAAGGCACTCAATTAAATAAATTTTATTATTTATTATTATATATTAATAACTGGAGGCCACTTAGCCTTCTTAATGTTGATTTCAAGATTCTAATGAAAATGTTGATGTCTAGATTGGCTTATGTCTCTCCTTCCTGATAGCACCGATGCAAACATGCTCTGTTTCAGGTCATCATAGTTCTGATAATTGGTTGCTTATTAGGTAATTGATTGAATAAGAGAAGGAAGATATGCTGCATGGCTATCTCCTTTCCCTTGATCAGGAAGAAGCGTTTGATAAGGTGTCACATGATTTTTTGTTTCAAATTTTACTCCATTATGGTATTCCTAAAACATTCCTAAAACATTCTGTAAATGGTTCTCCTTAGTCTATGAAAGTGCTTCTGTGATCCCCTTGGCTAATGAGCATTTAGGTTCCTATGTTGATCTTTAAAGAGGAATTGCTTGAACGAACATAAATGCAATCTGTGTGATTCCATGGAACATACCTCCCAAAGCTGTACATAGACAGCTCATAACCAAGCAGACTCCTCAGGTGATGGAGAGCAAAGGCTAATGATTACTATTGCACAGACAGAATTCTTCCCCCCACCCTCCAAGACCAGTTGAGACTTCTAGGGTATCCTCCCTTCTGAGACAGGTTCACAGAACCCACCAGTGAGTGCAGAGAATCGCCCTGTTGTAGAACAAACAGAGCCAGTGCCTGCCCCTTCTAAGGAAGGAGTCGAGCAGCCACACAAGGGATCTATAGATATGCCCCATCTCCCTCAAATACAAAAGAGGTCAACTAAAGGAACCAAACTTATGAACAACCTGCCCCCAAGGTGTCTAGAACATCAGAATTGTCCTTGCATAATAGGTATGAGGCCTTTCAGACAGCCTCAGAATTTTCAGATACAGACTCAGAAGGTTCTTCTTTGTGGTCTTCACAGGTAGACTTTAAGTCTGAACCTGAGGACTCACAACAGAAGCTTAAAGAACAAGAAAGGAGATCGGGAAAACAAGGAAAAAGCCCCCATGATTCTTAATTTTTTCTTCCAGAATAGGAACAAATAATTTATTTTGCAATGGCATTTGCCCCTTTGGCTATTGGTTCCCTTAATGTGAACAACATAAAAAGCAGTAGGAAGAAACAGATAGCTATGTCCTTTTTTCTGGCCTGTCCTTTAGATGTTTTATTCTTACAGGATACTAGACTTCACACTATCTCAGAAATAGGTCATATTACCAAATTATGGCATGTGGGGTCATCATACTGGTCCATTGGCACAGACACTTGCTCTGGGGTTGGTATTTTATTAAGATCTTGCATACAGGTACAAGTCATAAAATTGACAGACCTAATACCAGGTAGGGCTTTAGTACTAGATACCAACATTTCCAATACTTATTATAGGTTTATTAATATTTTTGCCACACAAACAAAAGCAGAAAGAATTAAACTATTAAAAAATGTTCAGCCATGTCTGGTTTCCTCCCAAGCTGTGATTCTAGGGGGTGATTTTAATTGTGGCCTTGACAAAAGGGATAGGGGACACTGTACTACCGTGAGTAAAATTTACTGTCATATGGCTACTTTAAAATCTATCATTTCCACGTCAAACTTGAAAGATGCTTACATGACTGTATATCAGACAGCCCAACCTACATTTCAAAAAGGTAATCAAGCTACTAGGATTGATTTTATTTTTAATTTCCAAACAACTGAATATATCCTCTATTGACGTAGTTAAAATTCAATTCTCAGACCATAAACTGCTACAACTACACTTGGAAGTTTCCTTTCAGTTCCCCATGGCCCTAGTAGATAGAAATTTAACTCCTTTCTTTTATCAGTAGCACAGATAACTCAGAATATCCAATATTTTATTACTCATAGGAAATCAGTATTAGAAATTGATAATCCTGCCCACTGGTGGGAAGATGTCAAAATTGATTTAAAAAACTTATTGAAACAAGAAAGTAGGACTCAGAAATAATGCATATTTACTTTATTTAAAACAGAGACAATAACTACAAAAATTACATTCCTGAGCTAGACATTCTGGTCATGATTTTAACACACAAATAATTAAAAATAAACAAATTGATTCTCTTAGGGATTCTAATGGGCAGGTTTTTCAAGACAAAAATAATATTTTGACATTAGTATCTCAGCATACTATGTCTCTTTTTTCCCCAATAAGGATCACCACAGAGTAAGATTTCAGATTGTTTACCTGCAGACCAGGTTCCTGCTTGTCCAGCTTTCATACTGGATGATTTAACAAAAGATGTTTCAGCTATGGAAGCTGAAACAGCCATCAATTCCCCCCAAAAAAATAAAGCCCATTGGATGGATGGCTTAACCCCAGAACTATACAAAGTAATGGGCCTCTTAATTTCAAAAGAATTAGCTTTAGTTATTACATATATGTTGCAACAGGATTCCATTCCATTAGAAATGGCAAGAGGTATTTTAATATTTCTGTATAAAAAAGGAGAGAGAGATCTGATCTTTCAAACTGGAGGTCTAATAGTCTACTCAATACTGATTTTAAACTTATTGCAAAAATATTGCACACCGGATTATTACAGGCAACATTGTATTATATCTCACCTACACAATGCTATTCCATTCCTAAGAGGAAAATGAGTGATGATTTGTTTCTTTTATGGGAATTAATAGAAAGAGACACTAATGGTGGAATAGATGGCTTTCTTCTCTCATTAGATCAGAGACAAGTATTCGACTCTGTAGAACACCAATATTTGTGGGACACTCTGGCCTATTATGGTATACCTGCTACTTTTATTAACTGGCTCATCACCCTGTATAGATCTGCTACAGTAACCCCACAAACAAATGATTGGCTAGGACCAATGATATCTATAAAGAGAGGGGTGAGACAAGGCTGTCCCCTCAGCCCTCTACTGTTTGTCTTCAGTATTGACCCCTTTTAAGAAAACTCAATTCTACCACAAGTTTAGCACTCATACATGCAGACAGTTATATGATTCCACACATAGCCCGAGCATATGCTGATGATATTACTATACTGGTGCAAAATGTAGATTCAGTGACACAAGTAATAGATACATGTCAGATGAATTTAAGGAAATACACTGGAAGACAATTGGGAAACCTAATAAATCCTCTTTCTGATGTAGCAGGAATAACTCTTACAAGAGACCCAATTACTATTTTGAGTATCATATTTGGTTCAGGGAATCTAGATATCCGTAACTAGCAACCAAAACTTGACCAGACTCAAAAGCTGGTTAAAACCTGGAGTGTTTGGAATATGAATAAACTGAACAGAGTATATTTGGTTAAAACTTTTCTTCTCCCTATATTTCTACAAATTAGTTGGCTCTCCCCCCCAAAGGTTTTAGAAGTTACATTATATAATATTTTCTTTCAGGCTATATGGGGGAGCCGTCTTAACCCCGTAAAACAGAATATCCTATATCTCCCTAAGAATCAAAGGGGTTTAGGGATGGTAAATCCCACTGTTATATTTACCATTATATACATACTGACAAATTTGAGACCATTATTGACTGAAGTTAGACAGCCATGGGTACCCTTATATGAACTCTCTTGTAGCCCATAATTTCCTCAATGGTCAGCTGATTCCCTAAGGCAAATTAAGAAGTCTAATATAGGTCCTCAGTATTTAAGGGAGGTGTTCCTGAAACTGAAAAGTTGGCATCTCACTTCTAGAATGATCACTAGCCAACACTAAAAATATATTTACAAACAGATTATACAGGATATGTTTAGAGAGTAAGTTTCATTTCCCAACTGCCCAGTTAATATAATAACTGAGATGCTTGAGTTTCTGAATAACCCTAGAATTCCAGAGAAAATGTGTAATGTTCATTAGTTGTGCTGTCATAACTGGCTTAATGTAAAAGAATATCAAAAGCAGAAAAAGTTGTCAGAAAGCATCTGTTCCAGACCTCAATGCTCTCTACAGTTAGAATCAATGTACCATTTATTCTTTACATGTCCTTACATCTCAACCTTTTGGTCCTTTATAGCTCAGAACTGGAATATACCTAACTTTAATCATATTACATTAGCCCTTTTGCTATATGGTAATTTTGTTGTAACCTGGAACAAATGGGAGAAGTTTACTTTATAAGTAATTATAACTGTGATAAAATGGTATATATGGAATTCCCATTGCTGGTTCACTTTGCAACAGGAAACAGTGTCACTTATCAAATTATTAGAAAAAAATGTATGGGACATAAAATTGATTTACAAGAAAGAGATTAAAAATAGATCTCGAAATTGGGTATTCTAGACCTGGAGAAATCTTCCTTGGGTTACAGACTCAGATGTTCCGGTCACATGAGCAGAATATTATCTAAGGTATCCTGTGTATTTTCTTTTGTGCAACATATCAATTTTTTTTCTGCTGGTATTATTGTGGAAATTATTTTTCTTGCTTTTCTTTTTCTTCATCTTTTTTCTGTATTGTATTTTCAAGTTTGTGTGATTTTCAATAAAAACTAAATACCCCACCTTACCTGCAGGAAGCCTTGCTTCTTGTAAGCAAAGGAGACCACTTTGTCTGTGGTACCAAGATGGCATTGACAGGAGAGCTGAATACTGCTAGTAAACTTGTGGATGAAGAACCAAGAGATATACTACAAGCCACAATGGTGGAGCCTTTGGAAAGGATAGACGTGGCTGGTGTATCTGCAGGGGATTTGATCTCCAACCCGCGGGTCCGGAATGGAGACTGGCGAGCCAAGTAGCAGCACTACTCAGCAGGAGATTATGATACCTAGTGGCCACCTGGAAATGGAAGATATGGATGATTCAGAGGATTTCAGCTCTGAAACTGCCTTTATAGAACAATTCTGTCAGCAGCAGTGACAAAGGCTGCTACAGGCTTTAATAAGCCTGACTAGGGCAAAGCAGGATTCTGGTGCAAATGCAGCACCTATTGTGAGCAGTGTTACAGCACAGGATTTGACCGTGCCTGTCAAGCCACAGGCTGCAAATGATGCAGTAGCATCAAAGCAGACAGAAGCGCAGCTGCAACCAACTATGGTGACAGAAGAAATATCAACAGTCAGGGCTTCTGAGGCACAAGAGTAACCACAGGATGCAGTAAGTGAAATTGACTTGGTTAACAGACTTCCAGTGATTAATGATACCGTGTCCTCCCCCAGCTCCGGTATGGTAGGGGAGCTGATACAGGCCCTGCCAGGACAAATATTGAACATACACCATGGACTGTGTCCATAGCTTTGTCTGGCATAGACTGGACAGGGACTAAAGAAGGAGTGTGGGTAGCAGATGGGGTGGGTCTTCCAATTCCAGGAATACCACCTGGTCCAAGTTTGGTCCTACAACCCTGGGCACTTGCCCCTGAAATGACTGACCATGAAAATGTAGATTTAAATCTCAGGGTGGAGGATGTAACATTTGACTCCCCCCCCTACTACCATCCCAGGCTATGGGGGCAGCTGATCCTACCTGGGGAGAGAGGGTGGAAGAGGAACAAGTACTGGGGGAAAATTCTGAATGGCAACCTTCACAGGAATGGGCTGGATTTCGACAACAGGTGAGGACAACCCGCACTGTTTTACCAGCACAAAGAAAAAATGCGATCAGGCTCCATTATCAAGAGAGCTTGGACATAACGCTGGATCACATTTATGTGAGAAAGAAACTGGTTAAAGAATCAATGAGATTCTTTACAAATGAAATTTACACACCTATACATGCTGAGGGTGACCATAACTTCGATGTCAGTTTTCAAACCCCGATGGGCCTTAACAGATTCTGGAGCAATTATGAGAAAAAGAAATATTCTGAATTATGGATGCCATTTAAAGCTGTACCATTAACAAAACCAGCAATCAAAAATATTACCATACTGTTTCGTAATGAGGGAGTTAATGTTCATGATATTACACACACTGGTTGGGCCAAAAATGTGATGTGCCGGGATAACCCTACCCTATTCTTGATGAGGAACATCTTTGGACTGGGAGCTGGAAATATTGTGTAAAGTTAATAATGACCCCTTATGGCTTGCAACATCTGCCTAACTCATTATTTTTGCGGAGGGACAGGGGGCATTGCTTCTATCCTGGACAGCCATGGGCCTGCTTTAAATGCGGTTCTCTTATGCACTTTAGCAATGCACGTGATCGCATTAAGTGTAATTTGTGTCTAGAATATGGTCTCCACAGCTCACAATGCATGAATGAGGTTAAATGCAACCTCTGTGAGAAAACAGGTCCTGCTTATGTTATTTGCCCATGGGCCACCCACAATAGCCAGAATAGACCAGACCAGGACATTATTCTTATGAATGCTCAAAAAACAAGTATTGCAACAAGGAGACAGGTTCAGGACCTGTCTAATGCTCATCCTGCCCTAGATCCACCTGAGCAGGACTTACATAATGCTGCTGACCCTCTCCAACCTTCTGAAGTGACTGTGGTTCTGCAAGACAAAGGCATCCTTCCCCCTCAGCCCTAACAGACTTAGGAACAACCTTTGGGTGAAGAATTCCAAAACCCTGACCTGCCACAGGAACCTGAACAGGAGATGGACAAGGAGAGAGTCATGCTGCCCCTATTGTCTTTAAAACAGTGACAAGAAAATGGCCTCTGAATAGAAACCATTACCTGCAGCTAAACTTTCTAAATCCGTGGTTACCCACAATAAATTTGGTCTGTTTCAACAATCAGAACTGGAGCAGAACTCTGAGTCTGAACATTCTACCACTATATTCTCACAGCACAGAGCTACAACAGACTTCGAGGATGAGCCTACAACTCTCAAGGCCAAGGAAGCGAGATAGCAGCCAAAAAAAATGGGATGTAGGACCTGGAGGAGTCTCCCTTCGAATAAAACTGATGATTGTGGATGATGTTGTTTTTTTTTGTTGTTTTAGGGCAGCACCTATTTGACATCCATTCATGTACTCTCCATTTACCTTAAACATTTCCATGCTTAATGTTAACAGTATTTACAACAATAGGAAAAAGACTGCACTTTTTTCATTACTTTGCCTTTTACAGGACACAAGGCTGCATACCACCTCAGTACTTTCCCCCCCACACTGTACGGCCGACTAGGGTGCCCAATCCCCCATCGGCTGCACGCCCCCAAAGCATCCAGGTGCCACGCTGAGGCCCACCCTGGCGTGGCAAAATAATCGATATGGCCGATGGGGGTGCCCAATCCCCATCAGCTCCAGACCCCCAACAGCTTTCCAGCTGCCACGTGGGAGCCACCCAGCATGGCAAATGTCCCTCGTCGTCTTATTATAAAAAACCCTGTAAATATAAAAACTGTCCCTCGGCCCTTCTCCTTGCCTCCTCCCACAACCCGCACCCACCCACTGCACACCCTGCCTCTCCACAAACCCCCTCACCCCATACCTCCGGAGCTCGGTACAACGATCTTCGGTGGACCGGGAACACATCTGCACTCTTCAAAGCTGACCGCGAACTGAGGAAATGCCGGTAAGCTGTATAATGGGATAGATAGGGTTTTTTCAACTTTGTAGCATATCTCAGGCATTTTTGGGAATTTTGAGCCCAAATTTTCAACATGGGGTTTTTGGGACCCCTCCTCATGAATTCTCACACTGTCATGGTGTTAATCAGGCCCGAAGGGTGATTTCCACGGTCACTGCGTGAAATCACCTTTTGAGAATCGATTAACAAACAACACTACCAGTGTTCATAAGGTGGGCTCTCAAAAGTCTATGTTGAAAAATTCAGTGGCAGTCTAAAATCTCTTCTGGCGTGCATTGTAGCAGATTTCTCATACTGTCATAATTTCACAAATTTTCAATATTTTTACTCCAGATTTTCAACATTACCATTTTACCACACCTCCTTTTGAGCAGTACAGCTGTCATTTTTCACATCTCACCCAAAATGTGTTTCTGCCCATGTAGTGCACAATGGCACAGTCAGTGTGCGAAATCAATGTATGGGACACATTAAGAAAATCACAGTGGCACTGTTCATGAGCAGAGGATGTAAAATGGCTATGTTGAAAATTTGGTGAAAAATTAAAATGACTGTTTATGAGTGCATTGCGCGGTTCCTAAGCATGTATGGTCCATAAATTTTAATATTTGCTCAGATTTCAACATTGCCATTTTACCACACCTCCTTATGAGCAGTACAGCTGTCATTTTCACATGTAGCCCAAAATGTGTTTCCGTGAATGTAGTGCACAATGGCACGTTTGGAGTGTGCAATCAATGTTTGGGACAGATCAAGAAAATCACAGTGACACTGTGCATGAGCAGAGGTCGTAAAATGGCTGTGTTGAAAATTTGGTGAAAAGATTCCTAAAAATGACTGTTTTATGAGCGTGTGTTGCGCAGTTCCTAAGCACGCTCATAAGTTCACAAATTTTTAATATTTGCACTCCAGATTTTCAACATTGCCTTTTTATCACACCTCCTTATGAGCAGTACAGCTGTCATTTTTCACGTCGCCCAAAATGTGTTTCCGTGCATGTAGTGCACAATGGCACGTTTGGTGTGTGCAATCAATGTTTGGGACAGATTAAGAAAATCACAGTGACACTGTTCATGACGAGCAGAGATCTTAAAATGGCTATGTTGAAAATTTGGTGAAAACATTCCCTTCAGACGTTCTGCAATATTACTAATGAAGACATTGAACAGAACTGGCCATAGGACCGATCCCTGCAGCACCCCACTGGTAGCCCCCTCTCCCGAGACTGCACACCATTTACCACCACTCTCTGCCTCCTGTCTGTTAGCCAGTTTCTAACCCAGTTTACCACCCTTTCCCCCATGCCCAGCCTACCCAGCTAGTTTATCAACCTCCTATATGGGATGGTGTCAAAGGCTTTGCTGAAATCAAGGTAAGCGTTGTCCACTGCCCCACCCTAAAGAGTAAACAGGGAGCAGATGAGGCACTTTGGGTCACCCTGGAGACAGTAAATGGCACCACAATCTGCATGGGGGTTGTATACAGACTCCCATCTCAGGGGGAGGGAATGGACGAGGAAATGATAGAAGGTTTTCTTAGAATGGCAGAAAAAGGGGAGATATTGTTGATAGGGGACCTGAATATGCCAGATGTTAACTGGAGCACCTTTGCTGCAGACACATCCAAAAGCAGGGTCATTCTTGATGCCCTACAGGGGGCATGTCTCAGACAGCTAGTATTGGAACCGACTCAGGAGGGAGCAATTTTGGACCTGGTACTTTCAAATGGGGATGGAGAAAGAATCTCAGATTTAGAAGTGGGTAGCCATCTGGGAACAAGTGACCACCAAACAGTGTGGTTCACGATAAACACAGCCATACAATCAAGCCATACAAAAGCAAGAGTACTAGACTTTAGGAGGGCTGACTTTGGGAAAATGAGAGAGTGCCTCAGAAAAACACTAGCAAACAGGCAAGAAGGAGGGGTGGAGGAACAATGGGAAGTGATCAAATCAGCCATCACAGAGGCAACAAGCCTCTGCGTAAAAAAAAGCAATAAAACACAACGAAGGAAAAAAACGCTATGGTTCACAAAAGAGGTGGCAGGGAAGGTTAAGGAGAAAAGGGCAGCATTCAGGAAATATAAGGAAGCACAGAAGGAGCAGGACAAAAAACTTTATCAGTTAAAGCAGAAAGAGGCTGGGAAGGTAGTCAGAATAGCAAAGGCCCAAACCGAAGAAAGGATAGCCAATTCTGTTAGAAGGGGATAAGACCTTTATAGGTACATTAGGGAGTGAAGAAAAGACCAAAGGAGGATACTGAAGCTTAATAAAGGGAGGAATCTGGGTAGAGGGTGACAGTGAAAAAGCAGGGTTACTGAGCACGAATATTTCTGCTCAGTATTCACAAAGGAAGAGGAGGAGAGTTACCTAAACCAAACAAGAAATACTCTGAAGGCGGGGTCAATACCAGTCCATTTACAGAAGAAAGGGTTCTGAAAGAACTAATAAAATTGAAGGTGGACAAAGCAATGGGGCCTGATGGGATTCACCCAAAATTCTAACAGAACTAAGGGTAGAACTAGTGACATCGTTGACTACTCTCTTTAACAAATCATGGGAGGATGCGGTGGTACCCAAGGACTGGAGGAGGGCAGATGTAATTCCTCTTCACAAAGTGGGAGCAGGACAGAGGCAGAAAACTACAGACCAGTTAGTTTGACCTCAGTGGTAGGGAAAATGATGGAATCACTTCTGAAGGAAAGAATTGTTGAGTACCTAGAGGCCATTGGGTCACAGGACCCGAGGCAACATGGATTCATGATGGGAAGGTCATGTCAGACGAATCTAATAGATTTCTTTGACTGGGTGACCAAAGTAGTAGACCAGGGAGGGGCTGTGGACATGGCCTACCTAGATTTTAGCAAGGCATTTGATACAGTCCCCCACAAAAGATTAATACACAAGATAGCCAGCCTTGGAATGGGTCCCAAGGTGGTAGCCTGGATAAAAATTGGCTAGAACAACAGGACACAAAGGGTAATAGTAAATGGAGTACATAGTGAAGAAAGGAGGTTACTAGTGGGGTACCGCAGGGTTCAGTACTGGGACTGGTCCTTTTTAATGTCTTTATAAGTGACATTGCAGAGGAACTGGAAGGAAAAGTATGTCTCTTTGCAGATGACACAAAGATCTGCAACAGGGTTGATACACAGGATGGAGTGGAAAGGATGAGAAGGGACTTGGCAAGGTTGGAGAAATGGTCAAATGTATGGCAGCTCAGATTTAATGCAAAGAAGTGCAAGATAATGCACATGGGAAACAAAAACCCAGGGGAAGCGTACACAATAGGGGGTGAGATACTGACAACAGTAAAAATAGAAAGGGACCTGGGGGTAATTATATCAGATGACCTAAAGGTGGGCAAGCAATGTGAGAAGGCAGTAAGGAAGGCTGGAGGGATACTGGGATGCATAGGAAGAGGCATCAATAGTAGAAAACAGGAAGTTGTTATCCCTCTGTACAGACAGTTGGTGAGACACCATCTGGAGTACTGTGTGCAGTTCTGGAGACCCCATCTCCGCAAAGACATAGACAGAGTGGAGGCTGTCCAGAGGAGGCAACCAAAATGGTGCAGGGTCTGCACCAGAAGACATACGAAGAAAGACTAAAGGAGCTTAATATGTATACTCTTGAGGAAAGAAGGGAGAGAGGGGACATGATAGAAACTTTCAAGTACCTCAAGGGAATTAACAAAGTCCATGAGTGTAGCATCTTCCAGAAAAAGAGATGTGGAAGAACAAGGGGGCACAATTTGAAGATAGAGGTAGGACGGCTCAGGGGTAATGTGAGGAAGTATTTTTTCACTGAGAGGGTTGTGGATGCATGGAACAGCCTCCCTGAGGAGGTCGTGGAGTCAAGAACAGTGGGGGACTTCAAGAATGCATGGGATAGGCATAAGGCAGTCCTAGGGGTGGGTAAGAGGAAGTAAGCTGTTGATTAACTAGGATCTGCAGCTTATCTGTTAGGTAGGAAAATGGGCAGACTAGGTGGGCCAAGCAGTCCTTATCTGCCGTCAAATTCTATGTTTCTATGTTTCTATGTTTCTATGTACCCAGTCAAAGAAATCAACCAGATTTATCTGACATGATGTCCCCACTGTGAATCCATGTTGTCTATGGTCCTGGGCTCCGATGGCATCTAGATGCCCCACTATCCTTTCTTTAAGCAATGTCTCCATGATCTTCCCCACTACTGAGGTGAGGCTGAATGGCCTACTGTTCCCTGCCTCCTCCCTGCAGCTGGACTTGTGTAGAGGGACCACATGTGCCCTCCTCCAATTCACTCATGTTGAATGACTCAGAGAACATGGCTGCCAGAGGTACTGCTATCTCCCTTTGCAGTTCTGTTAATATCCTTGGGCGTATGCCATCTGGTTCCATCGCTTTGTCCACCTTCAATTTAGTGAGCTCCTGCAGGACTCTTTTGCTTTTGAATGGACTAGTGTCCACCTCTTCACCCTTTGGCAACTGCTGAGCTGCTGTGGCCCCTGCCCTTCCCACTCTTCTCTGAATACTGAACGGAAAGACTCAGTGGATGTCTTGGGAGGAAGGCATGGAACTATCATTTCCAAATACCTAAACAGCACATACAAGCAAGCAACATTCGGCATTGACAAATGCTTGTTTAGTAGTTTGTTCAAATGTGTCATTATTTTGGTCCCTATTGGCCACCAGATGGCAGAACATGGTATGGAGTGCTCTCACATATGAACAGGTGATAGTGGGATATGATAATACGCTTCAAGACATTGAAGAAAGTACTATGAGATTACTTTTTAAGTGTTTTAAATGTTTTCTTTGTCAGACGAGATGTAAGTTTGTGTTGCAGCAAGTCCATACACCTCCATTAGTGATTATTGTTATCACAGAGAAAGAAATATGGAAGCAAAGTTTATATGATAAATCAGTGTTACATGCCCCTACCTGGAAAAAAAGGTGGACGTAATGTCTAGACATGATACCGTTGACATGAATATTCAACAGTATAACAGCTGTATTTATATTAATATACTGTGATAATGTATGAAGTCTAGGACTCCTTTATGTTCTTATTTACCCCAAGTATGATGAGATGCTGTATAGCTCTTTTGAAGCATACCATCCTATATTACAATGTATGATGTGGATTTAATTTATTTTTTTTCCCTCTCCAGTTAAGTAATTTATGAAGGTTATTTTTTGTATGATGCTTATCAGGGTTAATATTGTAGCTGGTTTATTATTTCCTTTTGTTTCTTTACTGTCATGTATGCTTTGTTTATTGCTCAATAAATATTCCCCTACTCTTTTTCGATAAGTGCCATGGGATCTTTAGCATCCACCTGAACTAACACCAATCCAGGCAGATGGGACCTCGGTTTAACATCTCATCCAAAAGACGGCACCTCAGAAGTGCAGTATCCCCCCTCATGCTGCACTACAGTCTCAATATTGGGATATTAACCCAAGTAGCAGATGTGGGAACTGAACCCACAGCTCTCTGATCTCCCAGTCTCAGAGGTGAGTGTGCTACCCACTGAGCCACTGACACTAATAGTCTGATTGCTAATCAGACTAGCACTGCAAGGAGGGGAGTGATTGCTTCAGGTATGGCGCTGATAAATCAGAAAGCCCTAATGAGCGGAGATGATGCTTGCAGCGGTAAACTGCATCTGCCTGTATCTGCTGAGGAAGGTGGCCAGACTCTTTAAGTATTGAGTACCACAGCTGAATTGTATAACAGTTGAGTTGTATAACAGACAAAATGTGGAGGAGCAATGTTTATGCTAGCCTACAATAACTGGTGGTGTTGTATGGGATATAATAGAGGAAGAAATTATTGTGTGTAATTCCTGCAACATGTGTGGAAAGGACAGCATGATGCCAGAGCATGTTTGTAGTAAATGCAGACTAATAAATGTGATGCAAATGGAGACTCAAATTCTAAATAAAAGATTGAGAACTCAAAGTGAGATATTGGTACTGGAAAAGTTTATCAATGACTCAGTAATATGCATTCAGGCAGAACCAAGAACAGAACAACAGGTAGGAATTTGGAATGAAAGCAGAAATAAAAGAAAAAGAATACCAGGAGGAGGAACAGATAATGAGTCAGAGCTGAGCAAGCATGAATGGTGTAAGGTGCAAGTGACTAAGAAGCATAAAACAAGGCACACATTGGGCCAGGTTTCTATAGAACTAAGAAATAGGTATGGGGCATTGCAGAAGTTTCAAGTGGGAGACGAACTTGTACTGTCCACTTCAGACAGTCCCCATTATTATATACCAGCACAGAATATGGAACACACAGCAGGGAACAATATAACAATGAGGAGCACAAATGATGGGCAGGAGTATCAAAGGAGGGATATTGTAGTCATAAGGGACTCAATTTTAAAGTACACTGACAGTTATATGTGAAGGCAGGAAAGAGTAAACAATGGTTGCCTCATTGTCAGGGGTCAGGATTAAACACATCAAGAGAACTATAGAAGGATACATTACTGGATCCCCAAACACTATCACTGAGCTTCATGTGGGTACCAACAACATGGGAAAAAGGAGAACAGTAGAGATACAGAAGGATTATGAGTAGGTGGGCAAAATACTGTCTTCCCTGTACCCTTCTCCCAATCAGTTGTGGGCAGTAGCACATTTCCAGTGGGGACCCAGCTTACATGCATCATTTTTACAGTATAACCAGCATGGCCCAGCTGAGTGGCAATTTTTCATTTTCAGTAGGGTCCAGCTTTCAACATGTATTTCTGCCAGGATAGACCAGCATAGATGCACATATTTCAGTGTGGTTCTGCTCTAATGGGGTCTGGCTTTTACACATTTTTACCATTTATACAGGATAGATCAGATGAGGTACACTATCTCATATGTCATATGGCCCTGTTTTTACACAGATTTTATACTACATTTACCCCATGTAGCAGAGGTGAGGTGCAATATCTCATTTTCAGTGGGGTCCTGCTTTTACAAAATACTTTTCCAGAACAGATCAGCTTAGACGTAACATCTCTTTTTCAGTGAGGTTCTGCTGTAGGGTACTATTTTTATACAGTTTTACAACATATTTACTCAGGATAGCCCAAATGAGATGCAATATAGGAAGAGGAATCACATACTCTCGATTGGAAGAGGGCGGACGTGATTCCCCTTCATAAGAGTGGAAGCAAGACAGAGGCAGGAAACTGCAGACCTGTTAGTTTGACCTCAGTGGCAGAGAAAGTGATAGATTCACTTCTGGAGTAATTAATTGTTGAGGAGCTAGAGGCCAGTGGGGCACAGGACCCAATGCAACATGGATTCTCAACGGGAAGGTAATGCCAGATGAATTTAATAGAGTTCTTTGACTGGTCGACCAAAGTAGTACACTAGGGAGGGGCTGGAACATTGCCTTCCTAGACCTTAGAATTTGGCACAGTCCCACACAAAAAGATTAATAAACAAGTTAGCAAGCCTGGGAATGGGTCCTAGGGTTGTAGCCTGTTAAGCAATTGGCTGGACAACAGAACACAGAGGGTTATAGTAAATGGAGTCCACTCCAAAGAAAGGGGGTTACTAGTGGGGTAACACAGGGTTCAGTACTGGGACCAGCCCTTTTTAATGTCTTTATTGGTGACATTGCAGAGGGAATGGAAGGGAAAGCATGCCTCTTTGCAGACGACACAAAGATCTGCAACATGGTTGATACACAAGGTGGGGTGGAAAGGATGAGAAGGGACTTGACAAGGTTGGAGGAATGGTCAAAAATATGGCAGCTCAGATTCAATGCAAAGAAGTGAAAAGTAATGCACCTCAGAAACAAAAACCCAGGGGAAGAGTACACAATGTGGGAAGAGGTACTAACAACACCAGAAATGGAAAATCACTTGAAGGTAGTCATATCAGATGGCCTAAAGGTAAGCAAGCAATGTGAGAAGGCAGTAAGGAGGGCTGAGGGGATACTGGGATGTATAGGAAGTGGCATCACCAGTAGAAAACGAGAAGTTCTTATCCCTCTGTACAGATAGTTGGTGAGACCCCATCTGGAATACTCTGTGCAGTTCTGGAGACCCTATCTCTGCAAGGACATAGACAGGAGAGAGGCAGTCCACAGGAGGGAAAGTAAAATGGTGCAGGGTCTGCACCAGAAGCCGTTCAAAGAGAGAGACTAAAGGAGCTTAATATCTATACTCTTGAAGGAAGGGGGGGGCATGATAGAAACATTGAAGTACTTCACAGGAATCAACAAAGTCCAAGAAGGTAGTGTCTTTCAGAAAAAGAGATGTGCAAGAACAATGGGGCACAATTTGAAGATGGGGGGGGGTAGCTCAGGGGCAATGTAAGGAAGTATTTTTTCGCAGAGAGGGTGGTGAATGCATGGAACAGCCTTCCTAAGGATGTTGTGGGGTCAAAAACAGTGGAGGAATTCAAGAAAGCGTGGGACAGGCATAAAGCAATTCTTGTGGGGGTTAGGAGAAGTAGGCTGTTGGTTAACTAGGCTCTGCAGCTTGGGAAATAGGCAGACTGGGTTGACCAAGCGGTCCTTGTCTGCCATCAAAGTCTATGTTTCTATGTAATGTATAATTTTATGTGGGGTCCTGCTTTGATGCCGGTTTATACTGCATTGATCCAGGATAGCACAGCGGACATGCACTATCTAGGTTTCAATTAAACTCTGCTTTTATCAGTTATTACAGTACCAGTATTTACTCAGGATAGGCCAGTATAGAAGCAGTTCCTTATTCTCCATTGGGTTCTGCTTTTCTCATATATTTTTCCCCAGGATAAAGCAGCATAGTTGCACATTTTAGTGGGGTTCTGCTGTTCCCGGGTCCTGTTTTGTATACATTTTTAGACTGTATTTGCCTAGGATACCATTGTATTGATACAATATCTCATTTTCAGCGAGGTCCTGTAAATATAAGTAAATATATTTACTCAGGAGAGTCCAGTGGACAGGCAATGGTTTTCAATGCTGTCCTACTTTTTCACATTTTTATGTTTGCTTGCACGCATGTGCAAGAAACATAGTGTCATCATCCGAGTTTTCGGAGGTGTGTCACCCCCTCTTCCAATTCAGTCAGTGTGTTGGCAGGTGCGGCCCCTGTCCACCAATGCATGCTGGAGCTGTTTATGACAAGCTCCAAAATGCAGTGGCACACAGTTCAAAGGGAGAGCTATGCTTCAGTAAGTAGCGATAAGATATCGCCTGCTCATGCGTAGCTCCCCCTACACACACACACACACACACACACACACACACACACACACACACGCACACATACTGCTTGCTCCCCCCCCCCACGCACACACTCTATAGCCGACAGGGGTGCCCAATCCCCATCAGCTGTGCTGCGCTCCCCAAAAGCCTTCCAAATGCCACATGCTGGGTGCCACCCAGCGTGGCAACTCAATAGTATAGCCGACAGGGTGCAATCGTCGGCTTCACTGTCTCCCGAGTACAGGGTGCCCGCGCTGAGTCCACCCAGCGTGGCAACAAATACCATAGTCGGCGAAGTGCCCAATCCCCATCGCTCCGCATGCCTCTCCAGCCGTCCTTCTGCCATGCTGGGGCCCACCCCAGTGTAATAGCGTCTAACGTCATCTTTTTAAATACTGAAAAGAAAAAACGGTCCCTCAGTCTTCTACCCCCTCCCACAACCCGCGACCCACCAACTACATTCTGGTTCCTCACCACCCCATACTACCTCGAGCTCGGCGCGATGATCTTCAGTGGAACTGCTGGAACACGTCTGCACTCTTCAAAGCCGATCGCGAACTGAGAAATGCCAGTAAGCTGTATAATGGGATAGATAGGGTTTTTTCAACTTTGTTGCATATCTCAGGCATTTTTGCAAATTTTCAACATGGGGTTTTGGGATGCCTTCTCATGAATCTTTCACTGTCATGGCATTATTCAGGCCCGAAGGTGATTTTGCAGTCACTGCAAATCACCTTCGGGACCGATCAACAGTCGGCACTGCCAGTGTTTCATGAGTGGGCTCTCAAAGCCTATTTTGAAAGAATTGGGAACTAATCAAAAATGTTTCTTCTAGCGTGTTGCGCAGTTCTCATGCCGCTCGTAAGTTCACAATTTTCAATATTTTCACTCCAGATTTTCAACATTGCCATTTTACCACACCTTCTTATGGTAGTACAGCTGTCATTTTCACATCTCACCCAAAACATGTTTCCGCCATGTAGCGCACAATAAGCAGTCGATTATCTTGAAATCAATGTATGGGACAAATTAATAAAATCACAGTGACACTGTTCATGAGCAGATGTCTTAAAATGGTTGAAAATTTGGTGAATTCCAAAATGACTTTTACGAGCATGCGTTGTGCAGTTCCTACGCACGCTCGTAAGTTCACAAATTTTCAATATTTTCACTCCAGATTTTCTCCATTGCCATTTTAGCACACCTTCTTATGAGTAGTACAGCTGTCATTTTTCACATCTCACCCAAAGCGTGTTTCCGCCCATGTAGTGCACAATGGCGCAGTTGGTGTCCGAGGTTAAATCCGGATAAGACTGAGGTTTTAGTTGTTGACCCAGGTCATTATGTAAAGAAGTTGACTCCTGGGGTCCCACCTGATCTTTTATTAGGGGATACCCAGTTGAGACCTTCTGAACAGGTGCGAAATCTGGGCGTTATTTTTGACAGTGCGCTGACACTAAAGATGCAGGTGTCGGCCACTGTCAGATCTTCCTTTTACCATCTGAGGAATATAGCCCGGATAAAACACCTTGTTCCACATGATGACCTTCCTGTGTTGGTTCACGCTTTTGTTTCTTCCCGTCTTGATTACTGTAATGCTTTATATCTAGGGTTGCCGGGGGTAGATCTCCGTCACCTGCAGCTGGTGCGAGCGTGGCAGCTAGGTTGTTGACAGGGCTGCAAGAACTTGTCATGTCACACCTGTGCTGCACGAACCTAATGGCTGCCAGTGCGATGGAGAATCACCTTCAAGGTCGCATTGCTGACCTATAAGACCCTACGGCCAGGAACCAGGCTACCTGCAAGATCTCCTTTGTCCCTATCGTCCTCTCCGCCCTCCGCTCCACTGGCGAGGGATTGCTAGAATTCCCAGGGTCTGTTATAAATCATCTGGGGCTAGGGCTTTTCCTTTATGGCCCCGACCCTGTAGAATTCTCTACCTCATCAGGTTAGAGAGTGCCTGTCCGTGGAAGCATTTAAGAGATCCCTGAAAAGTTATTTATTTCTGCTGGCATTTGGTTAGTTTATTTTATGGATATTTTATTGTTTTATGTTTTTATTTATTAGTGTTGATGTTTTATCTCTGTTTTGTATTAGCGCTTTGATTTTTTGAAAAGCGCTTTATAAATAAATTTTTGATTGATTGAAATAAATGTATGGAACAAATTAAGAAAATTCCAGTGACACTGTTCATGAGCAGAGCTCTTAAAATAGCTATGTTGAAAATTTGGTGAAAAAATTCCTAAAAATGACTGTTTTATGAGCGTGCGTTGTACAGTTTCTACGCACGCTCGTAAGTTTGTGAATTTTCAATATTTTCACTCCAGATTTTCAACATTGCCATTTTCCCACACCTTCTTATGAGTAGTATAGCTGTCATTTTCATCTCACCCAAAGCGTGTTTCCCGTCCATATAGCGCACAATGGCGCGGTCGGTGTATACAAAATCAATGTAGGGACAAATTAAGAAAATCACAGTGACACTGTTCATGAGCAGAGGTCTTAAAATGGCTATGTTGAAATTTAATGAAAAAATTCAAATAATGACTGTTTCTGCGTGCATGCAGTTCCTCTGCAGCTTGTAAGTTCGCCAGATTTTCAATATTTTCACTCCCAGATTTTCAACATTGCCATTTACCACACCTCCTTATGAGCAGTACAGCTTTCATTTTCACATCTTGCCCAAAATGTGTTTCCACCCATATAGCACACAATGGGCATGATCGATGTGTGAAATCAATGTATGGGACACATTAAGAAAATCACAGTGACACTGTTCATGAGCAGAGGTCTTAAAATTGCTATGTTGAAAATTTGGTGGAAAAAATTCCTAAAAATGACTGTTTTACGAGCGTACGTTGCGCAGTTCCTATGCATGCTCATAAGTTTGCAAATTTAATATTTTAGAGACATAGATACATAGATGTATAGACAGTGTTGGCAGATAAGGGCCTATGGCCTACCCAGTCTGCTGATTTGAGCTTGTAAGTTCAGTTTATGTTTTCCTAGAAGTCTGTTGCCCCTTACCCTGACCTCCAGAATTCCTTTATGTCTATCCCACGCATTCTTAAATCCCGTGATTGTTTCAGCCCCCACCACTTCCTCTGGCAGGGTGTTCCACTTGTCCACCACCCGTTCTGTGAAGAAATTCTTCCTCTTGTTTCCTCTGAATCATCCTCCCTCCAACTTCATCCTATGCCCTCTAGTCCTGGAACATCTTTTTCGCTTAAAAATAGTGTATTCCTGCACCCTGTTCCTCCCTGTGAGATACTTGTATGTCTCTATCATATCCCGTCTCCTCCTCTCCTCTCCTCCAGGAGTACATGTTCAGTTCCTTCAACCTGTCTTCATAGGACTTGTGATGCAATCCATGCACCATCTTTGTTGCCCTCCATGAACCTTCTCTACCCTGTCTATGTCCTTACGTAGGTATGGTCTCCAGAACTGTACACTGTACTCAGGTGGGGCCTCACTAGTGTCTTGTATAGCGGAATTATGACCTCCCTTTTCCTGCTGGTGATGCCCTGCCTATACATCCCAGCATCCTATTTGCTTTACCTGCTGCCTTGTCACACTGTTTCCCTACCTTGAGGTCATCAGAGATGATAACCCCAAGATCCCTTTCCTGCTTGGTGCATGCTTATCCTCACCCCACAACTGATATTTTGTGCCAGGGTTTTCGTGCCCCATATGCATTATCTTGCACTTCTTTGCATTGAATTTCAACTGCCAAACTCCTGACCATTCTTCAAGTTTCTGCAGGTCTCTTCTCATTCTGTCTACACCCTCTGGTGTGTCTGCTCTGTTACAGAGCTTTGTGTCATCAGTGAACAGTGAAATTCTGCCTTCTAGGTCCTGTGCAATGTCACTGATGAAGATGTTGAATAGGACCGGTCCCAGCACTGATCCCTGTGGTACCCCACTGGTCAGTCTTCCCTCTGTGGAGTGACAGCCATTTACCACCACCCTCTGTGTCCTGCCACCCAGCCAGTTACCTACCCACCACACTACTGTCCTGCCCACACCCATATTTCCCCAGTTTGTGTAATAGTCTTCTATGTGGCACAGTGTCAAAGGCCTTGCTGAAGTCCAGATAGGCCATGTCCACTGCCTCCCTGATCCACCTCTCTAGTCACCCAGTCAAAATTCAACGAGGTTGGTCTGACATGACCTTCCCTGGTGAAACCATGCTGCCTTGGGTCCTGTAGTCCATTGACAACCAGATGTTCCACCAATCTCTCCTTCAGTAGTGCTTCCATGATCTTCCCCACTACTGAGGTGAGGCTGACTGTCTGTAGTTCCCTGCTTCCTCTTTGTTCCCACTTTTGTATAAGGGGACTACATCTGCTGTCCTCCAGTCTTTGGGTACCTCCCCTGTTTACAGTGATCGGCTAAACAGGATAGCCAGAGGTTCAGCCACTACCTCTCTTAGTTCTTTAAGGACCCTGGGATGCACCCCATCTGGCCCCATTGCTTTATCGACTCTTATTACTTCCAGTTCCTTCAGGACTCTTTCTTGTGTAAAGGGACTTGTGTCCATTTCTGCCCCATTCTCACCCCTTGTACTCCCTTCAGACCCATTACCCTCCTGTTCCTCAGTAAATACTGAGTAGAAATACCTGTTCAATATGTCAGCTTTACTGTTGTCATCCTCCACACGGCCCCCATCCTCCCCCGTTAGTCTCACTATCCCTCCCTTTGTCTTTCTTTTTTCACTTATGTACCTGTAAAAGGTTTTGTCCCCTCTACCCACTGATTTTGCAATGTGTTCTTCTGTCTGAGCTTTGGCTTCCTTACTGACCTCCCTGCCTCCCTTTGCTTCTCCTGGTACTTCTCCTATCCCTTCTGCCTGTGTCTTTTTGTATTGCCTGAATGCAATCTTTTTGGTTTTCACTTTCTTTGCTACCTCTTTGGAAAACCATAATGGTCTCCTCTTCCTTTTCCTTTTGCTAACCTGCTTAATGCATAATTCTGTTGTTCTTGTAATCCCCATTTTAAATACTGCCCACTGTTCCTCAACCCCTGATTCCTGTCCCATTCCCCTTAATGCCTCTTTCAAGTATAGCTTTCACTCCAGATTTTCAGCATTGCCATTTTATTACACTTCCTTATGAACAGTACAGCTGACATTTTTCATATGCCGCACAAAATGTGTTTTCGCACATGTAGTGCACAATGGTGTTGTAGGTGTGTGAAAGCAATGTTTGGGACAGATTAAGAAAATCACAGTTACACTGTTCATGAGCAGAGGTCTTAAAATGGCTATGTTGAAAATTTGGTGACAAAAGTCCTTAAAATGACTGTGTTACGAGTGAGCATTGCGCAGTTTCCACGCACCCTCGTAAGTTCATAAGTTTGTAATATTTTAAGTCCAGATTTTCACCAATGGCATTTTACACACTTCCTTATTTACAGTACAGCTGTCATTTTTCACAACATGGCCGAAGTGTGTTTTCACACTTTCAAGCATGAAGATCTTGTGGTCGCTGTGGGAAATCATTGTTCGGGACAGATAAAGAAAATCACAGTGACACTGTTCATGATCAGAGGCACAAAATGCCTGAGTTGACAATCTGCTGTAAAAAATCCCAACCTAATTATATTATGGGTGTTGAGTTGCACAGTTTCTATGTACGCTCGTGACTTCACCATTTTTTTAAATATTTTTACTGCAGATTTGCAACATTGCCATTTTTTACACCTCCCCATGAACAGTACAGCTGTCATTTTTTACATCCTGTTCGGAATGTTTTTGCACCTGTGGTGCTAAATGACATAGTCACTGTGCATAAGCAGCTTTCAGCTAACAAACTGATATTCCCCCTGTTCATGAGGTGGGGTCACAAAAAAACCATGTTGAACATTTGGAGTGAAAATACCAAGGAATGCCTGAGGTATTAGGGTTTCCAGCCATAACGCCCAACCCTGTAGAGAATGACAGGCATCAGGGGTGTGACTTGGGATTCTTGCCTGTAATGCTCATACCATTCCACACCCTGCAGCCAGTGAGAGGCATTGAGGTATGCCTTGGACTCTTCAGCCCCAAAGTTCACCCCATTCTTCTATATCACACCCATCTCACCGTATTTCCTAATGGGATGGGGTGCGCATAAGGGCCAAAGACCCCAAGGAACACCGTGACACTTGTCAGTGTCTGCAGGGTGGGGTGTGGTGAAATGGCGTGGCCGTTATGCCTGACGACCCAAAGGCACACCCCAATGCCTGTCACTCTCTGCAGGGTGGTGGTAGGGTTGGCTTCAGTTCAATACTTCACTGCCATTCCTATTACGCAGCTCTGTAACTTCTACACTACCACTGCCAATGCCAGCAAGCAAACATTCGGCATTGACAAATGCTTGTTAGACTATGTTTACACAGGATTGCACAGCAGAGATGCAATACCTCATTTTCATTGGGGTCCCACTCAGGCACATTTTTACACTGTATTTACCCAGTGGATATGCAATGCGTCATTTTCAATTAGACTCTGTGTTTACACATTTCTATACTGTATTTTCCCAGGATGCCTTGCTGAGAGGCAGTTTCTCATTTTTAGTGGTGACCTGCCTTTACAATCTATTTTCCCAAGAATAGAGTAGCATAGATGCACATTTCAGTGGGATTCTGTTTTTAATAGTGTCTTGCTTTTACAGATGTTTGCTGTATAGTTACCTGGGATTGACCAGATAAGATGCAATATTTCATTTTTAATGGGATCCATCATTGACACTTTTTTGCAAGATATTTACCCAGGATAGCCCAGCAAAACTTCAATATCTAATGTTAAGTGGTGTACTGCTTTTTACATTTTTAGGCTGTAGTTACCTAGGATAGCACATATGAGATGCAGTATCTCATTTGCAGTGGGGGTCCTGCTTTTACCCATCTTCACAATGTAATTACACAGGATAGGCCAGCTGCGAGACAATATCTAATTGTATATGCCCTCTGGCATTTTCACTCCAACTTTATACCATAGACTTTTTAAGATCCCACCTTATTATCAAGACAGGTAGATTTTTATATCCCTTCCAAAAAGCAATTTTGTAGAGTGACTGCAAAATCCCATTCTGGGGATTGAAAGAGGGACCAATGGAGAATGATAGCTGAACAGTTAGAGAAGTTGTCTGTTATTTGCTAGCTGGGGTTCCATGCTCAAAAGTGTGGAATTATGCAGTTGGGGGTGAAGAAACCAGAAACCAGATACTGATTGGGTGGGGGTGGTATAAAGGTAACCAAGCCATAGGAAGAAAATGACTAATCATCACAAGTGACTGCAAGCACTCAGCATACTGCAGGACAGCAGCAGCAAAAGCAAATCAGATGCTGGGCTGCATTGTCAGGGAGATTACCAGTGGGAGAGCGGAGCTCATACTGCCAATGTATACAGGTCACTGATTAGACTGTACCTAGAGTACAGTGTGCAATATTAGTGCACTTATCTTAGAAAGGATGTCAACTTGATGAAGGCAATTCAGAGAAGGGCAACCAATTTGAGCCAGGGCCAAGAGATTAACACTTATGAAGAGAGGCTCAAGGGGTACGATGTGTACCCTCTTGAGGACAGCAGGGAGGGGGTGACTTGATCAAGACCTTCAAGTACCTTAAAGAACCCCTGACACTGTAGGCCCAACTTTGAAAGAAAAATTAATATTTAGACACAATTCATCTTACATGTGATTCGTTCCCTGCAATTCTAACCCTTATTTCTTTATTACTAGGGACATTGCATAAAAACAGAATCTTTGCCCTATCAACTCTAGCTGCATGTCTACACCTGACATCACAGTTCTGTTTATAAAATCACGATGTGTTATTGTGGAGATAATTATGATGTCACTAATAGGATTATGGTGTCAGGTGTAGGCAAGCAGTGAGTATAACTACAGTCTAAGGCACAGTGATCTTGTTTCCTTGCAGTTGTTCTCAGCATAAAAGGAAAAGGGGGAGAGAATTACAAGAACTATGTGAAATATTAAATGGATAGGATGTAAATTTCTGTATTTCCAAAACTTTTATAATGGTGCTAGTGACTCTTTACATGTACTAACAGGATGAGCACTGTGGGCCTCTTCAGTCTTACTGGGAACACGTCCACTAGGGGCATAGCCTAAGACAGGTAGGGGGAAGAGGAACATGCAAACATACATACAAAGAAGCCAGCAGAAGAAGGCCATTTGGTATATCAAGTCTGCTCATATTGCAGGGTCACCAGCTTGAGCTAATGTCCCTGCCCTCTCTCTCCACTTATCCCATCCTCCCTACCCATGATCCTTACCTTCCCCCTATGCCTATCACATCCTCTCTTAAAGCTGCCAACTGTCTGCAATGAGATGACCTTTTCCAGCAGTCAATTCCAAGTTTCCACCACCATCTCTGTAAAGATGTTCTTCCTGACCTCCCTCCTAAATCTCCCACCCTCCAGCTTAAGACTGTGCCCCACTCATGTTATGGTTGCCACTCAGCTTAAAGAGACTCTCCTCATCAAATTTATTTATCCCTTTCAAGTACTTGAATGTCCCAGTCATGTCCTCTCTCTTTCTCTTGCCTGTCTTCCAGGGAGTACATGTTAAGTGCTCTCTTCCTCTCCTCATAAGCCTTACTCTGCTGACCAGCTATCATCTTTGTATGCCTCCTCTGGACCTTCTCTAGCAGGTTAATGTCCTTTTCTAGGTGTGGGCAGCAGTACTGAACTCCATACTCTAGATGCGGCCTTACCAGTGAACTGTACAAATGCAGTACAAAGGAGAGAGAGATGAAAAGGCACTTTTTCACTGAGACAGTGGTAGCCAAGCAGAACAAATTGCTGGAGGAGGTGCTCTAACTGAAAATGATGGATAGTTTCAAGACAGGATGAGACAGAATGAAGGCGATAGTTGCTCATGGAGGAGGTACAGGAGGGGGTCATTGGGGAATTAGGGAGGCATCCTTCTATAAACATAAAGCAAACTTCACATTTGAGCAGACTAGATGGACTGTAAGGCTTTTATCTGCTGGCATATTCATATGTTTATATGTTCATAACAGCATCCTTGCTGGAAATATGTTTGCACAGGTGCACCTCTTGCAAGCTGAGCTACATTAGTTGCTCCTTCCCAGTCTCTAAGCTGTCCAATCATCCCAATATATTTGCTTTGCTCATGCAGGCATGCAAACACAAACATAGCAAAATACCCTTTCTAGTCAGAAAAGATGTCCTACAAAATAATAAAAACATTTTGTTCACAGCAGGAAGCAGAAATCCTTTCTCACTTCTGTATAAAAGGGCACAATAGCAAGAGGTAACATCAGTGAAAACAGTAAACCATTATGACTTATGGGGTAAACCTCTTAATTGTTACTACACTCATAAAACAGAATATCATTTGATAGCCCCTATAGTGAGGAATTCAAGGGTTTGTTCACTGGTAGCTGGTGGTAGCTCTTCATTGGATAAAACCATTCAAAGAAATGAAAGTGACCTACAGTATGGGAGCTACTTTGGAAATCAGAGGGCAGGCCCCCAAAGTGACTTTTCACAGAAGGAACAAAGTCACAGCACTCCAAACTGAGACATTTATTTATTTATTTGAGCATCAGTTTACAACCTTTGAGCCAGAGGCTCATTTCCAAAGGTACCTCGTCACATTGAGGACAAATACATTACATTACAGGCTCGTTGTTACATCACATTGAGGACAGATACATTATATTACAGGCTCATTGTTACATCACAGAGTTTCAAGTTGTAATAAAATGACAACCAATTAAATTGACAGCCATGTATATTTACAAATATTTGTAGAGCGAAGGAACCATTCTAGTTACAGTGGTGCCGCTCATGCGAGCATTGTCAGTATGTGGTGGACTAAGTCACGACTAGTGACAGGTGCAACCACGTGCATTAAATAGCTGGTTCCGCAGTGCAGTTTTGAAGGTGGAGATAGCAGTGATGTCAGAGATGGCTGGTAGGAGCATGTTAAACCATGCTGGGGCTCTATAACAGAACGATCTCTGTCCATGGCTTGTCCTGGTTCTAGGGATCAGAAGGGTGATTTTGCAGGAGGTTCATGTATTAATCAAGGGTTTGGCTTGACGGATAGAGGCTGTCAGCACAGGGGGGATAGCCCGAGAAGGTTTTTTTTCGTAATGAGGCTGGTTTGGTATTGAAGTCGCTCATCCAGATTTAGTAGCCTTGCCAAGTCATATAACTGACATGTGTGAGTGAGCCTTGGGGCCCCTGCAATAAGCCTACATGCCTTATTCAGGACAACGTGGATTTTTTTGAGGGTGGTCGAGTCAGCCGCACTGTAAACAGGAGGGCCGTAGTCCACCAGGGACAGTATTGAGGATGTAGCTGCTAGTCGGAGGGCAACGGGGGGAGACAGTTTTTATGGCAGTAGAGGATACCTAGCCACACATTAGTAGCAGAGGCAAGTGCCTCAATATGGGTGTGGAAGGAGATGGCAGTGTCGAAGCTGATCCCAAGGTACTTGGATGAGCGGACTAGTTCAAGGGGTTGCTTGGAGCTGGGGAGGATGTGTAGTGGGAAGTTACTGGCTTTGTTTTGAGGGTGGGCAAAGAGCATTGATTTGTTTTTTTTTGAGATTGATGACAAGTCGGTGCTCTTTGAACCAGGTTTCTGCATCATTGAAGGAGAGTTGTAGGGAGTCCTGGGGGCACTGGGGTTGCGGTGGGTGGCAAAGAGGATGACATCATCTGCATATAACAGAATTCTACCAGTGCATGCACTGGGTAGGGTGTTTAGGTAGATTGAGAAGAGTAGCGGTCCCAGGATGGAGCCCTGGGGGACACCTGAGCGGATGGGACAGGTTGTAGAAAGTGTCCCGTTGATTTTGACATGTTGGAGGTGGTCAGATAGGTAGCTTGTGCACCAAGAGATTGGCCCAGTAGATAGGCCAGTATGGGAGAGGGCTTCCAGTAGGAGGGGGTGGGAGACAGTGTCGAAAGCCTTTGAGAGATCTACAAACACTGCACCAGCTAGGACGCCGGCATCCAGGGAGGAGTGTATGAAATTTGAAAACTCAATTAGAGCCGTTTTGGTACTGTGCCCTGCCCGGAAGCCGTGCTGTTCTGGACAGAGGATGTTGTACTTGGTTAGATACTCAGTGATTTGAGAGGCCACCAGCGTTTCAAGGGCTTTGGAGAGGGGTGGGAGGATGGAGATAGGTCTGTAGTTCCCTGCATTAGACCTGTCACCGCCTTTGTGGATGGGCGTAACTATGGCCATTTTCCATGCAGTTGGGAATTGCCCCAGGCAGAGGGATTTGTTGAGTAGGGTGGTGAGTGGAGCAAGTACCTGGTCCAGCACCTGACAGAGAATGCTGGGGTCCAGGGAGTCGCTGCCGGGATTATTGCTCTTTAAAGCTTTGAGCAGGTGTGGTCTGGCTTCCTGGTTGGTTACCCTGCGTAGATGGAAACAAGTCTGTTGGATGACAGGGGCCAGCCGGGAGGGGAGAGGGCCGAAGAAGTTACTGGGGAGGACTGAGCTAAGGTCCGTGAAGGTAGTGTTTAGGAATTTAGCTATGCAGGCCGGGTCAGTCAAGGTAGTCCCATCCATTGTGATCTGGGCTGGTGGGGTGCGAGCACTCCCATTCAATTGTTTAACATTGTCCCAGAAGGTTTGCGCACACCCCCAGGAGGAGGTGAGTGTGGCCTGGTAATGGTCGGCCTTTGCTTTACGGATAGCCCAGGTGCACTTGTTCTGTGCTGCATTATAAGCCTGTCTGTCAGCTACCTGGCCTGTTTCAGTGGCAAGATGCCATAAGTTATCCCTGTGCTTGAGCAGTTGATGTAGGGCAGGGGTAACCCAGGGCGCAATGAGCTTTTTGGTATGTGTTCTGGTAAGGGGTGCATAGAGGTCACAGGCTTTGTTGAAAGTCTGGGAAAAGAAGGTGAGAGCTGTATCTATGTCAGGAGCATGCTGTATGGGTGACCAGTTAATCTGGGCAAGAAGTCGTTTGAGACTTTTTAGCCCACCAGGTCTGAGGCTCCTGCGGAGTGTGGGTCGTGCTTTAAGTAGGGGGGTGGGGGTCGACCAGCAGAATAGGATCGGGGAGTGATCACTGAGTGAGTCCGGGAGGACCTGGATATCTTGGATTTTATGGGGGCGGTTTGTGATGATTACATCTAGAAGGGTACTGGTACCTTTCTTGGAGTTTACTCTTGTGGGTTGGGAAATGAGTTGCATCAGATCCATAGCCGTGAAGGTATCTCAGGTGGTGGAAGAGAAGGCACTGAGCCAGTCCACATTTAGGTCCCCCACAACGATGTGATCAACCTTGTGTTGGAGGGTAGCAAGATAATCGGTTAAGGATTTAGGCCCTGGACACACTACAGCACAGTTTTTGAAAACCGTTTTTAAAACCAGTTTAGTTAAACCATTTCAGTGCAGCCACATTACTCAGTAACCATTTATCTAGCAGGGTTTAAAAACACTTTTGTTAAAAAGTTTAAAGGGGCTTCTAGTCTGTCTGCAAACAGTGCTAGGGGGATTTAAACCATTTTAAGGCACTTAAACCATTTTAAGTTCCCCAATGTGTTTAGGGCCTTAGGTACTCTAATACCATTTTAGGGACCAGTCCCAGATCTGAAATAAAGTTTTTACCTTTTATTTAAAGGCACTGTTGAGAACAGAAAAAAGTCCACTTGTAAATGTTCCTGACATTTCACTAGAAGGCTTTGTCAAAGGAACAGTGTCTCCTAGTGTTATATCCATTATATATGTTTCACAACAGCTGGTGTCAATAAATATCGTTAACAAACGAATTAATGATTCCTGCTAACAAATAAATCAGTGTTGAGGGTCATTTGAACAACTTGAATGTAATTTTGTATATACATTCCTTAATATGCTGAAAATAAATGTCATGTAAGTCTATAGGTTATTCCCCAAAACACATACAAAACACAGAAATTGTACTTTATTAAAGAAAGACATACTAAAAAGGAAGTAGGGGTGTCAGAAAATCTCATTTTCTATCAATATTAGATAGTGACATAAATTCATTAACAGATTATTTTAAAGTAAGATTTTTTCAAATGTATTTCCTTTTATTTTAGTATTGAACCTAAAAGTGGTTCAGTATTAGTTATATTAGAAGAAGAAAAACCTAAATCTTTAAAAAAATCAGTATAATTAAACTAATTCCAAATGTAAGTAATTTCACTTATAGGAAGCAACATTTAGAGAAACTGCAGTAAACCCCCATTGAAGAAATGGTGGTCTAATTTTGCTTAGTGGATACATATTACAGTCCCATGTATACTATCCCTTTTCATGAAGCTATTGACCAGGCAGTCAAACTTGGTATGCAAAGGGTCACATATAGTTAATCCAAAGCACGTACTTAAAAGGGACACCTGCAGCAGTATAGAGGTCCGTGGGTGGAAAAAGCTACAAGAATGAAGGGGGGGATGGGAGTCTCCCCTATAAAGGGTCCAGCCTAAAAGCAGCCACCCTGTATGACCCTAAGTGGGAAGGAAGTGGGAATCGGGGGGAGTTGAAAGGAACCCTTACAAAAAGCTACTTATACTAGAGGACCTACCTCTGCTGGTGTAACCATGGTGAAAATGCAAGGGACTTCTTTTCAAAGGCTACAAGAGGGTTGCATAGAACCCATATCTGGAAGGCAAACACATGTAGAGCAGTTATTTGACAAAGTACAACAAAAATGTTATTAATATTTCAGGTAAGAGTACTTGTTCATCAAAAAAGGAGTTAGCTTGATTTGTTTGTTCAGCCATCCATCTGCATTATATGCTCCCAAATGATATATCCAGAAGGATTCTCATTTATTGGGTGCTAGCTCCATACTGCCCCCTCTTGAGCCCAACTTAACATGTTCTAGTCCCAAAAAGCTCAAATTGTGGTCCTCAGGTTTTTCAGTGTGCTTGATATGCATTACTAGGACATATTCCAAGTCTTTGTTTTTTACTGCTCAAACATGTTCCCCTGCGCTTTCCTTGAGTTTTCTCTTTGTGCCCCCTACATAGTACTTCCCACATGAACATGAGGCCAGATAAACCACAAATGTTGTATCACAATTAATGAACTGTTGTACACTTATGCTCTGACCAGTTCTTGTTTTTTTGTTTCCTTACATTTTGTTATGTAGGCATACTATTTACATCATCCACACCTGTGGCATCCTTTAGGTAAAGGGAGGAGCCAAGTATCTGCTTTCTTGGGTGGCTGGTCTGAATGTACTAGGTGATCCCTAATATTTTGAGTCCTTCTGTATACAAACCTTGGTAGTTTGAGCAATGTCTCTCTTAATCTTGGGTCACTGCCCAGAACAAACCAATTCTTATTAATAATATCTCTGACCCTCACTGATTTAACACTGAAGGTAGTGACAACATTAATTTTGCCATCAAACGGTGAGACACTTTTTTCTTTTATCTCAAGCAGGCAAGAACTATTCACAGCATTACATTTAGTTTTTGCATTTTCTACACATGTCTCAGAATAACCTCTATACTGAGCAGCTCTTTTCTTTCCTCCTGACTTTTCACAGTGCATCTCTGTCGTTGAATACCTCATGACTGTTGCAAAATCTACTACATTGTGAAGGCTCTACAATATTTCAAAAAAGCTGGCAATATAGTCTAGAGTTTAAAGTACACAATGGAAGGTACTAACAACAACATAAATAGAAAGGGACCTGGGGGTAGTCATATCAGACAACCTAAACGTAGGCAAGCAATAGAGAAGGCAGTAAGAAGGGCTGGGGGATACTGGGATGCATAGGAAGAGGCAACACCAGTAGAAAACAGGAAGTTGTCAACCCTCTGTACAGACAACTAGTGAGACCCCATCTGGAGTACTGTGTGCAGTTTTGGAGACCCCATCTCCGCAAGGACATAGACAGGATAGAGGCAGTCCAGATGAGGGAAACTAAAATAGTGCAGGATCTGCACCAGGAACCATCTGAATAGTGACTAAAGAAGCTTAATATGTATACCCTCAAGGAAAAGGGGGGAACATAATAGAAACTTTCAAGAAACTCAAGGGAATCAACAAAGTCCAAGAGGGTAGCATCTTTCAGAAAAGGAGATCTGCAAGAACAAGGGGGCACAGTTTGAAGATAGAGGGGGGATAGCTCCAAGGCAATATGAAGAAGTATTTTTTCACATAGAGGGTGGTGGATGCATGAAATAGCCTTCCTGAGGAGGTTGTAGGGTCACAAACAGTGGAGGAATTCAGGAATGCATGGGACAGACATAAGGCAATGATAGTGGGGTGTAGGAGGAACTAGGCTGTTGGTTAACTAGGATCTGCAGCTTATCCAGTAGGTAGGGAAATGGTAAGACTTGGTGGGCCAAGAGGTCCTTATCTGCTGTCAAAGTCTATGTTTCTACATTTCTAAAATAATGAGCTGTGAATGAACTTAGTACATCCAGCAGACAAATCCAAGAAAACACAGTGAGCAGCAGCTTCCAGTCAGTGCTGCACCTTGAGAGGTGGCTCGTCTCCACAATAACACAAATTCCAAAAGGTGGTGAGCACACTGAGGTTTAGTATGCAGTGCATGAAATAAAGGCATATTCACAGTCAGAAGTATGTTCGGGTAGATACATTATTCAGTTTCTTATCAAACTGCATACATGGTCAAACTTGCCCCTCACATCTCGTCTGAAGACTCGTGAGAGTCGAGGTGCTAGGGGCATGTCTGACCATTTTTGATTCTGTACAAAGTGTTTGCAGCATGATAAGAAACTGAGGAAAGCATCTACCTGAACTTACTTCTGATTGTGAATATTCCTTTATCTCATGCACTGCATACTGTGCCTCAGTATGAGCTCCACCTTTTGGAATTTGTGTACATCCAGTAGACCTGATTTTATTTCCCACAACCCCCACTTGCATACTGTGTGACTCTGAGCAATTCACTTAACCTCTCCAATGCTCCCAGGTCACCCCTGAAAACAGGGAGTAGTGCCCAGCGTGCCTTACCCAGTAACCAAAGAATTTAAAAAAAAGTCAGTAAAGGAAAATAGTCCTGAATTAAAAACAGTTCCAAGAAAATATAACTTTGCCTGTGTTAGCATTTACCTTGACCGATGATGTCAGTTTTGGGTTTGGCAGAAGCATAATCAGGGTGTGTAAATGTGAGCTTGGGAAGTTCTACAAGAAATCCTAGTTCCATTGACGACAAAGATATTAAGAAAATCCAAAAAATTACCCCTTCAGGCCAAAGTAAATGTAATGTGATGGTAATCATTCATGAGGTAGCAGTATACTCATTGACAGTTGTTAATAGCATGAATGTAGTTAGACAGGAGCTATATTTCATATTAGAAGTCACAAATGCTTTTTATATGACACCTGCTGAACTCCTTAGAAATTGCATGGTAGTTATATTTTGTTTCATCTACTTTCAGAGTTTTGGCTAACTAGTATACACTAGCTACAGGAACAGGAACTGTACTTCCAAACAGCATGGAGTCAACAGAATTTAGGGACAGGTAGAGCCAGCTCATAAAAATGAATCCCATTGAACCTGGTTAGCTCTACAGTTTAAAGTTGTAAGAAATCCCTCTTAAAATGAGTTCTGGTCAGAGCCAATTGGGCTGAAGCCAAGGAATTTGGGGCAAACATATTGAAAATTACCAAAGTTACGATACTGCATTTGCAAAATGTAATGTAGGTGCATACATTTGTTTTGTAATATTTTTACATCAAATTTTCAACATAGCCTTGTTAGGACCCTCCCTCATGAAGAAAGGCAAAGAAAATGTTCAACACCTGATCTAAAAGTGATTGTGTGCAGGAACTGCAAAATCACCTTTTGGGACATAAAAACACATTTTGGGCAGGAGCTGAAAAATGACAGCTGGCACATTCATGAGGTGCTGTAAAGAAATGGCTATATCGAAAATTTGGGGTAAAAATATTGAACATTACCAAACTTATGAGCCTGCATTTGCAAAACTCAACATAGTCTCATAATTCCATTTTTTTTATTCCATCTTCCCTTGCTGCACACCAGCCACTCCTTCAGGACACCTGGGTCCCCACAGGAAACCCTGTCCCAATATCAGCCAGCACCATCTCATATTTGCAGCCCCCCAGGTAACCTGGTATAGCCCGTTGCTGGGTGGGTCCCCCCCTACTCTGAGGGAGACAGGCACCAGTAGGGGCCAGCCAGAACATGCTACTCATGCTACTGGGCCCGGGTGCTGCTGAGGTGAATATGGGCTGCATCGGTGGCTCAGCAACAGTGGGAACTGGTGACCAACATCCTGTCAGCCACAGAGCACTTTTTCCATTTTGCTCCCCGGGAGCAGGGTGTGCCACAATGTCAAGGCATAAGCCGCTGTTCCCCATACCTCCCTTAGTCAGTGGGTCCCCAGCTCATCGTCATACTCCCAGCCACTGCCAGGAGTCAGCATGCACCGGGTCCCCATCCCCCTTCCCATTGAGAGAAGGTGAGTAGTCTCCAGATGCTCTAGTCTTCTCTACCAGGTCGGTCCTCCAGCACCCCGAGTCCATTCCGGAACCCGGGTCATTGGGGTTGCAAGTGGAAATCCAATCACAGAGCCGATGGGCATAATTTCTTTTTTAATATTTTTACTGAGTCATGAACAAGAGAACAGTTAAATGTTCTGCTCCTGTCTGAAAGGTGATTTCATGAAAGGACTGTGAAATCATATTTCTGAATGTGAAAAAAAAAAGAAAAAATTTGGCCAGGGTTTGAAAAATTGCAGCCATCACATTCACGGGATGCTGTAAAGATATAGCTATGTTTTAAATTTCAGGTTAAAATATTGACAATTACCAAGGTTACAAGCCTGCACTCACAAAATTCAACATATGTGCATAACTTTGTTTTTTAATATTTTAACACTAAATTGTCATCATAGCCTTCTTATGACCCCACCTCATGAACTAGGGCAGAGAAAATGTTCATCTACTGCCTGAAAGATGATTTCAGGCAGGGATAGCCAAATCACCTTTGTGTATGAGGTGGGGTCCCAAAAAAGCATGTTGAAAATTTGGGGCCACAAATATGCAAAAATGGCCAAGTTATGCCACCAAGTTCAAAACACCATTAAAATACATTAAACCACATACCTGTTTCTTCAGTTTGCAGTCCTGTTTTGAAGAGTGAAGACATGTCTGTGGTCCAGAGAGGATTATGGTGTTGGACCCCTCATGAATAAGTAAGGGCTTAGGTTCAGGGTGGTGGGTGCTGAGTGGGAGGGTTAAGTGTGGGGGGGTCAGGCATGGCCACAAAAGACATTGATGGATGGTTTCCTTTTTACAGGTTTAAACCACAACAACAACCCCTCTCACATGGATTCTGAATTGCTACACTGGCAGATTGGGTTCTACCTGTGTCACTTTTATGTTTCTGGGGGGGGGGGTACTATGAGGAGGGTTGGATGGGGAAATAAAAAAATAACAAGAAAACAGTGAGGAGTCTGATTGTGATACTGGGGATTGGGCACCCCAGTATCACTCTTATGTTTCTGGATGGGGGGTTAAGCAGCAATGGGCTCTGAGAGGGAGGGTCTGGTGGGGAGGATATCTATAATAAAAAAAAATCAGCAGTCACGGCAGAACATGGCACTGCCCACCATGTCCAAGATGACCACTGCACTATATTGTGCATGCATTAGGAGCCACTCATGCGCTATACAGTTTGATAGCCACATTGCAGAGTGTACTATGTTCAGCCATGACCACCAACAGAAAAATAGTGCAGAGCAACTGCTAATGGACAGATCAGAGTGCTTCATGGACATGGTGACTACTGTAAGGCAACTCCACACTGTTGTTCAGTCGGAAAAGTCTCCTTTCACAGGAGGTCTGCAGGGCCCCGCATACTGCATCCTTAAAAATGCATGTACTGGTTGAAAATGCAAAATATTAGGTAGCAAATAGCAAATTACTTGCTTGCTCTGAAAAAGCAAATATATACAGATTGGTAGATTGGACAATATGTTATGCAATAAGAATCTTTCAGAACATGTTTGGGTTCTAAGTAGAATCAGTTTCTTGAACATAAACCATTTGTCAGCACTCTCCTTCCTTACCAAAAAGACAGGCACGGTGCTGATTGCTCAGAAGTCTTACTTGTCACAAATCCAATACACTGCACAGTAGCAGCAGTTAGCAATGCACACACTTTTTTCCAACAAATACTGGATACAGTCATTATTGCTCTTCCTACCATTCTTCAGAGGTCTCTTTGTTTTGTAAGCTGATCATCAGTATTGTCAGACATGCCTGAAGAGTTTTTGGAAGTCATGATCTGCAGTTCCATAAAACGACTCTCCATCCAGAAATTTCAGTCCATAGATAAGTTTCATCTAGTTGTTGGGAGAAGTCTGCTAGTGTGATGTCTTGCACCCAGCAACAATGCTCATGTTTTGGACACACCTTCTTCAGAGCAATGAGATCTGAAGAAGGTGTGCCCGATTCACGAAAACGTTGCATCTGCTGCAAGTCCCTGGTTCACCAAACAGGTGGTGCAGGGGGCTTGTGGCAGACATTTGGCACCGATCACAATTTTCTATCAGGTGCACCAGATGCAGCAAGTTAGACTAGCTCTAATCTTGCATCCAAGGAGGAATCCAGTTTATGGGGTATGAGCCAAACCTTTGGTGAAAGTTAGTGTAAACTGAGGAAATGGTCGCAAATGTGCCAGCCCTTCTTGAATCGGGCTATGGTGCACCAAAGGGCTGTGGTGCAGCTGCGACAAACTTTGAAGATGATGCAGAGCTAGGTGCAAGCCCTCTGACAATCTTATAGAATTGGGCCTGGTGTGTCTGAATCATAAGCATTGGTACTATGCACTTGATCTCACACTCACGGACCTCCCTCACCTACAAGGTAAAACTTATCTACATTCTGAAGTTTCTGAATGGAGAGTTTTCTATGGAACTACAGTTCATGAATTCCAAAAAACACCCTCTGCTTCCCCCCAGGAAGCCTGCAGTAAAAGATGATAGTTGGAGCCAACCCTCTGCCCCCCCCCAAGACCTGCTATATAAAACATAGTTAGAGGCTAGTTGCAGTAAGCACATAACCCCCAGTCTTATTTGTACCAACAACCTCCCTTGATGCTCCAGCTCTCCTATAAGATGTCACATCATCCATGCTGCTGTCACCATTTTCATACTGTTCCATCTTGGCTTCAATGACCAATGCCATTAACAACCACATACTCCAACACTGCCAACACCGCATGTATGTCCTGATTAAAGATGCCACTCCCAACTGAAAAAACTGTGTCAGACTCACAGGAGCCAAACACAACCGAGGGCTGAAGTGCCGAGGATATGTTCTCTTATATAGAGGCACCCTACACTAGTTGTTGAGTTGATCTATAAAAGAGAGGAACACATACTTGCTAAAGAAATAGGCAATTAACCAAGAAAATATAATGGAAACAAATCCTACATCAGCCAGTAAACTGGTAAAGTGACGTTTAAATACCCTTTTTTAGTCGGGATAGTGACTGCAAGTTATCTTTTTGGAATAAAGCATACAACGATTATGTAGGGAAAAAGATACAATAGCCTTGTGTTGGATACAAATAAAAAAATAAATAAATTATATGCACCCCTGACTGTGGAATTTGTGTCAACACAGTGCTTAAAGGGAGTGCAGATAGAAAGTTTGCAGGTAAACCTGTTGTCAAGTACAAGAAGAAAACTATGGAAACATATTAGGTCCATCCTGGCCACACCAGAAGTGGAGCTTTTGCTTACCTACACTACAGAAATCTAAAAGGCCCAACTCAGGCAAAAGAGGAAACAGACCCATTGGTAACCAGCTGATTGCCACAACAGAGCCCACAGATATGAGTAAGGCACCATCCTAATGTATTATATAAAACAAATAATGGATAAGTGTAGTATACAAAAATACATAGCCACTGGAAGGGGAGGCTACCAAGGTCATAAAGACATGATCCCTTTTGGCTCATGGCTTAATGAGTTTGGTAGCCGTCAGTGGGTATACTGTATATCCTTGTATACCACACCTACCCATCCATTATTCTACATATATATTTTACTTTTCTCCATACTTCAATAAATAAATAAATATATACATATACTGTACCTCATCCCTGTAGCACCTTTACAGATGGAACCCTCCTGAAGTGGATTCATGTGTTGTTTTGTCACCCTGATATGGTGACAGTCCCTGCAGCAAGTGCAGAGAGAGAACATAAGTCACATAATTATACAAGCATTTCAAATACCACTTACCAGACTCCCTCAGTATCCTCCTTCAAATCATTTGTTTCCCACCATCATTCCAATCTAACTCATCTCAACAAATCCTATTCTTTTTTCCCTAAGCATTCCTACAAAAGGAGACAATTGAGTAATACAGTACACCTTCTATTGATCTGCAACAGAGTAGATGATACAGATGGGGTGGGCAGAATGAGAAAAGATCTGGATAAACTAGCAAAATGGTCAGAAGAGTGGCAACTGGGATTTAATGCAAAGAAGTGCAAGATCATACACATAGGAAAGAGAAACCCTGAAGCCACCTATAGGCTGGGAGGGGAGTTGCTGGCAGTCACAAAGGAAGAAAGAGACTTGGGCATCATCATCACTGATGACCTGAAATCATCCAAGCAGACCTCTAAAGCAGTAGGTAAGACTAGGGGGATGTTAGGGTGTATAAGTAGGGGTATCACAGTCGTAAGAGAGAGGTAATAATCCCTCTTTACAAGACACTGGTTAGGCCCCATCTGGAGTACTGCGTGCAGTACTGGAGGCCACACCTTCACAAGGACATTAACCAAATTGAGGCAGTCCAGAGAATGGCAACCAAAATGGTGCAGGGACTGCATCAGAAGACATATGAGGACAGATTAACCGAGCTCAATATATATACCCTTGAGCAAAGGAGGGAGAGAGGTGATATGATCGAGACATTCAAACAACTGAAGGGCATTAACAAGGTGAAAGAGTCTAACATGTTTAAATATAAGAAAAATAGCAGGACAAGAGGACACAGCATGAGATTAGAGGGAGGCCGATTAAGGGGGAATGTGAGGAAATACTTTTTCACAGAAAGGGTGGTGTATGCATGGAACGGCCTACCTCAGGAAGTGGTGGCTATGAATACAGTGCAGGGCTTCAAACAGGCATGGGATAGGCATAAGGGAGCAATACAGATGAGTATGAATAGATTGACCACTGAGAGAGCAAAGGCCGATGACATATTTATAAGGTAGAAAAAGAAATGGGCAGACTGGATGGGCCTTGCGGTCCTTATCTGCCGTCAACTTCTATGTTTCTATGTTACCTATTTTAAATACAGAAGCAGCTGTTACCTTTGAATTTTCAAGGGAATTCAAATCCTTCTATCTGGCAACTATTTTATCTTGCAACGATGGTTTATTTATTTAAGAGTTTTACCAGGAAGGCATACTGAATGGAGTATCGCTTGATTCCAGATGCATCCTGGGGACAGTACAATACAACAACATGAGGCATACAATGTAATATGGTTGTATAGGAGGTACAGGCAATATAACAAGAAGGTAAGTAAGGTATGGTTACTGATAGCTGTTGCCATGCCTGCTTCTAATCTTCATACGAACATACGAACATACAAAATTTGCAAGCAGATAAAGGCCTAGAGGTCTATCAAGTCTGCTCGAATGTGCAGCTAGCACCCCTTATTCTGCAGCTGCCCTTCCCTTCCACCCTTCCCCTTCATTAACCCGCCCCCTTGTCCTGTCTCATCCCCTTTTGAAGCAGTCCACTGTTCTACTGGATACCACTTCTGCAGGTAACGCATTCCACCCAGCCACCACCTTCTCCGCAAAAAAAGTGTCTCCTCATCTCCTTCCTGAACCTTCCTCCCTCCAGTCTCATATCATGGCTCCTGGAGGCCCTCCCCTCCCTTACTTTGAACAGCCCCTTTGTACCCGTCTTGTTTATTCCTTTCATGTATTTAAAGGTTTCAGTCATGTCACCCCGTCCCTCCTCTCCTCTAGTGAGTACATGTTCAACTCCTTCAACCTCCTCTTGTATGATAAGTCTCCCAGCCCCTTGAGCATCTTTGTTGCCCTGCGCTGCACCCCCTCCAGTAACTTAATGTCCCTCTTCAGATACGGGAGCCAGTACTGCACACAGTACTCCAGGTGTGGTCTAACTAATGACCTATACAGTGGCAGAATCACCTCCTCCCTCCTTGAGGATATACCCCTTGCAATACAACCCAGCATTTTGTTGGCCTTTGCAGCTGCCTTCCTACATTGTGCTGAGATGTTCATTGACCCTGTAGTGAGCACACCCAGATCCTTCTCCTCCTCTGTCTTGGCCAGCTGCACTCTCCCCAGCTGGTAACTCCTCCTTGGCTTCTTCATTCCAAAATGCAGCACCTTGCACTTTTTGGCATTAAACCCCAGTTGCCAGGTGTCTGACCAGGTTTCAAGCTTTGCCAGATCATCCTGCAACCTCTGCCATCCCCCTAGGTCATCCACCACCGTGCCTACCTTGGTATCATCAGCAAACAGACTGATCTTGCTCTTGATGTCCCATGATATGTCTGCAATGAATATCCCAAACAACACTGGTCCCAACACGAGCCCTGTGGAACACTGCTCGTCACTGCCCTTGGTGTGAGAGCTCCCCACCCGCCACCACCCTCTGTTGCCTTCCCTGAAGCCAGTTTCCTACCCATCTCACCAGTTTTGCACCCGCCCCTGTGCCTTCTAACTTCCTTCCCAGCCTTCCATGTGGCACCGAGTCAAATGCCTTACTGAAGTCCAGATACAGGACATCCACTGCATAGCCCCTGTCCAGTTGCCTAGTTACCCAGTCATAGAACTCCACCAGTTTGGTTTGGCAGGATCTGCCATGTATGAAGCCATGCTGTCTGCTGTCCTGTAGTCCTTTGGCCTCTAGGAGGACCACCAGCCTCTCCTTCAGGATAGTCTCCATTAGCTTACCCACGATGGATATGAGGCTCACTGGTCTGTAGTTTCCTGGTTCATCCTTGGGGCCATTCTTGTGGAGGGGCACCACATGAGCCACCATCCAGTCCTGAGGTACACACCCAGAATGTAGTGAGGCGTTAAATAGGTCTGCCAAAGGTCCTGCAAGGACCTCTGCCAGCTCCTTCAGTACCCTGGGGTGGATGCCATCTGGGCCTGGCGCCTTGTCCACCCTCAGTGCCTTCAAACCCTCTCGAACTCTGCCCTCCATGATTCCCCATCTGTCACCCCTTCCTCCCTGTTTATGCCATTTTCCCACCTTGGGTGTCACCCTCCCTCTCTTTAGTAAATACTGAGCAGAAAGTACTCATTCAGTGCTTCTGCCTTATCACACCCTGCTTCCACCCAATTCCTTCTTTCTAATCCTTACTATGTGGTCCCTACAGCCCTTTTCTCCCTGATGTACTAAAGAAGTCCTTCTCCCTTCTTAATGCCTTGTGCCAGCCTGAGTTCCATAGATGCTTTGGCTCCTCTTACTGCCCTTGTCACCTCCTTCGATTCTGTCAAGTACCTCCCTGTCCTCCCCTCCCTGTTTTCTTGTACTTCCTAAAGGCAGCTCTTTTCCTTCTTACCTTTTCCATGACCTCCTTGCTCAACCAGCTTGGTTTCTTAACCCTAGCCTTCTTGCTCTGGCTTTGCAGCAGGTTTGGTTGCCTCCACTATCCCCAGCTTTATGAGCTCCCACCTCTGGTTAGTGTCCATACTAGATTGAATTCTGGCCAGGTACCCTTTTACCACTTCCCCCATCCTCCCAAAGTTGGCCCTCCTGAAGTCCAGCACTCTAGTGCCAGATTCCACTCCTTCCTTGCCCATATCCAATGTGAGCCATACTGAGTGGTGGTCACTCCCTGACAGCGGTTCCTCCACTGTAAGTTCTCTCACAAAGTCCCCATTTGCTAGCACAAGGTCAGTGATTCCCTAACCTGGTTGGTTCACTGACAATTTGCAGCAGGAAGCTGTCCTGGAAGGCATCCAGCAGTACCTGCACCCTTCTGTTCCTGGTTGTTGGGGTACTCCAGTCCACTTCTGGCATGTTGAAGTCCCTCACAATCACCACACTACCCTTCTCACAGGTTCTCCTGATCTGTCCCGCTAGTTCCCTGTCTAACTCCTCCATCTGAGATGGTGACCTGTGCACCACTCCCATTCTAAGAATCCTATTCTTGGATTCCTGGATTTGCATCCAAAGTGACTCCGTACTACCCTCCTCCCCTTCCTCCCTTACACACTTCAGTCCTTCCTTCACATATAGTGCCACCCCCCCTCCTTTCCCAATCACCCTGTCCCTATGAAATAACCTCTACCCTGGTACAGACGGGTCCCTGTCATTGTATTGAGTGGCCCATGTTTCTGTGATGGCTGCAATGTCCACCTCTCCCTCTGCCATGAGAACCTGTAACTCTGCAGTTTTCCTCTCAAGGCTCCTAGTATTAAGGGTAACCACCTTCCACCATTTCCCCCCTCCCATCCTGTCCCCATTTCCTAGCATCACCAATAGTGCTTGCCATTTGTCCTTTGTCACTGTTATGGGGGGTAAGCTCATATGGTTTCCCAACCTGTGGTCTCTGCATATCTCTTCCCCAATTGCCACCCCCCACTCCTAGTTTAAATTCCCAACTTCCTCTATGTACTCCTCCATCTTCTGTTTCAACACTTTCTTTCCCTCCTCACTTAAGGTAGTCTGTCCTTGGCATAGAGACTACTGTCCTCCCAAGTCCCTCCCACCCCCCCAACAGTCCATACCTTTTAGCACAACACCAGGTTCTTAGCCATCCATTAAATTCCTCTATTCTTAGCTTTCTTGTTGTGCTTGCCTTGGCACCGGAAGTATCTCTGAAAAAGTTACTGATCTTCCTGCCCCCTCACATAATTGTGCTAGTTCCTCAAACCTCCTCTGGACAGTTGTTTCAATTTTATTTTATAGCGTTTTTGTTTTTACTTTAGGGTTGTGGATTGTCGACAGTATGTTACAATTATGTTTACTCCATTTACTCCATTTTTTGGCTGGTTCACATTGACCAAAACATTAAGGGCTCTTCTAGAAAGGAACAAAGCTGTCTGCGTACAATGGGGGTAGTCCTCTTTCCATGCTGTGCTCTGATGGTATGATTTTAACTTTGGCTTGTTTTGCTTGTGACTTGCAAAAAGGAGATACTCCTATGCACTTCAACAAGGTAGTCTCTTGAATTCTTGTTATGCTTACATACAAACATAGAAACAGAGATGATGTCAGCAGAAAAGAACTGCTCTGCCCACCCAGTCTGCCCAGTTTTATTTCCCTATCTATTCTATCCCAGCAGACCCTAAGTGATCTTTGGCAACCCTCCTTCCACACTTTTTATTCTCTAATATTCCCCTATGTCTATCCCATACATGTCTGAACCCCTCATACAGTTGTTGCCCCTACTACCTCTTGTGATAAGATGTTCCAGGCACCCACCACTCTTTCAGTGAAGTTTTTGTCCCTCACATCACTCTTAAATGTCCCCCTTCTAGCTTTGTTTCTTGCCATCTTGTTCTGTTGCACTTTTACCTTTGGAACAGACTCCCAAACTTTACCCTGTTCACGCCTGTGAGGTTCTTGTAGGTCTCTGTTATGTCCTATCACATCCCTCTCTCTCTCTTTCCTCTCTGTCAGAGTGTACATACTGAGATCCTCATTCTCTCATCATAGAGGTTCCCATGCAACCCATGAACCATTTTAGTTGCCCTCCTTCTGACTGCCTCTACCATGTCCCTGTCTTTTTTGAGATGTGGCCTCCAGAACTGTATACAATATTCAAGGTGTGGCCTCACAAACTCTCTATAAAGTGGTTTTAGCACCTTCCTCCTCCTCCTGCTTGTGATACATCTCCCTATTACACCTTAGTATTTCATTGGCCTTTCCCACTACTTTGTCACACTTCTCAGTGGCTTTGAGGTCATCATAGAGTATTAAACATAGGTCTTATTCCATCATATTGACCATCAGTACTTCCTCCCATTTTATACTCAGCTTCATGGTTTCTGTGTCCCATGTGTATTATTTTACACTTCTTGGCATTAACCCCTTCTGCTATACCCTTCAGCACTCTTCAAGTTTCCTAAAGTGCCTTCTCTTTTTATTGACCCTCTTCTGTGTATCCATCTTGTTGCTGATCTTAGTTCATCTGCAAAAAGGCATACCTTCTCTTCAAGCTCTTTTGCAGTAACACTTACAAAGATGTTGAACAAGACCAGCCCCAATACTGAACTGTGAGGTACCCAGCTGGTCACGCTTCCCTCATTAGTGTGAGTGCCATTTACTGCCACCCTCTGACACCTATCTGTTAAACAGTTTTTTTACCAAATTTACTACATTGGCTCCCACCATTAGACTAACTAACTTCTTTACTGGTATCCAGTGTGGTACAGTGTCACTGCTTTCCTGAAGTCCAAACAGGCCATATTCATTGCCCTTTCCTGATCTAGTTCCCTGATCACCCAGTCAAAGAAATCTATCAGATGTGTCTGACATGACCTCCCCATTGTGAATCTACACTGTCTTTTGCTTTGCAACCCCCTGGATTCAAGATATTCCACTAGCCTTTCGTTTAACAGTTTTCCATTAATTTCCTCACCACTGAAATGAGACTGACTGATCTATAGTTGCTAGCCTCCTCCCCACTGCTGCTTTCATGGAGTAAAGCTACATACTACTACTTTGGGGTTCTTTCTTCTTTATGATTTGCTACTTAGTACATGCATCCTTTCATCCACCACTAAAAATACTACTTGGACACATTCGACGAAACACTGGATATATATGTAGTTGGTGAATATCATATAAATAGAAAACACACCTTGTCATGTATGGTCAGCCCAGCCCTGTTGAAAATTACCTAGTGGGGGTTAACGGCCATAGGGCTTCAAAAAAACAGTCCGAAACTACAATTTGAGTTCTTTTAGCCAAGTTGATATTTTGTACCTATCTGTATATGCATGATGACCTTTGCAATAGAACTTTACTTCTTATTGCTTACTGGAATAATAGTTTTTTGATGTGAACTACACTTCTGTGTATGGCATTCTGAGGCATGGTATAGTGTATTTAAATTTATGTTGCTATTACAACATGAACTCTTAGATACAACTTTGGAACAGGGAATTGCCCCCCTACCTTTCCACAGGCATGCAAATCTTTCTTACATAGCTATGACACTTAAAGAGCAACAGATGCCTCCAGCAAAACATTTGAAAAAAAATATACGTGTGTGATGCAAATAATATGGCAAATATTTTCTGCATGTCCTTCCCTGTATTTCATTGTTACTAAAGATAGTTGCATGTGAACCTGATTTTTGTCTAAAAGTCTTTACAGTCAGAGAACAAAAGACAATTATCTGTTCTATGTGGTTTCAGCCATTTAGGTCCTCAGTTTCACAAGCTTCAAAAGTGTTGTACATACTGAAACTCCAGCACATTATGTTGCAATGCTACCTATCCGTCCATGCTAAGGGTACTTCTTGTTCAGTGATTTCCTTTTCTTTTGCTAAATTGTTTTTACCAAGTATCTACTGTGGTAAAAAAAAGTTAGTGTGTCCTGCTGTTTGCTTTGTAGTCCATTACACTTCCTCTCACAGGGCTGCCCATATCACCACCTATCAAATCTGCGATGCACACGTGTGCCTCATTCTGCAGGAGGAAGGGTGGATTCTCCCCATGACAGCAGCACTGTATATATGTATGCAAATTATATTTCCATATGTTATGATCACACAATTACTGTGTGACCCCTGGCTCACTGGAACTGCAGCAGCCATATGGCATGGCACCAGGTACATAGTGCCATTCCCCAGGCTCATGGTGCTACCACAAACTTCACTCCCTACCCCCCAACACTGTATCTTAATGACTCTTGATGACTTTACACAAATGTGTTTATTCCAACCCTCACTGGTGGTCCAATGGCCCTGTAAATGGCAAGTGTGTTGCTTCACTTCCTTCAAGTTCAGTGGATTCCCTCTATGTAGCCCGAATACCTTACCATGTTGCTTTTGGTGGTTTTGTGAACTTCTTAACCCTTCCTCTTGCTGGAATGACTATTGTGGCTGACAAGGCTGTGTGACCCCTTTTTGTACAGCTTTCAGCAGTTCTGCTCCTGGAATCTATGCACCTTGCAAGTTGGGGGGGTGCTGGCGAGCTGCTGTGCATACCACATTGCTTCTGTGAATACTAATGCTATCAGTAATTCCATCTCCACTACTTTTTCCCTTTGCTCTTGCACTGTCATGTAAGCTAGAAAAGAGAAACACTTGCAACCCCACTGTGCATAGCAAAAAGGGGTGAAAGTTAGGTATAGTATGTGCTGCAAAGTGATCTTCTCAATTAGAAATGTGCAAACTCAGATGCTTTGCTTGTGAAATTCCTTATGTTGTTTTCTGTCTTTGTGAATTGCAAAATGTACCTCTGCATAGTTTTTTATGAGGTGACGTGCCTTCTTAACCCACCAAAAACTACACATAGTGGTATTTTGCTAGCGAAGAACTATGCAAAGTGCCTTTAAAAAAATGGTTTTAAGGAAAGTTGCCAGCCTCACACCCATTGTGTAATCAACAACCACCCTCTCCCACAACATAGACTCTTTAACATTAGGTACCCCCAGCCAGCTGCCCCTGCATTGAAAGGTATTCCTCCTTCCCACTCCTGGCAAAGATTTCAATAAGTACATGATTGTATAACATACAGTGAGTGACTGAGTCCCTTCCCGCAACCTGCATAACCAAAATAACTTCCACACTTTCCCCTGCCTGACTTAACACTTTTAAAGAATGAGAATCCCCCTGCCCAATCTCAGAACCACAAGGGAGTAGTAACTGCACTCTAGTAAAGGATGTGGGTGCATGCTGATGGCAGATAACCCCAAACTCCAAAAAAATAAGCTGATGGCTTGCACAACCCTAAGGTTGGGAAATCAGAAAACAGACCAAGAGTTACTATGAAGAGAATGGTGCAACAGCGGTAATTATAGGGTGTAAGAGTTGCTGTTTGCACAATTCTTGTCTGCCTCTAGCAAGAGGCTATGCTAGGGGGGTGCTCTATAAACCTCCGGGGCAAGGGAACAAGAGGGACAGAGATCTTGGTGAAGAACTTGAAAGGGTGTAGCAATTAATGATGTAGTGGTAGTGGCTGATCTGAGCCTATCAGACATCGATTGGGATATTCTGGTGGCCAGGAGCACCAGAATTCAGGCCTTGCTGGATGTACTCCAGGACTGTCTCCTAGTACAGCCAGTTAAGGAACCCATCAGGCAGACTGCCTTTCTTGATTGCATGCTTACCAACTTATAGTTCGTAGGAGTAGTAAAAGTATGGGAGCCACTATGGAATAATGACCATAACTCATTTTGGTTGTAACTGGCTCCTGAGACTGGATAGCCCCATTCAAGAACTGAAGTCCTTGATTTTAGGAGGGTGGACTTTAATAAGCTGAGGGAACTAATCATGTAAAAGTTAGTAGTGGTAGACAATTTAGATGGGGTGGGAGAGATATGGGGGTAATACATGTTGCCATTCTCAATGCATCTAAGTCATGCATGAGAATGGTGACCAGAAGGAATAATTTCAAGAGGCATTATGGTTATTAGTAAAAGTTAGAGACATGGTGGGAGCTAAGAAAAAGGCCTTCTAAAATTATAAGCCATCAAAAAATGGAGAGCAATGAGTACCAATGCCCGTAGTCTGGGTAACAAGCTTCCTGAATTAGTGGTCTTGATGGAGGAGAACATCTGGATATCATGGCAGTCACAGAAACATGGTACACACAAAACCATGACTGGGATGTAAACATACCAGGATATACTATCTACAGGAGGGACAGGGAGGGTAAAAGAGGAGGAGGAGGAGTAGCTCTTTACATAAGAGAAGGAATCAAAGCAACAGAACAAAAGGGTAAACAGGAAGGAGAAGAATCACTGTGGGTCAATTTGGAGACAGGCAATGGCACCACAATCGGCACAGCGGTTGTATACAGACCCTCTTCTCAAGGGGAGGAAATGAACAAGGAAATGATAGAAATATACTTAGAATGGCAGAAAAAGGGGAGATATTGCTGATGGGTGATCTGAATATACCAGATGTTAATTGGAGTGCAGTTGCAGCAGCCACTTCGAAGAGTGGGGTTATTCTAGATGCGCTACAGGGGACATGCCTTAGACAACTAGTATTGGAACCCACTCGAGAGGGAGCAATCTTAGACCTGGTTCTCTCAAATGGAGATGGAGAAAGGATCACAGATGTAGAAGTGAGTAGCCATATTGGAACTAGTGACCATCGAGCAGTATGATTCGCAATAAACACAGCAATAGAGTCAAGCCATACAAAGGCAAAAGTACTGGACTTTAGGAGTGTTGACTTTGCCAAACTTGGGTGAATGCCTAAGGAATGCACTAGCAAATGGGCAGGAAGGAGCGGTGGAAGAACAATGGGGACTAATAAAAACTGCCATCACAGAGGTAACAAGCCTTTGTGTGAAGCAAATAAACAAAACAAAACGATGCAAGAAACCACTATGGTTCTCAAAGGAAGTGGCAGTGAAGGTTCAATAGAAAAAGAAAGCATTCAGAAAGTACAAGGGATCACAGAAGGAGCAGGACAGAGAACTGTATCAGTTAAAGCAAAAGGAAGCTGGGAAGGCAGTCAGAACAGCAAAGGCCCAAACCAAGGAAAAGATAGCCAACTCAGTTAAGAAGGGGGATAAAACCTTTTATAGGTACATCAGGGAGCGAAGAAAGACCAAGAGAGGGATGGTGAGGCTTAATAAAGGGGAGGAGGGGTGGGCAGAGGGGGAATGTGAAAAGGCAGAGATACTAAACTAATATTTTTGCTCAGTATTTACAAATGAAGAGGGGGAGGTACCTAAAACAAACAATAGAAGCACTCTGGATACAGAAGTTGGTACCAGCCTATTTACAGAAAAAGGTTCTGAAAGAACTCTTAAAACTGAAGGTGGACAAAGCAATGGGGACTGATGGATTCATCCCAGAATTCTAAAAGAACTAAGGGTAGAACTAGTGACACCACTGACTACCCTCTTTAACAAATCATGGGAGGATGGGGTGGTACCGGGACTGGAGGAGGCAGATGTGATTCCCTTCACAAAAGTGGGAGCAAGGCAGAAGCAGGAAACTACAGACCTGTTAGTTTAACCTCAGTGATAGGGAAAATGATGGAATCACTTCTGAAGGAAAGAATTGTCGATTATCTAGAGGCCAGAGGGGCAGAGGACCCAAGGCAGCATGGATTCACAGTGGGAAGGTCATGCCAGACAAATTTAACTGGGTGACCAAAGTAGTAGATCAGGGAGGGGCTGTGGACATGGCCTGCCTAGACTTTAGCAAGGCATTTGACACAGTCCCACACAAAAGATTAATATACAAGTTAGCTAGCCTGGGAGTGGGTCCCAAGATGACAGCCTGGATAAAGAATTGGCTGGAGAACAGGACACATAGAGTAATAGTAAATGGAGTCCACTCTGAATAAAGGGGGGTTACTAGTGGGGTACCGCAGTGTTCAGTATCAGGACCGGTCCTCTCCAATGTATTTATAAGCGACATTGCAGAAGGACTGGAAGGAAAAGTATGTTACTTTGCAGATGACCCAAAGATCTGCAACAGAGTTGATGCACAAGATGGGGTGGAAAGGATGAGAAGGGACTTGGCAAGGTTAGAGGAATGGTCAAATGTATGGCAGCTGAGATTCAATGCTAAGAATTGCAAGGTAATGCACCTGGGAAACAAAAACCCAGGGGAAGAGTACACTATGGGGGGTGAGATACTAACAACAACAAAATGGAAAGGGACCTGGGGTAGTCATATCAGATGACATAAAGGTGGGCAAGCAATGTGAGAGGGCAGCAAGGAGGGCTGGGGGGATACTGGGATGCATAGGGAGAGGCATCACCAGTAGAAAACAAGAAGTTATTATCCCTCTGTACAGACAGCTGGTGAGACCCCATCTGGAGTACTGCATGCAGTTCTGGAGACCCAATCTCTGCAAAGATATAGACAGGATGGAAGCTGTCCAGAGGAGGGCAACTAAAATGGTGCAGGGTCTGCATCGGAAGACATATGAAGAGAGACTTAAGGAGCTTAATATGTATAGCCTCGAGGAAAGGAGGGAGAGGAGGGACATGATAGAAACTTTCAAGTACCTCAAGGGAATCAGCAAAGTCCAAGAGGGTAGTATCTTTCAAAAAAAGAGGTGTGCAAGAACAAGGGGCACAATTTGAAGATGGGGGCAACTCAGAGGTAATTTAAGAATATTTTTCACAGAGAGGTTGTGGATGCATGGAGCGGCCTTCGAGGAGGTTGTGGAGTCAAAAACAGTGGGGAAATTCAAGCATGCATGGGACAGTCATAAGGCAATTCTAGGGGTTGGGGGTAGGAAGAAGTAGGCTGCTGGTTAACTAGGATCTGCAGCTTATCCATTAGGTAGGGAAATGGGCAGACTGGGTGGGCCAAGTGGTCCTTGTTTGCCATCAAATTCTATGTTTCTATGTAAAGGAAACTGGGACAGGAAGGATGGGGAGAATATTTACTGAGAAATAAGGAGGCAAAGAGGGTGGTTAGAGAAGCAATAGCAGACACAGAGCTGCATATGGCAGAAGGGGTCAAGGGCACAGAAAAACATTTCTTCTGATATATTAGGGAAAACAGAAAGAAAGGTAAGGGAATCAATAGGCTATTGAGGGGTAGAGTGATAGAAGAGGGCGGGAAAAAGGCTGTTGTCTTTAATGATTACTTTTGCTCAGTTTTCACTAGGGAAGAAGGATGACCCTTGTCTGAAAGTGGCATCTACTCAGCTGATAATGGAGTCCCAGAGATGAGGCATTCAATATTTATAAGTGACAGGGTCACAAAAGGGTAGGTGGCCCTAAAGATAGATAAGGCCCTGGGACCAGATGGGTTGCATCTGAAGATACTCAGGGAACTGGCTGAACCCCTGGTAGGACTATTCAACTGCTCACTATGGATGAGTGTACTTTCAAAGGGTGGTAGATATCAATCCACTCCATAAGGGGTGGAATGAGGAACAAGTGGAAACTACAGACTGTCAGTCTGACCTCCATTTTAGGAAGTTGATGGAGTCAGTGATCAGAGAAGACCTTGTGGACTACCTGTAAAGCAACGTTCTCCAGGATAGTAAACAGTAAAGGTTTGTGGCAGTGAGGTGTTTCAGACAAGCGTGACAGTTTTCTTTGAGTGGGTGACAAGGGAACTGGATGGGGCAACACCATGGATTTGCTCTAATTTGACTTCAGCAAGGCTTTCGACTTGGTAACCCATTGACCCTTGCTTAAGAAGAAGGAGGGTCTGGGTGTGGTTAGAGAAATAGTTAACTGGGTAGGAAACTGGCTGGAGGGGTAGCAGGAAAGGGTTGTGGTCAAATGCATCAAATCAGAAGAGAGAGTGGTCATGAGCGGGGTGCCACAAGAATCTGCTCTGGGCCCAGTCCTCTTTAATTTGTTCATCAGTAACATTTGAGACAGCATCAGGGCAGGTTTTATCTCTTTGTAGAGGATACTATACTTGGTGTATAAGTCAGGCAGAAGGTACTTGGCCCATAGTGTCTTTCTCCCGCCCTAGTGGGGCACTTGAAAACATTGCTATTTAATAGATACCTGTCCAACCTATCTTTAAAGGCATAAAACATGGTGGCATCGCCCACATCCCTAGGTAGTCCATTTCATTTACAGTAGGTATAATCCTTGGTGTGTAGAAGTATCTCCTTAAATTTCTCCTAGGAATGTTAGTTATAATTGATGATTGTGACTTTTCAGACAAGCATTCCTATTAGTAGGCATCAGCCCAAAGCTTTGCATCATGTTGTTATCTTCTGTTATTGTGGTACATTTGCAATCAATCCCTCTGCTAAATCTTAATTTTAAGGGTAAAATTCAGTTGATGTAATCTGTCTTCATAAGTCTCATTACTCATTCCATCTATCATTTTCATCATCCTCCTCTGCACCTTCTCTTGGTTATTCAAGTTCCTTCTCAAATAAGGGCTCCACAGTGAGGAAAAGCAATCTAAGTGGAGTCTGATGAATGCACTATACAGTTATATTATACATGCAAACAGACATTGTCAGAAGATAATGACTGCTAGGCCCATCCAGACTGCCCTTTATCCTATCTTGGTTTGCATAAATGTCCTGTTCCTTGATATAAAGGCTTTCTTAATGCATCCTATGATCCTATTTGCTTTTTTTTGTCACCTCATTACAATGGGAGCTGAATGAGAGATCATTAGTGACAAGTATTCCTAAGTCTCTCTCACTGTTTATTGCCCTTAACTGGATTCCACTGAGTGTAAAACCACTCTTTTTATTATATGTTCCTAGGTGCATTACCATGCATTTATCTATGTTAAACTGCATTCCACAATGTGCTGCCCAATTTTCCAGAATTTTATAGTCCGGCTCCATTGTTTCCACCCTTTTATTGTCTCCTACCTTAGCTCCCAAGTTTTTAGTTGCTTACAAATTTAATACAGAAATTCTTAATCCCTATATTCATATTTAGATGTGTAACCACAAAAGCTGATCACTCACCACCTCAAATAATACGGATACCAGAGATTTGAGCAAAAAAGCAACTTTATTGCATAAAATCGCCTGACGCATTTTGGATTGACTAAATCCTTTATCATAAAGGATTTACACAATCCAAATTGCATCAGGCGTTTTAATGCAATAAAGTTGCTTTTTTTTTTACTCACATCTCTGGTATCCATTTTATTTGAGGTGGTGAGTGTTCAACTTTTTTGTTTTTTATTGATTTATTTTAGCTTTAGCTCCACTAACCCAGTGCGAAACCTTTTTTGTTGTGCAGATGTGTAACCACCCAGTTCCTCGAGGTTACTAGAATCATATCAGTACTAGTGTTAGGAAGGTAGCAGGCAGCTGGTAGGGAGCTCAATAGGGGCTTCTTACATAATGACATCATTATTTACTCAGCTAGCCTGAGAGAAGAGTGATTAGGTAATTTGGAACTCTCGCAGCTGCATAAGCCACACTGTGTGTACAGCTGCTCTGGGGAGCTGAGAATATTCAGTCTATAGTAGGACAGTGTTCATTGTGGAGGTGAGAGTGGCAGAAGGACTGCCAGTTGGGGATGAGTTGAGGGCCCAGCATTTCTCATCCTAGTGGAGTGTCATTTCCAGCTTCCAGTGACATGGTGGAGACCTTTCTACAGCAGGATTTCCTGATTTCTACTCCCAGTGAAGCGGAAGGAACTGTTTTTCCTCGGTGGATTTAAGGTGCAATCCCCTGAAGGTTCTGTGTGTGTTTCAGCTGCCTTGAAATTGAAATTTGAGAGACAGTTGACCTGCTAACCCAGGAGAAATGCCTTTTATTGTTCCATGCCTAGTGGATGGGACACTTGTTTGTGAGTACTGTTTTAGGAGACAAGATCTCCACATATTTAGGGGAATCATATTCTGCGGTGTTTGTGCCTGTAGATAAGGCTAGATTGCACCGATCGTGCTCTAGTTCACCCAGGAGAGTACATTTTCTGTTTTTTTTTTTGCCTTTCAAACTTTATTGAGGTTTTACCACACAGAGAATAAATTCACAGTGTAATATACGTTTCAAAACAAAGGTGTACAATTGCGTAAAGGATTAATTCTCTCCCACCTTCCCCCCTTCCTTCCCGTTATCCCCAGCACAGACTTGTACAACAGAACTAGACCAGCCTGTGGTTTAGGAGGCACCCCCAACAGCTTGCAGGGAATACAGAGATTGCAGAGGACCCCAAATTCTTTTAAACTTCTCTGAATTATTCTTGAGATTAGCAATAGTCCTCTCAGTTCTGAGATTGGCTAGGAGTTCCTGTAGCCATTCCATGTAGGAAATTTCCTTCTTGTCTTTCCAGTGCCTTAAGACAATTTTCTTAAGTGATAAGGAAATTTGAGCCATATGATACTTCCTGTTAAGGACTGGAATGGAAGTAAAGTCACCTAAAAGGCATATTTTAGCTGTAAACAAATTGGCCAGGCCCAGTAGGGGGTTGACCCTCGGTTTAAGAGTAGTCCAATTGGGGGCAGCTTTGGGACAGTTCCAGAAAATGTGGAGCAGATCCCCTTCTTCCTGCTGACATTGTGTACAAATTGTGATACCCAGCCTAGCCAATTTTTGTGGGGAATAATAAATATTATGCAATATTTTAGATTGCATAAGCCGAAGTTTGTCTTGAAGCAGAAATTTATGACAATTCTTCCACAAAAGAGGCCAATCAAACTCCTTACGAGGGAACAGAAAGGACCAATACTCTACGGGACCAAAAGTACTAGGATAAGACCACACAAACAGAATACTATATATTTTTGAGACTGCATATGTGGAACCTTCAAGCATTCATAAATCCAACTGGAAACCTAATTTTGCAGCTGGAGGAGGAACAGTCCCCATAACCTTTATCAAAAGGTACCGGAGCTGGAAAACCTTAAAAATCTTAGTACGGGGAATGTGAAATTTATACATAAGTTCTGGCGAAGAAAGCCAGTGTCCATCTTCTCCGATACAGCCTTTGAGTTGACAATCCTTCATCTGTGGGAGCCAGCTTGATAGGGGAGGTCTACCATCAATTTGAAATTTGGGGTTGCCTATAACTACTTGGGATGAGTTCAAGATTTTGTCGTATTTTAGAAAAGCACACAACTGAGAATGAACCCTGACAGAAGTTTCTAAAGAAGAACCTCATAAAGAAGTAGGAAGGGAGCCTGGTTTTATATATAACATGGCTGAGGGAGAACAGGCATGGTCCTTTATGCATGCTCACTCTACTTTAAGCCAGATCAGAATATAAGTGAATTCTGATTCGGGGTCCTCCATGGATAACCATCTGAGGTTTATTTGCATGGCTGGCCCAGTAGTATAACCCTATATGAGGCAGTCTTAACCCTCCTTTTATCTTGGGAGCTGCTATTTTGTGAAAGGCCATTCTAGACTTTTTGTTGCCCAGATGAAGTCAGTAATAATATTGTGAATTTGTTTAAACCACTTTAAGGGGAGCCAAATGTTCACTAGATTAAAGGGTTAAAAACAGCGAAGGAAAACATTCATTTTAATTAAGTTAATCCTTCAAAAAGGGGGAGAGGGGAAGGAGAGACCATCTATTTAAATCCTGACTGACCGTGCGAACAAGTGAATCAAGGTTGATCTGTTGAAGGCGAGATAAGCTCCTTGTGAGAGTGAGTCCTAAGTATTTAATAGAATCAGGATTCCAGGAGAGTCCAAAGGCAGAGATTTCACCCTTTTGAATCTTGTAATTATGAGAAAAAAACCAAGGTTTTTTCAATATTTAATTTGTAATTAGAAATTTTGCTAAATCCATCTATGACATTTAGCACAGCTGGAATGGAAGCAACAGGGCACGATATTTGAAGCAGAACATCATCTGCATAGGCCAAGACTTTGGCTACTTGACCAAGGAGGGGGATACCTTGAATTTCTTGGGAGTCAGATAACCTACGTATAAGAGGTTCTAAGTAAATATTGAAAAGCAATGGAGACAATGGACAGCCTTGCCTTGTCCCCACAAATAGTGGGAATGATTCAGAAATTGTCCCATTGCAGGATATCCTTGCTTTGGGAATTTTATAAAGAGAACTGACCCAATTCTGAAAAGCTACAGGAAGCCAAATGCATTAATTGAGGCAAGTAGATACTCCAGTGAACTCTGTCAAGCTTCTCGGCATCCAGGAAATCAGAGCAGCAGGGAAAGGGGCATCCCTGGAGGCCAAGAAAACATGGGCTAGAGAACACAGGTGGTCCACGGATGATCTTCCCCTCATAAATCCAACCTGTTCTCGACTTATTATGGAGGGGAGGACTTCATTCACACAGTCAGCCAGGAGTTTTGTCAGGATTTTAATATCGTGGTTAAGAAGTGATATTGGTCTATAATTAGACACAACATCAGGGGGTTTATCCAATTTAGGCAGTAATACAAATAGAGCCTCAAACAAGGCAATATCAGATGCTTGACCTGAGAGGATGTACTGATAGACAGGCAAAACAATGGGTATTAGTTGTTTGGCAAAAACTTTGTAAAAGTTGAATGAGAATCAGTCTGGGCCAGGAGTTTTGTCAGAGGGGATATTTCTGATTACTCTTTCTAACTCAACCTGGGAAAACTCTGATATGAGAAGAGCCTGCTGCAAATCTGAGAGAGAGGGTAAGTGGGACTCTTCCAGATATTGAACTAGATTATCATCAGATGGAGAATCTGCCATAGGGCCATACAGCTGTTTATAATAGTGGTTGAATTCTGCCGCTATGTCCTTTGGAGAGGTTTTCAGGGAGTTACAGTATCTTCTAGGGAGTGGACAGCCACAATTAATCTGGAGGCTTCCTGTTGCTTAACCCTCAGTGCGAGCATACGACCAGTCTTCTCTCATTGGTCAATATAGGCAGCTTTAGTTTTCAAGATTGCAAATTCGGCCTGCTCACCCAAAAAGTCCAGGTAGGAATTCCTTAGTCTCACTAATTCCTGACTATATTGCTCAGAGGAGCATGATGAAAGGTTGGATTCTTTTTCCCGAATCTGAGCAAGGAGAGCTGTGATACACTTTTCCCTATCTTTCTTTCTCTGAGAGGTCAAACTAATCAAGATCCCTCTCAGGTATGCTTTCAGTGCTCCCCATTCTACATCAGGTAATTTTGTAGAGTTATGATTAATAGAAATAAACTGAGATATATGGTTGGATATATATTTAACCACTTCTTGGTCCTGTAACAGTTAGTTGTTAAATTTCCATGTATTACCTTTCCCTGGGAGAGACGGAATGAAATTAGGAGGTGACCACTGAGTGGTCTGAGGGAGGTCCTGTACACGTGGTGGAGTCCAAAACACCAGGTATAAGGGAATGCGAAATGAGAAGATAGTCAATTTGGGAGGATGCCCCATGGGCCTGAGAGGTGAAAGTATACTTATGCACAGTGGGATGTAAGATTCTACATATGTCACATAGACTCATGTGGTCTAGTAAATCCCTGAATGCCCTTTGGGTAGGGGAAAGACCTCTATGGGAGAGACCAGACCGATCCAGGGTTAAATCGTATACAATGTTTAGGTCCCCACTCAAAATTATTGGGATATTCAAGAAAGGGAATAAGGCTTCCATAACCTGTACAAAAAAACCTGGAGTATCTGAATTAGGACCATATATACTACCCAATAGAATGTCCAGAGTGTGCAGTCTTCCTCTAATTAAAATAAATCTGCCTGTGGGGTCTGATATTGTTTGGAGGTGTTTAAAGGCGACCGATCTGTGTATTAAATCATTACTCCTCTACTCTGGGAGTTACCTTCCGCTGCAGAAACCTGTCCTAACTGTTGATGCCTCAGTTTAAGTGCTTCAGAGTTAAGTAAGTGGGACTCTTGAATGAACATAATGTCAGCTTTAAGAAGATTTAAACGTTTCAGTATATTATATTGTTTAGTCTTGTGTCGGGGCCCCTTTAACATTCCAGGTAATCACTCTAAGATCCCGAGCCATCTAACAACCCTATGTCTAAGGGGATATCTGAGGTTACATGGACACTTGAATAGTTTGTGTGTACTTAAATTACTGTATAGTCTGTTTTTCCCCTCTCCCTACTAACCCCCAACATTCACTTCCTTTCCATTAAAGAACCGTTCCTAAGAAAAAACACAACAAACACCAATAACACACCCCATCTTCCCCCCACCCACCCCTCTCCCCCCTTTTTGCTATGGTCCATGATGGACAGAACACACTTTTCACCCTCCTCCGCTCAGCCTACCATCCCCCCCAAGAAATAACATTTGCTAAAATTATAGCTCAGATATCTATGGGCAGACTAACTCAAGTCACCACCAATAGGGTGTGTTCTGTAAACCTTGAGGAAATAACCTCTATGTATTCAGCAACTAACTACAAATCCTATGATACCAAAAGGTAACAGTGAACTACGAACCCAGCACCAGAGGTACTCTTATCTATGGAACTCACAGTGTAAAATGAGCTCAGAAACCCCAAGAGGGACTACCTATCAATGGAATAGTTAAGCTTAAATCTGCACAAGTACCCCCTATCATGGGGGAGCACCTAATTCTAAAGTTTTACCTTGTAAGAACCTGCATAAAATAACCATCTACTAATAATAAACCACTATAAGAAATCCTTACATGTGGAGGAAGATATACAGATTAAATCCAGAAAACATAATTACAGATACAGCCATAATAAAGCCAAAATTAATCCCCATCCCCATACATAGCAATGAAGGCAGCAATATATTAAAAAATAAGGCACTAATTAAATGTATACTGCTTATCCCCAACCGGGAGAAAGGGGAGGGAAGAGAAAGCTGCATATTATCCCTATCCAAAGTCCAATGCAGTGGAACTTAAACTCAGCTTGCAAATGTCAAATAACAAAAAGGAAGGAAAAAAAAACAAAAAAAAACAGTTCTGCTGATTGAGCTTGTAACGACCTGACAAGCTCTGCCGCCATCTAGTGGCAAAACATTGGATTAGATCAACGTGAAGAAGTAATCTGGTAAATGTCTGAAACGCCCCACAGCCCTTCAATAAAACCAAACAGATCATTGGGGCGAGTGTCCAATACCGAGGAACTTCGAGGAGCAGAGCCTCCATCCAGCAGCAATAGGAGACATACCGTTGCCCCTACGAAAGACTTGAACAGCTGCACCCTTCCCGCTCGGGGAAACGCATAAACCTGAAGTTCCACATCAAACAGTGTAAACAAAAACTTCCTTTTGCAGATTCAAGGCAGAGTGATAGCAGAATAACTCATGACAACAGTCAGGGGATTCGGAAAAGCTCTGGAGCTGCTGCTTTAAGGCTGGTCATTGCTTGATCCACTTCCTCGTAGGTGACCCAGTAGCCTGAAAGACATACTTGGAGCTGTGCTGGGAATCCCATTCTGAATTTGATACCCACAGTGATTAATTTTGACACCAAAGGGTGAAAGAAGGACCTTTTTTGCCATACCGAAAGTGGCAGATCTTGAGCTATTTTTTGCTCCTTCCCACTGCAGCTCTTGGGTGTCTCAGATCTTTTGCAAGAAGTGCTGCTGCTCTTGGAAATTCAGAAAGCAGAAAATGAATGTGCGGGGGGGGGGTGCGCCCTGTGGTGGCATCAAGTGAAGTGCACGGTGAGCCCTTTCGATTGTGTATCAGGGACCGTAGGGAGAGGGCCAGCTAGGTGTCAGCGTGGCTGAGTTGGTAGCACATCTGCCTCTGGACCAGAAGGTCATGGGTTCTTGTCCCACACTGGGATTGGACTTGCACCTAAAAATCACTGGCATCCGAGTGCAGTTGGGGGGTGCTGTACTGCTGGGGTGTGCTGTCCTTCAGATGAGACGTTAAACCGAGGTCCCTTCTGCCCATCCTGGTGTTGTCCTGGTGGGTGTCCAGGTGGAAGTAAAGGAACCCAGGGCACTCTTCACAAAGAGTAGGGAACATTCCCAGTGTCCTGGCCAACATTACCCTTCCCATAAACCAGTTAACGCAATTATCCAGGCTGTGTGTGGGTGATGATGTGCGATATGGCCACCACCACACATTCAGTCACTTCACTACCAGTCTAGCATTGCTTGTAAAGCACTTTGGATGTATGAAAAGTGCTATATAAATGCTGATTCTTTTTTCTCCACAAATGTCTGTGCAAACAAAATTGGATCCAGGCCCTCCTCCTTCTTGGGCAGCCCAATTAATACTGCATTATTACGGTGGCTTTGCCCTTCCAGGTCCTCAACCTTGCTTTCCATCTTAACTAGGCGTTGGCGAACTGCTACCAACTCGGGGTCGATTTTGTCCTGCTTATGTTCAAGAGAATGGATGCGGGCCTTACTGTCCAATGTTCTCTGCATGAGATCCTCTAAGGCTTTAGAAAAGGATTTCATTTCCCCAGCGATTTGTCGAACTTCAGCCTTAAAAGGATGGAACTCCTCCAAAATTCTGGTAAGTGTAAGGGGTTCAGAATCCATATTAGCGGCAGGTTGATTCTGTGTTGGGTGAGTGGAAGAGGCCTTTGATTTTTTCGGGGTCTTTTCAGGAGTTGCACGTGGGGTATGTTTTGGCATTGCCTCGCGCATCTCAAGTTCCATCAGATCACTTGTAGAGGTAGCTTGAGTCTTCTGACAGTGTCAAACAATGACAGCCCAGTAAAACTTCCACCAAAATAACATTTTCCTTGTAAGTTAGAGGGCGGGGTGGCTGGAGCTCATGGAGGAAGCTGTTACCTGGAGCTCTGCATCATGTGACTCCCCAGGAGAGTACATTTTCTGTTAAACTGTTCACCCAGGAGATTGCAGTTTGTTCTTTGGTCACCCCAGTGAGTGACAGAAATGGAAAGTAGGGGACCTCTAGCATTTCAGTGTGGAATGGGGATTTCAATGGTGTAACCCTGAAGAATGACATAGACTGCCAGTTGGGGCAAAGGGTGGGAGGAACACCATCTGAAAGCTTACAAGGCAGGTCTTACTGGTTTGTAAAGGGCACTGGTTTTACCTGTGCAAAGTGTAAATGCTGCAGGTTTAGGTGTGTGGCTGAGTCTCACATAATGCACTTTTGTTTGAAGAAGAGTTCTGAGTGTGTGGATTAGTTTCACAAAATGTGCACTCATGGGAGGAAAAGGTTCAGGTGCATGGCTAGGTGTCCACTGAGATGCACCATTGGGAAATGTGAAGAAGATGTTCTTTTGTGTGTTCATGAACTGTACTGCATGTAAGGTGAGTTCGTGAAATGTACCTGTCCTGTCTTGACCGACCCTTGGGGGTCCACTTCTGCTTTAGATTTCCATTCTGTTAAATAAAACCATACTGCACAATCCCAGTTCTTGCACTGGACATTCTGATTATAGCTTCTGGTTGTTGGATTTACTGGGCCCGCCTAAGCAGTTTAGATCTAGCATATACCTAGCAGCTTCCACCCTGGACCTGAGTTGTACTTTTTTACACAAGTTTCATGTTTTTTTTTGATTGTATACCCCCACCCCTCTCTTTCTCTAGAGAATGAGCCTAGTATACATCCTAATGCCGATGGTGAACCAACCTTTTTGAAAAGTAAATGGTATGCAGTATGTTGGTACGAGTGTCCAGACTGTAATGGGAGGGGTATTAATTTTTTAAAAAGCGGCCTGGGGTTACAGAAGCAGATGGTTTGATACCTTTTATTGGACCAACTTAGATGCCACAAAAAGAATAGAATACCTAAGCTTTCAGACCAACCAAGTCCTTCCTCAGAAGCTTATGACAGTTATTCAGAACATCACAAACTATTAATATCTAGATCATACTTAAAAAAACCTAGAAATAATTTTCATTGGTTTAAAATACTCATTTAAGCCATAACAACAGTCAAAACCAGAGGAATTGCATTTCACCAGTTTGTTTCAAACTAAGGAGCCTTCCAAAGTCAAATATTATTAAACTGAGACAAGCACTGTTCAAGCAGAAAGCTCAACTAACATAAAATTATAAATGTCTCAGTCTGCTTTGTGATACAGTCCAATGAAAAAATGAAGATCTCAGTGCTGTAACATAATATTATACAAGATAATATCAATTGTCAGCTTAACAGCCAAATAAAAAAAAAATGTCAAAGGCCCCCAAGAAAGTGAGACCAAGCATTGTAATATGTTAAGGGTTCAGTATTTACCAATAACTACAATACAACCCAATGAAATTCAATCTGTCAAAATAAAAAAAAGAACAAGAAAATGGAATCATGAATCCCAATATGTACTGTACAGAGTTAAAAATGGGACAGTATATAATCAAACTATTATATGTACAGTAAGAGTGTAAGGAATCTGAATAAAAACACAGTAGAAATAACACACATACACACCTTGCAGGGGGAACATAATTAGTTAGAAGGAAGTAAATATTCACTATGGTTGTGAGTCAAGAGTCTTAAGGACTAATAATGAATATTTACTTCCTTCTTACTAATCATCTTCTCCGGGGAAGGGGGGTATTTCCATTGTGTTTTTATTTAGATTCTTTAGAATGTTACTATACATATAATAGTTTGACTACATACTGTCACATTTTTAAACTCTGTGGTCCGGATATTCAAACTGTGCCCAAAAAGTGCGCAACAGCAGGAACAAGCGCAAGTCCTCTGCGCCCATGCGCAAGAAGCGTGATATTCAAAAACTGTACAGGTCAAGATATGCCTGTGGCACACAACTGAATATTGCACCACCTGTGCCATAGCACAACCTGGGATGTGCAGTTGCACATTTCAGATGCACCATAGCGCAACCAGGGATGCCCTGTGGAGCAGCGCAGCAGTGCAATAGCACAACCAGGGATGCACAGGGACAGGATGCAGGGGCCCACCACCCATGCCACAGATGGACAAAGGAGCACACAGCAGAACAGACATCACACCACACACCCCATGCAATGCACAACCGGTGGAGAGCTGGAATATCCACCGGCCCATGGATACCAGCAACCAACCCACAGCCGGGGCGTGGTGCACCAGCACACCCCCTGGCAAGCCGTGACCAGCACACAAGGAGGGCCAACCACCCCATGCCACACCATCCCACCAATGCAGAGCACACCCTGCACCATGATCCCCATACACCCTGCCCAGGAGTAGTGCCCAACAGTGCAGGACACCTCATGCATGCCACCACCCCCACTGTGACAATACAACCCTGTGCACCATGGAGCCATGCAAGGCAGCCCCACCATGTGCACCCTGCAATGGGCAGCAGCAGACAGTGATGCAACAACTGCATACACAGTGCCACTCTGCACGTCCCCCCCAAGGTACAGCTGAGAGACCGACCATGCATTGGCACACGAGGTACCCCACATGTGACAGGTCAAGCCCTGGACCCCACCACCAGCGGTACAGCACCCTGCACACCCTCCCAAGGACACATCCCGTCCCAGCACTGGCCACAACAGCCAGCACAGACACACACAGTGTGCATGGAAGCATGCACTACACAGGATGCAACACAGTGCATGGACAAACACCCACCCATACCCAAGGACACACCAACACAGGGACACAGTAGCTGGTCAACCAAGCACTGGCGTGTCTATGGTGCAGCCGGGTACACACGGCCAGCACCCCTACATGGCACAGGTGTGCCAGCCACCCTGCGCAGGCACCGTGAAACTGTATGCCACCAGGATGCAGCTGAAGCACAAGTGACAGACAGTGGAGCACATCCGCTGCAACAGACACAAGTGACAGCAAGGAGGAGGGACAACAACAGCGGAGGCCACAGTGCCACTGGAGGCAGACGTGCACCATACTGGTGACGGGAGGCAACCTGGCATTGTGCTGGGTACAGTGGTTGTCCAGCATGGACAGCCACCACTGACATGCCAGCAGACCGTGCATATCACAGACATGCAAGGGTGTCAGCTGCACAGGCCATGGATGGTCTGACAGGGGGTGCCATGGACACAGTGCATGCACCATGGACCACTGCACACAGGCATCCAGTGCACAGAGGACAACACACAAACCACAGACAGTGACTGATCCTCCTGCCCACACCATAGGCGGTTCTCTTCCAGACACACACACACACGCCCATGCTTGCACCACCCTGACGCCATGCACACCACTGCAGCTGACCACCTGTAGCCCGCTGCAAATCATAGACCACCACAGTTGTCATAACAAAACAAATGTATTAAAAAGAGGTAAGAAACAAAACTATTTACAAATATTTACAATGGGGGGAAGGGCCACATACCAGGTGGGGGCGGTTAAGGGGCAGGGGTGAACATATAAGAGAGGGAAGAAGGGGTGTGAGGGTGGGTCCAGGGGGGTAAAGTGTTTCCAGGGGCATGGAGGGCCTATCGTCCACCTCACTCTTTACTTCTGTGGTGCTTACGTGTCCTCCACCTCCTGACCCCGTGCCCGCTCCATCCGCTGGAGGATCTCCAGGGATGCCCTTGCCAGTTGCAATAGCTCCTGCATGCCCTTTTCAATGGCCATCAGTCACCGTCCACCTAGGACTAGGGAGCAGAGTCAATAAGTGTGACTGTCCAGACCCCTGCAGCCCACCCATTGTGCATGGCATACAGCTGTGTGCCACACCCCTGTGATGGTGTGTGACCACCCACAGTGACCGCATCCACAAGACCTGCCTACACAGGCAGCCACAGCCATGTGGACCGCTGCACACACCCACCGCCCATGTCCCGCACAGCACCACCATGGCCGCACAGTGACATGGCTATGCGGTGCAAAGGCAGTGGCACAGTCATGTACCCGGTGCACGCATGGACCACCATTGATGCACTCCCAGACATGCCGTGCCACTGGACAGTGCTGACTGTAACAAGTTGCATGCATGGCAGTGGTGTCAGTGGATGATGGCCATGCCCCCGCTGCCCCTCCTGTTACACAGCATGTAATAGTAATCATGGATGTAAGGCACTCACCATAATCAGGCTGGTCCCTGCGCCTCTGTGGTCCAGCATCCCTCTCATCCTGCTGGTCCTCTTGGCGGCGCCTCCTCTCCCTCACCCGCCGGCACTCCTCTGGGCCTAAGGTGCAAACATGGAGAGAGAAACATCAGTACAATCCAGTAGCAAAGTCCCCCCACCCCCATGTGTGTGCAATCCCACACAGCCATACCCATCCACCCCCAACCCATACCACCACCACAGCCAACACTGGACGGCCCCCCCATGTGCCAGACACATGCAACCGTGATACCCATATGGACATTAACAGTGTATGGATGGGGCACCTACCTGGCCATGGCATCGTGCCCCTCCTGGCATGTGCCCACAGGTGGGCAAGCCTGTCCGGGTCCTTGTGCTGGAGGTCCCCATATCGGTGGTGACACTGCTTGGCCATGCACCCAATTCCTGTGGCCTCCTCCAGTGCCACCACCACCTCCTTCCATACTGCACTCCTGGCCCTGTCCAGGGGTGCATTTTCATAAAGTTCCCCAGCATGGGGCTCTACTATGGCCACCAAATTGGCCAGCTCCACGTGACTCCAAACAGCAGCCCTCATCCGTGCCATCTCTAAAGCTGGTTGGAGTCAAAATGGTGCTCAGTAGCACGGTCCGCCACATGCAGATGCTGCGCAGTACAGTGCTGCCATTCCCTATAGTGCTGTCACTGAACAGCGTGATAGTGGTGCACCCATGCAGACGCATGATGCCTAGGGGCCAAAGGTTGGGCACAGGGTCAAGGGTCTCTCACGCACGGACCGCCACAGCGCGATTGGTACTCAATGAGTGTAGCGCGATTGGGTGGCTGTGTGCGCCACCTCCTGTAGTGGCCTACTGTGCTGTGGCCCCAGTGCACATACGGTGCCCCAGTGCCACAGTGCCATATATGTGAACAGTGCAGTAGCGCCACTGGCACAATGCTGGCCATGCCCTGCATTGCCTCCCGTGTACAGCACGTCAGCAGTGCAGCAGGCGTCTGCGTCATCACTCCAAGCATGTGCAGTTCGGTGTGTATTGCGCATGTCACAGTAATGCACCCTTGCCTGAGCACATTCAAGACAATTGAACAAAGCGCAACAGCGCTGTATTCAGCCGGCATATGCAAATCAGTTAATCAGCCATTCAATGGTGCAGATACTGCATTTGCATCCACTTATAATTGCGCCTCGCCTCATTTGCATGCGTTGCGCTATAGAAATGTGACATTGGGCTGCACTGGCCCTAGTCGGTTATTGCAGTCTATTGTGGTGAGTTGCATGCTGTTTGGGAGCTTGGACTGTGGTGTGTGGGACATGCATGGGACTGCACAGTCACAGGTAACACCTGTCATTCTCACAGGATGAATAATGAGCGATCGTGAGGTGGAGGAAGAGGCACAGAGATGTGGGAGGAAGAGGAGGCCTAACTTCACAAAGGCAGAAACAGATGCCCTGTTTGAGGACTACCTCAACCAGGAGCCACTGTTCAGTGGACGACGGGGAACACCACAGGCCCATGCTGCTGCATGGGAAGAGGTGGCGCGTGTCGTCAACCTGCATGGCAGCCACCAGCGGTCCGTGCAGGAGTGCAAAAAGAAGATGGGCACAGACAGGCAGAGGATTAAGGACAAGGTGGCTGCCATCAGGCAGCATGGTCTGCGATTGGTGGGGGACAGCTGGCCATGCAACACCTTACCCCACAAGTAGAGCGGGATGCTGGCAGCATGTGGCATTGTGCCATCGAGGGTATTCCAGGTGGTGGATTCCAGATGGGTGGTAGCCTGTCACAGCATGGTAGGTCCTGGTCTGTCAATGGGGGGATAGGGTAGGGCAGATAAATTAATGCTACTGTATTCCCTTACAGCTCCTGAGCATCTACATGGGTCAGCGGTGGTGGGCTTGTCTACTGAGGGCAGTACCATGGACATAGAGGAGGTCCCATCAATCTCCACAGGCATACGAGAGTCTGGGTGACAGTGGACCCACCTGGACATCTAGACTGATGTTGGTGGAGCAGGTGCGGAGGAGGCCCTGCCCGTGTCCCAGCATGCCGGCATCCATGGATGCCAGCATGCTGAGACTCGGGCTGCTGCCGGATCCGTCACTGATGATGATGGAGCTCACTTCATGGACAGTGATACGTGTGGGCCGCAGGATGGCCACACAGCAGGTGAGATCACAGGCATGGCTGTGGGTGGTGCTGTTGTGAAGGCCTGCGTGACATCACAGTCCCAGCCTGTGCCTGTCTGCACCAGTGGGGAAGCACTGGTGTGTGTCCAGGACAGTGGGGCTGTTGCGGCCACTGCGGTGGCACCATTGAGCCCTGGAGAGTGGTAGCCAGAGGGGCAGAGTCAGCAGTCGGCCAATGGCCATGGGGGTACAGTGTCAGGAGGTGGCATCAGTGCACCACATGTGGACATGCCCAGGCCTGGCCCTGGTGTGCAGCCCCACCCTCAAGGGGTGCTGCCCATCAGGGCCGCAAACACCGTGAGGGACAGCATGCCAATCAGGCAGATGACCTCTTAGAAGAGCACACCCAGACACTCCAAGAATCAATCAATCAGCAGGTGCTGCTTGTGATGGCGATGGATGCACTCAGTGCGGCTCTGCGCCAGGCAGAGGAGCGGCACAGCAGAGACACCACTGTGCTCCTGGCAGGGATGGACCGGATGTGGGAGGATGTGACCGCCGCCATTGACAGACAGACACAGGCAATCACAGCTGTCATGGCCACAATGGGCACACAGTTATTTGCCCATGTGTCGCAGACACCACGCAGTGCATTGTCCACCCCCCTATTCCCGGCGTCAACACCGGGTTCAGCTGTGGGCATCCCGAGCACGCCTGGTGCTGGCATGTTCGGTATGCTGCAGACCCCTGGGCGAGCATGGTCGCGTTCACGCAGCGGAACCCCTAGGGGACCGTCGGTGCCACCCCATGAGGCCGTTGGTCAGTCTTTCACTGCTAGTGGGTCTTGGCGGGGCCACCCACGCATCCATGGCAGCTGTGGCACTGTGGCGCATGACTGACCTATCTCCCACCATGGCTTCTGTCTGATGCTGCCCTGTGTGCATTGTGTTGTTCAACGTGCAATGCATGGGTGGGGTACCCGGCCCTGCACGCACACACTCACATGTTCCATTTGCATACCCTCCTGGCTGCTGTCCACTGTGGCATGTGCATGATGATGCCTGCATTGTGCTGTCTGCCACTGTGCAATGGTACCCAGCGTCTGACACATGCACAATGCCAGGCACTGGGCGTGGTGGTCTGTGGACATGTGTGTGGCTAGGGGTGGCGCTTGGGGTTGGCATGCCTCCTACCCTTTGTGCATGTCTTGTGAGGTGTGTTTGTGTGTGTGTGTGTGTGTGAGACCACATGCCATGTTAGACCTTGCCCATCCCTGATGGAATGTGCGGTTCCATGCTCAGCTAATTCCCTTAATGACATGCACCTCTGGGGTTTGTCCATGCATGTTTGTGGGTTGTGCCCTTTCCACTGGTGGTTGCACATGGCCCTATGACTTACCTGCATTGGTTGAAGTGCTCCTTTGTGATGGTGTGCCAGTGCAGCTGTGCCGTCTGGATCAGTTGGGGATCCCTTCAACCAAGGAGGGGCTGCCCATCACCATCTTCACAAGCGTCCTCATCGTCCCCATCATTAGCCCCCTCTTCGACCTGTACAGCTATCCCACAGTTGTTGGCCATGTTGTGCAGGATGCAGCAGGCCAGAAATAGCCTGCAGGCCTTTGAGGAGCTGTACTGGAGGGCACCACCAGACGTGTCCAGGCAACATAAACGTGCCTTCAGCATCCCCAACACCTGCTCGATGACATTGCATGTGGTGGCATGTGCCTCACTGTAGCATTACTGTGATGGGGTTGTGGGCCACCGGTATGGTGTGAAGAGCCAGGGACAGAGTGGGTATCCACTGTCACCTGTATGTAGAGGATGGACATTAGTTTGGTGATCAGCGTCGCCCTGCCTGTGGCCATCTAGGCCAATACCCATGTCACTTCTGACTATGCCCCTCCCAAGCTCCATGTCTTTCTGCATGGTTTGCATACTGACCCATTAGGTGGCCAGTGGGGATGTCCCCACTCTCGAACCTGTGGCAAAAGTGTGGATTGGTGCCAGATGAAGGCATCATGTGCTCCCCCAGTGTGCATGGCACAGACTTTGATTATGCACCCCATGGCATCGCACACCACCTGGAAGTTGATGCTTGCATACCCCTTCCGATTCATGTATGTGGCCGCTTCAGGGCCAGGTGGCATGCGGATAGCCACATGGGTGCAGTCTATTGCCCCGAGCATGCCAGACATATGTGCTACCCTGTGGAACTCCTGTATGTTTGCAGTGCGCTCCACTGGTGTGCTGGGGAAACAGATGTACTCCACAGCATGTTGCAGCAGCGCGCTGAGGAATTGGGTGAGGAGGCATGACGTGGCCGACTGGGTTATACCTGTCATGTCCCCTGTTGGTCTCTGGAAGGTACCCATGGTGAGCAGGCACATGACAGCTGTCACTTTGGTCTCCACTGACAGAGCATGGCTCCGACGTGTGGGTGCCTGCATCACATCACTGCACAGCTCACAGAGCCACTTTAGGATAGCCCGGTTCAGGCGGTACCAGCCCACGATCTCAGTATCAGTGTACAGCTCGAAGCAGGTGCAGGCTCGGTACTGCCTGTTGGGGTCATACCGCCGACGGGTCCTTCCACGGCCCTGCCCCCCTACTGCCTGCCTTGTCACTCCCATCATAACTGCCTCCATCTGGATGGTGGCACTGGCCATGTCCCTGACTTGTGTTACCCCCCCTGGCAGTTGTTTCTGTGTTCCCCCCTCTGTCCTTGCTGCTACTCCCCCTGCATCAGGAACACCTCCTTGTAGTGGCCATACTGCCCACTATCTGTGGCCTCAGTGCTGTGTGGCACTTCCCCCTTTTGACCTGCACTGTGGCAGAGGCTCCCCACACCTTCCCTGTTCCTGGGGGTTCCAGGTGCTCTGTCCTGCTCTTGCCCTGTCCTGCTCCCAGTTTTTGTGTGCCTGTGTGGCTGCCTGCAGTTCAGCAACATGTGGCTTCCCTGTAGCATTCTTGTGCCTCTCTCTTGTTCCTTTTTATTTTGGATCATTTCCACTATCGCGCAACTTCTGTTTGCTCCCCTATTGTGCATGGCACATGGCGCATGTTGTTGAATATCGCACTGCACCATTTATGCATGGTTCCTCCCCATTCAGTTGCACATGCATTCATTATCATTGTGCTCTTGTGCATTGTGATTTGGGGGGCGCATCTGCCTCCTGCTGAATGTTGCAGAATGGCGCATTTTCGGACTTGCGCTGGTGCATCCCTGTTGCGCATGGCACAACCCTTTTGAATATCTGGGCCTATACATATTGCGTTGTATGATTCCATTTACTTTTTTCTTTTTTGACAGGTTGAATTCCATTGGGTTGTATTGTAGTGATTGGTACATATTGAAAACTTAACATATTAGGACACATGGGCTCATTTTCTTGGGGGTCTTTTACAGGTTTGCTTGTTCATTTGGTTCTTATACTGAAAATTATTGTTATCTTATATAATATCATGTTGCCCTATGGAAAATCTTAAAGAGCTGGTGACATGTTTGGGTGAACTTTAACAAAACATAATATTTAGACACAGTCCAGCTTATATATCCCATTAGTTCTGTATCCTTCCCCCCATTATTTAAATTACTGAGGTCATTTATGTGAAAATAGGATCTCTGCTCCTAAAGAATTCATCTAGTCCTACTGCTTTCTGCCTACCTGAAGTCATAGAACACTGCTTGTGACCTCACAGTTACTCCCATGGGAACAGACTGGGATGTCACAACAGAGGATTATGACTTGTAGTAGGGAGTAAGCTACAGAGGCAGATTAACTCAAAATGAAGTCTAATGGTTAAAGATCATATATGCATACACATTTCCTTAGTAATTAATTAGATGGAGGAGAAATATATAAAATATAAATGGAAAGCAAGCAGAATAGTACCTAATTATTATGTTTTTTAAAGTTTTCTTTGAGGCGTCAATAGCTCTTTAAGGTTTACAGAATATAGGAACTAGTTGAGTGCATAATTAGGAAAATATCTTTATATAGGTTGTATAAGGTATAAATATGTGAAACAGTTGCTCACACTAGGGAAACTCTACTTCAAACCCTCTTTATGACATATATGGAAAATTTCTATTATATATTGTTTTGCTTGTTTTAACATACATTAACATCACATTTTAAGATGTACTTAAGTTATCACTAATACGAAGTTTCTGCTTTCATTAGACTGTATTCACAAATCACACTGAAACATTCATAATATGTTAGCTAAGCTTAGCTTGAAGAGTCCTTATCTCATTTTTGTAATATTTGACCTTGAAAGGTTCCTTAGTTGAAAACAAACTGCTGACATGTGATTCTTCTTGTTTTTACTGCTGGTATTGTTTAAATAAGTATTTTAAACCAATGAGAATTCTTTTTTTTTTTAATGTATGATCTGGGTATTAATAGTTAGTGATTTTCTGAATAACTTCCATGAGCATCTGAGGAAGGACTTGGTTGGTCTGAAAGCTTAGGCATTCTGTTCTTTTTGTGACATCTAAGTTGATCCAATAAAAGTTATCAAACCATTTGCTTTTAGATCTGTTTTTACAACGATCAATGTGGCAACTAAACTAAAACTATTTATATTCCTATTTGAAATGGCCCCAGAAATGGCTTCAGCACCAACCTCTAGGGCACCCCACTGGTCACCAGCCCATTCTCGGATACATGCCCTGTGATTTGAACCCTCTGGGTCCTTTCTGTTAGCCATGAGTGGACCCATCTTAATAATGTCATATTTATACCCACATTATACATTTTTGTACAAGCATTACACATTATACTTTATCAAAGGCTTTTTTATAAATCTGGGTATATTAAATCAACAGGTTTTATATTGTCCAATAATTCACTGACCTTATGGTGGACATTAGGCATGATCTCTGTTTTTTGAGCCCGTGTTGTCATTACATGGAAACTTAGACTTTGATAGCAGATAAGGACCACTTGGCCCACCTAGTCTGCTCATTTCCCTACCTATTGGATAAGCTGCAGATCCTAGTTAACCAACAGCCTACTTCTTCCCACTCCCTTCTAGAATTGCCATATGTCTGTACCATGCATTCTTGAATTCCCCCACTGTTTCTGACCCCAACCCTCTGAATGTCCATCTCACCTCTCCATGAAAAATACCTATTCTCCTTGCCCCTGAGCTGTTCCCCCTCTATCTTCAAATTGTGCCCCCTTGTTCTTGCACATCTCTTTCTCTGAAAGATGCTACCCTCTTGGACTTTGTTGATTCCTTTGAGGTACTAAGTTTTTTGTCATTCATCACTAAGTTTTTGTTGTCTATTTCATATTCCAACCTGTCCTTGATTATTGAGTCCTGCAATTTTCGGACAATTGCTGTCAATGTAATGGGTCTATAGTTGCCTACATCTTCTTTGTTGCCTTTTTCATCTTTATGTGCGTGCATGCATAAGAAACATTATGTGGCAGCTTAGGAGAGAAGTGGGTTGTGGAGGTGCAGCACTGTGGCAGCCAATGCCGCCACTGCATTTGTTGGCTTGGCCTTGTGTAACCAGTGCGATTGCATGCCCCTGCTGACACTAGTTCTGCAAGCATGCCACCAACTTGAAATGATTTGACTGCCATAATCAGGGAGTGCCTTGCCATTGCAGCGTCAGCCATCCACCTCCCCATTGGGTCCCAATAGTGCAGACGACAAGCTGACGGTGCAATGGTGGGCAGTTCCCTGATTGTTGCAGCCACCTGGTGTCATAGTCTTGCAGTATTGTGAAGCATAATGTTATTTGCCTTCAGTTTGTGGGGACAGAAAATGCCCCATCCGATCGTAGCACCAGTCACACCCCCACTTTTGACATAAAGATCTGTGCATCTGGTATCATAACAGCAGTCCACAACAATACAAAATATAGTAGTACAACAGGCAGTAATGAGCTGATTTCATGTTTTTATGCATTTACCACCCACCTCTCCTTTGTTTCTCTGTATGCTGTCCTCCTCCATCCCCTTTCTTTCTTTTGGCCATGCTTTGCCTCTTTGCCAGCCACCACTTCCATAAGCGCTGACTATGAGGACTGAAGCTCCCCCCCCCCCCGGGAAGCTGTGCTCTGCCTCCTTGCCAGCCACTACTTCCATAGGCACTGACTATGAGGGTTGAAGCCCCTTCCCCTGGGAAGCTACAGTAAGGCCCTGTGTAATGCAATCTGAGGCTAATATGATATGCCACCAAGCTGCATATGAGCCCTGAATTTCATTGGGTTAAAAACTGAAGACAGAGGGAGTAGGGATGCTCTTGCAGCTGCAACTCACTGCTCCACAGGGGGAAGAAAGTAATGTAGTACCACACCCTCTGCTCTCAGTAACTGTCTCTCCCCCTATTAGTGGTGGCAGGTGTGGTCAAGTGATGTGGTGGAGTAACAAGACTGCACAAGATGGGAGTCGCTCAACACTGTCTATTTTCTTCAATTCAGGAGTCCTCCACTGGGCATGAAGTATTGATCTCTCTGCAGCTCGCGGAGTGGCAAATTATTTCTGACTTGACTTGATGATGCATTGGCATGGAGGTAGGTTGAATGGTTTGGTTGAGTGGTTGACAGTCAGAGTGTTCCTCCAAAGGGGCAAGGGGAAGGGGGTAATTCTCATCTGGATCATCTGGATAAAAATAAAAAGTAGCCGATGCGGGCCTGTTGAGTGGTGGCAGCCACAACACAGAAGCTGAAGAGCACCATGGTGACCACTGATGAACAGCACAAGACAGCAGCCAGTCCAGACTCCAGGTAGAGTACTATTCATCACTGTCTGAACCAAGTATAATCAGATAAAAAATGTTCTGATTTACAAATAATGGTAATATAAAAATACTTACAAAATAAAATGCAATTCATTTTTAAAATGAATTGCATTTCCTGTTGCCGTAATTGGCACTAAAGTGCTACTAAACAGCACAAGGACTGAAGCTCTAATAATTTAACTCTCAGTCTTGCTTTCAGAGTCACTCTAGAGTCTTTGTTTCCTGAGAAGTTGGAACTGGCTAAGGAGGGGGCAGGTGTAATTTGTGGATAGGGGTTTCATTGAAAAACTTCTTACAGCAGGCTACAAAATCCATCCAATCTCCTATCTGCTAGTGGAAGAGGAACCACAGGCTGTACTGTAAATCCACATCTGAATGATAGTGTAATTGCCTAGCAGCCATGGTTCTGTACCAAAGCCCCTGGAGGACACATTCCCATACACTAAGGGGGCAGCACAGGCCTGGGTCTGGCGTATGAACTGAACAGATTTCAAGACAAGCTTCTTTAGCATTGCACTTCCTCCTGGGGTGATCCTAACCCATGCATTTCATCTGCACAGGAATGCTACCCCCCGGAAACTCACTTGGGTATTTAAGAAGATAAGAGTCCTACCTGCTGCACAGAAGTTTCACTACCATAATCACTCTGAATCACTCTGTTCCCTACTCATTAAAAAAATATACATATATTTCATACTTGCAGAAATTGCAGTTGATTTGACTGCAATTCCACATGAGGTTCAGTTTGTTTCCACATTGGTGTGCCTTAGTCTCTTTCAGCTTCAGTTGTCTGATGGGCTAAAAGCAAGCAGCTGCAGCAGGGTGGTGAATCATGTGAGGCGAGGTGAGTGGTGACTCAGTCTCGGGTCAGTAGTTGGGACTTGGGACAGGTGGTTTGAAAAGTACTGTAGTGACATATTTAGAGCAGGTTGGACTTGGGCAGAGTAAGTAACACAACACAGTCATGACAATCTCACAGACTACAGTCACAGACAGACTAGTAAATTTATTTTCTGCACCTCAAATTAGGTACCAAGAAATGAAAGAGAGAGTTGAGAGATCGGGTGGCTTTTACGGGGATGCAGAGCAGCAGACTGCAGATGGTCAGTGAAAAAATAAATGGTCTGGATCATCAGGGTTGGAGGTTTTACTCTATAGTTTACACTGTGCCTGTCTGGTTCTTGTACTGCCACTGGAGAGGCAGGGTGGGGGATGGGGAGCATCAGGACACAAGGGGCAAGTATGTGGGGGGGCAGGACATTGAGGGGGTGAGGCGAGCAAATGTGTGTGTGTGTGTGTGTGTGTGTGTGTCTGATGTGAGTGGGGACAGGGAAGGTGAGATATGGCTGGCACACATCTTTCAACTTAGTGCTCTGTATGAGTGGTGTTTAATGGCTAGTCCCTGGCCCTGCAGAATCTTTTCCTTAAGAGTAAGACTTAGAGTTGAGAGAAAGAAATTCCACTGTGTTGCTTACTGGGAAAAGGTTTTCGTACCTTTTTCCAAGAAAAGCACACTGAGCTGTGTGTGTGTGTGTGTGTGTGTGTGTGTGTGTGTGTGTGTGTGTGTGTGTGTGTGTGTGTGTGTGTGTGTGTGTGTGTGTATAGACCTGATTAATGGACAGAGGTGACGATGGACCTCTACTTGGTTTGAGAAGGGAGTATGTTGCCTATGCACCACAGAAATGCCCCTGCTCTGCTGCTGGTTGGGAAAGGGACAGACATTTAAGGGGGGGGGAACAAGAATGAGAGGAATGGCATCTCTATTTTACATGATTGTTTGGGCAAAGTTTTCTGGTTCTATATAGCATTTTATTTGCACCACAGAACACTAAACACCCCAGAGCTTCTAATGGCCTTGGTGGCCCCCAGACCCCAGGCCATTTGTTGCCCCCCCCAGGAAAAGTAAAAGTTAGCTCTTATGACTGCTTCACTTCTCTGCTGGTGCGCTGGGGAGATGTCACCTATTGCACTGCCTTCTAACTCCACATCTGTGCTCTGGAGACCTACCTGGTGTCAACTGGGCTCAAAAGACAATTCCCGTGCTGGTGCCTGACTTTTGTTTGCTGCCATTTCTCACATGGTGCACTCAGCGATCAGTTCAGGGACCCTTACCCCACACACTGGTGATGCCTGAGTTGATCCTGCAATTTTATAGTGCGACCATTCTGTGGTCCGTGTTCCTGCTTAAGCAGCTCTGTACCATGCACCATGCACAGGCTCTCACCCTGACACCACTGAAAGTTGCTCCACATACTGTAATTGGGGGTAGCATCTGCAGGCAGTGTGAACTTTATCCTGCTCTCTCACTGTTTCACTACAAGGCTCCATAAGGACCATATTCTACTCTAAACTGAGGTTGCCCACTTGTCTACTGCCATGGGATGCTGCTTCCTCTACCGGTGGATTTCTTTTCCCCTGTTCACAGCCTGTTTCATTTATCTCATCCTCAGTACCTTTTGCTGTGCTTCTGACCTGTCCTCCAATGATGACCATCCCCTGCTTCTAATGGTCACCATAAGCTCTGACATTTTCCTGGCTAGTGCTATCTGCATGTTCAAGAGTGCTGAATTGCTTCACTTTTTAGTGTTCTCTCTGCAGTATCAGTACTGCCTCTGCTCAAAGCCAGATCGCAACTAGTAAGTGGCATTATGGCAGTCAACACTTTTGAGTGCTGTTTTATGATCCAGTCTGAGCTTATTCATAGTGAACAATTAACCCAGTTACTGCCCAGGTGTATCGCTCTACCCTGTTGAGGGTCATATGCTTTCTTTTGAGCCGCCTTCCTGACCCCAACATTGGCAGTTTTCCTAGTTTTAGGAATTGTGCTCCCTCCAGCCTGATACTGGCATGACTTTTGCAGTGTGGGTTTTGGTCTGCCTGTATTCTGCTGCACACAGCTTTCCATGCATGTCTGCTCCTTGGTGCATCGTTACCATTATGTGGCCATCGAGCATCTTTTTTTATGAACCGAGTACAAATTCAAAAATACATTTAGGATGTCTATCACTAAACATTGTGGGGCACCAGAATGTAGTCAGGATGATGACTCTTTGTATGCAGTGCTGAAAATATTAAATAATGTTTGAATAAACGTTTTGACTATAGGTGTTCCTCAGGAATTATCTACAAGAAAAAAAGCAACAAACTGTGTTTTTTTTCTCTTTTAAATAATGTCTGAAAAAGAATTATGGTCAAAAAATCAATTCTAATGTAATTGTCTATCTTCATATGTACATTTAATATTACCAAAGTATTTTAAAGGTCCTTGAATCAGCAAAATGAGAGTGGGTAGGGCTTTGGAGCATCATATCTCTATGGTACTTATTGTTGGATGGCCATGGGCACCCCAGAGAGTTCATCCAATGCAATTAACTGGGTGCAGGTCAGGTGAGCTCCTGCAGGCCATGCCAGTGCAGTTACAAGGTGCAAGAGATCTGGATGGCACTGTAGGAGTGGGCTCATGAGGTATATGCCAGGAGGCAGGTTCAGAACTTAGTCCAGGGTGTTGGTTCTCATTGTAGACCCTTTCTGGGGACACAAGTGCAGTACCATCCAATGCTGCTGGGCTGTACCTGGTCAGACACCTTGTTTGCAAGGAGGTCTCAGTAAACAGCACTAGACTTCTGTTCATTGGCGGTGGAGGGAGTAGAACATGGTTTGGGCCCTAGTCATCAGGGTAGTTCAGGGGATAAAAGGAAGACAAGTCCTGGGGGTACTCCCTCAAGGTTTACTACTCAGTAACCTTGGGGCCTGAGGTGGACTTCCCAGAAGAAGGGATTTGGTGTGTTTGCAGGTGGGGGCAAATTTAGATGAGTACCATTGGTAATGGAGTGTCACGAAAGAACATGTGAGGAGTCCACAGCTTCAGGTTGGTAAGGTTTCCATGAATTTGCAGAATAAGCAGTGTATGCAATAAGGAGCTTTGGGAACCAGTACCCAATTTGTCTGAAAAGCCCAGGATGAGGGGGAGAGCTACATGGCACTTGGATCAGAGGTGTGCAAATCCTATTGCCCCATCTAGGGCAAATGAATTTCCTTGAAGGGCAAGTGCAGAAAGAGAGCTAATTTCATTGTAATGAATAGGGGCAAGTGAAAATTCAGCTACAGCCCTGGCTGGAAAGTCCTAAAAATTTTGATTTGAACACCCCTAACTTGGATGTTTCAGTGTAAAACTTTAGTGGACTGCTTGCCCTGCCTTGTGTGGTGTCATCATCCACATTTTCTGCCCAGTGTATCTTAAAATATTTAACTTGTGAGGCCCCACTGTCCTCCTGGTACGAGCTGAGTGGCTGACCAAGCACTGTAGTCCAACCCCTAAAACACAGCAGAAATATGAGGTAAGGTCTGAGATGGTGCTGCAGGCAGTCTATGAAGAATGTAATGTAATGGGGGGGATTAGGTTGCCTAAATGTATTAGGAGTATAATCATTGGTATACATTTGGGATATCTGTCACTAAACATTGTGGGGCACCAGAAGGTAGTCAGGGTGATGACTCTTTGTATACAGTGCTGAAAATGTTAAATAATGTTCAAATAAATGTTTTGACTATAGGTGTTCTTTAGGAACTAGCTACAAGAGACAAAAAGAGACAAACTGTGTTTTTTTCCCCTCTTTTAGATAATGTCTAAAGAAGAATTATGGTCAAAAAATCAATTCTAATGTAATTGTCTATCTTCAGCATGCATTTAATATTAGGGCCTGGGGGACTACCATATGAGGTCAGACTAAGAGAGTTAAACATGTACACACTGGAGGAGATGAGGGACAGGGGGACATGACTGAGATCTTCAAATACATGAAGGGGATAATACATAGACACAGAGGGCGTATTCAGGAGGAGGATGGGGAGAGACACTAGGGGTCATGACATGAGATTGGAAGAGGGTATATTCAGGAGGGAGGTGAGGAAGCATTTCTTTATAGAGGGGGGGTGGTGGCAAAGTGGAACACACTACTGGCTGAGGTAGTGGCATGTAACATAGTGGAATGCTTCAAGAAGGGGTGAGATATGGCAAAGGGGAGGGTAAAGGGAGGGAAGGGGAGTGGAGTTTGGGCAGCTGCTGAATAGGGAGTTAGCTGCAATCTCGAGCAGCCTAGATAGACCAGGATGGCCTGTTAGCTGCAATCTCGAGCAGCCTAGATAGACCAGGATGGCCTCTTGCTGCTGTCAACTTTCGTATGTTTGTATATTCGTATATTTACATGTATTGGCCTAACATAAGTATGCCAGCAATTATATTCCTAATACATTTAGGCAACATCATCCCCCCCATTACATTACATTCTTCACAGACTGCTTGCAGTGCCGTTCCAGACCATACCTCATAATCATACTAGATTTTAGGGTGGGGCTGCAGCTCTTGGTCAGCCGCTTGGCTCGTAGCAGGAAGGTATGAGTGGGGCTTTACAAGTTAAATATTTTACAGTACACTGGGCAGAAAATAATACTTTCTGGCTGAAAATGCTCCTTGGCCAGCCAGCTCTGTGTATGAGTTGCCTGCCAATGCACTACAGTATAATATACAACAATATAAGAAACTAGCAAACAAACATATTGGCATGATCAAAAAAGTCAATATAAATCAGTAGAAACAAAAAGAAAACATACATTTGAAAAATAATCCTATAAAACCAAAATGCAGAAGGCAAACTTAACCATCACCTCATCAAGAAGTATATTTGGGCAAAAAGGGGGAAATGACCTGAATCTCCTTCCAAGTGTACCAAGTGTAGTTTGTTTCATGACAGTTCAGTTTATTTCACTTTCATGGTGAGCAAAATAAATGCCACAGTTTGCCTTTCATTTATTCCCCACCTGTAGTTGTGGCTCAGAGGTGATTCTTCTTGTGCCCCTCAAGAGAGTGGAGCTTTCTCCCATGAGGCGTAGGTCAGCAGCAGTTGTGCTCCCCTGGTGTGAGGAGGCCTCCATCCATGAGCCATAGCTTTGTGACAATTCTGCCCCTTCCCATGCTTCCCTCACGCTGGCTCAACATTGACCCCCCCCAAAAAAAGAACACAATCCCTGTGAGTGCAAACTTCTGTCCCATCACTTCCCCCAAGCTAGTTTGGGTCCACAAAAAAAACAAAAAACAAGAGCCTGTTATACCACACACCCCCCACCATAGAGTCCCTGCTCTCTGTCAGACTCTACACTGAAAAAAATCACTGTCAGTCACTGACATACATCTCCTCCCCTTCCCTCTTTTTTTGGCAAGCAGACTCAATACAGAATGAAACTTAGACTTGTGTAGGGAAGGTGAAATTGTTTAACCAGGAAAGGCACACTAAGGCAAAGTTTGTTTTCAGGTGTGACCTGGGAGCACAAGGAAATTAAAGGGAAATGTCCATCTAGGATTAAATTAAGCAATATTGTTACCAGTGGAAATCTACTTTACATAACCTATTGACCGAATCCGTAACGCGTTTAGGGCCAGACTTATACCCATTCAGTTTTCCCTCCCTTTATAGCTGCAGGCATCCATTTGCTAAAGTACAGGCACAGGAAATGACATCATATCAGGGGAAACACATGTATAGTAGATAGATATTTTAACCAGGAGAGGCACCCTAAGCTGAAACTTGAGTACAGGTACGACTTGAGAGCACAAGAATGTTAACTGACTTGCTTAGGGTCCTACAGTACTACAAGTGGGTACTGTAGGATTCAAACCCAGGTCTCCAGTTTTGCAACTCAGAGCCTTAAACCACTGTGCTATACTGCTTCCTTGAAGGACAGAGGAAATTAAACAAACAATTCTTTTCCCAGACTATGGGGATGTGAACGTCTCTAATCTTGAAGGGGTTGCTATAAACAAAAGTTGTGTACTGCCAGTGCCAACAGTTTCAGAGCTCCTTTTGGGTTTGTATTGCTTTGTACAATGTTTTGTGACATTTCAGTTTAGTAAAATATTTAGTGCCAATGTGATTTACAGAATATCCTGCTACTGTGGTAACACTGTAATTGTTATTCATGTACCTACTTAGTTCCAGTATTTGTTAGCACTGAAGTAGTTGTGTTTAAATTTGTTTGTTGGCATCATGTTCTGTCATTTGTAGGAGTGTGATCTAGTGGCTAGAGCACAAACTTGGGGCCCAGGAGATGAGTGTGTTAAATGTTAGTAAAGTCAAACACTAATTGTGTTACCTTGAGTAAGTCACATAATCCCCCAGTGCTCCTGTCCACCTAGCAACAGAAATGAATAGCAGCAGGACCCCACTGGAAATGAGGTGGCCCATCTCAGCTGGACTATCCTGGGTAAATAAGTTGTAACAAAATAATTGTTTTGTGTTGGTGTGTGATAGGATAGATGGCTGTTAGTACAGAACCTACAGGTGTGTGTGTGTGGGGGTGGATGCCCCCCACTTTTGCCCATGAGCATTCAAAGTGCCCCTAAATGCATGCAATGTCAGAAGGGAAGCAATCACAGTCACTTATTACTACAATGCCCCCCCACACACATGTATACTCACTTTTCCCCATGTTCCAGCACTACTCCTTCTGAAGGTTGCAACATAAAATAAAATCTTTATTTGAACACCATCCAGAAATGGGTTTCCTTTCACCAAAGTAAAAGAAAAAACAGCAGATTTTTTTTCATTTCATTTCATGATTCCAACAGTTCTTCACTGTGTCTTTCCAGCAGGAAATCTCCAGTAGCCCCTTCTTTTTGAGATAAAACCTTTTCACTTCCCTGATGCTCCCAGGTGCAATCATTAAATTATTACGTGGCTGGTTGTGACAGTTCATCAAGAGGCCTAACTCTTCTTTTCCTCTTACCTTGAAGGAGGCAGTATAGCGCAGTGGTTTTAAGGCTCTGAGCTGCAAACCTGGAGACCTGAGTTTGAATCCCACAGTCCCCACTTTCACTTAACTTTCTTGTGTTCTCAGGTTGCACCTGGATTCAAACTTCAGCTTAGTGTTCCTCTCCTGGTCAAAATATTTATTGACTATATGATGTTTCCCTGATGTGATGTCATTTCCTGTGTTTGTGATCTAGATAATGGATGCCTGTAGCTATAAAGGGAGGGCAACTGAATGGGTCATAGTTCTGGCCCTAAAAGTGTTACAGGTTCAGTCAATAGCTTATCTAAAGCAGATTTCCATTGGTAACAATACTGATTAATTTAATCCTAGATCAGAGGAGGGCAACCAAAATGGTGCAAGGTCTGCACCAGTAGACATACAAGAAGAGACTAAAGCAGCTTAATATATATACCCTTGAGGAAAGGAGGGAGAGGGGGGATATGATAGAAACTTTCAAGTATCTCAAGGGAATTAACAAGGTACAAGAGGGTAGTATCTTTCAGAAGAAGAGATGTGAAAGAACAAGGGGGCACTATTTGAAGATGGAGGGGGGATGGCTCAGAGGTAATGTTAGAAAGTATTTTTTCACAGAGAGAGTTGTGGATGCATGAAACAGCCTTCCTGAGGAGGTTGTGGAGTCAGGAACAGTGGGAGAATTCAAGAATGCATGGGACAGGCATAAGGCAATTCTAGTGGGTGCAGGAGGAAGTAAGCTGTTGATTAACTAGACTCTGCAGCTTATCCATCAGGAAGGGAAATGGGCAGACTGGGTGGGCCAAGTGGTCCTTATCTGCTGTCAAATTCTATGTTTCTATGTTTCTAGATGGATGTTTCCCTTTAAGTGACTTACTCAGGGTCATTCAGTATGCAAGTGGGGGCTGCGGGATTCCAACCCAGGTCTGCAGGTTTGCAACTGAGAGCCTTAAACCACTACACTATATATTGCCTCCTTGGAGCTTCAGTCCGATAAAAAAAAAAATATTTTGCAGCAAGATGATTTTAAGAACAGGAGCAGTTTGCCATCTGAGTATTTTCCCATAAACTTTAATCTTATCTTATGGTTACTTAGCTTGCAGCTGCAGGATGATATTGTGGCTCTCAATCAATAATTTTTGACAACCCCCAAAAAAAACATTTTGAAAAAGTGAGACTAGCATGCACTGTCTATTAAGCCATCCAGTTATGCTAGAAAAATAATCATTTTTACAATTAACATCTATTTCTCCATATTTGAATTATAATTCTTTCGGTGTGGCTCTAACATTGGATCACTTCTGTGTTTGCCTCCACCCAAGATTTAGAACAAACCAGGAAAAAGGGCAGAATTACCATTAAGTGGCCCAATTGAATGTCTTTTTTTATGAGCCAAGTACAAATTTAAAAATACATTTTATACTTTATATTTAATATATACTATTACACTTCCACAAATTTTACTCCTATTACTTCCTTCTCTCCTCCACCTCATGTTCTTCATACATATACTTTCAACCTGCTACTCACCTACATAACTCTATACTCATTTACACATAGCTTCTATACTTTACTGCCATTCCCATTATGCATCTAACTCCTGCTCTACCAATGCCAATACCAGCAAGCAAACATTGGGTGTGGACAAATGCTTGTTAAATATTGAGACAGCTGCTACTGTCCTCCAATTTTCAGGGACCTCTCCTGTTGTTATAGATGTGTTAAAAAGTTTTAGTGATGGGTCCACCAGCCAAGAACTAACCTCCTTCAATAATCTGGGATGTAGGTTATCTGGCCTAGTTGACTTTGATGGATCTTTTTTTTTTATTTATTGATTATTTCAGATCTTGATATTTTTAAAAAAGGTAGCTATGTTGAATTCTGGTGGCATGATGTTAATGCTACCTATGCCATTTCTTTATCTTGTTCCCCCTCATAAACCAAACAAAAGTACTGGTTAAATAACATGACCTGCAACTCGGGTTCGGAGCATTCTGTTTCTCCTGACTTAATGGGCCCTACTGTCCTGTCTGAAGACTTATTGTCAATATAAGCAAAGAAAGACTTGTGGTTGTCTTTTGCATGTGCCAATCTAAATTCCACATTCCTCTTTTCATATCTGATGATCTTTTTACTTGTCCTCAGCTGTTGTTTATACCTGTTTCTGTTATATTGGTTGTTATCTCTTTTCATGGCCCTGTATGCCCGACCTTTTTTGTTCAGCTGCTGTTTAACTTTATTTGTGAACCAAACATGGACCTTTCCTGTTTTATTATATATTGCCCTATTGGGTACATAGCTGTCCTTCGAGCTCCAATAATGTATGTTTAATCTTTAACCATAGTTGCTCTGTTGTTGGACACTAAGCACTCTGGGAGGATAGATAGTGACAACGGACTCAGAGAAAATGTAAAGTGACTTACATAAGCTAAATGTATGGTCTATGGTTTGGCAGCTGAAATTTGATGCAAAAAGTGCAAAGTGATGCACCTAGGGAATAAAAGCCTCATGCTAGAGTACTGGATGGGTGGAGTGAGACTTAGCAGTACAGCTGAGGAATGTGACATTGGAGTTAACATCAATGACACCCTCAAGCAATCAAGCCAGTGCAACAAAGCTTACAGTAAGGCAAGTAGGGGGCTTGGGTATATAGGGAGGTGTATTGCTAGTAGGAGGAAAGAAGTAATGCTATCCCTTTATAGAGCTTTAGTGAGGCCACACCTGGAGTACTGTGCCTAGTACTGGAGTCCTCACCCTTAGGAAGGATAGAGACTGGCTGGAGATGGTGCAGCACAGGGTAACAAAAATGATTCATGGCCAACAGGGCAGGACTTATGAGGAGTGCTTCAAGGCACTGAATAGGTACTTGCTGGAAACCAGAAGGGGGAGTTGAGATATGATAGTCATCTTCAAGTTCCTAAAAGGATTAAACAAGGTGAACTGCAAGGAACTTTTTACCTTGAATGCTAGTTTGAGGTCATGACTAGAAACTGACTGAGAGGTTCAAGAGGGACATGGGGAAGTATTATTTTACCGAAAGGGTCATGGAGCCATGGAGTAGTCTACCAGCTGAAGTAGTGGGTTCCAAATTAATTGATTTCAAATATGGCTAGGATAGATTGAGGGGTATAATGGTCACTCGGGGTGACAAAATCAGGAAAGAGAATGGGAGGGTGGAGGGGGAGGACTGGGACCCTGGATGGATAGTAGATCCCAGGGTTAGATGGGGAACTAGGCAGACTGTGTAAACCATAGGTCTTTTTGTGCTATCATTGTTTATGGCTCATTGTTTCTGTGTATGTTGAATGGCTAGTGCCCATAGGTCACAAGTTCAAGTAAACCATGTTTAAACCACCACAAATACCAAAATGCAAAATACAAAATTAGTGGCACCAGATACTTTACCAAAACCATGACCCTTGTCAGAGTCACCCCAGCACTTCAGCTCCTTGACAGAGCCTTTGTCAGTGGGTGGTTACTGTTTGCACCATCATGCTTTTTACAGTGACACCTCATGAATATTCATGACATTAAACATTCACTTCGTGCCTGCCTGGTGGTGCAGAGGGCTGAGGTGCTGGTGCCTTACCTCGGCCCACACCGGCAACCCAGGTTCGGGAATGGACTCGGGCACCATGGGCTGGCAGGGGGAATGAGAGGATTGAGCATCCGGAGGACTGCTCTTCTCTCCTGGGGAGAGGTGTGGGGATAGTTCCACTCTGTAGTAGCCCCCGGAGGAGACTGGGGGTAACACAAGTAGCAGAAGCAGGAGGGACTAAAAAATAGAGAAAGCAGGAAATCGGCTTCAGTGCCGTTAGATGATGGCCCCCACTCGCCTTGTTCCCCGGAGCCTCCAGGAGCATTCTCTGCCACAGCAGCATCCCGGACTGTAAGTAAAAAAAATTAGTGAGCTGGGGTTCCCTGCCACCCAGTGCCTTCCCTCTCGGAGGAGTGGGACCCACCTGGCAATGGAATATGCCAGGACAACTTGGGATTGGCTGCTATCTGTGGGGAGGTGCTCCAGAAGAGGACTGCTGTGGGGAATGGAGCACTAGGAGGCCCAAAGGATTGGCGGGCATCGGGGTGTAGGAGGAGATAAAAAGAATAAACAAACAAACAAAAAAAAATTCACTTTTCTCTAGTGGATTTAAATACTTAACACAATGATAACATAACCTGATTGCTTCTAAAAAGGGCAACCTGTACTATCTTTTATAGCACTCTAATGTACAGTTACAAAAAAAAATGTAACCCCTACACACACAATTGTAAAACCTGTTACAGTACTTCCTGTGTTTGCTGACTATCCAATAGTACAGCAAATATAACATCAATTCCTTGAATCTGGTAATTTTTTGCTAAACAAAACCAAAAATTGCAGATAGAAAAGAGAACAATGGGTCAATACAGAGCAATGGAATGAAACTATCTTGCTCATTTCTTTCTCAGGCGATCACCTGCTCTTGTATTAGTGCGTCTTTAGTTACGATGACATACAAGGGGGATCGGCTGTGTAAGGTGCTCCAATTTGGTACGTTGAGTGAGACAGCATAAAAGGCAGAAGATTAGTTATCTTTACCTATGAGAAGAAAATATAGAAAAAAACAATCATATGATTAATATTAAAGATTAATTAAATGACAAAGCAAAGAATGTCCCTCGATTGTTTACACATCTTTGATTACAGTTTTTTTTTAGTCTTTCTGAGCATGCTGCAAGTGCTACCTCCCAATCACTATAATGTTCCCAGGCTGCTAGATGGGGATGTGCATATTATATTAGCTTCACTATTAAATAGTCTGCATATAAATTGGCTGCATTTTACCACTAAATTCATTTGCCTCCCAATCCCCCTTCCCCGGCCACACCTGGGAACAAGCTTTGGTTCAGTGTGCCTTTTTTGGTTACCAAATTTCAATGAATAAATGAATACTTGAGGTTACTTCTGTTCTCTGGAGACAGGAGGTAAAGACTGTCATACAGCAAGCAATGAAGTTACCATTTGTCACAAATCAAAGCAAATCTGTAGAACCCATTGAATGATTTGTGATTTGTTCAGCGAGAAAGCTGGGGATGACATGCAAATTTCACTTCCATACTCCAGGGCTAGCAGAAATGACTGCTTAATTATAGACTTCTTTGTGGGATCAGAAATCCATCCTGGATGGACCCTTGGTCTTTATCTGCTGATCAGTGGTGGAAGTGGACAAAATTCACTGAGGGGAACCCACCTCCTTTCATTAAGATTTAACATATCTGACAGGGGTCCAGGGATGCATTTTGTAATTATATGTTGCCTTTTAACAGATAATTTATTTAATTTTATGTCTTTTGGTGGGTAACTGTTACACAGCAATCGTGCTTCCCCATTGTTGTCCTGGAACTGAGTCAGGCTCTTAAGTTTACTCCTGGAACCGTGTTCTTCCAGGTTTCCTCTATTTCCACCACTACTGCAGACAGTGTCTATATTCCTATGTTTTTAAATACAGTGATGAAAAAATACACTGCACCAAGGTTTTTATATATCAGTCAATTTTTGGAATGTGTTCTACAATATGAAGTTTTTTTTCTGGTCCAGCCATAGGCAAAGGTACTTTAAGAGTTGTACAGAATCAAGTGGGGGACTGAGTGAGGTCAGATTTGCAAGGCAAGAAGTGATGATGTACCTCCATTAAATATTAGGACTTTAGTTTTGCTCATGTTTAGGAACAGTTTGCTGTTATCCATCCATGCCTCAGTTTTATTGAACATGGTTTGAAGGATATTTTTTTCAGATATTAAGCAGATTCAGACTGTACATAGATAATGGTTTTATTGGTGTATAGGGTAATATTGGTTCTATGACCCTTGTTGACAGATGGGAGGTCATTTACAAAGATTCTGAATAACAAAGGACCAAAGATGGATTTAATGGACTTAACAGCTTGGTAGACTTGTACCAGACCCTCTTGTGCTCTTCAAATTCTCTTGTTATACTACAGTGACCAGACCTCGATGCAGTGCTTCAGGGGTGGTCTCACCATTCCTTTATACAGGTGTTGGATTACCTCCTTTAAGCTGCTCCTTACCACTCTCATTATGTATCCACACAGTGGCTTTGCTCTTTTGACTGTGCCAGTACATCATGTATCTGGTTCAGCTTACATGCCTAATCACCCTCAGATCCTTTTCCTCAGTTATGTTGTCCCTTTTTGCATTGCATGTGCAACCAAGATTCAACACTCTGATTTAATACTGCCCCATGCTAAACCTAATCTCCATTTCTCAGTCTCTGCCCCAGTGTGTAGAGATCCTGTTTTTCATATCAGCCTTGATCCATGCCTGCTCAGAGGCCAGTTTCATGTTCTATGCAAATCTTAGCAGTTTCATACAAACTCCCTCCTCCAGGTCATTGACAAATGTCTTAATAAGTTCTATAAGTCTTTATAAGGGATGTCATCATGTCTGACCCTTCTCTGTTGTATCTGAGTTCAATACTTTCTTCAACACCTGTGCCTCCTCTCTTTTCTCCTCAGTTCCTCCCTCCTCTTCCCACCCCCCCTTCTCTGGATTTAACTCCCCAAATCCCTTCTTCTTCTCTCCTATATTTTCTGCTGTCACTCTCAAGTCCCTCCTAGCCATAAACCCTCTCAAGGGCAAGAGTCCTGATGGTCTCAATGCTAAACCTCTCCATCTCTCTGCCCCTGCTACTGATCTTCCATCCTCCTTCCTTCTGAACCTCTTCTTCTCCCTTGCCTCTGCTCCTGATGCATGGAAAAATGCTACTGCCATTCCCCTTTCTAAAGGTGGTGATCTATCCCGTCCTGGCTGTGGCCGTATTGCCCTGCTTCTCACCCTTGCTAAATTGCAAGAACACCTAGTTATTTCTTAACTCTCCCCTTTCTTTGATTCATCCTCCTTCTTCACACCCTTTCAGTTTGGTTTCCCTAAATCCCACTCCACTCCACTCCACCTCCTCCTCCCTCCTATGGCTTACTGACTCCATTCTCTCAGGCCTGGATCAGGGCCTTATCATGTCCACCATCTTTGTTGACTCGGCCAAAGCCTTTGACACTGTAGCCCAACACCTTCTCCTTGACAAGCATACATACATACAACAGCGGGGCATTCGACATCTGCTACTAACTGGTTCCGCTCCTACCTTGCTGGTAGTTCTTAAATCGGTTAGAATGTGTGATTCCTTATCCTCTCCACTCTGGATCACCACTAGTTTCCCCCAGTGCTCTGTATCAATATTCTTTTCAGTTTTCCATCAAGCTCCATCAGGACTTTGACAATGTCCAGCACTGGTTCTGTTCAGATCAGCTGTCCCTCAATGCCAGAAAAAAATAGTCTTCATGACCTCTGGCACTTGGCAGAAGATTTCAAGGCTTACTGTCCTCCCCTTCTTCCACACCCTAGATGGGACCATGATCAATGATGTTCCCACCTTTAAGTACCTTGATGTCTGGCTCGATCATCACCTTGGCTTTTCTGGACATCTGGATGCCATCCACAAAAATACTGCCCCTAAACTGGATGCATTATACAGGAACCATGGTTGTATACCCTGTTGGCTCGAAGAGCCATTGTCTAGCAAATGATTCTTCTCATTTTTGACTATGGAGACATTATCTACCATACTGTTCCTAAGTCCACACTGTGTAGACTGGATTCCTACTACCACTCCTTCTTTTGGTTTGCTTTGGACTACCTCTCCTGTACTAACCATTGCTCCCTCTTTACTTTACTCTCCATTCCATCTGTTGAAGCAAGGCGTCGCTCTCATTGTTCTCCCTTTATTTCTAAATCCTGGCTTGGTTCTGTCTCCATTTATCTCACCTTGCTCCTCTCCCACCCCCTCCTTCCCACTACAACCTTCATATCTCTGGTTTCTGCTCCTTTGCACTCCCTACTAAGACATGCTTTCTGGGCCAGGCTGCTTCTCCCACCACTTCCCTAAACTATGGAATTCTCTCCCCCTCTCTATCTGCTCTGCCACTTCCCTACACTCTTTCTTCTCTCATCTTCTCAAGTTCTCTTCTTGCCCCTGCAACCACCCCAACCTCCATCTTCATCTGTCTTCCACTCTTTCTGCTTACTCCTCTTGTCCATCATCTTGTCTTTTACCTTCTCTACTCTAACTCCTTCCTCTATAGCCTGCTGCCAACCCCCGTTTCCCCAACTCCATATATACTATTACTGCTTAGTTTAGCTGCTATCTGCCTGCATTTCTGCACTGTGCACTTATTGCATCTTCCTGTTTTGTCTTCAAATTGCATCCTACCATATCTATCTATGCCAATGTACATTATTTGTTTAATGGCCTCTATGTTGCTTATTTACCTGCTATGCATTTAGTTCTAATTGTTTTCTGTATCTCCCCTACACCTTCATCCCCAGGGCATACCTGGAAACAAGCTGTTACCAGCTCAGAATGTCTCTCCTGGTGAAATTTCTAAAATAAATGATAAATAAATAATATGCAGCAACTCCAGCTCTATACTCTGTGGTATCCTACTCCATACATTCACCCTCTCATATTTTCTGAATAATAACTTTCTACCATGACTCCTTCCTTCCTATAATACCTGTCAGCCAGCATAAGATCCACTTCCCATATATTTTGCAGACTCCAGATTTTCTTGCTTCATAAAATTTTTAGGCAGTTTGGAGTTGAAGACTTACTGAACTCCAGATGAACTATTTCCAGCTCACAAAGATTAGTTTTGGGCAGTGTCTTTCTTTTGTGAAGCCATGTCGTTTGATGGAGAACCACTTATTCTCTTCCATTTGCTGAACCACCATATTTTTTATGATTGACTAAACACACATTGATGAGCACTTTGTTAAAGCTTACAGAGCATCTCTGATGTTATCCCCTTCTTAAATAGGGGTGTGTTATTATCCATTTTTCAGTCCTTGAGTTCTAACTTGGCACATAAGGCAACATGGAAGAGCTCTGAAAGTTTCCCAGGCAGAAACCCTTGCAGCCCAATTTTATCTTCAGGTGATTACCATCCAGAAGTTTGGGTTTTCTAGGGCTTAAAACTGGTTAGGTGGTTAGGGCTGGATTTTTAGAAGAGTATTAGAAACATAGAACCTGACATCAGAATAAGTCAAGTAGTCTGTATTTATGACTACCTAATGTGCAGACCTAATGTCATGATTGGTAATTCTCCCATCCCCCTCCCAAACTTCTGCACCCACCCACTCCTTGGATTGCCTTTTGGGTGTATTAGTCACTATGTCCTATCCCAACCCTGTATAACATATTTAGACTCCTTGCCTCTATCACTTCAATCTGTAGTTAGTTTCGCAACTCAACCACTGTTTCAGTGAAGAACTATCTAATATCTTTCTTGAGTAAACCCCCCACCATATTTCAGTTGTGTCCTTTTGTAACTGCAGCACTGTTTCTAAGAAAAGACCCTACAAATTATAAGTCTCTGTCATGTTCCTGCTATCCTGTTTGGCCTCCAAATAGTACCTGTTCAAGGTGTCCTACCTTTCTTCACATGATTTGCCCTGCTGGCCCTGAAACATTTTTGTGGCCCTTTGTTGCTCTGACTTTAACATACTGTATGTATTCTCTTTCTTAGGTGTGGGTTTCAGAAATGGCTCAACGTTCTAGGTGAGGGCTGTCCAGTGATCTCTGTAGGGGCAATATCATTTCCTTCCTCCTACTATCAAACTAATTCTTATACAACCCAGAATCCTCGATGCCTTGCTATAAGATTTTTTTACACTGGATTGCTTGCTTGAGTGAATTACTGATAAAGATTTCAAAATCCCTCTGCTCTGCAGAAATAGCCAGCTAAAATCTTCCTATCCTGCTGTGTTCTAGTTGGGGCTGGAGATCCGGGGCCACATCAGCAGTGGGAGCGAGTCAGAAGGACCACATCAGTGGTCGCAGGAGACCCGGGGGTCCGTAGGATGCTGCATCGGTGGTAGAGGAGTGTTCGGAGGGCCGCCGCTGCTCAGGAGCAAGGTGCGGTGGGGCCAAACAGCACCAAGCGTGTGATTTTCAACTGTATGACTGGGCTATAAAGGCCATTAGCCCAGTTGCAAGAGCTGCTGCTGTGTTCTTTATCCAATGCCATCCACCCCAGCCCCGACCTCTATTAAATAGCTGGGTGGGGTGGAGCCTTGGAAAGGGGAAGGCTGTGAGTGAGAAGTCTGGACTGCAGTGGGTGTCCTGGACTGCTGCTGCTGACTGGATCTGGGAGAAACAAGCAGAGTGGGTGAGGACTGAGAATATCAAAGGTGTCCTGGATTGCTGCTGCTGACTGGAGCTGGGAGGAGCAAGCAGAGTGGGTGAGGACTGAGACTATCAAAGGAATAGATGATTATATGCAGCTGAGAGGCATGATGTATGGGACCTGAGTCTGGGCTGTACTGTTTACTGCTACTGAACTTGAGAGGGAGGCAGAATCATATGCTGGGTATGCTTGGACACCATTGAGCACATGTTAGTCACACATTCAGCTGTGGGATTTGATAGATGTGAACTGGGATAACTGCTATTGATAAAGTGCTGTATCTACTGATTTAAACTGATGATTATATAGTGCTGTTCTTAGATAGTGCTGCTTTATATGTGAGCTGTGATAACTGCTGATTTATATAGTACTGAGGGGGTTTGAAAACTGCTAAAGGGGACATCTGCTGATTGAACAGTTGATCATGTGAGATGGGCAAGAACTACTAGGCTGCAAGTGGTTAGGCCTGCTCACACCAAAATGATGGTGGATTCGGGGCTGACCAGAGCAGGCATCTTTGGCAGGGTGATTGGGTGTACAGGGTGCAGGGCAGCGATAATCCTAAATTGGGCATGGAAGAACGGAGGGTGCCCAGTGTGTTCCCAGCTGGCAGGACTTAGAGCAGAGGTAGAGGGGATCAGAAGAGAACTGGAAGCCATGAAGGGGGAGGAAGGGGATGGGAGGTGAAATGATCCGATGGAGGTGGAGGGGCCACTCAGCATTCCCAGGGTGCAGGTAGGAGCAGGCCTGTGATGACCCGGAGGGAGGCATTACAAGCAACTCAGGAGGGTAGGGCATGTACAAGCAACAAATGGAAAATGCCCCACAGGAGAGGGGCCAGCCAGAGCGAGATAAAGAGGGTGGGGGCAGATGACAACATGCGGGGCAGGCATCACTCTTAGCAACAGATACACCATGCTCTACCCAGAGGAGAGAAGGTAGTTGGGGGAGGAGCAGGTGAGCAGAGAGCATTTGGCTAGACTGTCTGGGAGGGGTGTGGGAGTAGGAGGGTAATGACACAGGAGGAGAAGGCAGGCAGTGAGAGTGGGACCAATAATCCAGAGGTGGTGGGAGGCAGGGAGGAGGGGAACTGGGGCTGAGCAGACACTCAGGCTGGGGAGTCTGCCCAGGGAGAGGGTGGTAGACAGCACTCTAGGGGGCCAAGGTCGGTGGGGATATCTGCTGACAGTGGGAAGGTGGACGAGGAGGGTAGGGTAGGGAGAATTATCGAGAAGGGAGGGAGAAAAGATCTGGGGGGTTGGAAGCAGGGAGGAAGGCAGTTGAAGAGAGAAGGGGAGGGGGATCTGTGGACTTCGGCCCAAAAAGGGAGTCAAGGGGGATCGGGGGGGAGCCAGCTGTGCTAGTCAGGAGGTGGGGGGGAGAAGTGTAAACTGGGAACCGCATGCAGAAGGAAGAGCATGGTAGGTCACACACAGACTAGTGAACCATGGACTAATGGGGGTGTGAGGAGTAAACTGGTGGCCGATGATAGAAGGAAGACCCTAGAAAGGGCCAAAAGGGCCAGTAAGGGGGGGTAAAGGTGATCATGCTGGGGGACTCCATGATCAGGGGCATCCAGTGGGAAGGAGTTGGGGAGGGTACAAGCAGCAAGGTCAGGGCTTAATCTTAAGGTCTGGGACTATCCATTCACAATGCCAAATTCCAGCTATATACTTTAGCTTTGGAATGCGGGGGATCCCCTGATTTCCTAGTACACCTGGGCACAAATGATTTGGAAGGAAACAGCGATCTTGAAATCCAGACGACGTTCCGGGAGCTAGCCAGGGTCTGCCATTCTATTGGGAGTTCAATTATTTTCTTGGAAATTCTGCCAGTGCCTTGGGCATCCGGGGAGCCCAAGCACAAACTAAGAGGTGTGAACCAGTGAATCAGGGAATGGTGCAGGAAGGAAGGGTTTGAACTGGTGGGGGATTGGGGGGACACATGGGATGATAAGAGGTTATATGCTAGAGATAGGCTACATCTTAACCTAGACGGGAAGGAGATCTTAAAACTGAAACTCGTCGAATTCATAAATAAAAAGTGGGGTTTAAACTTGTAAAGAGGGGAGGGACCACTGCAGTACTGGAGACAGGAGGACTGACTGAGGCCCTGGTCTGCGGCGGCAAATAAGGACACAATGCAAGAGCTGTGCAGGAGAGGTCAAATAGGGAGTGCACTGGTCTGAGTCAGCTTTGGGGTGGGGTGGGGTGGAGGACGGTCCTGGTCAACGCCAGGAGTACGGGCAACAAATGCCCGAGCTACAGGAGATGCTGGCAGAAGGATCAGCTGATGTGGCAGCAATTACAGAAACATAGGCCACCCAGAAGAATGATTGGGAACTAAATTTGGAGGGCTATAAAATATTCAAGAGGGACAGAGAAGTGGATAGAGAGCTGGACGCCACACCTTGCACCATGCTGGTGACCCGGGTTCGGGAACGGACTCGGACTGCAGGGGATTGGCAGGAGAGAGGAAGGATTGAGCATCCCACGACTGCTCTCCTTCCTCTGGGGTGGGTCGGAGCATGGCAGTACACTATAGCGACAGCTGGTGGAGGCCGGCGGCGCAGCTGTGGGCTGCAGAAATAAGGGGGAGAGCGCAGCAGGCATCTGCACATAGTGCCTTAACGCCATTGCATGTCCAGCTCTCAGGGACCAAAAAAAAAAATCAGGTGGGAAATGGCAGAGTGTGATCTCTGTAGTTGATGGCCACACCCAGCATCCCCTCGATACCCGAGAGGATCCTGCATACAGGGTGCATGAGCGATTAATGCTGGTCCTGTGGGGGTGCCAGACCTGGCCCGTGGGGTGCAGGAGTCAGCAGCTGGAGATCGCAAGAGATCCACTCCGCAGGAAGAAGCATAAATAAAGATGAGATAAAAAAAATAAAAGTAGGGGTGGTGTACAGATCACCCACAATGGATGAGGAACTGGAGGGAAAATTGGTTGAGCAAAGCAAGGGGCACTGTGACCAGGGAAAGGGTAGGGTGGTGGTCATGGGGGACCTGAATATGCTGGGGGCAGACTGGGACACCATGACATCAGTGGTGGCCAGGGAGCAGAGGCTAATGGATGTGTTTTAAGATGCCTTTCTGGTCCAACTGGTGGGGGAACCTACTGGGGGGAGGATACTGGACATTGTCCTTGCAGACAGCGACTGGATAAGGGATCTGGAGGTGTGCAGCCTGCTGGCAGGAAGAGACCATGACACGGTCTGGTTTATGTTGTGCCTGGGGGGGGAGACAACCGCTCAAACACAGTGGTAATAGATTTCGGGGGGGGTGCACTTTGTGGGCATGGGCAGGATACTGAGGGGGAACTTGAGCCAGATCAGGCCAGACGTGGATGTAGACAGATTGTGGGAGGCCATTAAAAAAGGGGTACAGGAGGCTACTAGCTTGTGTGCAAGGGTAAGGAGTAAAAATGGCAGGGCCAGCAAGCCATGCTGGTGGACCAGAAGGTGCAAGAGGTGGTAAGAGATAAGAAGGCTGCCTACACATGTTTAAAGCATTCCAGGGGGGGAAGGGAGAGAGGGCAATATGAGATGTCAGCTAGAAGGGTCACAAGGGTGGTGAGGGGATCGAAGGCGAGGATGGAGCACAACCTGGCTAAGGATATACGTAGGGGGGAAGGGTTTTCATAGATACATAGGAGAAAAGAGGAAGGGGAGAGCACAGATCTCCAGGATTAGGACTGGGGAGGGATGTGCTCAGGAGACGGGGGAGCAGGCAGAGGTACTGAACAAGTATTTTGCATAGATTTTTAGGGAGGGAGACATGGGCTTCATTCAACCAGAAAACATGGGGGGGAGGGCAGCTGAGAAGATAGGTCATAGGGAGATGAGAGGATCAAAAGAGGCTGGGGCACCAAGTGGGCCAGGCCAAGAAGAGGACGGACCTTTAGTGAGGAGAGGGCTAGGGAGGGAGAAATCACAGAGGGCACCATGAAGGAGGCCCTATGAGCACTGAAAACTAACAAGACACCAGGACCGGGAGAGCTGCATCCAAGGTACTGAAGGAACTGGCGAACGAACTAGCAGCTCCACTAGCTGTGCTGTTCAATGCTTTTCTCCAGACAGGAAGGGTGCCCCAGAATTGGAGGGTGGCTCACATGGTGCCCATCCACAAAGGGGGGTATAGGGAGGAGATGGGAAATTACAGGCCTGTCAGCTTAATGTCAGTGGTAGACAAACTAATGGGGGGCTTCATCAAAGGGATGCTTGGGAGGCAACTGGATAGACTGGGATACATGGATGACAAACAGTATGGTTTCATCCCAGCAGAGAGATTGTGCCAGATCAACCTCATAGATTTCTATGACTGGGTGACAGGGACCCTGGACAGACAGACAGAGTCCAGTGGACATCTTATATCTGGATTTTAGTAAGGCGTTTGACTTAGTACCCCACTTCAGGTTGTTGACAAAGTTGGAAGAGATGGGGTGGGAAGATAGTTCCTTAGATGGCTGGAAAACTGGCTTACAGATAGAACACAGAGGGTGGTGATGAGAGGGACTGTCTCCTCCCCTAGAAAGGTTATCAGTGGGGTGCCCCAGGGTTCAGTACTGGGACC